>OY284487.1:2907233-4354600 GCA_958336395.1 Ctenicera cuprea | reverse complement strand
AAAAGCATTTCACATATTGTTGAATCAAAATTGAAGCTGCAATAATTAGTTTTGCTACCTTGAATAAAAACTAAAACAGCTGGCATAAAATCATTACAGCAGAACACATGCATTTATTTATAAAACAATTATTAAAAACAGCAGGATGAATAATATGAATATTTTATTCATGACATTTCCATATGGCAAAATAACAACGGCGTGGTGGGGTCTAAAATACCCCAAGGCAAGTAAATTGCTAATTCGAGACCTTTGTAAAATAATGCATTTAATATATTTTAGGAAGTTATATAGCAGCGCAACGACAGACCTCGTTTAAAATTATAGTTTTTATGGTATACGGGGTAAGTCACACCCCATCTTAGTAACGACAGGTTAAGACCTGCAAATTACTGCATCATCTTAATACAAAATAATTGAATGAAATTTCTGCATGATGGTAGACCCTTGCACTTTAAAAAATAGTTATTTTTCTATAGCAACTGTTAAAACGTGCTATTATTAACTAAAATTAGAGGGAAAAGTAGCACTTTACCATCAAGGGTAGATAAAGTAGTAGGTACTTTAACAGCAAGGATAGATAAAGTATTTTATTTTTAAACAAACTCTATAGCAACCAAAAAGTTATTAAAGCCACCTACTCATTTTTTCGTGAAACTTTTTTTTCTGACACTTTTAAATTAAATTTATCATTGATTTTTCTTCATTTTTTGGTCTTTAACAATTGCTATAGAAAAAAATTTTGTATTCCACAGGACGATAAAATTTCATTATCTTCTCGATGCTTATTAGCGTCTCGGCTGACGCCTCGACGCTAAAATCGCTCTCGAAGATAAAGTGCAATTTTATCATCTTGTACAATAAATAACTATTATCATCATTAAATTTAATTTTTCTCAACCGGAATTAAAACACTGAATAATGCAAACAATACCTTTGCTGTGTAAATCTGACTTGCAAATACATTGTCAATTGTGGAGTTGACGCATGCGCAGTTTACTCACCACGAAGTTTGTAGTGATTTTAAAAAATAGTTAAATAATTAAGAATTAAGCAAATATTTAACATGAAACCTGCGATTGTAGCTGACGAAATGTTTCCTGAAGGTGCTGGCCCATATATGGATTTGGAAGAGGTAAATTAATATAAAATTCAGAAACATAACCTCATTTTACAAAAACTAAAATTATTTTTAGGCTGGAGGCTCAACTGGCTTACTTATGGATCTTGCAGCTAATGAAAAGGCTGTACATGCAGATTTCTTTAATGGTATGTGATTAAAAAATTTCAAGTTTTTAGACGTTGCAACCGGGATGTACTTTCGACTTGGTTTTAGTTCACTTTTGAATGTTATTCTTGGTATTAAAATAGAAGTTTCAATGTCAACCGTTTATCGCTTTACTATTTATTATTAGTAATCAATATTAACACTTTTTTTGTTCAGATTTCGATGATCTATATGATGACGAAGATCTTCAATGAAGAAAAATAAAACTACGTAAAATGTATAGTTAATAATATATTAACTGAATGAATTACAATCAATGTTATGTTACCAAAACTGTGAAGGTACCAAAATGTATTTTTTTTATATAATCACGAGCTGCAGTTCGAATTTTCAATTTTAGTTTGGGTTGTACTACAATTGTATTTAAAATTAATTATGTAAACTATTCTACAAAAAAATGGCATCATATGTTCTTTTAAGTCTTAATGCTCTGCATCTCCTATATTAATTTGTTTTTTTTACAGAGCATGGAAACTTAAAATTATTGCATAAATTTATGAATGGACAATGATCACATTGCAAACATGGGGGTATAAGGACATAACTCTAGTATAATTTTTTTCCATAATTCCTTTATTTTGACATCCAAAAAAAGACCCTGAGTTTGGAAATTGTAACTCGGTTCAGAACCCAGACATCATTTTTGAAAAAGTCCAAAAAGCAAAATCGTGGACTGCTTATTTCTATTGCATCTTTCATTAAAAGTAGTCTTAAGTAAAAAAATAGCTGATAAAATTCTGCGTAAAACTAAAAAAAAAATCAATGTAGCCGTAATAGTTTCCAAAATATGACCTTTCAAAAAACCCGATTTTGTTGAATGAAAATGTTAAATTGCGGTTTTTCAAAATAGATTTTTTTTCTGATCATTTCACAGAGAAGTTTCATTGAGAAAAATTATAAGGACTTCCATTCTGCATCAATGTAACCTAAAACAAAACGGAAGTTTACATTTCTATAGAACAAAATCAGTTTTTTGAAAGGTCATGTTTCAGGAACTATTTGGAAGTAGGAAATAATTTTTTTTTTAAGTTTTATTAGAACTTTATCCTTGTTCATTGTAGCTTAGCTCATTTTTAAGTTGGATTTACTGGAAAGGAGACATTTTCAAAAAACTGCAGTTCTACGAAACAGACTCGAAAATGCTCTACTTTGAGAGGTCATAGCTCGTTATCTATTAGGGGTAGAGGGTTGTTTTTTAAAATTGAGTGTACTTTGTCATCTATGGTCCACTTTTACGTAGAGCCACCGGTTTTAACCACTGCTCCAGCTTTAGCCACTTTCAAAGTTGAACTAAAATATTAAACCGCTTTTAATAGGTCGACCAATAGAATTTATTCTCCCTACTTCTGCTATCTATTTACTTTGCCAACTTCATACCCGTTAGTATCAGTGTGAACTTTGTGTTGGGGTGTCTAAAAATTGCGGAATTTTAAAGGACTTTGGACCCTTTTTTGGTCGTTTTTCAACGATTTTTCCATGTGCCAAATGCCCTGGTCCAGAAGTAACATTTTATATACTACTCGCCTAAATAAAGGGTTTACGCAAAAAACATTTCTGAGTAATTTCCCTACAAAGGTACCTGATGACTGGACTATTATATGAGTTATCTAATTTGTGCTTGGAAAAATTAAACGTTAATCAGGAGATTAAAATTTAAGATAATTCTAGAAGGCGTTTTGAGGATTCAAAAGATATAAAAATTATTTGTTCCAAATTTAAGTAAGTAATTTTTGTTATATACTAACTCACTACAATAATTATTATACCACTAATTCTGTACAAAATAATTACATAAAAATATAATGCACTATCGATAATGAATATGTACTCAAATACTTTAAAAACCATCTACAATAATAATAAGAGGTACTTATATACATTTTTACAAACACAGGTAAACAGAAACATGGAATAACAATTTTTTCTTCAAATTCAAAGTCTAGCTGGCATTGCCGTTATAACATGGAAATAATTTGTAAAAAAATCTAGTCAAAATATCTGGTCCACTATAAAAATCTGACCATTTCTAAAAATTTCTTGTTTTTAAGCACTTATCGATATCACTTTAATTTCTCGATAAACTACAAAAACCAACACATTTTCATTCCAAAACTTTAATTTGAACAAATTAATGCATAACCTAATCATAAACAAAATAGACATAGATGGCAACATTATTTACAAAAATGGGAATAGTGAAAATACACTTATTCAGGTGGTGCCAAGCGTAACTACATTATGGTGCAAAATATAAAACCAGCCCTGCCCAAGTTTGAAAATGCAAACTTTGGGTGACTTTATATTTTATACACCAAGATATTTACATTTTTTTCTTATATTAAAACGCTATTATTCTATAAACAACTATTGAAAGAACTTAGTGAGATTAAAAAAAAAAAAAAAAAATGAAAAGAAAAAAATGGTAAATGAGCCACAACATTGGTTTTTGCCATTTTTTATGGTACAGATCGATAATAAATAATAACTTCTTCTGCAAAAAAATTTGTTTATGGCTCTTGAAAAAAAATGTCCCATTCATACAAACCTTAAAGTCTATAAATGAAAAACTTATCTAAAGTGAGCTACAAATTTTCCCCAAAATATTTTTCACAATTTTTCTTGTGAATATGAGCCAGCTCACAATGAAATAGTTTGGACAGATGAAATTGTTTGTAAATGGAATTTTGTCAAAAAAATTGTTCAGTTTTACTACTAGTTGGTTTCAACATCACTCGAAGAATCTGATTCACCTTCTTCATCTGAGAAATCATGATTGGTTGGCGAAAGCGGGTCGAAACTTGACGACTGAAGTGAACTCTCTTCATCCAGTTGGGTTTCTACTAAATCTTCTGCGTTTAATAATGGCACATTGTTACTTGGACCTGGGCCTGCAGATTCTAAGATTTGCTCAATTTGGTCTGGAGATCTATTAGCCAATTCTAGAAAATTGAAAAACATTTATGTAGTACCGTCATACACATTTATTTCTTTACAATTTTTTTTTACAAGATGTGAAGACTATTAAACATCCAGGATTATAAAAATGAACACCTTGGCAATTTTTTCACGCTCTCCAATACCCTTTGCATATCAGAAACTCGATTGAAAGTTCCCAAAATCTTTGCTAGAAGTCTCGTCAGAATCGTACACCTTAAAGAAATGTTTTCAACTTTTTTTAAAGTGCTCTTGAAATTTTTTTTGTATATATAAACTCCTCGACATTTTCAACTTATGCAGCAACACTTAAAAAGAAAATCAAAATTCAAAAATTTTATACTAACTGCTTTTAAATGGCTCTTAAAAAATATTTCATAGATTTCCCAGCTTTTTCCCTACTGCCATTAAAAAACGTTTAGACCCCTGTCCAAATTTTAAAAGTGAGAAAATGTGAGTATTTAATTTGGGTTGGGCCTCACAAAATTACATTTTTGAACCTGGAATTGTATCAGTTTTAAGAGTCCAGGAAAAGCTAATTCACACGATTACTTTAATCTTAAATAAAATACTTACGGATAACATAATCTTCCAAGGCTTTGGGAACCATAGTTTTAATTTTTTCTAAATCCTCGGGACTGCATTCTCCTTTATCAAGACCTAAAAAAATATGTTATTGAAATACTGCCTCTTTACATTTATTTAATAATAGCGTCGCTTTTCATAGACTGTTTTCTTTTAAAAAAAAACCATAAAATGGCCCATTTCTTATAAGTACATTAAAATAATTAAATTTTACTAAAATAGGGTAGTTTGTGCTAAAACCAGTATTTATGCAATGACGTATTGAATTCAGTGATTTGTGAAATTATTTGTTATGCACATTTATAAGCTAAAGTCTTAGCAACAGTTCACATGTTATTATTCAACATGGTTCCCTGAAACAGCCTATTATAATTGAAATTCTCTTTAATGAAGGCGTCAAATGAGCTGAAATTTTACGTAGATTTAGCTCACAATTTCTAGAAAGTACAGTTAAGAAGTCGCAAGTATTTGAATGGGCTACTCGCATTTAAAATGACTGAGATTGTTCGCGACACTCCAGGAAGGGTGCAATTAAGAGCAATACAAGTCATTAAACGTGTTGAGGCTTTGATCAATGCAAATTGACAAGTAACTGTCTGTTAAATAGTGAAGAAAATGAACATGATGAATGACAGCAGTCGAACCCCCTCTTCGTGGATTGTTACGACCAGTCTCACGGCCATTTAAAAAATGGTTTGACTATTCAGTGCTTGCGACTTCTTAAGCTTACTTATTTGAAACTATGACCTGAATCTGCATAAACCTTCAGTATAATATCAATAACTGTCGGTTAAGATCTAACTGGACCTTCAAATACAGAAAAATGGAAACTTGACATTGGGAGACCGGCCCAAAGTCATTGTACTGTACGATTGTTCTTTCGCGAAAAATTTTTCTTCTCGACTTTTGCTTTTTTTAATTGAAAGTTTATCTGTCATTTTAAGCTTCTGCTTGTCAGACATTATCTCCCTTCTTTCTATTAAGGTCCTATTAGTTCTTTTGTTTAACCGTAGTTCTAAATAATCTTAAAAACGTTTTCTTATATAAGCTGTTATAGTGAGCAGCAAGTTATCTATACTAGGGATGTTGGTTAAGTTTTGGGCCCGAAAATCTCTGGATTGGGTGCTTATGATCCCGAGATTGGTTTAATAAATAAAGAGGGCGCAGAACCCTTGAAGATCGTTCCACCTACAAGCGTCGAGTCGGAAAGGTACTTTTCTTCAGCAAGATATATTTGTAATAAGATACGTTCAACGTTTAGGAGATGAAACATTGGATGCACTAATTTCTTCGCGTTCCAAATTCAAAAATCTTTAAATTTTATATCATTAACCGAGTTATCATAGGACCATATTTTGTAATACTATTTTCTTTCTATACGTTTTTCATGTGTTTATAATATGTATGTTTGTTTGATGTTGTAAACATTTTGCGGGCTGTCATTGTCGAATCCGAGGGGGTAAACACGAAGGAAATCTGGTGTACACAGCATAGGAAATCTTTGCAAAATCTAAGAAAATTTCTGGTTATTATAGAAATTATTCGCGCAAAATTTAAAATTCGGAGTCCTTTCCAAAATAAAATAGTAATTAAGGCACTACTAAAAATAATAATGTTAAATTTCCAGAGTACCTAACACATTTACTTGAGGTTACTGGTTACGGGAATGAATTAATAATACTAGCCGATATTTCTAAAAGCAATATTGAAAAAGTAGAACGTTTTGAATTACATGAAATAGTAGAAAAATCTGACTGGTACTTTGGCTTATTTAAAAATAATCCATCTAGTTTTAAAATAATGCTTTCTATTTTAGGCATCAGATAAATATGTACATAATATGCTTTAGGGTACAAGAAAACCAAGGAATTTCTTGGGAAATCCAAGGAACTCTGAGAAAATCTTTATAAAGGGAAAAAAAGCTTTGCAACTCAGAATGTTTCCTTACCCATTAACATTCCTATTTCCTTTAAAATGAACACATCATCATGTATTTCAAATTTGTCACTGAATTGAAACATATATTCCAATCTGAAAAACAAAGATCAAATTTTAAAAAATCACATTTTTTTGTCCGCATTTAGTTAGCTTACTTGTCATTAGAAATACTACAATCAATAACAGTCTTCTTGTTCGTATTAACAACAATAAAAGGCAATTCTATGTAGGAATTAGGAGTGGGAGGTCCTTGTTCTGTTTCTACATTTTTATTTCGCATTGCTAAATTTTTAAAAGCAATTTGATTTAATATCAAATCGTGAAGCTTCCTAGTTTTTTCCTTAATACTTTGAATTCTTTTCTGTTTCTCTTTTTCAAGCTGTATACATTCTTGAAGGGAATTTGTTGGAAGACCTAGCCATCGAATTTCCTTCTTTTCTTTGGATATTATATTCATGGCCATTAGTACGTTTAGGGCATCATAAACTCGCCTCCTTATATTTTTCTGATCATACTGCTAAAGTAAAAAATTTAACTTGCATAATTATCTTTCAGTTTCAGAACGTATACTTACTTGATCGGTAACTGAATTATTTAAGGAATTTGTGAATTCCCCTACAAGTTCATCGGCCACTTCATTATAAGAAGTTGTACCCTTTTTTCTTACTTTTTCACATACTTTCATTGAGAAATGTCTGAGACCTTTTCCTACCTTTTCAGTTTTTCTACGTTTGCTACAACAAACAGTATTTTGTAAATAAATTCACGAGAGAAATCGACAACGTACTACTCTGGTGCAAAATCAGTATCTACAGTGTCTTGACGTTTCCTGGCCCCACTATGGTCTAAAATTGGAGGAGAAATGTAATTCTTTTGGTTCTGAATTGGCGATTGTTGAATTACAGGTGGCGTTTGAGCTTGAACTGTTTGAATTTTTTGTGGTGTAGACGTGCTGATCAGCTTTACGTTCTGCTGTAGGTAACAAAAAATGTAAAGTAATGTTTTGTGTTAAATACGCTTGAGCTTACCATTTGTGAGGGAGCAATTCGAATCGTTTTCTGAATGAACTGTCCATCAGGCGCAGTACGTGCATATCTGAAAGTGCCCATCGGAACCGCTTCTGCAAATAATTCCTTAATTAGAAAAAAAAAACCAGCACCGAGAATTAATTGGTAACTAACCGTAAAACGATATAAATTTTAGTTTAAACATAATTTTACATATAAGTGGCAAACTTCAAGAAGTGAGGTTAACTCGAAGGACAAACAAAAACAAATGTTTATCTTTTTTTTACTTACTTGTTATTATTTTTGAAGTAGTGCCTAATTTTAAAACTTGAGATCCTGTTGTGTTCATGGTCTGAAAAATAGAAAAACGGCACGAATCAATTTAAAGCATCACAACTTTTGATGGAGTACTCTATAGAATTACAGGTTAAAGATTATAGACATCTATCTAAAATATTTCGAACTTTCAGGGGATATTAATTAAAATTTTGATTTTTTTTAAATATATCTCCATCTTCAGTTCCGTTTACTTGCATATCTTAACATCATTCTTGTTTTTTTTTTATTCAATGGAAAAAGTAAATGAAGATCTTGACGTGCAAAAACAAACAAATCAGCATCAGCTCATTCTTTTTTAGTATATACAATGAAAAAAAAATGGCAATCTTGAGATATATCAAACAAATAAGCATCAGTTCAATTTTTACTTTTTTATTTAATGAACAAATAAATGAACATCTTGAAAAATAGGTACAAATAAATGAGGGTCAAGTCACTTTTCATCTGTTATTCAATGAGAAAAATAAATGAAGATCTTGAAACACATTAAAGAAATGTGCAGTACATCATTTTTTTGCCATTTTTTTCAATGGAAAAAATAAATTAACATCTTAGAATGTATATAAACAAATGAGCATAAACTTTTTTATCCAATGGAAAAAATTAAAAAGATCTTTGAAATGTATTAAATTAAAGGAATGATCACAGGCTCATGAGTATTTCACTATTTTTATTCAATGGAAAACATTAATGAACATCTTAGAATGTATAAACAAATGAGTGTCGGGTCATTCATAAATCATAACTATTTTATTTAATGGAGAAAATAAATGAAGATCTTGAAATATATTGACAAATGAGCATCGAATCAATATATTCGCCTTTTTATTTAACGGGAAAAATAAAAAAAAAGTCTTGAAATACATTAGGCGAATAAGCATAGCTTCCAATCAGGATTGTAACTTTACTTTTACATATTATACATGTAAAGTATGTAGAATATGTAAAATATGTACCGATAGATTTCAGAAAAACATCTGCATAAAATTATTGTGTTAACTTTACTATGTAGATGAACGCGTGTGTGCATAGTAGACGGGGGAGGGGGGTGAGACATATGACTATACAACGGTATGAACTTTTCTCTATTCAAACGTACCGCACTGCAAAATGTTTTTAATTGTCCGCAGTTATTAAACAACAGTTGGCTCCATAAAAAATTATACAATAAAATTGTGCTTTTTAAATAATTACATCTGAGGCGGAAGTACCACTCGCCCCTACCATAACTCCGGCACTGATCGCAATTATTTTACGTTTTTAGATTTTTACTATTTTTTACACTTAGTAAGTTGTATACGTGTTTATTTACGTTTAAAATCGAGAAAGGTGGCTCCGCGGTAAGCGCGTTTACCTTTCATTCAAGAGACCTGTGTTCAATTCCCTGGCCCGGCAGGCTGTATTGCATCAGGTTTTTACGTGGTTTTCCTGAACCACAAAGTAAATACTGGGACAGTACTATCCGCGGAAATCACCCCTTATCCAAATTCCTTGCTCTAACCCATCCTCACCATCTATTCTCGGCTGAAGAAGGACTCGAGTACGGAGTCTAAAAGACCTCCATAGCGGCCGCCCCTTCGCGTAGAATACACCGACAATGAGATTTCTGTATTTTTTTTACGTTTAAACTGGCTGATTTTGCATCAGTATTATTCTACATGTAGAATATGTAGAAAGAGGGCTTATTATTCTACATGTAAAATAACCATGTATAATAAGTATATTTTACATGTAATATTCTCTACATGCCCAACCCTGATTCCAATGGTACTTTACTAATTTATTCAATGGAAACAAGCTGTGGGGCAACCGCCACCTTCCTCGCAAATTTGTAAATGCTTTGAAAATTTTGAAACTTTTTACAAATTTCTTAAATTTTATACAATTTGATGAAAATTTAGAAAAATTTAAAAATTCAGAAAAATTTCATCATTTATACCGGATGTTTATTGACAAATGTTCTACAGTTTGCTTTTATCATTTTTTTCGAAGAATTATAAAACATTAGAAACTGATGATATTTTGTAATAATTATGATATTATTAATTTGTAATTTGTCATAAAATTTTTGAAAACATAAGTTTTTCAAAATACGGAAGATTTTAAGAATCTTTCAACGTATTGGAAATTTTAAAAATAATCGAAATTTTGTACATTTTATATATTTGGAGAAAAATTTGAAATTTTTTGAATATATTAAAAATACTGAAAATAATCAAAAACTTAAAAAACGTGGGCATTTTGAAAAATCGTGTCAATATTCAATTTTTTGGGAATTGTGACAAATTTGGAAATTTGTCACAACTTCCAAAAATGTTCAATATTCAAATATTGTCACGATTTTTTTTAATTTATAATTTTTTTTTGAAAGTTTGAATTAAGACTAATTTTTAGTATTTTCTAATTGCAAACAACATTTATTCGTTGAAACCTAAGATCGATTTTATAATTTGGTGATGGTCGTTTTTTTGCTATTATCCAATTAAACTGTTCAGGTAAACGACCAAAACAGATGTGTTTTGAATTTTAATATAAGTAATTCCAGATTTGCCAGTAATATCTGATATTAACTTTTCCTGAGGTTTCCAGATTTTCCCTAACCAAATACTCAAAATTCGATGTTTCTAAGCATGATCTAAGAGCTTGTGTGGTCAACATAACATAACATTGCATAGAATTATTAACTTTTTCAAATAAGATTTTTCCAGGTATTTGTCTAAGAATTCCCCGAATTTTACTGAGTTTTGTCAAAACTCCCCGAGTTTTAAGAAATTTGCATATTCTTCTATTGGCCAGGTTTTCCATGTTGTTGGCAACCCTAAATTATTATTCTTCACTTTTTTTCAATAGAAAAAGAAATTATAGCTATAAACACTAATGGATAAGGCAACCAAGCGACATGTTTTAAATGATCTACAAAGGGCAACCATGTAAATGGTCAAATTTTGGAAATACACACTACGCATCCAAAGCAAAATTGTGCAATACTTTTATCAAACTTACAATTCCCAAGAGCACAGAAATAAACTTTATAATATGTACTTCTAGATAACCCGTTAATTGATAAAAATTAATATTCGAAGTCCTCAAACTTAGTATTCAAGTAATTTATTCATAGTTATTACATAACACATTGGGGGTACTACAAACGGTTAAAGCACATGTACCTACTTGGATTTAAATTCCGGCCCCATTTACCACTATAACAAAACACAAGATGATCTTTAAAGTGCGTGCTACTCATATCAAAATCACATTTGTAGGTATGAAAAATATTAACATAACATTAAAAGCATTTTTTTGTTTTTTTTTTCGAATATTTGAAAAATAAATAAATTCTTAAACAAACTATAAACGTCTAAGTAAAATAAACACATAGAAAAACATTGTTGGCTGCGAGTCAACAAATATATCAAACATAAATCGTCCCTGACCTACTTTTACATCAAAAAAATTTTTAGTTTGGCTCTGGAAACAATCCTCTTAATTCGGACGAGTGTTGGCTGTAGAGAATTTATTTTATGTAGATGTTTTATAAAGATATGTTAAATAAAAGATTAGAACACTCTTGCTTGATTTACATGCTTATAATTGCAAGTTCGTGTTAAAACGTGCTCTTGAGCTAATGGTCACGCCCGAAGGGTGCCTCACTAGCAGCAATAGGCGTACAAATTTACGGCAATATTAGAGAAATCACGACAATAACAGGGCAATCGCGGCAATAAGTGGCCAATCACGACAATAAGTCGGCAATCGCGGCAATAAGTGACCAATCACGGCGACAACTAGAAAATCGCGGCAATAAGTGGGCAATCACGGCAATAAGTGGGGAACTGCAACAATTAGTGACCAATCACGGCAATAACTCTGCAACAAGTGGAAAATCTCGGCAACAATTGGAAAGTCGCGGCAATAAGTGGGCAATCGCGGCAATAAGTGGGCAATCACGGCAATAAGCGGGCAATCACGGTAACAACTGGAAAATCGCGGCAGTAAGTGACCAATCACG
This sequence comes from Ctenicera cuprea, assembly GCA_958336395.1. Lineage (NCBI taxonomy): Eukaryota > Metazoa > Arthropoda > Insecta > Coleoptera > Elateridae > Ctenicera > Ctenicera cuprea. The sequence continues at coordinate 4,342,500 of OY284487.1, read as the reverse complement.
GCAATTACTGACCAATGGCGGGGATAAGTCACCAATTATAGCAATAACTCGGCAATAAGTGGGCAATCACGGCAACAACTGGAAAATCGCGGCAACCACTGGGCAATCACAACAATAGAATAGAAATCAACGGCAATAAACAAAAATAAATCGGTGACAACGAAAATATAGACGATATTCGCCGGTGTGCAAAATACGTCATGTGAATAATGGATATCCATGCAGCAGATCGATTATTTAACAATATTAAAACAGAATCCGAGAAAACCAGAAGCTATCGCAGAAATGATCGTGAGTTATCAACGAGCAGGTTGTGTTCGGAAAAAATTGGGATGAATAAAACTAAATTATATTTGATTGTTATCAAAATGTCCATCACTAGGATAAATTTTAACCGTTTAGGCAAATTTAAACTTCACCAACTTCCTCACACTTTCATTTTTTACTTTGCTATACATTCAGTATTACAGGGAAGTATTGTTTACATGAAAAAGTTTGTTGCAGCCATATCGGCATTAAATTTAATTATTATAATAACCCTAAGGATTATAATGTTTTTAATCCAAGAGAACTTTTGAAAGAATGCAAAACTATTCAAAACCTTCCGACACGATTGTTTTTCTAGGCTCGTAGAGCTTGGGATGACGTATAATTTGGTTGACGTCTCCAACCGCAAATTTTTCTGTGGCACCTTCTATGGATTTTTGAAACCTAAAAATTCGTCCTTTTTATTTAATAAACGACGATAAAACATGTCTGTATAAGCTGAATTACTCATGAGCGAGAGTAGAAAAATATAAAATTTAATTTTTAGCAGAAGCAAGATACAGATCAGCTTCGGACATCGGCCGAAAAATCGCTGTAAATAGTTTACTTAAAAAACGAAAAGTTAGCAAAAATATGCAAACAACGAAAAATATATTTTTTAACTTGAGCATAGTTAAAGTAACTTCCGGAGAACGGAGAAATGGCCGACTTCTGATTTAAGCGGAAGCGACTGTATCTTTATTTTTTTTTTAATAAAACATCCTGAATTTTTTAGGCTAATTCGATTGTATGATAAACTCTGTTGAAGAAACTATAATACAACTGTAGTCCTAAAGTTAACAACAAGCCAGATATTTTGATTTAATGCAACGTATGGAATCAATGGTAATGATTAAATACATACATTGCAATTCATTGCAGGAAGCTGTTGTTAAGAAAATAATAAAAGCGATAAACAAACGTGTAACATCTCTCACAATAAGTTTGTGGATAAACTAAGAACTTTTCTTTTAATTTGCCAATCAAGACGCTTTTAGCTGTCAACCTAGGTCACCTGACCTAACTCCTATGGATGTTTGTTTGGGGATTGTTAAAATATAATAAACAACTAATATCTAATTACCATGACTAGCCAATCGCCAATAATGAGCAAATAACCCACTCACAGACAAACATTTTTTAAAGTACACTTTTTTTGGGTTCCTTGGATCCCAAAACGTGTTTCCGTTAAAATCTGAAATTCAAAAGTTCATAACTTTCCATACTTCAGTCGAGTATGGGAAAGTAAAAAACTAGCAACAACCCATATATTGCAATAATTAGAAAACTCAAGTATTCGTTTATTACCCCAATGAAGTGAATGTGAGTTTTCCCGTTACCTATTGTTATTGCATTATGCGTGCTTACCTATACTTCATACCTGCATAGCTTAAGAAAAACAACTTGTCGAATTAGTTGAATTGTAATAAAGTGAATGAAAACCAGTAACAATTCATAAAGAAAAGTCGGTTAGGTATCTACGACACCTGCAACCCTTGCAGCCACCATCTGTTGCTTTTGACATGGGACACGTTTTGAATATATTTTTTAACACAGATAGCGCTTTTTAACGGCTAATATAGAAATATCTGACACGGTGAATTTAAACCAATCCAAATTTAGAACAAACCCAAGTGATAAGATAAAGGGTAATGGAAGTGGCACATTTAATTTTTAGTTTAGATTTAAAATAGCTGGACTTTTTGGACTCTTCCTGTTCTCGGATTTAACGTTTAATTAAATTTAAAATTATTGCAAAATTTGTTGGATTTCCCTTTTCAAATTTTACGTTTGAAAAGTTCAACAAAATCCTGCAATAATTTTAAATCTAAAATAAAAATATAACGAAGTAATTTTTTTTAATGTAAGAAAAATATGACGCCCGCCACGCTTGCTCAATTCCAATGTACATATCATAAACAAAAAGCTTTTAAAGTCAACTTCCGGGCCACTATTGGCACTGAAACGTTTGATCATTAATCAATATAACACGTCCTTAAAAGTACCATAAACACTTGACATGCAAACAGTGTACATTTTTATTAAAGTAACCGTTCACTTTTCACTTCCAATATAAAACATAAACCGCAAAGCGTTTTGTGCTTGTATTTAATTTTTGTTAACTCTGCGTTTTACCTACCAATCTGCAATTACTTGCGTTTTTACGATGGCTCTAAAGGGCCACAAAAAAAAATTAAACTAGAATTTTCTACGTTTTATCTTCACTGCTGCTATGTGAAGTGTAGTTATAGTTATAGGGTGCCTTTAAAAAGTCTAACGTAAATTTAACCACGAATGCTGTAGGCAAAATTGTATCTATTTTACCCAATTTACCTATACCGTCTGTCTATAAAGTAACCCGCCCCCCTAACTAACTTTTGACGACTTGATATTTTACCACAATATTTGGTGTGCTTTAATGGGAAATTAAATACTATTTTTATCCAAAAATTAAATTTTGTATCATTCAAAATGGCGACTGGACGTCATTTTGAAATTTTTTTTTAAATAGAAAGGGGGGTCGAGTGACACCTCATTTGAAAGGTCTTTTAATTCTGCGTCTGATCCTAGATTTCCAAAGAAAAATATTCAGCCATAACAAAATAGAGGATTTTAAACAAATGGACTCACTCAATTCAAAATTGTTTTGATTTTTTTACTCAGTAGTCCACTTTTTCAATTGCAGTACAAAATTTTCCCAGGAATAATAACTCAGGTGGCTGGAAATAATATTGAAAACGTTATGTTCCAACAAGACGGTGCGCCGCCTCATTATTATAGGCCTGTTTCTGACTTTCTCAACGGACATTTTCTTGGAAGATGGATTGGTAGGCGGGGGCCTATAGAATAGCCGGCTCACTCCCCAGATTTAACTTTCTTAGATTTTTTCCATGGGAATATCTGAAATCGAAAGTGTACAGAACCCGTCCAGAAACAATTGAAGAACTGGAGCAACGCATTACAGAAGTTTGCAGAAATATCACTCCAGAAACGTATGAAGATGTAAAGCAGGAATTTCATAACCGATTGTGAATGTGAAGTGAATGGTAAACATTTCGAACACTTAATTTAATTAATTTCAGCTTTAATTCTTAGTTTTTTTAAATAGACTTCTTTATCTTCAAACATTGTCATTTTGTTATAGCTGAGTATTTTTCTTTGAAACTCTAGGATCAGATGCAGAACTAAAAGATCTTTCCAATGAGGTGTCACTCGACCCCCCCTTTCCAGTTAAAAAAAATTCAAAATGGCGCCCAGTCGCCATTATGGATGATACAAAATTTTGTGGAAAAATATTAAGTCGTTCAAAAGTTAGTTAGTGGAGGAGGGGGGGGGGGGGGTTACTTTATAGACACAGTGTATACAAAAACGCTTGCTGCAGAGGTATTTCATATTTATTTTCGCTTTATATCTTCGATGGTTGCGGTACCTAGGGGAGGATGCTGTAGGATGTTAGAGATGCGCGATATCGACTATCGATAATAAAATAATATCGATAACATCGATAATTATCGACCTATCGATAAATTAATATTAAATTATTATTTATCGATATATCAACAAAACTATACTATATTTATCTATATACATATTATAATTACCGAGATTTAGAAAATTCTATTCAAAAATGTTTGTGCACAGTAACATTGTGTCTCTATAGTTCTGAAGTTCCGAAAAAATTAATAGATTTGCCCTGAGGTCTTCTATCAGATCGTCTTTTCAGATTTAGAAAGTTTAACTATTGAAAAAAAGCTACCAAACAAGCCTGTCTTACTTCCGCTTCCAGTTTCGAATTTTTTTAAAAGCTTAATTCTCCGATGAATTTTTGATATTATACGCCCGGTATTCCGAAGCTCATGGAAATCGGACCATCCGTTTGGGAGTTATGAGCCGCACATACCCACCCACCTACAGACAGAGATTTTTAACAACCACTTCCTTGGGTTGTTAGGGTTTTTACATGTATCTAAAAATTTACATTTCGAAAATTCTAATGAAATCAATAATGAAAGTATAGGAAAATAAAAAGCAGAAATTTCTAGTTTTATTTTTATCTCTTGTAGACTTTTGGAGCCATCGTAGGTTTTAACCACTTGAGTGTAAAAGATTTTTTTATTCGCCATAAAACTACAAATTTTGCAAAAATTCCTAGACGGCGTATAAATATCTTACTCAGGTAAAATAGAACTTAGCATGGCTGATGTCCACTAACTTCCTCATTTTATACTTTTGTCTTACTTAGCGAAAAATATTTACATATCGGCATAATAAAAATAAAAATGTTTTTAGACAGTACAGAAATACTTGGAGCAGCGATTCCCAAGCTATAGTCAGCGCGATGTAAATAGGTGTTCCGTGAAAAAGAGCCACTACTAATCCATAATGTCATATTGAATACAGAATTAATGGTTGCTACAGTTCTTCGTGCTATTCATATTATTGCAGGAAACACCGAACGATCCACAAAAAGAACGCATTAGAGCAGGCCTTTACCAACGTTACATATAGTTAGATAGGTTGGGATTTTTCGCGTATGATTTTATAGAATGAAAAATTGATAATTATTTATGAAAAAATACCGAGAAAGGTCCGGTCCGGCCGACTGTCCTGGCTCGCTTTCCGCAGTTTTCCTAAACCAGAACGTTAATACTGGGACAGTACTTATCGCGGAAAACCTCTTTTATCCAAATTACTTGTTTTAACCCATTTTGTCATCCTTTCTAGCCTGTAGAGGGACTTAGGACTCCGAAAGTCCCCTATAGTGGCCCACCCCTTCACGGGGAATGAACCGACACCAATTCTCCTTTAAAAATAAAGGTTAATTCGTACAATAGAAATAAACTTCTACCATAAAGTTAAACTATACAAAAATTAGATCATGTCATACAAAAAAATTTGAATTTGACCCAAAAATTGATTACTACAATAAAATTGAAAGGTAGAAAAAAATATTATTTCTTACAAAAAAGAGAAGTTTTCCTAACCTAAATTAGTATGAACATTTTTTAAATTTAAAAACCCATCCACCCTACCAAAACATTTAAGTGTTCCCTGGCATAAAAGTTTGGAAAATGCTGACCTACCTGACCCCTGCAGGTCGGTATAAGAAGGTTTCTAACAATATTATTTTCAGTTTGCGTTGTACTTTCCTATACCTTCGGTGTAGGGGATCAAGGAACCCAAAAAAGTTGTTTTTAAAAAACGTCTGTCTGCGGGTGGGTGTGTGACGCCTCTAAAGGCGAAGTACTGAACCGATTTTGATGAAATTTTAAAACAAGAGGTATATCGAAAATTGTAGTTCTAGTTAAGCTTTTCAAAAAAAATCCGAAACCGGAAAGGGAAGTGAGACGTTTCCTTGGTAGCGTTTTTTCCAAAACTATATCTTAGAAATTTGAGCACGGGATCTGAGAGAAGAACTTAAGGCAAATTGAAAACTTTTTTTACCGAAGTCTCTAGCTTCAAAATGGCGGCCACTACAACCTTTTGAAAATCTCGACTTTAACGCCCATTTACTCAAAAAGTAGTTCTGATTGGCATCCGCTACCACTTGTTTGAGAGCCCTTCATATAGGTAGTATACGATGAACTAAAATTAATTTCTTTACAGCGTGTATGCACACGGGCCATTCTAATAAATGCAGGTTGAGAAGGTTATTGTATTTTATTTAGCATCGATGTTCCATAGTTTATACGCACCCTGTATATCAGACTGGAGAAAAAACTTGTATGGTAAATGGTACATCATAGGATGGATAAGTATCTCACGCAATAGTTCAAGTAGTGCCCAACAATTTCTTATAAGGTAAAAGATCAGGTTAGTACCTAAACAGTTTCTAAAATGATAGGGAGTCTTACTTACATGACTTACCTTGTATATTACCATATGTATGAACAGTTGAATGAATTGAAAAATAGTCAAGAATTTTTTTGAGTAGCAACGAGTATTAGTTTTGCTTGAAAATATATTTCTTAGGCAAAACAAACACGAAGGAAGTTCGAATAATTTTCCCCGGTTATCTTTCAGGCTACGAGTGGTACATGAAGGGATTATTTCATGAATATAATAATACATCCAACTGTCAAATTAATTTTAATAAATAAAATAAATAGTTCGCTTTAATTTACTAAGCTGTAAAATTGAGTCACCATTTTCTTCGTATGAAGTTTGAGTAATTTACCCCGATTATTTTTTCAGACGCATATAAAAAATAAATTGTTTGCTTAAATTTATTCGCGATAAAATTTTCTGCACAATAAAAATATTCGGGTTAAACTTTTCTATTAATTAATTTTAATTCGCTATAGGTATCAAATCAAGTAATTAAGAAACTAATTACTTCATATCTAGTAATTTTTAAAACCGATATTTAGTTGCATTGTTTACTTAGTGACTATACTGCGTTTATATCTAACCATTTAATCAACTCAATGATTACATGAAATTTTAGATTGAATGAATTTTGGAGCCCAAAACATTGTTTTTTTAAAACTCCACCTGATTCGTTGTTCTTATTGGCTTATTGTTATTGGGTTATTGCAAACTGCATTGATGAAACAATAACCATCATTGCAAACTTTGAGTAAATATTAAATAATCACAAAATTTGTTTCGTGCTTTAAAGAAATAAAAACATTCCTAAAGTTTTTATGTTTGTCGTAGTAACAACACAAATTGTATACAAACATTAACTTTCATAATTATTATTAAATGTGCGCCCTCATTTTCATTTCCTTGTCATTACGTGTAAATTATCAATTGTTTCATCTTATAATTGACGCATTCGCGTTGCAAACAATAATTACCTTAAATTGCGACAGTTCCTGAATAGAAAAGGTTAATTTGCATTGGTAATTCGGTATCGATTGACCTTTTTAAAATGAAAATCCCTCGTATGGGTGTCTTGATTTTAACCAATTAAAAATTCCGCTAAATTTAACTCGAATTGTTAAGAATATAAATAAGAGACTTCTTGTTTCATAAAAAGTACTGTGTGTTAAAAATAAACACGCTCGTTCATACTTTGCCTGATTAGATCTCCTGAGGAAAGAAAGAATTTCAAGCAGGTACTTCGGCGGAGAAGAGGAAATGTCCAGAATATTTCACAAAGGACAAAGGCTTTCTGTTTAAATTGCACAAGTCAAACAGAGTAGGGATTTTGAAGCAGCTTAATATACAGGGTGGTGCCACGAAGGGTTTTGTTAAAATGAAAATGCAAATGTGTTAAATTGTCAAAATAATTAAAATCTTTTTGCTTGATTTCATTAAAATAAGATTTGGTATCAGCAGGCCGAACTACACAAATGAGTTCTTATGGAAAATGTCTGAAAATGTTAGTTTCGAAGTTGCTGGTGATGTAAAAGTCCGAAATAATGCAAAATTGTAGAATTTCGGCATTTTTACACAATTTCCATTAGACTAGCCCAGATGTTGTAACGCAAAAATCTAGTATTAAACGGTCGGGTTTTCATTCAGATGAAATCGCAATAAAACGAGGTGGGTCCGCCAACAAAACTGCTCCAATATTGGCGAGCTCCAAAAAAAATCGCAAGCGCGATATCCCTACTACTCCATCCCCACCATCGACTATTCGCTATTTCAACAATTTTAGCATTGTAGTTTCAAAATTGGCAGGAAGTTAAATGACTACAGGAATATCCCTTCATTGCGATGGGAAAAAATCGATTTTTAAATTTTGTGGAAAAAGATTATTTGGGAATTAAGAAAACCAAAAACGAAAAGGCTAGGTCGTCTGTCGAAAAATTACCCCCCCCCCCCATATTGCCGCGCTTACTTAACGTCTTTCATTTACTAAATAGAGATTTTTAAAAATTCGTAGCAGCGTCAAAAACAAATTAGCGGATCGAGACACGAACCAAATTGTAGCTCTTCCGAAGTCCTACGAGCCTACAAAATTAAAAAATAATCGTTAACCCACTACTTGAGCAATGTTTTTTGAAAAAGTGTAAAACGGTTAATTTTTTTACAATTCGCAGATTTTTCTAGTTCCACATCTTCTCGCAGCTTGTAACATTGTATAACCTTGCGGCATTTACAGTATCAAATTTCATCCCGGTCAGATAACTCGTTTTTGAGTAAATAGGCGTTAAAGCCAAAATTTTCAAAAATTCATAGAAGGCGTTACGCAGAAATTAGCGGACTGAGACACAGACCACTAGCATTCTAGCATGTTCCCAGCTGTACTAGACTACAAAATTTAAAAGTATTCTTTTTAAATGTCAACGCTGCCACTCAATTAAAAAAAACATAATGATATAATGACCCCTGTAAAAAAATTGATTAAATAATCACCTCTCTGATTTTAGCGATTAAAATTGAATTTACAATTCACTTAAACAAAAATTATAAACAGCGGGGTCCGCACTTTTCGTCTGTTGTTTGTTTAGAAACTATCGGAACACCCTATAGAAGATACAGGGCGAGTCAATAAGGCCGGGGTGGTCGATATCTCCGCTATTATGTAAAATATTAAAAAAAATCACGTAAAAATTGTAGGGGACCAAGGAAAGCACATTGTAAAATTATTTTCAACTATACAGGGGGTTTCATATAACAGTTTTTCCGAAACAGGTCGCAATTATTTCTAGTTTTTACTATGTTATTATTTTAAGATATATTAAATTTTAATTAAATAATATTATAAAGACTGCTACGGTTTATTTTACTTAGGTGTTGTTAGGAAAGGCACTTGCTTAGTTGTGTACCTACTTTTTAATTTACGTTTAAACTCTGATTTTGCATAAGTATTATTCTACATGTTGAATATGTAGAAAAAGAGCTTAATATTCTCCATGCAGAATAACCATGTATAATAAATATATTTTACGTGCCCAACCCTGCCTACCTAAAACCAACGTTTTTCATAAGACATGTTTAAAAGTAAATCTTCCACTTCAGTGGAAGTGATCCAGACGTCCAACGACATACATATCACGCACAGAATCTGTTGATAGTAAAAAAGCAAGCATAAATAATGTGAGGAGGAGTGACAAAATGGGAATGCTTAAATTTCCCGGGCTGTCGGGTTTTGAAACCGTTAAGTGCATAAAACTATAGGAACGTTTCAGAGCGTGTAATAGGGGTTTTTGCTAAAAGCATAGTCAATATTTATGGAATAATCTTTGTTTTATTTGAATTAGTGGCTCTTGAAGGAATTCGAGGGAGGACAAACATTCAAATTCAAACAAATCCAACCATTCTAGAAACTTTGCAAATTTATTTTTAGGACAAGGAATTTTTCTAAAGGTAACGATAAAATCAGTTGTTTAGAAAAATTTCATATTAAATGACCTTTGCATTATAAAAAACAAAATGATATTAACTGAGCAAAGTATTGAAGGAGACACAGGAAGGGGTTTCAAAATCCATAACATTTCCCTCCTCTTCAGCCCTAAATATAAAACCGTTCCTGTTACTAACTGATATAAAGCAAATAAAAAAATAATTAATTTATTATTATTATAGCCATTCCAAAATAATATTATTGCATAATAATAATAACCTAAAGTTCGCAGGTGTTGTTTTTATGGATAGTTTATCGTTATTTTATTACTTATTGGTTATTACTCCAATTTTAGGAGGCGTAAAAAAATGTTAATTTGATTTTCAGTGATTTTTATTTCAATAATATAATTATTACGGAAATTTATTCATGGTCCCAGGCGAGGCTAATGCACACTACATTAGAAGTTTAAATATTTATGTGGGTAATTATAGTAATATAACCTAATCAAGCCCAACAAATGTCTACATCATCTCGAGCAATAGAATATTTTATTGATATTTTGCTTTTATTATAATTTTGGCACTGTATAGTCTCCCAAAAGACGGGACATTAACCGGCTTGTTAAAGCTACGACAGTAGCAACATGTCTACTCCCATTATCGCAAAGAGCATCCCAGGGACCATAAACAGTAGCGTTATAGCACGTTCACAAATAAAATTACTAGTTGAAAAAATGAGCAAAGCCCTTCGCCCGAACTTTTTTTTAACTTCGAGTTCCAAAAATTCTAGTACCTTGTAATATTGTGTACCCATAGGGCATTTCCATTATCAAATTTCATTCCGTTTTTGAGTAAATAGGCGTTAAAACTCAAATTTCAAAAATTCGTAGAAGGTGTCAGAGAGATGCGAGCTGGGACAAGAACCAAATTGGACCTCATCTTTAGCGCTATGAGCTTACTAAATTTAAATAAAATCGTGTAGCCAGTTTTCGAGCAAATTTTTTTAAAATTTTCGTAATTTTGTTTTCAATCCATAGCTTTCAACTTTTCAAAAATGATTGTGCATAGTAACATTGCGTCTGTATAAGGCTATTACAATAAAATATTTGAACTCGATGTGTCAACTTGTTTTTGAGTAATAAATAAGGTTCTAAACTCAAAAATTTAAAAAAAAACCGTAGCGGCCGCCATTTTGAAGAAAGAAAGTTCGGAAAAAACATGTTGGATTCGGCTTAAAGTCTTCGGATTCCGTTTTAAAATTTGTAAAATTTGGGTTCGAAAAAAAACTACACAGAAAAACATCTCTAACTTTCGCTTCCGGTTTCGGATTTTTTAAAGCTTATTTCCTCGATGATTTTTTGATACACCCCACACTACAAAGCTCATCGGACCATCCGTTTGGCATGTATGGATCGTTTGGATATATGAAAGAATAGGAAAGTACAAAGGTGACCGCTTATTATTATTATTATAAACGCTACAATATACACTGTGTCTATAAAGTACCCCCCCCCCTACAAACTTTTCAACGACTTGATATTTTACCACAAATTTTGGTGTGCTGTAATGGGATATTAAATACTATTTTTCAGCCCATATTAAAATTTTTGATCATCCAAAATGGCGACTAGGCGCCATTTTGATTTTTTTTAATGGAAAGGGGGGTCAAGTGACACCTCATTGGAAAGGTTTTTAGTTCTGCGTCTGATTCTAGAGTTTCAAAGAAAAATATTCAGCCATAACAAAATGACAATGTTTGAAGATAAAGAAGTCTATTTTAAAAAACTAAGAATTAAAGCAAAAAGAAATTAAATTAAGTGTTCGAAATGTTTACCATTCACTTCTTGGCACATAAAAAGTCGGTTATAAAATTCCTGCCTTGCATTTTCATAAGTTTCTGGAGTGATATTTCTGCAAACTTCTGTAATGCGTTGCTCCAGTTCTTCAATTGTTTCTGGACGGGTTCGGAACACTTTCGATTTCAGATATCCCCATGGAAAAAAATGTAAGGGGGTTAAATCTGGAGAGCGAGCTGGCTATTCTACAGGCCCCCGCCTACCAATCCATCTTCCAAGAAAATGTCCGTTGAGAAGCCAGAAACAGGCCTATAATAATGAGGCGGCGCGCCGTCTTGTTGGAACATAACGTTTTCAATATTATTTCCAGCCACCTAAGATATTTCTGGGAAAATTTTGTTCTGCAAATGAAAAAGTGGACTACTGGATAAAAAAATCAAAACAATTTTAAATTGAGTGAGTCCATTTGTTTAAAATCCGCCATTTTGTTATGACTAAATATTTTTCTTTGAAAATCTAGGATCAGACGCAGAACAAAAAGACCTTTCAAATAAGGTGTCAGTCGACCCCCCTTTCTATTTAAAAAAAATTTTAGCAAACTAATATCAACAGTCTACAATTTTCCAAATAGTCATTGCTTCCTTTTGTCTCTGTATCTTGTTTGATCAGATACAAGTAAATTCAAGGTTCATAATCTTAAATATTAATGACAGGGCGTGTCGTTTTTAACACATTATGAATTCAAAGTTATCCCAGTTTTTTAGTGGCTAATTACGTAACAAATGTTAACGTCAAACGCTAGATGGTTTCTATTTAACGTGTAAACTGAGCATAATATAAAATTATTACAGTATGACCGTTAACGGATCTTCCCAACACTAACAATAAATTACGAAATAAGTCACGAATTATGTAAAAAAATCTGGCTGCCAGTTCATTCATGTTTAGGACTTGTACCAACACTTGTTCAGCTGCAATAGTCTAAATATGGATATTATTACGATGAGCACTAGTCTGGGAATCATGTCGGTAAAATCAAGGTCAATATATAGATATTCTATACAAGGTTTAACAAAGTGCAATTTGTTGGAATTACCTGGTAGTAGGAGTCCCAACTACACTAACTTACGTTTTTTCAAAAATTGCTAAAATAATAATTTAAAATGTACATACAGTATGTTACTTTTAGTCACATTTTCTTATTTTTGCTATTACCTCGCAGGTAAATATGTTTTGTAGGGCTGTAGATCATAACGTCCTTTATGCTATATCAAGTATGCTCTTCTGTAAGGTCTTAATTGATCGAGCTCGTTAAAACAGTGACTGTCGCACATAATAGCTGTAGAATTACTTTGCGAGATTTTTACTTCGAAATTGTAAAGCTTAAGTAATTCTAGATAGTGTAGGAACACTGTTTTACTTTTGATTTCTCGAGTCGCTAAATTTCCGACTTCAGAAATGGATTTTATGTCGTCAAAAAATCATGGAGTTTCGATTAAAAATATATTATCTATTAAATTGCATTTTTGACGTTCAAAATTTATTTATTGATGTTAAAAATCCAGTTACAACATGTTAAAATCAATTCTAGACGTGTAAAAATGGTGTAGGCAATTTTAAACAAAATAATAAAAGTAAGAAAAAATTATCCGTTCATAAATTATTTTTAAACGTCAATAAATAATTATTTGACGACTAAAATAAATTTTTTTTATCAATAAATGATATTTTACGGCATAATCCGACGTCAAAAATAAATGCATACTTTAAACGTCAAAAATGATTTGACGTCAACAATTCATTTATTGACGTCCAAAGTTCCATTTTTGACGCCGAAAAACCAACATTATTTCACATCGGAAAATAAAGCCGCCTAATGGTAGTAGTGAGTGTGAACTAGAACCATATATAGACCGATAATGGTGCAACCTGCCATAAGAAGGCGCATTAGAGATATTTACCTACGTATATAAAAATTCTTTGATTTAAACCTTGTATAAAACCAGCATAAAGCACACACTTGTGACAACTAAATCAAACACGGGCAATCATTTGGTGTGGCAACCGACGAAGACATAGCTATTACGCCAGCTGCGCAATTTGATGACAGCATTTTTCAGCGCCAATAACTGCAAATCTTTAACGACAAAAAATGATTTATGCCGTCCAAAATTCATTTATTGACGTCAAAAGTTCATTTTTAACGCCAAAAGTTTTTTTCATCGGAAAGGCTGCCACCTAATGGTAGTAGCGTGAACTATAACCATACTGGAATATAGAGCGATAATAGTGCTACTAGCCATAAGAGGGCGCGTTAGAGATATAGACGTTAATAAAAATTCTCGGCGTAAATTACACTCTTGTGGCAACTTAATCAAACACGGGCAAACATTTAGTGTGGCAAGCGACTAAGACATCGCTACTACGCCTGCTGCGTCATTAGATGGCAGCATTTTTCGACGCCAATAATTGATTTTTTGATGTCCAAAATCAGTTTTATTTATTAATCGTTAAATGTTTTTTTTTATTCGTGCAGTAAAAAAACGATTTTCAGACGTCAAAAAATTAATTTTGACGTCACAAAATCAAATTATGACGTCAATAAAAGTTAAATAAAATGTTAATGATGTTCCAGAGACACTCCAGTATTTAGCAGCAATTTGAAAACATAGCATACTTGGACAATTAACCGACAATTGTTACGATTATTTAATATAATTTAAATATTATTATGTAAGCAATACTAATAATAGCTTGGCAATGTATCGTACATGTGGAAAGTTGTTTAAATATTCATCTAAGTACTATAGACACATCAGCAAACCTTTAAATCACTATCTTGGTAGGTTGTTAGGTTAGCACGCTTGTGGCGTCTTAGGATCACAAGTACAATAAAAAATTATAGGTTCATTTTTCTTATTCAATGTTTAAGATTAACCCGAAATTTACACATTTTTAAGTTAAACTCCCCCTCCGTCTATTTCTCTCTTCACTCCAATTCACTCCCCCCCCCCCCTTCTATCGACTACTTTCTCTTCTATTCTCCCCTCCTCTCTCTTATTTTCTTCCCCTTCTGCCCACGTTCACCTCTCCGTATGTTTTCTATATACTTCGCTATTAAAAATTTAAAACTAGTCAAAGTGGTCCAGCGAAGATTTGGCAACATCATAACCTTGTCAAATTTTGACATACATACTTTAATTATTTATTTCCTGTTGCACTTCAATAAACCAGAACGGTTCCGCATAATGAATAATTAAAACGTGTAGGGACGAATGAATGACACCAAGAGAAGGGAAATACTCTTGTTTTCAAATCTTTAAAATAAAACAACCCTGCTTTGGGTTTGGATGCCAGAACTCCCACTGTAATTTAAAAAGGAGCCCCCAGGAGAGGTGGACTAAAACAGTTTAGAAAGAAATCAACCTCAAATACATTAAAAATGTAAAACTAAAAACATTTGAGTATTTAGAAGAAAATTTTCATAATAATCAAGTGACAAATGCTAAAAGAATTCAGACAGCCCAAGATGGCCAACTGGCCCCTAGGCATTACGCCACGCTCCTCCGCAAGGACTATTGCCTCAAGTTAGTTAATTATAAATTATTGCCAAAATTTATAAACACCGACGCCCTTTATACAAAATTACTCCCAAACTGTATTTCTGGCATAGTAACAAATATTGGGGTATTTTCCAAAAATTCATCCCTATAAATATTCTCCGGCACTGTCGAAAGAAAATGTAGCCCTATGGAGGGATAAAATAAATGTAATTCCACCATGCACAAGTCCCAGCGGTTCATATTACGTGCTTGACCGGTTCCTATGTTTACAAATAGCATGAAAGCCGCCAAGTCTACTACACTGTGACGCGCACGGCGAATGTTTATGAACAGTAATTTAATTTGACCTAGGCCGCTAGAACTCCCGTCGTTTTCGCTGGGCCTACGCAGATTACGTAAGAAAAATGTGACCTCCAAAAATGGATCAAACGTCTGCAAGGCCTCCCCTCGGTTTGTAAATGAAATGGGAAGAGTCAATAGGACCTATTACACTTACTACGAGATCCTAATGTTTTTGCAAACGAGAGGAGTCGCAATAACAACAAGATTGTAAAAAAAATTAAATATGGGGCTGTATACAAAAATAGAATGGATTTGAATGCATACGAATTGCTAACAAAATAAGCATGATAATGAGAAACAGAGACGGATTTAGGAAAATCAATATGAATTTTTTAGAACTTTTTTTTACATTGTATTTGTAATTTTAGGGCCACTACAATACATAATTTGACTACGTCTGTGGTAGTTGACAATTATTATTGCATACTGCAGGGTCGTGCAATTAAACACCGATGCCGATGTAAGGAATAAAAAGGGGAAAACCCCTACAGTTCTTAAATTGAGTTTTAAGTAATTAAATGTACCTTTTGGTTACGACGCAGTCATGTTCTATAGAACATCTGTAACACGCGACAGTATTCTCGTATTCTACTTGGCCTACTGAAGATGGCTCCCTAGCAGTCGAAATGTGCATAACAATTCGTATAACAACAAAAGAGATTTTTCGCTTTTCATTTTCATGAAATCTTACCCTTAGCTCGTTTTTAATTGCGAAGGAAGCTAAATCCCCAAACTAAATTCGAGACGTGGGAAGAAAAAAATAAAAATCCGTACCAATATTTTTTTGGAAAAATAAAAAAATTATTACGGTTTTATAAAGTGACGCCTTTTGGCTTGTTTAAACTGGTTACGCTTGCGAGAGAGGAAAATGAATTTGTTTCCTGATTAGCAAATAAATCTTGTGAGTACGCTACTGTACTCCAGTGCGCGATATGTTAATGATTTCAAATCAGTAAAAGAATTTTTCCATGTAGGAAAACAACAATATCTATATTATGAAACCCAAAACTCAATTCGTAATACCGCCTTCTATTGCAAATTAATGCACATGGCCAGAGGCGTAACTAGGACGGGGGGTAAGGGGCACAGTTTTTAATTTTCATTTAAAAAGCAGGGGTTTCTAATAGAAACTTAAGAGAAAAGCGATTGCTCAATGTTGCATATTAATTCAGTCAAACAGCGGCGTAACTAGCGCGGGGGAGGGGAAAGGGTACGCGAGACACGTGTTTCTAGCGCTAGGTTCAGTTCTATTGCTTTTTCGAACAATTCAAAGGTGGGACATTAAAACGGCAGGGTATGATAACAACCCTTCGAAACTTTCTGGTTACGTCACTGGATATGGGTTTTTCGTATTTCCTTCAATGAAAATTATTCAAGCTTCATACCCATAAAACTTACTGGGATGATATGTAATTACAGCGGTAGTTAGCATAGTTAAAGGCCTATTGTTAAATCTAATGACTTAGATAAGGGCCGAATGCATAACACAAAGGGCAAGGTATAAAACGGTTATGGTTACACCTACCTGCGACCCATCCTGATCTGGCTGAGCTGATTTCAAAATTTTTATGGTCTGACCAGATACCGAAGTCATTATCCCACTGATTGGTTTTCCTCCGGTCTGGACGAGTTTTATCATTTGGGGTTGACCTGCACATAAAAAAATACAAATAGTGCCGAAATTTCTAAATTTTTTCGCAAAAAAGGACAACGATAATCTGAAGGAATTTTGAACGCGTTTGGTGACTCAGAATAACGATTTTTTGGCGTGGGTTTGTACATCAATTTTTAATTGCTCGATTAGGTAATTTTTGCGACGATAAGAGTTAGATTTCTCAAATAATTTAATTTTCTAAGTCGGTTCGCCACCCCGAAGGAACAGGATGTGGACGAGTACCATGCAAAATTTCTGCGACTTACCATTCGCGTCCTGGAAGACCCAGTTGGCCGTATTATTTTGTTGCGTCATCACTGGTACTTGCAGTGTGCTATGAACATAAATTCGATGCGATAAATCAAATCTAAACCGCGATTTTCGGTAATTTATTAGCAAAGAGTTTCCGAGTAGGCAGCGGTCTCATCAAAATGGCGACTCCAACAGGACAACATTTTATGGCGAAAATTTGAAAATACCCGCGACCAAATTTTCCTCAGAATAATTAGAACTGTTCAGCTTCCATTGCACTTTAACATACAACCGGTCTTTTATTCGTGAAATTATAACAAACACGTACACGCGTATTTAAAGACGTGCTATTTCGTGCACATACATCTGGGATCAGCTTGGCGGCGGGCACAAAGCCTTACACCTGATTGGCTCAAATTCCTCACGTGGGACATGCTTTCCTAGTTTTTGAATCGACCACTAGTCCGCGCCATTCCACGGAGCTAAGAATTGTGAAAACGTGCAGGGAGGTTCTGTTATGGTGGCGCTTCAAATGCGCAGTTGCGGGAAAATACCGCCAAAACTGCCATTCTAACAAATATGTAAAATAACTGTAATTACCAATAATAAACACTTATGTATTGTTTTAACTAATATAAATTGATGTTATAACCACGAAAAAGTTATATACAAAAAATAAGATCTTTAAAGACAAAAAATTACATATTCTGAATTGAAGAAATCTCAAAAGCTCAGGTTAACGCAATAAAATTACGTATTTTATTGAAATAATCACAACTTTTGCTATGTTATAAAATCTTTAATTTTGTTCAAAAGCGCGCAGAATGGGGTTGTTTACTACTTCTTAAATGTACAAAAAACCTTTGTATTTCACAAATTTATTGCTTATCCATTTAACTAATTGTACTACTAAAGAAATTTTTTTAAATAATTGCTAAATATAGTTTAATTTATAATAGGTTCTAATTCGTAAGTTGATTTTTGGAGGGAATGTGACGTCATTAAGCAGTAAAATGGCAGTACTGATAAATACTTATAAATATTAAAACCTAACTTATAAATACAATCCAAAAATTTAATAAATACTTATTTTAGACTGTTTGCAAGTGGAAATAAGAAAACAATAGAAAAAATTGTCGTCTTTATGCTGGTAATACTAATAGAGATGTCCCAGAAAATATTCTCCAACGGAATTTCTCGGGGAATGAACAATGTACGGAGAATGTTCTACAGCCATAAATTTTCGGGAGAATTTTAATTTTAATGGAATATTGCAAAAAAAATGTTAATTTTTTTATGTGGTCAAGTGAATATTGTTTAAATACAAAGCTGAGTAAAGTAGCTTTGATAGTTTCAAGTAGGCCCCATGTTCAGCAGTCGCCGAACGTTAATACTGCGAAACGAAACACTGTTTTGGTACATTTAATTATTTGAGCTTGTTAAGGTACAAATACCAATAAAACCATTTATTTCAATTATTTCGTTAATAACTATAATCATTATGCTAATCTTCGTTTTGAACAATATAGCGTCTTTAACTTTCCGAAGATTCTAGTGTTAACAGTAGACAATGATACCAACATTAGCAACACAAAATACTACAAAATAAACAGTACAACGCATGGGCGTATTTACCACTTAATGATGTCATATTTTGGCGTATTTTTTGAACGTCTTTATAAACTTCAAATTTCAATACATTGGTTAATAAAACTTTTTAGAAAATAAAAAAGAACGGGCTTAATATTGTTCACCCTACAACGCCAATTTGAATTAACAACAAAAAATGCAGTAAATGTACCAATAAACAGTTATCGCCATAGTGTCACCATGTGGGGTCTTTGTTTCACCATCACCTTCTTTTTTTCTCCTTTTTTTCTTTACTTACTTTTGTTTTCATCTCTATCTCTTTTTTCACTCTCCTCCTTGTTTATCCTCCCCCTTTCTGCTCTTTTCTCCCCTTTATCATACTTGTACTCTGTTGTTTTCTTCCCCTCTTCTCTCTTTCTCTTCCCGTTTTCAAATTTGTATTCTACGGTTACATTTTTCCAAGTAAGATATCTTTACTACCACCCCTCTGTTTGCCACCATCAACCGTTTTTTTTTTAGTTTTTATTTTTGGCTGAAACTTAGGACGAAGAAGGTATGCAATTACCAGAACCACATGATGGCATAAATAATCTTGCATTACAGAAAACCTCTGCTGAAAGATTCAATTAAAAAAAACAACTATCGTCTCATAGATGTACTTACATAAATAAACATTTTTTAGATTACAGAACACCAGAAATTAGATATTTTAGCAAAAAACAAAGAATGTGGAACATGGATGCTGTAACTAAAATTATTACTGTTCACCTACATGTTCTTTTTTTAAATTGGATTTTGGCTTTAAATGGAATACGAATAGTTTCTTATTAGGTAAAGCTTGTGATTATGTAGGTATCTACTTGATCTGTGTTTTCTCCTTTCAAGAGTAAAGTTAAAGCCCTAGCGCTCTTCTCTTTACGCCAGTGAAATGTCTTTGTGTGCAGTGTGCATTAAGTTTATGCTCATTAAATTGTTGCAATACACATAACAATAAAACTACAACAAAAATTTTTAATTGTGTACTAGGATTGTATTTTAATTTCACTACTTCTTAATTTGTGGTGTACCTCAAGAATAAATACTAGGACATCTGCTGTTAAGCAAATTTAAGTCTAAATCATTATAGAGAAATATATAGAATAATATATAAATTGCGTACTTTGTAGGTTTATACTAATGATAACGATACATCACAGATCACTCTTTATAGCTAGAATAAACTTGTATAGGCTATTATAAAAACTGCAAGGAGAATGTTGACAAGATTCAGAACCGGTCGGGCAGCAGAACTAATCTCGAGTTTTGAATACGAATTGACTTGCAATAAATACCATAAAAGCTATAATAAGAGAAAGTTGATGTATGCAAAACTGGTCAAACAACACAGCATTGTTATGAATTTTTGAAAGAATAAAAGGTGCAGTATTATTATTTACCTAATATTTAAAAAGTATTCTAATTTATTGAGTTCATTTATGTTTAATTTTATTTACACCAATTTTATTTTTAAATGATACTTTTTGATATATAAAGCTTAAACTTGCAAAAAAAACATAAAATCTGCCGAAAAAAATTGACTCTATGATGCTTTCAGTTACCTATTTCATTAATTCATATTACAGTTTAAATTTAGAAACCAATTTTTTAAAATTAGTTTTGTAGTTTAAGAGCAAACCATTTTAGGCTCGATTAATAATAATTCGACAATTTTTGAGCGCAGTTTTTGTGTTTTATTTGAAATAGTTTGTCTTATTTATCTGAAAATGATTTTGGTTGGTTTTACTGCTTATTATAGATTTTTTTGAAAAATAATTTAATACACTGTATACTATGCGTATAACGGACCTTGCCGAAAAGTACATATAAGGTACAGTCGTACCCACGCAATGGTACTAGATAGGTACCTTAATAATTATTTGCTTTTGTTGCGTAAGTACACATCTGATCGAATATTACGAAGGTAATTCACTCCATAACCGGAATTTACGCAAGGGCGTCGTTAGGATAACAAAATTGCAGGAGGGGAGCACTAGACCACATACAGAAAACTTGGTATATTTCAATACAATACAGGTATCAAAAAACAAAAACAAGGTTTAGCTAGACATAAATAAAAATTTGCTGTTGCCTTTTAAAGAGAATTTGTGTATTAGTCTGTATTTTTTTTATAATATAAAATAAACATGGGGCTCAAATTAGAAATAAGGAATCTCGCGCCCCTCCCAAGAACCCATAAATTTACGCAGTGACAATGAATTTAGTGATTCTTGCAATTATTTGTTGAGCACATTACTCTACTCTAAACAGGAAAAATATATGTATAACCATTGTCATGGAAACTATTCAATATTGTCGATGTAGATGTCAACTGTACCGTGAAACAGCGTATTATAATTCAATTTCTCGTTAAGATTTCTCAGTGGTGAAAGCGTCAAAGTGGTTTAAATTTTACGCAGACTTGGTTTGAAAAAGTACAGGCAAGAAGGCGCAAGTATTATAAATGGTGCTAATCGTTTTAAAAAATAACCTTTAGACTGTCCGTGACAATCCACAAAGAGGAGGTTTAATAAGGGTCAACTGCAACAAAAGCCATTTTTGCTACCATTAAACATGTTGTTGGTTTTCTTACCTATTTCAATATTTGGCGATTTGATTTGATCAAAACTTCAACATTTAATGAGAGCAGAAATGACTCTTGTTGCAGTTAAACCTGCTCTTCCTGGATTGTTAACAACAGTCTCACGGCCATTTTAAAACCAGTTAACTCATTCAAATACTTGCGACTTTTTGACTGCAGGAAACATATTTCAAAACGTGAAACGTTATCTAGAAGGTTTATACGTGAATTTCAAGAGGAAGTTGATTGGAAACTGGTTTCACAATGTTAAATACTTTATTCACACACTTCTAGGCCACTGAAATAGCTCTCAAAAAGAAGATAAGAGTTTATTTATGCCAGTCTAACATTATAGTTTTTGCATACGTCACAACAATCAAGAACAGTTTTTTTCAACGCTGTGCCGAGATCATGCTATGCAAATAACCCACAAATAACCTGTAAAGATGATTTGTAGAAAAGCCCCATACGTTCGAATTAAGTGTAACTAAAACTAAAAGGCGCGTTGTTTTTAATTTGGGCTCATTAAAATACTTTTTTTCACTACTAACCTTATCTGTGCTACTAGTAATATGGCGTAGCATTTTGACACATAATAGAATGCTGTGAAATTCAATTTCTCTACCTTTGCTCACTGACAGGTAACTAATGTTTCATTATTAACCACTGGTAAATAATGAACAAATTTGTATTTTTTGATAATCCTGTGACAGTTTTAAAGAGAACATTTTTATAGCACGATTTAATATAATGGAGAGATTCTTCTTAATGGTATTTTATGCATAAAATAGTTGTTTAAATAAATTAATTTAATTTTAAAAACTTTGGTGTATTTGAATATACGTTTTTCGCGCCGTAATAAATAACAACTCTGTCAATATCAATTTCGCCTATAATACAACCACACAAAGTAAAAAAGAGAAAATTGTTAATAATTTCAGTATTTTAGATGAAACCAGTTCTTAAAAACAATGTTTTTGAATACCAATGATGATTTAACAATTTTCAAACAACTGTCATGCCAACAAAACAAAAAACTGTCATTTGTTTTATAATTTGAAATAAACAGGGATTTAAGTTAAAATAGTTATTTTTCGACAATTATAAGGGTTTATATCACTAGTAGTGAAAAAAAAAGTATATACGCCTCGGTAGAAAAGTCTTATGGCCCTCGGGCCTTACATCCCTCGGCGCTACGCGCCTCGAGATCTAACCTTAGCCCTCAGGCAATAACAGTAGACTTTTCTACCTTGGTGTATAATATACTATTCAATTTAAAACTATATTCAACTAATTAAACTCGAGCATACATAATATATATTTCTATACTGCATTTAGATTTTTTTATGACTTATTTTAATAATTATAAAATCTATTGATTTTACACCTAAAAATCATTTCATTGTTACGATTAATTCTTTCGATTAATTGGATTGCGTTCGACCCGACTTCACCAATTTTAATTACTGATAAAATTTTAAAATTTCTTATTTTTTCTAATGATTCTTCAGATGGAAGCGGTGGGATATTCAGACAACGAAAGGAAAATTATGAAAGATGCAACTGATTTTATAATACTTAAAAACGGGGGTATTTCTAGCTAAAATATTAATTTATTCTGTAAATTTTTATGATACTTAAAAAAGGGATATTTTTGGCTAAAATATCAATTTGTCCTCAACGGGTACACTTAGTAGTAAATAGCTAAATAGTAGTTAGGTATATGTTATGTTCTAACTCAGATTTTTTTATTTCATTTTCAGGGTCATGTTAATGATTTTCATGCATATTTTCAGCAAAAACAACACCTCCTTTGAACCGGTATTACATATATTTGCTAAATCAATTTTTTTTGTTGAGCTTGTTAAACCTGATTTTTAACCCGTAAAATCGGGCCAGTTTTCCTATTTCAACGCGTTTTAAAAACTTCCATGGTAAAAACTAGAAAACAGGGTCATTCTGCTTAAATTTTGATGTTTTTTAAAAATGTGAGTTAGGAAAATGGACTTAAAAACGGGTCAGTTATTACTATGATTTTAATCGTAAAGTTACCTCACAAACATGTAAAAAATATATTAAATCATTAACAAATGATCCCGGAGTTTAAGAATTTATCATTAAATAATTTTATTTTCGTTGGTTTTTCTCATTGTCATTATCTGTTGGTTTGGCTTTGTGTGGTGTATGTTAACGTAAGTGTGCTGACCAGTGTCACTACGTTAATTGGGTTGCCTATATGAAAAGTATGTAACATGGAACCAACTCAAAGTTGTAATGCTCAACTCATTGGCAACACTGGCAGGAGATAAGCATGCGCAAGATATCCGCGATCTGCTTGCTTTATTCTTGGTGCATGTTCTTTAAGATAGCCATGGAAAAAAGTACGTATATCATTTATCCGTCTAAGTTGTTGTAAAAAAGCTTTTTTATTTTCAGATAAAATGGACATGTTAGTAAAAGACTGGAGAAAATTCCAACACTTGCGAATAACCAATAACGCAAAGAAGATGGTTGTGTTTAAGATACAAGTAACCACTGAAGATGACGAGTTTTATGGCGAAATGAAGGTTACCAAAGATGCCATCATTATTATTCCTGCTGATGAGAGCAAATTAGCCCAATACTTTACCGAAGGACGCCTGCAAGGGGTAATAGAAGAAAACAAAAGAGGATTGATTATCAATTTAAGGTTTAATAGACCCTCCTACAAAATAATGTTTGTGAAAACGGCAACCAGAGACCATGCATTGAAGCTAATTCGAAAATTCATTGGGTAAGATTCTAATCTGTTTTTAATAGTTATTTTTACAAGAATACAAATAACAATGAGAAATTTTATGTGTGTGGTTGATGTTTAGTATTGGAGCTCTAGAGACTACATACTATAGATTATTGATTCTTTCTGGTGCAAGCTGCGTTTTGCAGGTTATATTATTGTGTAATAATTTTTGTATTTTTTTTTGTAGGGACGAAAGTAGCGAATCATCTGGGGGTAGCAATTCATCTGGGACATCATCTCCACCTGCTTTACAAGAATAATACAATAACTATTAATGTAGTATGGATGATAAGTAGACTGCGGAAGTTTAGGCAGTAAAAAAATCAATTATAGGCGCCTAAAATAGGCTCGTAGCAAGCAGAAATAGGCACTTACACAAAATAAATAGGCACTATAAAAAAAAGCATTAAATTCGTTTAAAACACAATACTTAATATCTTATGTCGTTATGTGGTAGGTACATACATTTATTATTTACACCCATAATTAGCCTCACAATACACAACTAACACCATCTCTAAATTATTCGGTTCGAACTGCATGCGTTTGTCGGTTAATACTAGTTTGTAACCGGAAAATGAACGTTCCGCATCAACCGTGGTTACAGGGGCGTACTTATAGTAGGGAATTATTGAAGTCTTAATATTCGAGGGCGTTTCCTCTTCAATGTCGCCTTCTAAAATATTTACGATGGATTTTAGTGTGGAATATCCAGGATTTTTCTGGAGAGTAACTCTCAGTTTACTTTGTATTGCTTGAGCAATTTTGCCAGTAGCTTGCTGAAGCTTCCTTTCTACTTCCAATACTACCGACACTGAAGAATTAAAGTGTTTCACCTGACGCTTCCAGTTTTGCTATGGACTTTGCAATGAATGTAAAATTTGCACTAAGAAATGATAGTTCCTTTTTGACGTTTTTGTTATCCAAAGCTTCCTGCGCAGATAGTATGCAACTGCTATCCTCTGCTGAAAATGTATCAACGACAGCTTTTATTTGATCAAAATTTGCATTGTAGTATTCCGTGGCATCAAGCCACGTTCCCCATCGCGTAATAATGGGCTCCGGGGGCAGAGGGGTATTGGGTAATGCTTCTTTAAAACAGTTTATTCTAGATGGGACTTTACAAAAAACCTTTTTGACACTAGAAATTAATTTGTTTACATTTGGGTAATTATTTCTAATTTCCTCGGCAACTCTATGAAGTCCATGCGCGAAACGGGTAACAAGCAGAAGATTTTAATAGAAAACTTTTTAAGTAATTTTCCAGCAGCGATCATAATGTTTTTATCCTTGATGCCATCTGGGTAGAGTACTTTTAATGAAGTATTTACAAAATAGGCTATATTTTCACTATTTGCTTTTTTGATTGGTTTCGACGTTGGTAGATAGGCCCTCTCAAAATTATCTTTATTCAATTTTCCTACAATTAAATGCGCTATGTATCTACCTGCAGCATCCATTGTTTCGTCAACTGCTATCCAAACATATGAATCGCCAATGTCTTCTCTGATTTTCTGCAGTGTTTGGTTATACTGCGATTCTAAATATGATTTTCTTAATGTAGATTCCAACGGAATGTTGCGTCCGCAATACTTTTCTAAAAAGTATTTAAAAGTGGGGTTTTCCACTTTTCTCCAAGGTATATTTGCAGCAACAAGGGCCTTGCACATGTCGGCGTAAAATTGGTTATGCTTTCCAGAAACCGGTTGCGTCAGAAAAGTTTGAACCGATGAGGAAGAAGATGATTGTTTTCGCTTAATGTTCGACTGATGAATTGCAGTTTTCTCATGCTGTTGAACATGATGCTTTTTATCACTTGAAACCTACCAATTAATAGAAATAGTGAAAATAAAAACATACCCCATTTAAGATTTACAACAATTAAAAGAAAAATTTGTATCAGTACTCACCTCTTTGCTGCAGACTTGGCAAAAAATTACTTTTCCATCAGTGGTAAACCACGGCGAATTTTTTATCCATTCCCGAATAAGGACACTCTTCCTGCTTGGAATTTTTGGCATTCTACTCTATATTTGCACTTTCAAAACACAAATTACAAGCTCCGTGCAAGACATACCAGAAGTAAATGAAAATGAATCTGCATTTAAACTGAAATCCCCACTTTTACCACTTCTATTTTGTAAACAACTCCTTAAGATACAGCATGAGTCAGTGAAGGTTAACCTTGGAAATTTACAGGCAGTTTATTTACTTAAGAGTTTACAAGCATATTTATTTGAAATTTAAGCAGAATTTTGAATTCCAAATCTTCAAGAAAGCGATTTCCTTTGAAGAATTACATTTTGAAAAGGTGAAATAGTAAAAAAGGCATTTGTAGGCACAATATCTTTAAAATAGGCATTTACGTTGAAATAGGCAAATATAGGCACTATAAAACTGGATTTTATTAATCGTTATTGCATAAAACATGCTTACAATTCACTCCTACTGAGATATTTGCCTAAACTTCGGCAGTCTAATGATAAGTATTAAAATAAATTATTTTTTCAATTCTTTGTACCTATTCTTTTTTTTTTACCTTTCCCATCTTAGATCTATGATAATTAATTGTAATAATTATTATACAGGGTCGCTATTAAAGATGGAACCAAAGCTCTCCTGCTAAAACGGTTTGAGACAAGATATGAAAATTGGAAGGCTTCCATTTGAAATTATTTCGCATATTTTGCGGTTAAAAATGTATGGTGTTAAAGTAGAAAATAATGCCGTATGCGTGGCTGGCTAATGTATTGCACTTTAAATCTAGATACCTTTGCAATAACGAAACGTCAAAAATAAAAAACAATCAGCAGGGGTTTAATAACTGACAAAAAACACAGTACATATGGTTTGTTTCCTTTCAACTATTGTATTACGTGACAAATAAACCTTAATTTCGTGAAATATGGCAAAGGTTTTTCTAATTTTTCTGCATTATTTTCTACTTTAACACCATACGTGATTAAGGTAGTAAGAAAGAGAAAAAAATAAGCTTTCTAATGATGTATCACAAAGCCCATATTGCCATTTAAAAAATTCAAGATGGCGGCCGCGCTCAAAAATCGTGTCAAAAAAAAATTTTTTAACCTCAAAATATGCGAAATAATTTCAAATGGAAGCCTTCCAATTTTCATATCTATATCTCAAACCGTTTTAGCAGGAGAGCTTTGGTTCCATCTTTAATAGCGACCCGGTATATGTAAATGGATATAACTACAAATTTAAAAAGCATCTGAAATTAGGTAGCTGAATAGCACAGTGCTTTGCAAATCTTACCCATATGAAAATTAAGTAACATATTTGTTAAATTTTCATATTTTTAAAAGAGACAGAAAAATAAATAAAACATAGCAAAGTTTAATCATTATTGAACAGGGTCCAGCACGACGAACCCTAGAATTTAAGCAAAATTAATTGATTTTTAGACGGAGTGGTCATCCCACCTGGAATTGATGGATTTTAATAGTTAAAGGAGTAGTTAGGTATATGTTATGTCAGATTGTTTTATTTCATTTTCAGGGTCATTTTAATGATTTTCATGCATATTTTCAGCAAAAACAACACATCCTTTGAACAGGTCTTACGTTTGCTAAATCAAATTTTTTTGTTGAGCCTGTTAAGCCAGATTTTTTTACGGGTCAGTTTTCCTATTTTAACGCGTTTAAAAAACTTCCATGGTAAAAATTTTAAGTATAATTAACTTGCAGAAAATTATCAATTATGTTTGAATTATTGATAAGTAAAACACCCAAGTCAAAAATACAATTTTTAAATTTCTTTATGGGGAAAAGAGTGTGACGGATAGCTGAATTTATCAATCTAAGAATAATGACGTTAGCATAAAATAGAATTGCATAATTTCTATTTTTTATGACACTTTGGTTTTAAATTAAATCAATTATGCCTCACTGCAAATGTGCGATACCCAACTTGCATCATCGCCGCCCCAAATGCGAATTTAAAGGCAATGCCTAAGGGGAATTCCCTCCCTAATCAGGGCCGGTGCTAGACAGTCTGCCGCCCTGTGCAAGTTTAACATTATGCCGCTCTATGATAAGAATAATAATAACAATAACAGTGCCCATTTTACCGTCTACTGATGGATTGTTGACTTATACATGTATTTGTATTTTGATTTTATCGCATTAATCATTGGAAATAACATTCTACCTGGTATAATCCTGGACATTGGCTCAAGAATACCTAGTAACAGCACGCACTTATTGAAAATCTCAATGTACTTCTCATTATCTCCTCTTTTATATTTTAAAATTAACATTATTAATTTTTGAATATAAAGAAATATGTCTAAACATGCATTTGTTCTAAAAATATGCTTTAAAACCCCAAAATATGCAAACAAAAATTGGTGTTATTTAATTGCATTTTATTAGGTATGGATACAAACAGAAGCATTTTATTGGCATATCAAAACTATCAAATATGCATTTGCATAAAATCAGTGCCTTGATTTTAACATTATCAATAGCAGCGTTAGGAGTTTTCAAAAACTTTGCCAAAGAACCACTTTGTCTTTTCAATTTGGCCTCGTTTTTAGCTATTTTCCGATCCTGGGCATAAAGATAAAGCATATAGAAACAAGAGGAAAAATTTTAAGTGCCGCCAATTTTCTAAGAATAAAAAAGGAGTATTACCGTTCTGTCGACATTTCATAGAAAATAATAATATCTAAGATAATTCCACATGCGGAAACTGGAAAGCCGACGATTTTGACGCCCCTGCAATTTGCCGCCCTGTGCAGAAACACCGTCTGCACATAGCGTTCCGCCGCCGGCCCTGTGCTAATTCTTATGCAGCTGAAATCAAAACAAATCATAACAGTTACTCCCCAATTTCCTCCGATTTACTAGCTTCATGTTGTTGTTTGACACAAGCTGTCAAATGTCAAAAAAGAACGTAAACACCTTAAAGATGGATTCCGCAATAGCAACATTAGTGCCAGATAATGTTTTAGAGGTGATATTTTCATATTTAAACCTTCACGATTTGAGGAACTGTTCGTTAGTGTGTAAAAGATGGTATTCATTTTTAAACGATGAAAACAATGACGTGTGGAGGTTACATTGTATTAGAAAATTGGCCGAAGAAGCCCTCAAGTCAGATCTTCTATCATCAGTGCCCACCTATAAAGCAAAGTTAAGAGCGTTTTATCACGCGTGGAACCCCAACGACTGTTCTAGAAATATATATATTAAACCAAACGGCTTTACTTTGCATAGAAACCCTGTAGCACAGAGCACGGATGCATCGAGAGGTAAAATCGGATTTCGACACGGAAGACATGCCTGGGAGGTGATATGGGAAGGCCCCCTTGGTACTGTGGCAGTTATTGGTATTTCTACAAAGGACACACCATTGCAGTGTCATGGTTATGTTGCTCTGTTAGGCTCGGATGATCAAAGTTGGGGTTGGAACCTCGTCGATAATCATTTGCTACATAATGGTGATGCTCAGGGCAATTATCCGCTTCTTAATAATGCACCTAAATATCAGGTTTATTAAGTGACCTTATTTGATGGAATTTTATGTGTAATTTGTTTTAATTTTTAGGTTGGGGAAAGAATCAGGGTTATATTAGACTGTGATGATAATACGTTATCATTTGAAAAGAATTATGAATTTTTAGGTGTTGCATTTAGGGGTACGTATTACAACTATAGCTTGATGTTATTTATAGTCTTAAATTGTTAAGTATACAAAGTATTGAAGAAAACATGGGCTGTATTGTAGGTGCAGATTCCTACAGGTATTTTGATACAAAAACGTTGGTAAATTTTTTTTATAAAGTTTCTTTAAATAACTAGAGTGGCTTAAAAATAACTTTTAAGGTTTGAAAAAAATTTTAACGTAGTTTTTGTTCTCTCATTTGTTTTAAATGTCCATACCAGAGTAATCTATTTGTCTGTAGTATCTGTTGGCATTCTTTTTCTAATTTGTTTATATTTTATCTGCTCAAGCCTTGTTACGCCACAGCATCTCCAGTAATTTATTTACACAGAATTCATTTTTTGTGCAAATCTCTAATTTAATATCCACATTTCTGACTCGTAGGTAATGCAACTTTCAATCAATGCGGTAAACATCTTTCTTCTTCTCCACAGAACTGAATTTAGTTGTGTTATTTTTCTTCCTTGGCCTATTTTATTTAAGATGTCCTTACAGTCTTAGCCGTTTGATGTTAGTCTAGTGTAATTACGAGGTATTTGTACTGATCGGTTACATTGATTGTTCCTCTTTCTGTAACTATGTCTAGTCCTTGCCCTTCGACCTACTACCATATATTTTGGATATTAATATTAGTAATAAATATAATAATAATGCGTGTGTTTGTTTAGCTACAAGCTACACATACTTCGGTTTTCAACAATAATGTCTCTTGAAATCAGTCGTAACTTACAGTTCTCTAGCTACATTTACCTAACAACAACGACAATTTCTATACAGGTGACAAAACACGCCCCAGCTAATATTTTAGTTATTGGTGCAGATAAAAATAAAGTTGTGCAAAATTTCCTCACGGATTTAACCAATAAACCAGAAAAACAATTGAAAATTAAGTACAAAGTTACAAATGAATTGCGCCGAAAGCAAAAAAATCTAAAATTTCAGTTTTTTTTAGTTCTTTCAGAAACTAAGCAAGGTAGCTCCAATTTTTTTTAGATTATTAGGAGGCCATAAAATTTTACAATTTTTCTCTTGTTTAACCGTCACTATATCTCTTCAAATAAGTAACATCCCAATAGTAAATTTTATCTGGTTTGCTAGGGGTTGAATCGAAAAGAACGTAGTTGCAGTCTGGGGTCCTTTTTAGAGAACAGATTGTGTATTGTATTTATTTTGACAGTTAATATATGTGTGTAGAAAATGACTACAACAAAGGCAAATCCTAATACGAGGATTGTTTTGCAACCTCGAAAGTGTGTTTTTCTACGTCTGGACACAAAGAAATTGCATGGAGCCAAGTTCGGTAAATACTAGTCCATCCTTGTAGATCTCGCAAAATATGCTGTGTGGAGTGAGCTCCACGAGCAGTCACATTGTCATTTGATATATTTCGATCTTCTGAAAGAAATCATTCGCATATGTTTGGCTTTATACGTTTTATAACATTTCCGTATGCATTAACAGTCTTTCCTTTAGCAACGCAGTGGTCGTAAGTATCCCTTTTCTGTTCAGCACTTTTGCTTTTTTGTTTACATGCAGGTTCCCATGTTTTATTAGTTTTGTTTCTGGCAGCCCTGTATAAGTAATAGATAGTAGCCATTAAGTCTCAGTAGTATTATGTTTGCTGCACGAGTTTTGTTCAAAACTTTAAATCATTCTAATTCTTTAAGAAAATTTAAAGAATAAAAAAAAGTTTTTTGGGTTTTCGTCTTAAACTTGAGGAATCTATGTATAAAATGCAGTTCATGTTTTTTGATACTAAATTTAGTAAATAAATTAAAATATGACTGTGCTTTAAAGTATGAGTCACAATGTTTTTTTAATAAGTTTGTTGAAGTTGATATTAATATATTATAAATAAAATAGTTGATAACTTCAACAGGTATTTATTTTATATGTTTTTCAACATGTTTACACGGTATTATTAAAGGCTAATTAAAAGTAAACTGTTTGTGTTGCTATGAGAACGAGAGACCTTCATGACTTGTTTTTTGTTAATTATGTCTGCAGATGACTTGATTTTTTATTACAAAACTTCTAATAATGGCGAATTTAAACATACAGTTTTTAAATATTTATGAATTTTAGATGCTTCCAATATATGTACCTTTAATGAATGGGCAAATTAAGTTCTTAAATTCGCCATTATTAGAAGTTTTGGAATAGACACATATACCTGTTGAAGTTATTAATTATTTTATTTACAATAATTATGACATGACCCTGTACCATTAAAGTATGAGTTATAATGTTTTTTTTACATGAGAAACCATACATTTTGACAGGATTGCCAGATAAAAAGTTATATCCAACCGTCTCAGCAGTGTATGGTAACACAGAAGTTTCAATGGTATATCTCGGACCGCCTCTCGATGGCTAACACACTCTGTGGGACTCTTAGCCTAATATAAAATGAAGGAGCGAACTGTGGGATCTGTTTTAAGATGGTTTACCAGGTTGGTCAGGTTTGCCAATGTGATAATTAAACACTGCAGTAACCCGGAATTAGATTTAAGAAGTACTTCCTTTTACAGCTAGGTATTATTTTTGGTTTGTTTTATTTTGAACCAGTATTAATGAATTTATGGGTACGAGAGCCAGCCAGCGTGTTGTTAGCTTTGATGGAGGCTTTGTTTTATAATGTCGGTTTACACTAATTTTATTGCTCATTTTAATTTTTAAGTGAATTTGATGTTGATGGCTTTGCAGTATATTTTTTTCAAGCAACTTAGTGAGGGTCTGAGTATAAGCTAAAAACATTTGCTTTTAGCTTGAGATGGATTTATTGTTATGAATATATAAGTTACCTGTTGTACTTTTTTTAAAACTGCATACTACTAACAATTCCGTCTACCTGTAGCTTTCAACAAAGTATTAGAGATGAGTTTATGATGGAACTGACAAAAAGTCAAAAACATACTGTATCCATGGAACCCATTTTTTTACTTAATTTAAATTATCATGTTTAAATTTTATTTAAAAAAATTATACTAGGCTCAGCTTTAGAGATTCATGCATATCTTGAAGCTAAATTTAAAATTTCCGCTCTTTATAAAAGAGTGGCTTCTCCCCTTAAGAATCTTAGCTGTCTTTTAGATATCATATGGTTTCAGGCACCAACAAACTTTGACAAATAATTTAGATGGGGATGGCGCGGGCGCCCAGTTTGAACCCTGCCATGCGTTTTGCTATAGTATAAGGTATGCCTTTTTGCTATAATATGAGGGGAGGGCTTCGTTTTTCGAAGATTTTCCATTTGGATATTTCAGGATTTTTGCGATTTTTCAAAATTTTCATCTGCAAACTATACTGTACTTCTGATTTGCACCAAACTTGTTAGAGACTTTCTTATTGCTATTGGATTGGAAAACACTGCATAATTATGTATCTTGTTATATGAAGATACTTTTTGTGCTTCTGAGAAAAATTTTATGTCTGATTGGTTTAAAACTGTAGATTCCTATAGAATTTATTTTAATAGCCATAATCAAGGATAGGAAAAGGTTTATGAGCGCGATAATTTTTATAGGTATAGCTTTAATCCTTCTAATTTTTGTTTTTTATAATTTTACACGCTTAGAGCTTCAAATTAAAAAGCAATGCTTTAAAATCTGATGACGGTCTAGTTCGACATTTTCATGTCAAAAAACGCCATAATCCATTTGCCACACTCTGTGTAAACACTGAAATGACGATGTTTAGCCCACTTTTGGTCACTTATTATTTGTTGAGCGAAGTTTTTCACCTGAAGAGGGGGGGGGGGGCTACAATGTGGATAGATAGGTTATGCGAAGATGCGTGACAGCCAGAATACTTAGTACATATTGATAGTTTATTATTAGTATAATAGTGGTTTGGTTAATATTGCAGTAAATTTAAAAGAAGAACATATGTAGATCAAAGAAAAATATCCCTGAGATCATCAACCCATCTCTAATAAAAATGTAACATTAATTTTATACAAAATGTGACATTGTATACATTTAATTGCGAAAATTATGCACTGTGGGTAAAAAATTACTTGCTCTGTATAATTTCAGTATAAGCTATTGAATTATTTATAGCTTAGCCTTTAAAACTGTATCATACATTTAGACGAGCACTAGCTATTTATGTAGCATGATTATTTGATTTGCACTCACTGTATTCGTCCTGCACCAATTTACGATTTTATAAAATGTTTACTTTTTGTCATTTTTAGGTCTGTGCCAACCATTTGCTTTTTCTGTACCTGCAGCGTCACTTTGAGCTGTATTAGCAGATGAAAATCCTCAAAATTGTTTCATTATCTTTATTTTAATATACCGTATATACTGCGGCGTACTTACCGTATAGATTGACTATGAGGTGCCGTGTGCTCAATATTATTTATTAAATGGAGAACTTTTTTTAAGAAAATTATTTTTAACAAAAAAAAGAAAAACATTTTTTTAAAGAAATATTTTAATTTCTTTTGAAAAAATAAAAAAATATTTCTCGCTTGAAATAAGTTCCCCCATAAAAATGTTTTATTCTTGAAAAAAAATCTCTGAAAATATATTTCTCTCGTGAAAAATGTTGTCCCAACAAAAAATTACTCTCTTGAAAAATACTCTTTCATGAAAAAATTTGTCTCTCAAAAAAGCTTTCGCATAAAAACATTTCTCTCATAAAAATAAAAACGTTTCTCTCGCTACTAAGCATTTCTCTGAGAATCACGGTTTGCGTATGACACAAAGAGATGGCGCTACTACGTTCTCTACATGTTTCAACCGGTGCTTTGGAACAGCGACATAATCAATTTAACGTAAAGCTGGAACGCTCACCTAGGTAAAGCAAGTTGGACGCAGTAAAGGTGAACATGGTATTATGTTAATAATAAGTTATGAAAAACTACCCTATTTTAAGGAGGGGGGCTAACTTTTATTTTAAATGTGATAATTTGTAATTTTTTTTTTAATATCTGCATCAAAATAGGTACACATTATTTTTTTTTAACTTTTGAAAAACATAGTTTTTCAAAACTTACTTCTAGCCTAATAAACGGTCTTTTAAAGAGAACTTTTTTCAAGGCAGAAATATTTTTATAAGAGAACATTTTTCAAGAGAGACATTTTTTAGGAGAACATTATTTTTCTGAGAGAAACAAAAATTGTTTCCCTAAAAAAATCTGATTGGAGTATTTTTTTGTTGAAAACAATTCTTTCTGGAAAGGAAGTTCTCATTTAGTAAATAATATATACACTGTGTCTATAAAGTAACCCCCCCCCCCCCCCCCCACCCTCAACTAACTTTTGAACGACTTGATATTTTTCCACAAAATTTGGTGTGCTGTAATGGGAAATTAAATACTATCTTTCAGACCATATTAAAATTTTGTATCATCCAAAATGGCGACTGGGCGCCATTTTGAATTATTTTTTTAAATGGAAAGGGGGATCGAGTGACGTTTCATTGGAAAGGTCTTTTAGTTCTGCGTCTGATCGTAGAGTTTCAAAGAAAAATATTCAGCCATAACAAAATGACAATGTTTGAAGATAAAGAAGTCTATTTAAAAAAAACCTAAGAATCAAAGCAAAAAGAAATTAAATTAAGTGTTTGAAATGTTTACCATTCACTTCTTGGCACATAAAAAGTCGGTTATGAAATTCCTGCCTTACATTTCATAAGTTTCTGGGGTGATATTTCTGCAAACTTCTGCAATGCATTGCTCCAGTTCTTCAATTGTTTCTGGACAGGTTCTGTACACTTTTGATTTCAGATATTCCCATAGAAAAAAATCTAAGAAAGTTAAATCTGGGGAGTGAGCCGGCTATTCTACAGGCCCCCGCCTACCAATCCATCTTCCAAGAAAATGTCCGTTGAGAAAGTCAGAAACAGGCCTATAATAACGCAGAATCAAGAGACCTTTCAAATGAGGTGTCACTCGACCCCCTCTCTATTTAAAAAAAAAATTAAAATGACGCCCAGTCGCCATTTTGAATGATACAAAATTTAATTTTTGGCTAAAAAATAGTATTTAATTTCCCATTAAAGCACACCAAATATTGTGGTAAAATATCAAGTCGTTCAAAAGTTAGTTAGGGGGGCGGGTTACTTTATAGACAGACGGTATATCTAATATACTGTTATCCCTTTACATACGTGGGGATGCTGAAAACGTGTTTTTTCGTTATAATTCGGGGTGATTTGTTTCACGATTACAATACTGTCTTATGAGCCTTCTACAAAAATAGTTTACAGAAGGACTTGACCAGCGTGCGTCACGTTTTAAAAATATTTAGAAAACTTCAATTAAGCTTACTCTGACATATGTAGTTGTTTTATGAATATAGCTCCTACAATTTGCAATAGACGTAATACAAGTACAGTGGACTGCGCATGCTGCATAAGTGCTGTGACGACAATATGCACCAAGACGTGATAGTGGGAGTAGGATGACTAGATACGGCAAGTGCATGAGAAAGACTGCAAACGCATTATTAGTGTGGTTATACCAAGTTATACATAGTGTGGTCTTATAGTTTATTTGCTAAAATGCGTTTTTTTCAATGATTTAAATAAATAAATTTCACTCTTCACTGTGCACTAATTTTTGTTACAATAAAATTGACACTAAAATTTTTAGTTATTATTTATTAGTATATTTCACATAGAGATGGTCATCGCGGTGTTATTACGTTAACACGGTTCCGCTCTCTCTAGCATCTTGTATTACGTCTATTACTTGTATTAGGTCTATGCTGGATGCATCATCCAATGGCGTATCTCTAGGGCGTTCTCCCTCCCCAAGGCAAGATAAAACAATAAAAACTGAAGTAAATGTTAAGTAAAATATAGAAAAAACTTGCCAAAATTTCCAAAAAAAAAGAATATGCTGATTTGTGTAGTCAATTTAGAGCTCCGTTTATTTCGATGTTACGTAGCCCAAGAGCAGAAATTCTGTTTGTTGGCACATCTATTGAAATGAAAATGGCCTTGTCCCTCATTAAAATTAAATTTTTTATCCCTTTATTTAAAGTTTCGCGGATCTTTTTCTCGCTACTTTAAAACCTATAATAAAATGGTATAGCAGCAAGGCACCACACGAGCATGAAACATTGCTTGAAAACAACATTGAACATGAGGTTGCACGCTCCAACGATTCATGTCTGACAACTAACAAATGAAATTACCTTCCACAGTCTACATGAAGGTATAGCCAAGTTGATCTAATACAAATATTACAATTGTTATATCAAATTAAAATGTGTAAGTTATTCCTGCCTGTCCCTGTAGAAACACATTGCAAACAAAATATGTATACGTTGATTTCAACTTTAACTGGCTATTGCATGTCACATTACCACCTCACTTTCCCACTGAGAGTAGGGTTGAATACACTACTAAACTGTTCTACATGTGATGCCGATTGATAATTCTAGGTAGTGGTATATCTACGAGAACGGTGTAATAAAAAAAAAGGTCAATTAAAATTAAAACTAGTACAGGGTGAGTCAACAACCAGTGGAATTTAAAAAACAAAACATTCTCAGAAAGGCAATCAAAAGCCGAATAAGAATATGCAAAAATATACAGGGTGTTTCATTTAAAGAAACTTAAAAAAAGTTTGGTATGACACTCTTAAATGGAACCTCCTGTATAATTGAAAATAATTTTTTAATGTGGTCCTTTTGGCGCCCTAAAATATTCATTGGAAATATTTTTCTGTATTTTAAATAGTAAAGAAAATATCGACCACGAAAGCGTTGTTGACTCACCCTGTATAAACACATGTAAATCATACTGCAATTTTTTAAGCAACAATAATAATTGTTAAATTTTTTTGGCATAAGGTAATTATTGTGGGCTGACGTAATGCATGCCGCTCAAGGCCTGTTTTAAGGTAATTTTTTGTGGATCGCTCACTATATGTTTGGAAATCAAAATAACTTCATGTTTGCCGAATTCCTGTTTGTGTGAAGAATTTGCATCATAAGCTTGCTAATTTGGTGCACTACATACTAGTCAATGTCTGTAAATATTAGCTCAGCTATGAGTGGATGTACTATAATTTTTTTATGTTTAAGAGGTGGGCACAAAAAATTCATAAATATGACGGAGGTAATTTTGCAGCTACAAACGTTGAGTTATACGCCGCTTTATACAGTACCTAGCTACTCAGTTTGGTTCTCAAAATTTACCAATTTGGTCGTAAGTTTATTCAAACAAATTTTTCGTGATGGTTTTAAAAGCAGATTGGCCGCACTGTCCTAATTATTATGTAATTAGTAAAAATTGTTCTGGTGCCAATTTATTGAAGTCGTGCGCATTTCGGTTTGTGTTAGGAAAATCCTTTTTCTTCCATAGCTCATTTTATAATGTAAGAAGAGGATCAGTTTTTGCCATTGAATTTTAGTACAAATGTGTCACCGACAGAGTTACCAAAACCTAGATGGTGCAATATGAAATGTATTTGGTACTTATTAATGGTACTTGTTTTATCTGTTGAGTTTTTAACTGATCCTAATGTTTTCTTGATCTCAACAGATGTTTTTAAATGTACTGATTTGTTGAGATGAACCATTGTTGCCTTTATAGAGTCAGCAAAAATTATAGATGTAAGATTTTATAGTGGCTAATTTATTTAAAATTGGCATTCAATATTATCGTAAGTATTTTATAAGAATAATTTTGTTGAACATAAAGTTGATCACACCCAAGAAGCAAAGTGTTGATACATTAGCAATTTTGAAATATTTGTTTTAAAATATTAAATCAAAATTTAATATTGATCAACTAACCGTTTTCTATGTGATCAATCACTTTGTTTTTATTACTTAATAATCTCAACATTTTTTTTCTGTGATATTTTATTTAATTTCATGTCATAAGGCCAAATATATTGTGTCTGATTTTTTGTTTTATGTGTTCTTTTTTTCGTTGTTGGTATTTATTAGTCTAAACAGGAGGATTACTTGTTCAGATAGTTGGAAATTGCTCTTCTATATGTCTATATTTGCTCAATCATTTTGTAGGTTTGTTGATTGATGAAATGCTTGAATTGTATAGGTTCAAGTTTGAACCTACAAAATTACTTCAACCATGAGGCACTGTGAAAATTAAATTTGTTAAATTGCTTTTTACAAACGCCAATTATTCAGAAATAAAATCAACCAACTGAAGAGCAGTTTTGTGTTTATCTGACTTTGAAATCGCCATATAATAGTTTAGTAATTTATACAAATTTCATGATTCATCATGATGTTTTAATTTATAAAAATTGTAAATATTATATATACGGAATGTCCTATTGCGAACACACTAGGTGAAACTCGAATCAATATTTTACTTTTGTAAGAAGTAATATTTTAGTGCTCTATAAGTATAAATCAGAAACTTGTTATTGACGTAGCAAAATACAGGAGGTTTGATATTTTTCTTTTAAAACTATGTAGGTTGTGTCCTGTGATTTGCTATATTGAATTTGATTTGTGACTGCGAGCGAACTCCGAGGTTGAGAGGGGTTACCTTGTAAATTTGATAAAAATTTCACTAGTTCAAATTTACTACAAATTTTCATAGTAGCCAATCGATATTGTATGATACAAAATAATGTATGAGGTGTTGTTTGTGAAATAGTGAGAATAAATATGAATTAATAGGAATATATTTGGGTTGTTTCAT
The DNA here is from genome assembly GCA_958336395.1 of Ctenicera cuprea. NCBI lineage: Eukaryota > Metazoa > Arthropoda > Insecta > Coleoptera > Elateridae > Ctenicera > Ctenicera cuprea. The sequence goes on along the minus strand of OY284487.1, from coordinate 4,303,028 downwards.
TTCTGTATGTTGGGATCTATAAGGAGAAAGAAAGTGATATATCAAACTTTTATTGTGCGGCTATAAAGTAACCATCACCCTCGTACTCATTTCATTACTCATGTTGTCGAGTGACACCTTATTTTAAAGCTCCACTTAATTTGTCCATGATTGGCTAATTTTGTTTTCAAATGCTGTGCGTATATAAAGTAACTGCTGCTTCTTGTAGCTCACTTTTATTAAATATTTCAAATCGTGAAATTGATGATGGCTTTAGAAAAACGAAATGTAGCAATCTGATTAGATAACAATATCTTTTAGAAAGATGTTGAATGACACCTCATTTTAAAGCACGCTTTATTTTGCTGATGATTAGCCAGTTTTGTTTTCAAATATAGTGCGTATATAAAGTAACCACCACTGTACCCTGTTACTCACTTTTGAATGACTCGCTTTATAAAGAAGATGTTGAGTGTCACCTCGTTTTAATGCTCGCTTTATTCTTCTGCTTCTGACGGGCTATTTCTGTATCCAGTCTAAGAAAAGTAGAAGTGCTTGGCAGGAAATCCAGAATGGGCTGTTTTTACTTCCAGTAAGTTGAAAAAGCGCATTTGCACAATTTTCATATGCATTAATTTATTGTTTAATTTTATTTCTGCTACATTTAAATTCAATTTCAATAGCATTAAACCTGCCACAATTTTTTATGGACAAAATTAAATTCAAGTTTCTATTACAACCGGATTTAATAAATGAACTTAAAAATAAAACGCCACTTAGCTCTTAAAAATTTTTGTCGGTGGGCGTTGCGCCGATCATGTAATGCGCTTAGATGTATTATTTAGTTTCGTCTTAAATTTGGTCTTATTAGGATGGGAGGGGAATTTTTTTACAAGCAATTTAATTTAAAATATAGCCTAACATAAGCAGAATAAAAAGAGTTTTAAAATGAGGTGGGTGTTGCACGACCCACCTTGCCCTATTTAATTTTTACGTCGCGTTGGCGTCGTGGCGTCGCCACAATGCGTCTCGATAGTTAATGGATGCACTGTATCTAATTAAATGCTTGTGAATTTTTCAAATGGTTGAGATTATGTACATCAGGCATGGGCAACCTTTTGAGTAGCTGGGGCCAACTGAAAATCTATTTATGTATCGCGGGCCGTTAATAAGATAAAAAAAACTTCAATCTTTTGGAAAAATATTTTTAATAAACGTAATCAACAAAAACAAATTCGACAAAATTAATATATTTTTTAAAATATAAAAATTCAAAAAGTATACACAAACATATTCAACAAAAACAGAAATTTTTACAAATGTGAAAATTCAAAAAAGTGTACAGAATATTTCACTTTCGCATCAATCCGGCATAGTCCGCGTTTTTCTCTCAAACAAAACAAATAATTTGTTACTGTCGTTTATTTGTATTGGTTTAAAATAATAATCGGCCCCGCGGGCCGGATTGGTGGTTCAATGAAATATGTCCGGCGGGCCGCAAAAAAGTTGTCTGCGGGCCGCATACGGCCCGCGGGCCTTAGGTTGCCCATGTCTGATGTACATAATGGTTTACCTTTTAAAAGTATTAGTAGCTCAACTTACAATTTTTTCAGACTTTTGTAACGTGTTCTTCTACTTATACATAAACATATAATTAGCTGACAAGCTATTATAAAATTTGATTGGTTATTGTGTTTAATTTTCAATGCTGAAAAGTAAAGAAAAGGACAAGCTAGATTATAGCGGTTAAGGTTGAAATAATGAAAAAGAATAGTGATAGATAACACTTTATTTATAATTTAACATGTCATATATATATACTCTGTAAATGATCAGTATTTGCTAAAAATTTAAAATTTTAGCACCACGTGTCTATCTACCGAGTTTAATAAAAAATGCTAATAGCGGAAAAGTTCAAATCACATTGCTGAGAACGTCTGCCTAAAAGTCGTTATTTTTTTTATTTAAATATTATTGTTTTATGTTGAGTGTGGTGTAATTTTTTTCGTTTCACTGAAACGTTTATTTTATATTCAAGCTATGTTCATAATCATAATTAATTGGTATACTTAACTAGAGGTATTTTTTAGTTTGCATTATAATAGTGCAATATTACATTAGTTGTGCAATATTCCAGTAGAACATTGCAGAAGAACAAAATTTTTTTAAATAGGCTGAAGCCCCCGTGCTTCGAGGCTCTTAAAATTGTACACCTAATCTAGGTAGAGATATGAATCCTATATTGTTAAAATTAGTTTGCCCTAAAACGTCAGTTTAACCGCTACAAAGGCTTGCGTTATTGCCGTCCTATGATCTAATACAAAAAAAATTGGTACTAATTAATATGTTCGTGACTATTCGTATCTAAAACTTCTCCATTAGTGTTGGGCACCGCTACTTCGCAGCACAAAGTCTTTTTAACTTTTGTAGGCCAAAATTTTGTTAAGAAAAACGCCGAAATTAAGCAGAATAGTTTACACAATAATGGACAGAGTAGTGCCTGATGAAGAACTGCGCAAAATCTGTAGTATGGACCTTCGAACGGATCTAAAATGGCCGGACATAGCATGTGGTTCAGATTCACTTCAGTAGGCTGAAACAAAAGGACACTCCAATGAGATTACTTAAAATTACAGAACAGGCTACGCGACTCCAGCTTCTGAAAAATCAAATAAGTGAAGTCGGGCAACCATTTTGTAAGAGGTCAAAATGTCAAATTAAAATGAAATGTAGCGCTATTACATCAACATGGCAAGCACAAGGTATTACACTAACTATAGTTTTAAGATGACCGTTTTTACATATTATGAATAATTGTTGGTTGTAAAATTATTGCTGAAAATATCCATATATTGTGTTGATTCTATTTATAATACAAAAGGTTCAATGGAAGTTATTTTCTTCGAGGTAAGCGTAATATATTTAGGAAGTTCTACTTGTAGCGTATCTTGCTTTTTGTATAATTCTTGTAAGGCGTATGAGAATACAGATGGAAACTGTGTCATTTCTGAGCCGTGGAACACTGCTTCCAGGAGGTTGTAAATAATTGTAGGGTGTATAATGATTGCCGCAAATAATCGTTAATTGTGCAGGTTTAAAATCGTTTTGTTCACAAATTTTATACATTTGCTTAAACGTTCTGCGTTTGACAAAAAAATCTGTGTTAATCAAGTAACATAAAGCAATTACAAATAACAACAGTAATAATAGTAGGTACAATTACTTATTTAATACAAAATAGTTATAGTTGTGACTACCACAACTAAAAATTAAATTTAATTTTTTATAATAAACCTATATTAACGTTGAAATGCAAAACAATGTTCGAATTTGTTAAATGTAACGAAACTGACTTTGACCTTCTGCAAAATGGCGTCTGGCTTCATGTTTTGTATAGAAGTCGTGGATCTAGTAAACCTATACAGAAACCTGTGCATAAGAGAATTATTTGATATTGGCAAAGTTTTGAAAAGTAGCTAAAAGATCTTCTCAACACGCTTATGGTACCTTGAGATGAATTTCAAAATAGTTTAGAACACAAATATTGCTTTAGCACAACTGTGACGCATCGAACAAATTTTTAACTATTTAAGTTTGCTGCAATTGTAAACCATTTTTCAGCTCTTAGAAAGCAGAATTTAGTAAGTTATATAAAAAATTGCAAAACAAACCATAGTTTTTCAGAAACTGCAAATAAAAGTCAAAAATTAATTAGGAAGTTTATATGTTATAAATTTGTTAGCTATTTAGTTTTATATCATGAACTGTTTTTCTGTATTACCTTTAATGTTTCGTTATCAAATTCTCCAGGGCGTAATTTACATAAATATATCATTTAAACTAATGATGGGCGAGGTTCTAATACGCTTTTAATGCCACTCGAAACGTATCCACTCAAAACGAAATTATCTACAAATGGATATAAATTGTATGCTATTTTTGCGTTTTGTTGCTGAAAACCTTATCTCGAAACCAATATTGATTATTTAATTTGGATATTGAGCTATTGACGCCCTACCTTCGTTTTCGTATTCATTTAATAACAACAACCTTCAAATATAGATAAACTAACAATTTTCAAAAATTTAGCCTCAAAAATAAACCGAGCATTCAAGCATTTGAAATTTTGAGAGTTTGTAGTTAAAGTTAAAATGGTGATAATAAATAATTCACCCTTATTCACGATTCGCAGTCGCGATATTTCTCGTGGAATATTTTAGATAAGTATCGGAGAAGTGACGTAATAATAATTTATACCACTCGCAATTGATGAAATTTGCATTTTTGAATATAAATTCGTTTAAACTAACGCTTTAAAACGAACATTCATGAACACTACCCATTAATATTGCTGAAGCATATGTGCATTTGCGTTTTATTTACTCTTTCTCTGCAAAATTATTGTCATGATAAAAAATTGTTTGTGTAAAATATATTTTTGAAACGTAAAATTTGTATTTGCATTACGTGTTGCATACACGCTACAAACAATGCAGTGTACATTATTTACCAGTGCCAGCGTTATATTTGATTTGTTTTATGTATGGACGTACTCATCTACAGGGTCTTATAAAAAGTACATCACAGTGAAAATATTTGTTTGATTTAATAATCGTTGCCAAAATGAAAATTTTTCTCGTTATTACAATAATACAGTCTGTTTGACGGAGTACGGACGAGGGACGTTCAATAAAACGTAACCAAAAACCCAAAACCAAAACCTCGAAGTTTTCCTCCTCGTTTTTTTTTCACTGTAACCATAATTAGTTGCCGGTTTTTTGTTTTTCCAGCAGATGTCGAGCTGACATTTATTTCCTGCTGCAATATTCTTTGTGTACGACGACGTGTTTAACCCTTTTGGTGGACCAATAGGTTTGCAGCCAAAACAATGATAACAGTAGTCAATGTTGCCCAGCAATCAAATTCAACAAAAGGTTTAGTTACACAGGGTGTTTTTGAAATTATCCCATACGTTTTTTTAATGGAATTTCATTGTGCGCGCTTCATTTTTGAATATTAAGGGGGTACTTATATATCATACTTACAACTGCGATTGTCTGAAGAACAATAAAGTGATAAATAATATTCAAGCTATAACTGACAGCATTCCAACTGAAGTCTGAAATTTCTTCAACATTATACACTCCTGAAACAAAAACATAATGGTTGGATTTTGTCCAAAGGACGTTTGTAATATTTACCTCCTAGTCGTAAGAGGTAATAAGGCACAACAAACATTAATCCATGCTGAATCCAGTATATTGCCGCTTCTAACGGCAGCTTAAACATAAAACTACTATGTATATAAAGATTAACACATTCACAACAGCTTAACAGCTTAAAATCGTAAGGCTGGGATGGGTTTTCAGTGAAATTGAACTATATTCAAAGGGTTTTCATTAAATGTTTTGAAAAAATTGCAATTTGGTTTAAAGAATCAAGTTTTTCCAACATTTAAAATGTTTAGAATATTATAAATTTAAAAAGAAGGGAACAACTAGCTATAAGAGGGTAGTGTAGAGGAGAGGTGGAGTAAAATATTGACAAAATTATTACTTATTTTGTCAAGCTGTTAGAAATAACTTTTTATAATTAACAATTTTCATCTATACTTACGATTCGTGTATCAGTTTCCGGGAAAAGAAAAGCCAATAATGGTCCGTTCAGAAGGTTTAAATGAATTCTAAATACTGCTGTTACTATGTTATTAGGCGAGGCAGCTAATAAATATATCTGAAAAATAAAAATACATGGAGATAAGTACAAGTAATCATGCTAATGTTTTGGGAGGCGTTTTGTTCCAAATATATCTGAAAATGGATGAGTTTCTTTTATCAGATTAGGAGTTTTAATTAAGAGGCGTATACAAAATTTGATTGATTATAAGCGCAAAAAGGTTAATAATTTTTTTTAATTATCAGCAGTAATATCCCGAGTGCATGCAATTTTACCGATATAATTTTAACAAAGTGATCACGAGTTGAGAGATGGCAGATGCTGCTCATCTCTCAACAGGCACGAGTGCTTATCTTGTCAAAATTATTAAATTATCAGGAAACTTTTATGAACGAGGAGTGTTTGGAGTGATTTAATAGGTTTAAGATTAGGTAACAAAATATAAAAATTATAACAATAAAATTAATCAACGTAACTGCGAAACCAAACCGCTTTTACAACAACGAATGATTGTGGTTTGCTGATATTTACGAGATCCTTGGCGGTTGTAATATTTTCATGTGTCAGGAGAATATTGAGAATTGATATTTACGTTAATGTAATATGCAACAAAAATTAAAAGTAATTAAGAAAACTGTACAAATAATAGCGTTAGATCGGACATGAACCCCGAACCTTAATCATGGGAGGCAGAGATGCTTACTCAAGTAAGCTACCGCGTTATATTCTACGTGTTCTTAAATTACTTTATCTACGTACAGATTTAATAAAATATTTTCGTAATGACAATAATTAATAAGCTGTCGGGCAACCGCCACGGGACGGGACCTTCAATCACGTTTACTGAAATGTTGTATGGTGGGGGAGGAGGGCGTGGTCTTTTACAACAAGGAATTCCGCTGAATGTGCTGCCCTGCAGGCACGCCGGATACCATTCTCTCTCTTTCTCACTGTTTCTTTATTTCCTTAGACAACAACCGCAGTCCGCTTCACTCTCTCACAATGTGGTGAAAGTAAAATCACCAATTACAAAATTATTCAACAGAAGAAATAAACCTTTGAAAAAATACTGGTGAATTTTTTTTATTGTGTAGACACTGCTATGCAATTTGTCATATTATTATCATACAAAACAACGTGTTTACACAGAATAGTCAGTTGATTTTCAGGATTGAGCAGAGCTTTCGATTCAAAAACCGATGCCGGAGACTTCGCTTCAGGATCGACCATTAGCTTCCATTCCGGGGCAAACCATCCTAGCCCGCTCGACCTAGTGCCTTGCTTCTGAATCAAGCGCAAAATTATGGTCCGAAGCAAGTTAGCCCCTCACCGCCGGCTGCCTTAAAAGCCCTGCTTCTCGATCGAGGGCAAGCTTCCAGTCCGGAGCAAACAAGCACAGCTAGCTCTCGCAAGAGCCTCGCAGCAGCACTAACAGCCTCCTGCCAGATCTTTACGCACCTTGTTCCTTCTATAACCCTGTAGCGCGCTGAAAGAACCAGCAGTTCTCGATGCGAACCCCCCGGAGCAGTTTCTGCGTTCACCCTACGAAGCCGCTGCCCCTCAGTTTCCATGCGGATCCTATAGAAGGGCGCGTGTTTTGTAAATTTAATTAACCTTTTTTTGTTGTTTGTTTGTTTAAATTAATCAACAATATTTTTGTTTCTTGTTCTTGATAACTGTGCTTGATATAATCTGCTTGTTTAAAGTTTGTTGTTTAATGTTGTGTTATGTTAAAAATATCGTTTTGTTTGTTAAATAAATACGACAAACCAATAAATGAGTTTATTTGTATGATTATTGATTTATAACACCAAATGTCAGAAATAAATTTGAAATAATATGGAAGCGTTTCTACACTAGTGCTATAATTTTGTATTGATTATTTGAAAGCTTTCGAAGTCTAGTGGCATATGAGTGCAATAATTAAAGTTTTTTTGTAAACGACTAAGTAATAATGTTTATTCGTTATAGATTAATAACACAAAATGTCAATAATTGTTGGAAATTCAGATGCATTTTTGCACTAGTGCAAATTATCATTGTAATTTTGATTTGATTGATGGAGCGCTTCGAAAGTCGAGCGTCCTAGTTGGTCTGATTCATCAGAAGTTATTTTTTCATTTAAATTGTTCATTGACATAATTTTTTTAGCTGTAGATGATTCCTCAGCTTTTTTTAATTACATTAGCCGTTCTAATTCAAATTGGAAATCGACTTAAGCGGTAATATTTTAGTTATTTATAAAAATATCGATTTAGAACTCGGATGTCAGAAATAATTTTCAAGATAATGTAAAATCATTCCTGATACGTATTTTCGAAGACAGATTTTTGTTGCAGGAAGTTACTTATGATATTTTTCCTGTCTTTCTGTCATGATTTATGCGTTTGCTTTGGAAGCGTGAAACGGGAAACATAATCATTTGCATAGTGTCTTCATGAAAATTTATTTTATTGCATCCCTGGGCATCAGAAAAGGTTGTAAGTTAGTAGAAAATGTTACTGTTATTACATGTGATAACCGTACACTTACTTACACGATAGATACAGTTACGAATGAAATGGAACTTATTTTGAAGTATCAAATAGCTTTTATTTTATGGGTTAAAATGTGAAAGATGCAAGGTTGAAAATATACCAAGGAATTCATTTTGGAAAAAATTTTATAGAAACGATTTTTCTGGAAATATTATCCAACACAAGTCAGTTTTTATATTATTTAATTTTTAATCAGTATTTTTTGTCTTGCACTAATTTGAAATGAAGTGTCTAAATTAGACAAAAAAGATGTAATGAGTCGAGTAAGCATTTATGCTTCAGCGATTTGTTTTGAATGAGTAGATTATCCGCAGTTTAATCAATAACTTTCTATTTCTTAAATGGATTAGATCACTAGTCGTGATTCTGCTTTTATTATTTTACCGAACGTTAGATTTTTCAGTATTTACCTGAAATTTGTTTTGCCGTACCACCATTTACATTTTTGAAATATTTCAGCTAATGACTTATTATCAAAAATACGTTTTAATGGAAATATAACATTTTCATTCGTAAAAATAATTATGTAATTATTTTCTTCCTTTATTTATCAAATTTATCAACTTGAAGCGGATACAAAATGCTTCTATTATTTAATCGCTGCACCACAAAGAAATCAGTTTTTGTTATTCTTATCACCGATAACGTTACAGTTTGTTATAATTATTGGTTTGAAAAGCATAAATTAAAGAAGGACACACACCTGATTTTTACAGAACCAATATTTTGTGCTTACCGATTTCCTCGTTTCATTATTATGTATTATTTATAAACATGTTATGTTTTCTGTGGTCTGTGATACCCTTGTAACTTTAATTGATTTACGCTAACCAGAAGGACATTTCTTGTTACTGTCGCGGACAGTATAAAAATGTATCCGATTATTTATCTGTCAAATGCCTGCTGGTTATTTATACGTTAGTTAATTACCCGCGCGATAAAATGCTCGTAAGGTTACATATGCCCGATAATCTGTGGTTTATGGGAAAATTTGTTCATACAATATTTTAACAAATTGTAGTGGTAATTAAAAATGAACTTTTTATTATCGTACTCATTTTGCTACTTCCTAGCTTTGCGTACATATTGAGAAAATTATGCCGAAAAACAGGTTTTCCTCAATATCTAGTAGTTCGTTAAATGTTAATAAATTGGAAAACAATTAAAAGCGTTTGGAACAAACAATATCAGTGTTTATGCATGCCGTAGTTACAATTTAAGTAAATTATTTTGCTGGCCGTGTATTCTTGCTAATGTTAAAGTTTGCTCGTGGAATAAAGTAGGTTTTGATAATTTTTTAAATTTCTTGCATGCTCTGTAACACCCAATTTTAAAAATATTTCGCATCCGCTTTGCTCCCGGTGTACTATCGCGTTTTTAAAAACTTTTCAACCATTTCTGAACCCACGAGCTGCCACTGATGGGTACGGTGGGAGATATGTCAAAATCGAAGGTGGGAGTTATGGACACGGTAGCAACTGTGGTCAAAACCGACCACAGCAGACGGTGGGATTTATGGCCCAAAAAACAGTTATGGCTACTGGTAGGAGATATGTCCGGGCCCCGTTTTTTTAAACAAATTTACAGAGGTAACAGTCAGGCTTGCTGGAACTGTTCCTTCTTCCGGAGGAAGGCTGCAACTCCGTAAGGAAGCATTACCCCGTCCATCTTTATTGAAACTTTTTCTAGAACTTATCTTCAATGTTTGTAAAAACTATTTCCGCATTTTGGGAATATGCTCAGACCTTCATTGCCATTGAATTAAAAAAAAAATTGAAATATCTTCAGAACTGTTGGGTTTGGCGACTTTTAACACGAGTACATTTCTGTATACATTTGTTCAGAGAATAAAATTTTCAATTAAAAAATTAGCAAATCTTAAGTGTGTAAAACCTTTGATTATATACCTTGTGTATAATAGTCAATGGTAAAACATATGCTGAAAGATACGCCGATTACTTTCTACGTCAACGCTCCTGATCGATGCATTTTAACGTAAGCAATTGAAATTGTAAATCATCACTGGTAAAATAACTATACAAAATTTAAATCAAATATTTTAATTTATGGCGGAGCTATTAAACAAACGTAATTTATTTTTAACTTCGCAAGAAAGCAGTTTAGGACATACGTTTGTTACCATAAAATGACCCAAGAAATTACCCCCGAATCTGTGTAATTTTGTAACACCCCGCATATAATTAGAATTACTGTAAAGTGCTTTAAAAAAGTATAGACTTTAGAAATCGAACCCAGGTCTTTTCGAATGCAAGGCAGAATGCTTTACTTTATTGTGATGATTGTCAAACAACTTTGATTTCTAATCAAATTACGTGTTTTGCATTTCAATATGGCATTGTAAAGAATTTGTGAATTAAAACTTTGACGTTTAAGAAATTAATATTTAACCTTGAAAGAGGGATTAAAATTTTCAATTTCAGTATTTGATTAGTTTTTTTGTTCAACTTTTTAAGGAGTAGCACGACCTTTCCTGTAACATAATTAAATTTTCGATATTGAACGAGTTTTTGTTGCGTAAAGGTTTCGCTGTTTGTATCACAAAATGCGCAATTATTGCGAATGTAAGAACCAAACCGCAACATCATATGTGTCTGAAAATAGGGCTTGCGAGCGACCGATGTTAACGTATAATTTATTAAATGTCGTCGTCCAGCAATTTTTGTATGATATATTACGTGTATCCGTTTTTTTCTGGAGGCACGAATATTATCTAATTGATTTTTTTAAGTTTTGACACAAAATGACTGTGTTTAAGTTTCTGTTGGTCCCTGACTAATTGTTTTGATAATTTTAGTTACGCTCCAGTTGCGCCATAATTAAACTCACGTCTTGAGGTTGTGCCCGTAACATAAATTAAATCGTAAATAAATTTAAAAATATTTATAACTGTCTAAGTTACAAATGAAGTCACGATTTTTATAGATTCACAATTTTATTTCCAAATACAAGAAATCATTTCCCATCCTGCGTCCCGGAAACCATTTAAAATAGATTACTACGATTTATTTCAGTATTGACTTGAAACGAATTTATTGCATCAAAGCGACCCAAAAGGTTTCGTAGTTTTTGGGTTATCGACACATCAAAGCTAACTTTTCACGTTTTTCTATCTCAAAAAAAATCATTTTCCCATAAAGTAAACATAATTAAGCACTGAAATTATAGCTAGCAAGTAATAAAAGCGTGTCGTGACTCTGTCTACACTTTTGTTAGTTACGGATGTAATTAAAATCGCAGATTACGATGTTCAGGGACGTACAAAGTTCTTGGGCAAAGTTGTGCGTATGCCCTAGTGAATATTTAACTTCATTTTGATGCTTAACAAGTTTTTGATTTGGTTTTCCCAAAGGCGTGTTTCGACAATAACGAGTATTGTCATCATTTCAAATATTAGTTTCAGCTTTCAAATTTCAGGATTTCCTTGACGTTATTATGTGTTCTCTTAGAACGAATGGATTGATTATTGACACTTCAGTAGCGTTTCGGGGTAGGGAACACTGACAAGTCATGCAACGAGATTGTATCGTTTCGATATTAATGCAGGAAATATAACACAATTTTAGAAATTTCAGTTTCAGCCTCTTTTGCTGTAAAATAATGAAGTTAGAAAAATTGCCACTTCAAAGTCCTTCTGAAGTCTTATTCTTTGAGAAGAGTTTTAATATGGATGCACGAATTTGCATTGTAGATTTCCAATTAAAAGCTCTGTGTTTTTAAATGTTCGTCGAAGAAGTTCAAATTGCGTTCTTTTATTGCAAATTTATACCTACTAGGGATGTTTGGTAATGATGATTTTTTTATTGTTTTTTTTGTTCATTTTTTTATGATACATCGGATAATAACACAACAAGACTTTTCAGGAAGTACATTAGAACTTTAAAAATGCACATGGCTGAGAAAATTTGGAAGAACCCTAACCTTGAAATTATTGATTTTAAAGTCATCTTCATTTGAAGAGAGGGAAAGCTCCAAACGGATCTCAAATCAAACCAAGATCATAAAAAAATATTGTAGGTTGTTTGGAGAATTATATTAAGACTAGCGGAACCCATGGACTACACCCAACTGTTGTTCTGTAAATTTATTTTAAGAAATAATAAATACGCTATGATGAGATGTTAGACATGCTCTTAAAGCGTCTAGCAGTATTATATATTCTCATACATGCAAGGAGTCGGCAATTATGGAAGAAATCAGAACTGAATATGGGTAACTACCAAATCATGTAGATGTTTGTTCTTTGGGAGGTAACCTGCGATTCAGATTTTGCAGCCGTATTGTGATTTTCGAGTAAACAAACATGTGCACATTCATTATGAAGCGCCGTTGTATGTTTAGCTAGCACACTATAACATCAAAGGCAATTGGAGAGTTTTACTTGTATTCACGTTAATAGGTTAATACGCCGTTTTTGATATTTGCGGGTTTTAATACCGGCGGAATGTATTAGTTATATCTTTATATGTGTTTCAATAAATTTGCGATAATTTTTTTAAAAGAAAGTGCGGGGCGTAGCCCACAGTTTCAGCACGTTTTCTAAATTATTTTTTGTGAGTCGTTTAATTGTTGTAACGTAAGTGTGTGCGTTTAAATCAAAGACACCTATATCACGTTCTTTTCGTTCTCATACTGTTAATTATATAGCAAGGACGAATTCTAATGGAGTTCGGTACCAACCGCCTAGCTCGCAGAAAAAATTCCGCCCTCTCGCATAATTATACTAGCCATGTATATGGTTTTGGGCTAGCTCTCTTGCAGGTTTTACTTCGCTAGTTTCGACTAAACTTCCACATGTTGTGATCTACCCTATAGCAACGGTGATTTGATGATTAGCCTTAGCAGCAGAAATACGTCAATGATAAACAAATATAACGAAAAACAAAATGTTACGACATCACCATAAATTCTTATAGCTATAAAGTTACTGTGTTCAATGCAAAATATCTTGGTGTTAATTTGTTTATTATTAATTTGTTGAGAAATTTAATAAAAGTTTCACGTAATTGGATTTGTTGTTGATTAAAAAAGAAGTGAACGAAGAACTTCGCCTGGACTTTCCTCTAAACATTACAAATTGTTACTTATCATATTTTCAAAAATATGTTTGCGAGAGAACATTGACAATGTTAATGTGGCTCTCGCCCGCGCCAAACTACAAACTACAGCGGAAGCGCACCTGCATGTCGAACTACATAAAAACCGAAACCAGACCTACCACTGCTTGTTGCGGTGAGCTGGACCGCAATAATCTGCGTATATCTTTTATTGTATTAAGAAACTAAAAGTTTCCTTGTAAAAAAAATTTGTTTTCTTGAAAACAGATTCCTATCGAAACTATCGAGAACCACAAACAAAAGGACAAATTTGTTCGTCAAAATTTGGAAGGGGGGCGAGGGGGAATTACTGCCCCTATCGTACCTATAAACCTAATACCTAATAAATCTTATTCTACTTTTACTCATGAGTAATTTAGCTTAAGTAGAAATTTGTTATTGTCTCCTGTTTAATAAATAAAGATGCATGAATTTGCGATTTTCAAAAATTTATAGTTGGCGTCACAGTGAAATGAGCAGACTGGGACACGAACCAAATTGTAGGTTGTCCCTAGCTCTATTAGCCTACGGAATTTGTAAAAAAAACGCGTTTCTAGGTTTTGAACAATATTTTTTTGATAATGTCAAAAGTATGAAGAAATTTTTGTTACTTCACAATTTTAGTAGTTTTAAAAATTCTCGTGGTTTTGACTAACTAGGCGTTACAGTTTAAGTTTCCAAAAACTTATAGAAAGCGTCACAGACTAATTAGCGGGCTGAGATATGCATATAAAAAACTGGACGGTTTTCAAAATCCGGGGCAAAATCCTAAAATCCCGGATTGTTCCGGAAAATCCAGGACGAGTGGTCGCTTTATTTTAAGTAGAAAATGTAAAATAAACATTAGCCCAAAAACGGAGTTACAGCCTCTCGAAGATGCAACTGTCTAATCACGCTTTATTTTTTATATCTTCTTATCGTTAAAATTCATTCTCCAGAAACGTTAGGACGTCGCGTACCCCCCACTTTTCAAGTATCTTATTAATGAATGGAACAACAACAAACAAAGTATCATTAGCCAATATTCATACATAATTTGAATCACATATCTCAATTTATGGCGAAGATATTAAATGAAGCGTGAGCAAACTTTTCCATTCTCGGAAATGTTTGCCAACTCATGTTTATTCGATATTTCCTACTTAAAATGACCCCAGCAATGCGTTGTTCAAATTAGTACAGAAAATCATGGAACACCTTGTATAAAGTTGCAGAAAATTACTTGTTTTAAAATACTTCAAAGATATTTGGTTGGTTTTAAATTAGCTTACCTGTATTGCTGTAGTAACGTGACAAGGATTCAACAAATATATCACAGTTTTCGAAGAAAACTTATATCCTATCTCCATGCCCCATATTATTGACATGAGTACTAAAAGGGCTCTTCGGCCACCTCTGTCCCTGCGAACGTAGGCTGCGGTGGGGAGTGAAATTTTGCTGTATCCCCATTTGAGCAGCCCTGCAGCAGCTGCCAACACTATCACAGTTTCGATTCGTCGCCTCGTTGGGCTTAAGAATTCCGCGCAGTCCGGGCCTGCATTGCGGGGAACTGTCGTGTTTACACCGCTGTAGGCCCAATCCATTGCTTATTCTGAAAAACGGAATTATTTATTAGAACCTTACCTCAAAACTAATGTAACTTTAAGTTTGCGAACTTTAGGTGACTTCGAAATTTTTAAGCTGATACTTTGCCAGAACGTTTAGAATCTTTTTTGAGGTTGTTATCTAATGTATTGTACTGTTGTTTGTTGATACTTTTAGGCCATCAAAATGATTTATGATCGTAACAAGTATAGTTCCAAAAAAAGGTGAATTTTAAAATTGTTCTTAATTGTTTAATAATTAATATAAATTAGTAGTACCACGCAGACAGTTAATTAAAGCATGTAATTTTTGCCCTAGTTATTTGATGGTTCGTAATCAGTCCTTATTTAAGCCAGTACATGTTGCGTAGGTCTGTTTGCGTCTACTAGTTTGCATTAAGCATGCAAATTATTAATAAATTAGAGGTCAAAGGTAACGTACAATAATGACTCAACACAGAACGCGTAAATACAAATTAAAAATTAGTAAAGTAATGCAATAAAAACATCACTGTAGAGAAATATTAGAAACTTTTGAGTGGTTAAGTTAAAATATAAAAAATTGTATGTACCTTTTATTTCACAAAAGTTTACGTTAGAATTGTCGTGTTTGTTGTGACTTTCTGATCGATTTTAATGACAGTAAACGTCAGAATCTCATTTGATTTTTTTTTCATAATACAGGAAGCGGCTATATTGTTTTGTGACCTTGCCCGCAGTAAATGGCACAAATATTATTTTGCGTAATAATACACGAAACTGTTATCACACGGCTTTGCTGCACTTGTTGGGCTTTTTTTACTGACTGTATTAGCTCGAAGGGTCTCGGTACTCGCGTTTTGAAGGGGTTATTATGCGGTTATCGTTGAAAAATAATCTATAGCTACCCTTCACGGAACGTTTAATGGTAAAGTCAATACGGGATTAAATATTTTAGTAGAAGTTACGTTTGTGAAACGAATTTAAAAAGTGTATCTTTTTATGCGAATCACTAGAACGTTTAAATAAAAGAAACCTTGTTTTGAGGAACCGAAATCTAAAATTAGTATAGTGGGTACCTATTGGTAAATAAGTAATCGCTCAAATCGATACCTACATGGAGGTGTTACGTTTCAAGTAGTGTCTGGTAAAATTCGTATAAGTGGATTAGATGATATTCCCCACTAAAAGTTAGGTATTGGTGTAGGTTCGCATGGTGACATAGTGGGTAATTTACCATCGCTTCACTTACGAGGCGCGGTTTTGTCAAAAATTCCTTTTTTTTTAGTTTTTTTTTCTTTAATTAAAACAGGTTTTTCTTTATTCCTTTGAAAAAATTCTGATTTTTTAGTAAAACTTCTTTTCCTCACTAAAAATTTCTTTTTCTTTATTAGAGTTCATTCACTTCTGTGCCATTTGGCGACGTTGCGATAAATTTATCAACCATTTTCTAGGTTTCTGTTTCGTGGTTCTAAGATTTACTAAAGGCTTTGGCAATTTAATTGTCGGTTTAGAAGTATTTAATTTGTTTTGTGGGATAATTAACACTAAGTGTTTTTGGCGATAGATGTCCTTACACATATCTATAAAGTACGGCGGCGAAGGAATTAGTGTAGCAAAGCTACAATCCACGCAAAATTGGCGTGAAACAACTAAGCTATTATCAAACCGCCAGGTGGCCTTCTGTGTACCAATACAAAAACATTGTAATTTTACTATTAACGGCCATAGATTTCTTTATAGTTTTAGGAGATATACGAACGCAGCTTCTCAACAAACAAATAAGTAAAGCTTGTCGGCCATATTCTAGAAGGTCGAAAGTCAAAATTTAATGTGATGAGTATTACATATTCGACACAAAATTCACCATCATTCTAATTAAAAAATTTGTTTTTTAAACTTAACTTAAAAAACCGTGCACCGGTCCACTTTTGCAACCAACCGCACAACATGCTTGGAACATCTTCACAATTAGAATGTGCATTGATTAAAAATTGTATATATTAATCTTTATCAGCACTGAATTACGAATCACTGTTTGAACTTGTAACATATCACAAACTGACATTGACCTTCTATAAAATGGCGTCTGGCTTCCATATTTATACAGAAGTGGTGTATCTAGTGAACTATATCGAAATCGGTTCTAACGGCCATTTTGTAGGCAGGCATGTGATTTCAGCTATAGCAAGCACTAGCCGTTAGCAACAAAATTAATAAGTGCTGGAGCAAGTTCGTAACTACTGCTAAATTTATACAGTTTATGAGTAAATGTGTGTTATTAATTATACGGCCTCCAGTATTAATATTCACTGAAGTAGAGATATAGGGCCTGCAGCTTCTCGAAATATTTGATTCCGCTAAAACCTTATATATATATCGCACACAGTGACTAAATATAAAATTTTTTTTTATAAATTTTTGTTTATAATCATGTCACTATAATTTCGTACGGAATGTGGGGCCATCTAAAGGTTTTTGGTGAAAGCAGCATAAGTGTCAGTTTACCACTGACTTTGCTGTGGAAATACCAAAATTATAATTATTTAATTTATCGGTTCACTCACGAAGTCATTTTTGACTCATAAAAACTGAAACTGGAAGTAAAATTTAATACATTTACTTGTACTGCGCTAACAAATCGCTAACTTAATTTCAATATCACATCTTTGATGCACATGATGGGAACCGTTAGAGGCGCCTCTGCAGCACGCGGAGTTCGTTGAAAAACGGCTGATGCGACAGGCCGTGTAGAGACCTTAGTAGGTAATAATACAGGAGGCCGTGATAAACATTTCCCGTTAATTATTTAAATTTCAGCATCATAAAGCGCACACGCGACATTTATCCAAGATTTTGAAGGCGTTTTGTTAATCTTACGACTAAGAAACAGAAAACTGCAAAATGGTTGACAGTTTCACTGCAACGTTGCCAAATGGTACAAAGGTGAATGCACTCTAATAAAGGGAAACAATTTTTTTGTTAGGAAAATAAGTTTTAATAAAGAATCAGGATAAGAAAAACATATAAAAGTTATTTTGGATAAGAAAAAAATTAATTAATAAAGAAAACTGAAAATTCAAACAAAAGTATAAAATAAAACAAATTTCTTTTTATTTAAAGCAATTTTTTCCTTTTTGGACATTTTATTTTATGTGAAATGAATTTATTTTTCTTTAGAAAGTTCCAATCGTGTTGATATACAGGGTGAGTTATTAAAACGATGTTGTTTTCTAACGTCTTTATTATAACAGAAAAAAATTATTAAGAGCAAAATTGTTTGTTGGATTAATGTGTTTAGTCCAAAATTGTTGGTCCGTCTACGGGGTGTTTAGGTTTAATGGAACAGTATACAACTTCTTTATTTTAAGTACAACACTTTATATATTATTTCATTGTTATAATGCCCATTTTGTTCTCTTTTCAACGATATATACTTTTCAATATCTATTATTAATCGTTTCAAAAATAATTAATTAACTTTAAATTTTTAGAAAATAGAGACAATTCTTAACAGTTAGTATCTAAAGCACGACAACCATCTTGTGACATTTTATTGCGCTTTATATGGAACAGGAAAATATCTAGGGTCTTTTATGTGCTGTATTAATCGTTTTGAAAATTTTTACAAAACATTAAAAACTCAAAGATAATTTAATGTAGGTTTAATAAGGGAAAACAGTAACAGTTTTTTAATCATTTTAAAACTTACTCTGTCGTAGTTTCTTTTAAATAAAAAGGCGTTGTACAACAATATCGTACTATAATTAAGTAACCTTGTATGAAAGAAATGAGATGTAGAAAAAAATGAAACAAAATTGATGGATATCGGATATTAAATCCGAAAAGAACTTACAATTTCTTATATTTAATCGGGATCTGACAAAAGCACTTAGTGACGTCATCAACTCTGATAGTGCGTACATTTATTTACTATCACGAGAGTTTACTTAGCTGTTTTGACCTTACTAACCTCGATTTATTAATACTAGGATCGATGTTCGTAAGAAAACAAACAGAATAAATTTTACACAACCTAATTTTCATCACGTTTTGCTGCAACACTTAAAATTGAGTTTCTAAAAGTATAAAAGAGGCAGGCAACCTTGTAAAATTCAGCAACAGCAGGTGTTACTTTCGTCAACTTTTATAATTTTGAGAGAACTTCAACTTTAAAAGTTGAAGACATTTCAGTGAAATAACGTATAACAGTAGTTGTCAACATTTTTTCATTTTAAAATCATAAAAGTTTTACTTACCCAAGAAAAACAATCACGACATTTTTAATTAAAGCAAAACCAATATAATTTTTAGAAAACACTATAACTGCTGGATAATTTTATCTATTTACGATCAAAAATATGAATAGTAAAATCTTCATAACCTAAGGATAAGAAATAGATAACGTTCTGATTTTCAATTAAAACTAATTATTTATGAAACCTTTGATCAAGCAAAGTGGTTTTTCATTGATTTATTAATAGCTGTAGTTTTCAAAAATCTATAAAAATAATTTAAACAACTCTCTGTATAAAACACACTTTTAGTAAATTTAGACTAAAATAAGAATAAAGAATTGTATAAAGTTAAAAATGTAAGACCTTCGTTTTTAGGATTTTTAGATAGCAAATTCTATTCATGTTTAAACCACTTGTGATGAGTACATGAACCAGTGGCGTACACAAAAAGGGATTTTAACGTTTAAGTTCCTTTAAGTAATCTAATTACAATAAACACAATTAATTAATTTTATACATAAAAATAAACAGAATAAATAGAGATTTAGCTTGAAATCGACTAGGAATTCTATTAGAATTTTTTTTTAACTTTAAAATTTTATGTTTGGTAAAGTCCGTAGTAAATGTTGGTTATCACTGATTTAAATAATAATTTTAATTTAATTATTTGCAATTTTCAATGCAGACACAGAAACAAGTAATTAAAATTAATCGCAGCAATGAACACATTATCTTCACCGATGCAAAATTTCAACGTCATTATGGTACGGTAGCTGTTTATAGGAAAAGGTAAAAATTAAGCGGAATTAAACAAACCCGAACCATTTAATAGTGTCAACAGGATTTGTGTTTGGAGTAAAATTTAATTTTGCGATTACAAGGTTTGTTGATTAGGAAAACAAGGTTGTGACTCTAGCATTCATAGTTAATTTGCAGTTACAAATTTTATATCTCCCCATAGACGTTTTACGTCACTTCTTCATTAATTATTGTTAAACATCCCTTTAATTTCCGTTTCTCTATATCTTAAGAAATATATAGAGGTCGGTAAGCTGCTGCATAATATATATGTAGCTCACGCTTCTTCTTATTTAATCATAATATTAGAGCCCCCTGTCAGTTTTACTGCTTGCTTGTTAGATGAAAACGTTTGTTTTAAACGTCCTGGGAAAATTAAGCTTTTTTTGTTGGTGCTGACCAACCGGAAGAACGAACATATTAACTAAGCAAATATTTGCTTACCGCTTTCATTCCATATTATATGTCCTGATTTTTTTCATTGACAACTCGATGGAATGGTACTCATCATTTACTGGAAACGCTTGTGTTTAAAACATGAGCTTTGTACACCTGTTCCATGGTTACAGTGACGTATTTTACTTGTATTTAGTGTCTGAATGCAGTTGAATTGATTTGGTTTACGACACACGCATTGCCGCGTCGACGGTTGCCTATTTACTACTATGCTGTCGCTATCGAGCTTTTACGCATTTTCCTCCCAACACGCCATCTGCCGGAGGAAAACTGGAAGGGCGCTGTTATTTCTCGTTGAGCTTTTCGATTTTCAGAACGAGCTTTATGGGTTTGCAGAAAGCTTTATGTTAGATATGTCGAGCTTGCCAATTGAACTTTTCATCACATTAGGGCACTTCATGTTTTGAAAAGCGTGATAAATCTGCAATGATGAGATATGTTTTGGTTTTCTTGATTTAACTGTTTGAAATGCCATACAAAATTAATTTTTCTAGAAAACGCCTTTGCTTTGCAGTATAAAGCTTCAAATGACCGACAAAATGTTTTCTTTAAGAAAACTCCAGCTAGGCGATTCTGTTTCTTTCTATGTGTTAAAAATAATATTGTTGAGAATATCTACAAAATGGTTCCGTAAAAAGTTATAGCCAGAATATGTCAAATCTTATTTTTTGTAGAAAATTATAGTGCTTGAGATGTCTTACAAAAAAGTTTTATTTAAAAACCTCTACTGTAGCGATCTGTATCTTGCTTTAAACATTTTTTAGTAACAAATGTTTGGGGATAATTTAGCAGTTTCAAGGGCGTCGTCAGAATTTATTTTAGGGGGAGGCAAATTAAATAGCGGCTTTTTTGATGGGGAGGTCGAGTGTGTACCCCCACCCCGTGTATTAGGGGCTATTAAGGGGGGGAATTATTCCGTAAATAAACCGTTGCGATAATCATGAATTTACTTTTAATATAAAATAAATTCAGAACCTGTTGAAGAAATAGACATTTATTAGAACACTTGGAATGTTCAAATATGTAAATGTATAGATCAACGGTTCTAAAAATATTTAGAATTTTCAGTAGTTTTCAAAAGTTCACTAAAAATTTCCAGTTTTTTTAAAATTTTAAGCTATTTAAGTTTTGAAAAATTTCAAAATTAAAAAATGTTGCAAAGTTTCTATACGCTTCAAGGTGTCTAATAATTTTGAAATTTTAAAAATTTTATCAACCCTAATTTTTAAACAAATTTACAATTTATCACAACTTTTTCAAAAAAAGCAAAATTTTTAAATTAAAAAAATCTGGTTTAAAATATATTTTAAAAATATTAAAAATTTTCAAAAATGGAAGGTTCTGTGGTGGTTGCCCGACAGCTTTTTCAGACATACTTTGTTCAGGTTAATAAATTGTATTAGATAAAAACCGTAGACAATAATTTAGGAGTTGAAAAAAATGTATTTCACAATCGTTATGGACAAAATTAAGATAATTTATATACTTTTCCGTTTCCAAAAACAAATTGTTATAATTCGAATTTAAATAAGTATTTAAAATTACTCATGCGTTATTTAAAAAATCTTTAAAATACGGATTGCAATCAGATTCATTTCTTTAATTTATTTATTTTCCCCCCGTCTGGGTACCGGGGTAAGAGTAGTCCCAGGGAACCCTCTGCCTGTCGTAGAAGCCGACTATCTGGGGCACTGGTCCTAATCATATCCACCATACCTTTATCATCCAGTTTTTTTGATCCCTTATGTATTATCCTATCCTATCTCTATCTAGAGCAGTAAATTTCTTTAAAAAATCCGTAATCTATGGTGTCATTCGAACCCTGCGTACATATTTGGTTGTGAATGGTGACCGCTGGAAATCTGGCGACCCCCGGTTTAATTTGAATATTGTCCCTCTGTAGTTTCGGTGCCCTGCTATAATTGACGATATTCATCAAATGGCCTTAAAATGGAAATAGTAAGAAACTTTCCTCTATGTAACCTACTTTGTGGAGGCCATAACAGCAACAGACTGGATGCGTTATTTTGTTAATAAAATATTTTTGTAATTCCGTAGTATAAGTAATTTTCATTTGTTCCCCGGACCCCCGGCAATAGATTCGCGAACTCAAGTTAAAGAACCGCTGGTGGAGGTAATAAAATAATTTCATTTCACTTGAAAGATTAGCATTTTGTAACCCACACGCTTAATTATAAAAAATATGTTAATTATTAACATGTTAAAATATTTTTAATTCAGTAGAGATTTTGGATTATTGCCCTCCCGTAACGCTCATTCCCGGCGCCCATGATTATATTTGACGCAATAAATCACAAGTTGAACGGTATTATTTTTCATTTATAAAAATTTTATACTTGCTCATTGATTCTTTTATTACAGTTTTTATCGACAACCCGACATCTAGCGAAGGGATTCGTTTTTAAAGTGCACAGTTTTCCAACCACAAGTTTTCCGTGATAAAACAGACAGATTTACTTATCTACCAACAAGTAGAGCCTGCTGTAAAATATAAATTGGGTATCCATAAAATAGAAAATCTATAATGTTGCTAACAAATAATTCAAGTTATAGAAATCTTGATTAGTAAATGTGCTTTTCGGAAGCTTTCAGAAATCAGCTTTAGATAGTGTAGAAAGCCTGCTTTTTGTTGTTGCAGTTTTTAACATTTTTCGCTAATCTGTCACGTTGTAGCAATAATTTTGTGAGGAAACTGCGACGCGAAAATTCTTTTATGAAACTTTAGTTTTTATTAAAAAAAAATACGTCTTGGAGCTCCAGAAATCTAAAACATTTTTTCTTCAAATATGTCTGTTTATCTGTCGGGGAGGAGGGGGGGGGTTAAGTATTACGATTGTTTATCTCCGTGAAGGAGTGGGCTGCTATAGAAGTGTTTCAGACTTTGCACTGGAGTCCTAAGCCTCTCTTCAGCCGAGAAAAGATGGTAAGAACGGGTTAGAACAAGGAATTTGGATAAATGAGAATTTTCGCGTAAACTACTATCTAAGTATTCACGTTTTGACTCAGGGCAACCGCGGAAAAAAAACTGAGCCAGGACAGTCGGCCTTGCCGGGAATCAAACCCAGGGCATCCTAAATGAAAGGTAGACGCGTTAACCGCGGAGCCACCTCTCTCGGTCAAAATCATTTTGGAGCGGTTGTCGAATTTTATACTGGCTGAAAGTAGTAGGGAGGTCAGATGGGAGAGGCAAGCTTCTCCGAAGTACGGTGCTTGGGGGTTGGAATCTACTTAAAGCGTCTTTTCTTGTAACCAAAGCAACACAACAAATGTTTATAAATTTTAAAACTGTAGTTGTGTCGTTCTAGTATATATCGTCGACAAAGAAGTTACTCAAATAAATAACTACGTGACAACGTATACCCACAACTATTGAAGTATTACAGGGCTGTCAATCCTTCAACAAAAGTCGAAAGCGTGATTTTTGCATTCTGGGAAATAACAATTATTGCATAAATTTTTGTGAGATAGCGTCATGTTTTATTATTTACTTAAATATGCCCATTAAACCTGCAGTCTGCAGTCTCTGGGCCGACAGGTTCGGCCTGCATGCAAACTCGTTACAATATTCAGAGCACGTCTAATTTAAGTTTGCGTTTTCAGGTCTTGAACGTATACGCCACAGCCTGCAGATGGCCTGGAGATTTACCACACGTTAGGCATCAGTCCTGCGCATAGTTTTGTGACGACACAATTGCGAAGAAGAAAATTGTCGTGCTTTTAATTATTTCATTATTATCAAAACCCAGCAAAGCGCTCAAACGAATTTGGGTAAAAAAATTGGATATTTTGAGTTTTTGTTTTTGTTTTTTTTTCTCAACGAAGTCAATATTTGCGTTTTCTTAAACTGTTTTATAATATTAGAATAATTTTAAGTAAAGTGCGGCTGGAATAGCAATTTGACTTTGTTTTCTATAGGCCGGACGTTGGCAGTAAATATCTATAAGGTTTTAAATAAATTCTTGGCTTTTATTATTAATTTTACCCGCAATTAAAAGACAAGTGAGCTATGGCCTGTATACAGACTTTTAGTTTGTACTTCAGTTTTAATTTAACTGCACTTGTATTGTTATAGGCGTTCTGAGTTAAGCGGTATACGAATGACGACTGAGAGCAACCTATAAATGTAGGATTTATTTCTTTAATGGCATACTAGATACTCCGACATCTATCGAACGCATTTTCCCTAAAAATACATGGTTGCTCTACTTAAGAGAACATCTATAACAAAATTTGTTGTATCGTATCCGATACACATTTAACTTTTACCTGCTGAATTGCGTCTAAACATTTTTGAAATAGGTCTATTTTCACAATTATTTAATTCTTATACGCGTACGTGAAGTGGTATACAAATGAGGACTCACTACTTGTAATGGCGCTGCGAGAAGCTAATTGTTTTATGAATGTTTGGGCTAGAAAATGTTATATGTTATAATACACGGGTGTTTTGAAAAAACTTAGCCATTTTAATACAGCAGAAACTAAAAGCAAAAATAAGATGTAGTGCATCATTCCAGAGTTACAGCCTTTCAAAGATTCGAGGAATATAATTAATTTGTTTATATTTTCGGAACGGTTTGAGAAACAATGCTTAAATTTGGTAAATTGTATTTAATGTTGAAGAGCATTAACTGATTATTGTTTAGCGGGTGGGGTTGCACTTAGGTCGGTGCTTAAAGCTGGTTTGTTACATTTGTGTGCAGCCAGTCTTGTACTTGCAGGTGCATCTGTCTGCATTCTGGATGCATAAACTTTTTGTCTCAATAAATAGTATCACTTTCTAAAGAAACTCATTTTTGTGCATGCCTCTCAGTACGACACGCGATTCTAAAAAAGCAAATTTAATTTAAAAAAAGATATTGTTACTAACTGTAAAATCAAACAAAAATAAAACGAGAAAATCTTATTCTGTATTTTCTTTTTTTATTCATTCGTTTTACGAAATTCTTTGTTTCATAAATTCAGCAATCACTACCTGTCCATTAGTATTCAAAGAAACACTCGCATTCTGCACGTATTGAAACCACGTTCAGGCTGTATATTCTGGCAGAATTCTGAAGTTTTTTTTTATAATAGAATATATAATGCTTAATGGAGGGTATATATTATTATCTTTCCGGCTATTCTATATGCTTTTAACATACTTTTTTACGTGCTCTGCTCAATGTTGGGTGTAAAATATTGATTTATACGTTGCGATAAAGCGTTCGTCCTAAAATTTATTTTATTCTCGCCTGTTTACAATTTTTTCACGCGTTAGAATATTTTATAGAGGTTATGAAAAAGCTTTCCGGAAAGCTCAAACTACCTGAAGGTAAAGTGCAAACATATGCGAAAGGTAACGGTTATAATTAGAAATTATTTTCATTTGCAATGGTAATATGGTGTTTTATTTATAGGACACGCTCGCCATAAATTTTAAATTAAACTTTATGCAACTGTTTGCTCACGAAATCTCTCTTCTGGAGCATAAATCGTGTAAGGTATCGTGAAAGCTCTTTTTATTTTTAATTTATGTAAAAAATAACCTTTGTGTGCTGATTTATTTTTAATACTTTAAGATTGGTTGATGTTTTTACTTAACAGTTCTTTTGATGCAAACATGCAAATAAATTTTTGTTTTATTTAAGCGAGTGTTTGCTTGTATAACCTTGGTTTTTCTTAAGTAACAGGAATTAATTAAAATGTTCTATGTGAATTAGTTTTAATCATGTAGAGAGGAAATAATACAAAATGGGTGGAAACAGTGGGTGGAAACAGTGGTATGAACACGCGTTCTAATATAACTGATAAAGATGAATCTTATCTTCAAAAAATGGTTGAGAAAATATTATCTAATGAAACACTTATGGTAAAACTTGTATCAACCATGATTGGAAAAGTGGACGAACATTACAATAAAAAGTTTCAAGAACTAGAAGAAAAGCTAGCTGCTACTGAAAGGAAGTTAGAAGCCGCCGAAGATGCGATTGAAGCAGCTGAACAGTACTCCAGAAGGAATAATTTAAGGTTTTTTGGCGTACCAGAGAAAGATTCCGAAAATACTGACCAACTAATTGTAGACATCTGTCGCGATAAATTAAACATTAATATATCCACGACGGATATAGACTGCAGCCATCGGTTACCAAACAAAGTAGGAGATCAAAAACCTATCATTGTAAAATTTTGCCGACGTAATGTAAAAACCGAAATATTTCATGCCAAAAGAAGATTCAAGGGGACAAAGATAATTGTAAGAGAAGACCTCACCCACAAAAGAATGTTGGTCGTGAAAGAAGCAATTTCAAAACATGGTAATAATAACGTTTTTACTAACAATGGAAACATTTTCGTGAAAACTAAAAATAAAATTAATAAAATAGCATCTTTCAACGATTTAAATTCCATTAAGTAAATTTTTAGTAATGCAGTAGAACTCGTTTTGGTCTTGTTTTTATCTGCCTTTGTGTGTGTATGTGTTTTTTGTACTGTATTGCAGTTTTTACAATTTTTAAAGTTTAAATTACTATTACTTATTATTTTTATTATTAAATATATTTTTTGGTTGTGATGTACTGCTATCTACAAAGAAATTTTATAGCCGAGTTAAAGAACCTTGTATATTAACAATGGTTCGGACAAACATCAGAGTAGCACATGTTAATGTCAGGTCATTGTTCCCTAAAATATCAGAATTAAAAACATTCATCCTTCAAAACAAAATTGATATATTAGCTGTATCTGAAACGTGGCTTAATGCAAATATTTCAAATACTGATATAAATATTAAGGACTACTTCTTTATACGAAATGATCGTTCTGGCCGAGGTGGTGGTGTTGGTATTTACATTAAAAAATGCATTCGTTACTCTCGTATCGATATTGGTCATGTTACTTTTGAACAAATTTGGTTATCTGTGAACGTTTCAAATAAAAAATTAATACTAGGTGCTCTATATAATCCTAAACAAAGAGATTATAAATTATTCCTTGATGAATTTGAAAACTCTATCACTACGTCTATGTCTTTTTCTGATAATATAATTTGCTTAGGTGATTTCAATATTGATTTTTTTAAACCAGATCACACTGCTACGATATACATGCAAAATATGCTAGAATCTCTTGATTTAAATCAAATTATAAATCAACCCACAAGAGTATCAAATAATTCTCAATCACTTATAGATCTCATTATTACTTCAGATAATTCGTTAATTGCGGATAGTGGTGTAATTGATTGTCATCTAGCTGATCATGATCTTGTCTATTGTGATGTTATTACTGTTGCGCGTCCTGAGGTGCCGTCAAAGAGAACGCTCAGAAATTTTAAAAAAATTGATCTCGACTTATTTAGTGCCGACCTAGCAACTTTACCGTTTCATTACATATTTCGAATCACTGATGTAAATGCAAAATTACAATTCCTAAACAATTTGATTTTACAGCTGTTTGACAAACATGCTCCTATTAAAACTTATAAATTCACTAAACCGTACCTTCCCTGGTTAACTGACAATTTGAAGTATCTTATGTCGTTAAGAAATAAAGCTAAAGCCAAGTATCGCAAAACCAAGCTACCGGAGCATTGGCAGTATTATAAATCATTGCGTAACTTAACTAATATATCTTTAAAGAACGAAAAAAGAGCATATTTCAATTTCATATCTTCCAATCGCGATAATAGCGCTTTATGGAAAAATTTAAGTATGCTTGGTCTTGGTAAAGACAAACAAGTTAATTTACCCGACAATCTGCATGATCCTAATATGATTAATGATTATTTTGTAAACGGTGTTCCTAAGGTTAACGGTGATGGACATACAGCACCTCTCGATATTTATGAACAAAACACCTACCAAAATTTAAACTTTAACTTTTTCCCAGTAGATACCAACACTATTTTGGATATTATCAACAAAATCAAATCAGCTGCATTTGGAAATGATGATATAAACATAAGTATGATAAAACTGTGCTGTCCATCTATTGTTCCGTATGTGACACATATCATTAATTCTTGTATTGTTGAAAATACTTTTCCGCAGTGCTGGAAGCATGCGATTGTCAAACCACTACCTAAAAATAAGCATCCTACTGGAATTAAAGACCTACGACCTATTAGTCTGCTTCCTGCATTGTCCAAAGTATTTGAAAAAGTTATTCGTAATCAACTCAATAATTTCATCAATGATCACAATTTTTTACCTTCATTCCAATCTGGTTTTAGATCTGGCTATAGCTGTACAACTGCTTTACTCAATGTTACTGATGATATTTTGAATGCCACTGACCAGGGAAAGATCACTGCACTCGTTCTGTTAGATTACAGTAAGGCATTTGATACAGTGAATCATAATACTCTTATTGCAATTTTAAAATACTTGGGAGTTGGCCATGCTGCTACTTCGTTACTCAGAAGTTACCTATGCAATCGGACACAATCGGTTCGATTGGATAAGCATGACTCACGTTCGCTATCGGTAACTCAGGGTGTTCCACAGGGCTCAATTTTAGGTCCCCTGTTATTTTCAATATATACATCTGTTTTCATGAAACACGTTAAATTTTCGAAAATTCATGTATACGCGGATGATACTCAGTTATACCATTCTTTTACAACTGCAAATTGGAGGAAAGCTGTTGATGAGGTAAACTTGGATTTGCAATATATCTACGATGCTTCTGTTCGTCATTCGCTTAAGATTAACCCGGACAAATCTGCTGCGCTACTGTTTGGAAATAAAAACTGCTGTCGTAATCTAAGTAATGTAATTGATATCAATATTAATAACATTAAAATCCCTTTTGTTAGCAAAGCTAAAAGTCTCGGCTTAACGCTAGACAACACTTTTCGTTATAGAGACCAAATATCTAAGTATATCTGTCAGAGTTATCTACATCTCAAGAAACTATATCCTCATAGGTCCTATTTAAACCGCGAAATTAAAAAGAATTTATGTGAAGCTTTTGTGTTATCGCAATTTAATTACTGTTCTCCGATCTACCACCCAGCACTAGATGTCATTACTGCTCAAAGAATTCAAAAGATTCAAAATGCTTGTCTGAGGTTTATATACGGCATTAGAAAATATGAACGTATATCTCACAAGCTAGCTGATGCTGGTTGGTTGACAATGCAGAATCGTAGAATATTGCAATGCCAATGTCTTTTCCATCAGATCTTAATAACAAAGAAACCTCCTTATTTATACAATAAAATTACTTTTAGGACCGATGTACATAATATTTCTACTCGGTTTAGGGGCCAAATTTCACCTCCCTTTCATGTAACAACTCTGTTTGAGCGGTCATTTTCGTTCCAGATGTATTCTATGTACAACAGTTTATCTACGAGATACAAATCTTACAGTTCTCAATTATTTAAAACAAAACTTCATACAGAACTTTTTCAGAATCAGTAGCTTGCTTTGTTTATATCGACCTACTTTGATGGGTTCAGGTGGCAGTACAGTTTTATGTGGATGGTGCCATCACAGAATACTTTAGGTTTAAATGTAACTTTAGGTGTAGGTATTTTACTTTATTATGTTTAATTTATTAATCCAAGGTTTAGATGGTAGATCAGGAGTAGGGTTACCCGAAACTGAATCTCGCCTTGTGATTAATGTGCTTAACTAGGTTGTAAATTAAAAATTAATTTTTTAATCAAGTTTTTGTTTTTTGTAATTTCCAACAACACTTTATATTATTATTTATGAGCACGTTAATAAAGATTATTATTATTATTATTATTATTAAATAAGGTATAATCGTATTCGTTCGTATCATTTAGTGGCAGCAGTGGGATGAAAAGTTCTGACGTCCAAAATTAAATTAATTTATTTTTTTCACAAGGTAATATTGTAATATTTGGTGGCAGCAGTGAAATTTAAAATACTCACATCTAAATACAAATGTTTAATTTTTGTTCTACAGAGGCAATTAAAAATACCATCGTGATATTTCGTGGCAGTAGTGAGATAAATGTACTACCGTACATGTAATGGCAGCAGTAGGATAAAACGTTTTCACGTACAAATTCAAATTGCTTTATATTTTTATAGAGAGGAAATAAGGTTTACCGTAATATTTGAAGGCAGCAGTAGGAATGAAAGTTCTCACGTCCAAATATAATTTTTTTTATAGAGAGGAATGTAGTACCTTAACATTTTTAGTGGCAGCAGTGGGTAAAAAAAGTTCTCACATCTACATTAAAATTTCTTTATTTTTTCCTAGACAGGGAATAAAGTACTAACGTAACATTTGGTGGCAGCAGTGCTAATAAAAGTTTTCAAATCCAAATTAAATTAAAAAAATTTTTTTTTGATATAAATTAAGACACTACCGTAGTTTTTGGTGGCAGCAGTGGAAACACAAGTTTGAACGTTAAAGAACGGAAATCAGGTTTACCGTAACATTTGAAGGCAACAGTAGGATAATTTTTTTTTCTCGGATGGAAATTAGATACAACCCTAACGTTTTTGATGGTAGCAGTGGGATAGAAGTTCTCACAGTTAAACTAAAATTTTTTTATTTCTTTCTGGAGAAGAAATAAGATACTAACGTAATATTCGGTAGCATCAGTGGGATCGAAAGTTCTCGTACCTAAATTTTTTTAAATCTTTTTCTAGAGAGGAAATAAAGTACCAACATTGCATTTAGTGGAAGCAGTGACAATACAAATTTCCAGATCTAAATTAAATTCCTAATTTTTCTAGAGCGGAAATAAGGTAGTACCTCAACATTTGGTGGCAGCAGTAGAAATAAAGATTTTTACATCCAAATATAAATTACCGTATTTTTTCTAAAGAGGAAATAAGGTACTACCTTAACATTTGATGCAGCAGTAAAAATAACAGTTTTCAGATCCACATTAAAATTAAACATTCAAATTTAAAATTCTTTATTTTTTCTAGAGAAATGAATCGTTTTTAAATAAATATAACGTAATACCTCGAGAAGCACTTGGCATATCGACTTGATTTTGTTTTTGTTTAAAAGCAGATGCATCAGCGCTGTCTATGATCTCATTTTAAGTTCCAAAAGGATTTTATTTTTTGTCCAAAGAAGTTACGAATCTGACATTTTTCTTTCGATGTAGTGAACTTTTGCCTATGCGAAAATTTTGGTATATGTTGATTTTAACATATACATGCAGCGAACAAAAATAGAAATAAACTATGAGAAATATTTTAAACCAAAAAAAATCTATTATAGGGGCATGATTTTGATGGTTTGAGTTTGTTTTATCAAGACCCCGCGCACTTTTTGTGCCGTATCGTAGGCGTAAACCTTGATAGTGATTAAAGTTGTATACATATAAAAATAACTTTCGAGTTAGTTGTACATTTTCTTTAACTATTAATAAAACACGGAAAGAAATAATACATATATGTGACGTAATATAAAAATAATGTTGTGTAAATAAACGCGTAAAAGTTTCTTAATAAGTTTTTTCCGTTTCAGAATCAAGATCTTTGAGTAAACTAAACTATTGTTACAATCTTTACAATTGCATTCACTGCAGCATTTCAGATCCTCTTTTATGCAAAGGTCTATTCGTGTTGGTTTGGACTTTCTATATTAATATTTGAAAATGACTTAAATACCAGATTTGTGACTGAAACCGTTTTCTATTAAATCATAGAATTTAAAAAACACTCAGTGAGAACACGTTAAGAACTTCCGTGTTTAGCACACATTTTCCTCACATTTTTTTTGTAGAAAGGAAATAAGGTCATAAATAAGATCAAATTACATTTTTTATTTTGCGATATAGAGGAGAGGTTAATTTTATTACAACTGTACGGTGGTAGTTCATTGAGAACAGACACTGAGCGAAGAAATGAAAATGTTTTCATAAATATAGATTTTGTTTGTTTGAGTCTGAATTCCAGCAGCAATGCAGTTAATTACAAATAGTGGATCGTACTTATCTAGATAACATTTTTATTATAATATGCCTTACTTGACTGTAATATAAATTGCCTATATTTATAACTTCTGAAAACATCCATTTTGGTGAGCGGTGTGAAGATGTGACTAAAGATTTATTTTTGAGTTTGAAGGGAGCGGAAGTGCGCCCGGACAACTTCAAAAGCGTATTCGCAAAATTTGTGAACGAACCTTTCACGACGAACTCGGTGCAAATTGACCCTCTTGACCACTCTTACAAGTCTTCCGGCCTCGCGACCCTTGCTGACAACAAACTCATTGCTTATACATTAGGAATCTGAACTTATTCCTCCTCCCTCACCCCATTAATCTCTGGATTTGAAGCGACGTGATACATTGGGGGCATTGAAAAGGCGCAATCGCGGACGCGGCCTACAAATTATACAAAAGAAATTCCTCCGAAGAAGTATTTTAGATTATAAAAGAGATAAAGATTTATCATTCTCTGCATTTTCGCCCCGTTAAAAATGTATAGTAATGCGAAACCGATAAAGGCTTTCGCGTACAACCATCAATTATTCCAATTGTTTCTCCATTCATTTGATTAACTGTAATGTATTAGAACAAAGGGCCCGTTTCATACTTAACTCTTACCGCACCTGTATTTAACGCTCTTTAGGGAAAGCTTCTGAATATTTTACGAGCGAATTTTAGAGCGCCTTTTGTGCCTTCGTCGTTCACTTAAACCTAAATGTGACCGAAATCGGTTGTTATTGTTCGTTCCAGATCAACCTGGAAAACGATTCCATAAAACCATAAACTTCATATTATTACAAGTCGCCAAATTTTCCCCGTATTAATTTAATTTTCAAATACGTTTGAGGTTCTATCGGTTAAAATTATAATCCCGAATTGCGTTACGGAAATTTATTTACAAATTATTCAGAGCGTTTGAAAGACAAATTGATGAATGCTGTTAGGGTGGAATTCTTTTCTCCCATTTTACCTTAGAAACTAAATTTAATAGCATTCGTGGTGTTTCTCTTGAGTAACCGTGCTATATTTTCCAAGCTGAGCCGACCGAATAGCCTAAATTCACTACTTGACAACACTTCCGGCGTAGGAAAAGGTTAAACATGTTGTCCCTTAAGGATATCTTTCAGAACCCTTGCCTGAAGTCAACGCTAATGGGAAGCTATTTTGTTAGAGCTTATTTGGGCTTTAATTTTAACTATGAAGTCAAAAAAGTTAGTTCCCTGTAGGTAAGAACTAAACCGCAATAAATAATACACAAAATTGTAAATAGAAGCAGAAATCTAGTCGAAACAAGAATCTACAAAGTAGTTTTTGAAAAATAGAAAAGTTAACGTTTTTTGGTATTAAATGTCAAGATCGATAGCAATGTAATATAATTTTAAACAATATAGTTTTTCGGTTTCATTACAAAAACGACTTTTCAAATACTACTAAATTTTCAAATAAAATTATAACGTTGAGTTTGTTGCAAGCAAAATAATTAATAGCATTATCAGTATATTATTAATCTTTCTGAGTATTTGAAGAGTTTCTTGAATAATTAATAAAGCTTCCTTTACAGATTGTTATTTACCCGGATCAAGCTTCCATATGGCAGATAAGATGGGAAACTAGCAGATACATCCCTGAGTGGTGTATGCTTTGACCCATGTCAATGACAGGTGACACGTAGGATCGGCCCCAACATGACAGGAATCAATATATGTGATGTACGTGATGTTCAGTGTCGCGTCTGCACTTTTTCCAGCTAAACGAGGTTTGTAATCCATACATATAACACACCTGGGGAGGAAAAATTTCAGAGGGTGTGAGAATTACTGAATATGTTGGGTTTTCCTGAAAATTAAATTAGTAAAACGATACTTTGGGAATTGTTACAGTAATTGGAATTTTTGTTACACTAAAGGGAGTTATTTTATTATTGTGGTTTTTCAGTTTTATTTAATGTTTATTTATCACCGACTTATTTTCGTTGCCAAGGCTTATCACCGACGCGACGTTAGACGCTAAATTTCTGTCTTATGTAGAGTAGGCCATTTTTAACTTTACACCTCTTCCGAAATATGTGAATGCGAATTCAAATCCAATCTTCTCGATTCACACGTGTATGTGCTGTGCATACCACTGTACTACCGGCGTTGGCTATTATTTTCAATAGGTGCAATTATAGCGGCAATTTTGGCAAGATTATGACGGGAGGTTGACAGATAACTTTGTGGAGTATCAAACCATGTACACTTTCTTTAAATATGCGTAACACTGGGCCGCAGCCGCGGGTTATTTTGCAGTAATTAATTGACAACAAAAAATTTGGTCGAGAATATATGATTATGTCGAATTATAAGTAAAATTCGAAAACATTTGAAGTAAGATTAATGAAGGATATTAAGTGTAAAATTAAAGACACATATGCACATAAACCTAGTATTTCAGTACGCATAAAAATTATTATGTAGCTTTTATATGATCATAGTAAAATTATAAGCTTGTAATAAATTACGGTAATTCAGCAGGTCTATTAATTTCAAAACTATATGAAAAGTTACGCCGCATTTCAGTTAATAAAACTGCACTGAAGATTGTACTGTAAACAAATTTTATGTACGCATTTTTCTTAAGTTTATAAAATATAGCGGTTTAAAATTTTCAGCAGATTAAAAGAATGCTTCGTTTAAATTTAAGTTTTCATGTTTTCTGTGTGGCGTAAATACAGGGTGTTAATGAATTGTAGGGACAAACTTCTAGGGCTTGCAAAACACAACAAAGCAAACTACTTTTGTTAATAAATGTGTGGTCAAAAGCGTTTCCTTTATAAAATAGAGCCTCTTAAAGATTCTTTAAGAAGTACCTGAAAATAGGCAACCCAAATTGCATTTTTAAATATTTTGCACAGGTCACAAAGAATTTTGAAAAAGAAAGCGACCGAGACATACATGCCTTCAAATAACGTCAATTTTGACACAATTCGATATTTTTTTACTTTTTCGTTTCTTTCTGTGCTTTTTATAATTCGTTTTATTCGTTCTGTGATTTTTTTGATAATTATTTTCTTCGTTATTTTCTTTCTCTGTTTCGTATTCTTGTGTTACGGCGAATTATACTTTTGCCGAACAGCGTGACATGATGTTCATGTATGGAGCTGCTTGGAGTAATTTATTATAATTTTGTTAATTTTTGAATAAGTTATTGTAAATTTTTCAAATAGTTGATTTTTGCTTTGTAATTTTGTTTTTTTCTATTGCTTAGTTTTGAAACATTTTGTTAATTAATTTATTTTAAATTTAATTTGAATTTGAAAAGTGGGAAAGAGGAATGAGTATCTGTATTAATTTCCGTCGCTATGGAAACAAATAGTAGCTAGTAAATTGAGTTGCCTACATTTAGGCGCTTCTTAAAGAATCTTTGAGAAGCTGTATTCCCGAAAGGAAACACTTTTGACCATTTTGACACATTTATTAACAAAAGTCGTTTGCTTTGTTGTGTTTTGCAACCCCTAGAAGTTTGTCCCTACAATTCATTAACACCTTGTATAAAAATACGTTACTATTGTAACATTTGGTGGTAGCAGTAGGATTTAAAAAATGCTTTCATAAATTTAAGTTTTTTTATTTTCTGTGTGGCAAAAATATAGATTTTTTACTATCGTAATATTTAGTGGTACCACTAAGATAAAAAAAAATGTTTTGTCCAAGTTTAGGTTTTCTTATTTTCCGTCGGGCGAAAACATATAACTGTCACTGAACATTTGGTGGCAGCAGCAAGATTAAAAATTGTGATGCGATAAAAAGTTGACACGTTTAAATTTAACTATGAACTGTTACATGGCGGATGTAAAAATGAATAGCTTTCTGTTTTAAATTTTATGCTGCTAATTGCGTGGCCAGATAATTAGATTTTTTTAAAATTTTCTCGTCGGCAAGGTTATAGCCGTGCTAATTCTAAAAATACCTTTTCAGGTAGACGTCCGTTCACTTAATAAAGCTTGTGCTAACTTGATAAAGAAGGCGTGAAGGGGAGGAGGACAATTTATAAATCCTAATTAAGTTATTTCAATAAAAATACACGGGACGGCTTTGGAACAAACTGAGTTGTTCTTCCATACTTTTATTCCTGTCTATCCAATTATATTCGGGGATAAAGCTTTTTCAAATATTGGAAAAGTTTGCGAGTTATTTCTGAAAACTTATTTTTGTTTTACTTTGGCAGATTTGCTTAGATGTTTTGCATTCCCTGCGTGTTTCACTTCTCGGTCGCTTATAAGAAAACTTATAAGCTGTTACAACACCAATACAACTGGAGCAAATTCTCAAAATATTTTTAAAATTCTACAGAAATAAGGACGAATTCTACAAGTACATAAGAAGTAGTGTGAAATGTTTTAATTGCAATTTTATTCGTAAAATTAAGCTAGGTGGCATAACACTGTCTTTTATAATATTATTAAAAAGTTATCATCTATGGGAATAGCTTTTTTTAATGAGATCATAAACGGAGAGACGTTTTATAGAATGCTTCTCCCATTACAATTTTAATAACCCGGAATATGCAAACGTCAGTTGCATAAAAGCAGCAAAGTTATAGACTTTATCCGAGACAGGAAATAGCAGCTGAGATATGGATTTCGATTTAAATAAAACAAAACAGGGATATATTCGCTCCTTAAACATTAACGTTAAAACAGACAGCTTCATGTTAAGCTGCTTGAACCGTCACTTCGTCTTAAGTAATTGTGATCGGGGTTAATGTTATACATCTGACATTTGAACGACAAGAAAATTATTAGTACCTTATTAGGAAATCTACACGTGTCTGTCTCATAATGACGGCGGACATGGAAATTTAATTACGAACATATTGCACTTCCCGTGTCTACATACGAGCGGAAATTTCGTTATGTTCTTATCTCTTCTAGAACCGGTCTTTGTTTGATATTTTAGACCTAGAACATCCAGAAAAAAATAGTTTTGTGCGAATTTTCTTTGAATAGTTCGATTTCGGCTACAACGCAAGTTAGCTTAGGTTGCGTCAGGATAACCCGCCTAGCTATATCTAAGTTTTGCTGAGTAAATTTCGCGGTTTAAATACTGCTGTAGATCCCCTCTGTCTAGAGTGTCACAGTCGCACACGAATAAGAAAGCTAGAGGATATCTTTAAAAGTGTTTTTTTAAAAGAGGAGTATTTCTTCCTACATTTTTTATTTTTTTGAGTTTAGGTGACGGTGGGCGTCGTTGTTTGAGGAAAACATTATTTGTTAAGGATGAAATTTGATTTTTCTTGTTGTAATTGGTAATAGCAAGTTGTATCACGTAATTTCCTGACCGTATGAATACGTTTATGTTAGGTGGTATTATGACCTCTAAGTACATTGGGATAACTAACCATCTTGCTGTACCATTAAATAAAATATATCATGGTAAAAGCTTCACTTTACGGCCTCGTATGAATATGAGATGGAAACAAAATCGAATGGGTTTAAATCTGAAGAACATGCTGGTCATCTTGCTACATAATCACATAAAGAATATCATACTCTTGAATGACGTCCTGTTGCATTCTAATCAATTCTATACCTTTCTGTGGTCGTACAGTCAAGGCTGTACGTTGTCGTATGGTTATGAATATAAATTTTCTTTTCCTATACTGTTTCGAATCAAAATCATCATCATAATTATTAAAGTCAGCAAGACCTAAATAATAACGAAATTCTTTTAACAAAGATTTGAATAATTAGTTTTGAAAGTTTAATTTAATTCGTAACAATACAAGATAATAAATTAGTTGTAGCTTCTAATTAACCAATTAATTAGATTGAAGTCACTTCTACGACGAGTTTTGTTCGTTACTACGGTTTTGTCTTTTTTCTGTAAAAATCAGTGCCAAGCTGTCTCGGCGAAAATAATTTTTAAGTCAACATTCAACGGAGATTCCTATTTCGGCCTGCTTAAATTTCTTGGGGAGCTTCACGTCTCTGGGTTGTAAAAAAATAAACATCCAAAATACTATAGAATCAGGCTCTGTAACTACGGCATTTAATAAGGCATCTCTTCGTCGTTGAATGAAAATAAACTAAAATTCAAAAAAATAATTGGAATAAGTACAACAGGGGATTGCTCCCGCCTTCGAACTAAAATTTAGGCAAATAATTAGTTTAAGAACTGGGTATTGCTCCTGTGGTTAAACTAAAATAAGGTAAAGAAAATACTCGACATTAATCAGGAGTTCAAAAAAAATTCGAATTTTTGATCAGGATCTCGTTGAAGAAAGGGGCTTGGGTGCAAACATTCAGCGAGTCTTCTCTACTTGTAGCGCCACCTGAGCCTCTTCGGGGAATGAAAACAACCAAACAATTCCTGACGAATTTAAAAATTGTTTTCAGCACGTAGCTTGTTACATCCTTAATAGGGTTATGCGAGCTATAGGCGACGTACCCTACATTAGAGTACGTTGGTGTTTGTCCGGGGCTTTCAAACGGAACTTGCCGACTTTTAACGTACTTTGTTCGGGATTGACTCTTAAACAGAGTGGCATTCCAGAACCTACACCACTACACCAATCGGTAGATCAACGACTACTACCTTTAGAAAGCAAAATAAATTAAGAGTGGAATGTTATTGAGATGGGGAGTTTGATGGCTAATTATTTCATTCACCCTGAACCAATCGATTTTGTAATGTTTGAAAAGTATATAAAATAAAATTAATTGCAACGTTAGCAGTATTTACGAGTGCGGACGTTTGTTAAATTAAAAACAGGTGCTCGTAATTGACCACAATGCAATAGCAGACACTTTTTATGTGTAATATTTTCAGTGAGTTTTAGTAAACCACATTGCTATGACGTTGTAATCAATAAATGAGTAGTCAGTATGAATAATCTATCTATCATCTATACATTAAATCCCTAACTATCTCACCGTCACAACACGACGGGCTCTTGCTTTTTGACAAATTTTATCACCATAATAAGACGGCGGCCTCTTACAAATCAATTCAGTTTATTGTTTTTGGCAATTATTTATCTTGCTGTCACCGCTGTTGCTATAATTTGGTTATTTGTGGTTTACTAACAATAAACTTTAAATTCTAATAAAATTTGCATTTTGTAGCCCAGGCAAGACAGAAATGCTTTGTAGTTATTTAGACTGGACGTTTTAAATTAATTATTGTAACACAATTTAAAAAAAGCATCATGTTTAAATTGATACATTTTTGTTTTTTTATTAGAGGTAGGAACGAATATTGCCCTAATGCAACTGCATTACGAATTTACATTGCAAGCGATTTTAAAAATTTTAAAATAAACGCGGCTTCTCGGGTTTACGGTGCTGCTATGAGATAAAATAAACCGCGTTGATACTGTTTATCGTATACTGACGATTTGCGCATGTTTCAAAATAAGCTAAAAATTAATAACAGAAACAACCTAACAAACTGCTGTGTTTACTAGGCACTTACGAATAACTAGCTGATTCCTACAACATACTATTTTTTACTTTCGTATACACTTTAGTATTATTTTCATAAAAAATTTGGAATTCAAGATTTTGACAACTTATTTATTATTAAAAAACAAAAACAAAAACATTGTGGGCATAGCTCACGGGTTTTGCTAGTCTATATCTTAAATTCGTTTTTCACCTGTTTCAGCATTTACTGTCATCGAGATACTGCAGAAACAAGCCGGATCTGCACTTTGCAATTACATTTGGCACAGATTTGCATGTGCTAATAGCTGCTAGACCACTAAAGTTACAGATATTATTTAGCCAATGAATTCACAGCGTATGTTTGCTGACTGTGTAGCGAGCGCAGGAAACATTAATCTGCGATGCGGGATCACAGCGAGCGGACGTGTGCAGAACTTGGTCATTAACACTTTAGTTGCACAATACTAAAATCATTCCTTAAGAAAAGTAAAGGCAATAATTGGACAAATAGGTAATTATTAAAATAAACTGGCTAGGAATCTGTATATGCATAATGAGTAAAAAGCGCTTCTATAAGAACAGCATCTATAATTTCTTATTGTTTCAACGAGAATGATCAAAGTGGATTTTCAGTAAACAAATAAAACGTGTAGCGAATGCCGCTGTTTCAACTAACATATGCTGGCCCAATCGTGGACAAAGCACGCCGGTATTTTATTAAATTGTGGTGTAAACTCCATTAATATTTTATAATAACAATAATATTATACCGCCTACTAGATTCAGCAGAACGAACAATTGCATAAGTAGTCTAATTTGAATTTAGGTTAACTTTAATAAGTTGTGCTGTGTAGAACGCTAATGTTTCATAATAGTAAAATAAATGAAGCAAGTCTGTTTGTTTGTATTTTTTTGGATTGTTCTGATTATCTCATATAAAAACTGATATATTTCAACAACACAAAGAGTATGAACATTTTAAAGATGCTTTGTTGGTTGCACTTATTAAATTTAATATTAATGTACGAACTTCAGAAAATACCAATTGAGAGCCCCTCCCATACTCATTTTACATTGTTATAAAATAAAAACAAATTTATACACTTTATTTTAATAACAAACAATTCGTATAATACTAAACCAAAATGGCACCGAAAAAATTATTAAAATTCTTTTTTCTGTACAAGCAGTGACGTAACTTCAGAAAATATACAGCAAGCGAGGGCCCCCTCTTTACTCATTTTATTTTATTTGTTTATTTATTCTTTTGGGTTACATCACTCGAACGGATGCAGGCATATATAAAAAATGCATATAGTAAATAACTTTGAATAAAAATCTGAAACTGGAAGCGGAAGCTAGACACATTTTTCAGTAGCACTATATTTTTAAGCAGAATTTTGTAAATTGAAAACGGAATCGAATACAAAACTGTGAAACAACTCTAACTCTTTCATTTCTAATGATTTATTAACATATGAAGTATTAAGCTACAGGTGTATGCATATATTTATAAAAACATTGGAACATCTCTATATATTAAATCCGAAACTGTCTCAACTTTACGCGACAACGGGTTCTTACATCTCGGCACAGTTTATATCTTATTTTAAGCAAATGTTTATGTAAATGTCAAGTAGGGCGACGTGTCAGTACAAGTTATCAAAAAGAGCTTGGGACGAAGGCTACGGGTTCAGCTAGTAATAATAAAATAAATTGTTAACTGTCTAAATTTGTCCACTTTATACAACACTATGTCATGCTTTTGGTAGTGATAACAGGTGTACAGTTCTTAGTGTGAATTTGGGTTTTAGCCCAACCCCAGATCCAGACCCTAATTTAATTTACAAATGGGTCAAGATAGTTGATTCATGGATCTTTAATTGAGATGGATAAGAACGAAGGATCTGTGTAGTATTCTAATAACCTTCATTGTTGCAATGAAACGCTTAAAGGATTGAACATAAACAGCATGCGATAAAATGCGGGATGTCAGATAAATTATGCACCTATTATGATGCAGAAACCATAAAACCTTCCCAAGGTAGCCCACTTTTACCCCTTGCAATAACGTGCTGTCAGCTTTATTATATAACGTTCTATATAATTTAGGTTAGGCACGATCAGTGTAAGTTTATAACACCCAGTTTCCCTTATTTTGGGAATGTATCCCAACAAGCAATATTAAGCCACAAGCGGTAACGTATGGGGTGTGTTAACGGACGGCCTGTGTTTTATTTCGTCCCGTTGTTGGGATGGCGCGGTATTTCTGTATTTACAACACGTAAATGTTGATGGTGATTAAATTTTACGACGAAGCGTCGGTAATTTCACTAATAAGTTAACCGGTGGCCGCCTGAGCTGTCGGGTCTAGCAAAACCCCGGCTGACAAATGGCGAGCGACGCCCTAAGCCTTGCCGGGATAAATGAATTATTTCCCGATTATACATAACTCATGCTTCGCTAACTACATCCCTCCATGTTTATCCCTTGAACAGAAATGCTGACCGTAAGGTGCAGAGTTCGAGGTTGAGTCACTGGGTTAAATCGTGAAGATGATCTTCGTTGGTTAATGCTGAAACTTTTCAGAAATCAAATTAGGTTTCGAAACTGATCTTTAAAATAAAAATTGGGGATGCGCTTTGCATGTACTTTCCCATTTATCATAAAATTTAAACTCTAACGGTTGCCACATAAAAATGAAAATGCGTCAAATCCTCACTCGTTGCATTCTTGTTTACAGTCAATGCAGCTATAAGAATACAGGTGTAACTAGAATGTTGAAACTTTCCAGATATCAAATTCGATTTGGTTATTCATCTTTTGAAGTGAAAATTGAGGAAGCACTTTGCCTGAACTTTCCCAGTTTATATAAAATTTTAGCTTCAACGCGCAACGGTTACAACATAAAAATTTTAATGCGTTAGCTGCTCACTCGTTACATCTTATTTACAGTTGGTACGGCTGTAAGAAGTATTGCACTGAAATGTTTTGGACATTTCAATGCTACCTAGCTAGCTGTAAAAAGTTTATTCTTTAGTTTATGTTTTTATAGTTTTGTTATGTAGCATTGAAAAATAAAAATTACACATTTAAAAAAAATAACGTAAACTTGATTGTCTTTCTACAGTAAATAAGAAAATTAAAAAAAGAGACCTCATCAAGATTTGAACTCATGATCTCTTCTAGTTTAAGAAGCAATTCCCCTACCCGCCGGCCACGGCTACATCAAAAAATTATTACCATTTAATTTGTTTATTATATGAATTTACTAGTGACTTGGCTATTATTAAATAATTTATTTAAAGCATTATTAATAATGAATTTTTAAATAAATTGTCATTACGTGATGTATAAAAATGTTATCTTTTTATTTCGGGCGACTGTAAATAATAAAATTTTTGTAGGGACATAAAATAGAGCTATTTCACTTTTTGCATGTTAACGTGCCATGTTCCACCTAAATTAAAATTCACTGTATACCTTTTTTGTTGAACTACAATTTCTAAACTTTAAAACTCATAAAGAATGTTATAAGAAAATGAGAGGTTTTACTGAAAAACTACTTTAGAACCTGCTTCTAGCACTGTCAATTTAACATTGAAACAAAATCATATTGCTAGTTAGTGACAATTAGAAAATTTTAAAATCTAAAATTTAAAACCTGTTAAGACTCTTAAAATATGGTTCCGATAAAAAAATTTCTCACTTTTTTCCGCAATATGCTGTGCTGAAAGTTGCTTCTGGTTTTAAAAGAGATAGTCAAATACTTTGCTATGTAAATATGATTGAATATAAATTTATTTGAATATAATATTTTGTGTATTTTAACAATTTTTTTAACAAATAACAGTTTGAAAACTATATTTAGCTCTTATAAAATAATACGGAAAATTTAAAAAAATTGCAAAACAATTGGCGGTAAGAGGGATTTGAACCGCTGCAGTTTTAGTACCATAACTGTGGCAGAATCGTGCAACGTCCGTTTGCTAACTGCGCTATGAAGACACGCATGCGAGAAAGCTTAATTTCTGAGTTATAAGCCAAACTTGGAAGTATACACAACAAATTCCGTCCTTCAGAACCACGCACTCAATTAGCTGGGCTACAGCCGACCTGACAAAATTAATTGTGTAAATCGATATCTTATATATCTTCTCTAGATCCTTCAAGTGGCGCTTAAAAGAAAAACACTTTTAGTAGTTTCAGTAATTTCATTTCTCGCAAATTTGAGTTCAAGTTAGGAATAATCAAACATTTTAAGGGTTGTAAATTGAGTTTCATTGTAATGAGAGCAATCTTTCAGAGCGACAATGTAAGTACGTTGCTACTTAGGGTAGGCTTGCTGATCTTATGGTCTTTCTTTGTTGTTTTTCTTATCTATATTTACACTCATTCCTAACGCGGCAGGCTCATCCTAGCAGCGGCTGTTTCATTTTCTAGACTACAAAAAGAAACAATTTAGGGAGCGCTCTCTATTTGCAGTTAGACGACA
Source organism: Ctenicera cuprea (assembly GCA_958336395.1). Lineage (NCBI taxonomy): Eukaryota > Metazoa > Arthropoda > Insecta > Coleoptera > Elateridae > Ctenicera > Ctenicera cuprea. The sequence goes on along the minus strand of OY284487.1, from coordinate 4,258,810 downwards.
AATGTACAAACGTAATTTAAATGAATTAAATCTCATGCTTTATTGCGAGCGCAAAGTCTCGGACATCCTTTTCGATTATGCATGACAAAAAAACGGCTAGATTTTAGTCCACTCGCGTCGTAAATTGCATCCAGACAAGTTGCAGGCGGAGCTGTAACTTTCAGCGTGGCATATGGTGCAAATGCAAAATAAAACTGTACAGCAAAAAGTAAATAAGGAAAAATTTCATTAAATAGATTAATGCAATAAACGTGCCGAGTCGGTGCCAACAAAGCGAACAAATTTATTTTTCTCTAAATGACGTTTACATTTTTCTCGACGGTAAATGCTCTCTGTTTTAAATGTGTTGAGAGCTTTGCAGCTTAAACAGTTTTTTTGACACCATCTGAATAATCCACTTTTCGAGGTGCAGTTTTGAATTAATACAATTGAACGAGGACGTTCGTTCTTGCGTTTGAAAAATTGCGTTTCGATTACTTATCGCGACACTTTAATGCTTCAAAGTCACCAAAAGCGAGCGGGAACTTTATTTTGGCTTAAATTAACGCGTGGCTAAGAAATTTATTTAAAATTTGTAAAAGTTTAGCGTGACAGCTAAAAAATGATTATTCAATGTTTAATATGGTAAATGGATAAGTCGATGAACTTCGTGACTTGTTTACTAATTTAATCAACGGCGCTTCTTTAAATATACTGAGTTTGTTATTACAGTTTGACACACCACTTAAAAACATCCCGTTTTTTATGATATTTAAATCTAATTACATACGTTATTAATGTAGCATAAATAGCGTGTTAGATAATTTTTCTTTTGACGAACTAACCTTCTGTTTTATTTAATTACTAATTTATAACAATATTAATGTAGTGAGATATACAGTGAATTCCAATTTAGATGGAACATTGCAGTTTAGCGCGGAGAATATAAAATAGTTGTATATTATGTCGCTAGGAAAATTTTATTACTTGCAAATAAATAGGAAGATAATATTTTTACATAATCTTATGAGTTATGAGTTCAAACCATGACGATGTTTGCTTTTTTATTTTTCTTTAATTACTGTCTAAAGCCAATCAGGTTAATATGATTTTATTTAAAATAAATAGTTTTTAATTTTTATGCTACATAACTATAAGCATACAAATCGTATGCTCTACTACTGCTCCACGGGCTCAACTGAGCGTCAGTATTGGAACCGTGGATATCAATACAGTAGCGGGTTCATTATTATCAGAAATATTGCTATCAGGTTGTAACGGATCGACTTTCTCCTGAGCTGATGGTCCAGGTGAAGTTGAACTATCCTGAGTTGCTCAGAGGCCAGGATTCGTTAGCAATAAACAGAAGAATGCGAATTAAAACTTATATACAATATTTTGTTGCCTTATAATGACAATACTAATGCAAATAAATAAATAAAGATTCTATATTATGTTCGATAATTATTTACAAAAGCAAATAATAATAATTTCCTTCTCGAACTGCCACCCATCGAAGTTCTCGTTTGCAACTCGCACCTTACAGATTTCTGCAAACTCGATCGAACCGCTATCAGTTCAAAATTTGGAATATAAAGCGATTAACACACTGAAAAAGTTCATTTATACAAGGATGTGTCAAAATTGTCTATGAACGAAAGTAAATTACACATTGATATGAATGGTGAAAATGCAACGTTTTCGTTCTCAATTGGTTTGATTTGGTAATCGTTGTTCGCTGAAATGTTTGCTGTTTATACATGTTAATAAATTTGTTGTAACTTTTAATCGTACTTGAATAATTAAGTAATTTGAGGTCGTTTATACGAAGATTTTTGCTCAACGGTTTGGTTTTTCTAAAAAGACTAATTTTCAAAACAACTTTGGACGGAGTTTCTGTTATTTCAGCATGTTGGATTAATTTTTAAACAAACTTTGAACGAAGTTTTTGGTATTTCGCCGTGCTCTCTTTATTTGTGGGATTAAGGCTTAACCGCCTTTGGAATAAAATAAGTATTTGTAATTCGGTATTATGGTGCAGTTTATTTATGAAGCCTAACTAGGTGTGTTTCCCGTCGATGGGCTACAGTAAACTAAAGCACAATAATTGGTGAAAGTGCAACTGAAGATTGCCCTCGTCGGTGTAGTAGAATAAAATTAAATTCAGGAAAATAATCGGTGTAAGTGCAGCTTGAGATTTGTGCCGTCGCTGAACTAAAATAAACCTAAATTTCATGAAAGTAATAAGTCCAAGTACAACTGGGAATTGCTCTCATTGTTGTACTAAAACCAACTAAAATTTAGGAAAATAATCAGTTTAAATACACCTAAGACATTCTTGCGTCCAGGAAAATAATAGGTTTATGTACAACATCTTCACAACTAGGGCCAATGTACTAAAATTAACTAAAATTTAGAAAATAATCAATTTAAGTAGAGCTGGGGGTTTCTGCTGTCGCTGGACTAAAATAAATTAAAATTCAGATAAATAATTGATGTAAGTACAGCTAGGAATTTCTCCCGTAGCTGAAGAAAAGTTAAAATAATTTTTAAGAAAATAATAGTTTTAAGTGCAACTGGGGATTGTTTACGTCGTCGTAGTAAAATAAATTAAACTTCAGGAAAATAATAAATTTAAGTATAACAGCTAAGGATTTCCGTCGTCATTGTATTAAAATTAATTAAAATTCAGGAAAATAATTGGTGTAAGTTCGGTTGGGGATTTCTTTTAACGCTGAACTGCGCTAGAGACTTTTCCCGTCGTTGAATTAAAATAAACTAAAATTCAGCGAAATAATCGGTTCAAATACAGCTGGGGATTTCTGGCGCCGTTGAATTACAACAAACCGAACAGGAATATAATAGGTTTAAATAAAATTGGGTATTGCTTCCGTCGTTGTAGTAAAATAAACAAAAATTAAGAAAAATGAAATAAAAGAAGAAGAAAAAAGAAAAAGGTGTAATGTAAAGCTGGGTACTTTTTCCGTTGCTGACTAAAACCACCCGAAGTTTCGGAAAATAATAGGTTTAAGCACAACTGGGGATTACTCTTGTCGTTGTACTAAAACAAACTAAAATTCAGGAAAATAATTGTTTCTAGTACAGCTGGTAAATTATGCAGCCTCTGAACTAAAAAAAGCTCTCAAGAAAAATAATTATAAATTTACTTTTTTTCATGGGTAAGGATTCTGGTTTTATACTGGTGGCAGAGGCAGCGGCGCGGACATCCAGCGAGTCAGTCTCCATTCGGTAAATAACCACAACAAAACAATTTTTTACAAATTATAAAATTTACTGTAACCACGGTAACGTGTTACAAGGTGACGTAAAAAATGTTAGTTTTCTACTGAGGGTAACTGCAAGTAATAAAATATTCTTCTCTCTCCACATAATATATAACTATTTCATATTCTCCACGCTGCAATATAATGTTCCACTTAAATTAGAATTCGCTGAATAATTTTGCCACTTTCACATGCTTCAATATCTAGAAATTTTATTTTAACGGACCGACCTCATATTTTTAATGGGTGGGTATTTTGTTAAATTTTAACATTAACTTTCTGTACGTTATAGTAGCTTACAAATTTCTATAGAAATATTTTTTATCGTATCAAAAGCGAGGCCACTAAGGCGTTTATTGATCCAAGATGACTACACTAAAATTTCTAGAATTATCATAAAGAAGCTCATAGGAATGAATTTGAATCTCTTATGTTATCGAATTTAGCATAAAGTTTAACATGATTAATAGTCTGTTTTAGAGAGTCTCGTTATTTACGCGAAGCAGGTATTTAAGTGCAACTTGTAGTTCATTATTCGTAAATGTACACGAACTGGAATGGCAAGAAAATTCTTTGGCAAACTTCTAAATTAAAAGGCAATATTTTATTAAAAGAAGCCAGAAGTTTCCTTAAAAGCACGACATTTACTTTGGGTGAATGGACGACTAAAAAGCGGCATAAGGTATTATGATCCTACTAAATATTCAATTCTGGGAAGCCATATTCGTGTATTGCGGCCTTTCAGCTCCGAAAACACGGCACAAAAAGTTGTAGAAATGTTATTCCATCAAAGAGAAAAGGTTCGCTGAGTACTTCCATCTTATGAATATGCAAATATGAAAATCCTGACCATATTGTAAATGAATTGTAGACGTGTCTCCCTCTAGGTTGTAGTTTTATTAACTAAACGAGTACTGAGCTTAAACGTTGTTTAATCTGCTGTCATTTGCGTTAATAAATTTACTAGTTAGATTTTAATCTATAGATTTTAAGCCTCTTATGCATGCCATTGAAATAAATTTAAGCTTTAGCTTTATATTTTGCTCATTTTCAGCTTAAAATTGCGAAAGGTTGTCACTGGTTTTATTTTTTACGGAGTAAGGTACGTCTATATAACACTTTTCTTACAGACATCACTTCTAGATGTCCCCAAAATGTTTTCCTCGTTTTTATAATTCAAAAGTATACAAAATTTACTAAAATTACATAATACCCTTCGTCTGCTTTTACGAAAGAAAAGTATAAAACAGACATGGTTTTTTCTTGCATCGACTACCCTATCGATGTGTGGCATAATTATTAGCATCGACTTACCAATCTATTTTTTACAAACTTTTATTCGTTTGTCACATTTTTTCCGTGTACCCGTTAAACCATTTGAATTTATATTCAAACCGAAATTTAAAGACTTTACCGCCCGCCCCTGAATTACAAATTTTTATTCGTTTGTAATAGTTTTTTCCGAATACGCGGTAAGCCGCTTGAATTTATACTCAAACCGAAAATCAAAGATTTTACCGCCCGCCCATGAATTACAAACTTTAAATTTATTTGTAATATTTTTTTCTGAGATTCCGTTAAACCCGTTGAATTTATATTCAAGCCAAAAATCAAAAACTTAACTGCTTGTTGGTGAATTACAAACTTTTATACATTAGTAATATTTCTTTAAGAACCGTCAAGCATTTTGAATTTAAAGTTCTCGAGATAAAAAATTCCACATTTAAACACCGCCGAATTCACTAGCCCTCCTATTCTGGTCTTTTTACAAATTCGAATATTGTTACAAGTCAAAATTAAGTGCTCAAAGATTTGTTAAAAGAACTTCATTATTATTTAGGTCTCTCTGACTTCAATAATTGCGCATATAATTATGTTGCAAGTATTGATGTCAAAACTGCATTTCTGCAAGTATTTACATTGTTCTTGAAAATCCGTTGATGGGATTTCATTCGGGATGTCAAACAACTCCTTTCTAGTTAGTGAAATATTCTCACTATAAGAAGTGGTCAGAAGAAGCCACGTTGTATACATGAGTCTATCGAACGCAATGAAATAATAACATTCAACTAAAAACACCCTACAGTTCAGCAAAGAATCTGAGTTTGCGAAAGTCTGCAAGTATTCGCAGTATTAAGCAATAGCATTGGATAAAACGAGGACAAGGCTATTAAAAAAGGTTTTAAATCGAGTTGATCACTGCTCTTTAAAACAATTCTCAGGGCCTTGTTTTGGCAGATCTGAGTGTTAAACCCAAAATAATACTTATTGCAAATTTAGAAGTTTTATAAAAGTTTCTGTTTCAGTCTTCAGTTCTTTAACAAGTCTTTTTATGAAATTAATTGCAATTGCAATTAACAATGACCTTTTAATTTTTGATCTCAATTGCGCTTTTCTTACCTTATCCAAAGACGTGAAACTAGACAAAAATAATTGCTTGCTTTCGGGTAAAATCCAAAGCAAGTCAAGGCGTTTAATTATTCGGAATCATGGGGAAGGATTTCAGTCCGACACGAGGTGGCTGCGCCGGTGTAATTATAATTTTATGCGTTTTCCTTTGATGGCGGTTTAAGCGTCTGACGTCACATTTAGCAGATAGAGGTTTATAAATATGTATATGTACATTTTCCGTGGTCCTCCTCGTCTACAGAATATCAGATACTTAAATGTGCGATGGTGTGGTGTGTTATAAACCTTTACTAAATATTTATGAATTAGTTGTCTGGGAGCAGATGAAATTACAATGGTGCCGTAAACTCAGCTAGTGCATATGTGAAACCATGCTTCGTGACTACTTCCTCATCTTTTATTCTATCAAAGTACCACTATTTATTTTTCAAAAATTTCCTTAATGTAATGCTATGTATGTGAGCACATGCATATAAAATTTTAACTTTATTACACAAACATCAAATTAATTATTTTTATTGACAAACAAGAATGGTCAACGTCGAGTTTGTAAACACCTCTTTGAAAATTAACATGTAGAGAAACAAAACAAAACAATTTATCTAGACTGTTTCCCGTGACAGACACTTTAAATTTATACATCAACTAGAAAAATGTCATGCTTTTATCTAGAATGTAAAATTGCTTTTTAATTCAGTTGTAATTGTGGTCAATCTAGGGATGTGGCGAGTCCTGTCCAAAGTTATTAGTTTTTGGTTTACAAGTTAACGAGTTTTGTGAATGCAGCTTTGTGCAAATATGAAAATGAAAAGCAAATGTACGTTTGTCAACAACGACAATAATTAGCTTTTTATGAGCTTTGAAATAACAAACGGTTTATTAAAATACATCAACTTTCCCTGGAGTGAAAATTCACATAACACATTTAAACTAAATCCGAGTGTTCGCAAAGTAAATTCATGTATATTAATAATACAAATATCTAATTTACATATCGAACATAAACAAGGATTATTCCACTATTCATGGAGGTAGACTGTGGGCGACAGTAACAAATGCAGAAGGTAATCGCTATAATTAATTGATTATTTGAACGCGTCTATCAAGCCATTGTTTTCAGCTTCCATTCGTTATTGATGCTCCTATCGGCGGCACCACGCTTCCACGCATTAAAACGGGCTCATGAATTCGTAAACTAACATTTCCAGTAATTGATGGTACCATAAGAGAAGAAAACCGATAAGGTCATATTTGAAATTAATTATCGGAACTGCACTCAATTAACAAACTGTAGTCGAATGCTAAACTTTTAAAATATTGCTGACATAATGGTGGAGGCGCTTTAAATACGGAAAAGCTACTCTTAAAGTAATTTTCATATTTCCACAAAAAGATGTTTATTAAAAAATATGAAAAGTTGCACGGTTTTCTTGGAAAAACTGGCCTGGAGAGGGAACTACTCCTACTATTACTAAATCTCGGGGTGGGCGCTCAAGTTTCAGAATACACTGTAGGTAAAAGGGTAAACAAACTGGTTTGATATTATAATTTTAACAGACAAAATATGTTTGTTATTTGGTGGGGAAAAGTTATATACTTTTTTTTAAGAATCAGCAACGGCGAACGATCTATTCGCAAAAACCACCGTATGTACTCTAATCGCCGCCCAGCGTGCGGTATAATAATGGTTTAGTGTGATGTTGGGTATTTCAAATTCTAACTGACACGTACTGTGCGGTGCACTTTGTGCCGCTCTAATTTTACATTTATTTATTTGTAAAAAATCCGAAACTGCATTAACAACTGTTTTTGTCTGTTACAGAACAATGCTTGTGCATTGAATGTATTTGCAATATTATTTATATTTCTGTGCACAAATATGAATGTTTGCGTGACCTACCTGCAGCAGTAACATGCATATTGATCGGTTTGTTTGTTCATATATGTACATATATTTATTATTATGTATGCATTATTAACCAAATATTACAGATGATGATGCAGTGTGACAGCAACACATTTAAAACTGAAAGTAATTAAAAAGTACATGAAACTTAAATATGGCTTTAATTAAATTAAGTACTGCAATAAATTTAAAAACGATGGTGGTGTATTAAAAATATTTAAATCCACTTTGGTTAACTTTCGGTAGTTCCCCACGTATTTCAGGTGAATTAATTTGAATGTTTAAGAATTATTAGCTCTCTTAAACTTCCTGCGTTTAGGATTAGCACAAGAAAGTACTATTAATCCAGAAGTTTGCTGTTCTTTAATTCTTTTAAGGGCTTTACATGATTTAAGCATATTAAAAAGTCTTAAAGTTTAACACTTAATTTATTGCTTTATTCTTTATTGTTGCCTCGACTTATTGTGCCGTCTAACTTTGAATTATTCAGATGAAAAATGTAAAAATTGTAAAACGTTAAAAAGTAAAGCTAAAGTTTTAAACTAAAATATTTGGAAGGTAAAAATTGCTGAAAAAACTGATATGGTTAAAGCTCAAAATGGTCGTTAAAATATTTTTAACCTCAATTTTTCTTCGTTTTGTGGAGCAAGAAGGTTTGAAACCAAAAAGGAAAATTAAGTGTAGAAGATTGATAATGCTTTCATTAAATCGAATCGTTTTCGGTGTTTTACAAACCTTTTTGCACCGTTCTGCTTTATCTATATTGGATTAAGCGAAACATCTCACGTTAGAATGAATTATTGCCACTTGAAGTTGATTCAAGTGCTGCATTTCTGAAATATTCAGGAAGTGAAGTAAGCCTGTCTGTTTTAATGGATATATTGATTACCGCCTTAATAATGATTTCTTTTCTTTTTGTTTACACCATGAACGTGTCACTTGCAGTCGGCACCCTATTAGCACTAATAACAACTTCTCGTTTGAAGGAAGTCGCTCTTTTATTAACGCCGCTTCTATCGTCATTCCAACTTTGTGATGTCCACATCCTTTGATAATCGCTGTTTGAACCTTCCAGTTCCCCGATTGATATTCTCAAGTCAAAGACTGACCAAACGCCACTTTTATGCAAATTTCTCGTTATTGACAACCAGGAATGCTTTCACACCTCGGACGTTTAATCAAAGCAGTATCGATCTCACTTATTGGTTTCAAAGGAGAATGAAATTTTTTAAATTTTAGCGTGGAAAGGTAATTTTAGACGGATCAAGAAAAAACCCACCCGTTTATAACAGTAAGTAAATAAACGTATGTAAAAATTAAAAACGTCGTTGTGCCATTGTTTTATACACGCAGCTATTATTCCAGAAGTGTTTGTTTGTGTTACATTTTGTAATTTAATTTAAAAATCTATTTATACAAAATAAATACAGGATAAAAATTAATATACATTATAGATATGGGCCAAGATAAGATAGTAGTAAGACATGCCAAAAAATAAAGAAAAAAGAACAGAACTGTCAGGGATTTGAACTGGAGTCACCACATTACAAGACCTCGTCTTTACCACTAAACCAAACAACCGTCTAATATTTTTTTCTAATAGTAGTGTTGAATGGGTCACGGTTTACAACTGACATTTGTCATGCACGTTTGTGAAATGCAAATAATAAATAATAAAAATAATTTGCTACGCTCACTTGCTAATTGTTAAAAATGGTAAATATGAGCAGTTGCGGTAGAATAATAAACCGCGCACCTATGATAATAGCTCCACGATTTGCAAACTAATCATCGACATGACGTGTTTGTTTTACAGGCAACTAAGCTTAAGTTTTTAGTTGATCGCCCTGTATTACTTATGCTAGGATTCATATTATTAAAGTATATGTTATTGAAATTAGTTTCGCCAGGGTCGGAAATTCAGTTTTGCGCGTGACTTCGAGTTGTACGTAGAGAAGAGAGGTCTCTGCTCTAAAATTGAGTTTAACACCCGCAGATTTTTTAATTTTTACTATCCCTATAAAACCAGATTTTATACCGTAGCAAGCACAATTCCGTTCGACAATTCCATTCCGTTGGAGCCATTCTGGTGGTTTTTGCATTCACTCTATCATATTAGTTACCTGTTATTCCATTCCATCTCTCTTTCTTTTCATTTCAAGTCTGTCGCAGCCGTTTGTCATAAGTCAGATTCTCTTCCTCCCTTTCTGCCCCCGCTCTCTCTCTTCCCCTGCTCTCTCTTTCCCTCCCCCCTATCTGTTTCTCTTCTGTTTGATCGGTAGCGGTTGTCACGAGACAGACCTTTCTTCTGTTTTTTCACGCTAGTCTGTTGCTGTTGCTCGGTTGTTTGTCACGGAACATATTTCTTTTCTCTTGGTTTGTACTGTCGCGGACGTTTGACACGAGACAGTACTTTTTTATATCTTATATTCATCACAATCCCGTTTGTCCGATATACCTGTCTTGCCCATTGATTTATAAATTTAGTTACGTTTGTACTAGAACGTTTCATTATTGCTTGTTTAGTTATCTGCTACCGCTTGCTACCGTAGGCCGTATCTTATTTGTTACCGTATTGCCACCGAATTTGCTACCGCACCGATGCCGTATTGTTGCTTGTCACGTATTGGTTCCACAATTTTGCTTTTATATAAATTTTGCTTTACTTGGCTTGTAATACCTTGCGATTTTAGTGTAATTAATTGGTTTTGTAAATAGTGGCCTGTAAATAGTTCAATGCTACAGTTGTTTTGCTTATTATTATTCTTTCACTACCATTCATTACCTAATACGCTACAAACCACATACAATAATTTAAAATTTAAATAAATGCAAGTATCCAACTCCTGCTGGATAACACATCCGAGGCGACTGTGGGGTGAACAGCATCAAAACTGAAAAGACTACTGGCCTAGATATATCTACATATAAATATAATTGTAACATGCGTCTTATAAAAAGGTCAAGTGAGTAGGAAACAGTGGAGAGCTCTAGAGCCTCACAAGGTCAGAGTCTCACTAGGTCAAAGCCTCACAGGGTTAGGACTTGTCAGGTCAGAGCCTCACAAAGTCAGAACCTCATAAAGTCAGAATCTTACAAGGTCAGAGCCTCACAAGGTAATAGCCTCACAACGCAAGAGCCTCACAAAGTCAGAGCTTTACAAGGTCAGAGCCTCTTAAAGTAAGAACTTCACAAAAGCAGAGCTCCACAAAGTCAAAACAACACAAGGTCAAGGATTCTATTAATAATAATTTACCTGATCTTGTGATGTTCTGACTTTGTGAGGCTCTAACCTTGTAAGGCTCTGACTTTGCGAGGTTTTGACCTTGTATGGCTGTAACCTTGCAAGGTTCTGAATTTGTAATGCTCTAGAAATTTCCAGTCTTCTCTATTCAAGTGGGCTTTGCATGCCACTGTGTTGCCTATGCTAATGCATGCCACTGTGTTGCCTATGCTAATGCATGCGCTATATGGGGTAATATAGGTAAAACACCGACTGGCACCCAAAGCCTACGTGACCGTTGTTTTGAACGTATGTAATAAATTACTAGTAAGCTTCTGATTTTTAACATGATTCGTTTTGGCAATGACTTGCTCGTGCTAGTATGCCTAATTTTGTAATAATTGTGACTAACTAGCGCAAAGCTGTTTTGGTGTGCTTTTACAGTCTGGATGGGTATGGTCAAATGTAATAAACGCATGCTTGGAAAGAAATTCGATTGCATGGGGTGTTTGGTTTGAGCGTTATGTGACGAAACATTTTATTGGCGATTTTTTTTAACATCATCTTACGCGAACTTAAATTTTTTTTGCTATGGCATTTTAAACACCAAATTTTTTAAGATCACGCTAAATATAATATTAAAAGCGTCTACCCATTGCGAAATAAATTTTTGCGGTTACGTTTGTGATAAATATATGCAAATATTACAAGTTGGTATTGATTGAGACAATATTATTTGCAGTTGTTATCGGTATTTTTAATAAATGTGAAGCTGCACAGCTAGATTGTGCTTTTAATATTGATGAAGCCCCTTACTTAAATCAATTTGGAGCTTCTTCCTTTTGTATTAAAGAATCCTTACCGAGCATAATTCTCAATTTCGTTATCGAAACCTCAACGAGACGTCTCTCCTTTATCAAATAATAAGAAAATTCTGTACTGAAAATCAGCTCCAACCATAAATGGAGACTCAAACAATTCGCTGGATGGAAGATAATAAGTTAGGTACGAATTCGGCGAGCTGTACTTTCGTATAACCGTCTCTTTCTGAAATATTGTTGTCTGTTTTAATAAAAAAGGATATTACCAGTAACGTATTTCAGAGAAAGAGGCTAAAAGCATAAGTTAATAATAGGGTTGTGGCGCTTTCCAACGGGAGTATCTTGTTTACTGGCCTAATAGCATTCTTACTTCTGAAATACGTGCTTTATCAGACGGACGAATTATTAGATTATGAACAAGAGTTATTTCAGTAATTTTCTGGTGAATAAAGGGACAAATGTACGGTTGTTAGGCGTAGAAATGCCAGACATTATACAATGGAGTTCAGGAATAGATTAAATAATTGTCCGTTGTTCCAACTACCGCACAAGGGGTCTCAAACTAATTCCCCTTCAACAACAACACAACTACAATTACGATCTTACTTATAGATCTATCTTAAGTTAGTCCTAAAGTTTATGAAAAAATTATTTGTTATAATGATATTTTTAAAATAAATATTTGTAATTAATCAGTTTATAAAAAATCGACCAATTACTACGTCGGCTTTGCCATTTTGGCAGCCAATAGAAAAGTTGGATAAATTTTGACGTGCAAAATTTTATCGCGATTACATTTAGACCAACCATTTATAAACTTATATTGTTAGTTTTAAAAATACATCTTATTTCACAATTCAATAATATACTATGCGTGAAATATACCACTTGTGAATCTGAAAAAGCAATCAAGGTAAGTTATTTCAAGCTCCAAATATAAACATAAATTAAGTGAAAAATAAACATTTACAAAATGCAATATAAACTGCGTTATTTCATAGATAAAAAGAACATGTGGATTAGGATGCAGATTACGAGGCTTGTGGTCGACGTAGTGGGGCTTGATATTCTTGGTGGTGGTTCTCAGAGGTTGCTGCTTTGTTGACTAACAGGAGAAAGGTGGCCGTAGGGCTTGCGGCGTTGAGGGCGACTTTGGTTGCTCCGGACAGTACCGGAGTTAGTGTACGATCTAGGGGAGGTTAGTAAGAAGAGACTACGTGGGCGATACCCGGAACCAGAAGCTAGGCTTTGATCTGGTGATCGGAAGTTAAAGCTCAATCTGGTGCCCTAAGGCTGAAGCTCGATCTGGGGGTGGTGATGGTGACCGGGAGTTATAGCTTAATCTGGCGACTGTAGGGTAGAGCTTGACCTAAGGAAATGTTAGTGACCGGATATCAAAGTCTTGAGTTCGTGACCGTAGGCTAGAGCTCGATCGTTCTCAAGCGTTTATCAAGAACGACCTTATTTAATATAGAAGGTAAATTGAGATTTCTACGTTCTTGCGTTTGGTTTTATATTCCTTCGTTGCTATTAAAGACGAGTTTTTTTGTCAACATTATTCCCATGTTTTTGTAACCCACAGGTTGAATTATGGTACTTTTTTTTATTATGCATAATTTTAGAATGACTTGAATAAGAGAATTAGGAAGGGAGCGAGACAGACTGTGGCCTTAGTGCAGAGAGAGGGAGTGAGAAATAGGAAACGGTTTCCATTCCCTTTGCGACGTTTAACATGTATTGGTGTTGAACCACGCCCACAGGGGCGTTGAATAGCTGAAGCACGCTCAAAGAAGCTGGCGCTTTAATTTATTTATAATGTCGTAGGGTGCATTTGTAGTTGCTTCGTTAACAGTTGCTGTGGAATACTGTCATAATCAAACGGTTTACTTTCTTAAGTAATATAGAAAGTTTCGCTATTATTTATTTTTATTTGCATTATGTTGTTGAATATTAAAACACAATATCAAAAAAGGAAATGAAGATTTTAAATGGTTCACTGAACAATTTCAAGCTTTCGTCAAGATAAACTGATAAAATCAAAAGAAATATTTTACAATGTCTGTATTTACTTAATACTAGCGGAACCAGTGGGCTATGCCTTACGCTGAAATCCCGTTTGTGAAATAAATGCTATCAAAAACATGTCTAACTTCCGTTTTTTTTTGGTATATCTAACTTTTCCAAATGTCAATAAAATCGGTCTAATAATTCCTGAGATTTTGCGTTACAAATACGTGCACATACAGACGGTCATTTTTTAAAATCTATGGTTTTGTGTTGCGGATGTTTGTCAACTTCTTCACAACAAGAAAGTATTACAATTAGACAAAAAAATATCGTGCACCCAAAAAGGAAGCTCTGCTCAGTCAAGTTTCGTATTTGCATGCAATAATGAACTGGCGGAATGTATTATACGATTATAGCGCTTACGTACAGCGCCAAAAAATCCATTTTGGTAGTCCAAAGTTTAGACACTATTCGCGTTTATATATTAGGTAGGTAGATAACTAAAAACTGTACAATAAACAAGTACAAAATTTAACAAAAATTAGATTAAATGTGAAATGCAGAAGATTCTGCTCAGTTCTTTGTTTATTTTTGAAATTGAGTGAATCTTAGTTGTAACTAATTACGTAAGGCAAATTTAATATAAATAATGAATTAAAAACGGAGCTGTAAGTTATGTTAATCCTTGCAAAGAACACAGTATACAAATTTATAAAATTAAGAAGACGGGAGCTTTATTTTAACTTCGTGTAGGTAGTAAACTTATTAGACAAATTATGTCTACGTGGTTCTCAGATTATAAATTAAATTAAATAGTTTAGTGACTGCAGTTGAAATGCTTTTGGGTTAGTTTAAGTATTTTATTACTTAGTTGTGCTACTTTTGCATTTTCTTTATTTAAATCAACGTAATTATTTCTCCGCTCTTAAAACGTTGTAGTTAACATATAAAAAAGAAAAATGTACATCTCGTCATCCGACACCGTATTAATAACGCCGATGTTTCGTCCACGATTGCACAGTCCATCTTCAGGGCTGTAATCTTTGCTGATGATGTTGAAACACAATTTAATTCTACATTTTTAAAAATAGCATTGATGTTAACTGTATTTATTCAGTGAAAGCAATAATATTCAAGGCGGGCTACTACTGTATCTACTTTTCATTTGGTTGTTGCTTTCTACTGTTCTGTACCAGTAAACGATTTCTTTCGTGAAAATTAAAAAGAAAACTGTCTTTAACGGTTTTATTAAAATTTTAGAGAAATAAAAAAATTATTAACTTCTATAACTTCACCGGCATTCTTATAGCGGCGTTTTTTTTTGTCTAAAGTTCAATTAAGAACGAAATTTTACAATACGGAAAAGGGCTTCACTATTTTTCTATTTTGATAATTCGTTGTTTTGCTAAACGTAGTTGCTAAACATTTTCCATAATTTCTTGAATAACTCATTTAAAACAAAAAATACGAGAAAGTATAATGCTGTCTAATTTAGCATCTGGTAAATATGTAATATATTTTACACAAAGTTGAAATGAATAATTGATTTTAAACCTATTGCTAGACAGATGTTCGTATAAAAACAGAACTTGATAAAGAAACGCATTACATGTATATATGCTCGGATTTATTGAACACCTGCATTGTAAACACTTTTTCTATCCCTTCCACATTTGATACGTTGGAATTTAGCTATCTTTAGTTCATTACCATTAGTTGTAGTGAAAATGCAGCGGTGTTAAGTGGTGCAATATTTTAAATTAAACATTGATCGGTATGGTTTTGTGTCTAAAGTGCCCCAGATGAAACCTCACTTTACATGGAGAAAATATAATAAAGGTAGGAATATGTCTTTTATTTAAACGTTTTAAAGAAAATGAAGTTGATGTTTTCAACTACATATTGCCCGCTTTTAGATATTTCGCTCTTAAAATTATGAACAAGGGCATAAAGAAAATTGATTGCCATGTTGGCTAATTTCCCGAGGCATTTCTGCTATTTCTGTTTAATTGTAATTCCTTGGGAAACCACTTTGAATTTCGTGTGAAGGACCGTTCGACTTTATCGTGAAGGTCGCTCTCGGTTCATGCTTCCGGCTTCCCTTTTCCAGACTGAACAATTTCCTAATTAGATTTATTTGTGGGATTTATAACCGAACTAAATCCATAAAGTCCTTATTTTAACAAAGCAATTACTTTAAAATGTAGCAGCCCTCGTTGATTTAAACTCCCGTTATTATTAAACTTTCTGTTTGTTGATGACGCAAGCAAGTTTCGAGTGTGCACTCCTGTTGGCAACCAAACTACACTCATTTGCTGTTTCTGATGGAGATTTTACGTCCCTAAATCTGTAAGCTGCACACCGCACAGTGGCTACTAATTGCCACCTTCGGAAAGACCACTCTTATCTCAAATTGCCCGACACGAGATTTAATTATAGATTTGAAATTGATTTGTCGCGTGTACACGTGCGCTTGTTACCGATGAAACTTTTAATGATGTGCTTGTTACTTCCAGTTGTTTGCAATACTTTTCGGTTGACTTTTCTGCCATTGACCGCTGTCGACTTTTTACAACGTATATTTTATTTCAATGTAGTACTACTTTACTTGTAACTTTTTCACCACAATGCTGTTCTTTGTTATCACCTTATCAATCATTGCCAGAGGCAAAAACCGGAGTTTTAATCGCAGAAAAGCAAAAATTTCGATAAAATTCAATAAGTAAACGAAAACCATGGGCGTACTCATATCCATTAAGTTATACGTAAAACATATTGGACAAGGGAACTAATTTTTCGAATGAGAATTTAGAAAAAATTGTTGTGTACTGCAATTCTTAAGTTTTTTATTCAACGGTGGTTTTCTGTCCGTGACGAATGTTGATAGTTCAAACTTTTTTTCGTAGAACTTTCTCGTTGTATTATTGAATTAACACGTTCTATTTTTATTAATTGGTGGTTGTTTTTTTTAAATTTCAATTAAAAAAAGAACTTTTGTAGTTTTATAAAATTGTTTCGTGAAGTAATTTGAAAACCATTCATATCCTATGAACCCTGTTTTATTTTATTTTACTATTACACAAGCATCAATTCCAGCTGACCAAATAAATAATACTTATCTATACAAGCTAGCATAAGGTCAAGCATATGTATGTGTTACCATTCTAAGTTTGTAGATAATTTGTTTAAAATTTTATATATCTATGCGCCAACTATATATCAAGAGATCAAAAAAAAACTGATCCTCAGCGAGCTGTGGAATGAAAAGTCACGTCTGTGCTAGACTAGGGGAATGTTTATAATGTCAATTTCAGGTTAGGTTTTAATTATTATCTGACATTATAAACATTTCCTTAGTCTAGCAAAGACGTGACTTTTCACTCCACAGACCGCTGAGGATCAGTTTTTTTTGGATCTCTTGATATTTAAAGGAATTATGTCAGGAATTATTATTAATTGCCTCGTAATTTAAATAATGACTAAATATTAGACTAGAATTTCGAACACTGGCCAGAGGCAAACCGGTTCAAAGAAGGATATAAAATTTTCCTGCAGGACAAAACAATTTGTAAAGTCATTTTTTGTAAATCATTCAATAACATTTTTGCTGGTTTTCTGAAGAACACATTTTTTTTTGATTGAGGGAGAAAGTTTTGAGGCTCTGTATATACTGTTAAAGTCTAGTAATTTTCTTTTATTCTAAGCTAAGTTCTTATGCGGCGTAATTTTAAACTGCGAATTGCGAAACACAATAAATCCGTACAAAAATTACCCTGTTCCCTCGCACACGAACTGCGCTACACGCAGACAACCATTTTAAACTAAAGTGTAACCTCAATAGTCCAGTCATCCGGTGCTTTTGTAGGGAAATAACTCAGAAATGAAATTTTTTTAAGAACATTTTTTTGAAAAAGGTCCAAAAATCACAAAATCGTGGATTGTTCGTTTCTAGTGCGTCCTATCTTAAAAGTAGTCGTAAGAAAAAATTACTGGAAAAATTCTGCGTAAAATTAAACAAAAAGAAATGTTTTGACCCTAACAGTCTCTAAAATATTCCCTTCCAAAGAACCGTTAATGTTTTTTTTTATTTTTGGACCAAAAATCGTACATTTTTGAGATTTCTTGAAATACCGTTGTTTCTGATGCTCATACGTAAAACTGGTCAAGAGATAAGTCAAAGTACACTCAATGTCCTGCAAGTAAAAAAAAATAATTCTTTATTCATAATAGGTCGCGAGCTATGACCTCTCAAATTAGAGAATTTTCGACCGTTTTTCGAGCCTGTTTGGTAGAGTTGCAGTTTTTCAAAAATAGATTCTTGTAAGTGCATCAAAAGTGAAAATGAGCTAAACTAAAGTAAGAGAAAATAAATTCTGCGTAAAACTAAAAAAGATCTTACCTCTAATAGTTTTCGAACTATAACCTTCCAAAAAATCTGATTTTAGTTGTTTAAAAATGTAATATTCCGTTTGTCCGAAATGTTTTTTTGATCATTTCAGGGGAAAATTTAATTGAGAAAATTTATAGGCAACTCCATTCTGCGAAAATGTACCAAGAGTTTTTTGAAAAGTCATATTTCGGAAATTATTAGAAGTTAGACATTTCTTTTTAGATTTACGATAAATTTTATCTTCTTGTATTTTAGTTTAGCCCATTTTTTACGGCTGATGCACTCACTCAAAAGGAGCTATTTTCGAAAAACAGCAGCCCTACGAAACAGGCTCAAAAAATGGTTGAAAATGCTCCACATAGCTCACGACCTATTAGGGTTAGAGGGTTGGTTTTGTTTTGGATTTTGAATTTGAGTATATTTTAACTCGTTTTTGGACCACTTTTACGTATGATCATGAGGGACAACGGTATTTCACGATATTTGTAAAGTACAATTTTTGGGCTAAAAATAAAAAGAAATTGGGTATTTTAAAAACTGTTAGGTCTAGAACATTTATTTTTTTTAGTTTTACGCATAATGCTATTAAGTTTTAAGTAAAAGTACAAGCTTTTGTAGTCTCCAGGAAACCAATCTTAAAGTTTTCCATACCATGCATTGATTTTATACAGGGTGTTAATAAAGTATGGACACAACCATATATCTCTATAATGTTTTGGTGTACTTGATTAAATCTACCCCCTTCTTTTCGAAGCAGTGACGTCATTATGTTTTTTTCAATTTAAGTCAATTTCTTAAAACTTGATTGTTTCTTAACACTTGATTGTTCTTAACACTGACTGTTTTTTTTGTTTTGTTCACGGTTTTTTTTCCGGGAGCACTTCTCGATCCCAAGACTGACTCAGCGGAGGAAACGCTTACAGTTACAAAAAAATGGGGAGGGGGGCGTAGCCCACGGGTTCGGCAAGTTTCCATTAATTACAAAAAAGTATATTTGTCTTAAGCATTATCTAAATTTGAATCCCTTCATTTCTGAAATAAGTCGTTTCGTATCGAGTTCAGCAAACACTACCCCTGATAAGCAGAAATCATTAGGGATGCTGCAAACCGCGAACAAAAATTAATTCAAAACAAATCGTGTCGATTAGGGTCTGATACTGTTTAGGGCCGTACTAACAATGCAAATGAACGAGAATTCAGCTCAGGGCGAACCTTAATAACGCCGGCTTGTCGTTACCTACATCAAACGTTCAATAACTGACATTAGTAGACGGCGATTGCTTGCCCGACTTGAGGAAATTTCAATGGCTTTTTGACCTTCAGTGCACTTCCTTTCACATCGCATTTTGACAGGAGATTTTCCTTCCTTATTGCAAACCTTGCATAATTTATTTGGGAAAAGCATCGGGTTCGGGTAGGGCTTCACTTTATTGACGATACGAAAAGTTTGTTTTTTTTTCTAATTTTTTGGGCCTTATTATATTTACTTTATCATAATTTCAAGGTAAGCTTTTGTAGGCTTTAAAAATTGGTAAATGAACGAGAATATTAATGTTTAATTTTACGCCTTTGTAAAAACTAAGAGGCGTTAAAAGGATTTTTAAACCTCAAGGGTAAAGCCGTGTAAAAAATTAATTATATTTATACAGGCTGATGTATTTTGAAAGAAAATGAATAGTGATTCGTGGTATTTTTTAACTAAGAGTTCTTGAAATAATCTACAAAGCG
The DNA here is from genome assembly GCA_958336395.1 of Ctenicera cuprea. Taxonomy (NCBI): domain Eukaryota; kingdom Metazoa; phylum Arthropoda; class Insecta; order Coleoptera; family Elateridae; genus Ctenicera; species Ctenicera cuprea. The sequence goes on along the minus strand of OY284487.1, from coordinate 4,239,063 downwards.
GCTTTTACCATCCGATATGATTTCCATCATTTGGATGAATTTAAATTCCCAATTTTCATTAGAAATATTAGTTGTATAGCGTAGAGTATTTTTAGAAAGCCCACGAAAGATAGAGAAAGGGAACGGTTGAGGATCCTTTTAATTTATTTACTTTCTTGTTTTCGGTTATATTCAATCTGGTTCGGGGTATTTTAAATCTCCGTTATTCACGTTTCTATTTCTCATTCTCCTTGGGCCATAAAACAAAGATAATCTGACTTCGCGCAAGAATTCTCAGCATGCAGATGGATGCGTGGCTCATGACATTTTCGCAATTTTTATTCAGCTGACGACTTAATACTTTTCTGTGAGAATGACTTCTCTATCTCCTCCATCTGCTCTTCAACTTATGCTTAATGCTAAATTTTTGCGCTCATTTTTCTCCTGTAAAAGTATTCTTTTGAGTACTATAAAACTACTACTTTACATATTATGGAAGATGCAGTTTGGAATCGCTCACAACCCCTAATTCCAGCTTCATATAAATTTTTTTAAAGTATTATTATTGAGATTATAACTGGCTGACATAAGGACCTTACTGAAACGTTGAAAAGTTGTATTATTAGCGATTCCTCTGTTTTTTTTTAAATAAAAATCAGGGAAGCCTTTTGCCTAGACTTTTCTATACTTTAAACAAATTTATTGTATTATATTATTACAGTCTGTGGCCATATTAATAGACGAACCTACAGTAATTGTTCTAGCACGATGTTTATACGTAATTGCTAAAAATTACAAAAATCTTTTCTTTTATTAATAGAACAGTCGGTCGGTCCGGGAATTGAATCCAGGGCCTCCCGAATGAAAGGCAGACGCAGTAATAGCGAGCCACCTCTCTCGGTAGGTTTGTTCGGCTAAACTATTTAACAGTAGGAACCAATGCATTTTATATGCTAAAGACAAAGGAGAAAAATTATACGTTGTAGGAAAGCAAAGAATAATGAGTGTTGTAAAAAAATGATAATTACATGTAGCAAAATATAAAATGTAGAAGTAAATGAACGTTATACAGATAATAAAGACAGAATGTTCTATAATGAGTATCTGTATATAAAATACTTAATTACTTTAACAATATCTATTTATTTTAACCTTATACTTATTTCGGCATGTTTACATGCCATTGTCAAAGGTTATATGAAAAAGTAAACAGTTAGTGTTGTTATAGCAATAGAACTTTGTGACTTATCTTGGTAATCGTCTGCAGATGACTTGATTTCTCATTCCAAAACGTCCAGTAGAGGAGAATTTAAGAGATCAATTTGCTCATTCATTAACGGTACAGTTTTTAAATGTTTGTGAATTTCAAAAGCTTCTACTATATCTAATTTACGTTTATCATCACAAAAGTGTAAACATTTTATGGTGTTATTAGATGTCATTGAATGATTTTGTTCTAGTAAGTGTTTAGCGTAATTGGATTTATGTGGGTGTTTGTATTTGTAACAACGCACGTGTTCTTTATACCTAATATCAAAATTTCTAATTGTCTGGCCTATATAAACCGAATTACAATGCGAACAATTTAATTTGTAAATGCCTGATTTCAGCAAATCGTCTGTTTTTGATTTTGCATTAAACAAAGCGTTTAAGATGTTCCTAGTTGTTTTAAAGCTTACTTTATATTTATTTGTTTTGTTTATAATTTTAGCAATTTTTTCTGATTTGTCACCAAAATATGGAATCGAAGCATATTTAATTGTATCGAACGAAGTTAGGGTATTCGGATAAATTTTTTGAATGGTTAATTTATAATCTTTTTCTTTAATTAATGTATCAATAAGTTTAGTATTATAACGATTACTGTATGCAATTTGTTTAATAATTGAAATTTCTCTATTATAATTAATTTCATCTAAAGGGACTGTCAAAGCCCTATGTATCAGGGACCTGTATGCTGCTATCTTAAATTCTCCTCTACTGGACGTTTTGGAATGAGAAATCAAGTCATCTGCAGACGATTACCAAGATAAGTCACAAAGTTCTGTTGCTATAACAACACTAACTGTTTATTTTTTCATATAACCTTTGACAATGGCATGTAAACAAGCCGAAATACGTATAAGGTTAAAATAAATAGATATTGTTAAAGTAATTAAGTATTTTATATACAGATACTCATTAGATATGGAATTTAAGGAAGTAAAGCTGGAAGTTATAAATAAAGAATGTTTTATGTTTACTGCAGTTTTTGAACAAACTATTTAATTGAAATAGTTAGTACCTAAATACAGGGTGGTTGCAGTTATCGATATCTCCTTCACTGTGTAAAATAAAGAAACATTTTCAAATAAAAGTTGCAAGGCACCAAGAGGAGCACATTTTAAAAATTATTTTTATTTATACAGAAAGTGCCATATAAGAAAACTTGTAATATTCGAAAATTTTTAAATTTTCATTTCTTTGTTAATACGTCGAACAATTCATGAATTTTCAAAAATTTCATAAAATCCAAAAAATTAAGTTTCAAAATTTCCGCAAATTTTAAAAATTTTCAGTATTTTCAATATTATCAATTTTATAATTAAAAAAAATTTAAAGTAGTTAAAATTTTCGAAAAATTTTGAAAAAAAGCAAGTCAAAATTTTTAATAATTTCCATATACGCGAGGAAAGTCCAGTGTCGGTTGCCCGGCAGCTTTTTAAATCTTGGTGTGCTTAAAAATTTCAAAAATCTTATGCTATATATTTATTATTGGATTTTACAAAACCAATTTTTGAAGTTTTCAAAGCTATTGTGTCGTATATTTAAAGGTTTAATTTATAAACATCCGTTTTGTGTTTAAATTTGGTTTACTATAACCATTTTTAATATAATTTTTGTATTTTATTCTGCAAGTGGAGTGCAAACTTGTCGAAGTACACAATTTGGGGCTAATAAACATTATTATAATAGGTCTTGAATATTAAACCTACTTTGCATTGCAAAAACGGTTGGTTGTGATGAAAATGATCAAAGATAATTAATTAGTCAAAAATTCTAAATTTAGGAACATCTTCCCAAGATTGCGTGAGCTAAAACTTCGGAACTTCCAAAGTTGTAAAACCTTTGTTTTAATTATACCATTGCGTAGTAAATTTATCAGAATTAAATTAACTTTTTGTGCATATCTTTATTAGGGAGTGTTTTCCACTTTTCTTTCGCAAGAAATTATATTAACATTATTTATGTCCGCGCATTTTTTCGCCCACTTTCCCATTTTTTCTCTGGGACGTACGAGAATAACCAATTAAAATTTCTCGGTTAATTTCTTAATTAGGAAAGTTTTAATGGAAGAAGGCTTCACACGTGGAGGATTTTTATATTAGTTAAAATAAACAATATCGGCCCGTAATTGCTTTGTTTGAGTGGCGTTGTTAAAAAAGCTTCAAAAAAAGTCCATTTATCAAACTTTGATTAACTTGCTTAATAAACTGTCATTCGCATCAACCCCTTTTCTGCGCGCCTCATGGTAATTTATCTTTTCTAAGAGTTCTCAGCTTTTTTGCGTAGGTAACTCATGTACCAAACTATGTTTCTGTTTGAAAAATTGATTTGGGAAATTGTAACAGAACAAAGTTTTATTGTTAATCTAATAGGACTGAATCCCATTTCCACGCTTTGTATCGCAAGGACATTAAAGCTTTTACGAGGAATAAAATACTTCAAAATATCAATATTTGCACAATTTTCTATAGACGCTTTTACGATCAAAATGCTAATAAAAGCTGAAGGTATATAAAAGTTGTTTATGCGGCAATTTAAAACTTAATTTCTTTGCTCACGTACTTGAAGACGCGTCAAAGGTTGTCATCGTCAAAGCACTATTTAATTATGGATTTTACTTAAGCCGGATATTTGAAAACGACCATAGGTATATTGTTTGTGCAACAATAAAGTACTGAAGCTTGGATATATTCACAGAAGAGCTAGAGCGTTTTCAAATTAAACCTATATTTTTCAAACTGCTATCAATGACCACAGTTAAAATAATAGTTCTCGTAAAGTATTTTTCTTTACAACACTATTAAAAATATACAGTATGTTACAGACTATCTACCCACTATATTTTACGGCTAAACTATTGAACCTACATAGGTGGGATAAAAAAATTTGTTATATAAATCGTACACGTGGTATTCAGTAAAAATATTTATAAATTCTTTTAGGCTCCGGAAAAGGCAGTTTTTATCAAAAAAGTGGCCATTACATAGACCAATTGTGATCGTTAAAGTCCATTAAAATAGCTTTTCAACCAAGTATTACATGAGGACAAAAAAATAACGTTAGTACCTTTTCTCCTCCTCAAAAGAGCGCGAACATTCAAAAGATATTATCTCAATAATCTTAAATAAGATAAGGGGTCAAGCGATACCTCATTTTAAAGGTCTCATTAAACTGAACAATTTTTGTATTTAAAATTTTCAATATTTTTACCGTCACATTGTTGGACAGCTAATATAATGGACAATCAGTACCAATTTTGTTGGTACAATAGTTTATTTTATTGTAAATAGTTTATGTCCGGTTGAGAGAAGGTTTATGTAATGATTATCTGTATATAATTACTTTAATATTTATTTATTTTAACCTAATAACACTATAACACTTTTGTGATGTTAAACGTAAATTAGATATACTAGAAGCTTTTGCAATTCACAAACATTTAAAAACTGTACCGTTAATGAACGAGCAAATTGATCTCTTAAATTCTCCTCTATTGGACATTTTGGAATAAGAAATCAAGTCATCTGCAGGCGATTACCGAGATCAAGTCACCAAGTTCTATTGCTATAACAACACTAACTGTTTACTTTGTCATATAACCTTTGACAATGGCATGTAAACATGCCGAAATACGTATAAGGTTAAAATAAATAAATATTGTTAAAGTAATTAAGTATTTTATATACAGATAATCATTAAATATAGACTTTAACGAAGTAAAGCTAGAATTTATAAATAAAGGTTTATGTAATGTCCGCTTTTTTGATATAATCGGCCGCCATTTTAAAATGGTTTAAGCTATCAAAATTTTCTTGTTTTTAATTTGTTGAGTTTAAATTTATAAATATTTTTACTAAATACCTTGCACACGATTTATATTACATATTTTTTATCTCATCCATGTAGGTTCAATAGTATAGCTGTAAAAGATGTAAAAGTGCGTGGGTGGTCTGTATATTGTAATCCATTTCGAGCACTACTAGGTTACTAAATGGACAGATTTATTAAAAAACAAGATTTTATTAAAAATTGTTATAAATTTTTGAAATTATATATTACTGTAGGATATGAAACAATTAGTGTTCTTGGTACAAAGCTTGGTTGTCTGGGGAGGTTTCTGAAATGCCTCCGGTAAGGATTTGCAAATCAAAGCAGGCGCCAAAGCACGTCTGGTACATCAGCGTAGCCGTGGGCGACCAGTAACCCACTTAGATTATAAAACGAAACACGTTGAGCAGTATTATTACATGTAATGTAAGAAGCTTGAGTATTTGATAAGAAAGTACATACTAAATATTGCTGAAAAAACATGAAAACTGATGTCTGAAAAATAACTCGTTGGTTTTACCTTCCTCTCTATATCGAGTATAGATAGCTATAGGAAGGTATCTTTTAGTATGTGTTGCTCATAAAGTCCTTAGGTTTTGGGAATACAGTTAATTTGGTAAAAACTTTCCTAAAGTGCTTTTTGTACAATCATTGTTTAAATACATTAAGTTACTTCATTTTGCGCAGCATTTTTACTGTCTTATCTGTAGAAACTATGAAGAGATTTAAAAGAAAACTGCAAATTGATACGAGAAAAAGAGATACTGAATTAATATGATTTCATGAAAATGTACTGACAACATAAGCTTTTAGAAATATCCGAAATTGGAAGCGAACGGTCGACATGTTTTTTGACAACACTTTCAACAAAAATTGACTGTTTTAAAGTTAAAAATGGAAGCTAATAGGGGAAGTTAGCGCAAAATTAAATGTTTTTTGCGAACTTTTTAGCTTCAAAATGACAACCGTTGCTTCTGAAAAAAAAATGTAAAAAATAGTTTCAAAATTTTGGTAATATTCAAAAATGTTGCTCGAAAACTGCTCATCTCTTAATTATTCTTTTACTCGAGGACTAAAGTATAACTTAACGGCGGAGGGATTAAATATTTTTGAAAGTCCTAAGGGATTAAATGTATATAAAGTCCGATTGGTCTAGTGGTAAGAGAATCAGGCTCACAATGCGTGAGTCCTCGGTTCGAATCCTGAAAGAAGCAGAATTTTTTTCTGTAATTCTGTGGATCTATATCGAGTTCGGTTACTATTCGACGCGTCGAATGGTAACCGAACTCGATACCAATACCGTCGCGACGTTGGGTTACAATTAACGGCGCTTGTCTTGATTACAGGTTGACCAAGACAAGTAACAAAGCTCCACACAACATAAACATACAAATAAACACATGTGTGAATGGCATTGAATGAATGTGCATGAAGGGTGCCATAAGCTTCAGGAGCGTAGTGGTTTAAAGGCTAAAAAGCCCCACCACCTCCTATTACACAAGCGAAGAGCCTACCCGGAGTGAAATTTCTCGACACCTTCGGGTATAAGAGGTTATAGATAGATAGGTAGATATAAATTGCTAAGTTACCGAGTATGTTTTGTCACCATCAGAAACTATGATTTTAACTTTGACGTCTTATAAAGCTGGATTGTCACGTTGATAGCATATTTACAAGTTTCTCGTGTGATAATAGTTTCACACTCGGGATTAAATGAAGCGCTTCAGTCCCTTGGAAAATAATATACCATTTATGTCATTTAATAGATAATGTATAATAAAATAAATGGAAGTCATGGCATACCTGATACAATTACAATCAAACCGTTTTCTTTAATAGTACTTTTAAAATTTTAAAAACAGCATAATGTGTTTTATATCCTTGAAATTAGTATAAAATTATTTATTAAATGGCATAAAAATCTAACAATGGCAGCAGAAAAAAATTAACCTGATCATGATTCTTAAAAAACGAAACGTCGTTCCACAATTTCAATAAGTTAGGGAGAATATGTGTAAAGTTGCGTTGAGAATGTGCTCCTAGGCGTATGCTTAAAATTTTCAATAATAAAAAACAGACTTATTAAATATTTCACACTTCAAGCTATATTTACTGCAGTATTTTAGCTTGGAAACCGTTTCTAAATAGCGCACCACCCGAACATCTATATCTCTTCCTCTTTGACTATTTCTCACCAAGGTGGTGAAAGATGCATATTTCATGGTCTTGCGGCAACGAACCAGAAATCATTTGTTTTTTGCCACTTAATTCGTGAATCCCTAATAGGAAATCTGCTGAACGCGTTATTCCAGTAACCAAAAAAGTTCCCAGGTTTAATTATTCAGCAGACGTTATCCGTCACTGCAAACTTCCGTATCCGAACAATCCGCCTTGGAACAACGGTATTATCTTAGGGGAGGCAGTAAAACTAACTTGATAACGACCTTACATTAAATTGATTTGTTTTGACGCAGCTTTAAACTGCTTCGAAACACACATTATTCTTGATTAAATTGAAGGTGAATAAATAATGGAACAAGCAGCTTGATAAATATTGCAGCGTAAATTACCTTGTAAAGTATTTCACCTTGAGGTAAACCAATTATGGTGGAGCTTCTAGGTTCGATTTATGTCGTATAGGGAAAAGAAGTTCATATTTATTGCTGTAAAATACTGCGTCTAACTTGGACAAGTATGAAATTTATTAAGTAATTTTTTTAATAAATAATGCAGAAGAGGGATAAATCTAAAGTATGCAGCTTTTGGTATTGTTTTTATTTTATAATACAGAAGTGGGGTAAATCTGAAGTACGTAGTTGTTTTTGTAATTTTGTTATTGGATAATTCAGGAGTGGGATAAATAAAAATACCTTAATAATGAGAAAGGGGGGAAGAACCGTCCCGGTTATTTTGAACGCAACAGAATTTAGTTTAGGTATGAGTCAATGTTAATTAAAATGTGATAACAATTGCAAAGCTTAATCGCCAAGGAGATCAAGAAGCAGATGTATTAATTATGAAGTTAACGATAGACCTTATCCAAATCCAGAGCTAATGCAATATAAGTAACTAGAAGTCAGTTCAATTAACCCATGTTGACTTGGAGAGGCGCATAATCAATATCCTAGGGTCTAATTAAATAACTTGCTATCAGGAGCACTTCTCAACTGCTCCGGAGTACAGGAAGCAATTTCTTGATAATGTACCCGATGCGGCCTTCACTGCATACATATAAATCATGGCGTAAGCTTAATTTTCGAATGTCATGTTCGTGAAAAATGTTCCCTCCACTCAGTCCCATAAGCAATATACGCTTCACACAAAAAAAATTGGAAAATTCTAATACAGGGATTTTGATTAAGTTAACGCAGTTTATGGTAATAGTTGGTGTGTACGGAGTTCAATAATAATCATCAGACGTAACTGTAAAATTTAAAAAAATGGTATTTTTAGTTTGAATAACTGGTAAAAATTTTGTTGTTTGTTGTTTGAAGTTTTTAGAAAGGAATATCTAAAATAAAGAAAATAGGGATGTGGAACGTAAGATCTCTTTTAAAATGTGAAAAAATACAGAACTTAAATATAGAAATAGAAAACGAGGGAATCGATATACTAGGACTCGGCGAAGTAAGATGGCCACAAGAAGATATGTGGTACTGTAATTATAAAGTAATTAATACAGCTGCAATAAATGGAAATGCAGGAGTAGAATTAATCATGACAAAGAAATAGGGAAGAAGAGTAAAATAGAATTATAACGAGAAAACTGGAAACAAAACCAAAAAATACTGTAATACTGCAAGTATGCATGCCAACCACAGATCATGAACACGAGGAGGTGGAGAAAGTGTAGGATAAGATGTAATATTTGATAAAATACTTGGAAGGTAATGAAAGCCTAATAATACTTATATAACAACACTAATTCCAAAAAAAAAGAAAAAGTGGGCAAATGCGAAAACTACCGCACGTTAAGCCTAGTTACACACAGCTCAAAAATTGAAGAACAGTTAACTGCAGACCAGTTTGGATTCAAGAGAGGTACGGGGACGAGAGACGCAATATTAGCTGTAAGAACAATAATAGAAAAAAGGATACGAAAAGAAGAAGAAATGTGCATAGCCTTTATAGATCTGGAAAAGGCTTTCGATAACGTAAGATGCAAAGAATTATTTGAATGTGAATCATGGACTGTGGCAACACCTAAAAAGAAAAGACTGAAAGCATTCGAGATGTGGTGCTAGAGGAAGATGCTGGAAGTAAGCTGAGTAGAGACTCGCATAGTAACAGACAGGGAAATACTGAGAAGAGCAGGAGAAGAAAGGACATTAGGAAATAAAATAAAGCAGAGAAGGGACAGGCTGATAGAGCATATCCTGCGACACGAAGGACTGCTAAAACCAGTACTCGAGGGGATTCTTAAAAGACGCAATGCACGGGGGAGACCAATGCTACAATACATATCGCAGATAATAAAGGATATGGATTGTAACAGCTAAACCCAGCTAAAAAGACTGGCATCAAGACGAAAAGAGTGTAAAAAGAAGACGTTGCAACAAACCAATTCTTAGAATTGTTAACCAAGAGATAGAGAAGTTTTGTTCTGACGATACTCGTGGAAAATTTTACGAACGTATGAAAGTTTGTAAATCACGGGCGGACGGTAAAATCTTTGACTTTTGGATCAAATATAGACTTAACGGGTTGACGGGCTGTGGGGGAAAATATTATAAACGTATAAAAGTTTGTAAGTCACGGGCGGACGGCAAAGTCTTTGACTTTCGGATTTAACATAAATTTAACAAGTTGATGGGCTTGCGCGAAAAATAATACAAAACATATAAAAGTTTGTAAATCACGGGTGGACGGTAAAGTTAACGTTAAACTTTGGGAATAAATTCGAAATTTTAACAACGATTACAAACGAAGTTGCAACACGATCGGAGCGGGAGAGCTAGTGATCCTCTATGAAGTTTGGGGGGAAATTTTTGACTTTCAGAGTGCGAAGAGCGTTTCATAGTAAAAAGGGCTTGGAAAAGGAACTACTCCTACTCTAACTAAATCTCGGTGTGCGCGCTCATTTGTAAAGTAACGTAGAGGGAGAATAGGTCAACGGACTGGTTTGCGTTAAAATCAAAAGTTCACTGAAATGAACCAAAATAATTTTAACGCGCAAAAATAAGTTCCTTACAACATATTTGTTAACATTTGTGCCTAATTTCATGCTGCTAGCCAGAGTAGCAATGTTCTTGTGCTATCATAACGCACATTTAACAAGTTCATACCGACTTTGAAGCAGAAAGTCGTACATTTTTCAAATAATGAAATATCGTTGGGAAAGCATCCCTTGCTCTTTTCTTTTTGGCGGACCATCCTCATTTTCTCGCCGTTTCATCTGACTACAATTACCATCCTGCTCATAAGTCAAAATGTTTAAGTTGAAAATGTTAAGTACCTTTCTTTTAGGCACAACTTGTATATCGGCCAATAAGCCCAAAGTGACAGAAACTTTGCTGAAGTCCTACATGATGGTCACAATACCTGTTCCTCTAGCTATACTTCGTATAGCAAGAAGGATGAAAACACACCTTATATAATAAAGAATATTAATGTAGAATGTATAAAGGTTTCGCATGTTAAATATGCAAGAAAGAAATAAGCCTTACAAGATAATACATTCGAGTTCTGCTATCTATAGATTTCCGAGAACCGTTTCCATGGAAAAATAGCAATTATTCTGCTCCTTTTGGCACTTTATTCGTCCAAATTGGACTAATTTGACTTCCGTTATTATCTTTACAAAGGCAGATGCTGTTTTTATACATTTGTCTTTTACAGGCTCTTGAGAATTTTTCAGTATAATAAAAAGACAAAATAAAGACGTTCCTTGAAATATTGCATCTGTCGTGCACACCATATTTTCAGTTGAGAATGTACGTGCAGTAAATGGCCCTCCATAATAATGCGAAGCACATTATATTCTCGGGCAAGGAATCTAAATATACAATTTCATCGATAACCCCTATAGCCGTGAATAAAAGGCGTGAAAAATATTTTCCATATTGAAGTTTGCCGAAGACATTCTTCTCGATCACGCTATCTATAGATTTTATATTTCTGCAATTTGTTATCTACGTCATAACGTTTATCTTTAGGTTTTTAAAGTATTTTTCATGTTGTCTGGACATTCTAAATCCCGCACATCCTTCAAAACGCCTCGTCTTCGAGTACATGCGATTTGCTATATACCAAATGGGCTTATGTAAGATTTTAGACACAAATACTCGTGTTAGAGGTAAAAACAGCTGGTAGATGTGATCATATAAGATGACGGTATAAATAGATGGAAACGGGCTGCGGGTCGCGAAAAAGGATGCTATTCAACCCCGATATCCGCTACAATAGATACACCGATTGAATGAGCACATCCTCCGACAAATCAAAAGATTTTTCCGAGTTTGTGATAACCGAAGATGCGTACTACGAATATAAATTATATTAATTTTTTTTTAGACTTTTTCTATAACACAAAGATTTTCAATTCTTTACGAAACTAACGCATTGTTAAAATGTTGGTAATGGTTCAAAATGAAGTATCCATGCCGCGCAATAACCCTGCCTCAATAACAAATATTGCGCACTGCATGTACCAAAATTATTTTTCAGTTTAATTCCTAATTTTTATAAAGTTTAAAGAGGTTTCGAAAGATCTACGACTAAGTTAATGAATACTTGCAGGTTTTCGATGTTCAAGTAAAATTAAATGGACTTTTGGTTATATTGTTCTAATGTACTTTAAAAAAAGTTTGACCTCTGCTGGTGACAAAGAGAACGAGGATGTCAAATATTTGTTATAGTGTTTTATTAAAATTAATTTTGTTGTTTAAATAAGTATTTACCGTTGGCCTATTTCTGATGCTACGACCTAACACCGACGATGCCAGGGTACGTATAAACCGAAAAATTGAAAATTCATAAAAAATGTCTGAATTCTAAAATTTTGAAAATATTGATAATTTAGACAAAACCGAAAATGTAAAATTCCGTAAACTGTAAATATGTGAAATTTTCAAAATTTTGATGTTTAACATTTAAAAAATTGTAATAAAATTATAAAACTTAGGAAGCTTCTGAAATTTTATGGTATTTAGTATATTCTAACAGCAAACAATATTGTCTGTTGAAATATCAAATTCGCTTTTCTAATTTGACTTTGTTTTTTGAAGTTGACTTCGTTGTTTTTGATGATTATTTAATTATACCTACTGTTGAGGTAAGCGATTGAAAGCTCTCAGATGTGTTATCTCAATGGAAAATAGTCCCTCTTGCTCATACCGATTTTGTATGTTTAAAAAAAAACAAAATATTGTCGAAGGCAGGGGGGGGGGTAAGAAGTTCGCGCTTGCATAGATTGGCTATTCAAGATCAGGGGCATCGTTAGGAGGTTGTTCACTGGAGAGGGGCTACCACGCCTATTTACAATTTGCTCCATCAAATTTAAGAAAAAACAGAATAATACATAATTATTGTATATGAAATATATGTACCTAGTATATGCACCCTCCTCTCCCACCAGTTTTCTTATCCATACTTTTTGTTGTACCTAGTTATACCAAATTTCATTAGAATCCGTCTAATAGTGAGATTTCCCGTTACACACAGGTACAGATACAGTCCGTCACTTTCTAAAATATTGTGTTCTTTGAGGGCCAAAACATGTACTTCCATGAAATTGTCATGTTTTCAAAATCCTCAAATCTGAAAATTATAAAACAAAATTAAGTATCTAAAAAGTCTTAATAGTTTCAAAATTTCAAACTTAAAATTTAAATGTTCGAAAATTTTAAAATACTGAAATGTTTTTTAAAATTTTTTAAAGTTTTCGACTTTTCAAAATTTACAAAATTTATATTATAAATTATTTTTTACACTATTGCTGCAAAAATGGATTGTTAAAGTTTATAAATAAAGAAGCTACGAGGAAAAGAAGAAAACGTCAAATTTTAGTTTTTTGTCTGTATGCAGTAAGCTATGAATTCTTCAAAACATTTAAAAATGGCATGGTATCTTAAATAGGCAACTTTTTCTCATTCAACCGACTTTCTATCTCTTACCATTTCTGAGATTTCAATGCTGAGAAATGCAATTTATGCATTATTTCCTTAATGTCCTTTACTTGTGTGATTATCTGATTAAATGTTAAAAACAAATATTTGATCTTTAAATTTTTTCTCACATTTTATTTCTGGTAAACATCATGTCAATTTTCAGACTTAAACTCGCTTTAACACAATCTTTTGAAAGAAGCTTTTCACATTTTGTAAAAGTTGCGGCGAATTTGTGTTTGCTTTCAAAGAGAAAGCATTTTATTTGAATCGACGGGTTAAAAGAGTTTTGGAGATTTTTCTTTTCTCATGTTCGTCTTAAATCTTGACAAATTACGTACACAGAATCAAATAGTCGAAGCTTCTGTAGGCTTGAAAGTATTTTTCTCCCTGAAAATCGAGCTGTAAATAATGCAGCAAGTTAGGGGCCCGCTCTTTGTTCAAAACGTCATCCGGTTGTTATAGGTGATATCTTTTTCCCTTAAATAAAACTCTTTTAATTAATTAACGTAAGATACAAACCGTCCTTAAGTATGGGGTTTTCGAGGGTCAAATTAAAGAGCAGAAGCGAAAGATAAAAGCAATGGCAGATGTAAGCCGCAACTGCAAATTTGAATATGTATGAGAAATTAACGGCTCAGGAGCCCAACGTTTTACATATTGCAGATTTTAATTCTATGCCAGAGATTTTGCTTGTTTATCTTTATGGGCCAGGTAGGGTTTTAGAAATTTATTTGTAAATGAATTATTCATTTAAAAATAGAGTTGACAAGTGGAAACAAATTAATTTTTCTTTAACTAACATTGCTTTACATTTAGAGCTAAATTCAGTTTTATAATATAGCGTCAAATACTTAAAATCTGTTTAAATATTATTCGAAATATATGAAAATTGATTTATATTTACTTCATAATTTACACCAGATTGTCACTATTATACTGGAAACATGGGCAACTAATGAATCCGACAAGAAAAGCATAAACATACTAATGAGTGCAACAAGGAAGGGAAATAATTGGCAAACCAAGTAGGGATTTACGTACTCATTGATACCTCTAAATTTAAATTAAAAAATCGCATATTTCTTTTGAATTTAAAAGTATCTTTGGATACGTAAATCCTCACTTGATTCTCCCATTATCTCTCTTCCTTGTCGCACTTATTAGCTGTTTACGTTTCCAGCAAATTAGTACAATCTGTATAATGTTACGAATTTATAACTATCTGTATTTTAGCAAAACACTTAAAATTAGTTTGTTGTATTAAAAATGCATTGATCTTGGTATCTTTATTTATTTTTATTTAAAAATCGTGTGGGATGAATACTCCATTGTGTGTTTGTGCAATTTTCAGTAGAAAGTTCAATGATTTCCAGTGGAGATATGTAAAGGAAGATGCATTCTGCAAATGCGAATTCAATAGTTCGAAATAGTGAACTCTTCAGTTATTGGAGAACAGTTATACGTGATTCTGCGTTTTGCTTGAGAAATCTTACTTTGAAAGTCGTAGAGGAAGCTTAGACTGATATAAACGGCTTACAAAGTGCATTTCACTTATATTCACTGCCCTTTGTGTCAGATGCATTAGGCGATTATGCAAATTCAAAATTAGATACAGCTTTAAAAGCTGCTCTGGGCTTTATACTAGTTCTATGAATTCATTAAAAAGGATTGCATATTAGTAGTGCTGCTTGGTTGCAGAAATTTTAGTGCTTTTGTTGAATGTCTACTTGATCTTGAAATTGGTTATGTACTTAAAATTGATTTCGTATGTACATTTTTAAATATTACAAAAGTAACGACAAAAAACCTCAATTTACGTCAATTTAAACTTTTTGGAAAATTTAGACTACTGTGAAATTTTTTATGATCAAAATTGAAAATATCGAAAATTTTAAAAATTTTGATGGTTTAAAAATTGAAGTGACTTTAACGTCGTCAGCCACCGAAGTGGTTAGTGGTCTGTTCCAACTGCGATAGGGCTTCTCTCTAGGTATCCCCGGAACTTGGCAATGGCCCACACGATAGCCAAGGCTTCTTGTTCGTTGGTGGAGTAGTTTTTCTCAGCTGTGTTGAGCAAGCGGCTAGCATATTCAACGGGGTGTTCATCCCGGCCCTTCTCTCTGGTAGAGGACGGCACCAAGAGCATAGTTGCTGGCGTAGGTTTGGAGAACCAATAGGAGCGTTATGTCCACCTGGCGGTGGGGTCGACCTGGGGTCTCTAAAGAGGACAGGATGATTAGGTCGTCCAGGTAAGCCAGCATGGATAGCTTTAGCAGTGCTGTTCTGAAGCAGTCCATCAACCTTTGGAATGTGGATGTTGCATTCCTCAGCCCAAATGGCATTCGTAGGAACCGGAAAAGAACAAATGGCGTGACGAATGTTGTCTTTGAGGGTTATTTTAAACAAACTTCGTTTTCACAAGATTCGAACTTATAATAAGACCGGAGCGGGAGATCTAGTGAGCTCTTTGAAGGTCGGGTAAAGAATTCCTTCTCTTTCTAACTTGGAAGCGCGTTTTACAGGGAAAAGGTACTGGAGAAGGAATTACTCCTACTCTAACTAAATCTCGGGGTGCGCGTTTAAGTTGAGAATAATATGGAGCAAGAAGGAGTCAACGGACTAGTTTGCGTTTGAATCTAAAGGTTATTGAACTAAACTAAAATAATTCCAACAGCGCAAAATAAGTTCGTTACAACTTTTATAAAATGGATCATGAACCGTCATGAAAACGATTTTTTCCTCGAAAACGGTTGCATTTACAAAACATGTTTTTAAATATTTTTATGGAGAATTTAGTGCACTTTAACGTTAACAAGTTATTCGAGGAAAATCGTTTGCTGTGACCTTTGACAAACCATAGCATGAAATCAACGTTCTTTTTTTGTGGTTGTTTCTTATGCTGAACTAGAAATTACAACAATTTACCTTGTTATTGCTTTTTGCCTACATTTAACAATAGACTAAACGCTACAATGCATTAATTTTGACATTTCTTTCTTAATATAAAGTATAAGCAAAATAAAAGTCATGAGTTTGGCCGTGAGAAACCAGCTGAAACGTTCCACATCACGCTGGTCAAGGCCTGCTTTAATGTATTTTTTGTTGATCCCTCGGTATGTTATTTCTAAATAAATGCTTCGCATTCATGTAATTTACTGAAGGTAAACTCAGACATAAACATACGTAAGGTGAAAAAGGATATATATATAAACTTGCAGGACAAACTGCAACTCGATTCCTTCAGCGTGGAAGCCACTAGCGAAATTGCTTTGTGGAGACAAACGTGCCGCAACGAGTGCTTCAGAAATCCTTGTACAGGTATAATTACATGCGAAGGATTTGTACTCGTCTGGTCGCACAGGAACGGATCTTTCAGCAGGAGAAGACAAATTTGGTTCTTAGGAGTCTTTTGTTGCGGCTTTAGATAAACATTTTTACGAATCCACTAAAGGATTTGCTATTCTAAGTTCTGTGAGGATAGAAACTCCTTTTAGTTTGCTTCTGAATGTTGAAAACGGATATAGGTTTCCTTTTCTTCCCTAGTATTTTTACTGAGAGGGTTTATTTTAAAAACTTAATGGATTTTTGTCGTTCTTAAAACGTCTGAATAAAACGAGACTGAAACATAACTTCAGTTAAAACGAGCTGCGTATACTGAAGTGAATCAATTTCTTTTAGTTTTTTTGCTTGAAAGACTTTGCTTCAAGCGAAATATGTTTTTAAAAGTGGAGAGAGCTCATTTACAGTTAAATTGAAAATATTAAAGCAGCTACGGTTGGACTGGTGACAAAAAATTTCAATTATTCGCTTGAAATTGGCAAGATTTACATTAAATTTTAGATCAACATTGAAAATCGATCTTTATTTCTCATTTTGAAATGATTGATGAGAAAATTGAGAATGTAATCTAACATTTATTATCGGATAAAGATAAGAAAAAACTGTAATAATCAAGTAGGGCAAAAGCTTCAAAATACGCTTTAACGGGCATCTTTTCAAGCACTTCATGTGGGAATGAAAGCTTTGGCTTTAGTTGGAAAAACCGACGGCGCGCTTTTCATCCAGTGAGAAATGGCGACACATTTGTCACCGTCTGTGCGAAAAGCTGAGAAAGGTAACCAAACGAACAAAATAGAGCACGAAAACAACGCAAAAACGAGCGGGAAAATCATTGCCAGTTTGCGGACGTGAAACGTTTTAGATAAAACAAAGCAGGACCGAAGCATTGCGATAAAATTTTATGCCATCTATTGCATGTAAGATGACAAGACGTTGCGCCCCTTTATTTAAAAGCTTTTCGTACGGTTAACGTGTAATGCGAAAAATTCTCCAAACATCGTAGAGGTTTGTTAAGCTTTAATCGGGAAAATAAAAGAATAATACTTTGAGATACGTTTGCTCAGATTATAAAACTGAAATCGGAAATGTACCTGCTTTATTAAGGGTTTGCCATTGAGTCAAGGAGGCCCACAATTTAATTTATTTTGGGGTTTTCTATAATATCATAATTTACAAGAATATCAAAGGTCGGATACGCTGATTACAAGTAATCCGGTTAAGCAAAACTCAATTAGATTTTTAGAAAGGCTTACCTAGCTGAATATCGAATATATTTAATTTTCAAAAATTTTAATAATTTTAAAATTGTATCAAAATGTAAAAAAATTAGATTTTAAAAAACTTGAAATATTTCAGAATTGTTTAAAATATCTTTGTTTTAAAAAAATTTAATACTCAAACTTTATTCAATTTTAAAAATGTTTTTAACTTTTCAAAGTTTAAGAGTTTCGAAGTATTCAAAAATGTTTGAACGTTTTAGTGTTTTGATATCTTCTTCAACAACTGGACCTAGAAGCAGAGAATTGCTAAGCTGAAGAAAATTACTTGGGGAGTAGTCAAACGTAATAACATTACTTGGGGAGTAGTCAAACGTACTAACATCTAGGCAAAGTTTTCAAAATATTAACTGCATTTAAAAAAAAATTATGTTAAAATTATTATGTGAAATGCTCGATTCGGCGTCCTTTACCACCTTTCCATTTCTCTCGATGTTCAATAATTTTCAACTATCTAAATAAAAATAGTTTATTGCTAAAAAAATTAATAAAATTGCGGTAAGTAGTTTTTTTGCGTTTTTGAGATGAATACTATATTCGCTAAACAGGGCTTTGTAGACAGCTATAGTATTAGTATTCTACATTACATTCAGAATATGCTTAATACAAGACAACACATTTTTTCCGTTACAAATTACTGAACCAATTTACTTCAATTTTGTTTTTGGAAGTTTTTTGAGCGGTAATTTTGGGAAATAAGTGTCCTAAAACAATTGACAAAAAAGTCAGCAAAATAATTCACATCTTCCGAACAATTTACAAAATGACGCCAATCAACAATAGACAGACACTCCATAATCTTATAAATACCTCTCTGTGTGAATCACCTTGTACATAACATTAGGAAGGTGGATCTTTTTTATCAGGTATTATTGTTTTTGTATTTTGTAATCGTCTCATGAAGACCTGCTTAAAAATTAAAATTGATAAATAAAATAATATTGGTATAGGAAGTTTAATTGATATCTAAGGTTATGATACTGTTCGTACAGCAATATTAATTTAATAAGTGTAACCATCTTAAAAATGTTTACTTTCTCTGTGTTGTTGAAATAAGTCCGCGATTTATACGTGTTTGTATCATCCCAAACCAGCAAAATATAAATAAACAGACTTGCTCGATTCATACTGAATATGAAGTCTTTCTTTGTTATTTTCCTATTATGCAATATTAGCGTTCTACACAGCATAACTTTTAAAAGTTAAAGTAAATTCTAATTAGGGTACTTACGCAATACTTTATTCTGCTGAATCTAGCAGACAGGGATATATATTAATAAAATATACACGCAAGTCAAGAAAATACCGGCGTGGTTTGTCCGCGATTAGGCCAGCGTAGTATTTAAAATTAGAAATAAATCAGTATGGAAGTCAAGAAAATTAAAATGCAATAAACGTGAATTCTAAAAATAAGTTAACTTTTTGGCGTCAAGTTTGACTTAACCATTGGTATAGTATAATTTGCGAAAATCACAGCTTTTAAATTAATTGTTAGTAAACGAGAAACTAATTAAAATACTGAAAACACAAAATACAAAATACATAAATGTTTGTTCAGAACCAAAGCATAAATTTAAATTTTTATTTCGCATTCTCTAATTTTGACAAGGATTAAATTAACTAATTTAACTTACAGTTCATAATTATATTTTATGTTTTCCTAAATCACACCGTTATAAGCGAGTCGAGTTTGTTACGAAAACTGTCTAAAGCTGCGAGTTACAGAATAAAAATATCTTTATCTCGTTTAACCCTTCTGGCTATTATTTTTTTAAATTTCCGTTAAGGATTAGCTAAAATTGTTTTAGGACATCATTTCTGGAGTAAGACCAACTATTAGACAATTTCATTTTATTTCTAAAATACGAAAAATTATTTTTAATATATGTAATATTGTACAGCAACTAATAGTTTATTATTATATATTAAATTATTGACCTTTTGTTAAAATATGAAAAAATTGTCTTATGAATAACGAATAACAGCAACAGGAGTATTATTGTTTAAAAATAAATGTGTTTATATAATTTCTGTGTTTTCAAAAATTAAAGGAAAAAATAAATTTTCTTTAGTGCGGTTCGACAAATGAGCTGCGTTTCAACTCTGGCACTGGTTTGCAGCATCAGTAGAGTTTTAGGTAATCTCCCCCGACCAGTGGGCACTTAAGGCTCGTAGCCTGATGTCAAGACTGGTAGCTATTTCTCGTTGAACCGCTGTTAACTTGAGCGGGCCCGCTGATTGAACGGCCCGAAGAGGGACGTCGCGGATAAGGCTCACGCTAGGTGCCGTCACGTAAAACTAAAGAAGTAGCTTGTAATGTACGCTTGACATTAGGTCTGTTTCAAGGACAGTTATTTAACGATTTGCTTTGACCATAGCTATAACACGTTTAATGATGACTCTTGTTGCAGTTGAACGTTCTCTTTCTGGATTGTCACGAACAGTCTCACGGCCATCGTGAGAACGATTAGCTCATTCGAATACAATTAACGAGTTTTTAAATGTGCTTTTTTAAAATTACGATTTATAATATGCTGTTCAATTAACATACACTTCCATTATGTTGAATAAGTGAACGGTGAATCGTTAGGTACGGTTTAATGAGTAGAGTACGTTGTGTAATGTGCATATCAAATAATTGCATTTATCACTAAATTAACTAACTCACTGCGCAAATTCCGGTTTTGTCGTGATTTACCATCGGACATCTTAATTTATAAAAAATAATAATTAATTTCACGAATTGAACTTAAAGTTCATAATTTAAATTTTATGTTTTCCTAAATCGCACCGTAACAAAGGAGTCGAGTTCATTACGAAAACTGTCTAAATCTGCGAATTACAGAATTAAAGTATCTTTATCTCCTTTAACCCTTCTGGCTATTATTTTTTAAATTTTCCCCACTAAGGATTAGCTGAAATAAAGTTGTTCAGAATATAATTCCTTGAGTAAGACTAAATTCAGTCCTGCTTTAGAATTTTCTTGAATAAGGGATTTTGTTGGCTAGAAGGTGAATTGATGTAAGCGTAGATGGGTCTATATTAAATTTTTTATACAATAGAGAAAAATTCATAAACGCTAAGTTCAATACATTTCACGCATCGGAATAAAGTTGTATGGAGCTATTGGCGTATTTCACATCAATAATCTGTCATGAGATATAAAGCTGATAAACTAAAATTGATTTCGACCGCTTTTAAAAGCTTCAAATTTACTAAAGTAATTTATGACGCGTTGTAAATGTTTATTATTGAAAATATGCGCAAACCACTTCGCTTGAAATGTTTGATATTAAACAATTTTTTAAGGCTTTTGTACGATGAAATTCTATTGTACACTTGCAAATTTTGCTACCAGCTATTTTAAAACTAAATTTGTTAGCCGATTTAGGCTATACTTTTAATTTAACAGTTAGATTATTGGTTTCGATGTCAATTGTTATGTATTTTTATGGGACATAGTCAAAAAACTAAATTACAAAAATTAGAATAAAAATTATTTTCTTACCTAAAAACAAAAATAATGAAAAAAATTTGAAACCTCCATTAAAAATTTATTTTTTTCAATCTTTGTCAGACGTTTAGCACCACTTTTTGACTGTAACATATTCTAACTGGAAGCAGATTAGGTGACATTCACAAGGATGGCTGTAGAACTTGCAATGAACAGACTTTATGGATGTTGTGAATATGTTCACAGCACATCAATTTAAGATCTTTAGGATATCATATGAATGTCTATTTATCACAACTATGGACGTTGTGGACGTACATTTGGACATTCACAACGGATATCTATAGAAGGTTCGTTGTGGACGTACGTATGACATCCTGTATGAACGTTTATAGGATATTTTACAAAATACGTTATGAAGAACAGTGCCAAACATGTTTATAATAATTTAAATTTATTATTTTTACCTTCCCCGCTATACGAAGAGTAGGGGAAGGTTTTGTGATCGTCAGGTTGAATTTGGAGCAAATGCGTTCATTCAGCGAAGTTTTTTCGCTTTGGTTTTACTGGCCGATATACGATTAATGCCTAAAAGAAAGATACGTTTATTTTAAACTTCTTAACCGTAAACGTTTTGACTAATAAACAGGTTTTTTGAGACCGATAAAGCGGACGCTGCGAAGGTGTCTGTGCGTTTGCCTGTCTGTCTGTGTGTCTATATACACTTTATAGTCCAGACGCCTTAACGCAAATAAACCAAATTTGGCTCAAAGATTGGTAACCGCAAAGAAATTAGGGTGGTCATTCCAAGAAACAGGGAAAGGAGGGAGGGGAGGATTGCTTTCTGACAAAATAGACGCACTCGTTAAAAAACTTCATATTCGTATTCTACACATGTAGAATAGTCGATCTGCGCAAGCCCGATCTTCCTACCACACCCCAGTGAATTTTCGATTCCCAATAATGTACGAATTTCGGCTCTAAAACCGGTATGAACATGTTAAATGACAATAGGAACAATCTTGCATTGAGAAAGCACCTCTGGGAGGTTTCCTTTTGGTCGTTTACCTGAACAGGTTAATTAGATAATCGACAAAACATAATGAAATCGGTTTTAAATTTGAACAAATAAATATTTCTTACGATTAAGAAATACTAAAATCAAAACAATTCCCAAACTTTTTATCAATTTTCTCAAACTCAATAATTTTTAAAATCTTTAATAATTTTCAAAAGTTTAAGTTATTTCAAAATTTTAGAAAATATAAAAAACAATTTTCAAAAATTATCGACATAAAAAAAATCACTTTGTTTTGAAAGTTTGGGACTCATTTTTGTAGATTTTCTAAAAATTTTAAAATTGTCGTTTTCAGAATTTTTGCTTTTTTTTCAACTTTTTAAATTATCAAAATTTTGAAAACCTAATTTTCAATAGCTTTTTAAATTTGTTTTGCAAATTTTCACAAATATCCATAAATGCGAGGAAGATCCCGTGGTTAAATTAGGCTGTTGGAATGTTTTTTTTTTCTCTCTCTATTGTCAATTAGCCAGTAAAGCTATTCAAAAAAATGTAGTAAACGTTATGCTGATGCGCTAAAATATTTGAAAAGATTCGAAACATATATTTTGTATTAAGGTGCTTTGATGAAGTAAAAAAGTGTGTGCCATAGAAAAAAAGGTTCCCGATTTCGAACGCAACCTTATCAAGCTAGAACGCGTTGCATATAAATAAAAGATTTTACAAAGTGTCAGCTCATCGAGTTCAAAAACAAAGCAACAAGGAAATAACAACTACAATTCATACTTTTCCGAGTACATCATAAATCTGCAGCAATTCCAAACAAAGTACTCTCTTTCACAGTCAAATACTCCAATGCATATCAAGTAGGGAATGGAATCGTGTTCTCGAACATAACTCCGCTTTGTTTGCATTACGTTGCTCGGCCCCGTAGGTTTTTATGCAGTTGCGATCGCTTCCTAAGTAAAACACATAATAAATCTCGGCCGAGCAATCTACTTCAGAACGCGAAAGAGGCGATCCTGGTCCGGGAATAATAAAAAACAGATCATTAGCTTCGTGCGCTAGGTGTATGACGCCGACGCCCGCGGTGCCGCCGCTGATAAATGAGCGGGGCTACATCAGCGGCGAGCAGCGCCCCTGTCAAGTGCGCCCCTTGACGGAGGATCAGCTACCATTGGCTTATGCCCTACTACGAATATAATTTATCATAATATAAAAAAAGCTACACACGCGTAAAGGACAGCCCGGCCTCATACACTATACGTTTTACGATGATAAAAGCATCAAAGCACGCCGATATTTTCGCTACTCCGCACTTTACTCAAGGAGCACAAGATCGTATCTGTTACTTTTCCTCGCTATGCTCTCTGAATCACAATCAGAACCTTATTCACTCGCCGACCTTCTAATATATTATCAATTTTCAAAATTGCTTCGGGACAGGACGCAACTACTGCACCACGCAGTACGGAACCGCAAGCCATACTTTTTGTTAACCACGGCCTAAAACATGCACTGCTGATGTGTTCAATAGAATGTGGTAATATATTCTGAGAGCAAAAATTTCACTAGAAACAGCTTTTGTTAAAGGTACGTCCAGATACTTTAACGACAACATGGTTTTGCTTTTAGAAATTTTTGTTGTTTATTTTTTTTGCTTGTGATCTACTGCTAGTTTTGATTTTGCCGTACTTTTCACATAAGAGAAATTTAGGTTAATTAACATCACTTTACATGTTGACCTGTTTTTGACTGTATTTCCTTTCCTGGGTGTAACGTAATTTTTTTATTATACGATTTTTTTAAGAGTGACCGACTATCAATTGGGTAGGTACCTCATACAATGCTAAAATAGTTTTATTTTCCAAGTTATTCATTTTATTAAACAAACACTTAGCCGCCGTTTGCCTGTTTACACTATTTTCTCTTTAACCTGTTTCGAGTTTCCCACAACACGCCATATTTTTCTGTGAATTGGTCAAAATTATTTTTATTATTGGCAATATCACATTCCTTTGTGTGGCGTCCTTGTGTTATAGAAATGGTCAAGGCAAACATGACTAACCACACGAGGGCGTAAGCCCGCTGTTTTCCTTCCTTTTTTTCTGATTCAAACTGATTCAAAATTTTTAGGCGTTTTGAGTTTTCAATTCATTCAGCAATTGAAATTCTGAAACTATTGAAAATGTGGAAGTTTTAAGGTTTGAAAATTTTTGAAATTTTGAATTGTCAAGGTTTTAAAATGCAAAATTTTTCTAATTTTTTAAACTTGAATTTTTTTGTAAATTTGTAGAACTTTGATAAATTAGAAAACGAAAACTTTAAAAATCAATTATTTTGTAAATTTCGAAAATTTCATTAATATTGAAATTACCGAAAATTGATAAATTTTGGCAACTGAAACTTTTTAAAATTCTAAAATTTATGAAGAGTTCGAATTTTTAAAATGTTCGTCATTTTAAAAATTACCTATTGTATTAAATTTTCAAAACATAAAATGCATTTAAAAGTGTTTCAAACTTTGATTAATTCATAATAATCCAAATTTTTGCATATTGAATTTATGCAAAGTTTGGTATTCTGAAACTATTGAAATTGTCGAAGTTTTAGTTTTAAATTTTTCATAAACTTCGAATATTCTGAGATTCGAAATACGATTTTTTTAAAAATTTTAGACAAGAAAATTAGCTTTCCAAAAATCGCAATTTTGAAAATACCGAAAATCGATAAAATTCAGAAAATTTTGAAACTTGAAATTAAAAATTTAGATTTGAAATTTGTGAACCTCGAAAATTTCATAAATTTTCGAAAACAAAGTAACAAAAGTTTTTACTTTTAAAATATTAAATTTCTTTTTCTTTTAAAATTTTGAATATTACGAAATATTTAATAATTTTAATTATTTAAAAATTTTATTAATTATTGACTTTTTAGGACTTTTAGCATTTTGTTATTGCAAACAATATTTATCACCACATCGATTTTCCTATTACACTATTTTCAAAAATTTGAGGTTTTGAGTATTTGCAATTATTGAAATATTTTAAAAATGTGGATGTTTTAATTTTTTTTTATATTTCTTAAAATACGATAATTCTCAAATATTGAAATGTAAACTATTTTAATTTGCTGTTTCTCGAAAGTTTCGCCAATTTTGAAAATACCGTAAATTTAAAAATTTAATTCGAAAATGTTGTAGTTTTTGAAACAATCAAAAATTTTGAGCATAATGGAAATTGATAAATTTCTGAAAATTTTAAAATTAGTGAATATTTTGAAAATTTTCAGAATGTTCGTTTTTAAATGTTGTGAAATGCACCAGTAATTAAAAATGTTGAACAATTTGACTTTTAAAAATTTTATATATTTTGAATCTTCAAAATGATGAAATATTTATTTACATAAATTTTAATTATTAACATTTTGAACATCGAAAATTGATACATTTTTAAATTGTCGAAAATTTTAAAAACATTAAGGTATCAACATTTTTGATGTTTTGAAAATTATTAACGAAGTAAAGCTAAAACTAATTATAAAAATATTTAATACTAGCTGAACTCGTGGGCCACGCCCCACGCAAGCATTTGTTTTTCCATTTTTCTCTTAGAAAAGCCATTCAAAAACGAAAAATACGAAATCTCATACAAAAATACCATACAAAATCATCTTTTGGATTATCTCAGAACGTGTTGTACACAGTAGTATTGTATGTATGTATGACGATCTGACGACTAGTTTTTGAAAGAAAGCAAAAAAAGCATCAATTTTTTTAAATTCATTCCCTGCAAGTTACAATATAATCATTTTTTAAAGCTGTATCTTGATGTTATCTAAAATATTTCATAGAAGCAAAGCTTTACTTAAGTCTAATATTTTAAATAAAGCTTTTAGCATGACCTCCATAACTTTGATCAGAATCTATAAAGGTCATTTTATAAATTCAGGCTTTATCCCCCTTCTTATCTCTCTTTCGAGCATTTCCTTAGGCCTCGGTTCGGTTAGTAAGTGGTAGCATAAATAACATTCGCGTTTGTTATAATAATTCTTATTCGGTACATTTCTGCTGTATATCATCTAAGGTATAATAACCAAACGTGCCGGACGCCACATCCTTCCATGCGTGTAATGGCGTCAAGTAATAGTATTAAGCCATTTCCTCCGGCGATTGCCTGCTCCGGCATGTGAACCCCGGCCGTTTTAATCTGCCAGGGACACCTAAGAATGCCTCTACACATCACTGTTACTTCCAAATGTCGACCCGCACAATTGCCGTGTATAGTACCGGCAATGAAAATTTAGAACTTGGCTCCTTTCTCTTCATTTAACCTTTTATTTATTTCTGGACAGAGTTTGAAAATAACTTTTCTTCATTTAGAAATATTTTTTAAAGTTTACAAATTTTTGTTGCAAAACAAGTATTTTTTTTTTCAAAATTTATTTTCAAAAACGTTAAAAAATGTTGGGAAAAATGTGTATGAGGAGGCAGTTAAAATTTATTTAGGGACAAAATTTAATTCAAAACTGCCCTAAATTTACAACCATTGTATTGTTTTTACTTTATCATTAAAAAAATTGGTTTTCCTCATATATTTCGATAAAAGTCAAATGGTTAAGTACCGAAAAGTTTTTCATCTCATTTAACAATCCCGACAGCACTCCACAGGTATGATCTTAAATTCGACTTGAAAACCACTTTTTTTAAATTATCTGAAAAAGTTAGAAAACGAGGGAACGTAAACGTAAAACCGCAGCTTTAATTTAAGGTAGTTTTGGGACTGGCTTGGAGCCAGAGTGGTACATCTAGAACGTCGACAGACATTTGGGAATCACAAAAATCCCGAAAACTTTCTTGCATTCGTAAACTTTCCATGTAAAGCATTCAAAGTTGATGTTGAAATTCCGCGGAACCAAATTAACTTTGTTCTATTTTTTTTTCATTACATCTGTGGGAGCAACACTAGACTTAGTCGAAACGGTAATGCCGTGAACGAATTAAAGTTGCAGCTGCCCTCCGGGAGTCCGGTATAACCTAAGGGGTGAGTACGGTGTAATTTTGTGTTTTCCGGGTGTTCGCGTACAATTCCTGTTGCAAATAATATCAGCGGACGTTTCATGCTCCGCAAATCTTATGGGATTACTGTTAGGATGCAATTAAAATTCCTTGGCGAATATCTGCGCTAAGTAACATACTAAAATACCATGAAAAGTCATCTTTCTGTTCCATACTTGGTAAGTTTCTGAAAACATTTTCAGTTTAAAACACTTCGCATAACATTTCAAAGATCCCATTTCAATTCCCAGAAGTACATTTACTGTTTCGCCAGAGACTAGTAAGTACATGTTAGCAGAACGTGTTAGTGCCAAAGGGAATTTGAGCATTATTATAAAGCCCATACGACCGCAGTTAATGCTAGTAACGCAATACACCCTAAGTCAGTTGTTCTATCCAGCACTGTCAGGTTAATATGGGGTTTTAAGCTTAAAATGTCTTAGGTATACGATGGATTATTATTGTTCCATTTTGTTTAATAAAAATGCCAAGGTTAGCAAGAGCAGTTTTTAATAATCAGTTAACAACCATTTTTAAAGCAATTTTGACGCTAATTGCATTTCATAATTATTATAATTAGCACATAATAATTAAAAACTTTTGTTTTTCCTTTTGCGATATTAGTAGAGCTTACAGGAAGTACAGTGTTGATGTTTTTACCGTCCTCGCTATACGGAAAACAGCTAGAGGATATGCACGTTGTAGGGTCCGAAAATACCGAAAACCAGGTTTTGCCATGGTATCTGTATGTATGTCTGTGTACACTTTACAGCCCAGACGCCTTAAACAAGGAAACCCAATTTAGGGTTAAATGATTGATAATGACACTGGGATGAATTCGCAAAGTTGCGAGATTTCTATTCTACCCATGTATATACCATGTGACACAGACTCATGGTACACCCCCCTTTTCTCCTTTGTTTCTCTAGCTATATTTCTGAAATTTGGAATATTGAATATGCTCTCATTAGACGGCACTTTCTTACATATTTGGAAAAAAAATTCAACTTCCGGTTTTTCCGGAAATGCCATCAACTTTCG
Source organism: Ctenicera cuprea (assembly GCA_958336395.1). NCBI lineage: Eukaryota > Metazoa > Arthropoda > Insecta > Coleoptera > Elateridae > Ctenicera > Ctenicera cuprea. The sequence continues at coordinate 4,210,697 of OY284487.1, read as the reverse complement.
ATTTTCAAATGGGACACCCTGTATATTATTACATTTTTGAAATCTTCGTAATTATCTGAATCCAATGATACCTTATAGTTGATATTTCATTTGTCAGAACACCCATTGTATTTTTCGATCTAGAGAGCCATGAACTCCCTAAAATTATTCCAAATAATCAAAATAATGCTACACTATCGCATTTTCGATTAAAATAGTATTGTGGTTTGAAATACGTGCCAAAAAAGTAAAACAAAACGTTTTTTTACTTGAAACTCCATTTTTTCAAATGGTACCATAATGGTACTCTGATTAATAATATACAGGGTGTCCCATTTGAAAATCGAAAGTTGATGTCATTTCCGGAAAAACTGGAAGTTGAATTTTTTTTCCAAATATGTCAGAAAGTGCCGTCTAGTGAGCATATTCAATGTTCCAAATTTCAGAAATATAGCTAGAGAAACAAAGGAGAAAAGGGGGGTGTACCATGAGTCTGTGTCACATGGTATAACCGATTTGAGCAATTTTGCTACTACATTCCCAACAACGACTTTTTGTTTTTTCAAAAATGTGTGAATTTCGACTTCAAAATCGGCATGAACATGTTAAATGTTAATAGGAATAACTTTCCATTGAGATAACACCTCTGGGAGGTTTTTTTTGGTCGTTCACTGAACAGTATAATTGCATAATCGCCAAAAAGATTATAGAATCGATTTTAGACTTCAATGAATAAATATGGTTTCCAATTACAAAATAAAAAACTTAATTTGTAAAACTTTTCAATAATTTCTAAAATTTAAAAATTTGAACAATATTAACATTTTTCAAACTTTTTCTACATTTGAGAAAAATAAAATTTTCAACAATGTTTATAATTTTCAAAAGTTTTAAGTATCTTCGAATTTTTAATAATTTATAGAAAGTTTTATAAAATATTCAAACAAGTGTCTAATTTTCAAAAATTTTTGAAAATGTTAAAATATATACAATTTTTAATTATTTTCAAAAATATTAAAATCTCTAACTAAACAATTTTTGAAATCTTTATATTTTTACATAATCTAATTCCTCAAATACTTCAAAACATTTTTTTTAAAGTTCATACTTTTCAAAAGTAGTTTTAAACATTTTCAAAATTTTTATAATTTATAAAATTTAACAAAATTTTCAAAACTTTAGAAAATCTTTTAGAATTTTCTAAAATTGTCAGAACGTGTTGGATACAAATTTTATTATACAGTCCAAGTTGTATAACAACATTTAAACAAACAAGAACAAGTTTTTCATCATTCGCAAGCAATACATTGTACGAATGCAACACTAAACATCGTTAATTTCAAAAGTAGAGTAAATAAATCAGAAAGATAAATTGCACAAATCAAACACACAAGTCCTGTAAAAGATCAACGCACGTGCCTTACGTAACGGCTTTCTAAGTCGCATTTCTACGGGTCGGCGTCTATTTTGGACTGCGGTGCTCTGGTAAGAGCGAGGCGTGTTTGAAGGTTCGGAGAATGAGTGAGGTGATTTGTGTCGCAGCTCTGGAAGGAGCTAAAAGCAGTCCGGTTGATCGACCGATCAACAGATGACGGCAGGGGTTTGGTTTTCGGACCGATTCATCGATCCGGCAACAGATGGCGGGGGAGTTTAGTATTTGGACCGTATTTGTAGGTTAGGCTACTTTTCGATCTAGAAAACCGATTAAGTTTTCCGTTGGAAATGCAGCATTTTCATAACCCTTTTCGAGTGTCGTTGCTTGAGAAAATAACAAACATTAGCCGTCGTCGCCTAGCAGAGTAACAAATATTTGGCAGTGTAGTGACCACAGCAGGAAATGGAAATCGTCTCTTGTTTAGTTTTGCATGTAATTGAAACAAACTTTTTCAGACGCGTGATCTTAATGTTTTCCAAAGCGAACAAACATTTATAAATGTAGCCGGCTGTTGCAGGAAACAGAACTCGTATGTTGCTTAGTGATGTAAAGGGCAGACGGTCTTTCATATCTGCTGCCAATTTTTAATTGGTTATAGCTGATTCTGTTAGAATTTATGGATTTTTGGAACTAATACGTAAACAACAAAATAAAATTAAATTACATTAAAATTTAAACGCACCAACATGGAAGAACGTGGAACGTCGTTCGCTTAGTGCGTTTTAATTTCAATGTAGTTTAATTGTTCTGACTAGCTGCTACCTGTTTAAATTTTGCATAATAAATAAAATAAGTTGAATTCTCTCGTTTTTTTTAATTTACTAATTTTTTTTGTCGAAAATAATTTAAAAATAAATTGTACCTACAACGATTGATCCAGAGCAATTCAAACGTCTGCAAACGATTTTGAGGGCTTTACGAGCGTAGGGAAGGAATAATTGATCAGGAATTCCTAGTGCAACTTAAACTTTTATTTGGTTTTGTGTTTGCCGTTAAACGTTGTGGTTTTATGAAGCCGATTGCGTCCATTTAAGTTGTTTCTAGTTATTTACGGTCTCAGATATTAAGTTTTTCTACAGTCGGCGGTTTTAAAAGCTTCTGTACATGTGCTGTGAAACTATATTACATGTGCTTAACCCAAACTATTTCTTTTATTTTCACGTTTTCTCGAACTTCTCCGTTACCTTCTAGACTATCTTGCCGAATTTATAACTCCAAGTTAAACGAGTTTCTTTGCCGTTCGGTTCTTAGCCTTATATTATCAGCATAAAACTTGCTCCTTTATCAGTTTCAGTTGTTAACATGTGTTCGGCCTTCTTTACGTCTTTTCGTTTAATTCAATTTCGCTTAGGTAAATTGTGACGCTGGTTGACTACCGAGTGAATTTTTAAATTCCAATTACACCATTATAAAGTTAACTTCCGAAAAAGCGTTGCACGTGACTTGCATTATTGATAAAGCTCCGATCTCATCGCTGCAAAGTCTTCTTTATGATTTGTTAATAGCAAAGTAGTGTTGCTGTTTGAGAATTTGAGAAAATATTGTAAACTTTCATATTTTGTGGTAAAATTTGATACAGACTAGACTAGTTTGGCGATTTATAATTTATAAATTTCGAAAGTTTCATATTGGTAATGTTGTTGTGCAACATTTTTATTTTTCCTCTTGCTTTTTCTTTTATTTTGAAATGCGTAAATTGGTAAAAGCTAATTTAAATTGAGATTAGCTACTTGGAACGTTAGAACATTATACAACAAACCTGCTGCTTCTCGAACGCTACTGGATCAACTTAAGAAATACAAAATACACATAACAGCACTACAAGAAATAAGATAAAAGGGGAAGGAAATAATTGACTTTAAAGAACCTACAGTATTCAATAGTGCCCATCAAATAAACACGTTAGGAATAAGGTTCGTAGTGGATGAGAAAATTAGGCATTAAATAACAGACTTGAATGCAATAAATGAAAGATTGTGCACAATTCGTTTAAAAGAAAAATTGTTTAATGTTTTAATAATTAATACACATGCACCACCAAAAAAGAAAGTGAACATACAGTGAAATATGAATTCTATGATACCTTGAACGAGAACCTACAACGGTACAATATAAAAATCGGAAAAAAGAGTGCTATGAACCGACAATTAGAAATCATACCAAGCACAACGTTAGCAGTGATAACGAAAAGAGAATAATAAACTTTGCCACTAGAAATAATGGTAATAAAAAGTACGTACTTGCAACACAAGAGATTCATAAGGAGACATGGACTTTCTCGAACCATAACACCAAGAACCAAATCGATCACGTATTAATAGATTATAGACACACATCAGACATGCAAGACGTCAAGAGCTGCAGAAGCGTGGACGCAAATTCAGATCACAATACGGTGAGAGTGAAATATCGCCATAAGATAAGCGTTGTTAGAAAGAATAAAAGTGAGACATTAGGAAAATATAATATTAAAGCTCTAGTAGAGAAAAACACGAGACAGATACCAGCAAGAGATAAGAAACAAGTTAAATAATACTGAAGATATAGAAGAGAAAGTAGAGGAACAAAAGGAGAAAGGACGGTACTACAAAGAGTGCAAAGAGAAGATTAGAGTCAGAAACAAAGCAAGGAAAAACCCGATCTAGCATAGAGGAATACTGACAAAAAAGAAGAGAAGCACATAATACATACACAGAAAAGAAAAAACAGGAAGAAATAAAAAAGGCTTCAAGAGATTAAAGAACAGCATCGGAAAAGTAGAACACGAAATTTTATCAAAAAAAAAATGAGACGAAGGTAGGCTGTCGTCTTTGAAAAAAAAATTCTAAGACAAATTTATGAGCCGTTTCAAGAAGAAAACGCATGGAGAATAAGAACAAATGATGAATTGGAGAAAATATACAACAAAATGGACATCGTAACAACAATAAAAGGACAACGACTAAATCGGATTGGACACTTGGTCAGGATGAATCAAGACAGAATATCTAAGTCTATAATAAACGGTAAACCGGAAGGCAGGAGGAGGACATCGAAGAAAACCTAAGAACACTGTGCGTAAGAGAGTGGAGAAGAAAAAGCAGTAGACAGCGGCGAATGGAAGAAAGTGAGTAGAGTAGGTCAAGGTTCCACAAGGACTGTAGCGCCATATAAAATAAAAGTTAATAATTCAAGTTAAAAATGTATCAAAGTGCAGTTGGGAAAGGAGCCCGGCAGTTTAGAAAAATTTAGGTTATGTACGTTTGAATCCTACCGACTGCGCCATGTAATAATACAATTAATAGAATGAGTATTCTAAGTTGCAGGCTTTCGCGGCCGTTGTTAATAACATCTAGGCTTCCGGGTTGGAGCCGCGTCATCGGTTGCACGGGACATCTTCAGGGCTGTGGTCACTTTGGGATCTGGAACACAACTGAACAAGTGACCACAGCCCTGAAGATGTCCCGTGCAACCGAGAACGAAACGTCGGCAGTTCATGCACCGATGACGCGGCTCCAACCCGGAAGCCTAGATGTTAGAATGAGTATAAGTAAATATTTTACAAAACGCCCTAATAATCAATCTGGGCCAGCGGGTGGTCTAGTGGTTAAAGTCCCAGGCTTTGAAACTAGACTCTCAACGGCAATAGGTTCGAGTCCTCTGCCCGTCGGAATTTTTTCTGAATAAGTTAAATCCGGCGGGTCCATGGATGGTGTGTGTGGTGTGTATGTTGGGTTGCATGTCTTTCAGGGGTGGGGCATGTAAGACCGGTGAATAGCGCCGAAGTGCGCTGAGCCGGGGTAAGGGGGTGGGATGGGAATCATGGAGCCGTGCTCACGTACGGCCTCATGATTCTTAAAAAAAAATAATCAATCTGATAATTACTTATCTAATGCGTTTTCACCATCTATATGATCATAATCATATCACTTAAACCTATTTTATGGTCGATTTTCATCATTTTTTCTTTATGGTTTAGCGAAAACCAAAAGAAATCACACTTAAAATTTTTTTAAATAATACACGAGTAGTAACTGTTACGTCTTGGATCTATTTTTGAACATTTCAAGCAGAAACTACTCAATAATATTTTTAAATAAGCTCAAGTTTTGGAACTTGAACTAATTCAAATAAATCTAGCACTTAATCTAATTTCGTTTAGGTGTAATTAAGTGGGCTTAAAAGAGACCTAAAGGAGTATTGAAGCCGCTAAAAAAATTAGTGTTTATTGCTAAAGCTTGAAGCTCACGCGAGTTGCACATCTGCGTGCGTGTTTGCTATCACATTTCCTCAGTTTCAGCACATTCTAATTAGTGGTAACGCTGTTTATGGCTCTTTATCGTTCTGGTTTTAATTCTAGCCCAGCAAACTAATTATTTCATAATATAAATTTACATTAAGATAAGGAAGACCAATTGCTGTTAAAGATACGTAGCGCTATTACGTCGTTGCTCTCTTCGAGATAGCTAAAAATTATGGACGTAGTGTTTCATGTTCGGTTTGGGAAAAAATAGCCAGAAGCGTTATCAGAGCTTTTAATGTCAATTTTCGCCGTTACTGAATAGCGCACGCCTTTTAAAATTGGTTATAAAACTTTAAGGTTTGCTCTTTCAATGGTTTATATCGTGGTTGATGACTTTGCTTGTTACGTTTATAATCCCATAAAGCAAGTCGAGCCACAGTTAACGATTGAATCAATTTTCAACTCTGTGGATGCGTGTGAACACATTAAGAGAATTTCAGCGGGATTAGTTCTGTCTGTTTCTATGTTTCGCACAAATAATTAGTTAAGGCTTATATGTTGAAACTTAACTATCATTATGCTTTCTAAAAATTGTGCTGTGTATAAGAATATCTTTTCGAAAATGTAGAAATTTATGAAAGAATAATTCGCGTAGGTATATATATATTTTTTGTGACCTTAATAATTAATATTAATATAAATTTCGTAGCCATATCGGCCAATTAGGAACAGTTAATCTTTAGTAAAAATATCTACCTCGGTCAGGATTTGAACCTGAGATCTCCAAGTAATGGGTTTACGCATCCATAGATACTATTAAATTAAATTTAAAAAAATGCATGCATTCATTTTAATTGAAACGTATTTATGGATACATCAATCCCCATTTGGCCCACTCATTTAGTTACTTATCTTTCTAGTACAATATTGACAAACTGTGTAATTTAAGGTAAAACTGAAATTTGAAAAGTGGCAGTGGTAATTCACTGTGTGATACGATTATTATAAAGATGTAAATTTAATGCAAATACATCTCAAAAAAAGTATAATACAACGTGTCAGAATGTCAGAAATAATGTAGGGCTTGTAATGTAATGTTCGCTTTTGTTGTCTGTTCGTGTTTATTTCTGGAACGACAAATTTAAAATGTTATTAGAGAATCTTCTTACGTCTCTTTGAATGTATTCTTATTTATTTCTAAATTATTGTGAAAGCAATTTGGCTTATTTGTTTACAGAATCTTTTTTATGCTTAGTTTTTGCTGTAAATAATATTTTGTGGCCTTTTAGATGTACTACATTAAACTAAAATAGATTCAGCTCATAAATTTCGGAAATATTCTGTTAAAGTTAATTTGTCTACAAGTAACCTAATAAGATTGAGTATAAATAAAATACTTTTTATTTCAACCATATTTATTTATTTTAACCAAGTTCTATTGTTGCTATGACAACACTAACTGTTTATTTTTTAATATAACCTTTGATAATGGCATGTAAACATGTCGAAATACGTATAAGGTTAAAATAACTAAATATTGTTGAAGTGTATTTTATTTATACTCAATAAATATGGACTTCAACGAAGTAAAGCTAGAACTTAATAAGAGCTTGTTAAAAGAAGCTATAAATTAATAAAGTATAGAAAATTGCTACGTTACACCACATAATATTGTTTTCTCTTTAACTTTATTTCGCACTCGATCCATTCTCGGATTGCACACCTCGACCGTTCTATTTCTAAATCTGGGAACGTGTAAGCAGAGATGCATCAAGCGAGAAATCAATATCGGCCGCGGCTTACTCCCAAATTAAGTTATCCATTGATTGCGAATTGTACGAAAAAAATGGTCCCGTATTTGTTCGTTTTTCGCTATACTTTTACAATTTTGTTCTTTTTGTGTAGTTTCTTTTGAGGGAACAGTCTTTTTAAATTGCATTAGAAATAGAAAATAAAATACCTCGTTGAAAATTAAAAATTTTTATTTGTGTTGCTTGCAATGACATACAAAAAGTTTAAAGAGCTTGTTTTTTTTACCAAATCGCTTTATATTATTAGGCGATATTGTTTCAAATCCGAAAAGAATTAAATTATCCAGGATGAAGTACCCAATTTTCCTGAGGATGATTTCAATTTCTGATTATGTTATTGTTGTAACGTCTTTTCTGTTATTTATCGGGGGTGGCAGGTGGAGCGGGAGCACTACAACTAAGACTATAATATCAGGGCCAGTAATGTCCACAAAGAAGGTCCTGAGAGAGCTCAAGAATACCAACTGTGCACACAAAAACACCACAAATGAACTTGGGCCTTTTATCGCGGCCAACCAGGGCTGGACAAATCTCAAGGGGCTGCATAACTGTGCGACCGCGATACACTTGCCAAAATAACTTTGAGATGTTGTCTCCGGAATGCGAGATGCGACTTTGGAGGTGATTCGCCCTTTTATAAGAAGAGATTTGACCAGATTTAGAAGGTTTATGTTGTCCCATTCTTCTTGTCGAACTCGAAGCTTTTTTGCCTGCATCCTTGACCCCACACAGGATAATTTAATATTTTTTTTATTGCTTCACGACTTTACGAACAATACCACTAAGTAGTAATTTTTAAAGAATTCTTTTCGTGTCTTGTACCTGGAAAATATGTACAGGGTACTTTAAAATTGAGGATTTTATAAATTAAGACTCATCCTGTATGTAATCCTTTCAGAAGACGCATAATTAACATCGAGACATTTTTCCGGCAAATGGGATTTTTCTTTCGGTTGACGGACACAGAAAGATTAATCTTTGAGATTAAAAACAACAAAAGCTTGGTGGAGATTTTTCAAATTGCGGCAGGGCTGTAAATAAACCAGTAAAAAAGGTCTGTAATGCAATAAGTTGTTAGTTTATCTGTATAATAAAAGAAATTCCGGGCACAAACATCAAAAATAAACCAAAGCAATAAAAGATAGAGGACGAAATGAAAAATGGTACAAGAGGGAAATAAAAGAGAGGTGCGAGCCGAAATGAAGCGATGTAGATATTGTCCGCCGCATGCACTCCAACGTTGTCCATAATATGGACAAAGGAGCAATAAGGACGGAAGGGCTTATGAAAAAGCGATGGAAATATTGCAGAATATCCTTCTAACGTATAATACGGACGTATGAAGATGAACGCGCTTGTAAAATATTATGTCGAATTTATTATTCATATATTTGAAGCGGACTAACGTTTTTTGTCCTTCTAAAGGTACTTTTCTCGTCAAATTGCGGACGGCACTAATGGATTAGATCACAGAGCGTGCGTTTAATGATTTAGTGCTTAGTACCTGTATACATGACTTACTGTAAGTTGTTGTTATTAATTTATTTGCGGATAGGTTTAAACACTATACGGTTCAAAAAACTGCTATTACTTAAGGTTGGGCATAATTATTAATGAATGCATTTTTATTAAATCGTGAAAATATTTTATAATTAAATAAAATAATTACAGAATTAAGCTTACGTGATTCGTATGAAGGCAATCTGTAAATAAAGTTGTTCTTTAAGCATCTTATTGCAAGCATTTCAGTTTGGAGAATGAGCAGGCCATGCTATGTGTCGGTTACGAGATGTTACCTAGCTCGCAAAAGTGTCATTGCTATACGAGCTGTGTTAGTAGTTGTGTTTTCATTGCACTGGGGGTAACAAAATAATTTATATGAAAAAGAATCCTGCAGCATGTATTGATCAAAACTGCAGAACTATTGTGATTTTCATAAAAATTAGACCCAATTCTTCCAGTAGAAGAAATTTCACGTTGAACCGGAATTTTTTATGAGTGAGGTAATTTGGAAACAGATGGCTGATCAAAAAACCATAGAAAAAGTTTACATAAGCATAGATCTGGAAACGCTTCTTTACAGAGTTACCGCCTTCAGTCTAATCACGCTTTATTTATTATCTCTGCCATAAGTTAAGATTTTTGATTCAAAGTAGGGATATTCCACTCACAAGTGTAACAACCAATGGCAGTCGTTTATTTTCAGGCTCCTAACCCATCACGCATAGACTGGGCGCGATAATACGTTCTTTTAGGAAGCTCCGGTGTTGTCTTTTAACCATAGCAATCACATCAGCATTGTTTTTTACTTTCTATCTTCAATAATTAAATAACGCGTTAGAATGGAATAACGTTACAAAGAATTATAATAAATAAATGTGTTAACATTTAGTTCGTGGAATACCCTGCATAATCCCATTCGTGAATTAAAATGTTTTTATATTTTTGTATTTCATTAACCAACTTAATTGTATTGATACAAGGCACCAATACCATTTTGTTGTCAATGAATCGACAGAATTATGGATAATTTGTAGTTCATTTGTGGGATTGCTGTAAGCTATTGTACTATTGATGATTAATATTTTCATTTGTTTTTGTTTAAATCCATTAACCAGAGGCGTAAATCGGAAAAGGTGCTTGACGTAGCTCTAACATGTTTTGTTACACTTTACACAGATTTTATATTTTTTTTACTTGACAATATCTATAAGAAACTTCAAAAAAAAGGTATTCTTATTTCGCATCGCGAAGTCCAGCAGTTTTCGAGATAAATTTTGTTTTTATAAAAATTTTAGTCAACATGAAAGTATAAGTGTTCTATAAGAAGAAAACAGTCTGTATAGGCTTTGGGGATATTCTACAACCAAATTTAAAAAAATTTTTAGATAAAATGGGTCTGGAAACTCTTTCTTACGAAGTTACAACGTACGGCAAAAAAACCGCTTACTATTAGGACATGAGTCTGAAAACGTTTCCTGCTGGGGCTCCCCTCTCTTACAAAATCTGTAACTTTGTAAGAAAGCTTTTCCAGGTCAGGTTTATGGGAACTGTTGTATTGCTTTAATGTTTATAACCTACCCAAAAGTCTGTACAGCCTATTTTAGCATTTTCAGAAAACACTCAGACCTTCATCGCAACTTAATTTTTACAAACATTGCAATATATTGAAAATGGTTGGATGTGGTATTTTATACCAAGAGTACATTCTCATTCAATCAATAAACCAAAAGTTAGAAAAGTTAACACATACGTCAACCCCTCTCTCACATCCACGCCTCTAAAAATTAAAATAAAATATTTTAATTTATGGTGGAATTATTAATTAAAACCTGATTAGACGCTTTCATTTTTGAAAGGCTGTCACTCCCCAAGAGCGTTGCCTGAATTATGTTTATTTAAACTTTTTCGAATGTGTATAGTGATCTGCGATTTCTCTCCAAAATATTTACCATGATTTTGGAAACGCTTCGTATAACTCATTCTTGTGTAAGTTACGAGCAGCAATTCAGGAATTTGTATTTGTTGTTTCAAGTAAAAGTCAAACAACATACAATAAATTTATTATATATAGCAACATAAAATATTGCAATAAATAGGTTTTTAAGTTTTTTTTAACAAAGAGCGTTAACTAGAAAATGCTAATATTTTATTCTTTGAATCGGACCATACTAATATAACTTTTTTGTTTAAAATTACTTGAAGAGAAACAGAACGCTATGTATATTGATCGAAAATATTACATTATGCTCTATGAGCAATCAAACAGTTTTTGTATTCTGACTGTTTTTAAACTTAAAGCACTCCATCATCTATGTTTAACTTTTAATACATTAAAACTTAAAAAATGTACTATATAGGGTGTTTTATGATGACCGCTCACGACGTATAACTTTTGTATTAGTAGAGATATAAAAAAAAAATTGTTAACATAAAGCAGTTTTCTTGGAAGGCAGGGAAACATAACATTTATCAAAGCAACCTGGTTTATCTTAAACATTTTTATTGTTTTAACAATAAAAAAACAGACAATTTCCGGTTGAACCCGGATCCGCTGCATTGGGGGCCCGGCCCGCGCGTTTTCCACTGAGTTACGGTCGCTAGAGTAAATAATATTTTGTATATTATTATAGAAAATATTATTTACTCTATGACCATATGAAAAATAATTTTAAAATGTGAACCTCTTGGTTTCCTACCATTTTTAAATGAAACATTTTTCTTCTAATTAAAATTTTTGTACACCTTGCATTGGATTGAAGCTTGGACAACATAGAAATATTACTATGTTTAAACGTAATGATGCAGAATTTAGTCAAGACAGCAAGAAGTGTATGAGGAACTAGAACTATTTTAGTAATTTTATTGTATGTAGTTTGGATTTTTCTCTGTCTCGCATTTATTGCTGATATTCACATAGAACTACCGTTTGCTGTTAACGCTAGCTAAACGCTAAGCAATTATATGCTAAGAGACTATTAGATAATTGATAAATTAAACTGCCCTCGGTTTGATAATCTACAGAGCAAACAACAACTGACCACATTACGACTCACTTGGTACACACAGCAGGAATTGACAATGTGTGCACCAGTGGGCTGTGATATCTGGATGCACATATTGCCTTGCTTCTATCTCTCATTCACAGCTAATTGAACGGCAGTACAGGGAAGAGATGTACCTACAACTATTTCTGTACACTTGATGAAGCGGGAAATTAGAGCATATTTGGTTAGGTGTCCAGCCGTTTGGAACAATTTCATTAATCTCCACCAAACGGGGGTAGAACTTTCATACGATTAATAAACGGAAGTGTGCGAAATGCACGCTCGAACGGGTTTTGTTTGTCAAAACAATACGTAATTCGCATCTATGTATGATAACACACGATACCACAAATAAAATTATCCAGATAACACCGAAGCAAATAGATAAATAGGACACTTCACTAAATCCCAACGCGTACTGCAAATAAATCTGCTTTCATGTAACAACACTCAATTGATTTCCGTTGTGGCAGACCTACTCCAATAGGACACTAGATCCAGTATCAATCAAATCTCTAATCCCGTTCTCGTTGACAAACGGAAACACAAGTCCACAGGCACGTGCGGTGGACTGAGTTCGGGGAATTGATTGATATTGTGATGTTTATTTCCTCTCGACTACTTCAATTAATAAACGTATGACCTTCGTAAATTAAATTGCAAAATCAATTATTCCCTTTTCAGGGCCGGACTGACTGTAAAAGCTCCTAAATAATCTGCATGTAAGAAAAGCCTACACAGTGTGTTCAAGGTAGCATGGACTTAACTACAGTCAAAACTCTGTACTTTTTAATCTTACGAAAAAATGAGCAATTTATTGGAAAGCTTTGGTTGATGTATAAATGGCTAATATGCAATAGATAATGATTATCTGTATATAAAACACTTAATTACTTTAACAATATTTATTTATTTTAACCTTATACGTATTTCGGCATGTTTACATGCCATTGTCGAAGGTTATAGAAAGTAAACAGTTAGTGTTGTTATAGCAATAGAACTTGGTGACTTGATCTCGGTAATGGTCTGCAGCTGACTTGATTTCTTATTCCAAAATATCCAATATCCAAACGGTACAGTTTTTAAATGTTTGTGAATTTTAAAAGCTTCTAGTATATCTAATTTACGTTTATCATCACACAATTGTAAACATTTTATAGTGTTATTAGATGTCATTGAATGATTGTGTTCTAGTAAGTGTTTAGCGTAATTGGATTTATGTGGGTGTTTGTATTTGTAACAACGTACGTGTTCTTTATACCTAATATCAAAATTTCTAATTGTCTGGCCTATATAAACCGAATTACAATGCGAACAATTTAATTTGTAAATGCCTAATTTTAGAAATCATCTGTTTTTGATTTTGCATTAAACAAAGTGTTTAAGATGTTTCTAGTTGCTCTAAAACTTATTTTGTATTTATTTGTTTAGTTTATAATTTTAGCAATTTTTTTTCTGATTTGTCTCCAAATATGGGATCGAGGCATATTAATTGTATCAGATGAAGTTGGAGTATTCGGATAAATTTTCTAAAACACTAACTGTTTACTTTTTGATATAACCTGTGACAATAGCGTGTAAACATGCCGAAATACGTATAAGGTTAAAATAAATAGATATTGTTAAAGTAATTAAGTATTTTATATACAGATAATAATCATTAAATATGGACTTTAACGAAGTAAAGTTGGAATTTCTAAATAAAATGCAATAGATGTTTTATTTTTTTTAATTCAGGATAGTTTTTACCGTTGGGAATCAAACTAGCGCCTCAATAATAGCACTCCCGAAAATAGCGCAATCGATAATAGCCCCCAGTAAAAATAGCGACAGGCAAAAACGTAATCTGCTGTAAAAATTTTGGCTGTCGAAAAAGTTTCCCACAAAAATGGCGCACATCAATAATGTCGCCAGGCAATAATGTTGCCGACAAACAAGAGCTGTCGAAAATGTAGTCAGCAAAATTAGCGCCAGTGAAAACCGTCGTCGGCAAAAATATCGCCCTCAAACATATTGCGGGAAAAGTAGCGTCATATATGTCGCCTGCTAAAATAGCGCTGTCACAAATATCGCCGGTGAAAAATGCCGACAGAAAAAAAATTAGCGCCGAAAATAGCGCACATCAATAATGTTGCTAGGCAATAATGTCGTCTGGCAATAAATGTTGCCGGCGAAAAAAGGGCATTTAAAATTTCGCCAGCAAAAATAGCGCTCATATATGTCGCCGGCTACGGTTTTGATGGCGGTATTTTTTCGAGCGACATTTTTGACGGCGCTATTATTGCCGGCGACATTTGTGATAGCGCTATTTGAACCGGCGACATATTTGAGGGCGCTATTTTTGTCGGCAACGTATGTGAGGGATTTGTTTTTTGTAAATCATCGATAGTAAAATATCGACACAACAGTGGAATCAAATATCTTAACTTATGGCAGCCATATTTTTATATTAAATCCGCAACTGTCTCACCATAACACGACGATTTCATCTCCAAAAAATCTCCAAGAAATCAGCATAACACGAGGCCGCGCCCTAACATCTTCATTTAGTTTATTGCTTGTTTTTGGTAAATGTTTATGTTGCTGTAACTACTGCTACTATAATTTGTTATGGCTGCCTTTAGTTCTGGAGGGTCGAATAAATAAACAGTAGTATATCCTCAAATCTGCATTATGAATTTACATTACATGGGATTAAAGAATTAAGAAAAATACGGTCATGTCAGGTTTTTACGCGCATGTTTAAAAATACGCTAAGAATAAAAAACAATAACAAACTAACAAACTGCTGCGTCTACCAGCTCGCATTTGCAAAGAACAAGATTAACTTTTAGCGAAATACACGTTTTAGATTTCCAACAACTAAAAAAAATTGGTTTTAAATATGTATGTTTGTGGATGGCTATGTGTGTAACAGATTTTTTTAAAAACGGAATTTTCAAAATTGATAACGGAATCTGTTAGAAGACCTTAGAGAAAGCGAATGCTATTTTTTCTACCATAGTAGCAATAAACATGGCGGCTGCTACGAATTGTTCATAATTTTGAATTTAACGCCTTAGTAACTTAAAACGAGTTCGCAGATGGGGATGAAATTTAGTACTATAATAGTCCTAGGGTAGTACACTGTCATTGTGAATAATTCTTGTTTGAATAAAAAATTCAGGCATGAAAATTATACAAAAAATATATATCAAAAACTGGTTACGCTGTTACGTTTACATTTTGTAGAGAGATAGGGAAAGTCTACAATTTGGTTTGCGTTTCAGTTTACTGATTTTTCTGTGACGCTTTCTATGGTTTTTTTTAATCAAAAAATGTATGCTCCTGTATCTAATAAACGAGGAAAGTACTTTATTTGTGTTTAGTAACTTTTAAAAAATAATACCCATCGCGCGCGCTTGGGTTGTGTAATCTCAGCTACAGCCGTATTCCTCTCAAGTTGAGACAGGTCGCAGGGATCCGGATTTGGTATATTGAAAGAATCGCAGCAATTGCTATTTAATTCATAAAACTCAGACTTCCATCCGCGATTCGTTACACTACCTACTTAATTAGTTAACAGAAACAAAGGAATCGTGGTTCGGGTTTCCCTAGTATAAATAAAATGTGATTAATAAGCTGTTGTATTCTGGGGAGGAGATAACTCCATAAGGTAACATTTTAGATAAATGTTTATGCGAATCTTTTCTCTTAAATTGATGTAAGAAATTGCCTCCGGAAGTTTATCGGTGTAATGTCTGGAGCACTCTGTATGTATGTTTTTAATTTCCACTTATTGAACCAAGTTTGATCTATAAATTATGTATGGTTAGTGTGGAGGTGCATAGTTGAACTGTGTGTAACATCAACTGTTACATATTCAAACAAAGTTCCACGCATTCACGTTAGCTACGTTATTAACACTGAGATATTAATAAGCGCGTTATTAACGCTATGATTTGGTAGCATAACAGGGAGTAGTCTTGACAACAATACCCGGATTTTCACGTCTCCTGAACGTCTTTGCGTTTGTTCCCTCAGCCGTGTATCTATTTGCCTAATTAACTATAACGCGGGTGTATGTAATCATTTGCAAGCTTACAGAGACGACTTTAGGGCATCCCTTTGTTATTCTAATTAGGTATTGTTATCAAATCACCCTGTATATTTTTGGTTTAAAAAATTAAAATATTACGACTATTTTTACAATTCTTATGGGATTATCTACTAGAAAAATACACTTTTTATAAATCCAAAAACTATTTATATTTTCAATGCAAACGACTCAAATAAATAAACCTATTTAGTTGAAACTTTTTTCCACGATATGCAATTTTCCGAATTACCCATAAAATATTTAAGCCGGTCCTGTTTTATTCTTGCATTCCTACGCGTACCAGAACTATATAAACAGAATCAGACCGACAGTAAACAACATCAGAAGCATACCCGCAGGAAAATTGTTTTAATGAACAATTAAAATTTAGAAATTCCAAAATTAATTCGTTTTTACTTCGCATTAATATTTTAGCCTATTTCTGACATTTTAGGTTTATATTAATGTGAAGGAAAAACAAGAAGTAGGATATGTTAAAATATTTTCAAGGTTAATTATTATTTTTACAGCTTTTTGAACTAAATAATTTTTTTTCGGGAAAATAAAAGAATAGGATCTTTAAAATTTTTGTATTAAAACTGACTTTTAACAATTCGTTTTCAAAATTTGAATAAATGGCATGGCATGGCATTTTTAAAATTAAAAGTTCGTTTTTAAAAATACCTATCCAATGATGACATGACCGCGTTTGACGTATATTTAACAAAGCCAAGTTAATGTAAATATTTTGAAAATTTAACTACTTATAAAAATGTAATTTCAGATTCAAAATCTGTATGAATAATTGCCTTAAATATGTCAAAACCGCTTTGCACCGTCTTTAATAATAAACAAATTATTCACGAAAAGCGAAAACTGAAATTTTTTGTTAATTCAGCCTGTAGTAAAAATTATGCAAAAATTGTAGGACTTAAATGTGCATCATCGTAGTACTTAAGATGCTGAATAATTCTTCTCATTTAACCGAATTTCTATCTCTTACCGTTAGCGAGATCCCTGCATAGTAGTTGGTCGTCAAAATTTAAAAGCGGCCGACACATTTCGTCTGTACCTTTCTTCTACATCCAAAATATTGGCTTATTTTTCTCAAAATAACTTGCCTCCCATAAGATCAGGATACACTTAGTATACTTAGTAAGGAAGTTAGGTAGGTTATGACTCATCGTTCTTGCTTGCCGTTTGGGCGTTTATAATAAATATAACCAAAACAAGCTCTGACTTTTGGTAGTATTCGCTTTAACTCAGAACGTCTATGG
This sequence comes from Ctenicera cuprea, assembly GCA_958336395.1. Classification (NCBI taxonomy): domain Eukaryota; kingdom Metazoa; phylum Arthropoda; class Insecta; order Coleoptera; family Elateridae; genus Ctenicera; species Ctenicera cuprea. The sequence goes on along the minus strand of OY284487.1, from coordinate 4,193,348 downwards.
GAATACAAAAGAAACTAAAATTTGAAAATTTGTAATTCTTATAAGCTTATATAAAAAAAAGGTTACGAAAAAGAAGGCTCGTTTTTGGATTCCTGGGGGTTCAAAATTAGTATTATTTTCAAAAATTCTAAAACGTGTTTATTTCGATATCGCAATACCTTCCCATATTTGAAGTACTGTAAAGCAGAAAGATTACGGTTTAAACACTTTATATTTTGAAAAATTTCCAATTCTGAAGTTCGAGATTTCAACATTTGCACCTCCAAATCTTCCAAATTTGTATAGTAACCTACGGTTTTAATGTTGTGTTAGGTATCTTGAAATATCACCTTTAAATTTGGAAACGGCCGTAATTAAATATCTCTGTTTTAATATTTTGGTGTTGAATTATTTAACTCAGATTCCGCTTTATTTTATTTTACCTGAAATATTAAATTACATTTTTTGATACAAAAATGTGTTATGAGAAGTTTCAGCTTTGAGTTTAAAATTTTCAACTAAAAAATGTAAAGTATTGATTTTTTTGAACCAGAAATTTTGGCGTGTTTTAAATATAAAACTGTTTATTTTTATTTTTTTAGGGGTACTGAAAATTTTTCAAAAATCTGAAAAAATGGATGTCGGATATTAGAAAACAGTGTGTTCGAAAAGTATGGAATATGCTATATATCTCAGTAAATATACATTTTGTAGCAACATATTTTAAATTAAAGTTGTTTAGTATTGAGTTTTACACAACAGGGCAATACCTAATTATAATTTTTTTTTTAACAAAAGCTCAACGAATAACACTCAGTTTTTTTCATGGCAAGGTCCCTAATATTATACTCATTTGGTATGGATTTTAATTCTCCCTTCAATGTAAAACTTTAATATCCTTACATGAAAACATTTTCGCGAAAACGCGAAAACCTTCTTCATATTAACAAGCATTTAATGAAAAGCCTATCACAGTAGTACTGTGCCTGGAAATTTATTTGTTATCTCTTAGAAATCAAAACGATTGTGATAGGATTTGGTTTAAATTCAAGGTCTGGAGAAGTTTTACGCGTTTTTCGTTCTGCAAGTCTATTAAAGTTTTAGTTTTTAGATCTAATAAGTACACTTAAGAAATTTTTTTAGACATTTGCATATTATTCTAAAATGAAATTCGCCTGTGTTCATATAAATTGATCAGCAAGGAAAGACCTATTTTCTTAAGGAAAGGTCTTCCTTAACTGTACAGTAATTTTCCTATGTGAAAATACATCCGATTCTGTTTACGGGATTTTCTGGGGGTTGTTTCCTTCAAAAAATAATTTTACTGGGGTCGTTTTGTTTTTACCGTAGCCGTTTTGAGACGATTTTGGCGGGTGAATTCTCTATCAATGGTTTTCCCAAGGCTTTATTTCTGGGCCCTTTCTCAGGGACGTTTTCACCATGAACCAAAAATGACCCACAAAAGCAGAAGCTATGTTCTTTATCGCATGCTATTGCTGACATGCGAGGCTGTAGAGATGATTCGTTCGCGAACGACTCGTTCAAATAATCCTGCTTACGAACTGAAAGAGATGAATCGGTTCGCAAATTACTATCACTTCGGTTCGCGGACCTCAACGCAGCCCTGCGCTGCTTAGTCAAACACACGATTACATTATTGTATAATGTATTTGATGAGAGAAGTATGATTGTTATTTTAAACAGCGTCTTCTCAAAGCACTGCCGATAAACTGGACATTTATGCAATTTATTACCGATAAACTTTGCGGAAATGCAACAGCCGTCGAAATGTTATGGTGAGACAGTTACGAATTTATTATATAGATATGCTCTAATACTATAAAAAATCTTTAAAAAAAAAGTTTTTAATAGTGTTTGAACCTGTCGAATCTATGAGTAAATGATACTTTTCTCCTAGCACTCTGTATAATAAATAACAATAAGTAAGTTTTAATTAAAAATTACACTTACATTTTCATTTTTGTACTAAAAAGGAAAAAAAAACAATACAGTATAATATTAAAGCTTCTGTCGCTTTTAAAAGCAAACCAATTATAGCTTTTGGTTCAGTAAAAATCAAAAGCATTCAAGGGATATTATTCATCGTAAATGGGTAAAAGTACTAAACTCTTTTGTCGTTTTTGAACTTTCCACCTCTTTGGGTGATTTTTCACATAAATAGAAGAGAGAAAACCCTCTAAATGTCATCCCTAATTTTATTCTGTCTCTTTGCTCTACCTCCCCTTTAATCGTTCGCCCTTTATTACGCCGGTTCCGCACTTTAATTTCTATCTGAGGCGCATTAACTTTTTTTTATTCACAAAAACAGGTGAATTATGTTCTTGGTCCAGTGGTTTCGTTTGACTTCGCTTTTATTTTTTATGCTGGCACGGTTTTCCCCTGCATTAATTGCTTTTACATTGTATTCCTTTTTTTCTCGATTTCCGCATGTTATAGCTATGTAGAAAAAGCTTATTAATTTTATTTCCTTTTGTTGGGTTTGCTGATGTAACGAAATTTTCAAATTATTACCCTTACGAGCAAAAGTAACAAACAATGTTAATTAAATTATCCGATAAATTTAATTTTCAGTGTATTGGTTTTAATTTTTAGGAGAACATTAACTCAATTTAGAGTTTTAATTGGTTCCAAAAACTTCAAGTTAATCAAAATCAGACAATATCTGTTATTTTTTGCGAGAAGCTGTTTTCGCTGTAAGGGAAAACAAGCAATCTTTTTTTATCATCTAATCAAGCGTAGGGCGGCTTTAATTATACCGAAGCGCTAAAAGTTTTTTTTTAGCGAAAGCTCATTAGGGCGCATTTTTAATTAAAAGTGTAGCTCCATAGTTCTATTATGCAGTTTATTGATGAATTTGAAATCGGTTGTTAATAATTGTTCTATTATTCTATTGTTTGATTTGTTCCGAACTAATAACTGGCTTTTATTTAGTTTATTGCATGATTTCCCGGGTAATATTTTATTACTACAATAATGGCGTATATCTAACGGTTTGAAAAATATGATGGTATGTATCCACGAAATGTGGGAAATTATGTCAATAATTTAAATGTATTCGTTATCGTGACTGAAAATTAAATTGTGATAGAATTACTGAAACTTTATGAAGACATATCAGGCTATGATTAACACTATAATTTTGTTCTATAATATTAATTCGAACGTTAACGTTTATGGTACCTACGTAACCGCCATTGTGGTATCTTTATGAGCTTAGACCTCCTACTTAATTCTAACGATTACTAACGTCGTAACATCAGGATAACTGTAATTATTTCGTAAGTATACCGGAATTCTAAATTACATTCGTCACTCATAAGCAAGAAACGACCACAATAAGGGACCTTAATTATAAATTGTTTGATTTTGTAACTTTATTTTTTTTTAAATTCCTTTAACCTGTTCATGAAACGCCGTTTTACTTTTTATTGACAGTGACTGTTTGCAAAATAAAAATCAAAAATTTACATAATTTAAAAATATCTCAGATATTTATATTTAATAAAAACTATCTTAAATATTTGTAATTGTTTAAAACTATCTTCGATACTCATAATTATTTAAAAATGTTTCTGAAACATTTTTAAATCGCTTATTTGAAAATATCTTATAGATAATTTAAAAGCAATTTAAAACACTCCGTGTTAGAAATTAATAGTCGACGTCTGTTTATTATGATACCTTAATTCAAAATATCTTTAAGATATTTTGTATTGTTTAAAACTTTCATTCGAAGTTTTGTAAATGAACATATTAGCAATATCTTAGATTTGTTTTTCATTTTAACAGTGTTTTAATTGTTTTTAATAAACAAATGATGTCTAAGATATTTGCAAATTAATTAATTAAAACTTTTCTAAGTTGCAGCTTCCGCGGCCGTTGTTAATGGCACTAGGCTTCTCCGAACGTGGATGCTGCACGCTGATGAAAATAGAATGTCTATGTTTACACATGGCTAGTGCATATAAGCGATATTGATGTAAATTGTTGTTGCAGTCACAAAACATATACCATTAGTCTATTCTCTATTACTTAGCAGCTAAACTTGCGCGGGGTAACACATTAATAAATGCATTACTAAATGAGATTATAATATAACCATGCGAGTCGCAACTTTGCCAGATGTCGTTAGACTTAGCGGTAATACAAATAAAATAGATGGCAGTAATTTCTAAATATCTTAGATATTCGACAATTGTTTTATTTTAAAACAACTAAGTTATTTTAAATTAAATTTATTGTATAATTTAAATTTAAAATACCTATGTAAGATATTGGGACAAATTTAATTAAAAATAGCTTAAGATATTTTAAATTCAAATTAAGTTTAAATACTTTAAAATGGCTATAAGGTATTTGTAAACAGATATTTAAAAATATCGGAGATATTTTTAAATATAAAAATATCTGAGGTATTTTTAAATATAAAAATATCTTAGATATTCTTAATTCAAATTTATTTATAGTACAAACTTAGAAATCTTTAAGATATTTTACCTATTATATTATACCTGAATCATAATCTCTGTTTTTGAAACTAAAAAGCGTGCAAAATCGGTCCTTTAAAGCACTAGTGCTTTAAAGTTGCCTAGGTAACAACAAATTCACCTACACATTTTGAACAATGATAAATACACATCCAATTGCTAACCGTTTCTATATCAACGATTAATAACACAGATTACTTCGAAAAAGGGATTTCAATTTCATTTTTTTGTTACAATTTTCAGATTGTAGTGCAGGTATAATAAAAAATAGCGTATAATACACGTGTATAAGCAAGCCTTTAAAGGCTTGCTTATACACTTGTATAATAATATACTATTTAACTTAATCATATCTTGAAAAATTTTTAACACCTTTTAACATACTCGTATAATTTTATTTTGTTTCACTAGTTTTGCTTCCAATAAAAAGTAAAACAAAACGGGGTTTCATACCTGTTACAGTGTTTTTCTCCCTTATTATCTATCTCTTTTATTACTGATTTCAGTTTTAAATGCGTCACATTATAAAGCCTATCTATACAGTGTCGACTCCATAGTTTGCGTGGTTGGGTGCAAAATTTATGGGCGACACCGACGATTCAGTAGCGCACCTAACGAAAATGTGATTGAGCGATTGAGGTAAAAGGGAGGCATAAAATTAAACAAGAAATATGCAAGAAAGAAGAAAGTACAGAGTTACAATAGTGGAAAGAAAACTGCATGAAGAGAATGAGAGGAGAATTTCGAGAGAGATGCGGTAGGGAGAACCAAGAGAGGAGCCAGAGATGGGATGGGCGAGCGTGTGAGGGCTTCCAACGGATGTGAGGGAAGAACAATGAGAAGGGATAGATGAATAGTAAGCAAGGGAGAAGGCAGATAGGGGTAGAGATCAAACTAAAGAGTGGTAGGGGAATAAGAAAGGTGGTTTAAAGAGAGGTGACGATGAGCTGGTGGAGAGAGAAGTGATGGTAAAAGAACGAAACTGAAATGGTGAAAATTATTTATTTGAAAAAAATATCCGTTGAGAACGGGTCTCGGCGCTGGTACTATTTTTAAATTGTGTAATTACGTTGTACCACAATCTGCATAGGCCAATGTGAGACACATTTAATTTAATTTAGTTCTATTTCTGTAAAGTAAATTACTGTTTCGTGTTTGTGCAACTACTTATTATGCTGTACAATTACAAAGTTCATTTTGCTTATTTACTTTCTGATTAAGATAGGATTACGTGCATTAGCATTTCCTATTTCTGGAACGCGGCGTCTGTCATACTCATAATCAATGGCTTGTTTGAGGTTAATAAATAATGATTTAATAAATATTTAACTATTAAAAATTAATAGTTTATTAAATATTTATTAATAATGTTTCAGCATGTGCCTACCACACAATCAATTCAAAATATTAAATAATGATTTCTAAAATTTTAATTATTTCTTTGATCTTATCTTTTTTTAGCTTGTAGTTGATATAGCGCCATCGAAAAAAAATAAATCAGGTTATCTGTGTGATACAAACTCTTATGTTGGCATTAGTGGTTGCTGAGCAGAGTGCTTTTTTACCGACCACCGCTGGGGTTTTAAGGTTGTTTAAAATTTCAATTCATTTTAAGGTTCTATAATCAACAAGCAACAAATACAACGCTGGTTAAACTAACCATAATATTTTACGAAAATTAATATAAAGTAGCTGAAATCGTGGGCTACGCTCCACGTTTCTGTAATAACTTAAAAAGAAATAATATATACATTGTGTCGACTGTAACCGTTCGTGCTTTTGGTGTCTTTTATTTTAGTTATTTAATTTTAAATCTATCTCGGTCTAGCTTAATCTAGCACTTATAAGACTACTGTTTTAAGACGATTAAGGTTTCTAAAGAATTCGATAGGCTGCAACTTCGGTGACATAAATCAAATTCTTTCAAATTGGAAAATACTTATATTTTAAATAACTCAATACTCTCAATAAAATGCAAAGTCGGGTTATTGGCAAACTTATAATGACAACAAACTAAATACAAGCACATAAGTACAAACTTCAAGAGTACATTACTGAATAGAACAGGTTAATACTTATATAAATAAATAGCGTAACGCAAACGTGATAACAACGAACTTTTTTTAATTAAAACAATCTGTGCTGACTAATCATTTGATCGGGATTACATCTTTATTTGTTATTACTTAATCTTAAAGCCGCGCTCTCTATTGTGGGGAATCCCATATGTTTATCCACCCCATTCAATAGTTTCAAACAGAAAGAGCGAAAACGAGTTCGAATCTCGGTGAAATAGATTGGCAAATTCAATCGTTCATGGATGATTATTTCAATTTGGGGCACTAACAATTATGAAAACCATTTCAAAACTTTCCAAAATTTTTAAAAATATAGGAAATTTTTTAACTTTCCAAAAAATTATTTAAAATTTCCAGATTTTCCAAATTTTCAAGTGTTCAAAAGACTCTAACTTTTAAAATGTTTAAAATTATATAAATTTATTTAAAAATCTTGAAAATGTTGCAAATATATAAAATATTTAAATCAATAAATGCGAGGAAAATCCCGTAGCGGTTGCTTGATAGCTTTTTGTGGGTATGGACTTGCTCACTTTACGAGCTTTTTTTTCGTTACACATGCGTATTGAGTAAGAAAATTCGCCTTTCTACAGTTTCTCATCAATTCGAAAGGATGAAAGTTTTATGCTTAAGAAGAAACATAATTCAATAAATATTCAATTTAGAATAACAATAAGCTGTCGATCTTTAAAAAATAATTAGCAAGCTGCAAAAGTTTTCCAATTTTAATTTTTCTAAAACTTCAAAAAGTTTTGAAGTTTTATCGACGATCTTATTGTTTTTAATATGCGCACCCACATATTAAAAATATTTAAAATTATCGAATTTTTTGCATGCTCGTAGCTGCGGAATGCAATTTCCACACAAACTGGGACGAGGGCAAAAATGAGCGACAGCGAGAACATCAATTAGCAATTCCTTTGCCCAAAATTCGATCTATACCTCTCCCCTTTTTTAATACTCTGTACTAAAACATGAACAGAGATAAGCGATGAAAATGCGTAATTTTTAAAGGGAACACTTTAGCGTATGTGTTAGAAAAACACATCTTTTTGATGGATTACTCTTGTACAACAGTCGTTAACTATTGTGAAGGGAAATTGCTAAAGAACGACACAAATAATGCACGTTCCTCGTTAAAATTACCGCACCCCTATAATTATTAGACAGTCAAAATAAACGCTTTTTATTTTTAAGTTTTTCCTATAAATGTTGGCAATTTAAGGCAAAATAGCATAGTTACACCTGAGTGTTTCGAAGTTGGAGGTCGTTACAGCTAAAACTTTGTCATAAATCATATAGAAAATGTAATACCAAACATGATATGGGTTATAAAGGCTACAACTTGTGCCTTTTATGGGCTGTTAAAGGATTTGTACATCGTTTCCTTTGAATATTTCCAGATATATATCGAATGTCTTATTTAGCTTTATTGTCCCCGTATAAAGCTGTAAATATTTCAGTCTTTTTTATGGATAGCTCTAAAATTTGAATTTACAACACATTTTCTAGTTTAAGAGCTTCTTTCAGAATTTAGAAGGAATTTTTCCTAAGTTTTAATTAAACTTCCAACAAATGTTTGATATTCTGTACCAAGTAGTTAAGTGTTTTATTTTTTAATGTACGTTATACCAGTATTTGTAATTTTTCTATTTTTTTCAGATTAATCTGTGAAGTTGACGTTGAGCAAATGGTGAAAAATTCGTTTGTAGATCATGCTAAGCACTGTAAGTACAGAAAAATTTAAATCCAATACTTTCCTATAGGAAGTGTTTTTCAAACTTATTATTTTAATAATTTTGATGGTTGAAAGATATGTTCTGCTGGTGGAATTTTTTGTTTCTCATCACTGTACACACACAACAACTAAGTGTGGTGCGAATGGCTTTTAGGATGACGATAGAATTTTTTAATACTAAATAAACTTTACAGAAAATTTAAGAAAAGTAATAAGAATTTATTGTACTTTATTGTACGCTGATAGTGGTTACTTAGTTTTGCAGGTCTTGTGAAAAGTATTTTCAGTTCTGGAGGCGAAGGAAAAAGTTAGTTACTTTTGTAAAATTGTTACTTTCTTTTACAAGCACTATCATGTGACAGAAGTTTAGCATGAAGCTTTGGCTCTTTGGTTTACAATAGAATTTTATAAAATTTTAAAACATTGACGTCAATTTAAGGAAATTAATTGCAAATCATTCTGTGGGCCATTATAAAATTAATTCCAAAAAGTGAGTTAGTTTTCTCAACCCGCTAATAATGAATTCCGAGTTTCCGCTACTCATCCTTGTATAACTAGGGGTGGCAATCTTCTACTTATTGATCAACACTACACTAATCGTTACACGAAATCTCCAATACACGCTGGTAAAACGCTTTATAATCTGTTACCCGATCTTCTAAAAAATGTTGTCTCACCAAAACTTTAAAATTAAACTCAGGTCGTACCTAAATGAAAGGGCACAATACAGGTTCGAAATATAAATTGGAAACTTACAATTTGGCAATTAATGTGCTTGTTAGTTAAAACTATGTTTTTTTGTAGTTGTAAGTGACATGACATTATGACTTTTTCCATACAATATCGTAATTATTGTCCGAGGGAAACAATAAAATATCGTATCTTATCTTATCTTATCTGGATAGACGATTTCATTTTATTTAAATATTTAATAATGTAAAAAAATCTTTTTAGTTCTGGAAAATAAGTTTTTAACTTGACAAAATGTACTTGGCGTCATAAAATGAGTTTTTGACGCCAAAAAATCACATTGACGTCAACAAATATCTTTTGTCGCCAATAAATATTTAATGAGTATCTGTATATAAAATACTTAATCACTTTAACAATATCTATTTATTTAAACCTTATACGTATTTCGGCATGTTTACATGCCATTGTCAAAGGTTATATGAAAGTAAACAGTTAGTGTTGTTATAGCAATAGAACTTTTTTACTTATCTTGGTAATCGTCTGCAGATGACTTGATTTCTCATTCCAAAATGTCCAGTAGAGGAGAATTTAACAGATCAATTTGCTCATTCATTAACGGTACAGTTTTTAAATGTTTGTGAATTTCAAAAGCTTCTAGTATATCTAATTTACGTTTATCATCACAAAAGTGTAAACATTTTATGGTGTTATTAGATGTCATTGAATGATTTTGTTCTAGTAAGTGTTTAGCGTAATTGGATTTATGTGGGTGTTTGTATTTGTAACAACGTACGTGTTCTTTATACCTAATATCAAAATTTCTAATTGTCTGGCCTATATAAACTGAATTACAATGCGAACAATTTAATTTGTAAATGCCTGATTTTAGCAAATCGTCTGTTTTTGATTTTGCATTAAACAAAGTGTTTAAGATGTTCCTAGTTGTTTTAAAGCTTACTTTATATTTATTTGTTTTGTTTATAATTTTATCAATTTTTTCTGATTTCTCACCAAAATATGGGATCGAAGCATATTTAATTGTATCGAACGAAGTTAGGATATTCTGATAAATTTTTTGAATGGCTAATTTATAATCTTTTTCTTTAATTAATGTATCAATAAGTTTAGTATTATAACCATTACTGTATGCAATTTGTTTAATAATTGAAATTTCTCTATTATAATTAATTTCATCTAAAGGGACCGTCAAAGCCCTATCTATCAGGGACCTGTATGCTGCTAATTTATGTATTTTATGGTGACAAGAATCGTGTGGTATTGTAATGTCTGTTTGTGTAGGTTTTCTATAAACTGAGTACTCAAATTTATTAGTTGAATTAATTTTTATGTTTAAATCTAAAAAGTTAATGGACTTATTTTGTTCAGTTTCTAGTGTAAATTTTATGTTTGGGTGCAAGCTGTTAATAAAAATTAAAAATTCATTAATTAAATCAAATGACTATTAAAACATGCTAAAATGTCATCAACATAACGAAACCAAAATATAACTTTCTCAGATTGATTTGATTCGAATATTTGATCTTCTAGATTTTCCATAAATATGTTAGCTAAAAGAGGTGAAATTGGACTTCCCATGGGTACACCATCTTTTTGGAAATAAATTTTATTATTAAAAGTAAAATAATTTTGATTGGTGCAAAGTTCAAATAATTGAATCAACTCAGTCCGTTTTATTAACTCAACATTTTTGTTAATAAGAATATCATTTAACAAAGGAATACACTCTTGAGGAGGTATTTGGGAAAACATATTAGTAACAAAAAAATAAATATAAATATAAATATAAATATTTAGTTAGAAATCAAAAATTTAAAAGAAATTGTAAAAAATAAGTCTTACAGAATTTTTAAATATATAAACATAATATGCTGTAAAATTTCTAGTTATAAAAGATCTATAAAAAAACCACTTGAAAAGTTCGCTTTTTATATTTTCCGGCAATCCTAAATTAATGTTAATTGCAACATCGCATCGGTCGGATATTTCAATTTTTGTGCTTGTTTGTTTTCAATAAAATAGAAATAAAAACTGAGTTGTAACTGTTAATTTAAAATTCCAAATTATACGCAAAGTTGAGCAAATAAAATAATTTTATAACGTAGTATTTGGTTTGGAAAAGTTGGAGTGTTTAGTTAGTAAAACGTAAATTAAAAACAGATTTTTCATCGATACAAGGTAAATATTATAAAGTTTGCAACTTTTAAGCAGCGTTTTATTCCGACAGCGCAAACAATAGTTTTGAATTTCCGAGTCGCAGCTGTTGCAAGAACGAATCGTTCTTTAATTAGCGCTTATTAATGATGTTATGATATTTCAGTAAAATTTATGGAATTCAAAACAAAGGATATTGTGAAAACTTTATTTAATCGTACTTTTAAGGTATTTTTTTAGTGGAAAAACGTTGAAACTAGATCGGTTGGTTTTAAGCTGCGATCGCGCGCGGAAAAGTAATTCCTACTTGATAAATGTTTGCCACAGCTTCATTTGTAAAACACGAAGTGGAATTGGAGTGCACAGTTTTTACAGTTGTTGATATTGAAAAAACGACGCGTGTTGAGGACATTTTTATCTACTACTGCATTAAGATTTCACCTTTGGCTTACCACTCAACTTCGTTAACCGTCAAGTGCATGCGTCTCTTTGAAGTTGCAGGAAAAAAATTCGCAACTCCAGAAGGGATAATTGAATGCCATTCAGTTTCCGTACTGAAATAATTTGTTTTAACATAAAGAAAGTTATTGTTGTTCAAATGGAATCCATCAAGGGGGTTTTAAACGAAACACAAATAAATTTATACTTGTAGATGTTTTTGGTGATGGCGCCAGCCTCTTTTGTATTTTTAAATGGGAAAAAAAAGCTTATTTCGTCGGTGGTAACACAAAGCCGGCAATTTATTTCCAATTGATAGCCTACACCTGGTCCAAGTCCAACAAACGCAATATGGATGGCACACATTAGCCTTTCCATGTTCGCAGTTCCCTTTGCGTTTTTGTCCGATGTTTCATTCGTGAACTTTTTTCAGCAATCGCTCTTCCTTGTCCTGCGTGTTTTTCACGTGTGAGGTCTACGATTTACGTCCCGGGGAAGTTCATGAGACGTCAGGGGGTTCCCCAGGGGTCTGTATATGGGTCCCAGCACACTGTGCGTAAATAATGGTGGTGAATCCACAGACATTTCCGAATTATGGGGGATGTGAAAATGTTGCCGCTTCTTTCTTAAAATTTATTGATTGCTTTTGAATTTATTATTGTTGAATTTTTAGCAAACTCGATTGTTAGGAGCCACTTGCATTGAAAATTTAAATAGAGTAAGCATATCAAGAAAATGGTTTGCTTGAAACTGAATGACCAAAAATTAAATTTTGCTAAAGTTCGTGTTTGCTTTGCCAAATAAAGTCCAGAAAAGCAGTGATAAAAATGATACGGAGACAGAAACCTAGGTTTCCCTGCTACTTGAGGTAGAACTCCTGCAAAAAAAACACAGAAAACATCAAGAAAACTATACAGATAAGTTAAGAGTTGTTTTTTCTTGACAAGTGTCAGGTTGTCAGCAAAGTACAGATAAATGTTAGTTGGGTTAAAACATATACCTACAATTAATTTTTGATTGTGAATTGGAAACATGAAGGAAAATCCAGATAAACTGAAGAAAGTGCGGAAATTAATTACAAAATTACGTTTATTGTCCTGTGTTTAATTGCCTCTTTATTTCATAAAACGTAGTCATTAATGAGCGCTAGAAGGAAAGCATAGGCAACTAATTTTGCGACAAGGAAGGAAGATAATAAGCGGACCAAGTGGTGGTGTACGTATCCATGGATACTTTTGAATTTAATTTAGAAAATTCTCGTGTTTAAGGATCACGACCTTCTTGATCGCGAAATAAAACTATCTTCAGTCTCGCTACCAAAAAAGTCGTGTTATGGAATACTTTTAAATTTAAAAATAATTATGGATACGCGAATCCCTACTTAACGCGCTCATTATCTCTGAATGTGAGTAGGTGCGTTCGTTTCTCTATATCTCCAGAACCAATTGTCTGTTTTTTATAAGATTTGGTGTGTGGTTTTTTCAGTTGCAGGTGGTGAATCCACGTCCTTGTTCTCTTCAGTGTCATAGAGTGCCTCCTGTACATTTTCGCATGATTGCCCATTGCAAAACCCACATATAATGGAGCACTTTAGACTAGCTTTTCTAAAGCTGCAAGTTGTTCCACACATCTTTTTACAGTTGCGGTTGTTGAATTTAAGGAGTGCTTCGGGAGCAAGGATGTAGGGTCCATAAGTGTGGTTACTGGAGCAAGAGCAGGTTTAGTTCTTTTCCAGCCCCATTTCTCCGAATCCTTTTCTACTTCGTACCACCATTGCATCTAATAGTAAGTCCTCAATGAATGTGCAGCTGCGATGGTGGGGGCAACAAGGCAAGGTTTAATTTGCTTTTTGTTACGGCTTTTAAGAAGCACTGGTCGTATGGCTCTGAGGCGCTTTATCTGGTCATTATGGAAGAGGTCTGTAAATGGTAAAAGGGATAGAAAAAGTTCCACTGGAACAACATCAAGCAAAGGAGTTTATTACCAACTCGGCTAACAATACCAAAGGGCTTCTCGAACTAGGCAGGAAATACTTAAGGCAAATAACAAGCTTGTTAACGGAACATTGCCTTTTGAGGCACCATCTTAAGAAAATTGGCAACTGCAGATTCTGCGCGCTAAAAAAAGAAACTGCAGAAAACATATTATGCGAGTGCACACAAAAGACTAAAATTCCTAGAAGAGGTAACTGTGTTGCCTCAAGATATAGGGAAAATAGCCCCCACAAAAATTCTATACTTTACAAAACGTTTTGCAATTTTAGAGACTCAACTTTGTAGTGTACTAGTGATGCACAAAGCGTCTTGTCTTACTCGACAACTTCTTGTCTTGTCTTGCTAAGCAAGACAAGAAGTAAAACAATTTCTTGTCTTGCAAATTTCTTGCTAGCTTAATTCTTATCTTGCTAGCAAGACTCTTGCTTATTTCTTGTTCTTGCTAGTTAGGGAATTCCCCGAGCTATCGAGTCTCGATAAAGCGGCGCCGGCTTCTTGTCGCGTGCGCCTACTCGTTAAACGCCTTTGTACGGCGTAGTACTGACCGAGAAACTTTTATATTTTCTTAGCGCCTTTGGTAGTTAATAGATGAACATACATACTATACTTGCATATTTTTGTTTGGTTTCTTTGCATTAACAATTTAATTTTATATTTTTAGACTTTTACATCTGCTTCTGTTTCCCCATGGTTTTATTGTACAGAAAGGACAGCTAAAATAGCAGTTTTGCGAAAAAACTTGGTTTTGATATTACTGTTTTTTGCATTTTGTTTGATACGCACTGCTTATTAAGAGTTATCTATATTAAATTTAGAACAATTTACTGGCTTTGAATTTATTGATGAGATTGGAACCTACCTACACACTGTGCTTGTTCATTTTTTAATTGGCAGGGGCTATCCTATTGCCTAATCATGGGTCTATTATGAAAATAGCTCATTTATCGTAACCCATCCAGATGACACGGCACACGGCGGCGCAGCAGTCATAATCCGCAACTCAATATCCCATTATGAGATAATCCATCAACAGACAAACAAAATACAATCAGCTAAAATCAAGGTAGATACCAAATCGGGGCCCTTGACAATCTCATCTATCTACTGTCCTCCTAGACATGCCATACCTAAAGAAGAATATGCCGAGTTTCTTGCATCACTGGGACCTAGATTCATTATAGGAGGAGATTGGAATGCCAAAAATACAATTTGGGGAGCAAGGTTAGTAACAGCCAAAGGCAGAAGTCTACTACAGGCTATAAATGAACTTAACTGCAATTATCTATCTACCGGCGAACCAACTTATTGGCCGACAGACCCCAATAAGATACCCGACCTCTTAGATTTCTTTGTGCACAAAGGTATTACAACAGACTATCTACACGTTGAATCCAATCACGAAATATCCTCAGATCATACCCCAGTGATTGCAACAATAAGCACATATATTATAAATATAGAACATAAACCAACACTAATCAATAATGCAACGGACTGGGTTAATTTTCAAAATTATATCGAAAATCAGATTAATTTAAAACTTCGAATTAAAGAGGCCGACGAACTGGATGAGGTTACCAACTACCAAACCACACTAATCCAAGAGGCTGCCTGGTATTCAAGTCCAAAACAACCGCAAGAAGCAAAGAAATATAATAACATACCCCTCTACATTCGGGAATTGGTGTGTGAAAAGCGAAGAGCACGAAGCAGATGGCAGAGGTCCCGAAACAATGATGTCAAAGTAATATAGAACAGACTAAAACGAAGGTTACACAAAACCCTCTATGAAGCCAAAAACGCAACATTTGAACATTATATAAACTCACTCTCCAAAGACGATCATACGATATGGAAGGCTACAAAAAAATTCAAAAGACGGAAGATCGCAGTACCTCCAATCAGAAAACCGGACAGAAGCTGGGCCAAAAGCGACGCAGAAAAGGCAGAAACGTTCGCAGCACATCTCGCCCAAGTCTTTACACTACCCGGACCCAACATTAACAACGACGATAATGTTATCGAGGATTTCCTTAACATACCCTGCCAAATGTCACTTCCAATTAAAGCCTTTTCACCCCCAGAAACGCTTGAAGAAATCAAAAAAATAAATCCACATAAAGCACCCGGGCATGACCTTATTACAGGTAAAGTTCTTAAACATCTACCAAGAAAGGCAACAGTACTGCTAACAACCATATATAATAGTATGCTAAGACTGTCATATTATCCTATAAGCTGGAAATTTGCCCAAATTATTATGGTGCCCAAACCAGGAAAACCTGCTAATGAAACAAACTCATATCGCCCAATTAGTTTTCTTCCTATTTTGTCTAAGGTTTTCGAAAAACTGATAAAAAGAATTAAAACTGACTTGGAACTATCAACAATTATACCAGACTATCAATTTGGTTTCCGGGAAAGCCACTTAACTGTGCAGCAAACACTCAGAATTGTAAATATTATCATCAAAAGTCTCGAGGAAAAGAAATGATGTACTGCTGTTTTTCTAGATGTTGCCCAGGCTTTTGACAAAGTCTGGCACATTGGTCTTTTACATAAAATCAAAAGCGTTTTTCCTAGTCTGTATTACCATCTGTTAAGATCATACATGTCAGAACGATACTTTCAAATAAAATACAACTCCAGTTACTCCAACTACCAACAAGTACAATCGGGAGTGCCTCAAGGGAGCGTGTTGGGACCGTTGCTCTTCTTGATTTATACCTCGGATTTACCAACAACAAACAATGCAACAATAGCAACATTTGCGGACGATACCGCCTTGCTGTCAGTAAACATTAACTCAGTGGTCGCATCACAGAACCTACAGAATCACCTGGATCTACTACAGAACTGGATTGCTAAATGGAAAATCAAGATAAACGAAACAAAATCAGTACAAGTTACCTTCACTACAAAACACATAGTATGTCCGCCAGTTTTCCTAAACAATACTCAAATACCAGTAAAAAATGAAGTGAAATACTTAGGGTTATATCTAGACCAAAAACTGACTTGGAAGAAACACGTCAAAACGAAACGCCAGCAAATTAACTTAAAATTCAGAGAGATGTCATTGTTAATGGGACGAAGATCCAAATTATCAATAGATAATAAACTTTTGTTATACAAATGTATCCTTAAGCCCATATGGACTTATGGAATACAATTATGGGGGTGTACAAAACCTTCAAACCAAAAAATAGTTCAAAGGATTCAGTCTAAAATCTTACGTTCCAGCACCAATGCACCATGGTACGTGTCGAACCTTACCCTACACAATGACCTGAACATTCCATTTATCACCGAGGAAATCGAGAGACTTCCGACACTATACTTCGAACGAATTGAAGGACACGAAAATGACCTGGTATTAGAAATAATCAATCCCCCAGATGCAGAGAGGAGACTCAAAAGACTGTGGCCTACGGACCTAAGACAATAGATGATGTGAATTAGTTAAACCTAACCTATTAGTGGTATTGTAGAGAATGGTCAATGGACGATTACTCTACTCATGTTAGATTCTTGTATATAATTTACTCTGTACTTAGGAGTAGATTGTAAATACGCAGTTAAGTTAAATAAAAAAAAAATTCATGTAATTACATAAAACAAGAAATCTTGTTTCTTGCAAACGTCTTGACAAGAAATCTTGATCTTGCTCCAGCTATAATAATAATAATAATAATAATATCTTTATTACCCTTTGACACAAAATAGTGTGTGGTAAATGTCAGCATAATCACAAAATAAACATAAACAATACATTTCAAAAAAAATAAGAATAATTTAGTTAGTTTTTTTAGTAAAAACAATAAACATACCTAATGCTAAATTTGTACGATGGGCTTAAAAAAAAGATCAAACAAAGATAGGAATAACTCATTTGAGTTAAGGAAGAAGAAATTCATCGAAGGTGTAGTAACAGTTGTCTAGCAGAAACAAGCGAAGTTTGTTTTTGAAAGTTGTATAAGATTTGCAGTCTTTAATACATCCTGGAATCTTATTAAAATTTTTTAATCCTAACGTATGTGACGATTTTGTTCCAATATTAAGTCTTCTGTAAGGTATTCTAAAACTTTCCTTTTGACGGGTGCCATACCTATGAATATGTTTGTTGCGTTGAAATTTGTCGGTGTTTATATGAACATATTTACAAGGTTCGTAAATTAGTATACATGCTAATGGCATGATTTTAAAGATTTTAAAGATATTACGACAAGAGTGTGTTTTTGGCACGCCAGCCAAGCATCTGACCACTCTCTTCTGAGTAACAAAAACATCAGGTGCCGAAGCAGAAGATCCCCAAAAACATACTCCATAGTTCAGTCTACTCGCCACTTGAGCATGGTACAATGTTAATATTTGTCCGTTAGTTAAAACGGGTTTTAAATTTCTAAATAAATAACAAATGGAGTTGAGTTTTGCAATTAAACTATCGCAGTGTTTCCTCCAGTTTAGATTTTCGTCTATTATGACCCCTAAAAATGTTGTACTGTCCGTTCTTTTTAAGATGTCATTATTAATACTTATCTCAATATCTGGGTTATTCGTATTCTGATAATTATGAAATCTAATGTAATTTGTTTTAGTGTTGTTAAGATAAAGCGAGTTATCACTAAACCAGAACGCTAGGTTTTGTAGAATTTCATTGCATTTATTCTGAAGTCGGATACTGCTAGCAGCGGATATTATTAGCGACGTGTCGTCTGCATATTTCGTCGTTGTACAGTCTTGATTAATTTTTGAATCTAAGTCGTTAACGTAAATTATAAAAAGCACGGGGCCAAGGATAGAACCCTGTGGCACACCAATATTAATGTTTAAATAACTAGAATTTACTTTTCTAATAACACCGCTATCCGAATTAAAATGACTCAAACAAACATATTGACGTCTGTTATTTAGAAATGTTGAAAGCCACCTAAGGGCCGTTCCGCGTATGCCGTAGTTGTCTAGCTTTTGTAAAAGTATGCGTAGATCCACACAGTCGAAGGCCCTGCTAAGGTCACAAAAGACCCCGGCAGGACATTCGCCGCATTCCAAATGAGATATTATTTTATCATAAAAAAGGTGTATAGCATCTGTTGTGCAACACTTAGGTTTAAATCCAAACTGATTGTTTACTATAATTTTGTGTTTACTTAGAAAAGACTCGAGCCTGCTCAGATAACAATATTCAAAAATTTTTGAGAAAACAGACGAAAGTGCGACTGGCCTGTAGCTAGTCTTATCTTGTCTTGTTTCTTGCACACCTATTTCCTGTTTTTGTTCTTGCAACAAGAACAAGACAAGAATCAGAAACGTGAAACACTATAGGGTACTCACAAAAGATCTCTTTAGGTCGAATTGAAGAGCCAAAACGAACCCATAAACAATCTAATCTAAGTTATAAGCTATTCAAATCAATCAAAGTGAGTGTAGGACACCATGTAGCTAACTTTACTACTGCTACTCCAAAACTATGGATTTCAAAAAAATATATACGACATAATTTGTCGACAATTTAATTCTTTTTTCTTTTTATAAAAACTATTTTCTTGTGGGATGTATCACAAACGAGATATTTCAAAAAAACTGTTTTGGGCGCTATCTTGCCAATATGGCGGCGCGAGCGTCTAAGCTACAAGACTGCAAAATCGGTATGTTTTTATAGACATTAAAATCTAGAAAATCTCCTAGTTTCGAAACTTTCTGTTTTTTTTTGATTGAAAAGTTTTTGGCTACTGGGCTATTAGTTAAATGCAATTAGTTAATTACAGTATTGTGATGTAAATTTTCAGTATCTAAACGTCTTGTGTTACTCCAATATTAAATTAGATTTGATGCTGGGGCAAACGTTAACAACTTCAAACTTTCTATGCGATACTTATGGTTGTTATAAGTATTTTAATTAAGTTAGTAAAAATAAAAGCACTTGCTTAATAATATTACGAGCTTCGGAAGCTAATATAAATACGGCTACGTTTAACGGTCTAGAACTATTAGAAGTTTTAATAAAATTTTTTACTCGAACATCACAAAATACAAACTAAGCAAACAATTTCTCGAGTTTTTTGTTATCTGATGTATACTTGGCAATTTATTATTCTGTGTTTTCAGCATCGTCCTGAAAACTATGCCGTGAAATAGCAGCTTTTGGTAGGGAATTCGACCTAGTTATAATATGCAAAGCTTTCGCGATAATTCCACAGTTCGAATCTTTGATATAGAACTAGCAAACAGCAGCTACAATTTGGATCTCGGCCAAAAGTAGCCAAAATTTCAACATCGCGCATTTCCGTACAAATGTAACGAGATACATCCGGAACATTCTCTGTACAAGAAACAATTTTAAACTTTAATTAAATTATAAGCTATGTTTGCAGACGCACTCTAATGAGCTTTGCAATTTATTGTTATTAATCTCCAAGCTTTCGCGGCAAATTTGTTTTCTCTTCCATTGCATTTTTACTCTAAACCTTCATTTATTAGGTACATTTTTAAACGGGATCGTTTGCCCGGTTTTTAAGAGGGAATCTTAATTTTAATTCACTCCACGATCACTCGGACTAACATTTCATAATTTATATCGAACTGAAACTTCCGTTTGCTCATTTCGCTTTTCAGAGTCTACTTAATTGAAGCTGATAATATTTACACTTAACTGAGTGAAGAAAATCCTAAGAGTAGGGAGCAATATTGTCCTTATGTGTTTGCGCTGCTGTATAGCGATATTGTAATTCAAACAAGATTGTCTGGGTACACTTAACAAAATAAACACAGGATATTAACTTGTTAGTTAGCTCAAAGCTCCCTGATGCGCTTTAAATGGACATTGTAGAAATGGATACTGCCGAGAATTTAAAATGCACTGTGCTTTGAATAAAATTAAGAGCCTTATTTTAGAAGCAATGTTTGTAACAACATTCTGTTTGTGTTAATGTAAAAGCTAATCTGATCCCTGACTTGTTTAAGGGCAGAGTATTAATAAATTTTAATATATCTTTCTAGTACCATTCAGAAAATTTAATTATGTAAACGATTCGCATTCAATTTGTACCCCTGAGAGGGTTTTTAATTGCTCCGTATAAAATTGTTTTTGTTATTACTGTAATGTTATTACGAATTTAATTTTAAATTGAATTGAATATACTAATTAGGGCGTTTTAAACTTTATTTATCTTTTCACTTATGAGCATTCATTTAAATTTTAACTTCACTCCTAGTTTTGTTTTAATCCTCCAAGCTTTCAGTGTAATTTTAAAATTTAAAATTTCATACTACAGCCTTTAACGCTTTCGCTTATAACTTTCAGAAACTTTCTTATACTCGTACAGATAAACAAATAAATTTATGAAGGGTTTCCTTAAACGGACTTGCCTAAAACTCGCTGTAGTGTTTTAAAGTTAAAAATTGATAGCAACATATTCGGGAGTCACGAGTGAATAAAAACGTTTGAAAAGCAGAATTATTTTGCTGTAGGGATAGAAAGCGAACCGAGTTTTTTGCTGATGGCCGCGAGTAACTTTGTGATGACTTAACACAGAAAGTTTTCTTTTTCGTAGGGCGCAAATCTGACGTGTTCTTTTGATTTTGTACTTATTTTGAGTTTCATAAGCTTCATCGAAAGTAGCTGGAGGGTATTAATATGCATAAGTTATAAAGTTGGAAGCCTTGTATACGGCAATGGTTGTTGTTTTTGTAGTATAAAAATATATCAAGTTCTCTTACAAGAATTAATTTCTTGGACGTGTTAAGGTGGTTGTGCCAGGTGGATGCATGTCATTGATTTCTATTGATGTTAACACTAGTAATGAAAGTTTGTGGTTAAAATCAATCTTAAGAAATAGATGCAAGTGCAAGTTATATGGCTCGTAACTTTAATTGCATTAACAAGAATCGACAGGTGTGCCGAAGTGAATAGAGCAACGTAGCCACAGATCTATTATTTAAACTTTCAAAATTTTTAAAAAAGAATTTTGAAAAATGCGGGAAATTAAAAAAAAATTAAAACTTGTAAAATTACTAATAATTTTAAAAAATTTTTGTGTTGAAAATGTTTTAAATTAAACAAATTTTTTAAATTGACAACTTTCGAAAATTGTGACCACCCTTGGAAAATATAATAATTTTGAACGTTTCAAAATTTAGAAAAAATGTGAAAACATTTTGCAAATTTTTGAAAAATTCAATAATTAATGTTTTATGAAGTTTTGAAACTAAGCACTTTTAATAAGCTTGAAAAAAAATGCATGAAAAATCACAAAATAAGCAAAATAAGAAACCATAAAATTTTCATATGTTTTGCATAAGAATAAGATATTGTAAGAAATATTTCAATACAAAATAAAAACTAGACAATGTAATTAACAACAAACAAAAATATACTTTGATGTACATTTCCTTGCTATTTAAACCATGTTTGTATTAAAAATGTAAGTAAAGCATATTGCAAAAGGTAATTTCTTTATTGAAAAAAGCACCAACTAGCTGTATAAAAGCTAAAATAAGCGCATATAAGTGGTTCAAGGAGCAAAATAAACAAAATAAGAGAAAAAAAGTAAAATAGCAACATAAAAGTGGTGTCACTTGATATATTTTTCATGAATCGTGGAGATAAAACCATCCACTTTTCGTTTTTCCAAAAATATTGGGATGTTTAATAATAACTCATGGGAATTTTCATTCTTTTGGAGTGAATTGCGCTAGGGGTAGAATTCACAAACCGACAATTGTTTTGTCATTTACAGAAATATGCTAAGGGTTGGGAGAATTGGTTAGAGGCAACAATTTTTTTAATTTTTTGTAGAACCCCGCAATTTTTAGGATCAGTCTGAGGATGGTAACATTATTTAACATTTTTAGTTTACTACGTTAGGGTTGGCTGTACTATTTTTTACTTTATACAAATTTGTAAGAGCTGGAAGCATTAGTGGAAGCTGATTTTTATGAAAGAGATCCGACCGTGCAATTTAGAGGACTAGTTTGAGGTGGTGGCGTTTTTGAGAGTTTTTACTTAAACGATTTTTATGGTCGGCAGTAGTTTAGAAATAGAATTACTTTCTTTAATTATAAGCAATTTTTATACTTAAGAGACGGGTGTGGTTAATGGACCGCCGCTTTTTAAGCATAAAAATGGTGTATGCTGAAAATGGTAGTTACAATTTACAATCTATTATTTTTGTAATTGTTGTCGAAAACTGATCATAGTTCCAAATGTTGTATTTAGTTTTTGGATTACATTTAAATTAAAAAGTAAAACAATATATTTTATCAAGTTCAGTCAATATCTAGCTGAATAATATTCCAATTATGTTGTATGTTATTAAATACAATTTAGATGCTTGTATGAATTCCAGCTTGCATAAATTTAACAAAAGGTTAGTAAAATACAATTTAATCTAAAAACAGGAAGTTATTTACATAACTTACAATGCGCTTTGTGCAGTGATTTGTATTTAAATAGGCTTTGTTTTGTCATTTAGCTTGAGTACCTAACACAAATTCATAAAAAATTAAATTATTTGCTTTATTTAGTACTGTATAAAAATGAGGAAAAAAGACCTTGTGAGTATTTATGCTTTCTGACGAGCCTTTTCTATGCACTTTTGAATTTTCTGCCAGAGCAGTTTCCGCGCCCATGTTAATCTTCAAGTCTAGATAAATTCCGATATAATTTCGACCTAAAACTTCCTTAATTTTTATTAATTTTTCTAATCTGCAAAATACAATCACAATAACTAACAAAATTCTCACTTAAAAAAACATTCTTTAAAATACTTTGTTTTCCAAAAATTTCATTTCAATTTCTGTGAGTGCAAACTTCTCATTGGAGTGCAGTGCCACCGACTTTACTTTACTTTACTAGCCTGGCTTATTATTAGTTAAATAATTATTATTCTAAGAAGAATTTTTATTTAAATGAAATGCCAGTGAAAATTTACTGCAGTATTCATGGCGATTTTCCATTTTAATTTTGAAAACAGAACATTATTATTATTCGTGGCCCAATTTCTAAAGTTCTGGCTTGCATCTGCTGCATAATTCCGCAGGCACAGGAACTGGGATGCAAGGACCATTTTTCAAGTGCTGGTTCGACCGGAACCGGAGACCCGAATGCAATTTTAAACGACATTTCTGCCACAAATCACGATTGCATCCGATTTCCCTCATGGCTCACGTGTATCCTGAATATTTAATAATATTGCTACCTGGCTTTATTTTACCGTGTTGAGTAGAGCAAAAAGAGGGCCCTTTATTGTTCACGATCTGCTGTAAGTTTTTATAGTTGGTATATCAAGTTTAGGGTTTACGTTAAGGAATCAAAATAACATTCTGACAGAATGGAAATGTAATGGGGAGTAAGGTTACGTCCAATTAAACGACATCAAAGTAAATTCTATTATAAATCACCGGCAGGAAAAAATCTAAGCGCCCTTTGATGTTGCGTAGAGGATAATAATGAAAAAGACTTTGTATATAGCATGCAGGCAAGAAACGTAATAATTGAGTTTATTTGAAAATTTATGTTAACTAAAATGATACGCAAGAGCTTGATTTTTAAAGTGTTTTTTAAATTGTTTTTTTGTGTATCAAATTAATTTATGAAATAATAATTCCCGCAATAAAATAAAAACAGTTAAGTTGCAAATTTTAAGAATAAGTAACTTGTCTCGAAAGATGTAGGATAAAGTTATAGGAAAAAAATCTCCCTGAACTTTACTAATCTGGAGGTGTTTTTTTTAATAAAGGCCCTAGTTTATTATTTTAACGAGTGCTATATCTTCTAAGAATTCTGATATTACTCTATTAAGGGCTTCATTTTAGGTTTACGTTAGGGAAAGTTTCAGCTCAGCAAAAACGTATGCAATTTTATAGGAAAAAATCCTCTTAATTTGAGGTTTTTAAATTCTTCCGTTATAGTAAAATTTGAATGCTTTTGTTAGGTACGCAAAGGTTTTTAATAAATATTTTTTCTGCGTTAAGAGTTTTAAAATGTTTTAAATATTAGTAGCATTTTGGTTTGGTGATTATTTAAACCCGTATTTTTGGTGTCAAGCACGAAAGTAAAAACAAAGAACAAAAATGGTTACGATAAATACAAATTTTCATGATAAATAAAGTTATATTTATTGCTGAATAAAAGTTGCTAGCGGAATCCGTAAATTATGCCCTTTTAAAAATAATAAATAAAATACTTATAGTGCTAGTGTAGCGAACCGTGTATCAAAGTGCTAGTTTTATGAATTTTATATAGAGATTGCTTTAATTATACATAAATCAATTTGGACAAATTTGTTCGACAAATTTAAGGAGAGAGGAGCAAAGTTAACTCTCTTAAATATTGCTGCACTTAAAAATTATATTACTCTTGAGCACTTTAGTCTAAACAGAAGTTTTTTATCGTCCTCCTACTAAAGCAAGAAAAATAATGAACGTTTTTAAAAAATTCATAGTGGGCGTCACAGAAAAATCAGAAAATCATTGCATTTTTGTCTAGTTTTATCTTCGGTGATGCGTAAAAAGTAGAAAAGACACGTCTGTAAATGGAAATTGGAAAGCAAATGTTAAGTGTTAACACTAGGGATTTTCAAAGCTTACTGTCGCAGCCACATTTACATTTTACGACGAATATCGTACAAAATATAGTAACTAAGCACGAATAATTATTTCAAGAGAAAATAACAAGAATTTTTATTGCGAGTAAGTAAAACAATCTCAAGAGATTGTTTTAACAACGATTCTAAAAGGATCATATTATTCATATTTCTTTGTGCACTGATGTAATTGTAATACAATATTTTCTATAATTTCATACTTTAATGAAGAATCGTTAGGTACCCTCAAAAGTTACTGTGAGTAATGATGCCAATCATGTCGAAATAAACTCATCCTGTAAGATTATTCCATTGACAAAAATCTAGGTCAGCCCTGTCATTTGAAGAAACCAAAACCCGAAGTATACGAGACCGATTAGCCGCAAAATAAGATATCTTTTTGTGTAATATTAGAAATAAGGGGCGGTCTTTTCTGGATAAACATCCGAATAAAACGGAGAGCGGAGAAGAAAATGCATCAGCTACAGAGGATAAAGTGGATGGATGTAAAGTGTTGACTCCATTAGTGGGATAGAGGAATTGCCCGCCTCAGGAATAACAACCGACAGCGACTTTCAGACTCTACTTAGTGACCTGTCCGTTCTGAACGTCCGACATTAGTCCTAACTATTAATGTTCTTTAAGATATCATCGCAGAGGTTTATAGTCTCATATACGAGATATTAAATTCTTTGCTTCTAAAGACATAAACTAGTTTAGTCCATTTCAACTTTGGTTTAATACACCCACATTAATCACTCCTCAAGACAATTTACCCTTTTGAGGATATCATCTAAGTCTTCTAACTTTTAAACGGTTCATTTAACACTTCTAACTTATAAGTAAATATCAAGAAAAGTAAAATTGAGGAAAAGTTATTTTCAAAAACAAGAACAAACTCTAAACCTCCGACCGCGCAAAACAACCTTCAAACTAAAAAGACAATAAAATATTGTGCACTTTAGGTTTCGCAGGAAGTACACTAGTTAGCAGGAAATGCCGTACTTAACCAGCTAACGCTTCAAGAATTCTTTGCGCGTTTTCCTGCTGGTCTGAGAGTCGCGTCCATTTGCGAAAAACTTGGTTTTCTGTCTTAAATAGCAAAAGCCCGGAACAGGACAAACATCCGCCAGTGCTAAAGGTAAATAAGACTGCCCTAAGCAAAGCAAGACTGGAATCTGGGATATGGCTAAATCTCGGACGGCGCCGCAGGAAATGCGCTCCATTTTAACGTAGCGGATTTGTAGTTCTAATATAGTAGAAGCCAGTGGGAATTATCAAATTAAATTAACTAGATCTAATTGGAGATTACAGAATACGGAAAGAGCGGAATTAATATAAAATTGTATATAATCCAATATTAACAATACGTTTGCATTCACTTATTAAACCATTTATTGTATTGTAAATAATTTAAAAAAAGCTGCAAAATTCAGAATATTAAGGGTTAAAATTTTTGCAAACTTACTATTAAACAAAAAAACTTAATTATAATTCGACGTGTAAGTAGCAGATTTAAAAATTGTAAGCGTCACGTTCGTGATGCACTCCCCAAATGAGGCGAATCCACCAATATGTTAAGTTCTGACATGTAGGCAACCCTCATGTAAAAAAATATTAAATTATTTTCGTGAATCTTAAAGTGTTATAATTTCTATTCTGCATATTGTATTACGTTGTAGATATTGTAGACCTAAAAAGTGTCGTAAGAATAAGAACAAACACTGAAGGTCAAACCTAAGGGTCCCTTTCGTGGTTATTATGCCGATTATCATACAGTACACTGTTTTCGGCAAAATTTATTTTTAAATTAGACAATAAATAAAAAAAGTGTAAAAATAGCACATGGCTATACACTAAATCCGAATCTCTTCAGCCAGTCTAAACTTTTAGTGGTAATGGGTCTACGCTACTAGAACCCACATATTTACCCCTCCATTACATAAGGCACATATTCTTTTAAATAGCAGACTATTACTGTGTTCTATACAAATAAGCAAATTTTGGTTGATAACAATTGTTGGACAGGTTGGTTTTCAAAGCGGTGACTTTATATTCGCGGCCCTAACAGCAAAACAGGCGAACGGATTAGCGCGGCTACACACTCAAAAACACCGGGGCATCTAGTCCAATACGCACTTACTCAAACTATTTTCTTAAGATGCGTACAGGTAAAAACAGTAATTGTACAAATAGATATTTACCAATTACATCACGGAAGATCTTTGTTCATACATTTATTAAATAAAAAATAGTTATTTCGATCTACGTGCAGCTATAAGATGGAATGAACCGATTTGATTTTGTTTAACATGTGTTAGCGCTATTACGGTCATATTTACAAATAAGTACGCTAAAAACTTGTATTTAGGAACTAAGACAATTTTAGAATGCTTGTATCTCACAATTAGCTTTATTTATAATATGATCTAAACTGTCAAACTTTACTTTTAATAATTTTTTTTAATCTAAGGGTTGTTATAAAGCTTTAGGAAAAAAGGGATAAGATGATTAAAACAGAAATACACAACCAAATATCACGTTACAAGAGTCTTTATAAAATGTCAATTTCAAATTATATTAGTTTATAGAGGATCAAAAAATGTTAAAATCTACTTTTCTTAAACAGACTTATCTTTGGTTCTTCATAATTACTGTTGGTATCCTTGACATGATAGCTGTTGAATGATATGCTCTCTCTCTCCTCTGGTTAAATTATTTCCAAAACACACCACTTGGCTTCAATAACAATCTTATTACCATTTATTAATTCAAGATTGTTAATCTAATTCGCACCTTACTCCACTGTAGCCTCAAACGCGTAGTGGACTGCTTTTACACTATTTGCACCGTCCTCCACTATAACTGCAAACGTACTGGGTTATACTGTTTTATTTTTGAGTATTTCCAAAATTATTGAAAATACTTCTATTCATTTTGTTATAGTTTTTATTTGATGAAAATCATTATTTTATTCCAGATAACTGGTTTGCTTTCTTTTTTCTTTTCAGAGAATGAAAAATTCTCTTTTCGTTTTTCAGGACGATCCGTAACTAACCAGCATTCCTCTTTCTTTTGTCTCATGATCAACGAGTGTTCCATTTTTCTCAAAGTATCTAAATGTTATTTACATCCATAAGCCCCAAAACGACTTACAAAATTTTTTTATTACCTTAAACCTTTTACACATTTCTAAACTAATTCATAACTAAAATTAACTTAAACAATAAGTAATCGCACCAATCTGATTGCGTGCCTCTATCTTTCAGTGACGACAAACTCCACAAATGTTGAAAAATATGAATGATATAAAGTAAGCACGTTATTTGAATTTTAAACAAGAAAATATACCAAGAATATGCATCCCTGAATTTAAAAGTTTGATAGCCAATAACGCACTGTCTTCACAAATCTGTGATTGCAAAATAAAATGCAACAAGCATTCCAAAGACTGCCTTTAAAGAATAACCATACTCCAGTCCAAACAAACTAGCTTCAAGATATCATAGTAATATAATTAGTCTTATATCTAATCTTTTTATTACCTTATTTACCAATTTAAAAATTAAATAATTGTGTTTTTGCAGAAAGATTTGTAGATTAAGCCGAAAAGTTTGAGCGATTTTCAGCATTTAGTACAATCAAATAGAAAACCATTATCTGACAATACGTATATTTGTTTTAAAAAACGAAAACATACTTGACCGACTTAAACTAGTAAAATTTTTTGGGTTAGATCATATTCTAAAATAGTTTTTAAACAATAAAATGTACACCGTTTTCTACACCAGCTTTCCTAAACTTCATTGGCAAACCAACGGTGGAAAACAGCAAAAAAGTTCTAGTATCATATTTTAGAGGCACAGGGGTATCCACACACCTCACAACTTCGTATTCTGACAGTATATGGGCCAGGCCTAATTTGGTTCCCATTAAACCAAAGCGTTCACCTAAAAAATTCATTATTAAAATGATCAAGAATAGATCTTATTTCGAATCCTCCTAAACTCACCAATACAAATTCGTAGACCTTCTCCAAAAGGTATGTAAGAAAAACTAGGAAAAGTATTTTTATTGTGCTCGGAAAATCTTTCCGGATCGAACTTTTCAGGATCGGGAAAATATTTTGGGTCGTAATGTATACCAAACATAGGTATGTAGACAGGCGTGCCTTTTTCTATTACAAGGTCACTATTGGGAATTTTATAATCCTTCACGCACATTCTGTCCAGAAATGGAAGAACAGGGTATTTGCGCAGAGTTTCTTTAATAATGAAATTTTTATGAATTTTTCGTTCGGAAGTTTCTGTAAAAATAACTTACCGCATACCACCGAGTGTAAATACTTCATGTCTTGAATTGCTTCGTAAGTAAGGCCGTTGTGTTCAGAAATGACCGCTTTAATTTCTGATCGTACTTTATTTTGGATGTCTGGTTGAAGACAAAGTTCGTATAAAGTGAAAGACATGGTGGAACTTACTGTTTCGAATCCGGCTGCATAAAATTGACTTGCCTGAGCTACTACTCGATCTCCCTCTAATAGAAAATTAAATATATAAGTTTAGAAAAAAGAACTTTATTTGCAACGCAAGAAAATAATGTGAAAAAATTTAGCAGAAATCGATAAAAATTAATTTTTAATGTAACTCGTTCTTACCAAATTTGATCTCATCCTCAGGTGTATTGTTATCCATGAGTTTATTGATGATATCAATAATATCGTTCCGTTTAATCTGCGTATTCCGTCTATTTTTAGAAGTTTCCCAGAAGATTTCTCTCATAAAATTTGTAACACTGGGGTCAAAAAAAGGTATTTTGAACAGCTTCACCAAACCCGGTGCCAAAAAGTAACTTAATTGACGCATCGCCGTTTTCCAGTGAACTTCAAACATTTTTCTTCCTATTACCCTAAATTTTGCATCTTCGTATTCAAAACAGTTGGCGTCGATTCCAAAAGCACATGTGGCAATGACATCCGTTGAGAACTTAGCACAGACTTCTTTCGTTTCAATGAAAGCTTCATCCATATTTTTGTCAATATAAGTTTTCATATTTTCACCGACAACGTTTATTAATGTTACCATGTTTTTTATTTTTCCGGTTGTAAAAATTGGACTTACTTTGGTGCGCATTGCTTTCCATGTAGGATTTTTACTGAGAAACAAAAAACTCGACGCCACAGAATCGCAACTTTCGTCGCATACCAGGTGATGGTCGGGGAAATGGTTAAAATCTTTCACCAAAATATGTTTAATTAAATCAGGATCTTTTATGACCAAGAGAGGTTGGTTTAAAGCAAATATTCCAAAATACGGTGTTTTGAATTCGTTGTACAATTTGGCCAAGAAATGACCAATTGTTGTTCGAAACGTAAATACACCTAAGAAATTTCCCACAAATGGTAACGGTTTAGCGTATGGCACATTTTTTTTCTTCCAATGATTAAAGTTTCTCGTGGAATATTTGTATAAAAGAAATACAATTGCTATTGTACTTACGAAGGTCTTCCAGCCAAATGAAGAAACAAGTCCAAAAAATGGTAATAGAAGAAACATCATTTGTTACCTTTTAATGAAGTAAAATTTTAAAGACACAACATCGATTAAATATTGAACAGAAGTTAACAGCTGCGGTACAAGCAATTGACTAATGTTTCAAAATGTTTAAAAGTTGATAACTGATAAGTGAATAACGTTTGATAGGAAAAACTTTTATCTAATAGAAATGCACTGAGGTCGTGTAAAATTGTTTCTTTAAATAAGTAGTCTAATTAAAAAACAAGTGTTTAAGTTCTGTAGTTTTTTAAAGATAACAATTTGGTTACAGGTATAATATCGAAATGTAATTGTTAATTGTAATGAGATAGGCAAATTATACATAACTAGTTAAACCAGTTTTCTGCATGACTGCGCATTTAATTTTTTTAATCTTAAAGAGCTCGGAATTAGCAATGACTTGATTTTTGCTCCAATACTCTATGAAGTTATCAATAGCTCTTATAAACGCTTAAAATTTACACCTGCCCAACTGATTACCTCAACGCGTAGAACGAATTACGATAACTCTATTGTTAAATAAACTACGCTCTCTACGAATTTTTTATGTTTAGAG
Organism: Ctenicera cuprea; assembly: GCA_958336395.1. Taxonomy (NCBI): domain Eukaryota; kingdom Metazoa; phylum Arthropoda; class Insecta; order Coleoptera; family Elateridae; genus Ctenicera; species Ctenicera cuprea. Next base: position 4,162,052 of record OY284487.1, on the reverse strand, counting down.
AGAGGTGGGAGCTTTCGGGTGCGCGTACGTTTGATGCAGCGACGTTTTGACTTTTTAAATAAAATCGTATGATTCGGTTTTTTTTTGTTTAATCAGGTTGCCATTTATTCTAAAAAAAGTTAAACTTTATATATGGGCCTTAAATCCATTGCACTATTCTGCATTGTTTAATTTACATTTACAATAGCCACTTAATTTGTAACAAGTCAAACCCTTCACTAAACTAAAGGTTTGGGTTACATTAAATTACCCTGGATGACTCAGAAGCCAGGATTCGTCTGAAATAAACAGAAGACTGCTAATAAAAATTATATGATAAAAAGACCCCTCCAAAACGGTACCTCCCTAGATTGATTGACCCTTCCAAAACGGTATTTTCCTGAAGTGAGTAGTTGGTTGTATTGAATTTTTCTTTATGTTGACTGGGCAGCTGATCAGAAGGCCAATCGAAAAGTTGGTCGATATCAATTTAATTATCCTTAACCTTTACAAAATGGTTGATACCTTGATTTCTGTAAATAAAAAAATGTTTCGTACACAAAATTAATTTATACACTTTGGCAGCAGTTTGCTTTAAGTGTATAATAAAACAATCAGTTTTTAAATAGTGATGTTCGTCGGCCACGCTGCTGTGACTTCTTCGAGCTCGTTTCGGGTTTGCTGTTATCTGGGATGGAAAAGTTAGTTTTTTCTGTTATTTCTATTGAATTTTTGTTTAGGTAAATACATAAAGTATCTTTTACTGGCTTTAATTAAATGAGTGATTTGTGAATCATGGTCATAGACATTTAACTTGCAAACGTTAAATTGAAGGTCGTTTCGGTGCAAATGACTATAAATCAATTTCAACTCGTTTCTAGCAATAAACTACATTTAAAAGCCTCTGAGAATATCAACATTTATTAAATTATTAAGATTTCATAGGTTATTTAAAATAAAAATTAATTTTGAATGGAAAAATTCTTATAACCTATCGGTCAGTGAATTAAATAAAGAAAATTTTTGGTAATAGTCGACTAAAGTAAAACTGAATGATTCCTTCTTCAGATTTAGTAAAAATTAATAAGGCATCTAGTAACCTAGCTGACAGTAAATAAAATAAAGACAATTTTTAGCAATCAGCGGTTAACATAAAATTAAATAACATCTCTGGCAGTTTAATGATTCAAATAAAACCGAAATATTAGTTTCCCTAATTTTATTTAAATGTGTGATACTTTCTTGTTAAGCACGGTTCAAATGAAAATTTAGTTCTTTAAAGAAGAAGGTTTAGTTCTGGTTAGTAGTCCTAGGCAGAAATAATTTTGAAAGATTTTGAAAGAAGTTTGAAAGAATTTTCAAAGAATAATTAATAATTTTGGATAGGTCTTCGGGTTTTATACTTTATGAAAATTGGAGGGAGGCTGAATGGAAGGCGAATTTCTTCGAAGAACGGCATTCCGAAATCTAAAATCAATTTGGAGTTAAATCAGCAGTTTCGTTTGACTGATGTTTCTGTTTCTTCTGTTTCTGTAGGACACTTATCAGTTTAAAAACTTGTATTTATTTTTATTAATGACAATTGTTTTAAACAGCTTTAACTAAAATATGGTAGATTATTTTCTAAATTATCGTGTTTAACAACAGCTGTTTAATTCTAAAATAGCTTCTAAACAAGTTTTTTTATTGTACACAGTTTTCCTAAACTTCATTGGTAAACCAACAGTGGAAACCAGAAAAAAGCTCTTAGGATTATATTTTAGAGGCACGGGGGTATCTTTACACCTCATAACACGTATTCAGCCAGAATATGGACAAGCCCTAATTTGGTTCCCATCAAACCAAAACGTTTACCTAAAACAATTCATGATAAACATGCTCGCAACTGGATATTTTCTTTCCATCCACACTTACCAATACAAATTCGTGGACCTTCTCCAAACGGTATATAAGTAAAACTAGGGATGCGTTCCTTATTTTGCTCGGAAAATCTTTCTGGGTCGTACTTTTCAGGGTCGGAAAATATTTTAGGTCGTAATTTATTCCAAACATAGGTATGTGGACTGGAGTGCCTTTTCTATTACAAAGTCAGTATTGGGAATTTTGTAATCCTTTACGCACGATCTGTCCAGGAATGGAAGAACGGGGTATTTACGAAGAGTTTCTTGAATAATGTAAATTTTATGAAGTTTTCGTTCAGAAGTTTCTGACGTACCGCATACCACCAAGTGTAAATACTTCATGTCTTGAATTGCTTCGTAAGTAAGACCGTTGTGTTCAGAAATGGCCGCTTTAATTTCTGATCGTAACTTATTTTGGATTTCTGGTTGAAGACAAAGTTCGTATAAAGTGAAAGACATGGTGGAACTTACTGTTTCGAATCCAGCAGAGTAAAATTGACCAGCTTGAGCTCGATCCCCTTCTAAAAGAAAATTATTTTATTATTTTACAAAATGAAGGTTGATTTGATACAAAACAATAATGTCAAAAATCATCTGTTAGTGTTCTTAGTCTTACCAAATTTGAGCCCATCCTCAGGTGAATTGTTATCCATAATTTGATTGATGTATGAATATCGTTCCTTTTATTCTGCGTTTTTGACTATCTTTAGAAATTTCCCAGAACATTTCTCTCATAAATTTTGTAACACTGGGCTCGAAAAAAGGTATTCTAAATAGCTTCACCAAACCTGGTGCTAAAAAATACAATGACTGGCGCATTGCCGTTTTCCAGTGTACTTCAAACATTTTTTGGCCAATTACCCTAACTTGCGCATTTTCATATTGAAAACAGTTGGCGTCGATTCCAAAAGCGCAAGTGGCTATGACATCTGTTGAGAATTTAGAACAAATTTATATCGCTTTAATGTAAGTTTTATCCATATTTTGTCAAGATAAACCTGCATGTTTTCACCGACGACGTTAATTAATATTACCATGTTTCTTATTCTCCCGGATGTGAAAATTGGACTTACTTTTGTGCACATTGCTTTTCATTTAGGATTTTTGCTGAGAAATAAAAACCTGGACGCCACAGAGTCGCATCTTTCGTCACTAATCAGATGATGGTCAGGAAAATAGTTGAAATCTTTCACCAAAATCTGTTTGATCAGGTCAGGATCTTTTCACGACCAAGAGAGGTTTGTTTAAATTGTTGCAAATATTCCAAAATACGGTGTTTGGAATGCATTGTACAGTTTGGCTAAGAAATGACCAATTGTTGTTCGAAACGTAAATACGTCCAAGATATTTCCAACAAATGGTAACGGTTTAGCGTATGGAACATTTTTGTTCTTCCAATAATCAATGAAAGCTGATACAGTGAAACAAACAATAAGTAAGTGAAAGTAAGTGAAAAATATCTAAACAAATTGGAACACCACAATAATACCTTAGCCTTAAAGCTCCTAGACAATAGTGAAAACAATCAACGACTAAATAGATATAAACCCCTGGACTTACTACATAGATTTTAAAGTAGTAAATATGTATTATTTAAGTAATAATAAGTGATTAAGCTGTAAATAGTTTTAAGTAAACTTAGGGTTTAAGGTCACTGGACCCAAACTCTCATGTAAATTCATGTCATTATTACTACACATCACTCTTGCTTATTGTAATGATGTTACAGATTGCAAAAAGAAAGCAAATTAATTAAAAAAAAATAATAATAAAGTTTCTCGTGGAATATTTGTATAAAATAAATGCAACTGTTATTGCACCAACGAGGGTCTTCCAGCAAAATGAAATAACAAGTCCTAAAATGGGTAATAAAAAGGACAGCATTTTGCACCTTTCTGGTTACAATAAAATTTAAAATCACAAAATCGACTAAAACTATTAAACAAGGGCCAACACGCACAAAACAAGCAATTGCATGTTTTACCTATATCTAAAACTTGATAAATGATAAGTGCATAACGCTTGATGAGAAAACATTTTTATCTAATCAAAGTTTTAAATTAATTAATTAAAATAGATGATTGTTGAAATCTTGTTTTTTAAAGATGACAATTTTATTACGTGCGTGCGTGCTTCCTTTGTACCTGATCTCCGCGGTTCTACAATCCGAAACTTTTTACTCTTTCCGCGAAAATAAAAAAAGATTTTTAAAACCTGGATACTTTTAACTACACTTGTATTTTTATAGGCGTTTTGAGTCTACATAAATTCTAGGAAAACTCACGACTCTTAAATAATTGAGCAAATTTTAATTGTACATTAACTGTTAATATTTGTAAAAAAAATATGCACACAAGATTATAGTGCACGTAGCTAATATTTTGCTAGGTAATTAATTGATTGAAACATTATGGTTTGGCTCAATTAAGTGTTTTGCTAAATTGTCGAAATTATTTTGATTTGGTTTTTTGAGTCTCTTATGTGTTCCTTAAGTCTAATATCAAAAGTTCTACCGGTTTGACCTACATGTTAAGCATTTTGAATATTTTTAAACGTATACACTGAGAAAAGAGTTTAGTTATATGCAAGCAGGTTGCAGTTCAATCAATAAAATCCGTTATTTATATATGGCGAGTGAAAGGTGGGTATCAAATTAAAAGAATCCCTTAGTTGTAAGATGAAAATAAATATTTTGACATGTAAATGCGACATACGCAAATGAGTGATATATACGTTTGATGGAAATTAATATTTTTTTGTACTAACGCTTAAAGTTTTCAAACTAAAATACGATTTGTTTGCTGGAAAGCAATACATATTTAATAGAAACTTATATCCCCAACATCACTTATAGCTAAATATGCATGTATTTGTTGAAACTTATATTCCCTTTTATCCTAAATACCTAATTATGTTTTTAATGACAATAATATTTGTTTATTGGAAAACAATACATATTTAATGGCAATTTCTATCCCAAATATTACTTGTTGGTAACTATGCATGTATTTGTTGAGATATACATATTGTTTTAACCTGAATAATCATTTTTTTAGATAAAACCAATATATGTTTACCAGAAACAAATATCATTTTATATTAAATAGTAATGTACCATGTTAACTGAAACCAAATGAAGAATTATTCATATCAACTTAAATATTATTACAAGCAATGAAAGATTGATTTGTATGAATTTATACGTTTATTTCAACTAATACAAGTAGAGTTTCTTTACAAGCAATACTTATTTATACAAATAATGATATAGTAAAAATATATTCTTGATATTACATGAACAACACTGCAGGTTTATTACATAATTATTAAACCTTCTATAATCTACTACTTTGACGTAAATTCCGTACGTGTCAGAGTGATCAAAACTTGATAGATGTTATGATAAAGGTTGCAGTGGCGAGTACACATTCCTAAAAACAAAGGGGTGTGTATTCTATTATTTACATGCGTGGAATTTAGCACAGACAGTCATTAAATTTAAAAAAATTATTCTACTCGAAGCAAACATAAAAAAATTAAAGATATTAACTTAAATATTAAGAACGTAAGAACATGAAAACTTTATTATACCTATAGCTTCGAATAAAATTTTTTGATTTGTAGTGTGGAAATCACACTGCGACCATCTGACAGATAATGAACACTCTTAGGTATAATGTTTATAAGGTTACTTATTAATATTACGCTACATGGTAGCAAGCTAGCAACATGATACTCTCGAATTTAGTTCGTCAGTTATTTTCGGAGTTCTGTTTAACAATAACCGCATCGGCCGACAGCCATTATTGAACTAGCCCTGTTATTGCTAATATCCGTATAATACAATTTTACTTATCTTCAAAGAATGGTATTAAAGAAACTTTTCGTGACACACATATTAAACCCACTTTTCACGATTAATCAATGAACACTTGCACGGCCATATACGTAAAGACTACTGCAAGCTACTGCCTGGCGTTAAAGGTTTATTCTCTGGCTTCAAACAATATTTATTATGGTTTATTTATTTGGTCATATTAATGATTGGCGTATTGGCAACAAAGGAACATTTACTTTTCCTAATGAAGGTTGCTTAACAGTGAATTCAAATTTGTTTGTACTAAATAAATATATGAAAGAACCGATATTTTTGTTAGTATTTTAAGAAAACTACTTTCTAAAATATATTTTATTGAAACGGTATTGTTAGTATTTTAAGAAAACGCATTCATTTTGACTTGTTTATTAGGGTAGTGATCTGAGATTTATGTCTAAACATGTGTGACTCGTAACCGTTGTAAACAAGAAAACAAAATTGGTTATGGACTGATTTTTAGGGAGATCGCTGGCGACGGTTGCAGGGTCAACACTGTATTCGTTCTGTAGCTTGCTAACTTTAATTTGTAATTCGTTATACTTTATCAAATAAACTTAATTTAAATGATATAAAAAGGCTTTTACTGACAACAAAATATAACATTTTTACCTTATTTTCTCGAAATAAATATAATTTTGTGTAGAAAATAAATTATTTTACGCCTACATCATTTAGTATATATCTTAAATTTATATACTATTTCACCCAAGTGCATTGCTGCTCTATCAACGGGAACTTTACATTTTATTACCACAAATGTCAGCTTAGTTGATTGAATTAAAAATTGCTCAAACCACACATAAATGTTAAGCGAAATGAACCCGTATTTTTGATGTAATTGTGGGATAATTGATTTAACTGCGTATCAATCAAAGGAAAGAAATAATTGTTAGAATTACCGAAATAAATTTCTTTAAAGCGAATGAAATGTTGATGTTACATTTTATTAGGTTATTGCAAATAGTGTATTAGATAAGTCCTCGAGATATGGTACACTTACGTAAGCATTTTAATTTTTGCGTTTTATTTATGGTTATATTATGTTTAAAAGATAATTTTGTATTGCTTCTTGTAGATAAGTTTATTTGTGGTAGATAAGAAAAATCCAATGACGATGGCAATTTATCGAATGTGTTGAGTTTTTTTAGTAAATCGACTCTGGGTTCTCCTTATCTACAATGACTTTACAAAATAAACGAGACAGATCTAGGAATGTGTTAGTATTTTAAGAAAACTACTTTCTAAAATATATTTTATTGAAACGGTATTGTTAGTATTTTAAGAAAACGCATTCATTTTGACTTGTTTATTAGGGTAGTGATCTGAGATTTATGTCTAAACATGTGCGACTCGTAACCGTTGTAAACAAGAAAACAAAATTGGTTATGGACTGATTTTTAGGGAGATCGCTGGCGACGGTTGCAGGGTCAACACTGTATTCGTTCTGTAGCTTGCTAACTTTAATTTGTAATTCGTTATACTTTATCAAATAATAGTATATTATTTTAAGCGGAGGAGAAGTATGACTTTTCATGGCGCGCCTGAGTTTACCCGCCGAACGCAGTGAGGCGGGTAATAGAAGGCAAGCCATGAAAAGTCACTTCTCCTCCAAATTAAATATGCTATTTTTTCTTCAAACGCTTTAAAATATGTATTATAAAGCTGCCATGTTTTTGTGTTTTTGATACTCAGCTCTGGGTTTGATTTATGCATACAATACTAGAAATGTAGTAGGCGATTAATAAATGCGAGTAGTTTCGATTGTTATACAAAAAAAACGTTTTGACAGATATAAATTGTTCATCGTTGCTGTTAGTTGTGACCGGTTAGTTTTTGAAATGCAACCGAGCTTGTCTGCAGAAATTGAGGCTGCGGCCAATGAGGCTGTCTCCTCTCTTGGACCCACAAAATCTAGCGAGAAATATTGTGCCGCGTAGGATCATTTTAAAAAGTGGTGCGATTCAAATAATGTAAATAAATTTGAAGAAAATGTGTTTCTAGCATATTTCAACACAATGTTGGCTAAAGAGAAAAAATGGAAATCATCGACCATGTGGTCGCGATATTCCATGATCAAATCGCAACTAATAATTAAAAACGGAATGGATATAAGTAAATGTTTAAAGTTACGCGCGTTCTTGAAAAAAGCAAACGAAGGGTATTCTGCAAAAAAATCAAGAATTTTTTCGAAGGAGCAGTTCGAAACTTTTTTATTTGAAGCGCAAGATGATTTGTATTTAGGATTAAAGGTAATACGTTTTAGGTAATTTTAATTTTGTGGTTTAAATATGTAATTTTTTCAGATTGTTTTATTAATTGGAGTAACTGGAGCCTGCAGATGTGATGAAATGGTAAAAATGAAAACTACAGATATAGAGGACATGGGGAATGTTGTTTTGATTAAAATTCCGGATAGTATGACTAGAAAAGTTCGATCGTTCACAATAATTGGAGAAAATTACGTCAAAATCTATCGAAAATACGCAGCGTTAAGACCAAAAGATATGCCAGAAACTAGATTCTTTTTAAAATATCAAAATGGAAAATGCTGCAGAAGTGTAATGGGAATACACATTATTAGCAGTGTTCCTGGAAAGGTTGCAACTTTCTTAAAATTGAGTAATTCAAAAGAATACACAGGCCATTCTTTAAGACGCACTTCGGCTACACTATTATTGATGGAGGAGGTAATATTGAGTCGCTAAAGCGGCACGGGGCGGGAGCTGGAAATCAAGTAGTGTAGCGGAAGGCTACATAGAGGAGTCGCTGCGAAATAAAAATGAGAATGCAAGTAAAATATTAAACTTGAATGAAGTTATAACACCTAGTGGCAGCAAGACAAATCTTATTGAACCATCAGCATCTCATTTGATTGCAGAAAATTTAACTTCGTCTGCACAGACTTCTACAGTACTGCATGGTTTTAATTTTCAAAATGCAACATTGACAAATTGCACGTTTAATATTAGTTTGACAAATAAAAATGACGTTTAAATTCGTATTTTCATTGTTGTGTTATTATTTTAGCGTTTCCATAGCAACACTTTTCCCTCCATGGAGGGAAAAGGAAAAGTAAAACTGTCGCCGGCGGAAAAGTTGCATTTTTCCGCAGCCACCTCAGTCAAATTATGACCTAATTATTTTACGTTTGAAGAAAAACTTAATTTAAATGATATAAAAAGGCTTTTGCTGACAACAAGATATAACAAATGCGGCAACAACTTTTTTTTTCAGTATTCTTTATATGTCTTCTTACTTTTCTAACAATTTTAAGTCACAATTAAGTGTTACGGCTACTTAGTTATTGAAATACGTATCTGGTATTAAGTCATTGGTGTGGAAGAGAGCTCGTATAGTTAACCTTCTTGTTATGTCACTTACCAATTTAAAAACTTGGTTCTGTTTTGACTAAGCGACGCAGATTGAGATAAGTTTATCGAAATCCGGCCATCAGTTTAATAATAATAATGCACCACACCCAGCTCAATGCGCGCGAGTGAATGACATTAAAACTTAATATATGTAATTATTATTATTATTATTATCTCGAATCTATCTTAAGTGGAATTTGGAGAAAATCATCAAATAACTCTGCAATTCTGAATTTTAAAATTTATATCTTGGATTTGTATTTAGCAGCCCTAAAAATCCTCGTATACCACAACGATGAAAAACAAACAGTACGCGCGCCATGACGTTGGGGTGGAAATCGTAGTTGCTTTCAACCCTGGCTGTGCGCATTTAAAATTTTTTTTTAATAGAAAAGGTGGTCGAGTGACGCCTCATTTGAAAGGTCTTTTTGTTCTGCGTCTGATCTTAGAGTTTCAAAGAAAAATATTCAGCCATAACAAAATGGCGCATTTTAAACAAATGGTCTCGCTTAATTCAAAATTGTTTTGATTTTTTTATTCAGTAGTCCACTTTTTCATTTGCAGAACAAAATTGTCCCAGAAATATCTCAGGTGGCTAGAAATAATATTGAAAACGTTATGTTCCAACAAGACGGTGCGCCGCGTCATTATTATAGGCCTGTTTCTGACTTTCTCAACGGACATTTTTGTGGAAGATGGATTGGTAGGCGGGGGCCTATAGAATAGCCGGCTCGCTCCCCAGATTTAACCCCCTTACATTTTGTTATGGGGATATCTGAAATCGACAGTGTAAAGAATCCGTCCAGAAACAATTGAAGAACTGGAGCAACGCATTACAGAAGTTTGCAGAATTATCACTCCAGAAACTTATGAAAATGTAAGGCAGGAATTTCATAACCGACTTTTTCTGTGCCAAGAAGTGAATGGTGAACATTTCGAACATGCGAAATTAATTTAATTTCTTTTTGCTCTGAAAATCAGTTTTTTTAAATATACTTCTTTATCTTCAAACATTGTCATTTTGTTATAGCTGAATATTTTTCTTTGAAACTCCAGGATCAAGCGCAGAATTAAAAGACCTTTTAAATAAGATGTCACTCCACTTCCTTTTTCTATTTAAAAAAAAATCAAAAAAGTGCCCAGTCGCCATTTTGGATGATACAAAATTTCAATATGGTCTGAAAATAGTATTTAATGTCCCATTACAGCACACCAAATTTTGTAGAAAAATATCAAGTCGTTCAAAAGTTAGTTGGGGGGGGGGGGTGTTACTTTATAGACACAGTGTATTGTAATTTCTTTTTTATTTTATATACCGCTTTTTTAACAATGTCGTTTACGCGAGGTTATGGTTAAGAGCAGTTATATTTTTATAGAAAAAATACGAAAACACAGTTGCATTTGCTCACTGATAAATTACTCTTAATCTGTGCCTACGCGAAGCCTTCAGAATGGTCAGGCCGTGGACGCTTGTATAACAATGTACCTTTGGTTTTTTTGGCATTTGTTTTCCATAGCTTCTCTAATTCTATTAGTTTGCAGAAATTATCGGTGCTACCCTCGTAACTATAAAATTTGCGTTTTTGCAAATACAGTAAGTATTAATATCTAGTCTTGGAAAGTTCACTCGAAGTCCACATTTCAGCTTTTTATAACTTAATTGCGGTTTTGCAAAAAGAAGCAGACCAACACGACAAATATGTGTTTTTCGGTATACTATAGAGTACACATCGGTGTCATTTATTTCTGTTCCCGGTACAATAAAATAGAAATTAAATATCTAGATTACGTGTATTTGTTTTTAAAAATGACAATGGCCTTGAACGGCTTAAACTAATTAAATTCCTTAAATTAGATTATTTTTTAATAATATTGATGTTTTTTTTAATTTAAAGTATTTTTTAAGCAAGTTTTTTGAATTTAATTGGTAAACCAGCAGTGGTAACTAACAAAAAACTTCTAGCATCATATTTTAGAGGCACAGGGGTATCTTCACATCTCATAACTTCGTATTCTAACAAAATATGGGCCAGTCCTAGTTTGGTTCCGACCAAACCAAAGCGTTCACCTAAAAAAACATTAATAAAATACTCAAGAATAGATGTTATTTTCAACCCTCCTAAACTCACCAATACAAATTCGTGGACCTTCTCCAAAAGGTATGTAAGAAAAACTAGGAAAACTATTTTTATTTTGCTCGGAAAATCTTTCCGGGTCGTACTTTTCAGGGTCAGGAAAATATTTTGGGTCGTAATGTATTCCAAACATAGGTATGTAGACAGGCGTGCCCTTTTCTATTACAAAGTCACTATTGGGAATTTTGTAGTCCTTCACACACATTCTGTCCAAAAATGGAAGAACGGGGTATTTACGAAGAGTTTCTTTAATAATAAAAATTTTAAAATTTTTCGTGCAAAAGTTTATGTAAAGATGACTTACCGCATACCACCAAGTGTAAATACTTCATGTCTTGAATTGCTTCGTAGGAAATTTCTTTGTGTTCAGAAACGATCGCCCTCATTTCTGATCGTACTTTATTTTGGATGTCTGGTTGAAGACAAAGTTCGTATAAAGTGAAAGACATGGTAGCACTTACTGTTTCGAATCCAGCAGAGTAAAATTGACCGGCTTGAGCTACAACTCGGTCTCCCTCTAAAATAAATGTTTACAGAAAAATACTTATTTGAAAAGCAAGAAGAAAACGATATCATAAAATTGAGAATAAATTAATAGAAAAGATATTTGCAAATTACGACTCTTACCAAATTTAATCCCATCCGCAGGTGTATTGTTATCCATGAGTTTATTGATGATATCAATAATATCGTTCCTTTTAATCTGCGTATTCCGTCTATTTTTAGAAGTTTCCCAGAAGATTTCTCTCATAAAATTTGTAACACTGGGGTCAAAAAAAGGTATTTTGAACAGCTTCACCAAACCCGGTGCCAAAAAGTAACTTGATTGACGCATCGCCGTTTTCCAGTGAACTTCAAACATTTTTCTTCCTATTACCCTAAATTTCGCATCTTCGTATTCAAAACAGTTGGCGTCGATTCCAAAAGCGCAAGTTGCTATGACATCCGTTGCGTACTTAGCACAGACTTCTTTTGCTTCAATAAAAGCTCCATTCATATTTTTGTCAATATAAGTCTTCATATTTTCACCGACAGCGTTTATTAATGTTACCATGTTTTTAATTCTTCCGGATGTGAAAATTGGACTTACTTTGGTGCGCATTGCTTTCCATTCAGGATTTTTGCTAACAAATAAAAAATGGGACCCCACAGAGTCGCAGCTTTCGTCACTAACCGTGGCGTGGTCGGGAAAATAGTTAAAATCTCTCACCAAAATGTGTTTAATTAACTCAGGATCTTTTATGACCAAGATTGGTTGATTCAAGGCAAATATTCCAAAATACGGTGTATCGAATTGGTTGTACAATTTGGCTAAGAAATGACCAATTGTTGCTCGTAACGTAAATATGTCCAAGAAGTTTCCAACAAATGGCAAGGGTTTAGCGTATGGCACATTTTTGTTCTTCCAATGATTAAAGTTTCTCGTGGAATATTTGTATAAAATAAATGCAATTGTTATCGCACCTACGAGAGTCTTCCACCCAAATGAAGAAGCAAGTCCAAAAATTGGTAATAGAAAGGACAGCATTTCTTACCTTTGGTAAAGTGAACTTTTTAAAAACACAGAAATATTGAACAGGTACCAACACTTTAATAATTGAAGAAGATTATAAGTTAAGTTAATAACACTTGATGGGAAGACAATGTTATCTAATCAAAGTACCCTGACTTCGCACTAAAATAGTTTTACGTTCACTTAAATGAGATGATTGTTCAAAATCTATTGATTTTTGCAGATAACAATTTCAACGCAGTTATTATATATATTATTCCCCATCGTATTCAACAAATTCGCGGATAAAAATATTTATTTATAGATGATTTGCTAAAATCAGGCATTTACAAATTAAATTGTTCTCATTGTCATTCGGTTTATATAAGCCAGAAAATTTGAATTTTTATATTAGTTTACTTTTTAATATAACCTTTGATAATGGCATGTAAACATGACTTAATAAAAAAGTAAAACTAAATTTTTTGAATATTGCCGTTATGTGACAGCAAAATCGTTGTTATGGCAGATTTATTTTCACAACTCTAGAACAATTGAGTTTAATACTTTCGCAATATCCACACATTTATATTTATGAGTCCTTCGAGCGTTAAGCGCAATTGGAACGATCAACTGACGTAATACGAAACAAACACCATAAATAAAACTTTGATCAAGTTAACGAAGTTGGGGGTGTATTGTGGGGTTCGTTTAGTAGAAAAATACGAAAATCAGAGTTTAAAGTGCGAGTAAGCGGGTCTATATGGAGGCCTTTTGTAAAGTTCCGAAAGCGTCGAAAGGTCGTGTCACTCGCGCCTGATATCGACAGCTTAATCGGAGTATGAATTACCCTGCGACATCTCTTAACCCGCATACACATTCATCACAGCTTCTGAGATCAAGTTTATGCCATTACTTGACAAGATTTATAAGATTTTTTCTAGTACATGAAGCCGCATTAAATATAATCTCTGGAGAAAACTCGCGGAAGAACGAGGTGTTGAAATGTTAAATCAAGCGATGAACTTCATACAGAATTTATTTTTTTTAATATTTATGTTCTGCAATAAAGCGCCAAAAGAACAACTTAGGCATTTAGTTGGAAACTTTGGGAAACGTCCAATGAGCTCAAGAACGTGTGTTCAAATCCCACAGACTTTCCATATTGATGTTAGGTTAAGTTTAAATATGGTAAAATTTACTCTGGAAAGTAAAGCTAGTGTAAATCTAACTCTACTAGAAAATAAAGGGGTCAAATTAGAATAGATAAATTGTAAGTTTACTGTTAATATATATTCAAAAAGTTATGAATACTGAACGCAAAAACTGATGTTTCCATTTGCTTCGTGTACAGCTTACAAAGAATTGAAAATAAACTAACTGAACCCGTAGACTACGCTCCACGCATTTCTTTTATAAAATTGTTAGCAAATTTATTAAAACTATGTGTTACAAAAATTAATATATCCAATATTCAATATAACGGTAACTATGACGGTTTGAAATTATTTCAGGGCTACGCATATGAATACTATAAAAAATAAAGCAGCAACACAATTTTACCACTACGATCATTATGCTTAAATCCATCCGTTCCGATTCGTTCTTCATAAAAATGAAGAGCATTACAAAATACGCACGCAACCAACCAACTCAAAATTTAAACTTTTGACCTTCTAGAAAATGGCACACAGGCACATTTTTAAAACGATAATGTCTATGGACTTATTTTATAACCTGCACACAGAGCGGGGTTTTCCAGTAGGCGGACTATGCAGTTGCATAGGGCAGCATCAGTTAAAGGGCGGTAAAATTTCGATGAATATGAAAAATGCAGTATGATCGAAAAAAATATCGGTGTTACATAAATATTAATTTTGTATGTTATAAAACAAATAATTTTATCACTTATTTTTATTAGATTATTTAAAATTGTACAATGTATTTTATTTAAGAAGCGGCATCGAAAACCTTGCCTAGGGGCGGCAAAACTGTAAAACCGGCCCTGTACAAACATGACAGAAAACTAAGCCAAAGAATAATAACTAGTTTAATAAAATAAAAACAAATGTTATAATTTAGAAAGAGAAAACGTATAAAAGTTAGCATAACTCTCTCTCCATGAAAAATTCGCCAATGTTAATTGTTATTAATTAAACTCTCTGGCCATTACTTATCTTGTAAAAGTTTTCTTTATTTACTATAAAACAATAGAGCAATAAATAAACATTAATTAGACTACATATGAAAATCTTCTATGGAGCAATTTTTTTAAACCTCATTGGCAGATCATTAGTCGAAACCAGAAAGAGTCCTTTTGTTTTGAATTCCATGGGCACAGGAGTATCTGCGCTCTGCATTACTTCATAATCCAATAAAATTTGAGCTAAACCTAATTTGACCACCATTAAACCAAAGCGTTTGCCTATAAAAAAAGAAACTGTCAGAAATTTTCTGCAGCATAATTACCAAGTCCTACATAATCCTTTCCTAGGAGGATCGAGATATACAGGGTTGCTATTACGTATTGAACTAATGCTCTCCTCCTAAAACGGCCTAAAGAAAAAACTTGAAAGGTTGCAGGGATGCACAGGAAATACATGGGAATATTGTGATTAGTTTTTTAATTTGTTTTTAATTTTTGTTCAGAATTAGTTTAACAATGATACTTGACATAACCGTTACTGCCATTAAAAAATATCAAGATAGCACTTTATTTTAAAAGTTTAAAAATTAATAAAATTCAAAAAAATGTCACAATATTCCTCCGTATTTCTTTTAAATTTCGTCCTCGAACCATTTTATCAGGAGAGCGACTTAATATCGAGAATGTAAAAATACATGTAAGAATTTCTACTAGAACTAAACATGAACACATACACAGTGGTTCTTCTATTGGCTTTACGCGGGTCTTGTTTCGAAGTTCTGCAATAAAATTATATCTCATTTCTGAAAGACCCTGAAAATGTTATAGACATATTAAAATTTTGTTATCTTTATGGTATCGTATAATAATACTATTGCAGGATAGCTACACCACAACTTTTGACTGAACTAAACTGGAAGGCCAAGAAGGTTACCTGACTTAAACGCCGCAGCCCATTTTAGATATATTTTAAAGGGTGAAGTAGATTTATTTAAACGTTGCAGTATGTTGAGAGTGCGTCACATACAAAATTAGAATGTTCAGAATTAATAGAACTTGTATTTAGGGTCTTCCAAAGTTTACCTTTCAAACTTTGCTAGGAGATTCCTTTGAGAAAACCATGTGTCCGAAAATTCCTCTGAAGGGAGCTACAGTCTCCTGAATGGGGCGAATGGATTTAAATTTAAATTAATATCTCAGACACCCTTTATTATAAAATAATTGAGTTTGGCATAGGGTTTAGTAACTAGTAAGAGCTACTATCTAACAGCATCCAAATAAATTATCTAAACCAGAAGCGTCCTAAACTCAAGGGGCTGCGCCATTTTTATTTATTATTTTTATAATTTTCAATATTTTACCAATTTGAGTCAGTAACATAATTCTACATCAAAAAAGGCATAAAATAGTGCTCTTGATTTTTTTGCACACCAACCCGTTTACCAGAAAAAATCGGTTGAAACAGTTTTCTCCTTCAGAATCAGATAAAACGTTTTTTTATTTCGTACTTATTTATTAACTATGGATTTAGAAAACTGTTTAGAGATAATAGATAACAACTAACTGCTAACTGTTAACAAAGCGTAATTATTGCAATTTTTAAACAATACTGGTTGTCCAAATGAAGATTGAAATCAAATTGCTAACAAAAAACGTTTTGCGTTTTTAAACTCGACCATTATTTTGTAAGAAAAAAAGTGTTTTTGTAATTGTTTTATAAAGCGTACCGTTTTGCTGTAAAATATTCCAAAGTTAATAAATTAGTACGAAATAAAAAAAAATTAGCTCATCCTAAAGAAGAAAATTGTTTAAATCGATTTTTTCTGGTAAATGGCTAGTCGTACAAAAAAAATAAAAACCATTTTGATGAATTTTTTAAGGTAAAATCATGAAATGAATTCAAACTGGTAAAACAATTAAAGAATACAAAAATAATAAATTAAAATGACACAGCCCCCTAAGTTTGGGACGCCTCTGGTTTAAATAATTTTAGTTGAATGCCGCTAGAGAGTTGCACTTACTAAACTGTATGCCAAATTTCATTATTTTATATTAAAAGGTGTGTCAGATAATTATTAAAATTTAAATTTCGGGGGGTTAGCTCCCTTCAGGTTCAGAAGCAATTTAGGACACATGTTCAAGGGAACTTTGGACTACCCTGTATACAAGGGTGATTTATAATATTTAGAAAAACATATTATGTGCCTCCGCGCCCCCCTCACATAAGAAATCTCTGCTGCATTTATTTCAGAAAAAAATTACTAGAAACACTAAGCAGATGAATTTTCAAAATTTTAGTGCGATTACTGCGTAAATTATCAATAAAAATATTAATAGACGGTTTTTTCTTCAGGAGACTGTAACTCCGTACGGAACTATTTTCGGACCCATATTAATCGGCACTTTTATCATTGTTTTCAGATTTTGAATCTACCTTGAAAGTGCAACTTACATGTTATGAGTCACCCTGTATAAAAACTTTTTATTATATCAATTAGTATCTTATCTACTTCTCTCTCCTCCTTTTTGACTCCAGCAAAGGGTTTTACAGAACCCTGTTTTACATAAACTAACCAATACAATTCCGTGGTCCTTCCCCAAATGGCAAATAAGAAAAACTAGGAAAATTGTCCTTATTTTCCTCCGAAAACCTTTCCGGGTCGTACTTATCCGGATCTGGAAAATAATCCGGATCGTGATGCAATGCAAGTACAGGTATGTACACTGGAGTACCCTTTTCTATAACAAGATCACTATCGGGAATTTTATAATCTTCCACGCACATTCTGTCCAGAAATGGTACAAAGGGATATTTGCGAAGGGTTTCTGGAAGAAGACAATGTATGAATTTTTGCTGAAATTTTTTTGACCAACATGACTGACCACATATTACCATGTTTAAATACTTCAAATCTTGAATTGCTTCGTAAGTGAGCCCTCCATATTGAGAAAGTACGGTTTTGATTTCTGATCGTAATTTGGTTTGGATGTTTGGTTGAAAACAGAGTTCGTATAGGGTGTAAGACATGGTGGAACTTATGGTTTCGAATCCAGCCGAGTAAAATTGGCCAGCTTGGGCTACAACTCGATCACCCTCTGCAAAAATGTATTTGTGTTTTGCAACATTTACCTAGAGGAGGGGGGTAAATTATAGTAGGTATAAAAAGTGTGTAGAACGTAAAAGGGATGGAAATATATGGAAAAATAATTATGAATGGAAATAGAAGTATATAGATGGGTTGGAACTATAGTATGTGAAAGGCTATCCTATGTTGTATAAACAGCAAACGTGTTTAGGTGTGATTTGAAGTATGTGGATATGTTTATAACAATGAAACCACGTGTAAAAAAATAATTAAATTCAGACCAAAATCCTTACCAAATTTGAACTCGTCTTCAGGTTTACTGTTATCTATAATTTGATTAAGAATATCAATTACATCATTCCTTTTATACTTCGTCTTCCTTCTCTCTTCAAGAGTTTCCCAAAACGTGTTCCGCATAAAATTAATAACACGGGCATTAAAAAAGGGCATTCTAAAAAACCTCACTAAATCAGGAGCCAAAAAATAACAAGTATGACGCATCGTTGTTAATAATTGAAAATCTCTCATTTTTTTCCCGATCACCCTAAACTGGGCATCTTCATATACGAAACAATGAGCATCAATACCAAAAGCGCAAGTAGCTATCGCATCCGTCGCATATTTAGCACACACTTCTTTTATTTCAATATTATCCATATTTTTTTGAAGGTAAACTTTCATTTCTTCAACTACTGCATTTATCAACGGTAACATATTTCGTATCTTGCCCGCGGTAAACACCGGGGTTATCTTGTTGCGCATAAGTCTCCATTGAGGATTTTTTGCGAAAAATGGAAAGTTTGATGCCATGGAATCGCATTTTTCGTCGGAAACCATGGTGTGGTCCGGAAAATGGTCGAAATCTTTCACCATAATTGATTTGATCAAGATGGGATCTTTCACGACCAAGTAGGGTTGATTTAAAGCAAATAAACCAAAATATGGTGTGTTGAATTTCTTGTACAGTTTTTCTAACATATGTCCAATTGTGATGCGAAATAGGAACACCTTTAGGAAGTTTCCAAATAATGGTAACGGTTTGACGTATGGTACATTTCTTTTTTTCCAGTAATCAAAGTTTCTTGTGGCATATTTATAGAAGATAAATACTGCGGTTATCAAAATTATCAGTATGTCTACGCCATAAGAGGATGTTAGTGTAAAAGACATCTATAGAAATACATGTAAGAATGATTGGTTACACAGAAGGTAATTTTTCTTACCTTTGGCTAAGTTGAATCGTAACACAAAACTGTTCAAAACAACATGAAGATACGAGGTAGAAGTAATGGTATAACATACCAAACAATGAGAACATAATGTTGAAACAATTCTTATCTTGCGCTCTAAAGTTAGAATGGTTATCTAATCATAGAAGACTCAATGCATATAAATAATAAATTATTTTTATTCATCTTTTAAGACTAGCAGACGGTGTTAAATTAACACTTTTTTTTCTAATCACAGATTACTTCAGATTTTTCTTCTTGCTAGCCTCAAAAATTTTAAAAGAAAGTCATTCCATGGATGGTCGCTCTACTTGTTGAAATTGTCTCGTATTTCAAAAGATTCGCCTTTATACATAACTATACAGCGTGTATCAAATTGATACACATATTCAAACCAATAATAGTAGATTAACCCAATTGGAATTTACTGGTACATTATATTAATCTTTTTTTTAATTAAAAATAAAGTACAATAAAACTTGTTTATAACCGCTGAAAAAGCAGAATTGCCACAACTTTTAAACCAGCACCGATGTACCATTTATACTTTCTGTAATTAATTTTTTCAAGTAGGCACACCATTTTTATAAGATTTCTTCATGTGAACAGCATGTCTTAACAGGAACTGAAGAGTAAATATTTCCATTGTATAGCAGCACCGTTTTCAAACTCAGTTTCGAACCATCGATGAATAGACGCCATTCTTCTGCATTGTGTTCATAGCCTAATGCAAGCATTAAATTGTCAATATTATTGCAGAAGGAATGACCATCTTCAGTTAAGAAATACTGTGACAAATCTTTCTGACGATTGCGATATACTGAAATATGCGTATCTGAAGCTAACTTCCATCCTTGTAATCCTGATCCTAGTACCTCTGCTTGAGTTTTTATTAAATTTAAATTTCGAATTCGGCCATTTAGTTCTAATTGAGTTATTAAATAAGGTTTGTCTTATTGAGATGGTTACAATTCCTCATCATTGTTTGACAGTTCTTCAGTTGCGCCTTCTGTTTCTGTATCAACTTCTTCTTTCAAAACGTTTAGACATGTTGGTACCGGAAAGGCTGTCCAATGAGGTATGGACGAGTAATAGAAGGCAAACTGGGATAAGCAATTATCTTCTTATTTTTGGCAGAAAACCTAAAGATTTTGGTGCAGCAAAAGTAGCAGCTCGTCGTATGGTCCGTTTGCTCGTGCCAAATCATAAGAACCGCAAACGGCATAGCAATGCTCTTACCAATCAACCAGATCCTTAGTCACAGCACAGCATGAATGAATGAATAGTTAATTCTGCGCAAAAATAACAAAAACTGTTCAGATCATTTATACACTTACGAGATATTGTCAATATGAAACACACAACAGATTATTACAAACTGACTCAATTTTAATACTCGTAATAATCGTTTTGTACCTTCTTATATACCCGCATAATCGCATATCTACACATTACCGAAATATGATTGGTTTAAAAGCAAAGAGAGACTTACAGTTGTGACTTAGAAAACATGCCAAAACTTTTTCCGACCTGTTCAAACCAGTCAGGCAACACAAGATTTCTTTCAGTATTTAACATTAATGCGGTAAAACAGAAAATGTCAAATCCAGTAAAAAAACAAATTTGTTTTAGGAGAATTTTTTTAATTACTCAAAATTCTGACGTGGTAGAAAAACATTGAAAATGTTTTCAGAATCAACACGAAATAGTACATACCGTACAGGTATTAGAGTGCAACAAAAAAAAAACCATTGTCGACCAGCGTAATAGGCAAATTATACACAAAAAGTGAAAACTAATAACTTCCGTTTTCCAGGCTGTACAGAAGTTTAACCAAAAATTCTGGGATTTGAACGTGGATCACAGTAGTGCTCGAGATGCTCAATAATTATTCTCATTTAACCAAATCTCTATCTCTTACCGTTTACGAGATTCTCGCTATACTAAAAGGATAGGAAATTATAAATTGTTAGGGTTTATAGAGGACTCAACAGCTAAGGTTATATCGCTTATGTTTTAGTTATTTTAATTTTCTCTTGGGCCCCATAATTTCTTCTTCTTCTTTAAAATGATTTTTATTTGACTACATCTTGCATTTCAATTTTAAAGGAACGCATGTTTTCACATATACCGCGATAGAGAGATACACAACAAAATTCAAATTAAATTTTGTGTTTGTTGGGATTATTGATCAAAATCTAAATATTCCGAAAACTTTTTTTTAATTAATTGAAACATGAATTTTTAAAACACACCACAATTTTCGTTATATTGAACTGACCGTATTTCCTGTACATCCACAGCAAAAATCTAATTTGACAAGTGATAACTTGGGTAGCCAGGCTACACAATACTACCAATATCGCTTTCGCCCTAACACTGCTATTGTGATGGACAGAACGTATTGTTGCCGTCCTAATACACACGAACTGGTAGATAAGCCGAATCCGCCACATCGGCATGTTCCTTATCGTCACACTCTCTTTCAATAATTCAGGTTTACGTCAACAGTCTCTACCTTTTGGCAACCTAAATTTACGAGGAATTTCCTTCTCTGTTTACTGCAGATGCGTACATCCAGAAACTAAATGGAACAAGTAATATCGGCGCGGACTATAACATTTGGAAGACCATTGTTGATATAATTTTCCAACATGTCCGCCAGGGTATTGTAATTCTTTATTACCCCAATTACAACCCAAGTGCGAGTCAGGTTAAGCACAATAACATGTAAAAATAAACATTTAATTAGCAATAAAAGTCGTCTCTACTTTCTACAGACAACTTTAATTTAATTTGCTGCCTTTTATCTTTGCACCAGTGCAAACGAATATAAACGTTCACAGTATTACACTTTCTACGCTCCCATACTATAAAACAGTATTGTGATCGTAAAAATTGTCGATTCTGATAACTTGACGGAAATACATGTTTTGGACGTACTAGAAACCAAAATATGTGATTTTACTTTGCTGTACCTTCGGTATAGGGAAGTATTGATGTTATGAAAATTTTCGGAATCTAGATTTTAAAGTAAATACACGTTTTGGGGCCCAAGCAACCCAAAAACGTAGTTTTTAAAAAATTTCTGTCTGTGGTTGGGTGTGTGGCGCCTCTAAAGGCGAAAGTACTAGACCAATTTTGATGAAGTTTTAAATCAAGAGGTATATCAAAAATTGTAGTTCTAGTTAAGCTTTTTAAGAAAATCCAAAACCGATTTTTGTTTAAAACTAAATTTTGGAAATTTGAGCACCGGGTCTGAGAGAAGCACTTAGGGCAAATCATTTAATCATCCATTAAACCTCGCATATATGAAGTTCCTCTTAGCTGGTCTGCTAATACTGAAAGTAGTTACCAAAGTGAATGCATTTTACCTCACTAACTACTGTGCTGTCTAAGCTGAATTTATGTCGGGAATGTTAAATATTATACGACTTTCTATCACGGCGTTTCTTCAATTCCTGCCAATTTACTGCTAGCGGCTTTGTACCTAATAACGTCGCGTGCCTTCGAAATTATTATTTTATTTATGACTTTTTAGAATGAAATAAGATTTTTTTTACTTCTTTTAATTAATTGAGATAATTAATGTAGTTAACCCGGGAGAGGTCGCGCTAATCAAATAGTAGTTAGAGGTCGCTCGGGGTAAACAATGACCCCAATATTAATTATTGATTTAAAATTAAATAAAACCGTGGAATTTGTGTATTAATTTATTTCAAAGAATTATACAAGAATAGTGTATATATTATTAAAATTAAAATTGTTCTTGAACATTCCTCTTGCATTCCTCGCAAATATATTTAATGGAAAATGGATCAAAGTGAGTTGCACACGTCAACGTAAACGTTAACCCTTTATTTAGGAATAGAAACGCGTGAAACCCTTCACAACAGACTTCAGTTACTTGGGTTAAGAAATACTGTTAATATTTATCGATACCTAATTCTGAATTATATTTGACTGTACTTTTCAAAGATAACACAGACTTTCACCAATACTAGATGTATGCTGCCGGCTGAAGCCCCTGGGGTTGGGTTGGGGCCGGCTGTTACCTATTGGAGGAAGTCGAGCAATAGAACTGATTTTTAATGCTGGGATATTGATTTTCTATCCATAATCTTCACCCTTAAGGTCACGTGAAAACCTTGTAGTGAGGACAATTTATGAAGTAAGGATTCTTGGGCGCGGTTTGGCCTTGCGTCTTGTATTAGTGGCGACACCACCGTTTTAATTTGCAAACAAGTAAATTATATATTCGCTGAATTAAAATAACAACTTGTTTTTTTTATTCATTCATTCGGCTCATTACAATGTTCCTTAAATTCGAATCAATCTTTTTTCTCAAAATTAATTTTCTGGTAGCTATTTTCCAGGAAGCAGAGAAAGGTGCACAATTTTCTTGTAAACATCGGAAACAGAAAGAAAGGTGTCATACTGCACTACATTGTTCTAAGCTTATAGCAACTGTTAAAAGAAGAATGTTATGATAAAAGATATTTCTTAAAATTTAAAAGGTAATTACTTTTTTCTACGTTAAAGTTCAAGTGAAATGTTTCGCTCATTTTTAGCCTTAGCTTGAAAAAGGCCCCTTTTCGCCAAAGATCAAAGACCTAAGATAATTCTTATGTTGCTATCATGGCACTATGTAACGCCCAAACTTATTAAAAGAAATTAATTCATAAATTAAGTAATTTGCTAATTATATACGAAGATTTTCAACATCAGAGAAAGTATATAACTTTGAAAAGCTTTTAGAAGTTTTTCTTTTAAATTTTGTCACGGCTTAGCTCATAAAAATTTCGACCTAATTGCATCTTCAGGTACGTCATGGTTAACATAATTATTATCGTGCATAATTACCTACTTGTAAGTGTGAGAGCTTGTTAAAAATTGCTGAATAAATGCGATATAACTTTAGATGTTGAGCAGTCTTTAAATTGTTATAATTTATTTTCTATGTTAGTTATGTTAAATTTAAAAAAATAAAAAAGAGAAAACTTACAGAAGTTTCAAATATTACTACAAAAATGAGGATGATGATGATAAAAATTGTAGAAACGCCGACTCCTGCTCGGTTAAAAGGAGCAACAACCGAAAGATTTTTTTCAGTGATGTTTATCCTTATTCTGTAAAATTTATCTTTACTACCAAAGGTTGCTTTCATGGACTGAAACATTCGAAATCTCATCAAGATTCTTAAATATCGTTTGAATCTAATACTCCGCGATAAAAGTGGTCGCAATAGTACATTAAGCCGGAAATTTATTTGGAAGCCTGTAGCTTTAAAGTGTAGCAGATGCTGTTAAGAGCTAAACCACTGGCATCTATATAGACTATAAATAAAATTGGAAGAAAAAGGCTCGAAACCTCGATAACGAAATGCGGCGATTGCGTATCGCAAAATGGCACAAACATCTGCGGTAACATTAAATTTCAAGACGTCTCTATTTAGTTGCAATATAAATGCTTTGTTTACTATGGTTTCTTTTCGTTTACAACACAAGAATATGATTGTAGTTGAAAGGAACTTTAGAGGTTTCATATTTCTTCGATCTCAAAAATAGTATTTGATGCAGTCACACACGGTGATCAAAAGGTATGGAATAATGGTTTCACTGTTGTTGATTTTTTAAAACAATCCATAAAACTAGAAAGTTAAAGGCACATCAAGTGGCAGAAGCTGGTAACAACAAGATAGTGTCCTTTCTCATTATAAATGACATGTTTTGCGTTTAAAATATGAATACAGATTTTGAAGTAGATGGATTGGAAAAGAGGGATATATTGAGTGGCCAGCTAGGTTAGCAGAACTTATTTGTCTAAATTAAATTTGTGAGCTCGTCTAAATAAAAGAGTCTGTAATGTTGACAAACCATGCATTCGGTTAAGACATTAATACATTTTGTTACTGATAAACAATTTAAACATTATTAAACCTTTAACATATGAAAATCGGGGGGGGGGGATGATGAATGTCACAAAAACTAATTTTTTTAGAATGGCGTTTTTAAAGTTTAAAATTCAATAAACAAGTTTTTGCGTTCAAACTTTTACGCGATGTATAATACTCCTTTTTGATTAATTAAATTATAAAATTTTTGTTATAGTGTATGTATCTTTCAATCGTGGTCGCAACTATGTCTCTGGTGATCAGCTGTTACATGACTTGAAATTCCCGCCTAGGATGCATTTATCCATTATTGCCATATTCATATCTAGTTATTAAACCTAATGTTTGTACTCTAAAAATGGATCTTTAGAAGCTGTATGTAAGTGCTATAATCGTATATACATTCAGCCAGTTAATTTTTCTACGCAAATAAGAACCAGAGATCTATTTTCAAATTAACATGCTTTGTTTGTCTAATTATAATCGCCGAAACGCCAACGCATTTTGTTTTCTTAATGAACACATCATTCAAAGTTTCTCTAAACACTAACCTTTAGTTTCAATCTCCTAATGTTTACTACATCTGACATCATAAAATATTTTATTGATTAAAGAGAGGTACGTGTGCATACATACTATTAATTTTTTCTTTAACATAACAAAGTCGATATAACGGTAACACATATCTTGGTCGATTGCACCATATATCAACGTGTAAGAGAAGGACTGCAAATGAGCCATAACATAAACATTTTGACTAATGAAAAACAAGCCATTGCAACTGTACTAAATTTCGTAAAAGCCATAGGAATTTATGATAAAATATAAAACTACACAGGTGAAGACACATATTATAGCGCGTGCGTCTAATATCTACCTGAGTATGTCTACAACTAAGTGTTTGTAACATGTTCTATACGGCAAATGATCAAAGCAATCAATGCCGTTTAACAATCGAACAAAAAAAAGGGGGCGGGGCTATAATCACAAATATCCGTAAGGTAGGAATTTATAAACATTCATTGAGCCACATATTTTGGACTACAGTTAGATTACAAGAGTTATCGCAATTACAACTTATATGATATTGCTTTGTTAAGCGCGTCCTAACCTTTACAATAAAATAGCAGAACCCGTAGACTACGCCACACGTTTCTTTACAAATAATTATTAGCAAATTAGCTAGAAGAGATATAATAATGTAATTTATGCATTCTAACTCACTAAACGTTGAGACAGAGGGAAGGGAAGGGATCTGGATTTACCATAAGCCTGCTACGCTACCTACTTTATTCGTTTATTTATTTTTTACAAAAAACAAACAGAGAACATAGCCCACGGGCTTTTATGTAAATTGGAATTTGACTCAACGCTTAGTGGTGAGTGTCCCTGACTACTAGAAGCCGCGTATTTACGCGTCCGTTATATAAAGCGCATATTTGTAGGTACGGCGGGCGCTACTTTTTTCAATAAAAGAAGCAAAATTTAATGTTTATGGTTTGTGTGTATGATTAGGACATAATCAGTTTAGTTGCCAACTTTCCCTACTTAATAATAAACAATACTGCGGGATGCTTTTGGTACATGTACAACTCTTCACAGCTTACTTACTACATTTTTTCAAATTACTAAAAAAAGCATGGCCGGCTGGCTGGCATGGTGAGTTTTCCCTTAAATTTTCTAAAATTAAAATAGAACTTTTAGTTCAAGCTTAAACATAACCAAGCTTAGTTGTTTACAGACACTACAAAAATACATATTTTCAAAAATGACATTTTTCTAGTGTAATATTTTGAAGTGCGGCCAGGCTAGCAAGGACACTTTCCATCCTAAAAGCGGTTTTACAGCACGCCTTAAATTTTATTTCTCAAGACGGAGGCGGTAGAATCCATATTCGGGATTGTTGCATCGCTTTTATGATCGAATAATTCTCTCGGTTTTCATCGAAGCATTTTACTTCGTATTTCCTGTAAGATATCTTTTATACAGGTAAAATTGTAGACATCTTCCCCATTTTTATTATACAGGGTGTACAAATTGGTGAAAGAACTACACGTGGCGATGTTGGTCATAAAATTCGGAGTCGAAAATCTTAATACCAAAATATGGTACCATGCTTCCTGGGTATGCACGGGATCTTCAAAGTTTGAAAATGAACTCTTTTAATAAGTGTTTTAATTCATTATCTGTTGACAGAGAGAGCTGCAAATTTGAAGAAATAAGAATTGTAATAAATATTTTTTCATAGATGTAGTTTTTCAGCCCCAAAAGCGTGTTTTAAACATTTCTTCGTTAACTTATTATTGTATAAAATACATATGGCAGCATTGTAAAACAATAATTATTTAAGAGTGATGCGACTTTAAATTACTTCTGTCTTGATAATATCAAAGTTTGACAAGTGTCAAAATTTGTAATTGGACTTGCTTTTTCTATCATCGTTGCTTTTCTCGTAGTTATTAGTATTAATGATTATTATTTTCGTTTTCTTGTTTTGTTCACTAACAATGGATTTTACGTTCAATGATTATCCTTAGTTACCGTGCATTATAACAAAACACCTGTGGAGTGTGGATCCAATGTTGTCAAATGTACGTTTCTTTAAAATGGTTCCCGAGGACAGAGGAAGCATTGTCCAACATTTTGGTATTAAGATTTTCGACTCAGAATTTTATGACCAACATCGCCACGTTTTCACCAATTTATACACACCCTGTATAGTATGGTCAAAAACTCATTGGATCGCGGTTGCTGTGGAATTTCAAAGCTATCTATAGAATTACGACGCGATCTGCTTTGCTCATTTTTGCATAGAACATTAAAACCTTGACATGAATACAATAGAAAATGCAGGTAAACGAGATTCTTGGGTAAAGGAAAATTTATTAGGTTTGATATGTTGTTTTGACGTTAATGGTCGTAAATTGGAAGCGGCACGTGCTGACAATAAAAACCACAAAAATGCATCCTTTTTATTTCCAAGCATCCGTAACCGATCCACAAAGGAATGTTTATTTTTATGATGATTTTTATCACCTATTTGCTCAATTTTTTGCTCATGCAGGTGCGGGCAGGCTTCTCAACAAACCAAAGAGTATTTCTAGTTGTTTTCAAATATAACCCTTATTCATAAGAGTCATATAAGTACTTATCCTTCAAAAATATCGCAAGTAGATACAATAATAACATAATTTAGTGAGGCTAATCTGCTTCCACTGTGTTTGTACACTTAATTCTAAATCTCGCTCGATTATGGTGAAGTTTCACGGAATTCATTTAAACATAAATTAGACGAATAAACCCAGTTACCGCTTTCACCACGATTTCCATTACGGTAATATGCTCTAATCATAAAAATTTTATGTTCTGTTTGAACATTTTTAATTATAATCCGCTGACTTTTGAAAGTAAATGTTAGGGATACATTTATCTTGGTGTATAATTTTCTTTATGTTTTAAGTATTCGGTGGTATGACTTTGTATTGTAGCTTTTAAATGTAAGTTTTGTCTTAATAAATTCACGTAATATTCCACTGGCGTAACTAATTGAGAATTTGGGTCAAGATACGACTCCGGCCAAGGGGTGCAGGATACATAAATAACCCGGCTTAAGTAAGGGGCGTAAACGCATGTGCTCTGAACTGGGGTAGATCGGCAGATTGGTTTTGCATGTAGAGTGGTTTAGCATGCTTTTGTTTTGCTCTGCATGGAATCTGTGTGATTTACCTGTAAAATAATCTAGTGCACTAGTGGTTAATTAGTAGATGATCAGTATACTGTTCTGGTATGTAGCTACGGTGATCTGTGTTGTTTGGAAGGTGAGAGCTCTCGAGTTTTGGCCAGGTGTACTTGTACAAGTGTGGTTAACCACGGGCTGGCGAAAGGAATTGCTAATCAAGGCCTAAAAACCTTGGATCCTGTGGCACGATAAGCGCTATGCAATTCCCGCTGTGCCACTTGACATAGGCGGTTTGGCGATCCACCCCTATTGACCCTTTCGGGGGTGCAGCAGTGCAAACTGGTTTACAGGTGTTAATTTGTATATTAACAAGAAAGATTAATTGCCCAATGGCATGTAACCTGGAAGTAATTACCATTGAGATGTAGCCAATCAAAGTGTGATTAGATGTTAGAAGTCCTGTGAATTATCCATTCTGCCAAGGCGTGAGGGGTGGGCCCCCCGGTGAGTTAAACAACAGTACATCAGATAGCGACAGATGGTGAGTCTTTTTCTTTGTTTCATGTTTCCACATGTGAGGCCGTTTCTTTGCGACCCTTGTCGGTCATTGGCGCCTGCACGACTCAATTCCAACACTCCACCCCCGGTTACAAGGAATGTGTGAAGCTGGGCTTATGTAAAACGATCTTGGGTTGAACTAGCCTCATACGTGTCTTTGTTGTTTACCAAGGAAATTAGTAATCAAAAATTAGCTCTCCTAACATAAATGTCAAAACTAATAGAAATAAATAATTTCATAGATGACCTGTCAATTCCACAGCAACCTCTATCCAAAGACTTTTTGATCATATGTTATTTTATTTTTAGTTGCGAGTATATGAATTATTGTCATAGTTACGCTTTGAAGTTCTCCTCCATATTCGAAATTGTAAGTTTTTATAACCGTCCGTTTTATTCTATACTCGTAGTGTACCATTTTTTTGAACTGTTCATAAACATTTGAAAACAGCATTATACCTACGTAACTTTATCTAGGATATTGAGTTTCGTCAAATATAAAAATATTTTATAATGTATTTGTACCTGTTCGTGTTGAAATTTAAAAAAAATATCTGCTGTCAAAATTTAAATCGAAACATATTTACAAACCTAAAGTTATAAAATAAATTACTATAGTAGTTTTATTAAGCTTTTACTTTACGCTGAAGGGTCTTGTTTTACACCTATTTTTACTTTTCACCTTGGCACAGTACAGGATATATAGAATTGTCTATGCACTATTTTAAACTTTCTTTTTATTAGAGCTGCAGATTGGGTAAAGTAAGAAAATAAATATAAATTTCTATGCTGAACCAGACACCGCACCGTTTACAAACAAACAATCGGAGATGTCCTTTTTCAGTTATTGCGTAAAATAGTTTTGCTTAACATTGAATAATTTTACATACCTGAAAGAAAATTTAGTTTTGAATAAAAAACCTCTATAATCACAATACTTACCTGAAGTAAAAACAAAAAGGTTATTGACGAAATACGGCTAGAAGCCAGATCTTTACGCGGTCATTATATAAGGCGCATGTTCGTATGTACTGTATGTATCGGACCAGTACAGTTTCCGATGCAAATAAGAAAATTAGGTTTATACTGTAGGTTTGCATTATTAGAACGCCATCACTTGCTAGCTCTCATTTAATTAGTGATTCAAACTCCGCGGAGGAATCTTACCATGATATTTCATCTGCCGAAATAAATTATGTTACTGTTCTGTTTCTGTTAGCTTAACAACATATCGAAAGCGGGACGCGATTGGTGGATCCGTTCAGGAACACTATTGGTTTCAATGCAGCACAAAACATATCTCGACTAAAAATTAAGCTATCAGGGTCAATTATTTTTTGTTAGAAAGCCAATCGAATAGTCTAACGACTAAAATTTAAATTCCGCTAAAAATGTTTTTAGCCTCGTAAAACGCCAGCAATAGGGTTCGTTTACTATGTTTGGCGCTCATTTACGGGTATTCTGATTTTACGGACGACCCCGGCGATGGTATCGTCCGATAGAACTTTTTTTTTCGTATCTGTTGAACTATTTATTTGGGATGAAGCGAATAAATTTCCTAAAAATATTACAAGAATAAATGAACCATTTGAGGGTACTTTTCGACAAGTAAACCTAGAGTGCCCTATGGTGGTAAATGTGCAAGTGTACAACAGCTTATTTATCATTTTCTTTAAAGAAGTTACCATAAAAAATTGGGGCGTCCCCCACAGGTTCAGCTAGTTTGGTGTTAAATAACATAAATAATCATGAATAACTTGTTTATAAACTACTTTTTCAAACATAAGAAAAAAAATTAAATTATGTCTATTGACAAAAAGAATACCTACCTTAATGAAGTTTTTTCACTTCTTTTCATTATTTTATTTCAATATTGTTACACCGACTTTTTTGTTGGTTGACTTTTCTAAAAAAACAATTAGAGAGAATGTAGCGAGATTTATCTAACTAGCTAATTTAACGAATTGTAGGAATAACAATTAAGGTAATAACCATTTGCACTATACGACCGTAAATTCATTAGTGAATGCATGGTCCTGAACAGGTCGTCCCGGGCTCGATTACGGGGTCGTGTCATCTTATGTTTATGTGCGGCTAGATGAAATCTGCCAAGTTTTCTGGGCACGCGGTGCCGTAAGAGTTCTTTCTCATTGATTGTGTCCCGACCCATAGTAGAGCTTTGGGCAGCTCGGAAGCCACACGTGTTGGTCCTCTCTATCTAGAATATTACTGTTACTCACAAAATGGATATTAATAGGTAAAAGCAGCTGTAACATAGAGTACATAATATTCCTAAACACACATACAATTTGTTATAAGAATTCGGGTTGAACTGCTTTCAGTTTCTTTTCTATGACTACGAAGATATTACGTCTAGGTGCACTTTAAGTGATTCTCGGAAGATTCGGGATTATTTTAACATTAACTCTGACGTAGAAGTTTTTGCCGTTCTGCTATTAACTAAGCGTAATCCATCCATCCTCTTATGTCTTAGTAGAAGAGAAGTTCTTGTCGCGAGCTTTTAAGCAAAAGGGTTGGAAATCTCTTTTTTTTATTTCACCGGATCAGGAAGACGGTAAAGCAAGTAAAGCAAAATCGCTTTGTTCTGGATCAATTCGTTCTCTTCAATCATTTGTGACAGTTTCAATTGGAGTAAAAAATAATCTTCTATAATAGTCCATCGTGAGCGTTATACTTTGTATAATTTGACAGACAGGGAATCTGACAAGGGTTTAGTTCGCCTCCTCCACCGAGAGAACGTCTCATATCCTGTAACAATGACATCCTGTACGTCAATAGCGACAACGTTGACCCGCGGCGGATTGTTGGGAGCAGAACTCCCTCAGCGAACCGTTCCTTGCATTATTCACACATGCTCTTGCGTTCCAGCCGTTCCCGATATCGCTCAAAGCAATTAGTAAGTCGATATCTAGGCCTACTTGAATATATACTCGAGCGTGTACGCTCCTATGCGGCGCACGAAAGCGCTTGCTTTGTGTAAATGTATAACTACTTTACCCCGAATTAATTCAACCTTCGCCGCTACGCAGCTATTTTATGCAAAATTACAAAGAAAGTGTACAAACTCGAGCGAACTGTATTCTGATTACGGTTAAATTTCGCTGAGTAATTTAATTGCATTTATGAAAAAGCCACAATTTAGTCGGTATAATTGAACGAAAATCGCCGTGTTAAATTTTAATAGCAGAAGCATTCGCTTAGTTGGTTACAGTTACACTTCTTGCTTGTGTAAGGTGTTGGAAAAGGAAAAATAAGCGAAGCACCTTCCTGTACATTCGAATACTTTAAAGATTGTTACTTATCATATTTCCAAAAGTATATTTGTATCAACTATGACGCGCTTACAGTGACTCTAGATTGCACCAATTCTAGCACTACAGCGAGTGCAAACCAAAATGCGAACGGTAGGCACATCGGGGCGAGCATGGTCAGCTACCATTTCTTATATTCCATGGAGGAACATAAAGCCTCTACAAATTTTATCCATCTGATTTTGTTGCTAGCTAAAACTTTTATTGTGCCCCAGGACATTCCGGTGTTCTCAGCCTCTTTCAGGATTGATCTTTTCCAGGTCAATTTGGGTCTTTTTCTTACTTGAGGATTCCAGTCTAGGGCTGATTATGGGATTATGTCGAGACTGTCTAGGTGATGTTTTAATCTTTTGAGCAACGATTTTTCGAATAACTCCGACTGCATGGAAAGTAAGCTGATTGGTCGGTACGAATTTTCCTTTTTAACAGGCTTTCCGGGCTTTGGCAAAAAAGAACGATTTGGGCGACTTTTTATTTCAGGAATATTTTGAGTTTTCTTCATTTTCGCAGAAGCCTCCCACAGCGAGTATTCAGCGGCCTCTGTTGGTAATAGTTTCTCCAGATAATTCTGAAGCAGGTAGTTCTTTGAAGATTCGCACAGCTTCATTAAATCTAGCTTTATCTTGTAGGGACCTGGTTGCCATCTAAGTTTTCTTCAATCTCCTTCTATCGAGTAGAGCTTCACTGATTACATTTGAGCAGTTTTAAATTCTCTTGGTGGTATTCACTTCGAAGTAGCTTCCCAAGCTACATGTTATACATTTTGAGCGAGGTTCTCCACCGTTTCATCAAATTATTCTGCTGATTTGAGTAAGATATTGATAATGATTCTTTCCTTGAGAAGATTTCTGAATAATTCCCAGTTGGTTCCCTTGTTGGCCAAAAAATCCCGTTTTTGTTTGTGAATTCTATCTGAGCTTGGCTACACTAAAACAGAAGAATGATTATAGGATAGATCAAAATTCTCTTTTATTAACAGATGATTTATGGGTATGTCTTTTACAACACAGAAATAGAATTAAAGAAAGCTAAAGACCACAGAGAAAATTCGTCAACTAAAACTGGGATGGGAGAGGCAAAAGTAATCTACCGAACCTAAATATTAGTGCACCTAAAAATCAAATTGTGACTCTTATTCTACTATCACTCATGAGCAAATTTATGTTTAACATAAATTTTTATCTTCTCCCATATATTAAATCAAAAAAAGATTTTTAAAAGTTCATAGAAGATGCCACAGAGAATTTAGTGGATTGCGACGCGAACTAAATTATAGATTATTTTCAACTCCACGCACCTGCGAAATTCTTACTGTACCAAGAGCATAGCTGTATAATAGTGGTATCGTAAAAACATACTACATGGTCAATGGGGACAAATTCGTCGGGTAGGAGGAAAAAATTCACCCCCCTTATTTCTGCGATACCTAACAATGCAAATGTAAATTTTATTACAACCTAGAATTTATCCTTAGTAAACTAGAAATAACTAAACTATAGCAACATATAGCGGTGACATCATGATAAATAATTGCCGAAAACAATAAACTAAGTTGAGTTGTAAGAGGCTGCCGTCGTATTATGGTAAGACAGTTAGGGATTTATTATGTAGATTAAGGGCATGGTTTGTAATGAAAGGCTTAATTTGCCTAGAATTATAACGAATTTCAAAACGTTTTAGACGTCATGCAGCTGCTAGAAGCTTTTTGCTATTGTTAATGCGCTTAGATATGTTTTAAACTAAAATTTTGAATTTTACCAGTTACCAGTCAAACAGTTTCAATTATATTCAAAAACATCCCACCGTCTTTTATTCTAATTTCTTCCAAATTTAACTGAGTAAATTACTTGTATTTATGGAAAAAAACATTCAACATCAAAGAAAATTGTCGTGCATACATTTTTAATGTACTATATTGTATCTTGGCAGTGTATCGATCAGCTTCCCACAATAAAAAAAAAGAAGCTCCCACAATAATAAGGTTTTGCTTTGATGAATTGCTTTCAAAATAGACATATCCGGTTTGGAAGAGTTGATATCAACAAGAAGCGACGGGTAAAACAATCACTACAGAGCTACGTGTTGTACCGCCAGTTCTTTTAATTGCAATTTCAGATACAAATGTTAACATGTTTAAGACGGATGTTCTCAATTTATTTTTATGTTTAGTAGTTAGTTCGCAAAATTATAAAGAACAATCAATACTTAACAAAAACAAAAATCAAAACAGACGCCCTCTTACGGTACGCTTCTTAACGCACAGCGCATTAACTGCTCGAGGAGTCTTGCAGATGTCGCGTCGTGGACAGAAATTCGGGATCCGCGCAGAGATCGGGCAGGGGGCTAGCAGATCCTGGTAGTCTGGAACATTTTCTTCCAATCGGGGTCGAAAGGAAACGTGGGTGGTGTAGGGCTCCATAAAGAGCCGGTCGCTGCGGAACTCTAGAAAGAGCTTGAGGAACTGATTTGCTACGAACCGTAGGTTTGGGTTCCAAAAACAAGAATCTTGGAAGAGCGTGCTATGCGGGGTAGATTTGTTTCGGAGTGGATAATTGCGCTAGATCTAGATGTCGGAATCTACGAGAAACGTGCTGCGTTGGTTTGCTAATGCTCGCATTTGAAGCAGATTTTCAAGTGTTGGTTTTTGGAACTACGTTATGTTTGAGTTTGAAAATCAATTAACATGCCCGTGCAAATGTGCTGTATACGTTGTTTTAAGTTACCCCTGCTTAACTTACGCCTGCGCAATGTAAACAAAGTTTCTCAAAATTAATATAAAACAGAAGTCGCTGTTGTATATTAACGTACAATACAAACTACTGTTTAATTAAGAGATGGGGCGAAGTTGTTAATTTTATATTAAATAATTTAATTTGAACATTGTAGAATGCGTCTTAAGGCTGGTCGAGGGCATGAAATTAAGGAATAACGTCAGTATATATTCTAGGATTTATTATTATTGCAGTACACTTGGATATGGCTAGAAGCGATGTTTTACCTTTTACCTTTACCTGTACGAAGGTATTGTTATCGTAAAAATTTAATTTTAATTTAAAACTTAATTTTGTTACATCACATTTTTTAGCAGGTTGTTACAGTGTTACAATTGTTATTACTGAGGTTGTTGTATTTTGCCATTTTTATGTTAAGAAGCTGCCAGGAAACAGCCACAGCAAAGGTCTTCTCACTCGATATGCATAAAGTTTTTTACAAATAAAAACTGCGAAGTGAAAATATCTTTTTTAAGTTTAGACGTAGCCAAAAAACTATTGCTTAAAAACCGGCCACACGATTTTTTTAAAACTTTGTAAGCTTATAGAGCTAGTAATGGACTACTATCTGTGTCGTGTTTTAATCCACTAATTTCTCTGTGACGCCTACTATGAATTTTTGAAAAACGTAAATTCATGCTCTTCTCTTTAGCAAACGGAGAACAATAAAAAGGTTCTGTTTAGACTAAAGTCCTCATGAGTAGTAGTAGAAAAAGCGTCAGAAAGTAATTGTTAGGTACATCAATAGCTAGTGGAGTTAGCTTTTTCCTTATTTCAATAATTTTGGCGAAAAAATTTGTTAAAATTGATTTATATAGAATTAAAACAATCTTTTTATTTATAAACTAGGATTTTGTTCAATACTGGCAACTTAGGTAGTTTATTTATTTATTGTAAATAAAACAATTTTTCTTTCCAGTTTATTTATAATTGTTAAAAAGCGTTGGGTATAGCCCACGGGTTCCGCTAGTGTGTATAAATTTGCTTTAATTTGTTTTATTTGTCTAATAATGGATTGTGGTGTGTGTTTTTGCACAGCGACTTGTTTTTAAGATATAAAATATTTAAGTGGAAAAGCCGATAGTTTTCTTGACTTGTGAATGACCATTTTATGAATCACAAAGAAAGGCGTATGGATTTAATTGCTAGAACTGTTAATTAAATTGTAAGATTTTTTTATTTAAAATTCGTCGCATTTCACAGTAAATATTTACGAGCCGCTACTGTATTCTAGAACAATTTACTTTGTAGCTACAGCCTCTTCGGCGTTATGTATGTAATAAACGTTCAACCATTATCGTACTATAGTACTTGTTTTTAAGAAAATCCATTAAATACAGCTTAATTATTTACATAATTTTTAAATACGTTGTATTTCTATAGTGCTGCATTTATTTTTTGCTTATTTATTATGCCCTTTATATGCTTGAAATTTTCGTTGAAGTGAAGCAAATATTTACATTGAGAGAATTTTACAGCGAAATAATGCTTCTTATTTACACTACTGACAGTGCTGTTACAATAATTTGAAATTCCTAGTCAATTTAACTAATCTGAACCTTCCTTATTATACGGTTTTCTTGATTTACCAATAAGTTATTTTGATTTTTTATGTTATTAAACAGTTAACGTATACAACAGTCCGTGCTATTTTCGTACGCTTTCTTTATTAAAATATGCCGATGTAAATTTGATGTCTTCATAAATTTATAATTCACATTAAAATCCTTTTATTAACGTAAAATGTACATTTTTGGAATCTTCTAAAAGGTAAAAGGTTAAATATGAAAGGCCTCGGTCTCTTTATGAAGCCGATCATGAGTTTTTAACGAATTCTTGATTAGCATACTCGAGTCGCTACAAACTGCGTCCTGTATACTTAAACTGCCTCAGTTTCGGTGGAACTTCCAGTTTTACTCCTTTATGCTAATTTTTAAAAACACTTCGCTGATGTTATATTTTACCATGGATCCCTGTTTTCCTTTACATGTGTAACTGTTATTATTTAGAACCGAGGCTTACTGAAATTGATCACTATTTTCATTTTGATGATTGATGATGAAATATTAGGACCTCCGTCTACAACAACTGACAGTGTGCGACTCCGATTGTCGACCCATTCACTTTCATCATGTTCGCATCTGGATCCACAAATTGCGAGAGAAATGTTTTCATTAATTCGTACATAGCAGTAGTGGTCGTTAAATCCATTTTCCGTGCCCTTACAGCTAACTTCAATTAAGTTAATTAGTTTGCAAGCATCTTTCCCACTTTCCTTTACATGTGCTCTCTGATCTAGGATAATTTTCTTTATAGGTGTACTTGTTAAGAAATTTGAAACGCTAATGAGCCTCACATTAGCTGGAAAATTTCCAGATAATTAATACTCAACTCAAAATGTACAATTAGAATATGTTGAAGTTTTAAATGTCAGTGGCGTACCTTGCGGATTTATGATTTATTTTAAGTGTTCGCATTATCGCATCATCATCATGTTAAAGTGCTAACAGTTTAGTGCTTCTTTTTAGTGCACGAGAGTTAATTTCATATGCAATTTATAGTTGCAGTAAAGCCTATTATATTATGCAGCGGAAAATCTGCAGTAAAATCCCCAGGTCGAGCGAACGAGGTGGAGATTTCGTAATAGAGGAGTAATAGCGCAAATGTTGTGGCTGCTCGTACAAGGTATTATGTAATTTGCAGAAAAGCTAATCAGAGTCTGGCTGTCTTATTGCGGGCTAATCATTACGTATGTGTTTACCCCGCCATAACTTTGAACTGTATTCTAATTGCCTTTCCGATTGGGCTCTGTTTGCTTTTGGGATTATCCTAGCATACTATCTGTGAATACTTAATTACACATATTTTGTGTAATCAGCATGTAAGCAGCTGATGGTTGATCGAATTATTTTGTTACGGAGCAAAAATCAACAAATTTGTTTTGATGTACTTGCTCTAAAGATAAATTACATTTTTTCTAAGTAAAAAAGTGTGCAAAGACGCCAAAAAATTTTTTTACGGACTTCATTGTGTCGCTTTTTTTTCGAAAAAGATCTGGATTAATGTATATCCGTTTTAGGAAATACGTTTTAATATGTTTTGGTACGGCTAGAAATAGAATCCGGAATTTTTCTGTACACGGATATCCAAAATTTGTATCTGTGATTTCAATCCAGATATTTAGCTGGGGTCGTTTTCCGAATTTACTACTTGATTTCAGATTCGGATATTATAGTCAGATTTCGAATTATATACTATGAACTGGATCCGAATTTTATACTTTAATCCGGATTCGGATATCACCTTCCTACCCAAAATTTTAAATTTTAAATTGCGATCTAAATTTCAAATATTGTAGTATAATCCAGATATGGATAACATTACACAAATTGGGTTTGTGATGTTATTACTCCAATCTAGATTTTGGATTTTATACTGCCTTCCGGATTTTGAATTTTAAACTCGGATCCGGATATCGAGTTTTATAATCTGACCTAGATTTGCACTCGACGACCCCGATGCGGATATTATACTCCGATTCGACTTTAAAATTTTATTTTCTGGTCTCTACTGATTATCATCCGTTCCGGAGTTTTTAATTTACTAGTGCAATCCGGACTTCGAATTTTGTACTTTAACCTTCATTCGGATATTATCATCCGACCGGGTTTTTGGATTTTATACTGCATCCGGATTTTGTAATTTATACTCCAATTCGCTTTTTTGAATTATATACTTTAATCCAGATTTTTAATTATATACTGTGGTCTGGATTCGAATATCACACTAAAGATTTTGATTCGAATTTTATCATCCGATCTGGAATTTTATTTATGTATTCTTTTTAAAAAATTTGTATATTAGCCAATTTGAATCTACAACTTTATACTTTGGTCCGGATTTGGATACAAACATCCGATCTGGAATTTTTAATTTTAAACTGCGAACCGGATTTCAAATTATAAACTTTAATCCAGAGTAGGACTTTATCATTCAATTCAGATCGGATTTTGGATTTGAATTTTGTATTTTATTCGGTATTTATTTAGATTAGCGTGATTGCAGATTTCATATTCATGTCCTGATACTGAATTTTATATTCCGATCCGGTTTTTAGATTTTACGCATCAATACAAATTTGGATATGATCATGCGATTCATTTTCGGATTTTATATTCTTAATTGTAGGTACATTAAGTTTAGAACGACTATTATTTTAGCAATAAACTCCAGTAGTAAGCCACACAACGACAATATTAGAATCATAACATACTAATACCTAATGGTTTTAATCTCAAATCGATTTAACCCGAATAGCAATTGTATTTAAGTAAAGCTAATTAATTTACCAATATGTGTATTGGGATTTACATCAATATCATGTTATATTAATCCGCATATTACATTACATACATTATACAATGAATCCTGATAAAGTGATAACACATAATTTTAAATCAAAAATTAGGATTTGTAGACCGCAAAAATCAATATTTAAAAAAAAACATGTGTTATACTAAGTATGTATTTAGCATGTATTTTACTAAGTTAAGTAATTTTCAAAGATTTTTTGTAATATCGCCTTTTCCTTAAATTTCTTATGCGAGCGTTATTTTTATACATTATTTGACAGATATATATTTTTTTCATTTTATTTGGGGCCTTGTACCATTTACCAATAAATTTTAAATGTTTAACCAATAACTGAACTTTCCATTATTATTTAATTTTTGCAATAAGTTTTTTGTTCATCATGAATTAATAAATTAATTTTTTTAATTTTTACCACTTACTACGCTGATTTATTATATTTGGGAAGAAAATTCATAGATGCCACTTAAATCATTATACACGTAAATCTCACTAAGAAATATTGATTGACCAAGGATTATCACTTGAAAGAGAAAAACAAATCTAAGATTAAAAGGAAAATTTAAAATAGGAAAATTTAAGAACTGCAAAACATATTCAAAATGTTATTTGTTCTTGTCTTCATCGGCTTTTTCTTTGGACAGGGTCGATAGAACATTTCGATTTAAGCTAAATTGTCTATAATTGATAGTTGAATAAGACTATCGTTTTTACATAATTGATTATTTAGGTGCACTAGCTGCTCCCCCTCCTCAATTTTTATATGACGAATTTTTGTTCTGTTCTGTATTTATTGCCAATATTATTTAAAAAAATTTAATGATTGTTTTTTTTCTCGGAAATCGATACCCCGCGATATCAAAGACTTTATTGAGTAATTATTCGAGCGGACGACACGCCGCATGCCCGAAGGTTCTAATCATATGTAATAGATGACTCTTACGCATTACACTACATATTATACTGGCACTCACATGACAAAAAATGTTTAGAAATTAAAAATTTTGAAAGTCCAAGCGAAGTGTTTTGTTTAAATTTTTCAAAATTCTTCGTAATCATTTAAATGTTATATGTTGTTACGAAAAAGAACAACTAAACAGTGGTCAATGTACGACCAAATTGTTGAACAGAACGCGTGGTTATGAATGTATTAATATAATTGTCTATTTTGATTATATTAACTTGGAGGCCTATAACATTAAGGGGAATGTAAACGGAATTTTGACCTTCCTAATATTGCAAATTTCAAATATTTGTTCTTTAGTCTAAAGAATGTTATAAATTGAAACGTTCACCTACAGTCATGTTTTCTTAACTAAACGAAAGAGCAAATTTAATAAATAGAAATTCGTTGTGTTGCACAATTCTTATTATTTCAAAGGTCATAAATTCAATTTCCTTTCATTAATTTTTAATGAAATGTTGCAACAATTTTACTCTTGTTATTTTGATTTGAAGCAAGCAAGAATAGTAATTTGGTATAAATAATACATAAATTTCGTTACAAAACAAGCAAATTCGTTTGCTTGTTTTTAATCTAAACGGTATCAAAAGTAATTTAACTTCTTTCTACAATTTTCCTGTTTCTCGTTCGTATTTTTGTTCTAAAGTTGATCAACGATCCTCTTAGAAGCGTTGAATGCCGTCGTTAAATACCCGGATCCTCCTACACAACTTTTAGAAAATAAAAAGTTAAATTAAGAGAGAAGTAAAAAATCCGCCGTGTCGCTGTACCTGATTTTAATTCCTGATTCAAAATATCCTAATTTTGCATTTCTAATTGTTAAATTTCGTTAATAAGATTACACTTCGCAGATCTAATAAAAACTTTAGTCACGAGTTCGTTTTATTCCTCCAGTTAACAGGACGGGAAAACTGGGGAGCTTTTTAAAACGCCCTTTTTGTTCGCGGTGCTTATTCTGGCGTTAAGACCGTTCCTATACTTGATCCTTCTCCGGCACCTATAAGTGCACGTGCTTATTTTACTCAGAATTTCGCGGATATTTACATATTTACTACTTCTGCCTTATTGTTAATATGGAAATACAAAAATAAGCACCGAAAGTCGCTTCCAACGGTCGCGTTGTTAATTAACCAGAAGGAAATGTTTTCGCCTGACCCGCATTTTGATGCTAAAACAAGAACAATTGGTCCAATATAATTTTACATGCTCTTGATTACGATTTGCTGCACATGTTCAATTTTATTTACCTAAAAAAGGTTATTACTGGACATAAAATTATCACAAAAATTCAAATTTTGTTCTATATTATATAATGATGCAAAAGTATTATTATTAATATTATTACTTATTATTATTATTGTTAACCGGTTCTTCTACAGAAGTACGTGTAGTTAAGGAAGGATACGAGTTACTCGAGACAAAAGCAATTCATTACCTGGAATATTTTCTGTATTCTCATTTCTCAGTTGTATTATTCCTTTGATGATAAAAATTGAAATTAATATCCAGTTCTGTTTGATCCCTCTCCATTCTGCATTTTCACTTCGAACCGCCGACGCTTTCAAAAACGATTTTTTAGCTTTTATTTAGATATCCTTCGTATATGTATACTTTAGCTCGAATTTCCACTTTTCGGTATATAATTCTTTCTGCGAGATCGATTTATTTTACCATCGTCGTCGGTACAGAAATGCGGTTACGAGTTTCGTATGTTTGGGTTTTGTATTTTTAAAAGTTGCTTTTAGTAAAAGCTAAATTATTAATGACGAATAATACCAACAAATGCTTTTGAAACAGTCGACAACATATTCAAGAGAATAGTGAAGCACTTCGCCTTGATTTTGTCATACCTTAAACAAGTGTGTTATTATGTTCATTGATTGATCAGTCAGTCAACATCATGTCGTGGGATTTTGGTGAATTTCGTTTTTTTATAAAATGCTTCGGCAGATCATGAAATTTTTTACTGTAATAAAAATTACTGTTTTGACCAATAACCTAAAGATCTTTGACCCTAGATCAAAATTACTAATTTAAAAAATCTGTTTCGACTAATAACCTAAATACTCTAGACCCTGGACAATAAATCTTAAACCTAACAGACTCCGCAGATTACGATAAATTTTTTGAATTAATATAAAAAAATCTGTTTAGAGTAATAACCTAAATACCCTAGATCCTGGACCCTCAACCTTACACTTAAAATGCTTTGGCACATTATGAATGTTGTTTTACTGAAAAAATCTATTTCGACCAATAACCTAAAGCGTTGGACCCTCGATCTTGTACCTTAAACTTAAAATGCTACGGAAAATCATGAAATATTTTCAAATTATTAAAAAATAAATCGGATTGAACCCATCACTTATAGACCACAGCAGTCATGAAATTTTTTTTTTAGAAAATAATCTGTTTCGAATATTAACCCAAATACCCTGGACACTGAACCTTAAACTTAAACTGCTATAGTCATGAAATTTTTTTAACATAAAAATCTGTTTCGACCATTAACCCAAATACCTTGGACCCTGGACGCTGTACCTTAAACTTAAAATGCTCCGGCAGATCACGAACTTTTTTAAATAAAAGAATCTGTTTTGACCAATAACCCAAATACCCTGGTTCTGTACCTTAAACTTAAAATGCGACTGCAAATCATGAAATTTTTTTTAGTAAGAAAATCTGTTTTGACCAATAACCCAAATACTCTAGACCTTGGACCCTTAACCTTAAACTTAAAGTGCTCCGGCTGATCATGAAATTTTTTCGAATAAATAAAAATTGGTTTTGACTAATAACCTAAAGACCCTAGACCTTAAACTTAAAATGCTACGGCAATCATGTATTTTTTTTTATAAAAAGATCTGTTTCGACCATTAACCCAATACCTTAGACCCTGCACCGTGTACCTTAAACTTAAAATGCTTCGGCAAATTATGAAATTTTTTTAGTAAGAAAATCTATTTTGACCAATAACCCAAATACTCTAGACCCTGGACCCTTAACCTTAAACTTAAAGTGCTCCGGCTGATCATGTAATTTTTTCGAACAAATAGTAATTGGTTTTAACTAATAACCTAAAACCCTAGGCCTTAAACTTAAAATGCAACGGCAGTCTGGATTTTTTTTTAATAAAAAAATCTATTTCTACCATTAACCCAAATACCCTAGACCCTGGACTGTGTACTTTAAACTTAAAATGCTCCGGCAGATTTAGAATATTTTTTTTAATAAAAAAATCTGTTTTGACCAATAACCCAAATACTCTAGACCTTGGACCCTTAACCTTAAACTTAAAGTGCTCCGGCTGATCATGAAATTTTTTCGAATAAATAAAAATTGGTTTTGACTAATAACCTAAAGACCCTAGACCTTAAACTTAAAATGCTACGGCAATCATGAATTTTTTTTAATAAAAAAATCTGTTTCGACCATTAACCCAATACCTTAGACCCTGGACCATGTACCTTAAACTTAAAATGCTATGGCAAATTATGAAATTTTTTTAGTAAGAAAATCTATTTTGACCAATAAC
Organism: Ctenicera cuprea; assembly: GCA_958336395.1. Classification (NCBI taxonomy): domain Eukaryota; kingdom Metazoa; phylum Arthropoda; class Insecta; order Coleoptera; family Elateridae; genus Ctenicera; species Ctenicera cuprea. Next base: position 4,117,733 of record OY284487.1, on the reverse strand, counting down.
CCAAATACTCTAGACCCTGGACCCTTAACCTTAAACTTAAAGTGCTCCGGCTGATCATGTAATTTTTTCGAACAAATAGTAATTGGTTTTAACTAATAACCTAAAACCCTAGGCCTTAAACTTAAAATGCAACGGCAGTCTGGATTTTTTTTTAATAAAAAAATCTGTTTCTACCATTAACCCAAATACCCTAGACCCTGGACTGTGTACTTTAAACTTAAAATGCTCCGGCAGATTTAGAATATTTTTTTTAATAAAAAAATCTGTTTTGACCAATAACCCAAATACTCTAGACCTTGGACCCTTAACCTTAAACTTAAAGTGCTCCGGCTGATCATGTAATTTTTGCGAACAAATAGTAATTGGTTTTAACTAATAACCTAAAACCCTAGGCCTTAAACTTAAAATGCAACGGCAGTCTGGATTTTTTTTTAATAAAAAAATCTGTTTCTACCATTAACCCAAATACCCTAGACCCTGGACTGTGTACTTTAAACTTAAAATGCTCCGGCAGATTTAGAATATTTTTTTTAATAAAAAAATCTGTTTTGACCAATAACCCAAATACTCTAGACCTTGGACCCTTAACCTTAAACTTAAAGTGCTCCGGCTGATCATGTAATTTTTGCGAACAAATAGTAATGGGTTTTAACTAATAACCTAAAACCCTAGGCCTTAAACTTAAAATGCAACGGCAGTCTGGATTTTTTTTTAATACAAAAATCTGTTTTTACCATTAACCCAAATACCCTAGACCCTGGACTGTGTACTTTAAACTTAAAATGCTCCGGCAGATTTAGAATATTTTTTTTAATAAAAAAATCTGTTTTGACCAATAACCCAAATACTCTAGACCTTGGACCCTTAACCTTAAACTTAAAGTGCTCCGGCTGATCATGTAATTTTTGCGAACAAATAGTAATTGGTTTTAACTAATAACCTAAAACCCTAGGCCTTAAACTTAAAATGCAACGGCAGTCTGGATTTTTTTTTATAAAAAAATCTGTTTTTACCATTAACCCAAATACCCTAGACCCTGGACTGTGTACTTTAAACTTAAAATGCTCCGGCAGATTTAGAATATTTTTTTTAATAAAAAAATCTGTTTTGACCAATAACCCAAATACTCTAGACCTTGGACCCTTAACCTTAAACTTAAAGTGCTCCGGCTGATCATGTAATTTTTGCGAACAAATAGTAATTGGTTTTAACTAATAACCTAAAACCCTAGGCCTTAAACTTAAAATGCAACGGCAGTCTGGATTTTTTTTTATAAAAAAATCTGTTTTTACCATTAACCCAAATACCCTAGACCCTGGACTGTGTACTTTAAACTTAAAATGCTCCGGCAGATTTAGAATATTTTTTTTAATAAAAAAATCTGTTTTGACCAATAACCCAAATACTCTAGACCTTGGACCCTTAACCTTAAACTTAAAGTGCTCCGGCTGATCATGTAATTTTTGCGAACAAATAGTAATTGGTTTTAACTAATAACCTAAAACCCTAGGCCTTAAACTTAAAATGCAACGGCAGTCTGGATTTTTTTTTATAAAAAAATCTGTTTTTACCATTAACCCAAATACCCTAGACCCTGGACTGTGTACTTTAAACTTAAAATGCTCCGGCAGATTTAGAATATTTTTTTTAATAAAAAAATCTGTTTTGACCAATAACCCAAATACTCTAGACCTTGGACCCTTAACCTTAAACTTAAAGTGCTCCGGCTGATCATGTAATTTTTGCGAACAAATAGTAATTGGTTTTAACTAATAACCTAAAACCCTAGGCCTTAAACTTAAAATGCAACGGCAGTCTGGATTTTTTTTTATAAAAAAATCTGTTTTTACCATTAACCCAAATACCCTAGACCCTGGACTGTGTACTTTAAACTTAAAATGCTCCGGCAGATTTAGAATATTTTTTTTAATAAAAAAATCTCTTTTGACCAATAACCCAAATACCCCGGTCCCTGGACCTTAAACTTAAAATGCTACTGCAGATCATGCATTTTTTTTCAATTTAATAAAAATTACTGTTTAGACCAATCACCTTAAGATCTGAACTTTAAATCCTGGACCTTGGACCTTCAACTTAAAATGTTTCGGCAGATCATGAATATTTCTTGAATTAAGAAAAACATATGTTTTGACTAATAAACTAAAGGCCCTGGATATTCTCAATCGTGTTGCAAATAGTCGGTGGGCGACGCTTAAATCACCCACCCTGTGTAAGACCAATTACAATATACAACCTTTAATAGTTTTGATTAAATCAAGATTTGTTTTTAGAAAGATCAATGACTTTATTTAAGCCTTGACAAAGGAATCTTTTTGTATTAACTAAAATTGTAATATCCTTACACTACGAAGACAATTTTTAGGTTTTCTAGGCACACATAAAATGGGAGGAAAAAGAAAGAGGAGTGCCACAAGAAAGAAAAAGAAGTGAAGTAAAGGAGAGACACAGGAAATACAGATGCAAGATACGAGGGCTATTAAATGTCTTGCTCTGTTAGCCTACTGTAGATAAATTTAAAAAATCATTTTTTGATTTTTTTTACAAAGTCCTGTTTAAAAGTTTTGCAACTTATTGCAACGCTCCTGCAAATCCTGCAGAATATTGAACAAAAATTGTACTTGAAGCGCAAACCACACATTTGATAAAAATTTCTGACTTTTTAAGCTTTTTTTAGTCAAGGGAGAAGAAAATATTTCGGCGTGACCAGTAGCAGGAAATTGAAGAAACTAAAAAATTTCGAAAATTTCAAAATTTCAAAATCTTTCAGATTCAATATTTTACAAAATAAAAAAAAATTCAATATTTTCTTGATTTTCAATACTTTGAAAACACGAAATTTTCGAGTTTGAAAATTATTAGCATATTCAATATTTTCGAAAATACATTTTCAAATATTTCAAAATTTTCAGTTTTTCAGTTTTTCTACAATTATCACTATTTTCAAAATTTACAATATTTTAAAAATTGTTCCTTCTTTTAAAAGTTACAACCCAAATCTTTATAGCATATGATTGACATCAATCACCTAACGTATACCTACCTTTTAACCCTTTTAACTCTTGCCAACCGGAAATATATATTGTTCGTGCTTTCCGAAAACTGGCTCACAATTGACCCAACGTTTTTTTTTTTGAAAATCTCGGAATTTTATGTACGATTATCATATATAACGGAATATAATACAACTCAAACAGTTTTTTTTTCATAGAAAAACTCATAACAAAAAAAATCAACAAATTCATAGAAAAACTTATAACGAAAATGAATAAACAAATTCATAATTTATTTTTTCGGCCATCATCCATAGAAATCAAAACTGAAAAAAAGCTAGTAAATTATGTGAATGCTTTCTGATATACCTACCTTATTCCGCGCATGGAATTGAGCGCAAAATCTTAACCGCGTCGAACCCCACAACCGGGTCAAATATGACCCGGATGACAAAAATGGTAGAAAAAACCATTATAAAAATTTTTTTCACTGAGCATCAGGTGAGTTAAAGTGTACTTGAGGAAAAGCTAGGACTAGTTATGAAAAAAGTGTTCGGAAAGATAAATCGAAAAAAACCATCTTCTGGGTCATTTTTGACCCACTTTCCGGTATGCGAAGGTTAAAAACAGGTACTTCATGATTTTCTTAATTTTTAAATTGTCATGTATAACGACTTTTTTAAAAAATTGAGTTAACTTTTCAAGATGAAATTTTACATTGACGATTGAGGGGTATTAAATTTGGTTGCTCTAACCATTAAACTATAAAAAATTTGATTAAGTCACTATTTGTTTGTACGAAGAGATGTGGAAACCTTAAAAAAAAGAAATGATAAATGTGACGTATTAATTTTTAAACGCAAAATGTCCAGACGATTTGGAAAACCTGATTAACATCACTTATTCCTATATCCTAACAAAAATAATTAACCGTTGTCTCCAAAGCTAGCTAAAAATTTCCTTTTATATATTTCGAACGATATTTCTCTTCAGCTACAAATGCTTAAAATAACATTTATTTTAAATTACCAGCAAATGTCATATTTGCTTCAAATTTAGTTAGTTGTGGTGGAATTGGAAACTGAGTTGAGTTCACGGTTAAATTTTTTTTCACAAAAGGAAGCAATTTTGTTCATGTTAGTTTTATGTGGTTGGAAAATTACATCTACCTATACATATATGCTGATAAGCAGTAATTCTAATTTACTTCAGCCTGTGTTTGGAAATAGTTTTAAAACTTGGTGCAATTTTAATTCGCCGTCCCTTTTAAGGACTCCATCGTTTCAGCGTTATCTACGAACTTCAAGCACAAAACTTAAAGCGAAGGATCTTCGGACAAGAAAGCGGTTTAAATTTTGGAACATAATTATAATAACAAGGATTTGGGAAAACACCATCCTCATTAATTATGTACTTGGTCCTGTCTCGAACAATTCCATCGAATGGGACCGTTAATCTGGGCTCTTTCAACTTCTAAGATATCGCACCTCTATTCATTTTATTTGCTTTCAGATGCTTTCCTTATGCCCGGATCTGGCTGTAATCTTAGTCCTTTTCATACGTTTCGGTATACTTGCGGGCATTGCAAGCGCTAAAATCGATTTAAGCGGTCGGGGCGACGCTCAGCGTCCCCGTCAGTGGTGCTTTGGACGCCGAGTGGTTCGGTTAGGCGCCGGCTGTTGGCAGCTCGTGCTTTCAGTTTCAACACTGAAATTCGAAGTGATTGTCAACCGAGATTACACTAGCCGATAACTGTTTTTGTTTACCGAAAAAGTTTTATTAATATCAACCATCCGATTAATTAAATACAGTGCCCAGTGGGTTTTGTTTGATTGTGCGTTTTGATTTGTGCTCCAATATTATCTGGTAAGGGAAAGAGTTTCTCTTTTTTTTTGTATTTTCTCTCCTAAATGAACTAGATATTGGAACTCCGCTCGGATATTGCGAACCTTTTTTTGTTCTCCGAACTTTGCCATTTATGTTATTTTTTAAATTATTAACAAATCTCTGTTAAAATGTGGTTAACATTGGCAGTTTATTAATAACTAAATCAAAGTTTAATAATAATTAAAACTCATGTTTGGTTAAAATTAAATTTCTTTATTTATAATATCCGTTTCGTTAGGTATATCTATGATATATAAAAAGCTTTCCAACATTATTGAAAAATGTGTTTTCTAAGAAGGCTCCTTTTAGTCCTTTCAGGATTGAGGCCGTTCTAAAGGCGGTTTAAGCTACGCCAACATAACCTCGGAGGATTTAGGTACTTTAATCGTGGCGCTTAAACTTCGATAAATATTAAACAAGGTCCTAGTTGCCTAAATTTTGGAACTCAGTTTTGGAACTTTGGGAATCCGCCTTGTGCATACTTAATTGTTTTGGAGGCTTTGGCCTACATGGTTCGCTTTGTGAACTGGAAATCCTCGTTATCTTGTTGGTGGTAATGTTATGAAAAGTGAAATAATTCTGTGGTTGTCGTTGTTGCGGACATGGAGCTTAAATGTGCGGGTTTGTAGTACCTAACAAAAGCATTTTATATATTAAAAAATTTAAATTTTTTTGGAATATACCGAAAATTAAATAATTTTTGTTAAAGATTCGTTTGATCCTGAAAAATGAAATTTAATTTGACAACGAGATTAAATGGTTGGAGTTTTGCTCATTTAATTAAATTAAACGAAATAAAGTGAGAGTTTTACGGCTTTTAATTTTCATGTTTAAAAATCCGGGTTTAACCAATGGCGAAAAATTTTTTTGGTCGTTAATAGCGCAGATTATTTGTTGTGTAGGTTTTATTTTAAAAATTTGCATTAAAATTTTAAGAAAAATAAATTTATAATTCAGTATAAATAAAATACGTTTTACTTCAACATTATTATTTATTTTAACCTTACACATATTTCCACATGTTTACATGTCATTATCAAAAGTTATTTTAAAAAGTAAACAGTTAGTGTTGTTATAACAACAATAGAACCTAATGACTTGATCTCGGCAATCGTCTGCAAATGACTTGATTTCTTATTCTAAAATGTCCAATAGAGGTGAATTTAAGAGATCAATTTGCTCGTTCATTAACGGTACAGTTTTTAAATTTTTTAGGTGAATTTCAAAAGCTTCCAGTGTTTTTAATTTATGTTTATCATCACAAAAGTGTAAACATTTTACAGTGTTGTTAGATGTCAATAATGATTGTGTTTTAGTAAGTGTTTCGCGTAATTGGATTTATGTGGGTGTTTGTATTTGTAACAACGTACGTGTTCTTTATACCTAATATCAAAATTTCTAATTGTCTGGCCTATATAAACCGAATTACAATGCGAACAATTTAATTTGTAAATGCATGATTTTAGCAAATCATCTTTTTTTGATTTTGCCTTAAACAAAGTGTTTAACATGTTTTTAATTGTTTTAAAACTTACTTTATATTTATATCTCTTGTTTATAATTTCAGCATTTTTTTCTGATTTGTCACCAAAATATGGGATCGTAGCATATTTAATTGTAGCGGATGGGGTTGGGATATTCGGATACATTTATTGAATTATATCCTTCTTCTTTAATGAATGCATCGACAAATTTAGTATTGTAACCATTACTATATGCAATTAGTTTGATAATTGAAATTTCTCTATTACAATTAATTTTATCTAAAGGGACTGTTAAGTACTTTGTAGCATAAACCTGTATGCTGCTAATTTAAGTGTTTTATGATGACAAGAATCGTGTGGTATTTTAATGTCTGTTTGTGTATGTTTTTTTTATAATCAGAGTGTTCAAGTTTATTAGTTGAATTAACTTTTATGTTTAACTCTAAAAAGTTAATGGACATATTTGGTTCAGTTTCCAGTGTAAATTTTATGTTTGGATGGAAGCTGTTAATAAAAATTTAAAAATCATTAAATAATTCAAATAAACTAACAAAACATGCTAAAATGTCATTAATACAACGAAACCAAAAGATAATTTTTTCAGAATGGTTTGATTCAAATAATTGATTTTTTAGATTTTCCATAAATATATTAGCTAAAAGAGGTGAAATTTGACTTTCCATGGGTAAACCATCTTTTTGGAAATGTATTTTACTATTAAAGCTAAAATAATTTTGATTGATGCAAAGTTCAAATAATTGAATCTACTCAGTCCGTTTTATTTATTCAACATTTTGTTACTAATATTATTATTTAACAAAAGAATACACTTTTGATGAGGTATTTGGGAGAACATATTAGTAACATCAAAACTAACCGGCTTGCTTTGTGGCGGTAAATGTAAGTTCAAACAATCTGTTTGATTCTTCTTTCAACCATCTTTGTTCAGCATTTCTGATTATCTTTTCTGTTATGCTGTTTTTGCGTTTTTTTAGGGGTATTAATATTTATTAACATAAAGTTTACAAAATAGATCCATTAACGTTTTAGATTTAAACATAAATTTAATTCAACTAATAAGCTCAAACATTCTGTTTATCGAAAACCTACACAAGCAGACATTACAATACTACACGATTTTTGCCATCATAAAATACATAAATTAGCAGCAAACAGGTCCATGATACAAAGGTCTTTAACAGTCCCATTACTTGAACTTGATTATAATAGAGAAATTTAAATTATTATACAACTTGCTAGTAATGATTATAATACTAAATTTATGCACACAGTAATTCAAGAAAAAGATTGTAAATTAGCCATTCAAAAATTTTATCCAAATGCGCCAACTTCATCCGATACAATTAAACATGCTTCGATCCCATATTTTGGTGACAAATCAGAAAAGTTGATAAAATTATAAACAAAACAAAAAAATATAAAATAAGTTTTAAAACAACTAACACTAACTAACACTTTGTTTACTGCAAAATCAAAAACAGGTAATTTGCTAAAATCAGGCATTTACAAATTAAACTGTTCGCGTTGTAATTCGATTTATATAGGCCAAAGAATTAGAAATTTTGAGGTATATTAGGTATAAAGAACACGTACAATGTTACAAATACAAACACCCACATACAACCAGTTACAGTAAACACTTACTAGAACACATTCATTAATTGACTACTAATAAACTATAAAATGTTTACACTTTTGTGATAAACGTAAATGAGATATACTAGAAGCTTTTGAAATTCACAAACATTTAAAAACTGTACCGTTAATAAATGAGCAAATTGATCTCTTAATATCATCTTTATTGGACATTTTGGAATAAGAAATCAAGCTATTTCCAGACATAGATTACCAATATCAAGTCACTAAGTTCTATTGTTGCTATAACAACACTAACCGTTTACGTTTTAATATAACCTTTGATAATGGCAAGTAAACATGTCGACATACGTATAAGGTTAAAATAAATAAATATTGTTGAAGTAAACAGTATTTATACTCAATAAGTATAAAGTTCATCGAAGTGAAGCTAGAACCTATAAATAAAACTAAATAATGTAGACTAAAATGTTTTAAAAATTAAATAAAACAAATCTTTTTAGATTGTGAACCTAAAAATGTCTTTGACGTTTAAATTTAATTTAACTTCTTAATTAGCTGTACTTTAATAAAATTATTTGCATTGAGGAAAATTCAATTTATTGTTTTGCTTGAGAGTTTAACAAAAACTATTCATCAAAGAGATTATTTCAGTTGTAATCTATCTCTTTGATAAAAAATCTTATGTAAAGTGGTAGTTTAAAACGCGCGTATACTCTAAAGTAATTACAACTGTTAGAATTTATCTGCTACTAATTACACTTGGTTTTAGTTGCTATTTTCTCTACTTTTGATCAAAGCTAGGCTGAAAGCTTAAATTAACAACGATAATTATTGCTTATATAATATTAATACACTACATGTACCTCACGAAATTTATTTATTTATTTATCTTTCGTTTTTAAATGTGGAAATTAATTTAACTCTTTTTTTAATATTTAATTCTTACAGACATTTACATTTAAAACTTTAATCTTTCTCAAATTTAATTTAATTATATATTAAAATTATGTTTACGTTAACATATTACACTTTTCAAACAAAATTAAGTTATTAAATCACATTCTCTCCACGTGCAAATTAATTGTCAAGCAATTCCTGCGTAAAATACCAACAAGACAACAAGACTTAACGCTCAAATATGCAAATTAGTAAGGAAGAAGTGGAACTAAATTTGGGTACAAATTGAAATTTTATCCTCCACTCTTTCGGAGTTGGCGCTCTGCTTCGCTAAAGCTACTCTAAAATAAGCTTTAATAACATTTCAATTTTCTAATTACAAACCTACGTGGATAGCAATTGTAGTGTAACTAGGAACAAAGGACTGCTTGTAATGCTAACTGCATATTTTATGTGCTAATCCAAAGATGTTGCTGTGCATATAGAACTAACGGCTTCGGGTCGTACAAGAATAATTAATGTACTGTTGAATTGCTTAATTGTATTGATTAAACCTAGAAAATTGTGTACAAAAAACTATTCATGCACACAACGTTAGTTTAGGACAATGTAACGTGCCACTGTGTTATGTGTAACGAAAAGATTGATCCATTAAAACTAATGGTGGAGTTACTAAAACTTACTTGCAGGTCAGTTTGGTAAAACTTATTTTTACACGAGCATGACGTTAAGTCGTTAAGTCTTGTTATCTTATAGCTTTCGATTTAAGTTTTTGAAGTTGTTATCCTATTTATATATTTCTTGTCTTATACAGGGTGTTCCTAAAATTGCTTAGAGATGTGAACAGCTGGACCGAAAATACACAAAACTGCATTCTTTATTTTGTTTTTGTCACACCAACCGCTACAAAGATATTCAAAATTTTCCGTGTGCCAATACAGAGCCTTCATTAATTACTGATACCCACGTGATTGCAAAATATAGGCAACACAACTTACACTGTTGGTAAGCCTTTTATCCAAAAATTTCCAACCTATCAAGGCTTGCTTGTTTACATACATAACCTCACTTTGAGTGTTGACAGTGACACTTACAGGGAATTTTTAGTTACCACGAGTACCAATCCAGAACTGACTTCAACATCTAAATCTAAAACTCCCTAAGTCACTGCGGATCAAAGGTCACGTGAGTATTAGTAATTAACGAAGGCTTTGTAGTAAAATAACGTCAAGTTCTTTATTTCTAAATTGTAATTGGCTGTTAGTTTTATATTTTAAGAATATTAAATTTTGTAGTTTTTTGAATCAAGTTTAAGTTATGGTACACTTAATTTTTTGATTAGTTATGTTTTTATAACAACCCAATTTAGTCATGCCACTGTGGCGTAACTTCAGAAAATAGGCACGAATGCAGGAACAAATTAAGACCCCCGTCCCGTCCCGTCCCCATTTTATTTTATTTTTTAATTTTTGCAAATTTTGCAGTTTTAGCGAAATTTTTGAAAACTATGGAAACTTCTGAAAATGTAAGATATTTAAGGAGCTGAAAGTTTCTAAAAAAGTACTATTTATAAAATTTTGAAAAATTGATAATTTAAAAATGCTTAAAATTTTAAAAAATTACAATCTAAAAATTTTGAAAATTTTTTAAATTAAAATATTTTTTATAGTTTTGAAAACTTTAAACGTTGGGAATTTTTGAAAAATATTGAGACTTTCTAAAATGTAAAAAAATTTCGGGATGTATTTCGTTTAGTTTGATAATTATTGAAAATTTTAAAAACTTTTGAAAGTTTTTGAAAATTTTGATAGGTTTTGCAAATTTTGAAATTATTTTTAAATTTTAAAAACTTTAAGTTGTTTAGAAAATTTTTGTAAATTTCAAAATACTTTGAATTTAAGTTGAAAAATGTAAACTGCTAAGTTTTAAATTAAAAAATGCTGTTTGAAATTAAAAACTGGTCTGATAGGAGTTTTCAGCTATGCCCGCAAGCACTTTGTTCCCCATACGGCGCTGCCACTATTGTTATAAACACCCCAGAAATCAAAATCAAAAAGGCACGGTAAATTGCTCAATATTTAAAAACTTAGTGTTTTATTAAAATAATTGATAACTTCCGTAAAACCACTTGCAAGGAAATTGAGCGAGAATTGTGAGAAAACTGAACAAAAATATATAATTTGTTGTCTTCACTAAATGTGGTTTAAAATGGCACAAAAAGCATTTTACAAAAAATTTCATTTAAATTGAGAACAATGTTTTCAACTTCGTTCCTATTGGGTTGACTTTTTTAGCCTACTTTATGCTGAGGCCCTAGGCTATAGCCTACTCCTCCTAGTAGGTAATAGTTTACATTTTATCAAATTCAAACTATAGATTTGTATACAAGGTGAATCAAAATTTGGTTCAGATATTTAAATTAATAACAGATTAGCCCAACTAAATCATTTTTCACAAATCATTAGAGTTTTTTTCTAATTAACCAACAAAGTAAAATTAAATTTTACATGACAACTGCTGAGATTGGCAGAAAATGCATTTAAGCTTTACAAGGTTACTATATAAAATGTAAATCCAATGTGTCAAAAATGTAAAAACTTACTTTGCTCGTGATTAATTCAGACACAGGATTAGGAGTGGTCAAGAATTATTTAAGCATTTAGCCGTTTTACTAGTTGGTAAATCAATTTAGAATATTATTTACCACCAAATTTATGTGTGAATTTCACTGTATCACCGGAAAGAACATTTTTAACAAGTGCTACTTCCTGCACGTGTGCAAAATGAAACTTCAAAAGCTGGTAGCATTTTAAGAACTTTTGAATGATTGTCGGACATCTATTATTTAAATCAATTTTAACATTAGTGAGAAAACAATGAATTTACACTTTATTACAAACAGCTACCAAAATTAATTGGAACCTCACCCTCAGAGACACGACGTGACAAGTGTTTTTGTGTGAAGGTGCTTCCCTAATTATGTTAGAATTGTAAAAGAATGTTTAAAAAATACTAACCATTCTAAAAAGTGTATAAGACGAAACGGGTCAGGCCAACCCGTTCGCCAGATTTAAATAGTTGTGATTTCTTTTCGTTGGGTTACACGGAACAGTTCGTTTATTTTACCCCAGTGAACACAGTTGGGGGGAATTAAGAGCACGCATTGAAAACGCTGCTGACAGGATTCGGCAAAACCCTGTTGTTTTCGCAAGGATACGCAATTCAGTGTTTCGACGTGCAGAGGATTGTGTTCTCAACGGTGGCATTCATTTTGAACTTTTAGCTTTTTCCCGTAATTTTTCACTTTTAAGCTAAAGTCTTTTCGAGCTGCATTTATGTAAACGAACAGGCAAAATGTGTGGCCTAATAAGGTGATTATCAACCACTTCTGACCTTGTTGAAAACAACGTTCTTGTATGTCGTAGGGATTCTCATACGAGTACATGTGGGTATTGTAAAAATTAAACACTCTTTCCCGCTTAAGAAATACCTCATCAATAGGGAACAATTAAAGCAGAACATTTTCTGAAAACGCTAATCAGATAAAGCTTCCCTACGAGTATGATCCGCTGGTTGCAAGGCTTGGATGTGTTAAACGCTATAATAATAATAATAATAATTGTAGTAACGCAAGTCTTCTAGCGTTAACACCAGGGCTTTTCTCCACTGTTTCCAAGACATGCGGTTTTGCATTGGCAACCCTTTCTGTTGTTGGACGACTGCGATCATGTGCTTTGTGGTTGAAAAGTGCCACGATTCCGTACATGTTGGAATGTTCTTGTGAATGTACGTCTGTTTGGAATCCGACGATTTGAGAATCCCTCTAAGTACATTTGCCTTGTCTGTAAAGCAATTCCTTGAGCGTCCGCAATAAGAATAAAATCCGTAAGTTCACTATACGTAAAATTATTGATTTTGATAGGAACTACCTCTTATTTTTACCTAATCTAGTATTATAGTCTTGTTGCAGGTGATAAGAAACTTTTTGTACATCAACATTTCTTACTCTTCTTCTTGGTATTGGTTTTTCTAACAATAACACGTTTTTGAACTCAAAGGTTTGTTATTACTCTGCAGTAATCAGACAATTTTGGAAACAGTTTCCAATGATTATTTTTTCGTTCCTTAACGTTTAACTAACCACTGTTTTTCCTGGTTTGTAAATACTGTAATCTATTGTAGGTTTTACTATTTGTACCTATTTTTGATACACCTTGTATATGGGATTAGTTTTGCCGTAGTTCTGTTAGACAAGTGCGTAGCTGTAAGTGGAACGAATCGGCGAATTTAAGATTTATGTGCGGCTGGGCAACCCACTCAGTTTACGAAATATACTACACAAACGTACTCTACTGATAGCAATATAGGGGTGATAGAAGGTGCTGAGTATCCCCGAAGACTTTTGAACACTTTTTAAGTCCTATAGCAAACAGAAAAAAATATACATACAAATAAAATTTATAAACAGAAATGCCGATGCATATATTTACAAGTATGTTTGAATTTAAAATGGTATGTAAATTTAAAACAAGAACTAAGACAAATGTTTTATGAAACAATTGACATAATTTATGTTCAACTAAAAAGAAAGTGTTTACAGAATAATAATGTGATAATCGCAGTCGACTAACTAGAAAATTTTATTTGAAATATTGCAAAGTCTTAAAAGAATTGGAAATAAAACAGAAAAAAGAAATAAAGATGGTAGATAGTTATCTTCACACATCTTAAGAAGAAAAAGGAAACTAAAACAATATATACAGAAAGTGGCTCTTCAAGAAGCATTTGCTTATAGTATGCATTGTGTGAGTCGACTGTTCCAGCAGAAGAAACAAGAACTATTAGGAAAAATATAAACATCGTACACTACGGGCCTGAGCCTTAGCACTACCTTCTTGCAATCTCCTGTCTATTGTGCGAAAATTTAATAACATAGAAATCTGCAATTATTCTAGTGGATTTTTTACACTGGCTTTCTTACTTTTATAAGTGTGTTAATTTCTTTATATTTTTATTTTCAAGAATATCGTTAAACATTCTACATTTTGCCCTTTATTTTTTTTTATTATGTACCGTTTAACATTAAGCAATTGAAAAAAGTTTTAAAATTCTTGTAAAAGCTCTTAGGGAATTTCCAATATCAAATTTGAACATAATCTGATAATTCGTTTTCGAATAACTAAGCGTTAAAATGTTTCAAAAAGTTGAAGCAAGTGTCATTTTGAAGCTAATAAGTTTGGAACGAAAGCCATGGATTTGCCTTAAAATCTTCCATTGGATTCCGTTTCAGAATTTATAAAATTTGATTTAGAAGAGAAATACTACTAAAAAAACATGTTTAATTTCAGCTTCCGGTTGCAAATTTCTTTAAAAGCTTATTTTGTTGATAATTTTTTTAATTAACTCTATATTCTAAAGCTCATCGAAATACGACCATCCGTTCGCTAGTTATGAAGCACCGCACACATACATACCCACACATTTAGCGACCCACAGACAGACATTTTATAAAAACCATTTGTTGTGGTTGCTGGAGATTCAAAAACTGTATTTGCGTCAAAATATAGGAATGTAAAAAAAGCTCAATTTGAACTTTACCGTACCGTATATAGATGTCTCTAGAGACCTACCGTTTATGTTATTGTTGCTACGCCATAAATGCTTTAGATGCTTGTATTTACAAATAGGAGCTATACCTGACTGAAGAGTCTTACTACGGACGAAACACGTCGTAGGTTGTTTCTGCTTGTAAATTTTAGCATCTTTTTGTTTACTTACTTCTTCACAAGAAGTTATTGCCTAGTGCCTTATTAATAATGCCTGACCAATACAATACAATAAATGCTAAAGTGCTGATATGTGTAACACATTCTGCTCTAAAATAATGACAATTTACCCTGAATTAATATTGAAACTGTAAAAAACATTTTTTAGGCAACCTTAACAAAAAATTGAATTTTTAGTACTCAAAAGCGGCCAAAAAGTAACCGTTTTTTGGCCGAGGACGAAAAAACACTTTTTAGCAGTGGTGCACACAAATGTTTTTAGGCGACCTTCATTATAAAATTTACAAATTTGTTAGATTTTTATTTATGATTTATTGATATAATTATTTATAACAACTCAACAATTGTACATATTTATGACTCCTTCAGAAACGTTTATATTTTCTTTATTTACACTCGAAGTAATTTCGGCATGTATAGCTTCATTATTCGTATGAATAATTTGTGTGCTTTTTGATGTTGCTGCAGCAGTAATTTTATCTTGATTATTTTAAGTAAAAATCTAACAAATTTGTAGAACAATATACACGTTTCTGAAGGAGTCACAAATATGTACAATTGTTCAGTTGTTATAAATAATTATATCAATAAATCATAAATAAAAATCTAACAAATTTGTAAATTTTATAATGAAGGTCGCCGAAAAAAATCCACTTTTTGGCCTTGGTACACAAATAACTATTTCTTTAAATTTTGAAGTAAGATTAAAGAACATTCTTTCTTTTGTTGATAATTTCTAAACTTCAAAACCAAAAATAAATTCAAAAAAACCCCAATTTAGGTGTCTCAGTATGTGTTCCGTGATACAACTTAATTGTAAACAAATCTAATACAATTCCAAATAATAAGTAACATTGTTAATTTTGTTTAGATTTACTGAACTAATTTTGACAATTGTCACTTATACTTTACAAAGGTACTTTACCTTATTCTTCTTTCACGCAGAATGTAGACAACCCAAATAACACATGTCGTGTAATAGTTGCATAGAACGTCCAAAGGGCTCGCTGAGCTTTTCCTTAAATAATCATAGACGTTATCCTATGTTCCCCAGTCTCGTGGTCACACGGTATGAAGTCCACAACTTATACATCCTAGCAACATGTCTTGAATTACTTTCTTGGTATTCCTTTTTTTTTATATTTTTTCTCTATATTTATATAAACCACAAGTTATCCCATCGGCAAGCTCTGTTCTTCTTGCCAACCCTTCTCTCTACTGTTCATCCCTTATAGAAAACGTTGACGTTTTGTCTGAGACACTTTATTATAACATTTACAATAATTACCAAGTCAGTTTAGTAAAAAAAAGTAGCAAATTCAGATCTCCAACTTGACGTTATGAAAGTTTACATGACAAAACATTTGCAAGGGAAAGTTCACACGATAGCTAAACTTGCACCAGCAAAATTGTGCAATTAAAGTTAAACAGCTATCATCTTGAATGTCGCGAATGAAATACACGTAAATCCTCGAGCTACATTCCTATTTGGGCATACAATAAGGACGAACTATAAACCCTTTATTCTGAGTCGAAGCTTTGTTCATAGCCTTAGCAACGGCTACAGTTGAGGTATACACGAATTTATCTCCGTAAGCTCGAGGACAAAAGCTCCGCTGTTTTATTCGCTAATTCGTTTTCGTCATAATCCTTGTCAACGTTTAATGCATACTCGCATGCAGGCGATGTTATGTTTCCTGTAGGTATAATGGATCATCTTTGCCGAGAGCAGGTGAACTTCGGGACGTACTAATCAGTGCAGTTTGCACAAGGGACTACCTGAACTCTGCGTTCAAACTTGGGTGAGTGGCATCAACCCTTGGCGTGTATGCCCTTCACGTCTCCTACGTACGCACAAGTAAAGGGATAACACGAGCAACCCTTAGCTTCATCCCATCTTTATTTTGTCATTACTTTGCGCAACGACGTGGATAATAATAATATTGGACGGTAAACCCTTTTTTAGCATATAGATGTAAAGTTTTGAAGTACCTAGTTATGAATTCGTTGAGAAAATAACTCTTTTTGAAGAGTTTTCGTGTTATGAGTTCCCAGGCCCTGGAATTTTATTATATCTGCCGGCAACCCTCAACAAATCCTGTTCAACATTAGCGCCACCGCTGGACTTCTCTACCGCTGGGGCTATTTATTTTTCACCTTCATGAAACATAATTAACAAAGAGGCAGTAATTTCTCTAAGAGCCTGAAACTTGAAACACGCAACTAATGCATACTAATTCGTTTTGGAAACAACGCAATAAAATAAATAAAAACAACTCAAAACTCGAAGGAATGTAGAACAGAGCGAATTTGAGAGAAAATACATTTTGGTACTATTTTCTATTCAGAAGGCGCTAATTAATTTCGTTTTTGTTTTAAACTTAGAATTTCACATAGATTATTTATAAATACCTGATTTGTTACATGACCCCATAGAACTAAATCAAAGGTTTAAGTCGGCTGGCCGTCCTGGACAAAAATTAATAATTACTTGTGAATAAATGAAATGAAATGAAATGCTGTATTGCAACTTGTAACCGGTTTTTGTATCTATGTATTTTATTATAGTTAATTAATTTTGAAGCTAGCTCGGTCTAGCTCAGTCTAGCATTTATAAGATTCCATTCTCAGGGCGATTCAGGTTTCTAAAGAGTTCCACAATCTGCATCTCCGGTTACAAAACTAAAGTTATTTAAAAAACCGAAATACTTAAATTTTATTGAATCAATACAGTCAGTAAAATGTAAAACTCGGGTTACACACCAAATACAAGAAAATAAGCACAATATGACTTCAAGTCTAAGTTCCTGAGTAGCTAAGTAAAATGGGAAGAAAAACCATACATAATACAGGTTAATACATATGAATTAATGCAAACAACGTGACGCATCCGTGATAACAGCTCACTTTTTAGTTGAAACAAGCACCATGCGGTCAGAACTATTCCTTTCATTTACCCTTATTTAATCGTGAGGCCGGGCTCTTTATTGCGGGGAATCCCACCAATTTAATAAGTTGATCGTCTTTAATTTTCTTTGTCTGACCCAGGAGTTCAAATATCTCTGTAACAGTTGGTCTTACAAAAAAATTAAGCATAGAGTTTTTCTGCATTGTTGTTCAAGCTATTTAAATCTGCCGTAAGAAAGAATTACAGAATAAAGTAATAAAAGAAAATTAATGGCGCTCATCCATGTACCTACTCTACGGATTTGCAGTTCGTTTTTTTTAAATTGATAGTACTATGTCATGTATATAATTATATTGGTATGCCAACTTGGGAGAATCTAGTTCAAACTGTTTAGAAGATCTTAAATGAACCTATTAAATTAACTTCAACTTTAAGAAAACCATAACTCTGAAACGAGGCATTGTTGTCTATAGATAATCTGTAAATTTCTCACCACAACAAGACAACAAAATTTGCATCTTGGAATGATTTATCACTATAATACAACTGCGGGCTCTTGCATGTCGGCTCAGCTTATTGATTGTTTTCAGTGAAAGTTTAGGTTTATACCGCTGCTGTTGCTATAATTTGGTTATTTATGGCTTACTATAATTCTAGTTGGTCATAAATGTGTATTTATCGCGCCAGTAACGGACTAATTAATACACCAGACGAATTCCACCATTTATTGACCTACAAATTCCTAGATTCCGCCTATTATTCAAAAGAGTTTTACTACAAAAGTGTTTACTACAAATTTTTGATGCTTCTCTATAGGAACTTCACTTTTAGTGAAGCGCATTCCGTCTATTTCAGTACTTTTTCCGACGCTATGATTTCTTTCGGTTTTGTTTTCGATAGATTTTATAATTATTTTTAAATTTTCTTTGCGGGTTTGTTTTCTAGGCTTTTTTTCGTTTTTCGCTGGGGCTATTTTTTCGTATTTGTTTAGGTTTTTACGGATTTCATTTCCGGAAGCAACTCTTATTTAGACCGACTCAGCGGAAGAAACATTCGGAGCGGCAAGCACAGAGTTCAAAATTAAGAAAGCAAACATCGGGGGCGTAGCCCACGTGTTCTAATAGTTTACTTCAATCAACAGTTTTAGTTAAATCAACATATTTTCACACCTATTTATTTCTTAGATTTTCTTGATGATACCACAAAATTTTTCAACTAAGTGTGTCCCGACCTCATGTTGTATACCACTGATTTGGATTAACACATTTTATAAATAATCAACTAGATAATTCACAAAATGGCGCTCTACTGCAGTCGACATATGTTTGCACTCTCATCGACCTGTGTAAAACTTGTAATTCGTCCTAAAATTGCTCACTATTTGAATGTTGCTCATTTCATGGCATTGTTACAATTTTATTGCTACTATTTCTGTATTATATTGTATACAGAGCTTGGTACAGAACCGCATCGTTTCCTTTTGAACTGGTAAATATTTGAAGAAGAAAACAGCTAAAAAAATGAAATTTAGTTATAGCCTACTTGTAAATGCATTTTAACAATTCTGCTTTATTTAACCTGACAAAAACAAATCGAGAGGTGTCAAGTCCGGCGACCGTGCTGGCCACTTTGCAATAAAACTCCTCATCTTCCAATCCACATGTTAGGAAACATTATATCTACTAGATATTGTCTCGCCTCTAATTCACAATGGTAAAGTACCTTGTAGAATTAGACCTAAACGAATAAAATTTCTTTGTGCGCGTTTGTCAAACTCCGTCGGCTACATCTGAAGACATGAAAGCAATAATTAGAACTGTCTTTTAAAAAATGTTAGCTAGTCGTTTTTGAGTCACTTAAGATTGTGTATGCCAGAAAATTGCGGACATATTAAACACCTTATTAAATCACAGATATTCGTTTTTTTATAAGTACTGAAAAATTCTGGGAATCTTCCAAAAAAACCTTGCAAATTGCGTATTATACAAAATAAAGTAACACCAGACTCTATGATTGTTGTACTAAAAGCGGTTGAACTTTTTGTGGGTTGCGGAGTAAGTCTGTAAGATTAACACATTCGTTTAAAGCTTTATATGTAAAGCAGTTCCTGAGGGAAATTTTCACGTATTCTTAGTTCGTCCATGTCTGCTTTTCAAGAGTTTACGGTCCACAAATCTTGAAATATTTACAAAGTAACAGCGGTCTCTTTCACAGTAAAATTATTTATAGCTCATAAATTCAAGTACTGTTGTCTATTTGAGTTTAGGCTTTTCAAAGCAAAAAAAGCTGTCGAGCAACCGACAAGGTACCTTCATCGCATTTATTTAAATTTTTGAAAATGTTTGGTATATTTCGAAAATTTTATGGAAATTTAGAATATTTTTTAAATTCTGAAAAAATTTTCAAATATATTTTATACCGATGTGTTTTCTAACTGTGAAAAATTCTTTGAAAAATTATCAAAAAAACATATAACTTTGAATTATTTTGAAAATTTTAAAAATCTTGTAAATTCTTGAAAATGTTTGAATTTTTTTCCATTTGATAATTTTTGTAAATTTTAAAATTTTTGAAATTAACGAAAAATTGGTAGAAGCTTGAGATGAAAATGTTTTAGGATTTTAAAAATAATAAAAAAAAAATAAAAAGGACAATTTAGAATTATTTTGAAAATTTTAATAATCTTGTAAATTGTTGAAAATTTTAAAATCTTTAACATTTGATAATTTTGGTAAATTTTAAACATTTTTGAACTTATGGAAATTTTGAAAGCTTTTTAGTTTTTGCAAATTTGGAAAAAAATTTTAATTTGTAAAATTGTAAAAAACCAAAAAATTGATGGGGGCACTGGGGGGATCGCGTTTGCGCAGATCGGCTTTTCGACAAGCGAATTTAAATATCTTTTGTAAACGCGTATTTTTCGAAGAAGACCCCCCTTTTTTCTTTTGGCAGATTCTTGCGGTGTCATCCTATTGCAATTAGCAATCTTTGAGCTAAATTTGGACAGACAGACAGCGTCCGCTTTATCGGTCTCCCAAGGTTTTAAAACCTGCTTATTAATCAAAATGCGTAGGTTAAAAATGTTTGGCATAAAAGTACCTTTCTTAGGCATAACTGTTATATCTGCTAGTAAACTCAAAGCAAAGAAAACTTTGCTGAATGATCTCATTTGCTCCAAATCTAACCTCACGATCACACAATACTGCGTATAGCGAGGAAGGTAAAAATGTTTCAATGTTTCCGCCCACGCTAAAAAATTAGGAGAAGTAACAACCCCTCTACTTTAAAAAATAAATCAAACAAAACAGATACTTCCAATATTTTTGTGCGAGAATCACTGGCGCCATCCCCAACAATTTTTAATTAAAACACGTTCTCAACGTGGTTATTGCTTTCATCGCTAGTGAAAAATGCGAGAGGCACAAATATTGATAAAAAATTGTTTCAAGAGGCTGGTGCTGTTGGACCTTTAAAAGTTTTGTATAAATTTTTTTATTAATTAATAGGAAACGTGATAACAAAGAATAATGAGCAGATAATTTGGAATTTGAATAAAAAGGGTGGCGAAATAATAATATTCTAGTACAATACATTAATTCAAATAATAATCTCGAATATTTCAATTTATACAAAACCTACACAAACACACATTACAATACCACACGATTCTTGTCATCATAAAATAAATAAATTAGAAGCGTATCTATGATATACAGCGCTTTAAAGTTTCTTTTAGATACAATTAGTTATAAAAGAAAAATTAAAAATATTGAACAAATTACATACAGTAATTGTTGTCATGCTGACCCATTTTAATCTATTAATTCGAGTGACAAATTATAAATTAGCGATTAAGCCCATTTGGTTAAATACTTCATCCGATACAATTAAATACGCTTCGCTTTCATATGTTGGCGATAAATTGGAGACACTGTATAAAATTCTAAACAAAACTAATACATTTAAAACAATTATTGAAACAACTAAAAGCATTTTAAACACGCTGTCTAAAGCTCAAGAAAAAAACAGATGATTTACTAAAATCGAGCATTTATAAATTAAATTGCTCCTAGTGTAATTCGGTTTATATAGGCCAAACAGTTTATTTTAAAATCCAAATAAAAGTATTTGTTTTGAGACAATTTGAACCCTTTTATCATTATTTTCTCAACCCTTAAAAGTTATTATTTCATCCGTGCTGTAACGCTAGTTCCATTCTTGCTAAATCAATATTTCCTAGATACATATTTATGAGACAAGGTATGGGTTCTTAAAACTATTGACGTTATATCTGCATTCAAGTTCAAAAACTCCATTACATATTCATATACAGTTCCGCTTTTGCCACAGGATTACTTGGCAGCATGTTCTAAAATAATTTATATTGAGACGTTAGTTTCAGTTATAACTTGTTGGGCTTTCCTCAACGAAAGTTAGAACGGTTGGTAATGATTACTAAACCTGCAAGGGTGAAACATTAATGGAGAATTATGTTAAATAATTTCTGGATTCTATCAAATTAGGACACGTAAATTTTAATGCAGTTAATTAACACACAGTTTAAATTATAATGCACATTCGAATTCAGTTAGTCTCACTTGTGGTTAGTTAGGAGAATGTGTATTCAGCTGGGCTTAACCTATAAACCTTCAACATGATAACATTGTTTTATTAGTATTACAAATATTAAATTATGTAATTGTACTAAATGAAGCAATACTGGGAACACTTAAACAAATTTTGTATAAAATAAAGTAATAGATAGGAAACTAGAAAAGTAAACAATTAATATTTTAATATCTAAAGCTTTTGTAAACCGGTTTTTATACAGAGCGATATATATAACAGCGACTGATTATCTATGCGTAACTGCTAACTATAGTCATGCGAATGTTTATTATTTTCTAGTTACATCCCTACCTAGCGTGATCTACATACAATAAAATAAATGTCTCCGCTTTTTTTTCAAAGCGGCCTACTGTACAAAGGACTATCGGCCCTATATAAGAGCCTTACATAATGATTGTGTAAATATGTGGCATCTAGTAGCGTGGAATCCTTACTACTGAAGGTTAAGACAAGTGGAATGGATCTAGATTTAATAGCTAGATATTCCAGTATTTAATAAAAGCTTATCGATTGAAATAAATCCTTAAACCATGTATTTAAAATATTCTAATATTTAATAAATTATTATATATGTTAATAAATTCAGGCACATGTATGTTAAATCTTCAAATTTATATTAAATCTTAACGTATTTTGGCAGCAAGCAATGGCATAGTAAATTGTACTGCAATGACCTGCTTAGTTGTAGTATTAGAAAGAAACAGACAGACAAAGGTGATTTTATAAGAAAAATTAATAATTTGTTAATGTTTACGTAGCACGAAATAATAACCTGCGCAACTATGATAATAACTCATTGATTTGCAAAATTATCATTGACATACCGCGTTTGTTTCATAGGCGACTGCAAATAAGGTTTTATTTTATCGCCCTGTATATAGAATAAGAGCAAATCACAGGTTTTTTGGGAGTGGTATTGAGATAGACCACTTGCTCACCAATACGAAGATCCCGGGTTCAAATCCTATAAAATTAGTTTTTTTAAAATTTTTTCTTTATATGTTCGTATGACATTTTTATTAAATCCACAATGACCAAATATATAAATATTTGAAAATAAAATAGAGAAATTTTAACATTTTTATTAGGCATTGCCGGTGTAATTTTCAATACTTAATAACGAATCTTCTGCGAACATTTTAACGTTGTTAGAGTGCTATGGCCCGTACTGCGTGAAACAATAATAATAGTAATAGTGAACAATTATTACTCATTTGGTTAGTTATGGACATAGTTATTTTTAGTGCTGTCGGCGGTTGTGCCCTGAAAATGGATATTGTCCAAAACATTTACATCATTACATTTGCAATTGAGGTCGAAGCTATTGGTCAAAATAGAGGAGAGGTATCAAATGCAATATTTAATGGTTAAAAAAATGTGTCGGAAATCTAATTGTTTTCTCTTCCTTATCCCCTAATTTCCTTATTTTTTTACTGTTAATATAAAATCCTAGATCGGTGTTTTTACGATTCCAAAGCATGGTAGTGACCGCAAGAATATGTTAAGAGCCTTGGCTAAGATTTAGAAAATTAGTCTGATAGTGCAAGTTTAAAAAATGAGTTCGGGTTCAAAACGTGCACCCCAGACATTAATCCGAGGCTGCAAGAACGGCTCGTCTACCCCACTTTATTATAATAGTGGTTTGGCTAAAATTTACGGAATAAACCGGACACAAAATCCTGTTAAAATAGTACGTTTAATAAAATAATTAATTCGACGTTGCTCGTATGTAAACAAGCACTTACTAATAATCACAATCGATCTGCCTTGTAGTACTAAACGTGAGGGATAAATTAACGATAACTATTAACAAGCTCAAGATAATGCAGCGTAATGAACGTTTGCTGTGTTGTAATAACTTGTAATGGGTACCTATAAGGGTATTTGAAATTACGTAAAGTATGTCATTAAAGTTTCATTTAGATCTGCGATATGAAGGTTTAATTAAAACATTGTATTCGATTATGTTTTTTCTGATGCAATCTTGTCAATCATTGATCAAAGTCAAGCAAATGCTGGTTTTGCTGATGCAATAGTAGTTAACTGACAATCAGTTTAATGGATTTGAAATTCATAGCACTGCAATGGATGGGTAATGAAAATTGGTGTTATCACCGGGATAATTATTCATATTAGTGTGATGTGGTCTAATTTGCAATTATTACAGGTTAGTAAGCATTTCTGGTTACAACGGTATAAGTTACAAAATTATAATTGATATGATGTTTAAGAAAGCGTGATTGTCTCATTTTTAAATTTTTTAAAGCAGATTACGGTATATACAAACCAGATAAAAGGTTTGTTTGCTAAAGGGACTCCTTTAGGTATGAGAAAACAATTATTAAAAATTTGCCCCAAAATAGTTTGAGTGCTGCAGGATAATAATGTTGTGAGTTCAAACACATGTTAGTGGTAGGAAAACCAAAACTAAAGAGGAAATGTTGATGTACATAAAGTTTGTTATCGTTTATTATCTACGAGAACGGAAGTTTTTACATTCTTGCCACATTTTCTATGAATCTCGGCAGTTAGAAATGAAAAATCGATTAAAATTTAAATCGTAATTCTTAAAAAATTGATTTAAAAAATCGATTCTTTTGTTATTAAACATAAATTCTTAAAATAGTCGATGTAAGATCGGCATCCCTAGCGGCTACAGCTATGTCCCTTTAGTTTAGCTTATCTTAGCTTATTTGTTTCGTTTGGATAATCACTTGAGTTTGTAATTTAATTGTTCAATACCGTACAGTGTAAACTTAATTAGCTTATTAGCCCGATACAGTACATAGGAATATTCGCCTTATTTGTTATTCGTCTTGCTTTCAGTTAGCGTCACTAAAAGTTGAGAAAGTTAAAAACATCAATACAAAGCAAGATTATTTTGGGCAATCCTTATTTGTTTAATTAAAAACAACGTAATTCTGTAAAAAAGCAAATCTTCTTCGGAAATAAAATTTGCATAATTGTACCCATTTCTCGTCAAAATGTTATTTTCTAACTAAACTATTTTTCTGCCGACTGAAAATCCAGAAGTAACTTCTAAGTGCTAACATATTTTTCTACGAGATAAGGGTAAAGTAGTAAACGAAGTTTCCCTTGACGCTAAACTCATGAGGGAGTTGGAAAAGGATGCTGCTTCTTATTAAGTAAAAAAAGAAGTACTTTTAGTTTGTAGGCGGTTAAATAAGATTGTAAGTTGGAAATTTCTGGCAAGATAAACAACTTTCCACTACTTTATTTCCCGCAACCGAAGCATTTGTTATGCAATGAATAATTTTGATGCGGAAGGCGTCAGGTCTTGAATAATAACGTCATTAAAGTAGTTGTGGAATTTAATTAAAATATTTATGCAGCGGCGATGCGATTAAAATTCTGTTATAACAGTAATAAGTCAAGCGGGTTGCAAATTTTAACAAGGTTGTTAAAATTCTTGTGTGGAATTCTGCAAAAGGGCCTACATAGGTTTTTTTACGGGGGCAAAGTTTTCCCTAACTCTTATTAATTACCAGCTTGGAGGCAATATTAAAGGTCCAATAAAAATAATAATTCGTTTCGTCTTATTTCGCGATCATTCCTCGCTTTAGCTTCAAAAAAAATTCGATTAGGCAAGCTTTTTATTTTAAAATTTCTTTTGCTTATATTAAAACTTTTTCACTTTGCGCGTAGCTTACAAACTTTTAATATAAGTGCATTATCAGACAGAACTTCAATTTTCTCTGCTTCTTCGGATGTACAAACGCACCTTCTGTTGTAAAAGTTTGCGTTGTTTAAACAAGTAAAACGAACAGCCCCTCCGAACAGACAAATATTCGCTATTGTAGTCGTTGTAGTTCTATTTTCGTGGAAATTAAGCCCCTGATGCTCACTGAATTAAGCCCTTCAGCAGCAGTTGTCGAGCTGAACCTTCCATTTAGAATTGATTTATTTTATTGGTATCGTATGTCTAATGCTAGATTAGGCTGGGTTTTGTTTGGCTAACGCTTAGTGGGCTCGTGTTTCGTTTGCATTCAACCTGCAGGCTTCAGCAGCTTCATAAAGAAAGCAAAAATTTGAATATATATTTATATAAAAGCAATGGTTTGCTTTTATTTTTTTTAATTCGATGGAACATGAAAAGTATTTAAATATTATAGAAAAGATACCGGTTTTCAAAATTGAAATAAAAATTTGTAAGCTGCACTTGAAATGCATGGTATGACTGAAAACCTGAAAATTTAATAACATGTTTAGAAAGCTAAATAAAGAAAAATGGACACAACATTATACAATATAATATTTATCAATTTTGATGTATAAAATCATATAATATCATACTTCATTAGTCATTACTCATCAGTCATGAGTTCTATTTTTAGGTGTGGCCGATTTGTTCTCAATAGCGCTAACTACCCAAGCATATAGTCGCTTTTATTGATATGGTAATAAATACAAAATTGTACAATTTACAGTTACTGATCGATCAACAGGGGATTTGTCTACAGTTTTTAATAACGCACATTTCATGCGTCTGTTGCACCCCACGAATTTTACACGGTTATTTTTAATGTATAAATATTACAAAACACTAGCGGAACGCGTGGTCTATGACATACGCTTTTTTTTAAATAAAAAACTAACTAACGAAGTTGCTAGTGTAGCGAGCGGACCATGGATAGTATTCGTAGATTTTTGAATTTTACCAAGATTGCTTTAAAAATCTTTTGTGTAGTAACATTGTGTTGCTCTGGGGCTATTCTAACACCGATCCGCCTACTCGCCGAAAATTTACAAACGCCGTAGCCATTTTAAAGCTAGAGTGTCGATAACGTTTGCAGTAGTTGTTCCAAAAAATTTTAAATATGTATTGTGTGCATTACTCATTTATACGAAGTGCCGTTTAGGTGAGTTAGAGAATAAAAAGTATTTTATTTTCTTAACATAAAACTTTTCCTAGAAATACGAATAAATAATATTTTGTAGTAATTTTTCTATTTTTCTAACAGTTTGTTTATTTTTATGAATAAAATAGAAGTTGTACAACAATTATTTATTTTTATGAAAACATTAAATTAAATTTTCTTTCTGATGCAAAAGATTAATTTCGATGTGTGCTAAATTTAAATATAAAAGATTCTGAACTGAGAATACTTATTACGCGTGAAGTAAAAAAATAATTTTCTAGTATAGAAAAATTTATTTTTCTGAAGTCTAGAAACATTACTTCTGGGAAATCTAGAAAAAATATATCAGTGAACATAAACACTTGTCAATCTTTTGGCGTCCGTTGCATATTGTTAAAGTTACATTATTTTATGCTTGTGTTTACAAAATTGCCATGTTTCAAGGCTTGTGAGACAAAGAGGTTGCATCATAAACATTTTCTCTTAAATTAATGAAACATGTATAACCAATAGTTATTATTAGTCTAGTATTTAGTCAGTATTGACAGTATGAGGCAATAAATTAATTTTAAATTTCCGCATAATTCCTGTAAATATATAGTTGTAGCTTCTATGCAATTTTAAACGAATTGGAATTGTCTACTATATATTCGACCTTCTGCGAGCTCGTTAAGTTACGTATTATTTATTTGGTCAGCTGCAATTGATACTTGTATAATAGTAAAAACAGGGTTTGTAAGCGTAGAATGTGAATGGTCACGGGTTTTAAAAGTACTACACGAAACAATTTTACGAAAATGTTATTTTCCTCTATCTACTGTCTTCATTCGGCTTCATATTCATATGGATCCGAGAGAAGACAAAAGTAGCCGATATAGTCGAACGAGTAGCACGCTTGAAGTGGAACTGGGCCGGCCACGCAGTGAGAAAACAAGAGGGATGGTGTAACAAGATCATAAGATGGAGACCATGGGCAGAGAGTCGAAGCAGAGGTAGACCCATGATGAGATGGTCAGATGATCTCAAAAAGACGGCTGGACTTTGTTGGTACAGAGAAGCGCAAAACAGGAAAAAATGGAAAACTATGGGGGAAGCCTATATCCAAAACCGGATAGAGAACGGCTGATGAAGATGAAGAATGAAGACTGTCTTCATCGAAAACCATTTCTTTCTCCATTTTACGATGCTTAATTTCTCCCTACGACAATGGACTGGGATGAACGTCCAACAGCTCTTTACAACGGCTGAAAATAGAGAAGAATTTGCTATAGTAATTGCCAACCTCTGATAGAGACGAAGAGAAGAGAAGAGAATTTCTCCCTCCATCTTGCGATACGGAGTGCGGAACTGCTCTAGCCTAGCTCAATAATAAAGTAACATTGAACAAAAACATGTATCTTAAATATTGCAGTTGTAGTTGCAGCAACGTTGCAAAGTCGTTCAACATGTTTCACGTATAACTTAATGGATTTGAGTACGCCCATGATTTAAGTTTACCCATTGAAGTTTAACGAAACTTTTTGCTGTTCTGGGACTAAAAGTTCGGACTTTGGCGATATATCGTATCTTGCTTATTTGGCTAATTAAACGTTTTCAATAGCTAAAATGCGGCATTCGTGTATTGGGTACCTTCTATGTACTTTATCACTGGTGAATATGCTAGTACGACAGCGCTACCTCGTGTGAACGAATAGAAGCTTTATGTTCAGAAAATAATTTTTCTTAACTGCACAGAAGTATTTTTTCTTCACAAAAATAATTATTCTAAAATATATAAAATTAATTTTTCTGGACAGCATCAAAATAATATGTTTAGACTTTATTAAATAATTTTTTGTCAATTTACCTAATTATTTAAACATTTAATAATATATATTTGGTGCGTCAGAAAGCAAATATTTTTTTCTTTATAGAAAATAAAAACAATTCCAGTACAAAAACAATAATATTTAAAAAATATTATTTATTTTGACAAAACAAGTATTTATTATAAAAAATAGTGCAAAAAAATTATTTTCATACGTTTAGCTTAGTGTTTCTAATAATTTCTGTTTGAATAAATTCACCAAATGCGTATAGAAGTAAAGAAGTATAGATGACATTTTATTGTGAAATCTTATCCTCTACACAAAAATTAAAAATTACACAAAAAAGTGATTTTGTCTAAATTCGCCAAATCTAATCTTTTCGAAACACTTTAATGTTTTGTAAAATCGAGTTGCCATGAAGGTTTGAGTGTCTCCTTAAGATGACCAAACAGTTTCTACAAACTTGGATGACTTCCACACAACAAATCAATGAAAAAAGTTTCAGAAAAAACAGAATGAAGACGAAATACAAAATTATTGCAAGAAAACCTTAAAGTGGCTTCGTGTATTTCGAAAGCTCCAATCTTCTGCGCATCCTTAATACAGGTAACTACACTTAAAGCTGCATCAAGCTTGTTTTCTTCTTCTTGTGTTGTAAAAAGCACTAATGAAACGTTGAACCATAGAAATGAAATAATTAGGGGTGCGTCTAGTTGAATATACCGAATATCTTGTTAGCGCCTTTATTGAATAACCTGCCGGAAACAAGCTAAAATGAAACACTAAACAATCAAATGGCATTTAAAATTAGTGCATTAACTGACCAACGAACTCACATGACGTCAAAACACCAACAGAGCTTGTTGCTCTGGCTTGGTTTATGACGTCTTGGCAAAAACGTTTTCTGAACGTCTATCTGCTTTGCATTAAACTTAGGGGAGCAACGTATCTAATCGCTTTGATGATTATCAAGCTACGGTTAATTTTCCTACATTTTCCGAAAGTTTAACTTTACGCCGAGGGGAAAGGAGATATTGGTATCCACGTGCCTTAAGATCGTATTGCTTTTCTTTGATGAAAAAGCAGATATAATTATATTTTCGTTTACTTGCTTTCTTGCATCTTATGCACGCAATGTTGTTTTCGGTGGTAACAAGCTGTCTAGTCCATTATCCTGTTTGATGTTCTGCCTGTGGAGTCTTGACAACACCTCATAACAACTGTCTAGGGCACAGTTGGCAGCCATGCTTAATTTAGTGCTCACTTCGCAGTGACAAACAAACTTAATTTGATGACAGACCCGCTTATGAGGCAATTAAAAAGTTTTGAAGTACTTTCGCTGTTAAAGGGATATTCTTAGTTTGCTTTTCACCTTATTATCTCTTTTAACAAAAATTGCAATTTTACAAAGGTGAGCACATTTTCGCCGCTCTGGTCTAATTCGGGGATTTCAGCGGTTAATTTTGAATAGATTGCAAAAGTTAGAGTTGGCAAAGTAACTAACTTATCAGACGTCCCGAGAGTTAACGGTGCATATATAACCTAAAGGATTATACCAGCTTGTTAATATCGGAGTTTAATGCAAAACTAGTAAGTTCTATTACACAATATGGAGCTGGTAATTGGAAATTCAGTAGCTACTCTCGTTTGGAACGTACGGTGTCTGTCAGAGTGCATCATTCAATTGCATTTTGCATTCAAGATAATTTCGTATGCTGCAAACAGCTTTGTACTAATGAAATGTAGATTGCAAGATAGCTCGGTCCAAATAAAGCAATCTTTTAAATGATTTCCTGCTTTTAAGTTAATTCAAAGAAAAGTAGTTTTCATATCTGTTGAAATTAAACGTAAGCTTAAAGAGATAATACAAAAATGTATTAATCTTAGACTTTTCTACAGAATAAAGCGCTCGCAATTAACCTGAATAAATAACCTTTGCATAATTACTTGTAAAAAGCACCTTTAAGTTCGCAAACAAAAAATCTGAAAAACATTGAAATAAATTTTATACAATCTCTTCGCTACCTATGCGAAAATAACTAAAAAACGTAAAGGAAGTAAAAATCTGTCTGAATTTATTAGTGCCGGTAACGAAAATTTTCTCTGTAAATGGATTTTTTAAAACAGCGACATGATTGGCTGTAAGTAAAATACGTAAACAAAATTCTACTACAATAATAGGTTAAGATAAAATATCGATTAATAAAGCAAGGTATTGGTTGTAAAACTCTATTTTATCTAATGGGAATTTTATACGATGGGATTGTATTGAATTGTAGTACGTTAAAATTTTGTTTGTTAAGATTTTTTTTTCATTTGCTTCAAGTTGACTATATCAAACACATTTTCCTTAGGCTATCAGAGTGTTCGATTTCCGTGTCAACGTCGAATTCAATTAATTTCTAGGTGAAAAAATCACTACTGGTTTGCAGTAAGGGAAAAGCCGACGATAAAATTACGACAAAACCACGTTACTATGGTTGCGTTTGTTAGCGACAAGGGCGACAAGTTGAGATCGTAGCTCCGATAGAGCACGACGATCATTTCCGATACGATCCGTTAATTTACAATACCTTGTTAATTGTGTCTGCTATAGTCCTTACAAAAACAAAATGCGGCCACGTTTTTATGCGATAAACTTGGGTTGATTGTTAATTCATGCTATTTAATTTTGGGTAAATATAATCGCACTCGTAAAGTTATCGTCTTAACTAGGACGCGTTAATAATCAGCTCATGTTTATCGAAAAACGAAATCCCGGTTGTATTTCTTGTGCAAAATCTGAAAACATTAAGAAATCAACTTAAAATACCTGCTGAATGCATAAGGCTTCAAATATTCTCTTTAACCAATATTACATTAAAAGTTTTCGTGGCGGTGACTGAATTTTACAGTTCAATTTAATTTTTCCAACTATAATTATTGACGATGTAAACGGTATAGGTTGTCACTATTGACTTAAAAACATAGGCAACTAGTGGAGGCGACAACAAAAGGATATGAATGCGACAGGAAAAATAGATAATGAGCGGACCAAGTGGGCATGCACATATCCATAGATACTTTTATTAAATTTAATTTAAAAATACACTTATCTATTTTAAAATTTAAAAGCAGAAATTGATACGTAAATCTCCACTTGGCCCTGCTTTTCTTCATCGCGCTCGTTGGCCCTGTTTCCAGTAAAATAATGATAATCTTCGAGTATATGAATAAAGTCGATATCCCGCTGTACAAATTCTCATATTTATTTTTATAAAAATTTTTATGGACACGATTTTTTTGATAGTGTTTGTTATTTTTATGGAATCATAAAACAGTTTGATGGACTGTATTTATGTGACGCTACGTTATCACGTAAAAATATTTTTACGAAATGCAAACGTCTGTATTTATATTAATATAAGTGGGTGTTTTGATTGGTTGTTAATGGAAGCGTGCGCGTTAATTTTGTAGTGAGCGAAGCGTTTGTGGTTAAGTAGTATTTGGTCAAATTTACTCGTATAAACCAGTTATGCAACACATAGAACAATTAGGAAATGATTGTAAAAATATTTTTACATTGAGCTAAGGTGATTTTACATGACGCTATCTTTATAAAAATTAATTCCAGAAGTTTTATAGTGGGATAGCGGCTATAATTACAGCAATATGTTGCACAACAAAAACCGAAGGGAAGTCGATGCGACCAGAACCACAGAGCCACCGAGTTCATTTGTAGTAATAGATTTAATATTACATTTTTAAAAACTTAATGGTTATGGGGGGATGCATTAAAGGTCAGTTTGCGGGTACCATTTTTAAATGGAGAACATGTTTGTATATTTTTGAATGTTGTTATATAGGAGATGGAGATGGCTTGGGAGTATATAAAGCATTTTTTGAAATTGTTATTATTGAACGATTAAGGGCGGTTCGGGGGTGATTTTATTTATTTATTTATTTTTATGTATTTCAGACTTATTGTCTTAGATATAGAAACGTATTCTTACGTGTTTTTCGTAGGTTAAATTCTGAGAAAAAAATGATGGAAGCACTTCGCTTGGATTTTTTTATTTTTTTGGAAATTGTTACTTATTCTACTTGTAAAAGTATACTAGCTAAACCCGTGGCCTTCGCCCCACGTTTTTGATAATTTGTAACTGCCGTGTGGCCCTACGTGACAGCTACATAAGCATTCACTCAAAAAAATAGATACACAGTGTCGAGATGTAATAGACCGTCATCGCGTAAAGTTTAGACAGTTTCGGATTTAATAACAGATGTTTCAATGTTTATTATACATATGTATATACACACCTGTAACTTATTGTTTTATATGGTGATAAATCATTATAAATGACAAAAAGTTTTTAAATATTTATTTAGGTCTTTCAATTTTTAATAAATCTGGACGTATTTATTTACATAAATAATAGTTTGCCTATCGCATCAGCTGGGTCAGCACTAAATGTTCAAAGAGTCGTTTTGGGCCGCTGTTTTTAAGTTAGAGTTCGAAGGAAAAATGTTGGGTTTGTCCTATAGTTTGTATTCAAATACGTTTTCAGATTTATAAAATTCGGTAAAACAATGCTACTTCAAATTTTGTCTAGCTTCCGCTTCCGCTTCTGGTATCGGATTTTTTTAAGCTTATTTAGTCGATGAATTTTTGGTATATCCCTACATCTGTTCAAGTTATGTGAGCCAAAACAATTAAATTAAATTAATAAAATAAAATGAGTTAGAAAGGTGCTTTCAATGGCTGCTTATTTTCGGACGTTAAATCACTGTTTGTACAGCAATGCGAATTTTAATAATTTTCTTTGTGCAATCAATTAGTTTTAGTATTGCATGAATTGGTTGTTATTAAAAGAAATTACATGAATTTATTTTATATTATATACTCGTCTCGTAAATACCTGCACATTATACAAAAATAAAGGTAAATGAATAAAATAAAATGGGCGTTAGAAGAGCCCTCAAGCCTCTTTTTGGTTTTCTGAAGTTGCGCCACTTTTCGTACAGCAATAATAATTTAATAAGAGTAAACAACAAAGCGTCTTAAAAAAGTGTATTCTCTCTGTGTTGTTGAAACATGTCCCCGATTTATAAGTGTTTATACGAGATTATCCGAACTACTCGGCAAAATAGAAATAAACAAACTTGATTCGATTCGTTTTACTATTATGAAACATTAGCGTTCTACACAGCGCAATGTAAACAACCTATAAAAATCAACGTAAGTTCTAATTAGAGTAGTTACGCAATTGTTCATTCTGGTGAATCTAGTAAGCAGGTATAACATTCTTGTTATAATAAAATATTATTCGAAGATACACTGCAATTTAATAACATACTCGCAATTAAAGCAATGTGCTTAGGAATACATACATTTTCAGGAAAAGAAACCAATCTTCATTAATATAAATACATAAATACATAAATTGTACCAGAAAACTGTTTTAAAGTTTACCTAATTTCAGACTAACAACTTCCTAAAAGCTCTTCTGTTTAAACCCCTCGAACTTTTTGTTAATTAAACCTCTATCAGGGAACGTAAGTAATGAAAATCCTCTTAGAAAGTTTTAGTTTCGCTTAAATCTGCTTATAAAACTAAGTGGTTACTTATGAGTTATGAAGCATTTCCTGCGCTCCTGAAGTACAAAAAAAAAGTAAATAAACAAGAGAAGTTAAATACGTCCCCTGGCTCAGGGGTTATTTCGAACAAATTCAACCCTCGGCTATATTTGTGCATAACGACAGACACATGATTCGAATGCAAATATAACGACATCAGTATGGACCAGGGTGCGTTAGAGGTCTTGATATTTTATTATGGAAGCCCAATCGTTGCGAGAATCGTTACGAGCCTGAATTCTAACGGGCTTCTTAAACCATCAAAACCAAGAATTTTATTTTCTCTGATATATATGGAATGTGCAAACAGTTGAGTTGTCTTTTTCCATTTTAACAGGATTTAAGGAAATTTATACACACATTATATAACTTTTTTTTCATTTTTGTGTTTTAAGTTTTTTTTAAATAAGCAAGAAGGTTATTACATAAATTAGGACACTACAACATATTTTACGAAATAGGAAAGTTTTCCTGGAGCGGCAATAGCGTCTAGGATGGAAGATTTTAGCGGTTTTCATTCAAGATAATATTTTCTTGATAAATATTTAAAATGTTTGATAATAATACAGTTAGAAGTTATTCTAACCGGTGGTGTACAGGCTGTTTCAAATTCCAACAATGATCTGCAAACACATTTGAAGAGAGGCTTTGCGAGAAACATGCCAGTTTTTAAGGGTTGCGCTAAGTAGGGGAGATGCAAGTGTTAAAGCTTGTACCTCTTGCCTAACTCTAGTCACAAAGGTGGGTTACCTCTATTAATTTCCGTGTCACTTTCTTTCTTTGTGACACGAATAAATATTTTACTTTACAGATCAAGATTATTACAAGAGGGGGGGGGGCGGTGTTTTTATAGATGAAAGAGTTTTCAGGATTTATAATTATTCGGCGTGGTATGTTTAAGAAGACTATTTTCTGCACACTTTTGCTATATTGTTGTTTTGAGGATGCACTGGGGGAGCTGTTGGAGGGAGGGAATAAAATATATTTTTTTTAGCGTTGTATTTTAAGAAGATAATTTTTCTGCACACTTTTGCAATATTGTTGTTTTGAGAATGCACTGGGAGAGCTGTTGGAGGGGAGGAGAATAGAATATTAATTTTTTAGGCGTTGTATTTTAAGAAGACTATTTTCTGCACACTTTTGCATTATTGTTGTTTTGAGGATGCACTGGGGGGGGGGGGCTGTTGGAGGGGGGAATGAAATATTAATTTTTTAAGCGTTGTATTTTAAGAAGATAATTTTTCTGCCCACTTTTGCAATATTGTTGTTTTGAGGATGCACTGGGGTATGTTTTTTGGGAGGGGGGGAGCATTTTAAAAATAAGATGAACCATGACAGTTTTTAAAATATTTTTTTAGGGATGAAGGTGCTATAGAAGATGGTTTAAAAGTACTGTTTCGAAAAATGGAATTTGTTATTATTTTTGGAAAGTCGGGACAGTTAGAGGGTTTTATTGCTAAAAAGGCAATGAGCAATAGCATTTCTATTTTTTGGTTTGCAAGGACGCTAAGGTTGAAATTTGCGTTTATTTTCTAATTGCTCATTTATGTCTATTTTCTGTACCAAGCTCACAGTTTACGTTTTAATATTTTGTTATAATTAAACTTAAATTAATGAGATATGGTTCAGTTTTTCCAACTATACAGTTATATGCAACTAAAGCCAACAACTATCCAAAATACAAAAAATAATATTTAGTACGTGTTAAATCTAAATTTCAGTGTCAGGATGTTTAGGGTTGTTAAACGTTTCCGCGTTTTCGTCCGTTTACAAACACTAAGTGCGTGCCTAAGACTAAATTTTCTCATTAAATATTAGATCATATTTAATTCATGTTAAGTTTGGGTTATTTCGTATGCAAACGTCAACGACATGAAGGGAAATGTTAAGAGTGTTTTCTTAGTCTAGATACGGGTTTTGGCGGGGTGTGTACCTTCTCCAGTCACGCACACTTACCCTGAAGCGAAGCTAAATGGAGACGATAGAATTCCAGTTGGAACCGTGGCTTCGTCCATTGAATTGATATTATGTGTCAGAATGCTGATGAACTGATTTTTTTTCGTTCATCTCCGCAGTGCACACAGAAGTAACTTCTTGTTCAAGAGAATTATTATACAGCTCTCTTTCGATTCGATAAGAAGCAATTCGTTCAGCCGAATTTATATTCCACCGAATCAATATTAACGATAACACAATTTATTTTGTGTTTCTTTCAAAGATTTATGAATAACTATATTTAAATAGCAATTATTTTCTGGAATTACGCAATGTTCCAAATGCAATGAGCTCCGACTAAAATACAAACGCTCCAGATGCTGAAAATAGGTTTTCACCCCAACTTATTTAATTATGACAAGCCTTAAAGTACTCGCGATAGCAGCGAAATTACGATTTATATTTAGATTTCGCTTTGTTTTACTCAGAGTATTTCTTTTTGGTCCAGTTCGTTCCTCAGTCCAAATTGAAATGTGATTTGTATCGAATTTTGTACATTTGCCTAGAATTTTGATTAAAATATCTGTTGCAAATGAATTTAAATCTGATGTAATTTGTGTAGCCGTTTTACATGACTAAAGTGACCATTTATTTTTCTTTCAAAAACGGGACGTGTTTAAAAAAAATCGATAAAAACACAAAATATTGTACGAAACACACTGCATTGGTTTTATTGTCAATAAAATATTAAAGAACACATTAAGTTTATTGGTTTATTAATGTTATACTTGTACATACTAATGAACAGGAAAAGAAAAACAAATATAAAATAACTATCAATATTTTAAACTCATTTATATTTCTCCGAAGAACAAATTTGTTTTAATAGTGCAGGTGGCGACTTCAAATAAGTATAAAACTCTTGACAAGACTGATTTATATTGCCTTTAGTTATTAACATTGCTTTTAGATGAGTTGTGCCACTGCAAAATGCCAAATGCAATCTTAGCAGATTCCAGCGTCGACTTATATGGGGCGGCAAGTGTAAAGTGAAAATTTGCTGTGCATTTCACGGTACTTAAGGCAATTTGTTCCAATATTTATTATATATACACACACAGTTAGCTAAATATATATACACACACAGTTAGCTAAATGCTTTTTATTTTAATAAATCGTTGTAGATGTAAATAAATCCTTAAACATTTGGTTTAAATATTCCAACATTTAATAAAGCATTAGAGATTTAAATAAATCTTAAAACATTTACTTTAAATTTTCAATTATTTAGTAAATCTTTATGTATTTAGATAAATCTGCAAATATTTGTTTTAAATCTTTCAATATTTAGTAAATATTTGCATCTTTAAATAAATCTTTACCGATATAAATAAATCCTTACAGATTTAAATAAATATTTCAACATTTAATTTTAAGCTGTCATATTTAATGTTAACTTGTCATATTTATTTGACCTTGGTACACCCAGCCTACATAGTAGACCAAGACCGTTTACACTGGTGGTAACGTTCAACAATTATGAACTCGTTTTCCGTATTTCAAGAATTTGTACAATTAATGTTAGTTCAATCATCAATAACAACATATTTAACAAGATAAACATTGCATAATTTATTATTCATACAATGAAAGTTTCCTCAACATTCCCTTGAGAATGTAATTTTCAGTCTGTTTTGTTTAAGCGTCGAACGCTCCCACCAAGGTCAAATAAATATGACAGGTTAACATTAAATGTGACAGCTTAAACTTAAATGTTGAAACATTTGTTTAAATCTGTACGGATTTATTTATATCGGTAAAAATTTAATTAAATCTGCGAGTATTTATTAAATATTGAAAGGTTTAAAACAAATATGTGCAGATTTATCTAAATACATAAAGGTTTACTAAATATTTGAAAATTTACAGTAAATGTTTTAAGATTTGATTAAATCTCTAATGCTTTATTAAATCTTAGAATATTTAAACCAAATGTTTAAGAATTTATTTAAATCTACAACGATTTATTAAAATAAAAAGCATTTAGCTAAATGTGTGTATATACACTGTGTCCATAAAGTAACCCCCCCCCCCAACTAACTTTTGAAAGACTTGATATTTTTTTACAAAATTTGGTGTGCTGTAATGGGATATTAAATACTATTTTTCAGACTATATTAAGATTTTGTATCTTCCAAAATGGTGACTGGGCACGAAAGGG
This sequence comes from Ctenicera cuprea, assembly GCA_958336395.1. Lineage (NCBI taxonomy): Eukaryota > Metazoa > Arthropoda > Insecta > Coleoptera > Elateridae > Ctenicera > Ctenicera cuprea. The sequence continues at coordinate 4,079,051 of OY284487.1, read as the reverse complement.
AAGTCGAGTGACACCTCATTTGAAAGGTCTTTTAATTCTGCGTCTGATCCTAGAGTTTCAAAGAAAAATATTCAGCCATAACAAAATGGCGGATTTTAAACAAATGGACTCGCTCAGTTCAAAATTGTTTTGATTTTTTTATTCAGGGTCGAGTGACACCTCATTTGAAAGGTCTTTTAGTTCTGCGTTTGATCCTAGAATTTCAAAGGAAAATATTGAACCATAACAAAATGGCGGATTGTAAACCAATGGACTCCTCAGTTCAAAATTGTTTTGATTTTCTTATCTAGTAGTCCACTTTTTCATTTGCAGGACTAAATTGTCCCAGAAATATCTCAGGTGGCTTGAAATAATATTGAAAACGTTATGTTCCAACAAGACGGTCCGCCGCCTCATTATTATAGGCCTGTTTCTGACTTTCTCAACGGATATTTTTTTGGCAGATCGATTGTTCGGCGGGGGCCTGTAGAATAGCCGGCTCATTCCCCAGATTTAACTTTCTTAGATTTTTTGTATGGGAATATCTGAAATCGAAAGTGTACAGAACCCGTCCAGAAACAATTGAAGAACTGGAGCAACGCATTACAGAAGTTTGCAGAAATATCATTATTTGCCAAGAAGTGAATAGTAAACATTTCGAACACTTAATTAATTTAAGCTTTAATTCTTAGTTTTTTTAAATAGACTTTTATCTTCAAACATTGTCATTTTGTTATGGCTGAATTTTTTTCTTTGAAACCTTAGGATCAGACGCAGAATTAAAAGACCTTTCCAATGAGGTGTCACTCAACCCCCCCTTTCTATTTAAAAAAAATCAAAATGGCGTCCAGTCGCCATTTTGGATGATACAAAATTTTAATATGGTCTGAAAAATAGTATTTAATTTCCCATTACAGCACACCAAATTTTGTAGAAAAATATCAAGTCGTTCAAAAGTTAGTGGGGGGGGGGGGGGGAAGGTTACTTTATGGACACAGTGTATAATAAATATTGGGACAAATTGCCTTAAATACCGTGAAATGCACAGCAAATTTTCACTTTACTCTTGGCGCCCCATAGACTTACGCTTACTACCGAACTGGCGATCATATAGTTTGGTTATCTGTATGAAAACATTATTGGCCTTCATTTCAATTTGCAAACAAATGAATACGGACAGTATTGTTTTAATTTTGCATAACGGGACATTTTTGCGTCCCGAGTGATTTCTCGGGGACAACGGGACGATGGCTTAAAAAACGGTACTGTCCCGTTGAAAACGGGACGTATGGTCACTTTATACATGACTAACGTACTAATTTTAGATTTAAAACGGCGGCGTTACATTCAAATTCAGCTTGTGAATTCTAAAATATTACGCTGCGCTGCGGCAACCGCGTGATCATTATCGTTTTCTGTATAGGGAAAGTAGTCGGGCAACCGCCACGGAATTATCCTCGCATTTATGGAATATTTTGAAAACTTTTAATTAATTTCGAACATATTTTGTTTTTTTAAAATTAAAAAAAATTTCTGTTTTCCTAAATTTTGAAATCAACACTTAAAATTTTGTAAATTGCGAGAAGATTTAAAAACGGTAAAAACGGTGTATTTTAAAAAATTTTCCAATTTGGAAAATTCGGTATAATAGTAAATATTTTTTAAAATTGGAGTTATTGAATGTTTTACAATGTCGAAAATTTTTGAAAATGTTGATAGTTTAATAAATGTGAAATTTTATAAATTTAGAAAATTTATAAATTTGCGTTTTTATTTTATTGAAAATTAAAGTTTTAGGAAATTAGGAAAATCTTGAAGAGTTCAAAAAGTGTAAAGAGAATTTTAAAATATAAAAAAGTGTTGAAAATTTTTTTGAAGTCGCTTTTGCGGTGTTCGGTCGTTTGACAAGTGTACTAATCTATAATGAAATGCAACCTCTCCCCCCATTTTTAATGCAGTTTTCCCGCTTTTATTATATTTTCACGTCCTATAGACTTTTGGCTGATAGCAGTATTTTGGCAATCAGTTATATAAACTGTGCGGCTAAACAACAATAGGAAACCTCTCAGTGATGTTTTCTTAAAGGAAAATTGTTCCCATTTTTACTTTCCTATACTTTCAGTGTAGGGAAGTATTGATTTCATGCATAATTTCAAAGTTGAGATTTTAACGGAAATAGTCAAGGGAGGTCTATGGACCCCAGAAAAGTAATTTTTAAAAATGTCTGTCTGTGGGTGGGTGGGTGGGTGTGTTACGCTCCATATCTCCGGAACGGCTGGACCGATTTTGATGTGCTTTGGAATGAGGAGGTATATCAAAAATTTACCGACAAAATAAGCTTTTAAAAAAAACGAAACCGGAAGCGGAAGTTAGACATGTTTTTGTGGTAGCATTTTTTTCAGAAACTGAATTTTGGAAATTTTAATAGTGGAGATTAAATAAGGCCTTAGGACAAATCAAACCATTTTTTACCGAACTCTCTAGCTTTAAAATGGCGGCCGCTACGAATTTTTGAACATTTCGACTTTAATGCCCATTTACTCAAAAACAAGTTATTTGATTGGAATCAACTACATCTTGTTTGGTAGCCCTTCAAGGTTACTATACCATGAAATATAATTAATTTTGAAAATATAAAAACTATCGCAATGACATCACTCCAAAATTTAGAAATTTTTCAAAAAAATATTTCTCAAAAACTGCCCACACGTTTTTGTTTAAACTTTTTAAGCTGATAGAGCTGGAAATCTTCTACAATTTGTTTTTTACGCATTGCTATAATTTCACTGTGACGCCCTCTATGAATTTTTGAAAATTGAAAATTGGTACCTTTTTAATTATTTAACGGGGGGCAATAAAATATTTCTGTTAAAGCAATATAGCTCATCTTTGATAGCAAAATCCGAATATCATAATATTTTTTTGATACTTTAATATTTAGGAGGGCTACTGTTCCCCCTCCCCCCCAAAATTTTCTTTACAAAATTAAAAAATTGATTTCTTCTTTTGTTTGCTCTAGGAGAATCTTTTTACAAAAAATCACAAAATCGAATTTTTGGCCCCTTAATAATCTTTTTGTCCTTAGAAGAATTTCACATACTTTCTACAGCAGTTGTATTCTTGTACTAGTCGTTTAATGTTTCGTGTAGGCTAACTTTTTTATTTTAATAGATAGACTCGCAAACCCAAGAGCAAAGTTGTAGGGCAAATTCTTTTGGATTGTTTTTAAGAAAAAAACTTGAGTTTCCAATTTTAATATGGCGGCCACGGTAAAAAATAACTTTTTTTTAAATAGAAACGTGGCATTTTGGCTTTAAAATCAGAAATGTTTTGAATTTCTAAATACAAATTAATAAGAGTAATTTCTTGCTAAAAATAATACTTCTCGAGTTATTAATATATTTTCAAATATCAAATTCCGCGCTTCCGTTGATTCAGTCCGAATATTTTACCCAACCTTATGCTTGCAGCGCAGCGGTCGGTCTTTCTTCAACCGCTTCAAGATGTTACAACTTATAAGAACTATTTACTTTAACTAGTCGTGTCTAGACAGGTGTATATCGAAAGTGTTGGAAAATATAAAACAATGTATTTAAATGTATAGGAAAGTCCAGGCGAAGTGTTTCGCTCATTTTTATTTAACATGTTCATACCGATTTTGAAGCCGAATTTCGTAAATTTTTGAAAAACACAAAATCGATGGAGGGTTATCGGTTATTCGACATGCGTAGGATAAGAATCTAAGGTTCTTTTTTAAAACAGAGCACCCCGACGCTCATTTCTGTTTTTGGCGGACCACCCTTATTTTCTTGCGGTGTCATTCTATTGCATTCAATTAGCAATCTTTGAGTCAAATTTGGTTTTTCACACACAGACAGACACCTATGCAGAGTACGCCTTATCGGTCCCCCAAAGCGCTAAAACCTGCTTATTACTTAAAATGTTTAGGTTAAAAATGTTTGTCATAAAAGTACCTTTTTTAGGCATAACTCAAAACACTCAAAAATACCTTCGCTGAATGAACGCATTTGCTTTAAATCGTACATGACAATCGCAATACCTTCCTCTATGGCTATACTTCGTATAGCGAGGAAGGTGAACTAACGGACTGTAGTTAAACTTGAAGAATTCTTAAGGAAATTTATAATTCACAACCTTTAATAATTAACTCTTAACACAAGGGTAACAATTCCCAACCACAAGCCAACAGACTATTATCTGAAAAATTAATTTAAAAATCTCATACAGAAAGGAAAGCTAAATTTTCATTAAATATATAAACACAGAAGCTTTCGAGAACAACAAAACAATCGTTAAGAGAGTTTCACGGCGCTTAAGGAAACCTCTTTGAAGATCCAAGCGTCCTTCGAGATTATCTAACTTAATGCCACTTGTTAATCGATTGTTACGAAGTACACGAAGCATGCAGTTTTAATTAGTGAGTAGAAGATCATCTTTCTTTCCCTGTGTTAAAGCTTTTCGTTTTTTTGCCTGGATAATTTTAAAAATAAGCTGGTATTTAATTATAAATTGCTGTTTCTTATAAACTTAGCAAAAAAAAAGAATGAAATGTGCGAAAATATGAAGTAGAACCATTTTCCTAAAGCAAAAATAGTTAAGTTTTGCTCGTGTTAAAATCGATACTATTTCAAAGTGTAAAAGATGACAATTCTGATGCATTTATGACGCAACAAAACGCGAAGGTAAAATTTGAACACATAGGACGCATTATCTGCAATCTACTGATATATTGCACATGAAATGGAACAAGCCGCAATTCCCAGATCTAATTTAAAACTTTATTCGCAAATATGATTGTGTGCGTCCAATATGCGACATGATTGCAGCTATTCTTCTCTGAAAACAACATCGACAGTAAAAAGATTGATATAAAATATCTATGCGTAGGGGATACGTTTTTGCGTTGAACGAGCACTGAATATTTTATGGTTACGTGATTAACAAGCTGTTGTGGAAATTGGGCCATCTGGTTTTGAATATTCAGGATTAGTTTAGACGACAATTGTTACTGAAAATAACTCTGTGCGAGAGTTATTTAATTCTCTAACCCTGAATTTCCATTAAAGAAAATCAGATTAATGTTTGTGGCCTACAACGAAACAAAATGAGAATAATACTGTTATCTAGGCTTTTATATGCAATGAAAACATAAAAGCAACATTAAGAAAAGCGGATTTGCTTGGCGAGTGCCTATTAAGGTGAAAATTAGGATTTTGAAGATAAATGTTTTATAATAATAGTAATATATTATACATTACAATATATTTTTTTCCCAATATACACAGCACAGAGAATAAAGAAAAAAAAGCTTCTAAAATTCTTTCTAAAATTCTCGAAATATTTCAAATACATTTTTTCTACATACGTTAGGTAATAGACACTTTATTTCACAGATTTGAGTTAGGTAATGAACTCCATTATTTCACTAAGTGAAATAATGAGATAATTTGGTCAAAACGTGCATAGGTAACCTTGATTTGTCGAATTGCTTTAGAAGTATCATGAAAATGGTAAAAATTCCGTAACTTCAAATGCACTTTTGTATTTATTTATTTTATTTAAATATGTTATACTGGTCTACAGGTACAAGCGCAAATGAAGCACTATTATAATATTATTCGAACAGAAATGGAAACAATATGGTATGCAATTAGTAAGGAAATTAGCAGTCTGGCAACCGCCACGGGATATTCCTCGTATAAATGGAAATTTTTGAAAATATTAAATATTTCGAAACTTTTAACAATTTTATGAAATTTAGAATATTTTTTCAATTCTCTAAAAAAATTCGAATATAATTTATACCAAATGTTTTTTAAAAATTTAATAATTTCGCTTTTTGTGATAATTTTGATTACTATGAAATAATTTTAAAATTAATAATAGTGAAAATTTTTAAAATAAATAATCTTGAAATTTTAAAGACTCTTGGTTTGTATGAAAATTTATGAAAATGTTAAACATTTAGGGTTTTGAAAATAGTTAAAAATTTTAAACATTTTAAACATACTCCGCAAATTAACCCAATGAATTTATGGTGATTATTTTATGTAGGTCATAACACGTCATCAGGTTTGACAACGTTTAACACTTTATCGCCTTAAATGTATTACACTAGTACAGTGCAACGTTATAAAATAGTAAAATTTCAACACCAAGTTTTCCCCATCTAATAATTATTTTTTTAAATTCAAATTTTATGTGATTTAACCTAAGTGTGCAACATATTTCGTTCCTAGGCCATCATTAGGCAATAAATACGATGCGAATAAGTATTACATGGAGAGAAAAAAATTATTTAAACTTTATTAAAAAGTTAAAAATTATTTGCGATATATTCGCCTGATGATAGTCTAGGGCCGAAACACGTTGCAAACTTCCATTTAATCATTTAAAACTTTTTGTATTTAATATATAATTTATATTTACTGTAAGTTTTGTTCTAAATGTGTATTTCATCTGATTTCAGTCACTCACATTTGTATTCACACAACTGGTGATAGACAAATTTTTAAACCGCTAAAAAAGGCTCTGAGATCTGTTCGCTTTCTGCTATATATGTGCCGTGCCGCCCTACGTGACTGCTACATAAACATTCGCTCAAAATAAATAAACTGTCTTGAGTTATTAGAGGCCCTCATCGTGTTACGGTGAGACAGTTGGACATTTAATATAAGTTGATGGAGAAGTATAGTAACAGTAATTTTTTACATTATTTGAGTAAGGGGGCAGGAGGCGTTTTGGAATAACATTTTTTTGTGCAAGTACCCTATCACATCCGTTTACTTTTTCTATCCGGCCCGTGAAATTATTAATGTTTTCATATTAGCTTGCTTCCACACGCTACCAAAACAAACGTTTTCCAATAAAGGGGGGGGGGGGGGGTGAGATAAGAAAATATTTATGTTGGTGCAATTGGATTATTTTGGGGTTCGGGAAATACGGTTGCTTTGCAAGCCGGTGTTATATTTAGTATGGGGATCTCTCCCCTCTACCTTTTTTCAGCCGGACGGACCTCATTTTTTGTGACAGCAAATTTGTGCGGCATTATAAAACTTTTCATATTCGGCTAGTTTTACTGCGCAGAAAAGCGTTCCTTAGAACGCGCTGACACACAGACAGAGCAGAGGAACAGATGTTCAGATAAATAGACAGACAAATGGCACAAAATTTAACCATGTTTTGGTCGATGAAACATAGAAATCTATAACGACTGAATACTTATTAGAGGAGTTTTTTTTATAGATTGATAGTAATAGTTTCGCCCACAAACTGTTTTTGTAAAATGCATAGTAGAAACTAAAGCAACCTCACCCTACTTACTCTATACTTTACATATATGAGAGAAAATAAAAATAATTTCACCGTTCGGGAGATATCGACCGGTTTAATAAAAATTAACTAAAAAGAATAAAAACATGAACCGCCAGATTTCAGCAATTTTCCCGACAGGCGAAAAGTTTCAGTATGAACTACAAGCGGCGGTTCTCCAACATCTCTTTCTGATGTTTTTTTCCACATTTTCTGACTTAATGAAAAATTCACCTGTCAGTTCAGTGTAAGTGCATTTGGCCTTTCTAGAAGTGTATTCTTTACGGAATCCTGCTGTAATATCGACTGCGTAATATTCAAGAGATAATCACAGCCCTTAATGGTTGTATAAAGCATGGGTTGTCACAAACAATACTGAATTCCATTTGATGTAGGGTGAGCTATTTGCTGCACTTTGCATCCATTCTCATTTCTAGTGCTATTTGTGGAAATGGCCGTCCTGAATTTAGTAATTAGCGCGGGAAAACTTTATGTGCATGCACTCACGTCTGTTATGACCTCAAAGTGTCCAAATGTAATTATTTTAGCTTTCAGCGGTATTAATTTTAATTCATTTGCGTTATAGAAAGTTATAACATTTAAATAAATTTGTTGGGTATGCAATTCCCACATTTTCCCTTACTCTTAAATTATATTTTAATACACTCGTTGCACGCAAACATAAAATTCGATATGCAAAATGTAAAATGCAAAATTGAAACACATTTGTCCCAACTGCTGCTTTACATGTAAATCGTATTATCGTAAAGAATTTCCAACGTGCTGATAAAGGTATTATTACTGACTTCTCAGCAACTTTATAAAATATTTCTTTATTTTATTATTTCATGTATGCAAATTTATTCGTCGACTAAATGTAGTCATGCATTTGCATTGATCGAGAGGTTTGCTTCCTTTTTCGTTTAGACACCGTTTAAAATCTAAGGATGCTTTTAAATCGAAGTTACATCCCCGGTAAATTGACGTTTCTCTACCGCACTTGAACAAGAAAATGTTGCCGACGAAACGAACACACTTTGAATGCGAAATTTTATTTGCTAAATCACTGTAGTATTTCCATTACATTATGCGAGCTATTTTCATTGATGCGGTTTTTGATTTCCAATGTCTAAACCTACATCTCCAAAAGTATATCAGTTATTTTTTAATAAGAAATTGGTTAAAAATTCCTCCTGTACGTCCCGTGATCAGATTAAAAATTAAAACCAATGTGATACAAAGTCTATACCATCGTCGACATTAAAATGAATTTGGTTCAAAATTTCCCCTGTTTGTCATGTGGCCATGTAAAACACTAAAATCAACATCGCCATGGGCCTCGGACCTGCTTCCATATCTGACATTTAATCACCACTTAATTAATTCTAATACCTTTTTTTTACTCTTTAAAATTGTTATTACGACCTCAAATATGCATTTGCAAAACCATGAGAATGACCTTTTCTGCTCTTAAAGTAGCAATATAGCTTTAAAATAATAAAACTCGGAATCACATTTCTAATAACTTCTCTTTAACACTGTAACGTTGCGGACCCTGGATATGATACCTTGGGGGCTTTTGTAGAACGTTGTTATTTTTGTAGTAACAGGTTTGTAATTTAAAGTAGCTGAACTCAATAAGCAAAACTCGGCAGGGGTTTAATACAATCATTAAATGTCTCCAATAATTCTATATCAGTCCTGCCCGCAGCAGATTTGCAATTGCCACTCTCGGTATTTACCAGCAGACGACTAGGAAACTGCAGAAAACCTAGTCAGGGTAGAGTATTGCGTACATTTGATTATATAATGAATTTCAATGGTGCACTGATCAAATCAGGTCTAGGAAGATAGTGAATCATGAGTTTACAACAAGACGAACCAAGCTGCAGTGGTATGCAAGAGCAGAGCCCGTAAAGTCAGTCCATTCAACCAAGCACCTGACACAAACGTAAAATGTAAACTGGAGAACTCAACCAAATCAAGCGCAAAAAATTAGGGGAAAAAGTGCACGGAGCCAACCAAGCGTTAGATACGAACGGGCGATGTGGCAGGAAGGACGCAGCCAAATCAAGCTCAGAATACCAGGTGAAAAAATCAACAGATGTAGCCAGGCTAGCCAGACACGAACAGAAAGAACACATGGAAACAAAGCGCAAAACAATCGGTTAGGCCGAGCGCTGTTTCTCAACGTGAAATGTGACATAGAGCACGCAGCCAAATCAAGCGCAGTAAACCAGGTAAAAGAGTTCAGAGAGGCAGCCGAGATCTAGATACAGACGGGAAATGTGGCCTGGAGAACGCATGTAAATCAACCCCAGAAAAACAGGTGAAAGAGTCCGTAGAGGCAGCCGAGTTAACTAAGCGCCGTTTATCAACGGGAAATAAGATCCGAAGAACGCAGCCAATTCAAGCGCAGAAGCTCAGGTAAAAGAGTTTACAGAAGCAGCCGGGCAAGCCGGGCGCCAGATACAAAAAAGGAATGTGATCTGGAGAACGCAACCAAAACAAGCGGAAACCCAGGTGAAAGAGTTCACAGAGGTAACCAGGCGAGTAAGGCGTCAGACACGTACCGTAAATGTTATCTGGAAAACGCAGCCAAACAAAGCGCAGAAAAATGAAAGAGTCTACAAAGGCAGCCTTGGCAACAGCCGAGCGCCAGACGCAAACGTTACCTGGACAAGGCAACCAAATCAACAGCAGAAACCCTGTCAAAAAAGACAACAGAGGCAGCCAAGCGCCAGATACCAAAACGAGAAATGTGATTTGGAGAACGCAAGCAGCCGAGTGTCAGTGAGGAACAAGAAGATCTGGAACACTTTGCCGGAGCTAGTCAGCTTCTTACAGGTGAAGGGTTGATTTGTATTAGACGAGTGTTCAATTAACATTGAAAGTAAAATGTTAACAGAATGCGTTGCTGTGAAATTATAAACTTCTTGAGCAACGGCTCAAGATTGATAAAGATAATGTGTGTTTCTCCGAAGACCATTTTTGCTGGTATAACTGTGCGAAATACCTAACAGAAGTCGACCAAGAAAAAAGGGCTCTAGTTCTAGCCATCAAATAATCAAAACTTGTTATTTAGATGAGTCCACTTCGACGTAGGTTTATATATATCAAGAGATCCAAAAAAACTGATCCTCATCAGGCTGTGGAATCAAAAATCACGTCTTTGCTAGACTAAGGGAATGTTTATAATGCCGGATAATAATTAGTTGTCATTTTTTTATACGAATCTGGCAGATTGTTAAAATGATTTTTAATACATTCCAAAAAGAGTTCAGTTTTGTTGTTGGTTGTTCGATAATCTCAATGATGAGCAGTGAAATTTAACCTTTTTTACGGACGAAGCCTGGTTCCACCTTAATGGGTATATTAATTCACAGAATATGCGGATTTGGAGTAGCGAGAATCCACACGTTACAATTATCCACAGAAAATAGGAGTCTGGGTTGGAATGAGTCGTCGTAGGTTAGTTGGGCCAATATTTTTCGAAGGCACGCTAAATGCAGCAAAGTACAGGAACGAATTATTGCAACCTTTCTTAAATGAACTTCGCGATGATGAGCTAGGGGATGGTTTTCTGCAACAAGATGGCCCACCAGCTCATGCAGCTGCAGATAGAATTAATTTTTTACGCGAATATTTTGATGACCGGATCATTAGTAGGAATACTGCAACACCCTGGCCTCCTCGCTCTTGTGATATTACGGTTTTGAACTTTTTTCTGTGGCCCTATTTAAAAAACACCATTTTTAAGACTCCGATTAATGATTTAAACGAACTGAAAGTTAGAATTGAAGAACACTGTCAAGAAATTAACAACTCGCCTCAATTATTACAAAATGTTTTTGAAGGTATGAGAAGACGAGCTCAAAAATGTTTGGATGAAGGAGGCAGATATTTTCAACATTTGTTATGATCATTACATTAGTTCAGGTTTATTCATTTCTAGTACTGTTGCTCAATTAAAGATATTTGCTCCTAAAAATGACGTTTCATTATTATTTAATTCCAGCTGGCACAACCTAACCTGAAATTGACATTATAAACATTCCCTTAATCTAGTAAGACGTGACTTTTCATTCCACAGCCCGCTGAGGATCAGTTTTGTTTGGATTTCTCGATAAAAGAAAACTAATTTGGAAGTTAGACCAAAAAAACAACAACAAAATGAGCTCTGTGTTTTTTGTTAACAAAGGTAACCTATGAAATAGAAAATAAGCAGAATTTCAGTACAAGAACAATCAGAATTACTTCAATAATATGTTAGCACAGATAAGGTAGTAACCTTATCTGTGATGTTAGCAACGTCACACCTCGTAAACATTATTAGCAAAAGTGAGAACGCGTGATCTGATTACGCAGTACTATTTATAAGTAAACAAAATATTTCAAAAACTATCGAAATTATTTGATTTCAGTCTTTATGATGCACTAAAAAGATGCAAACATAAAGACGATTAGAAGCGGTTCTGCAACATACATAATGACCCGTTACTAGCTTTCAAGTATTAGCGTAATCTGGAAAAAGCTAATTTCGGGATCCTTAAGAGATCAAATCAACTGTAAAGTCCTTTATACCTCTTTCGCTATCTAAGACCTTAACCTTGGATATCAAATAAGGGCAACTACTTCCTTCTCTGTCTTTTAATCACCGCGTAACTTCCAGCAGTAGTATTATAGCGATTCCTCTCCACAATTCGCACATTTACCTTTTTGAAATTCAAAATGAGCTGGGGGGAAAATTAAATTTGCATATTTCTAATCGCTTACAGCTTCTTTAAACTAATATAGGCCAGTCGGCAGGTGCACTGATAGCGGGAGCAAATCCGGACAAGCTGGAATAAATTTTATTTTGCTTGATTTGGTGTTAGAAAGCACGTATTAAATTTGCACCCCCGCCAAAGCCCGGAATTGGCCGCCATCTTGGAAAAAGTGGCTAAAAATGCATTTTTCCCCATTATTTGTGAATAACTCGATTCCTATCAACATTAGTGCAAAATATGTAGTTACCAAAATTGAAGAAGAGTAAAAACTCTATAAAAAACGTTCTATGTGTTTTTTCCGTGCGACTACCCGAAGTATCGAATTTTAAGGGAACAAAACTAAAGTTCGATATAATATACGTGTTCAATTAGCCGGGGTTAAATGTACTTGTTTCCACACCGTCTTGAGCGGCATCCCCGAGAGATAAGGCCTACAAACTTAGTTTGCTACTGGTTGGCATAACAATGAAAATTAGACCTGCTGCGGCCATCTTGAAGTTTCCATAGAAACGCAAAAAAATTTTTACTATGACCGCAAAAGGTGGCTAAATTTGTATTGTTGCGCGACTAGTGGAAAATCAAGTTTAACGGCCTTATCTCTCGGGGTGCTGCCTTGAGGTAAAGTACCCGGCGCGTTTTTTTTTTAGTGGTCTCCCCAATAGGCCCAATCCACTATGTCACCAACTTAAGTTTCTTTTGAGGCGGAAGGCTCATCAGAGTTTCTTCGTTTTTTTGGATGTTACCGGTTGTTCAATATAATCCTCAATATCATCCTGAATATCTTCAACATCTGTATCATATTCCGGATCTGGTTCATAACGTGCAGAATATCCTCTTGATTGGTCTTTATCGATAGGAAAATTCTCCTCGTAGTCTTCTTTGTCTAATTCTGCCACCTCCAAAGTATTCGAACAAGATTTGCTCTGGCAACGTGCACATATTACCGAGCAATGCAAACCTGCTTTGCGGCAACTACAAGATGCATTACAACCTTATGCACATTTACAAGAAATAAGTTTAAGTAATTCTTGGGGAGCCGCATCTTGTGAAGTAGTAATGGGCACCAACCCATTCTTTGAATTTTTCCATCCCGAATCCAGAGCTGATTTTTCATTTCCATACCATAGCTGTACCTGATTGTAAGTACGGAAGGAGTGCAAGCGAGCTGCGTCTTTGGTCGGCGGTAATGATGCTAGGTTTGGTAAGCTTTTGGTAACAGATTTTACGAAACACTGGTATCTGTATTTTTTTAATGATTCGCATTTTTTGGATCCATATAGATAAAGAAGAAATTGTTCTCCAACTTTCTCTATATCTTCTGGGGATGCGTTTGGGTCTTTAAACGTTTGTACAGGTTTCTGTAATTCTTTTTCTTTCTGTAAAACTTTTAACGAATTTAATTTTTCCCTGTCTGTATAATGCGGATGTGGTGTCGCAGCCACTAAATGCGTGTAGAAATAAAATGTTATCCATAACTGAAGCATCTAGATTCATATTATGGGGTGCATAAGTTCTACTTTGCGACTTTCCCTTGTCTGGCTTTAGAAAATAAATATTTGAGCGAGACCCATTTAAGGCAGTAAGAATGACGAGTAAATCGGTGTCTTCGCCGACTATAATTACCTTTTCATTGTGATTTGATTCTTCAATGGCAGTGTTGACAATCAATGTATCAGCATCTTTATCAGCCTGCTTCACTCTGAAGCCCTCGTTCGTCAAACGATTACACATCATTGAGATTATTCGACATTTGTTCCTCTCATTTGACAAGATTTTTCCCTGAGACACTGTTGCCGTCATTTTTTCATCAAAATGAATTTCCGGTGATAAAGCAATCCTTAATCGGCGAAGTCGCTCAGCAGTCTTAGTGCTTTTTGCTGCAGCATCCTCGGGGTATCCATCAAAAACTATTATTGCATTTGCTGAGTAATGTCTTTTTACATACTCAACGTATTTATCTAAAATGGCAGAATATCATTCTCCTTGATGCCAGACAATTTTATGAAGTAGAAATCCCCCGTCTATTACATGAAGAGTATTTTCTGAGTCTAGTTGGCTTTCACTGGTCACAAAGGCATCGTATAGGGCAGATTTTTGGGTTTTGCCCATCTCTATCTCGTCGAAGAGTGAAAGTGGATAAGGAGCTAGTTCGTATTGAAAGTAACGTTCTAACTGTTCCTCAGATTTCTTGAGAAATAAAATTCTCTGGAAAAGCTAAATGGGGTTTATTGGAATCGTCTTGTTTCCCACTTTTACTCCTGAGTTAGTAACTCCAATTGGCGATACTCTATTCTTTCGTTTAAACTTGATACTGCCGAAGTTGGAGTCACGAAGATCTGTCATAGCAGAAATGCCAATTTCATATGCGTTTTGGCAATTCACTTTCTCATCTCCAATAACTCCGGTACTGATAGACCTAATGTCACTGGTAAATGGAAAAAGTGGATGCTCAGAGAACCAATCTGTGAACTTCTCTGTGTCGGCGTTGTCTCTTAATACTCTTGTAGTTCTGCTATCTATGTGCTGTTCTGTGGTATGTAAAGCAATATTACAATAATTTTCAATTGCTTCCGAAACTCTTGATAAAATGGGCATTGAGACAATCCATTTTTGCGGCGGAATTTTGCATACAACACCACGCTACACACTTACTAACGGTAAAATTTCACCAACTTAACACAAGCTTTTTCTGCAACAAATAACAGACGACTACTACTCGCTTGTATGTCTCGAGTAGTCGAGCAGCGATCGTCCATGACCTTGAGTTAAACATTCCGCAGACAACAGGGGTAGGGTTCTCTGGTAGAAAACAAATATGTCTAGAATAGAGAAAATAATAAATGCCTATAATATATTGAACTTTTTTAAGCCGATATAACTTAGCCACGGGTAGTCGCACGGAAAAAACACATAGAACGTTTTTTATAGAGTTTTTACTCTTATTCAATTTTGATAACTACATATTTTGCACTAAAGTTGATAGGAATCGAGTTATTCACAAATAATGGAAAAAAATGCATTTTTAGCCACTTTTTCCAAGATGGCGGCCAAATCCGGGCTTTGGCGGGGGTGCAAATTTAATACGTGCTTTCTAACACCAAATCAAGCAAAATAAAATTATTTCCAGCTTGTCCGGAATTGCTCCCGCCATCAGCTATTTTATAATACTTGGCGACTGGCCTAATAAATAAACGAACTGAAAAAAGTGACAATGTATTTAATTGCAAATCACAAATATAGTCTTAAAAAATTGAATGACTGCCTTTTTATTGACTAAGAAAGCGTGGCTTGTAAATAGTAAACTGAGCTTTATTTCACATTAAACCTATCCAAGTTCTAGACAAAATAGTTAAAATTACTAGCAAGAAAGTCAACCTAGAATGCAAATTAGTTTCTAGGTTTCATCTGCATCTCGCAAAACTCGTTTTAGTCGCTTCTATACAACCGTAAAGTTAAATTATGGCACTTGTGTCTTCTTTTACGTGCATGTAACGGCGTTGAAACGCTTTCGCAGAAAATAACCTGCATTTCCTTGCTTTAAACTTATATTTCACGGAACACACTTACAATGTATTCAGCATTTCATGTATGAAGGTTTACAATGTGAAGCTCTCGTAACCAAATATTAAAGACCCTCATTGTTTTATCCTTTTTCATAATGTAATTCCTTCTCCAATAATTGTATACATTTACGTCGTTAATTCAAGACAATTAGAGAAATTAATCCTTCTCTAACAAAGGAACTTATCTTGTTAACAGAGCTTTACATTATACAAAAGACTCATTTACTCTTTGTCCCTTTTTCCATAAAAACTTTTATATATCTCGTATCTTTGAATGTTAAGTGACCATGTCTTTAACGCGAATGAGTTTTTTATAGTCGCCGAATTGCGTGTTTTATTATGAAATTAGCAACTCCCTACAAATTAGACGGTGGAAAGGTAAAATTTTCTTTTAGTTAATGTTTTCATGTGATAGGAGCACGATTTTAGTGTTGGGTATAAAACAAATGGTTTTGTATTAAATTGTAGTATTAAATACAGATTTGTGAGGTGTTTAATAGACGATTTAACCCTATAATTGTGAGAAATAGTTATTTGTATACCAAGTTCGACCGCGGCTAGATTTTACAGTACGAGCACAGTGAGGACTGCAACTAGTCAAGGTGTGCAAACATACTTTCAACCACAGGTGTACACAATTTTTTTTTCTATGACTTGAAATGAAGATAATCGATTTTCAATTGTAATTAAAAAAAATTTCTTCTAATAGAAAAAATTTATAAAATTCTATCACACATTTGGATATATTTACATGGTTATTTCATGTTACACGACTTTTTTCTAATAGTTGGTTATGTGACTATACCTCCCACCGGAATGTTCAAATATAGCCACACGTTTACAGGCATTAATGTATCGTTTTTATTTATATAGAAAAATAAAGTTTATCATTTTAGTCTCGTTTATTGGACTCAGCGCAGAATAAAATCTAAATGCATTGAATATCGATCAAGCACACAACACATCTTTTAATTAGCTTTGAAATGTATTGCCAAAACTGTTCTCGGTAGAGAAACGGTGTAAGGGAATTAAACGATAATTTAATTGTACAAAAAAATCCCCTTGTATAATGTAAGTACAGAAATAATAGCATCGTTGAAAAAAAAACGTGCTGACATATTTAAACATGAGGGTGCTCGTACTAACTGAAATATATGACCGGAAGAACTGTAATGGTTTAATACGCCGAGTTGTTACAGTTTGTTTGGTGTAAAAGAAAATGTATAATGACATTGAGTTTGCCGTTTTATTTAATTTAAATAGAAAGGGTAGTTCGGAGAATTAGGATTTACTCTTTCTTAATTTATTGTAAATAAAAAGAATTTATTCTTCTTTAACGAATATTTAAGAAACGTCGAGTTTTATTAGTTTTGGAAGCCAGATGCGTATTTTTTAAATGCCAGTTTAGGACAATACTTTAGAAATGTCTATTAATATGGGCTTCTCTGGCCTCTATTAAATTTGTGTACAATAGTATCTAGAAGAATATTTAAATAGCGACCCTGGGATCATAAACGAAGCAGATGGAGACCGCCTAATAGCTGGTACAACAATATTAAGAAAATAGCAAGCTAAGCTGAATAAAGGAAGCACAATACCAAATGGAAATCAACGAAGGAAGCTTTCTTCCAATCATAGACAAAAATGAGCTAAGGAGAAGTATCTAGATAGGGAGGACCTACAGCTTTAGAAGGGGCTGCTTAGTGCGTTTTTGCAATCTATCTGGTTAGCTAACTTGGCCCCGTAATGGAGCTGAACTAATCTGTTTTCCACTTCTACAAAAATATCTTCTCGTAGAGTTTCTAATTAATTTCCTTGATCTAAAATTCTATTTAGGTATTAAAAGTTTGGATGCGATTCTAACGATAGATAAGAGTAGGTGCTTTTAATATCAGAATACTAAAGCTATCTTTAGAAACTGCTCATTTCAAGACGTGTCAAGGAGACAATAATATCGAATTGAGAAATAATTCATATCCGATTGCGTCAGGGATTTTGACAGTCCCATAGCGCGTTATTTTAATGAAATTCTTTATTCTTGATTTCAAGCTTTGTGGTCTCCTGCTATAAAGCTCGCTTTTACGTTTAAAGTCCGGGAAAAACCTTTATGCCCGGCTTTAAAAAGCTGGTCCTTTTCAGATTTGTTAATGATATGAAATTTGTTCGTCGAGCTATACATTGAGGATGATGTATGTCATGTAGAAATGGGCAGCACGGTACGTTCTGCGGGTACTAATTTATTCTAATAGATTCTCATTATATTCCGGGAAACATACGCGCGTGTTCCCGCTATATATTTTTTGCATGACAAGAAATTTTAAATAGGCTTATGCAGATTCAAGTGCTTATCTGGCATAAACAAAACAAAAGAAGAATCGCAATATAAATAGCCCTCCAGTATTTATTATTTACTGCCTCTTAAAATTTGTATTATCGATAAAAAGGGCTATTAAAGAAACCGCAGAGTTTCATCTTAAGCTAATCTCGTACTTCTGTCCGAAGTATTTTATGGGCCGTCCCTTTCTTGGGTTCATTTCCGGATAACCAGGCGCAACCCCACTCGTTCCGGTCCCCTCAACCGCGGGCACACCCTGTAGATGTCCCTGTCCGCCGCAGCCGCCTATGAATAATACCAACTCCGATAAGGTATCCTCATAAATTCCTTTTTATTGGCAATCAATTATATCGGTTATTTTGCGTATAACTTTGAGGTTACGGGCGTTCTAGCCTGAATTTGAAAGCTTTATTGTTGAAAACTTGCATAAAAGGGGTGGTTATATTAGGGATATCTGTACCCCTTCATATTATCTTGCTTATTCTTCCGTTTTATGCCCTCAAATAGCGACAACCGTAACTCTAACAGTTCGAAACGTTCGAAAACTTTTCTAAACGTTAAGAAAGCTTCCGAGTCCTGTAAAAAAGTCGCTCTTGGAGTTCATTCCAAATGGAAACCCCAAGGGGTTGTCGCGTATTCGGTCAGTGCATTTACCTGTTTCAAGTATTGATGAAGCTTCAAGTTAAAGGTAAAAGAAAACTCGTGGAAGTGAATATCGAACGCTTTTAGACTGCACGTTCTGATTTTCAAGCATTTATAGAATGTAAATCCGGCTGCATTTAAATGAGCATAATTTGAGTGCGCTTTCAGGAAGGAAAAGTTTATGAAAAACTTTATATTGAGGCTTGAAGTGAAGCATGCTGGTGTTGCTTTGATGCTTGTTAGCCGCCAACTGTCGATATTAAAAAATAAATTAAAGATGGGATTAGAAAAGGGTGCATTTGATCAGGAAGTATATTTTCCGAGTTTAATAATTTGTGCTTTGACAGCTCAAAGGCGCTTTGCATATTAACAAACTAACTAATTATTTTGCGCCTAATTTACTACAATCCGGTGAAACTTTCAAATGTTAGAAAATATAAATACAACGTTTTTATAAATTCAGGATATGTATTAATTGCAGAAAGAGATTTAAATCTGATTTTTGGTAATTTAGTCTGCTAGTTTATATATTTTTGTAACAGAAAATAAAAATCAACAAGTTGGATGTTATTATAGCTTAACACATAAAAGCAATAAAAAAATTTATTTTATGACCTCAAAAAATTATTTATTTACCCAAAAGAACACGTTTTCTTAATTAATAATTAACTAACTTTTTTTTTAGTTTCTAGTTTAACAAAAGAGGTTTTGACGTCAAACATTGTCGATAAATACAGAAAAAAACAGTTCGGAGAGAAAAAACTATTTTTACGTAAAAAATTGCATGACGTTAAAAACCAGGATAAAAAAGAAAAGTTCTCGGGAGTGATTGCACTTCCCGCTGTTAGGAGCTTTCATTCAACAATAGGTTCTATATGTGCGAACCACTAAAAACCACACTCATCGCAGGCATAGGAGAAAAAATCACTACGCTCTCTTAAAAGCAAAGAACTCGGAAGAAATCACGATATAAACTTTCAACACCAAAAGATGACAATTAATAGATTATTATGTAAAAAAGAAAAAGTACAATTTTATATGAAGCCAAAGGAGTTTGAGAGGGTTGAGTCTACTTATTAATGTAACGTTTTACACAAGACTGACTTACATGGCAGCGCGCGTTCTGACTTTATTGGCGTCTTCTTTGGGAGCAGTAATTAAAACTATTACCCTTCGTCTACTTAATTATACATATCTCTGTTCGCTGTCGATTAAAATGCTTTGTTTGAACTTCAATACGCAAATACTGAATTTTTCATGAGTCCTTAAAGGAATTCTACTATGAGCTCAAGTGAGATAGAATTATTTATTCTGTTACAATTTTTAAAGTTTCAGCATCTTCGCCGGAACTTAGGTCGTATATTTCTTATCATTTTTACAACTCTTAACTTGCAAGTTTTATTGTGAGAACATGAAGGTTCAACTAACTTTCAACGGTACGTGTCATTTATATCCGACATCCGGATCTGAATGTAAAAAATTCGACACGTATATAAAAAAAAAATAGGAAATTCAGATAGAGATATAAAATTCAAAATACTGATTCGAGTATGAAATCTAAGTCCGTATAATTTGTATCCCGGACTTTTCTGGTCTGATTTCGGATTTTTGATTGCTTTAAAATCAATATCCCATTGCCAGCACTAATTAAACCGTAATGTTTTAGAAGAATTGGTCGAAAAATATCCAATAACTTTAACACTTTCTGATATTAAGAAGCACAAAAATAAATTAATTTGTGGCATCAAATTATTACGGTTGTCTTCTAGACAAGACATGGCAACTCTTTTCTGTTTGTCAACAATTACAGTTTCCACAAATCTTTTCTCTTGCAGTGACAATTTTGATTAAATTTTGTCTTGGTATTAACCATCTACAGTGTATTCTACAGCCGGACCAACCACAGAAAACCAGATGGGCAAACCAACAGAAGCAGTCGTGCGAGCCGAGCTCCAGAGTGGGGCAGGGAAGGGCCGTTAAGTGAGAGAAGAGTCTGCAGATGCAGCAAGTCAAGCCAATAGCTAGTGACGGGCGGAAAATGTGATCAGGAAAACGCAATCGGACTAACTAAGCACAGCAAACCAGATAGATCAACAACAAAGGCAGTCGGGCGAGCCGAGCCCCGGGGAGGGACAGGAAAGAGCCGTTGAGGGTGAGAGTACAGCTGACAGAAGGTCTGCAGATACAGCAGGTGAAACCAATCGCCAGTGACCGGCGGAAAATGTGATCTGGAAGCCGGACCAGCTGAGCACAGAAAACCAGATGGACAAACCAACAGAGGCAGTCTGGCGAGCCGAGCGGCAGTGACGGGCGGCAAAGGATAAGATTACAGCTGGAGGAAAAGTCACAGGAGCAGCCGGATAAGCCAAGCGCCAGTGACGAGAGAGAAACGCAGCGAGATTAGCAGAGCGCAGAAAACCAGGTAGAGCAGCCCACAGAAGCCGTCGGGTCGGCCGAGCGCCGATGGGAGACAGGGAATAACAGTAAAGGGCGAGATTGCAGCTGGAGGAGAATTCATAGAGGTAGCCGGTTGAGCCAAGCGCCAGTGGAGAATGGGAAATATGATCTGGAAAACGCAGTCGGACTAGCCGAGCGCAGAAAACCCGGCAGACCAATCCACAGGTCAGTTGGGCCAGCCGATCGCCAGTGAGAGACAGGGAAGAGCGGTAAAGAGTAAGATTACAGCTATAGGAAAGTCTACAGGGGCAGCCACTTAAGCCAAGCGCTAGTGAAGAGCGAAAAGTATGATCTGGAAAACGCAGCCGGAACAGCCCAGTGCAGAAAACGAGGTGGAGCAACCCACGGAGGCAGTCGGGCCAGCCGAGCGCCAGTGAGGGACAAGGAAATATGAATGTGAGCTGGAGAACGTAGCCGGGCCAGCCAAGTACACAAAACTTACGTGAACATACAATGATTACACTACGATTTTTCAAACGTTGATAATATTAATATCTCTGAAAGCCACGTCTGCTTATTTATGCAAAATGGTGAAGAACAGCTGATGTAAGTTGAGATAATTTTTTTAACACGTGGCTTTGAGAATGAAGTATAGGGGACTCTTCCAATCATCAAAATTTGTTATTTAGAGACGCCACCTTGGCGTCGATTTACATCCAAAACTGAACTAACTTCGAGTTGAGATTAAACATAAACAATAAATTTATACTAACTAAATAAAAAATATGCCTAAATTGGTTTACTTACAAGTGTACATTATTGTCGGAAAATTCATTTACAATAATTAATCGATAATTACAAGAATTACAAACCCAAATTAAATGTTAACAGAAATAAACAAAAAGTAAAAACTGAACACGAATTACAATAGAAAGGCGGCCAGAACTACTTAAATTACCTCTAACAGAATAAAATCAATTTTAGCTATTCAAATATCCTGTTTTGTAAACATATAAGCTATTAAACGTCTCGCCTCGTGAACATAAAGACAAATTTTAAGAACTAACATAAATATTTGAATTAAATAATTATTTTGAACTAGAAACATTTTAAAATAAAGGCGGCCTGAAGCGAATCCTAACAAAAGCTCATTTTTCCTGTGTTGATGTAACAGAACGAAATTTTCAACTTGCCAAAAAGTTAACAATATTAAAACGATTGATATTGTTTTTTGTGGTTCAAAATTTCTTTTGTGATTGCTGAGTTTGTGATTGAGATACATGAAAAAAAATTAGCAACACAAAGCGGCTGTTGGTCTCGAAGAACAAGCTGAGAAAGCTGTTTTATTCAAATACAAACTTATAAATCGCAATAAAATTAAACTTTCAGAAAACGAAACGCTGAAAGTATACATTCATATTTTGTAATGTCAATATACTAACTGGAATTTTGTAACTCTTGAAACTTACCGTTAACTTCTGAAAGGGAGTATTTTCTGAATATTTAATGAGCTTTCTCATGCTAGCACTAGCTAAATGAAAACTTAAAAGAACATTTTAAATACCTTAATCTTATTAATCACATGTCACATCTTTTGTTAATCGAATAATAAAATTTTCTTTTATTTTGTTCATTATTTTAGTCTGATTGATCAGTGTTTCTAGCACGTAATTATTACAAGAACAGAAAATTAATTGAAACCGGCTACGCAAACTTAACCTACCCCGTGGAAAATTAGAAGTTTGTTTAAGCAATTTAAATTACAAATAGATAATTGTCTCTGGAGGAACAGCTGCAAATTGTACTCTATTTGACTTTGTAAATTGTTCAGTAATGAGTGTTAGCATCGAAAGTAAAACAAATTCGGGAGAAGTAACCACGAAGTTGGCTGGAAAATTGCCTCCATTTACAACTGGAAAATTATAAGGGTCCGCTATTCGGATGAGTTTTTCTGATAATCTTCTGCTAGCAAGATTGGCAAAAAATCTCCAAATTGAATTTTATAATTCCCGTAAATATTGATTTGTAATTTAATTTAATTACGTACCCGGAGAAGCGGAAATAAATTAGTGAACACAAATATTTTCTTCGCCTCTTTATGTTTGCTATTTTATGAGCATTTTCGTTGATATAAAATTTTAGATAAACCTATAAAATAAAAATAAACTTAACAAAACAACAAAAAAAGGATTTCAGAAAATTGCGGTAAAAAGCGCTAAAGATGGAAGTCGTTCCGTTATTTTTATTAATTTTTCAATTTATGATTTGATCACTTGCAATCACTTTTTAAAGACGCTGATGATGGAGACCAGCTGTGGGAATTATTAAAACCAAATTTGTTTTATAAATATCCTGTAATATTTTTATATTATATTTTACGCAATTTCAGGAAAATTATTGCTATACATGATTTTGAATTTACATTTTTTTTTTGGATACCAAGACTACTTAATTGTTGTTAATTGGAATTTTGTAAGGCTTTGATTGATGTCGATGTGTTTGCACTTGTACCAATTGCTGAGTTAATATCACCGTAACCGAAACGAAAACCGAAAACTGGAAAAATGCAAAACGTTGCAAACCGTAACCGAAACCAACGATTGAAACCAGCGCTACTAATGTGATAAAAGAGGCTTTTAGATAGTTTGATTAGCTATCTATCAAAGAAAGATGACACGGTAGCTGCTTAATGAGAGTCGAGACAAAGCCAACATTTTGCGTGCCCTACTTAGACCAGTGCTGTTCGTGAACAAGTTGAGCGATCAAGTTGCTACTTGGATATGTAATAGTCAGGGATTGAAATCGTCCCTTCAAGTCTCCGCCATCAATAATCAAAATTTGCAATTTTAGATTTTTTTTGGCCGGAGATGTTCCAAAAGGTTTTACGACTTTGACTTCTCCCATTAGACGTTATCTCCGGCTCTTTTGCACGCCGAGTGGCGCTCCTCTAACCGAATTAGGGAACGGACCCGCGAGGAAAAAAAATTTAAAAATTCGCAACGATATAAAACAATACCTAACTAAGTATATCGAGGAAGGTAAAAAGTAACAATTGTTATTGGTATAGATAGCATCGTAAAAACCAAGTCGATGAGTGCCGATCCCCAATCTTGGTTTTTATTTTCGATTATTTTTAGGTATTACAACGGTTTACCTGCACTTTGGCTATGCTCGAAGTACCTTCAGTAAAAACAGCTCAATAAAATCTGATGATAGTTTAGTTTGCAACTAGGGCTCCCAGGAGCCAAACTAGGTTTGATAGCGAAACTTCTGGCAAAGTTCATTCTAAATCGGTGCACAAATGTCTAAATGGAGCGCAATCGTAATTTACAAAAAAATGCAAAAGAATGGCACTTTGGTCCCCTGTGGCCAATTCAATGTGTGTTGCGTTTTAAATCCGTAACCCGTTTTGAAAATAAGAAATTAAACTGTACAAAGTGAGCCAATCGCAACAAGATCATTTACAGAGAAGGGTCGTTTATGCTCAGACCCTGCCTTGTTAAAGATACGACAATCGGAAGCCATTATTGTTAAAAAACATCCCATGGAGTATAATCAGTAGCTATTCATTATGTACACAATAAAATACAAAAAAAACTATGTAATACCTTAAAAAATATATATAAAAGCAATGAAATGAAAAAAAGTTCATCTCTGCCAGGGTTCGTCCGGCGGCGCGAAAAGGCTTTCCCCGACTGTCGGGGTTGTGTCTAGCGTCTTATGTTTAACAGCGGTTTGTTTATCATATTCATAATGTTCTTTTGTTAAATATTATAGATGGTAAGTCTAATGTAGCTTCACAACTTTGAAAGCTTTTACTGCTATAAGATAAAACAAAGTGACTGAAATTGTAATAAAACCAACGAGAACTATTTTCTGGCTTAAATATTTTTTTATTTTAATTATGTCTGTCAGAAGATATGCAGCAGACATCCCAGCGATATCCAGTTCCTTCCCACACTCTGGCAATGGATCACGTCTGAGCCTTGCGACAGCATGCCGTATTCTTGTTATTTAATTCGATACAGTTGTTAGCAATAGCGGATGGTAATCCAAATGTTTAGATAATTAAAAATATAACATTCGTCAGCTCATCATTGGTCGGGTGAACGAGGCGGCCAAAAGCTAGAACAGCCCAGTCCAATACATTAACTTGGAAATTGCACATTTTAAATTTTTTGGACATCTGTATGGTAATGTAGTTTTGCTTAAATACCATATTTGTTTAGGTTACCAGTTCGATTCGTACTGCAGTAGCGTCAGTAACGCCATAAATAGATACTAACAACAGATTAACGGCAATCTGGGAGTCATATGTATTTATTAGTTTCATTATCATTATATTTTGAATACACTATATAATATGACAGCACCGTAAAGTCTAAAGCTGTTTTAGACTTGCCTTTTATTTCTTGGTTACGTTGTATAGCATACAAAGGTTTGAGATTGTATGGAGAGCTTTCTTCCTTTTGTCCTATTTAATACATCGTTTATGCTGATGTCAATGTCAGTCTCGTTAAATATTGCGTCCAGTTATTGCAGCATCGTAGTAAAAACTGGAAGGTTACCGTCGTAAAAAAGAGCACGTTTTGCCTTAATAACGGGGAGGAAAGTATGTGGATAGAGCAATTTGTTCTCCTTTTTGTCAGCGTTACGTTACGTGCGTATGCTTAAGAAGGGGGGTAAGCTTTTGAAGTTTCCCCAAGTTCACCTCGTAACCCTCACATCCTTTCTCATCATCCTGGCTGGACTATACGAGCCGCGATAGCAAATGACGGTCCGTTTGGGAATTCAAGCCGCTAATCTCCACCGCGGTTTCTAAACTTCGTGCCGTCAGTTTCGCTCAAGTCTCGACGAAATTTATTAGACAGTACATGCAGGGAGCACTTGACGATGATAAAAATGCTCGCTTCCTGATATACTACACTCGCGCTACATAAATATCGCGCCTTACGTTTATTCGTCTTAAATTAAAAAAAGTGCGAAGGCGGAGTTTTCCTCAGCCTTTACCGTAATTTACGTTCTCCTTGGAAAGGCTCTGCGGAGAAAATATGCACTTTTAAGTAAATTATCGGGTGGCATATTTTCCTCGCCGATTTTTTCCGTATCTTTCCAAGCTGTCGGCGCCCCGTGAACGCCCACTTAACTAAATATTCTTAAAATGCGAAAATACGTTAAGACGGCTTGTTTCAACTCCCGTCCGTTTTTGGAATGGCTTTAGTTTCTCGACTTTTAGCATTTTCTAATGTTTCTTCTGATAGGTTTGCCGATTCTACACAATGTACGGGGATAGAAACGTGGAAATTTATATTATTTTAAGCAATTAGGGATGTGATGAATAATGAACTGCTATCATAACAACCGAAATAACGTTAATTAGCGAATTAAATAGCATTATGCAACAAAGGGAAGGTTTCAGAATATCTGACAATGGATAAACAGCATATAATTAGTTACCAAAACATCCATTGCAGGCGCACCAAATAAGGGAAGGGGTGTTTATACGAAAGCTCAAATGCTGTTATAAGGGAAAGGGTGAGTTATAACTTAAGGGTAATGCAATGTAGACTAATAATAGGCTTTTAATCATTAAGACAATTAATAACATTAAAGGTGAAGAATTTGAGTGTATTCAGCTTTCAACAAATCGAATTTTCCCGAAATTTGGTCTAAAAATTTTTTTAATATGTTTTTGTTTTGTTTCAGGTTGGTAGCTAGCTCTAATAATGATTTCGTTGTCTTGGTAAGAATTTATGCATGTTTTAATTATTAAAAATATCAGTATTAGGCTTTGTTAATGGTATCCTATATTTACTCAACGACTCGAGCTAACTTTTCTTGAAATTTACTGGATGTTATAAAATTACATCTCAAGAAAAACAAACAGGCTTTGCCTAATAATTACATGTTTAATAGCTACATCTATTGGTAACTGAATACAGTAGAAACTAGAAGCGAAAACAAGACGATTTAGCCTAATTTGCATATATCAAAAAGTGCATCGTTACGGAGTTACAGCTCTTCAATAATTTGAGGAATACAATTAGTTTTTTTTATATATCTTCGGTACGGTACGGTTCGAAACACAATGTTCAAATTTGGTATTTTGTATTTAATGGTGAAAAGTATTAACTGGTTATTTTTTTTAACAAAAAACAAACGAGCCATTTGGAATTTGTTACTACTTGCGATAAATCATCGATAAAACAGCAATGGGCTTAAGTTCAAACCTTGTGGTACATCCGAAGTTCATTTGATTTACCGGATGTACTGCCATTATATTTTTCACAGTACAGCCCTTATCTTATGCGTTTGCCCGCATAATATTTTTTCGTTGCACAAAATTGACCTGAGCTTAAATGCGGAAACGGTAATTAAAATACATTATAACGCTTTACTAAAGTACTTACAAAAATATACACCGATTTCCAGAAAAATTTAACTGCATGCAAACCTTCCATAACCTGATTTCCTATTTTATGTGGCTTTTCTGTATTCCATAACAGGGTTCAGGTGCCGTATAAGGCGTCATAGCTCCGCGTCTTGCGAGTTCGTCGTCTTTTTCGTTGCCTGATATACCCTCGCGCTCTGGTACCCACCATAGACTGTTTGCCATTTGCTTAAGGTTATCCAGACACTCTCAGGCAAGCTTACATTCGCACGTGTAGGTTTTTAAAGTCTTTATTGCTGCTTGACTGTCTGCGAGAATATTAATTGTTGCACCTTAATAACCTTTCCCAAGGTTTACTTCTGTTCAGAGATTTGTAGCATAGACTTCAGCTTGGAAGATGGTACTTCTAGTACCACACACACTTGATTCAGTTTCTTCTTCTTCCATCTTCGGGCCATTCGTACACCATTGGATGTATCCTCTCTTGAAGGTGTATACCATTAGGTGGAAGGACCTCCTGAGGACCATATTTCTCGGTATGAAATGTTCGCTCTAAAAGTTTAGTCAAAGTTGTATTTTATTGACATAAAATGCGAGACGGTGTAGGTCGTTCGTTCTAAGTGAGGGAAACTTAGAATATCTAAGTGGCCTATAAGATCTTCTGATTTAAATATGTTTGTTTTTCCGAGCGTAAGCGCACGTAGCATTGCCTTCTTTTGCTGTGGGTGTAGGAGCCCTAATCCGAACATGGCTTCCATAGCTGCAGCTGTTGGACAGGTGTTCATAACACCTATAGTACTCAGACAGGCAAGACGTTGTATGTTCTCTAGCTGTAGCTGAATAGTAACTTCTTTAGTTTTTGGCCACCATACAATTGATGCATAGGTGATCATAGGTTTTATAATAGCCACATATGACCAGTGGATTAGTTGTGGTTTTAGACCCCAGTTTTTTGCAAAAGCCTGCGGCAAGTTTGAGTTGCTACCACTGCTTTTTTCTTCAGTTGCGTAATGTGTGAGTTCCACGTTAACCTCTGATTTATTGTAACTTCTAAGTATTTGACTTCATTGCTGAAGTCAAGGGACATCCCTTCTAGCGTGAGAGTTTTCGAATTCAGCTTTCTTTATCTAGTAGAAGGGACAATGACCGGTTTCTTTGGATTTATGCTTAAGCTGCTTTAACTTCGACACCAGCCGCGGATGGTGTCAAGAACTATTTGCATACGTTGTGACAACACTGTGACAAATTTGCAACGGACAACTATTACTAGGTCACCAGCATATTCTTGTATTTCAAAATCATGTTATGTTAGCTCGTTGAAAAGATCCTCAACCACTACAGGCCACAAAGGAAGAGACAAATCTTCTTCTTGGGTACAACTTCTAGCAGCCGTTATAGTAGCTGCTTCACCTCCTAGCTTAGCTGTAATTTTTTGATTCCCCAGCATGGCTAATCCACTTGGCAGTCGACAGATTGAAACCTTGTCTTCTGGCAGCTCTTTCAATGAAATCGAAGGAGGTGTTATCAAAAGCACTCCCAATATTGACGAAGACACAGAGCACTATTTCTTTTGCCATGTACGTCTTATGCAGTTTTTTTAAGGATACTGTGAAGAGCTGTAATAGTCGATTCTGTCTTTTGGTAGGCTGTTGGTTGGGGTGAAGTGGTCGGTTTGGAAAAACTTTACTTCTTAGGTACTGATCAAGTATGTTTTTCATGTCTTTTAGCAGGAAAGAGGTTAGTCTTAGAGGTCTATACGACGTGAATTGGGTGTTAGAACTAGACAAATGCTGCCGGAAGTGGGAAAATATAATAAGCAACACGTAATGTAAGGAGATAACATTGTCGGAAGGTAATATAAACTTCTCTCGAATGTAAAACAAATTACTATAGCTGCACATTATTAGAAAATGTGTATAAAATTTACTGTAAAAGACGAAATACTTCACTTTTGACTATAGAAACACGCTTCCACGACCTCTATTAATATTCAGCGTTTTGATAAAACAGAAACGTAAACAAAAAACCTTAATTTATTCTCAGAATAGCTTCATATTTAAAAAATGTTACATTTTCTGACATTCAGACTCGTATTTTCATCTAAAAAAGTATTCTGTTACAAAACGTCATATACAAACACGTCCCTGACTGTTTCTCAATGTCTAAACGCTTTAAGATCTGATAAATTTGACAAACGCCTAATCTTCGTATTGCTGTTTTTCTCTGCGCTTCGTATGTTATATTTGAAATGTCAGTTAATCCATCATTTCCCGATTTTCGTTTCCGCCGTGCAATAAATCGGATTCTCTTCTAAGTTATGGAATTGATTCTGAAAAGACATTTTTGGATGATCTTTTTTTTTCTTACTATGGTTTTTTGGGTTGATTTAGGAACTGACAAGTTAAAATTGAGATTCCCAAATTTTATATCGGGCAGGTCTTAGATTAAATGCGAAAAATCGTATTTCTGGCAGTTAATTATTCTGAGTATGTTTTTAGCAGTTTTTCCAATTTCTTTCCGGAAATAGATTTTTTAAACTTGTTAAAAAAATTGTTGAAATGAAAATTGATTTATTGAACATAAAAATAAATTCAGTTTCATATTTCCAAATCGCTTATTAGAATTACATTGAAAGCATTAAATTTGTGGAAATCCTTAATGAGAGCGCAGATAGGTAAACGGTTTCTGGTTTAATCTCCGGCATCGGCTTTGTGCTCAAAACACAATAAATGGGCCCAGAATTAAATAAACCCGCTACAAACTTAGTGTAAGACTAGCTAATTGGAGTTGGCAGAGCGTCGTTCGCCTAAACTCTAATAATTAACGTGGATGGCACTGGACAAGCTCTGGGAATGTCAGCAGTTAGTGTATTGGGTCCCACCTTCATTTTCCAACGTCAAACGCACTACATCAGCCGACATACTAGAATTTATCCAGAAAACCAGCGCTAAATATTCATGAGTTTGCAGTTCCATTGGAAAACAAATGATGGAAGCCGCTGACAATTCCAGAGAAGCTGCTCTTGTTCCCAACAAATTATTGTTTACGTCGTGTTTCCTACTGGGGCGTGTTTCCACCAAACCTCCCCGTCCTCAATTTTTTTTAAACGGTCTGGGTGTAAATAAACTGATCTTATTCTTGAGAATTTTAGTGTTCCCAAAAGTTCCAATGAGTGTTTCCAAGAAATTCTTGTTTATTAGCTATTAGTTTTTTGATGTAACGGTAATGCTGTGCTCTTTTACATTTACTCTTATACACAGTGTGTCTTATAAATAATAAATAGGCGTATAACCTTATAAATAATAAAAATATAAAATAAAATTTCTATGGTATGAAAAATTGAGATATCGCGATCTGTTAGCACTTCCGGTTTAACCGGAAATAACATCGACCTTGGCTTGGCTTCGTTTTGGATTAGCTTGGGACTAATAAGGAATTAAGAAAGAGAATTGTTTGTTTTTCTAGTAGATTAGCTTGTTGTTCTTTTGAGGTAAATTATAAAGTTTTATACAGTGTGAATCAACAAGGCCGCGAAGTGTTTTTTTTTAAGTTGGTTAGTGACTATGTTACCCTTCTAACAATGTTTGTTTTAAAAATAATGTAAAATTTTAAACCGGCAAATAGAAAAGAAAGCAGAGGAAGGTCTAGTAGAGATGCAATTTGAAAATTTTATACCTTGTAAACTACCTTTAACTAAAAAAAGTATTGTTTTTACGATTTTATTATGAATAAATTTCGTATGTATGCATGCTCGTAATTGCTTCTTGCAAAAACACAAAAAATAGGCGCCAATGCCTTCTGTGATATCTGAATCACCAGAAATTACATGATTCTTCCTTGATTAGCAAAATTTATAAAACGCAAAAAGCTCAATTAAACTTTTAATAACGTATTATTTAAAAAAATTCGAATTATATATCATTAAAGTTAGAAATATTTGCGATGTTGCAACAAACACCCTGTGTATTTGAAATCAATTTCAAAATATCTGGACAGTAGTGCATGGTCTTCACTAACCTTTGACCTTTGAAAAAGTTTATTTAATGTCTAGAAATACGGCTCTTGCAGATTTTATTAGATAGATCTATAAATATTAAATTTTTCAAAAACAGATTGAATAATTTGGCAACGCTGCATAGGAAATTTAATAATAAAACATGTTCAGAAACACAACTAAAATTTAACTAACAATATCTAAAAATATACCCCCAGGAAAACAACATATGGTTGGTACGGCACTCTTATATGAAACCCCCTGTATACTTAAAAATAATTTTACAACGTGTGCTTCGTGGTTCTGCGCAACTTCTATTTGAAAAATAATTTTGTATTTTTACAAGTAAAAGTGATATCGACCACCGCGGTTTTATTGACTCACCCTGTACAAGGCTTTATAATTTTCTTCAAAGAAAAACAATTTAATCTGGTAGAAAAAAAAAATAATTCTCTCAGTTAATTCCTTATTATTCCTAAGCTAAGACATAATGAAAACTGGGCCGGAAACAATATTCCTATAATAATGGCGTAATTCTCAGTTAATTAAGAAGTGACTTGCAAAGTAAACAACGAGGGGAAGTTGGCTCGGTGCGAGCTTTTAAGAATGCCTCCAAAACTTGGAACTTTTGTCTAGTTGCTAAACTAAGCAGTCTCCATCACGAAGCAATTGAATTTCTGTAGTAAACAAGCAAGCAACGCTTGCATTACATCTAACTGACCCTTCCGCTCTTGCACTAATGACATTACGAAATTGAATAGGTGAGTCAAATTGGATTTTGTCTCTCCGGGTTCCATTAGCAGGTGTCGGTAGATTAAAATTTTACCACATTTAGATAAAGGGATGGTAAAGTCTGCGTGACACGCAACTTTTGTACAGAAGAAATAAAAGAGAGCTTTCCTGAAAATTAGAAACACAGTCTTTTTTTCTATTAAATTATCTGTTTGAGTTAATCATCATTTAGGATTTTATTGTGGAGAAAATCTTTGTGTAAGTTGAAAAAAAACGTTAGGTTTTAAGCAAGAAAACCAGAATGTGTAAAAAAGTTTTGAAAAGCGATAGAAACGAATATTCCACTTCCTGTAATAAAAATTTCTATATTTCTGTCGCTTTATTGACAAACTTAATCGTGCTGCTATTAGGCAACACAATCTACGAACAGTAGCAGTGGTTTATTTTTGGACTCGGTCGCTTTATGAATGAAATTGTGCTGTTGCTAAGAAACATCATGATTCCGAAGAACGAGTGATATTGCCGTGCATCAATGCAGTTGCGTTTGTCAATGAGAGACAGAATTATAGATAATTCTTAAATCGTTAGTGAAACTTTTTAGAATATTCCACGAACAAGAGAATTAACTTATTATTTGTTGTGTACTAATGTACTAATGCTTTATTTAATTATAAATGCAAAAATCCAATTTTTTGTTAGCGTGTTTCTATGACTATACAAAGCGGATAACACTGGAGCTTCCTAAAAAAGCCATTGGCACGATCAGTCTAGTTGTGATTGACTAAGAGCCTGAAATTGCTGCCATTGGATGTTAAATCCACTCGTAAAGTAAAAATTTTCTATAATTCTGTCGTTCATTGACCAACTCAATTGTGTTGGTACAAGGCAACTCACTCACTCCTCCTTCGGACTCCCGATGTTTCCTAGCGCAACACAGTTGCCTTGCAACGGATATCGGCTTCAAAATCAGTATGAACATGTTAACTGACAATAGGAACAATCCTCCATTGTGAACGGAGGGAAGAGTTACTTTTTGGTTGTTTACCTAAACAGTATATATTCAGAAAAAAACTACTATCACCAGATTATGAAATCGATTTTAGTTTTCTACCGAAAAAATATTGTTTATAATTAACACAATTACTAAAAACTAAAAATTTTTAAATTTTTAACTGAAAATCTTTCAATGCATGTCTGGATACGACCAAAGAAATACAATAAAAAATTTAAAAAAATTAAATTTACTATTATAAACGGGACATAGTTAAACTTATAACTAAATACAATTTAAATAAACATTGACGAACAACAAAAATTCCTTACATAAAAACCCTTACAAGGAGCACCCCACAAAGGGTCCCCGAAGGGACGAATTTACGAAGCAGAATCGGATGAGCTGGAGCTCGGAACCAAATTGAAACTCGGACCGATTTCTTCTTTATAAAGCTTTCGCAAGTAATTACTTCACATGTGACTTAATTTTGTATCTCATTGAAATACGAGCAATGCAAGTAGTACTTGACATTGAATTTAGTCTTTACAAAGGAAAGTTTTACGACATCCGCAAAAAAATTTTTGATAAGATTCTGTACATCTTTGCAACAAAATAACAAAAAAGAAATTATATTAAAAATGTGTTTGACAAATATTTTCAAAATATGAATCTAACATTCTGATGGCAATATTATGTTTGTTGTTCGATTAACTAAAATGTACACTGTAATCTATTTTTAACAATATCAGCAGACTGTCTGAAACTGTTTGGTTTTAACAGAGCGGGACGCTTCCTGATTTTAGATCGGGTAGATTTGCAGTCCGTTGGGGTGGCCAGCATGGTTACACGACTTAATACTCTTATTTTGTTTTGAAATACCACAGAAAAAATTGTGTACATCTAAATAAGCCATGGTAGTTATATGAAGTTACCTCACTGGCTTTGAAATTTGTTGGCAGATTTCTTTGTCTCGGTAGCAGTAAGTTTGAAGTGAAATTTCTTCCGTAAATCGTGTTTGTTTACAAAATAATTAAAAAGTGGAAGATATTAATTTTTAATTAAAACTTTTGTACGAAAATCTAATTTTTAAATTAGGAATTTGTAAGCCTGCTGAATATTTTCCAAAAATTGTATTTAAAATATTTAGGTTTTTGGTTAGACGAATGCGTTCATACACGGCAAAAATTCATTAGTACATTAAAATTTAACCAGCACTTTAATGTTTGCTGAAGGTTTTCATTTACCAGTACGGAAATTAAAAAGTTTAATATAAAGTGCTAATTCTTCCCTTTTATATTACATCCAAGTTTTCCAAGTTAAATTTGAGTACTAATCTCAAAACGGCGCTTTGTTTGAAGCACGAAATTAACAAAAATTACACATTAACTCTTTTCTGTCAGCTTTCATTTGCAGATATTAAAATTAAAAAATTTTCAAGTTCCCTTTTTCGATTTTTTCTCTTCCTATTTTTAGATCCCTTCGCATCCTGCGGTTGTGATGAAAAGATTTTTTTAATTATAATTTCGTTAAAGGGCGCTGTTTCGGTTCAAATAATTTTTCATTTTCACGAAAGCTCAATAACATCATCTATCTTAAGTTAGAGCGTTAGTTATATGAACGTGATTTATGATATCATGCAGCTTGATGTATGTGTATTAGTTAAATTTGGAGTAGCGATATTTTTCTCATATTACCAGCCAGTCTGTGATTTCGAGCGATATCTCTTGCAGGTCTTAAATTTAACACACGATGTGCAAATTGCTCCTGAACAAGTAGTATGCATTACGCAAAGTTTTGTCGCGAAACTTGTTGTGTTCCAGTTTGGCAAAATTTATTTTAAGGCGAAAAACTAGAACAATTCCTATGCTAAAACTCTTATTTATATACAGCCCTGAAAATAACTGACCAAGGAACCGGGGGATATTGTATATTTTAACCCTTTATTTGGGTGAAGGGATCTCTATAGCAGCGCTTTGCTTTGAATAGATGGAAAACTGAATGCAGTCAGTCGAGTCACTCAGGCTTACCATTTTTATCATTTTTTCTATACCTAAAGCACATGCTATTCTTTAACTCGCCAACTTGGTAATAATTCAATTTCAAAGACTCTTTTCGAAGCCAATTTCTCCGCGTAAGGCTTTTCGCATGTATAAGGTTATGTGCTGTTCACTTTTTCTTCTAAAGCATTTTTTTGCTTTACATTCCATGCATATATGTTGATGGTGTGGACGTGTGCTTACCCAACCAAGCTGCAACTTTCTTTCCACAAAAACCAAGATGGGTGTGGCAATTTAGCTAATATGGTAATATTCACAAGTATTTCACAGACGGCGGCGGCTAATAACTTATGCAACAGGCTGCAACAGTGTTCTAATTGCACAAATTCCGGCACGCCTTATTAAAAGGGAAACACATAAGCCGGCTAGGAACACTTGGGTTGAATAAAACATCAACAGTACTTTGACAAGGCTGATGATAATCCAGTTTATCTAAAGAGCTGCAGCATTTTCACCCAAAACAAACCGCTCTAGCTAGCATGCAAAGTAATCAACTGCTTGCAGTTCGACTTGAATTTGTAATGTGCTGCAGTTCGTCCAGCGTTTGCTATTCCTTCGATTTGGTCTGCATGAGCATCTGTCATCTTCCCTTTGCGCTTTTGCATTCAAATGTGACATTGCATTTGATTTATTAATAATAAAATTATCTTTTGTTGGATGCTCGAGATTGCAGCAGTAGAACAATGCTCGTTGCTGTATTGTTTATTAAATAACAAAGAATAATCATGTTTGTTTTATTTATTTCTTTTTTGCAAAGGATTGTCATAATGAAGATAATGCTATTTCTAAAAACAGAATATAATTATTGCGATAATATTTGTATATTCTCGTTTGTGCAACCGACCGTAAATCTCTGAACCTTAAGTGACCTTACGTCTGCACGTAAAAGAGTTTCTTAAAAATTGGATGTGATAAATCCGCATGTAACATATATTACAACGTGCGTATGAACGTTTACATTTTAATTTTAAGTCAGATTACTTAAGTTTCTTTTCGTGCTCTTTGATGGATGAATAAATTGTGGCTAATACGTTTTCAGACTAATTTTATAACTTCACTTGTAGAGGGTTAAGGGTAGTAGGGATATGACAGTAGGTACATACAGGAAAGACTTGACTAATAACGGTGCAAGTTTTAAACCGTTCGAAACAATACAGTCTTGCAGTCAATTAAAATTAAGCTAGGCTTATTTCTGTGTGCTGGCGACTTAACCGCCTCACTCTCGTGCTGTTACAGGTAGCAACATGAGACATACTGCTAAACAATGCAAAGTATAAAAATTAAATTACTTTAACGTCGCAGACTTTAGGTATGATCTTGTTGCAAATCGTAGGGTTGTAGGATTTTTTATGTTCCTTCCTATACGTAGCACAGCTATAGGAAGGTATTTTAACCGACTGGTGAGCGTGTTTATTCCATCAACTTTTTCCCAGCGAATTTTTATTCTCTTGGACTTTTTTCAGTGACGTTTTCTCCGTAAACTTAAATTGGCTCCCACAAACAAAATCGAACTTAGGCGCCGCGCCACTGATGGTATTAATAAACTTTATAAACCGTTCGCACATTAACCCAACGGATTTATGATGTTTATTTTATGTTGGTCATAAAACATTGCGATTAATAAACTTTTTACTTATCGTGTTAAATGTGCGCGCCACCCCTTCGTAACCGCTGCGAAAACGTTCCTCCAAATAATAATAAACTTTGTCAAGATGCTAGCGCCCGTGGTCGTGTTATGGTGAGACAGTTACGGATTTTATATACATATAGGCTACAAAACCCTTGGGATACGCTCCACACATCTGCAGTCCGCATAGTGTGGTTTGGTAATGAGAGGTAACAGCAGGTACAGATCTGGCGTCAAGTAGTGCGGGCTCGTCGTCGGGTAAAGTTGAGACAGTTCCGTTTTACTACATCGATTGAAATATGATTCCCATGCCACGTTATGTCAGTAAATACTATCCAAGAAATTTAATGTAATTGTTTCATATCAGTAATTTTAACAACACAAATGGTACGTTCGTCTACCGGTCTGTCTACTGAGATTGAAGACTTCTGATTAAAACATTCTAATACTGTTTAAAATTTAAACAAAATCTCAAGAAGAACACTCATGAAATACTAGTAGGTGGAATTTTAACTTAGGAGTGTTCACTGAACTCGTATTCGTATAATACACTTCACAGTCAGTTCGCTGCTGACCTCACATTGCATCCCTAATACAGGAGCTTTTATTTTCCCAGGCAAGGTCCAGCTTGCAAGAGTTTTATAGTCATTTTACGATGGCTTAGATGCATCACTTGCAATTCGTCAGAATAGAGATGAATTTTATGAGGAATTCGGATGAATGTGAGTTCAGAGCGTTGTTAATCGTCTCATAAAGAATTCAAATTTCTATTCTGTTTGCAAGAAATGTATTTTACGGTTGACGCTTCGTTTAATAAAACTTTTTTAATGAAAAATAATACAAAGTAAGTTGTTAGATTTTCGTTAAAATATGATTTGAAAATCTTTCAGAAATATACTTGAAATTTTCAGCGAGGAATTCAGAAACAATAACAGCGCAGTTCTGAACAGAATCCAGAGCAAACAGGAAACAAGTAAACAAACGTCACACCCAACCAATGGCCTGTGCTAAAGCACAAAACATCACGTTTCCGTTTTCCTCCTCCACCAGTGTCAACTTATTTTAGTAAATATGGCAATATAAAAACGCAAAGTTATGACTGAAAATAATAAAAGATATGCCTCGGTTGCAAGGGATTTCTGGTCGCTAAAAATGATTAAATTTTACTGGAAAGAAAATAAAGTTTGTTTAATATTTGTACAGGGTTTTGTGACAGGTTTTAAAGCCGAGTTTATTCGATTGTATTTTTTCTCATTTCAAATTTAGAATTTAGATCAAAACGGTAGAACCAATATTATATACAATTATGGAAAAATTAAATTAAGATGTGAAGTCTGAACAAAATAACTACGTTAACTATCTCGTCATAATATATTTTATTAATGCTCTTCAAAGACTTTATTTAAGTAGAGATTCTGTGAAATATGACTGGTTTGTTTTTTATTGTTTAGTTTTTAATAACAAAATTTAAAAAGTGTAAAATAAATTTTTTTAATATCTTCTGCCTTTCTTCGAAAATTTTCAATATTAAAATTTTTATATTTATTTAAATTATAAAAATTCTTGTATAATTATTTTATGTTAAATTTAGAAATTTTCACATTTCCTACATTTTCATAATTTTGAGAATTTTGTTTTTAAATATCATATTAATCAAATTCAAAATTTTCACATTTTTTTAAGTTTAAAATTTGAATGTTTTCGAAATTAATGCAATTTTATGTTTTCAAAAGTTTGAATGTTTCGAAAATTTTTAATAATTTTTATAATTATGAAAATTCTATAAAAATACGTATCTCCATTGCCTTCCACTATAGATTTTTTGGCATTTCAAAACGTTATGAATTTGGGCTTTAAAATGAACATGTTAAATGAAAATAGGCAGAACTCTCCACTGAGAAAACACCCCAGGATAGATTCATTTTTGTTGCTTACCTACGCAGTGTAATTGGATTTAATCGCGAACGGCCATCACCAAATTCGATTTTTGTAATTTCCACGGATGAAATTTTTTTGTAATAAGAAAATATTGACCATCAAAATACCAGAAAACCTGTTTCAAAAAATATGGGGGTTGGGGATGACAGGTTCTATTCCAATGGAGGCGAAATAAAAAAAACTCTCGGATATGTATTCTACTACGCGTGCAGTTTTAGGCAAGTGCGATATTCCTACCAAACGCCTCCCAATCATCATTTTTTTTCCTTTTTACAAATTTACGATTTTCGGCTCAAAATTCAGTATGAAGGTGTTAAATACCTTTTCATGGGAAAATTACAACCATTTTTGGTGTATAACTTCAACCTTTTCAATGTTTAAATTTTTGAAGTTTTCGAACTTTTCATAATATTCAGAATTTTCAACATTTTTAAAATTTTGACTTTTTACGAAGTTATGAATTTTCAACCATTTTCAAGATTTCAAAAACTTCAATATTTCAAAATTTTTCAAACTAGCCAAATTTTTAAAATTTTCAATATTAACATATATTTTTCAAAAATTTTCATTTTTAAAAATTTTTTCAATAGGAAAGATAGGGGAGGACTTACGTCTTATGGCAATTGCCCAACACTTTTTTTCTTAAAACCGTGCCATGATAATAAGTACCACCATAATTACCTATCGATAAATTATCGATTTGCATTGCACAATTTTGAGTTAGTTGAAGAGCTTCAAAGTGCAGCGCTGTAATTGGTCTGAAGACCTATGACCGCTATAATCATTATTATATCTTGCCCTCTAGATGAGCAAATACTGAACAAAACTGTATAATTGAAACTGCTGCGGATATTAAATTCAGTAAGCACCAAATCGCAGTTTGAATTTAAATCACATCTACATATTTCAGGTAATAAAGAAGTTATTTGGAACTTTTCCAACAGCAGTAACAATTTTATGAAAAACCATAAATTTTATTGTTTTATGTCTTCTCGCACACACAAGCCTACATACGTAACTAAAGTTTAATATGTAAAAGGTGCATTCATAAATTTCCCACAAAGACTTCAACCGCAGCATTTTATAAGGTTGACATTGATCTTTTAATATTAAATTTTAAATATAAAAATACCTGAGGAAACCTTAAGACTTCTAGAATATAAAATTCGAGGGAAATATTGAAATATAAGAACATTCATACCGAAAAGTTCATAATAAGCTTTATTTATTTTTGACCCCCAAGGCTAGACATTTCCAAGTCTTAAAAGCTTCGCAGATTTTTAAAATCAAGAAATTTTATCAAACACAAAAATCACCGGCACAAATGCGTGCCTTGGATCGTGGAACACATTTTGTTGATAACTATTTATGGTAGCTTACTTACGAAATACGAAATAGGTGGGATTTGATACAAATCGATAGCAGTTTCAAACGGTTCAACTATGCTGATTCCTCAACAATATCCGGAAATTGGTTTGAAGCTTGCGTTTACTTCTCTGGCAATTGTGATTTGTGAAGTAAATCAGTACAAGTCTCTCATCTGATTTCTATAAACATTACTTATAATAATTTTAAAATTTTAATACTTATTCTACTTTTACCCTTCGACTCAACCTCAATAATTCGATTTTTCTTTCGTACCTCGCAGAAGACACGCAACCCATTTGTTTTTAGTAAAATATCACCTCAATGTGCAGACCAAACTCCTTTTCCCAAAGATTTTTGTTGTAACTTTACGAGTTTCTATACGCATATGTTATTACTTTATAAACAAGATTCACTGCTATAAGGATAGTAGAAGTAGGAAATTTAAGAAAAAAATTATACCTAA
Organism: Ctenicera cuprea; assembly: GCA_958336395.1. Classification (NCBI taxonomy): domain Eukaryota; kingdom Metazoa; phylum Arthropoda; class Insecta; order Coleoptera; family Elateridae; genus Ctenicera; species Ctenicera cuprea. Next base: position 4,038,470 of record OY284487.1, on the reverse strand, counting down.
CTCCGATCCAAGATTTTTTATTTTAGATCCGATCCGATCCGATAATGATGTCAATTGGATTCAATTGATTCCTTATTGAAGCTGTATCTGAATTCGACTTCGTATCGGGTTCGGATTTCGGTGCATAAAGTCGCACCTCCAGAGAGTGGGTATTTTACAATTCACTTTTAAAAATAAGTACAGCTTGACAGATATTAGCTTTAATGTGAGTAAGGCAATGTACAGCGATTCACAGTGGGGTAGGTACAGTGTAGTGAACAGTGAGTGCAATGCAGTTTAGAAGCGCACTTGTTGAGAATTTCACGCATTCAAGTGATAATAAGGCTATCTTTTAACAATATACAATTTTGTATGCATTACATTTTAAACGTTCTCTCGTCGAGATTTAATAAAACAACAAATAGAACTAAGTTTAGCAAAATTAAATTCGCTGTGTTGATCAAGACCGGAAGCAGTTTAAACACCAGGTAGGTGAAACAGACATTTTCAATTTTGTCACGGCTTTGTATAAACATTCACATTACATTACATTTGCTATTCGTTCTAACTCTCGTTTCCAAGGAACTGTGATCTTCTCTATAGTTCACTTTAGAAACAATTTCTTATTAATAATTAATATTTACGAAGGAACTATAAACGTTTAATTATTTAAATTTGCTAAAAAATTTCACTTTCGTTTTAAATAAACAATCAAAGTGTTTGACGAGTTCTTCGGAATCATTACAAAAGAACTTTGATTCCTCCAATGCTCAAGTTGGCAATGAAACCGGAGAATGAGATTTAGCGAGCTCTTTGGAATTCAGGCAATAGCTTCTCTACTTGCTAATCGGGAAGCGCGTTTTAAAGGAAACGACTCATACTCTTACTAAATCTCGGGTTGCACGCTACAATTTAGAATACTATGGAGGGAGAGTGGTTAACGTACTAGATTTGAGTTAAATTTTACAGGTTACTCAACTGTCTAAAAGTAATTTTAATAGCTCAAAATAGGTTCCTTACAATTTGGTTCCGTAAGTGAGATTTAATAGCATCGGCCGTGGGCTAGCGGTTAGAGCGTTGGACTGCTATGCTTGAGGTCTGAGTTTTGAATCCCAGTACTGAAACATCGGATTTTTAGCGGCCGTTCTCCCTCGCAAGGCAATGACAAACCACCTCGCTGGTTTGTCTTGAAAATTTTCTCTAGAGAAGCAGTGCTTGCACTTCCTGCTGTTTGGAGCCCGCGTTAAACTGTAGGTCCCCTATGTCTGTGTAATGCTTTACGCATGCTCACCACATGCATAGGAGAGAAAGTCTGTCGAGAGCAAAAGACGCTGATGAAGAAGAAGTGACATTTTAGAAATAAGCTAAAATGGGAAAGTTACAGGGTGGTATATAGGTATAGAGAAGTAAATTTCATGAAAATATTTGAATTCGAGCTTTTGACGGATAATATATGTTTTTTAAGATATGTCTGGCTATGAGTGGGTGGGTGTGTGCGCCACAACTTTTTTCATTGAATCCAGTCACACCCGGAATTATTGTTTTATCTTTTACATAAAATATTTAGTTTAAATTAAATATCGTATCTTGATTGGTTCATATATTCTGTTCCGTTAATAATAGCCTTGAGTTGTCTTTATGACATTTCAACGTTATGTTACGTTCAGAATTTGGGTTGAATTCGAAGTTTAAGTATAAAAATTGCGAAGCAAAAATTAAGCGACCCTCCAGTTATACCTGTTTATTGTTTTTAGGCGTAAAAACTTTCGCAAGCTTTCGTGTAAAATTTGCTGTGTGGCCGCTTTGCTAGATTTTACAAGTCGCTGTTCGTGTGCAGAATGTTGATACAAAATTGCAAAAATACTGTTGAAATATGATAACACAATTTTAAAGAATATGAAAATCCAGGCATAGTGCTTCGCTTATATTTAAATATTAAAACAAACATAGTACGAAAACTATATAAACAAATCCTGTATAAACATGTTTGGGGAAGCGATACGTACGTTAACGTTACGATAACGTTGATACACGTTTAAGGGTAAGAAAGCGGAAAGAGAGATGTAAAAAATGTTAAAAACGTCGTGAAGGAAAATGTTCGCCGCCAAGCTTTCCTTGCTTTTTTCTGTCTTTGTCTGAGCAGACAAACAGCAGCTCAAGATAAGAGAATACATAATGCAAAGTCAACAGCATTGTTTGAGGACGTCTCTCAATCTCGACTCGAATTGTGTTTGAATAAATTTTCATCTTTTCCAAATTTCGTCCAACTACCAACACTAGCGAATCACTGCATTTAGATTCCCTTTAAATAAATATTTTTTTTCCCGAAATGTCTGAATTGTAAAAGTAACCACAATTATCGTTATACTTCCAGGGAGTTTTGATTTTAATTCCGACTTGAATACGACATATAAATTTCCATGGCAAATAGCTTCCTGATTTTCCTATTGAAAAATTGCAATATTTACAGCTAGTTGGCGTACAAGAATCGATATTAATTTAATAGCACAAAATGCGATGCGAATATCCAGGACCGAAACTAATTTCTAGTGTTTGATAATTCGAAGCTACGCTTCTGTATGCAGATAAATCTCTCGTTACATATATTCCGTTTTACTGTCAACTATAAATTACCCTCTGTACTCAAGACGTTTATGAACAATACCTAAGGGCAAGCGAGCATCGCATAAAAGCTCGCTCTTAACCTAAAAGCTCAACATGTACTATGTAGCAAAAGCAGCCTAGTTTCCCAGAGAATATTATTAGTAAAATTTATATTCTGATCAGGAACATAAAATATATTTTAGTTGCAATGCTCATGCAGTGTCTGCCTCGAAATTTACGAAGTTTGAATTTAAAACCGCATACACGAAGCAGAAACGTCTTGATTTTTAGCGTGAAACATGAAATCCAACACAGATCACACATTCGTTTTGGTGACAGAACTTGCATCCAGGAAAATTTTTAGGAACTTCTGCTGCAAAAGCGACCAGAAATAGATTTTGCGTGATTCACATCTCATAAAATGTAGCTTCAAATTCATTCGAAAAAGAGAGATTATGCAATTTTGTTTTATAAAATTTGGTATTTATTTTGTGGCTTAAATCATGAAGATACCCTAAAATCAGCAAAGGTCACGACTGTCTAATAAAAAATTCCGACAACAGCTTTATTGTTTTATTTCACGATTTATATTCCGTAATATATTGAAATAGATGTCAAACAAGCTTGTAAACGCTAAACGATTCGTAAAGAAACTCCAAGATTTACTGCCAATAGTTTCCTTGAGTTTTTAAGAGAACATTTTTAGAATGGGCAATTTTCCTCGAACTATATGTATAATACATAATAAGTAACATATCAGTTAGATCAACTTTCGTTTATTTTATTTTCATTTTTAAACAAATAAGAAAATAAAAATTTTACAAATCTTCTGGTATTTTACACGGCAACGTTAACGTTTTGAAACTATGACTCCGCAACTTAAACTTCCACTTGCGCCCATAAGACTCACTTTTTACCTTCCTCGCTATACGAGTTATAGCTATACAGGAAGGTATTGTGATTTTGTAGCAAATGCGTTTATTTTTTCAAGTTTACTGGCCGACATACGAGTTATGCTAAAAGAATTGTACTTTTATGCCAAACAGTTTTAACCTAAACATTTTTACCAATAAGCAGGTTTTAGGGCTTTGGGAAGCCGATAAAGCGAACGCTGTATAGGTGTCTGTGTGTCTGAATGTCTGTGTCTGCCTGTGACTGTCTGTTTGTCCGGCTGACTGGCTGTGTGTCTGTATACACTTTACAGTCCACACGCCTCAACGCAAAAAAACCAAATTTGGCACAATGAAAAATAGAGGCGAGGTATGGAGAAAAAAAAGAGGAAAATCACGGATTTGCTGGGTGGACAACATTAAGAGAGTAGCAGGTTTAGGATGGTTAAAGACCGGGAACAATGGAGAATCGTAGAGAAGGTTTACATCCAAAACTGGAAGAGAGAAGGCTAAATAGATAGACTAGAAGCACAAACAAATTTCAACCATCTGACTGTGACTCAACTACCGAAAAAAAAAAAGTTGTAAACCGTTACCTATTAAATATTAGTAAGCTCGACTCTCTCCTCTGTAAAAATGGTAATTCCTAACAATATGACATATCATTTTTTAAATACTAATTTTCAAACCTCGAACAAAACAACTGTTGGTACGTAGCCGTATTCACATCGACTTACCTGTCGATTCTTGTTGATACTTCATACATACTAGTCCTACATCATCCTATAAATTGTTATTATTAATATTTAGAATTTCACACTATTCGGATTTGAATGCGTTTTCCAATAACTGTAGATTTGTACAACTTCTAAATTAATAACAAAAAAAAATGATTACAAAACTACCAAAAATAAATAGATTAAAAATACAAAAAATGCTTTGAGAAACCTGACCAACTTTGTAATTTTAATTAAATAAGCAAACTTCAATGATTTTTATTAAGAAACCTCGATAAATTACATTCAGTAGTAGAATACAATAACAAATCTTGCTAAAAGTTAGAACTTTTCTTTATGCCCTATTAATTGTAGTTTGGTTCATAGCTCTATCACGACTGTTTTCCCCAGAATGGGGTAAGAAAAGTTGCTTAAAGAAGAAATAAAACTCGTTAAATAAACTTTTATAGTTGTGCCACGCGGTTATTACATAAAAATTTAGTGTTTATGTAGTTGCTATTACAAAAGTGGAACTTCTATTTTTGTTTTCAATTTAGCTTGAAAATGAAACTGTTACTAGTGTCATTTGTGTTTAAAAAGTACTTACATTGAGAAAATCATATTGAAAAATTTTATATTTCAAATTTTGTTTTTTGTAATTAAATGTAGGGTATATACAGACGACGCAATAGCTAAGGTTATTTCGCGTTTTAGACGCTGGCGGCGAAGTAATATCTCGGCCTACAGAAGACCGAAAAAGTATTTTTCGATTCTAATCGAATTCTGGTGCAATGAACATATAAAATTAAAATTGCTTTTATGGTACACAAGTTAATTTCAAATGTTGAATTTAAATTCAATTTTTAAGGTAATTAAACGTTTTGCAATTGTTTAATTTTGCAATGTAGTCAAAACTCGGTGATATTTTGCATTAGTATAACACCGTTCAATAACAGCAAAATTGTTTATTTCAAATCACAATAACAAACGTTCCACAAAATCCACAGCTGGAGGTTTAACGGAAATTAAGTTGGGTCCCATAAATACAGTTAATGTGGCCATTAATTCTGTATTTCTGAAATTGCAATCAGCACGTGATTGGTTAGTAAGATAGGGCGTGTGTTATCGACTGAGATAATTCTCCATATTGCACAGAACCACAACACCTAATGTTCTTGTTGTTACTCCACACAACATGTCGCAGGAGCGATGGAAATTAGACCATTGGGTACAAACCGCGAATTTCTAGTCGACTTCACTTGTTAGATTATTGATAAGCAACTTTGCATTGTAGATTGTTGAACTACATTAACGTGTTCCATTAACCGTGCATATCATGCAAATCCTGTTAAATTTTAAAAAATGAAGCGATGAGACGGATGCTGAATAGAAAGTTGCAGACGCAACAGATCAGCCTTTAGAAAACTGCCCAGAAATGAGATTTATTTAGTTATACTTGACTGAGTAAGTCTGTGAGAGAACTGCACTTGAACAAATTTTGTTTATCACGCTAGAAAAATCAAAGCGCGGCTGTTCTGAAATAACTTCATAAAACTTAAGAAATTTTCTGTTATTCAAGGTTTAATATTTTCTGCTTTTGTAGCTTACTTTGTGAAATAACTACTTTTTAAATTAAATATTTCGTTTAGTATTATTAGACCAGACAAAGCGAAGAAAAAAACCAAATTACATTTTAGTATTACTTTTTTGAGCGTGAAATTGGAATCCTAAAAATTGCCCAATGTACGAACGCAACTTAGCTACGTGAAAAGAACCGTGGAAAAATATAACAGAAAATTGTCAAATATAAATGTAGTATAAGAAAGGAAACAAGGGAATATTGGTAGTATTCACGGGAGGAATGAATGTAGGTGAATGGGATAAAACAGCAGGGAAAACTCGTAGCGCAGCTTAGATTTGAAAGAGGATTTTTTCGCAACTTACTAAAAAATATCACGTTATGCACTACCCGATTTTTTTAGGGAAAAGGGTGCTTACGTAAGCAAAACTGAAGTAGATAACAAGAAACGGTTCATGTACCTACTTTGTAATTATACTTTGACTTTTCGCAGACACTTAGCGTGTATTTTACAGTTAAAGTTTGTATTTAAATTAACGAACTAATTGATTATATCAGTTAAGTACGAAAAAATTAATTAATTATTTTTTGAGTATAAATAAAATACTTTTTACTTCAACAATATTTATTTATTTTAACCTTATACGTACGTGGCCTTTATAAACCGAATTATAATCCGAACAGTTTAATTTGTAAGTGCCTGATTTTAGCAAATCGTCTGTGTTTGATTTTGCACTAAACAAAGTGTTTAAAATGTTTTTATTTGTTTTGTTTATAATTTTAGCAATTTTTTTCGGATTTGTCACCAAAATATGGGATCGAAGCATATTTCATTGTATTGGATAAAGTTGGGGTATTCGGATAATGTTTTTATTATAACCATTACTGTATGCAATTTGCATAAGAATTGAAATTTTTCTATTATAATTAATTTCATCGAAAAAGACCGTTACAGCCCTATGTATCATGGACCTGTATGCTGTTAATTTTTGTGATAACATAACATTAATATGGTTTGTTTATAAAAACATAGCGATGTACAACAGTAATTTAGCGTAGAATTCAAAGAAAATACATTTTTGTCATAAAAACTGTATTGTAATTAGAGCTGGCAAGCGGGTCCGAATTTTTGAAAATCTGGATATAAATAATTTACAAACTAAAATCCGATATTTAGATTTATACGAATTTTTTGTTTATTTAGATTTTTATTTTATATTCGGAACACCATTTCTAAATATTTTTGACGATACTGATATCTAATTTAACATTCAGATCGATATTTAGGATTATGTATATTTCAATTCAGATTTTCCATTTACATTCCGGTTGAATAAAAATGGGGGGTCATTATAGACTCGCCAGGAAAAGAACTTTAGAGTAGTGTTCTACATACGTCGAGTGGCCGATCTGCGCAAACGCAATTTTCATGTCACCCTCCACTGCCATTAGGCAAACATTTTTTCAAATTTTCAAAATTTTCCATAATTGTCATAATTTTAAATTATTTCTAAATTTCGAAAATTACCAAAATTTTCAAAAACTAATTAATAAAACAAAAGAACATATCATACCAAAACTTTTTTAAATATTTTCAATATTGTCAAAATTCTTTTAGTTTATCAAAAATTTCAATAATTTTCATTAATTTCCAATTTTTTGGAAATCATACATTTTCAAAACTTTATTAAATTTTCAAAATTTCAAAACTTTATATAATTTCACAATTATTCCAAATTTTAAAAATTTTCAAAATGTTTAAATTAGCATAATATTCAAAAATTTCAACATTTTTGAGTTTATAATTTTAAAAATTTTTCATGCCATTTTGGTAGTTTGCTTATTAGTGGGTTTGTTTCTGAAATAGCAGCATTTATTTTAGAAAATTCACTATCTGATTTATAATTCTTTTGCTAAATAATACAACATTGATATTTTTGAATTTTTAACTATGATTTTGTGGTTTTTCAAATTGTTAATTATAATTAGCTAATTATAATTTTTATATCCATTTCTTAACTTTTTTTGATAAATATCTAAAGGCTTGTTGTTAATTTATTGAAAAATTTGATTTTTTTGGGATTTCCATCTATTATAATGTAAATATTAACCTTACCTGATTACACAACAATCAAATTAGTTGCTATATTTCTTACCGTCTTATTTATCCAAACAATAACAAGCTACCTTTCAATATGACATGTAAACATGTCCAAATACATATAAGGTTAAAATAAAAAAATATTGTTGAAGTAATAAATTATCTTATTGATATATCAATATGAACTTCAACGAAGTAAATCTAAATTACAAACTTGTAGAGTTTCTAGATTTCAGGGTAGACGTCAGTGGTTTTTAATACTAATTTATGTTGGAGGGCTTCCTGTTTACTTCTAAAATAATATCTGAAATACTCATAAACTAAACGTAAACCAGAAAGAGCAAACAGAGATTCCTAATAAACATTCTGAAATGTAATTTTAAGCAGAAAATCTTTTACCGTAAAATATCTCTCGGCGAATCCATTAATACATCTAGTTTGCCTAAGATTTTTCCGTTACCGAGCAAAGCTTTTAGCGGTAATAGGCATACGACACACAATTTGCAGGATATTAAAGACCATTCTGTCAGGAAACCTCTGTTCACTACATCCTGTACCAAATTAACTCCCAATAGGCTAGGGAAATGGTATTCAAGTGCAATTCACTAGCTATAATTGCTTCTTATTCAACAATCTATTCCGAATAATACAGCAATATTAACAGAATCTCAGTAGATTACTCGAAACGTTCTCACTCTTGACGCCTGGGGTATAATCCAATGTTTCCCTTTTCTGCCTGCACACCTCCTCCTAATCTAAACCCGATAAGTTGTGAAAAGGAACTTTAAAAAAGAGCACGGCATTCCTGATGAAGCTTTAGAATAAATGAGGTTTAATAAAATGGCTTAAGGTAGATTCAATGCGGCGACATGAAGTGCACCGCACGTGACGAGGATGTCGATAGCTTCATTCTGTTCTCTTACTTTGCTTTAGAGACGGTTAACCGACGCTTCGAAACCCATCTAAGGCCATTTTTCTTCACGTTGTAAAGGTCTGAGCTTTTTTGTTAACAAAACCGGCATTTTGTTTCGTTCGCTTTTAATTTTAGATATCACCGGCCTTAATGACTTTCCTCACGTCACCGTTTAAAATTTAAAACGCTTTTTCGATTTGCCTATGCGCGTAATTGACAGCCCTGCATTGTTTGAATTTTTGTACAGAATACGTATCCGACTTTTAGCCGTCTGCGAAACGAAACCTTTCATGTCCGCAACTGACAAGACTGGAAAGGGTTAAAATAGCGAAAGCGCTGATGTGCAAAAATACTTCAGACAGAAATATCGGACAGAATTCGAGGCTCTGTTCATCTTGATTCCTGTAATATGGATGAACAAGATTGACGTTCTCTACTGTTATACCCCAACATCCATTTTCACCTTTGTATTTATATCACTGGCGATATCTCCCGGGGTTTTCATGTTTTCCGAATGCCGCTTGGAAACTTTGCAATTATCAGTTTATGGATCGGAAATGTTGTGTGGATATCGAAGCGGCATTTCATATTTGTGCAGTTACAGTATTTTCCTATATTACTCCATTAAGTGCTTTTAAATTGGAGTTGTAAAGAAGATGAATGTGTTGTGAAGTATGCAAGCGTTTGATATGCGCGCTTCAGTTAACAAATATAGGGAATAATACGAGCACAAGCACAGATTGAATTTTCAAACAAATACATGCACATTTTTCAATTCTATTGTTTTGAAAGACCTTAAACAAAATACCTTTAGGCTTAACGAAAAGATTTACAAAATTTATATTTTCCAATTCCACAAGGTACATAATATGTGGATTTTGTTTTTTTAGGCATCATCTTGTTTCGGTGTTGCTTTGATTTAAAAACAATATGCATATTATTTTTTTGTGATAACTAATATACAGCACTTTTCCACACAAGTAACTTTAATACCAGATCATCCGGGATAACTGACTAAGTTACTTCTATAATTTTCAAGCGCTGTTATTTCTACTACTTTTAGTTATACAAATTAAGAGAAGGTATTCGAGGGTTAAAAATCAAACAAATTTGTTGGTATGGTGGTTTTGAAATGTAACAAGCCAATAACCAAAACCCATTACGTTTTATACTACTTAACGTACGACAGGGGTTAAATATAAAGGATTGAATTCGTACTATTGCACCCCTCCATTGGCCGAGAGTGGTGGCGCCGCGGCTAACCCGTCTGATTTTCATTCGGGAGGCTCTAGGCTAGATTCCCGGCACGATCAAGCCGACTCTCCTGATTCAAGTTTTTTCCGCGGTTGAGCCAAAAATAATACTGCGACAGTACTTTCCGCCTAAAACTTCCTTTATCCAAACTGCTTGGTTTAACTTAGTCTCACCATTTTTTCCCGGCTGAAGAAGGGCTCCGGTGCGTAGTCTGAAAGACCCCTATAGCGGCCCGCCCCTTCACGGTGAATTTTCCTTTTTTTTCCTCCAATGGTTAAAACATAAGCCTAACGTAACAACAATACATTTTTACTTCTCCATAATTCTACTGAAGTAAGGAAAGTTATGATTTCATGCAAATTTTCGACTTTTAGATTTTAACGGTTTGGGGACCAAGAAGCCCAAAAAGTTGTTTTAAAAAATTTTTGTCTGTAGGTGGGTGCGTTCGTATATTTCCAGAACTTCGCCGATTTATTGATATGATTTGGTATGTGGAAGTGTTTTAGTTGCAGGTAGTGCGGTGCAAGGTTTTTAACCGGAACCGGAAACAAATTAGACATGGTTATTTGGTTTCGATTTGTGTAGAAACTCTTTTGCGGATTGCAGTGAATCGAAAAACCAATTAAATGTTTTTCCTCAATGTTGCATCTTCAAAACTAAGGCCGCTACGAATTTTTGAAAATTTTAATTTTAATGTCCGATGACTCAAAAACAAAATGTCCAATCAACAAAAATTGTCGTATTATTTAATAGCTTTTAATAAGTATAATCAAATGATGCAAAATTATTTTTCGAAATATGAAAATTGTAAAAATTCTAGTTGCTCAAAGTTTTAAACATTTTTCCCCAAAAACTATCCAAACAATTTTTTTAAACATTTGAGCCGATAGAACTTGCAGTGAACTACAAATTTATTTTTTACTAATTTCCCAAATTTTAATCTGACACCCTCCAGGAATTTTTGAAAAATTTGAAATTTAGTAATTGTTTATTCAAAAACGCAAACGCCAATCGTTATAAATTTAAACAGTTCAATAATCTGTTTAAAATAGTTTATTAGAATTAACAAGAATTTTAAACTATGTAAAAAATTAAGAAAAAAACGATACCTTTTAATATAAACAACGCGTTTTCCGAAAGTTTGCAACTCTTTAAATAACGAATTTATAGCGACTTTTGGTCCGAAATCCAAAGCACAATTTTTCATTATAGCTTGCCTTCGCCGGGTTGTCGCCGATTACTACGTTCGCGTTCAATATCTTAGCATTTGCTGTCAGCGGTCATAGTGGTGGGTAACCGGTAATGCTGGTACAGCATCTATTACAAAGGCTTAATTTTTTTTAATTTTTACTAAATTATTTTAAAATATTGTTCACTCATTTACCGGCGCCAGAATATTTAAATCGTAAAAAGTGTGGGAAAGTACCAGCGACTTGTTTCGTCTATTTTTGCAGTTAAGGTAACTTGAACAACGGCGTTTAAGCGAGCGCAGGTAATACGAGTAGTTATAGGGTCAAATTGAAATAGTACAGGCGAGATTTGCTAAACACCGCAAATTTGCGACCGCCTCAGGACAGCACCACAGCATTGTACCGAATTATGCGCTCAAGTTTAAAACTATTACATTAAATACCGCTTACAATTAGTTAATTTTACAGTAGCTGCATCTAGAGCTTGAAAATCTGAATGCAATTATTCCTAGTTATTAAAGATTTAAGTTTTAAATATTAAAATACGAATAGGACCATTCTCTTTTTAGGAGGATGTTGCTTCTTCAAGAAGCTAATCTTACCTATGCTCAAAGAAAGTTCCTGTTTTCATTATATTTTACAATTGATGTTTGGGTATTATTAAATACAGTAATTTTAAGCGTCTAAATTAATCGCGCCTTACATAGACATATGTCCCCGCGCCAAACATCCCAAACGTACACGTCCCTGCGCCCAAACGGCCGTGCTATAGCTTCCTCGGGAAGCAATTGTACGGTGATGTTTATTAAAACAATATTGCTTGTCTTGGTCTCCATAATACGTCCTTTGGCATAAACATTTTACTTACTTTTTCTTTATCCTTATCGTTTTTTAATATATTACTGAAAAAACTAATTATTCCATGTTGGAAGTTAAATTAAGAAAAAGAAGAAATTAGAAGAGCTGTAGGCCACAGGTTGCTACTATCAAGAATTCTAAAATTCGTACAAACATTTTTTAATTAATAAAATTATAATTTTAATTCAAACACAATTTCCCAAATTAAACGATTTTATTACATTTTTCTTATTGCTTTTTAGCTAAAAGCTTTCAGGTATAAAATTGGCATACTTCCCGAGTAGCTCTTTTTCGCTGATATTTCGCAACATTTCTACGGAAATGACAACGCATTTCTGGCCCTTTGATAGCCGAAATAAAAGTAAATTTATTCGTTCGTATTTATTTATGTGTGGAACGAAGTTGTCATCGATTTATCGACGTGGAGCCATTCTTGTCTTCACTTCCGAAAGTCCTTGAATTCCAAACTTGTCAAAACTTTGTTGTTCACCTGAGCTGCACGCATTTTCACTTAATTATTCTCCAACGAGCTCGTCTGCGGTTGATACCAAAACTTTGATAAAGTATATCGAACTTCATTAGTAGAACCAACAATGTAAAAATAATTCTGAAAGTTATCTTCTTTTTTATACAAACTGTAATTATATTGAATTGTTTGTTAGTAAAAGCATGTGATTGCAAACTGATTCCGCAACGGAAATCAAGCCATTTTTTGCAACCCGGCTTTTAAAGGATCAGTTTGTTTACAAAATGTTATCATTCAGACGTGACCACCTACCTCTGAACACAGATTTTCGGTTGACTAAATTATCCTACCTTACTCATTTAAAAATAGAACTTAATTTTACCCATTTTATACCTAATTAAGTTCATTTTTTACGTCTAATTACCTTAACGTGATTTGTTTTTTTAACATGCTAATGTGCGTATACGTTTTTTTTTTTCAATTACTCCCACCTTTAAAAGCCTTGAACGGGAAAACGTCGTGTGCAAGCTCTCCCTCTGGAGTTGGCATAGAGACAAACCCGCTACGCTTTATTTTCACTTGTTAGAGAAAAACCCACTTTTATCTCTCAGCGGAGCATATTAGTCCTCTGCGTCCTGCAAGGCTCATTGTTTTAGCGCAAAGACTAGTGGAAACCTAGATTTTATCAATATTTCCATAACTTGTCCAAGTAATCCAGATTTATGGCAGTTTTCACCATAGAACCCGCAAGGCGGTTGTCCTTAGGAGAACAGGTACGGTTGGAAAGCTCTGGGGAATCCCCTGGCTGGCCAACAACCCACAGTCCGTCGGTGTCTATAATATCGCGCCAACTTGAGATTAATCTCAGTCCTCGCCAACCCTTTGCAGTAAATCAAACTGGCTGGCGCATTTTTCGTCCGGACTTCTAAAATATGGCCTGCATTTTCCCAAATAGAACTCGTATATTATTCAAATACGATTTGATAAAACGCCGCTTGTAAACGCTTTTAACAGATGGCGTTGATACAGAAATTTAAGAAAACGTGTGGGTATTTTTTTCAATTTGCTGGTAGTTTCGGTTTACTGTTATTAACGCACAACCAATATCGTAGTGTTAAAACTCTCGGTGATTACGGCAAAATCTCCGATAAACTTGGTTCAATAACGATGTCGTTTGAAGTTTGCAAAGGGGTTTTAGAGTTGGCAACCATTAGGTTGCTTGAATGGAGATTTAACACCGGCCCCGTGTTCTTTTACACCGCTACAGCCGCCGCCCGGGTTTACGAGAGCAATCTTTAGCCGGGCCAGTAAAAACGCGACACTAAAGACCGATACTCTTGACCAAGCGGTATCACCCTCACTTTTTATAGCTTTGCGTTTCTTAAAAGACGACGCAAAGACGACGTATCCCTAAAATTGGCTAAATAAGATGTTCTGGTTTTTATATCTGTGTGTTCAGATCCTCGTAAACTTAACACTTTGCGGCATGGACCGAAAGGGGTAAACAGTAAAAGGGCGTGCTGTTTAACGCGGGTAATACGATTATGCGTTAAACATCCCAACACGCTTAATAAAATTATATATTTACTAACCAGAACTGATAGGCTTCGCAGCAACGTGGATAATGAGCCCTTTAAGTGACTTCGTTTACTACAGCGTTGCAACTGTCTCACTTTATTTTATTAAACTTACCAATAACATAACATGCGATCAACAAAAATTACCATTTTGTAGGAAAAAGGTTATAGATGTACAGGGTGTTTTTGAAATACACGCACAAAATAAAGCTGAGGTATCTGTGGGTCTTTAGAAGCCCACTAGATACGTTCTTAAAACGATAAGCAAAAATACCTTTATTGCTAAACAAAAAATGTAAGCTTTGATACTTTTTATTTGTATCAAACTGGCTCGCTGCAATTTTACAACAAAACAAATGTACTCCTCTTTTCCTCTGAAAGAAAACCCTAATTTATTCAAATTGTATTACGTCCCTTTTTTAATCATCATTACCTATTACCGATTTTATTTTGTACGTGCATTTCAAAAACACCCTGTATAATAAATAGTCCCATTTTAATTTTTCCGCGCCAGAATCATTTTCATTAAAAAAAACGTTACAAGCTATAGGAAATGTATTTAGTTATTTATAATACATGTTGAAAATGTCCACCACCTTCTTCTAAATACATTCTAAGCCTTCTTCCAACCGTGTTAAATACATTTTCAAGCATATGTGGTGTATTGCTAACGTCATTAATTTTTTCCGCTATTCTCTGCTTAATTTCATCAAAATTATTGACTTGCGTCAGTGGTGACGTTTGCTAATAAACCAATACATATTTTAAGTATTGGATTAATTTCCTTTCTTTTTTTACTAACATGCGTCTTCCATGTGAATCTTCTAGGTGTTAAAGCAGATATCTTCATTTGCTTGAAGGATAGGTTTTCTATTGAGGGTGACTGCAAGACATGTTAAACGCTTTATCGTAAAAGTGTCGTGTGCCTATTTATCTTCATTAACCTTGATCCTCTATTTTCGCAGCCATGTTTCGATCAAGTTTAGATGTTTTTGTAGTTTGTGCATGCAATGATCGCTGTGTCATTGGCGAATGTTCCCATATCGGTATGCTGGGTAGTTGGTAAGACGGAAGTGAATAGGTACATTATAGGCCCCATAAGACTACCTTGAGGACCGCATTACGGTCCGCCACATTTGACACACACAAATACTGTATTGCAATATGTTTTTGTGAGACTGTAGTATTGACATCTAGTATATTGTACAATGTTTTTACTGATTCTTGGGGGTTTAATCAAAAAATGTTAATTTTGCAAGATTCGTATATCATAAACTTCTTTGTTATTTGCAGCTTTTTCAAGGTCTACGAAAAATATTGGAAGTGGATTTAATTTCTTCTATTGGTGTTTTATGATGCAAATGTTTTAAAAGTACACTGTACGAATGATCTTGTTTCAATTGATAAATTTTATTATTTTCCTGCACGTATGTAATTAACTTTTGATAGAGATCTGGTTGTTTTATATTTATTTTAACTGCTTTGTTTGTTATACTTTTGGTTGTGTATTGTTCTTCTTCGGGTATCTATTTACCTTGCTTGCACCTAAAAAGATGATCGAAAATAATAAAATTAAACTCCTACCAGAATGCAAATTTTCTTTATTTTAACAGCAAGGCAAATTATCTTTCTTTAATTGGTACACCAATTTTATAAGCATGAAGAGGGAGGTTCAGCAAAGAAACGTAAATCTTCTTCATCTTTAATCACCCGCCTTAAATTTTTAATGTCTTTTGCAGTTTTGTACGTTGTCTTATCCTTCCGCTGCTTTTCTTTCGACAAATTCTACTTGTTTTAGAAAACAGCCTTACACAATTATTGAGAGTGGTACGAAACTGGTTATAATCAACAACTACTAATAGAAACTCAGCACAACATTCTTCTAAACAATTGTGAATAAAATAGTCCCACGCACCGTCAAACCAACACCTTTTCGGAAATAAGATTCGACCATCAATCTCCGCTTTTTACTCTCAAAAGAAACTGTGACAAAAACTAAGTAAATTTAATAGAAATCGTGGTATTTTATGTCGGGGCACTAAAAATTGATCCACAATAATAAGAATGACAGGTGCGTATGTATTATAAAACGACATCAGTTTTTAATTTCATAGCCACCCTTTGTTGATCGCGTATTATTTATTTCACCATTTTTAGCCGATTTACTTAAGAAAAGTTTAATTAACTTAATTTTTGCATTGCAATCACGGTGAAGATAACATAAGCCCTAACTGCAATGAGTACCAGAATTGGCAAATAAAACAAAGATAGTGATCACTAAAGCTACACCAATTAAGTTCATTTTAAATTGAGATTAACCCCGGTATAATTATGGAGAAATTACATGCATCAATGTGAGGTATGCGGTGGAAATTCAATACGTGTTATAATAGATGTGACAAGTATAGCTTATTAGAAAACTTGACACTTAATCAAAATCAGCTCGCTAAACATAAAGCAGCCTACGTAGTAATTTAGCACACCATTGTAATATTAATTGGTTATCTCTTCCCAAAAAAAAGGAATCGGAAAAACACGAAACACGAAAAAAAATCCAATTCAGGAAAAATATACATGTCAAATAAGGGTGTAGCTGTAGGTGTATCTACTCAAAACTGATACAATCCTACATGTATATTGTCGAGAATTACTTATCGCACCTTCCGCTTTCACTTGAAGTTGATGTATCGTTGAAATTTCAGCAAATACGTCTAGATACGTAAACCTCCATTTCATAAAAGGGGGAAGTTCAGTCGGGCCTTTTTGCGGCAGTAGATTGAGGCTGCTAGTAACGAAGTGTCAATCCCAACGACAGTGATTTCCGGTCAGATTTCATCCTACAATATCTTTTAGCTCAAACTCTAAGACACTCAAGATTTGGGTATCAAGCAGCTTGCTATTTCGATATGTATCTTGGTGTGAAAACTTGAAAGCATGGTAATTTTGTAAGAAAATAAACTTGTTGGTAAAACAGATCTCTGTATGCTGGGCTATTCCTAGTTTTATTCTGTTAAAAATGACTTGTCTCTAATCTACCACCACACTAGTAACAGAAAAAAACAATTAGATATTGAATTTCAATAATAACAATAGTAGGAATTGGTGTTAATTATGACAAGATTCTGTTGTTTGGGGCTTAACGCGGCAAGTGTAATAAAAAATTTATTTCTACGTTCTGGCAAACATCTTACATCAACGCGTACAAATATTTAAATTAATGCATTGCAGGTCACGCAATCAGTGCAAACATGTAACTTGTGTTGAGACAAAAATAAGGCACACATGACGCTAACAAAAATTCACATCTGCAAAATAAAAATCGTGATGAATGATGATGGATGTTTCGATCCATAAAAAAACTAAACGCCGCAGTAGTTTTATAAGTCAGTAAAATTAAATTGGAGACAAAAAACCTACAAGAAGTGATTGGCAAAGAACGAAAATAGTCAAGGTAAGAAAATAGTCAGATCGCTGGGGGTTTCTAAAGAGTTAACGTGGGCGACGCCCTTCCTAGCAAAAAAAATATATAAATTAAATTTTTGGTTACAGGGCAGCAATGCTTTTATGAAACATTGTAAAGTAGATAGACATCCGATTTGCGCATTCTAGGCGGGCACCGTTGTTTTTAGAACAATACTATGGCGCTTCGGTTTATTTAAAACCAATCCAAAAAATGCTCATGTTTATTTAACGATACGGAGAAATACAAGGAATCAGTTTAACAAAGTTTTAATTAAATATTACAAATTATATTGAATACAACAATGTTAAGCTTAAAGGAACAATTAGATAACAGATTAAAATGCTAGTATGACAATTAAAAATTACATGAGACTACCAGGGGAACCTGGCCGGGTTAGTCACGAATATCGCCCTCATGTAAAAAATTTTCACCAGCCGCCACTGAGGAAAATATGTTATTGGTTTCTTACAGGGTGCAAAATAAAATGTTGTGAGGATGAAGGGAAAACATTAAACATAAACACAGTTTTCAGAAAAAGAAAAACTATCTAGTCTGCGAGTGAGAGTCGTATTAAAATAGAGGGAACCTACAGCTTCAAGTGGTTTCTACAAATCCTGAAAACTCATAGATCACGAAGTAAATTCCAAAGTTTGTTCGCACTAGTTCAAAATCAATCCGAACTGAGAACAACGTTATTGCTACACAAGAAACTGTTTTACGAGGTCCAAACAAGTTTGTTTCCACATTGTATTTAGAGCTTAGTTTACTAAAACTTGGAGCGCGGGTAATTTTACATAAAGACCTCAAAATGAAACAGTACCACATTCAAATCATACGAAAAGCTAACCGACCATTATAAACAATCAAGAATAGAATGGTTTGCTTCAAATAATACAAGAAGTCGTAAATAAGGTCATGTTTACAGATTAAGCTGTTATTCATGTTAGTTGGCGAGTAAATACACACAACTGTGTAATGTGGAGCTTGTATAATTCACGATGTATTCAAAACTCAAATCAACTTGATGTATGGTTTTATGTTTCAACCAAAAGAATAATTAGGAACTACATATAAATATTTCTGACACGATCTGACTATTTTCATCAAACCGGAACGATCTACCACTTGACACTATAAGAGACTTTTACTCCTTTACAGATTTATAAGTAGAGGAAGATCTTTATCGTGGTCGGTATGCTCACCAGATTATACAGCTTGCTAGCTGTGCGGCATGGATAAGGAGAGACTGTATACAACAAAACCCCGAAAAAAAGGCGTGTTAAAGGTCTTCTTTGGGCGTGTTTGGAAATACAGTCAAGTATTCGTATATTAACGAAGATAATCACAGAATATAAGAACCGGGCAATAGAGCAGTGTTTAAGATCGCTGGCTTTGGCAGTACTCTACTAAACGTGCTCTGGCTCGAATCCGGAGCGTGGTGAATCTGGGTATATATGTACTTTTGTGCATGTTAGATGGGGGAGGGATATAACCCTGGCAGTTGCTGCCCTTCGTAATGTGTAACCAAAAAACAAGATTTAGTAGATTGTAATAGATAATAAAGTAGAAACATAAACATGGCAGGTATAAATAGCACGTAATAAGGATATGGAACATTAAAAGCTGTCGAGCAACCGGTACGAAACTTGTATTTTCAAAATTTTTAA
This sequence comes from Ctenicera cuprea, assembly GCA_958336395.1. Taxonomy (NCBI): domain Eukaryota; kingdom Metazoa; phylum Arthropoda; class Insecta; order Coleoptera; family Elateridae; genus Ctenicera; species Ctenicera cuprea. The sequence continues at coordinate 4,019,213 of OY284487.1, read as the reverse complement.
CAATTTCGATGTTTTCTAACGATATTCATAAATTTTTCAAAACTTTTCAAAAATTTTGTAAATTTTGGAAATATATTTATTTTTGAAAAAATAAAATATTTTTAAAAATTTCAAAATTGAAAAATTTTAGAAATTAAAACAAAAACTCGAAAATTATCTTCACTTTCGAAACTATTGAAAACAGAAAATATTGAAATGTTTTCAAAATCAGTATTTTTTGATATTCCAAAATTACGATATATTCGAATTTTTCAGAATCAATCAAAATTTTTAAAATATTGAACAGCGAAAATGTCGAATATTTCGAAAATATCGTTAATTTAGAAAATATTACAATTGTAAGTTTTGAAAACTTCGTAAATCTCAATATTTAAATGCCTAAAAAATTTGAATTAAAAAAAATGAAAATTTGAAGATTAAAAATGTAACTTTGTAATTTTGAAACTATTGAAATTTTTTTAAAACTATTGAATATGAAAAATTTTGAAGTTTTTGTAAAATTATGAAATTGTCTGATTTCCCGTATTTTCTTTAGTAACAATATTTATTTGTTAAATATGCAAAATACGTAATTGCCGTTTTGACAATTATTCAATAACTAGACGGTTCTGATAAGAGAATAAAAAGAAATTTTTTTTCATGAAAAATTGTTCCTATTGTCGTTTAACACGTTTTAATTCAATTATCGTTAAAAATTAGCACTTATGTCAATTGATTTTTAATTCTAGACTGTGGTTTATTGACTTTATTCGTGTTTTTCTTTTCTAAATATTTTATAAAATAATTTTTAAATCCTACTTTAAAGAAATAATTGTCAACCGTCAAATAAAATCAGTTTCGACATCACAAAATCAATTTTTGACATAAACCATTTTTTGATATTGAACATAAAAAAAGTTGCAGAGCAACCGTTCGGCTTTCACACTTAAATATTTTTTAAATTTTCATAAAAATGGCGGCTGGTACAAGTTATTAAAAATTTTGAATTTAGCGCCTTATTACCCAAAAGCAGGTTGTCAAATCGCGGTCAAATATTTTTTCGTAATAGCTCCATAGAGATACAATGTTACGGTACACAAATATTATTGAAAAGTTAAAAGCTATAAAGTGAAAAAAATTTTCGGAAATTTAAAAAAAAAATATTGACAAAAACTGGCCACACGATTTTTTAAAACTTTTGTTTGATTGTAGAGCTGAGGATGAACTACAATTTGGTTTGTGTCTTAGCTCGAAAATTTCTCTCTAACGCCTTCTATGAATTTTTGATTTTTTCTATTTTCTCAAAAACTAGGTATCAGATCAGGATAAAACTTAATAAGGGAAATACCCTAAAAGTGCACAATGTTACAAGTTACTAGAACTTTTAGAACTTTTAAAACTGAGAAATAAAAAATATCAAAATTTTGACTTCTTCAAAAACATGCTGCTCAAAAACTGCTCACACGACTTTTTTTTGTAGACTTGGCTATGGATCAGCTACAATTTAGTTTGTCTTCTAGTCTGTTAACTTTTTGGCGATACCTCCTATGAATTTTTGACAACTGTAAATTCCTACCCTTTTATTTAATAAACGGGAGCCAATAAAAAGTTTCTGATTAGGCTAAATTACTGATGGGTAACAGTAGAATAAAGTTTTCAACTTAATTGTTATATATAACATTATTGGGGGGGGGGAATTATCTCCCTCTCACGCAACGGACGAACGAATTTGCAAAAAATCGATTTTCTTCGCAAACAACTTGGAAAAAATTCAGCGTACTATCAGTATACCTTACAATATCACTGGCTCTCTCTCTATCTGACTCCTTTGCGTTGACCGAAGCACACAGCTACCTGTCGACCTTTGCTTTACTATTCTCTCTTTGTAGTCAAAGTTGGGGCGTAACTCATTAATAATAGGATACTTTTGTGCAGTGCTTCAGTCATTTTTTAATTTGGTTATGGTCGTTTTTTGGCAATTATCAACTGTTTAGGTAAGCGACCAAAAGAAAAGAAGTGTTTTCCGAATGAAAAGTTCATATTGTCATTTGACATGTTCGTACCATAGCCTAAACTTTTTGAAAAAAAAATCTAAAAACTATGGTGGGAGCCTTGAGCGTAGTAGGAAGATCGCGCTTGCGCAGATAGGTTATTCGGCATGCGTAAAATACGAATCTAAGCTTCTTTTCCGAGCGCGTCTGTAATGTAGTTTCCCTAGCCAATGAACCTCGTTTTCATGCGAGCTTATAGTGGAGTTTTTACTAATCTTGTGGGTGTAATGGCTTTTCTATGTTAAGGCGTCTGTGCTGTAAAGTGTATACAAACTCAGAGACGCACACAAACACCACTGCAGTGCCCGCTTTAGCGGTCTCACAAAGCCCTTAAACGTACTTGTTAGTTAAAATGTTTAGGTGGAGTAGCTTGCGTCAACGCCATGAAACATTACCACAAGATCTACTCCGGCGCCGTCTACCAGTAACAGCACGTACTAATTATAGAATACTATTATAAGTATAATATTAATCTGTATCTGTAATATAGTAAGAAAATAAATGTGGTAATAAAAAGGTATGACACCCCGAGAAGAAGAAGCTTGCTATACACGTACGAAAAAATTCAATAAAAAAAAATAAATAAATCAGTTCACGACCTTGAAAACCATCATATTACCCTCCTCTACTATACTGCGTATAGAGAGAAAGGTAAAACGGAGAGGATTCAAAAAAACATAGCGATGGTATTGATATTAGATTAACCGAAAGTTTCGTTGTTAAAATCAATATAATATATTGAATGAAAATGTAAAAGTTATATATTGCTGGTCATTGCTGTATATCGGCCTGTCGCCTGATCGAACCTTCGCCCTAGAAAATCACCAAGATACGGCAGGAAATTAATCAAGCTCATATAGTTCAAGCAATTACCAAACTTTTGCTAAGAGAAAGGTCTTCATAAAGCCCGTCTTTTCATGCTTGAATACAAACTAGACGTTTGTTGCTGTAGAGACGAATCGCCGCATCAATACCGTTCCAACACTAATAGGGAACAAGAGGTAACACATAATTGATAGAAAACGTTTCGTTTACGGTTATGGTAACCTAGTAAATGTGGTAAAAGCTTTACCAAGATATTCCTCATGTGGTGATGTTCAAATATCGTCATCTGTCTTTAGCAAAATATTGGGTTTATCAAAATCGTAAGCAAAAACACGAACAATTATATAAAGGGGGTACAAAAATGTTTGCTGTGTGCGTGTTTTCTGAACAGACACGTTCTGCTTTAGAAATGGCGAACGGAACATCCAAAGTTATGTTACTGCAGTATTGAGAGTTTCTTGAAGAAGTGGAACTATGCGGAGCCGTCCCAGGAGATGGTCGCCTCGGGTGACAGTTCTAGAGACATCGGTAAAAACGTTGGGGTGGATGATGTACCGAACTTCTTGCTTGTTATGGTCTCTTCTCTCTTTATTACACCCTTTGGAGTCGAAATCTGATTTTCCATTCCGCTTCGCTCACATTATTCCCCGCTCCGCTTGTTATGATATGTAGCCTTGATGCGGTGTATCCGGAATGAAGATGGATATAATATTGGTTTGCTTAGTGTTCTTATTGTTTACTTCGTTTTTGACGATGTCATCGTTTATATGCGCAAAGCGAGTTTATTTTAGTTGCAGTACGGTAAATAACGTTTTGCTCGACCTAAATTCGGTAATAATTCGCAAGATTCCACAAAATTCGCCCGTGTATCTTGATAACTTTGATAGTTTACATCTTTAAATTTGAAAATTTATAGCAAGCTGTACGTCTTCCACGGCCGCTTTACACTGCACGTTCTTTAGGAACGATGGAATTTCTGACGATAATGTTGCAAGCAGAACAAAGAAAATGAAATTTACTGCACTCCACGGTAAGCCGAGCATCAAAAATAGATGGGATGTGCATAATAAGTGCACTGATGGATGAAGATATTTGGTCGTATTGAATTCTTAAACTGGCTTCGTTTAGATACAAAAGAAACCTTTCGCCGTGCTCCTGCCGTATATCAACCGCTGTCCCCCAGAGATAATTGGGGCTGATTGGAAAACTGCAGGGATAATTTATTTTTCTCTGCAGTCGAGTCATTATACTGCCAACTTTCTCAATTACTTGTCAGGAAAAAATATTGCAAGCGGAAAAACAAAACAGAATTGAGAAAAGCCTGTTACAAAATTTGTTAATTTATTGCAGTAATAAATTAATTAAATTCGATGAATAGTTTTAATATTTAAAATTTTCCATTACGGGAACGGCAGAATTTATACAACTCGTAAAATACAAACGCTTAAGGAATTTTAAATAAGCTATCAAATGTGTTGTACAAAATCGAACAGGTCAGATAGTTTAATTAGAAATGAGTCTTGATGGGTGACCGTACATTATTGAACACGTCTTTGCTCATTTGTTTTTGTGTTAATGATAGAAATCTAAGTATTTTCTGTTACTTCAAGTTGTAATTTTACGAACACAAATTCTAAAACTTTAAAATAATTTTATTGCAATTTCTGAAATAAATTGTTCTGTCTGGACTGTTATTTTGATCAATTAAATTTTAATTAAAATTTTCAATTTTGCACTCTTAAATGACGAAAACTGTCAAAAAGACGTAAAGTTTGTAAAAGCTGTATATTTGTTTTTTCTGCGTGTTATAAAAGTTATTTATTCCACCTGGCAAATAGTTCGATGGCTTTCTATATCTATTTTTACGTATAAATTCTGAAAGTTCAAACTCTTGAACTCAACTGGGATATAGAATGCTAAACAAACCTTTTTCCTGTTTTAGTAAAAGATGATTTATGCATATCTACTACTCATATTTTAAAATGCAGATGGAAAACTAAACTTTTCTATTTTTATTTAGGTGGAACGGTCTTCGGATTAGACTGCCAGCTGAGCTTTTCTTGCGATTTTATACGTTGTTTTACTTTTTATACTGAAATATGGAAATCTAAATTGCGTTTTCTTCCAGTCACTTAATAATTTCTGACGTCAAAAAATGAATTTTAGGCGTCACAAGTTGAATTTGAGATGCCGCAAACTATTTTTTAACGTAGAAAATTAAATTTTTTAATGTCTAAAAACTATCGAATTTCGAAAAAAAATATTTTTCTATTAAATCTTGTATTACAATTTTTTATTCAAAAGTGTCATTTTTCACATCTGAAAACGTCAAAATTAGTTTTAATGTCCAAAAATCATCGAATTTTAGATAAAAATATTTTGCTATTAAACCCTGTAATAAAACTTTTGATGTCAAAAATTCATTCATTGGCTTTTGATAACCGTTCAGGAAATTACAGGTAAAATAACAAAACGTCAATAATTAATTATTTGACGTCACACAATTTTGACGCCGAAAATTAATTTTTTATGTCTAAAAATCGTGGAATTTCATATAAAAATATTTTACTATTAAACCGTGTAGTAGATTTTTCGACGTCAAAAATTCTGTAAATAAACCTTTGAAAACCGCACAGGAAATTAAAAATAAAATAGCAAAAGAACGCCAGTAATTAATTTTTGACGTTACAAAATTTTAACGTCAAGTATTAATTTTTTAATGCATAAAAATCATAGAATTTTATTAAAATATATTTTTTTATTAAACCTTGTAATAGAATTTTTGACGACAAAAAACCATTTTTTGACATCTGGAAAACGTTCGGGCAATTAAAAGTAAAATAATAACAGAACGTTAACGTCACACAATGATGTTCATAAATAAATAGGTTCAAAATTAATAAACACAAACTAAGCTTGACCCAAATATTGAGAGCAAGAATTACAATAACAAACGCGCTGGTAACAAACTGCTGCGATTACACTAACAGCTCGCATTTAAGAAGAACTAACCGCTTTCTTAGGCTACGCCTTACGGTTTTTTTTGGGTAACTTGGATTGTATAATCTCAGCTCTCAGCTGCATGCGTGATCCGGATTTAATAAACAGAATTACAGCAATCGCTATACAATTTATAAAAATTAGACTGCGGTCCGCTACACTGCCTACGTAATTAGTTTATTTATTATTAAAAAATAACAATTAAAGCGTGAGGAATAGCCCACGGGTTCCTCTAGTAGTATTATATTTACTGATAAAAGCTGAAAACGTGTCTGAACCCGGACGGAATTTAGTACACTTTATTTAGAACAACATGTTCCTGAAATTTATTTTAAAAATTTAGCTATTTGGAACATTTCGTTGTATAAATTCTTGTTTATCACGTGAAATCCACTTTTATTAAGTAGGGTAATTATGTAAAATTGAAAATTCTTAGAACTTAGTGATTTCGTGCAAAGTGAAGTGGAGTTTAGTGCCGCATTATACTGAATTTAAAAAAATTGTTTTGTTGTAAAATATTGTTTTATTCGGTGTAATTATGGTATATGCCCTCGACACATTACGTTTTGTGAATTTAATGTAAGCACCCTATCCTGGGTACTGTTTCCAATAATTTATTCTGAAACAAATTCATTAGCATAATGTTTATTAAATTAACACGTAGGCTTTCCCACTACAATTATGCTGTTGAGTTTAGTATATTAAACTAGAGGTTTTGCTCCAGGGAAAAACAATCCAAGCAGTTCCGAACTAAATATTAATTTCCCTTAATTGTTTTTTTTAAGTTCCATGATCAAGAATTTTCTAATATAAACAGGAAAATTTTTTATTTCGCTTACAACACGTGTTGAAACCATTCAAGCGCACCCCGAAGCAAAGCATAAATGTTAGACATTTTCTGATAAGCTTTCTTTATTGTCATGTTTTGGCAAGTGTGCAACCTATAAAATATCCGAAGCACATTAGATGACTGCTGCAATATATCCGCGAATTGCTCGATAGAATGATTTATTAGCTCATAAATAAGGGGCAGATGGTATCTTCTGGTCTTATCAACTAATAGGACGCAAGTGTAAACAAGAAAGGGTCTAAGCCAAATATTACCAAAAAGCTCCCAGTAGGGAAAAGTCGCGGGGACTTGCCCCTATAATGGCAAGGAATTGCTTGCGGAACTTCTTATCAGGGGCCCAAAATAAAGCAGCACTACGTCGTTTACTAGACATACTGTTATTTTGTTACTTAATTTGGGCTTCAGTTCTCCCCGGTTGTTGTTGGGTAATTGTGCTCCTTTAAGGTTTTACTCGATTATGTAATTTTTTGGCTGAAAGATTAAAACTTTGTTCGAGTCTGACAAAACAAAGAATTGAAACGAAAACTAACTGAGCTTTACAATTACATAAGTAAATACATCATACAGCATTGCGTGTATAATTCACATTTTACCTTGCTTTTATAACATCTACAACTGATTTATGTTTAGATATCTTCCTACATACAAGTGGCGTGTACAAGGCTAATAAAATCAAGTATTATCGAAATAACAATAACACACATTATGCTAAAGACTTCTTGATAATTAATTTCTTTCGTAAATTACATAATTCTGACAAAAAAAATATTCTGCATTGGAAAACAACTCCTAAAGTTGCCTTGAATTAAGTCAAGAAATATTGTTAAATGTTAGACATGTACTTAATGTGTCCAGCAATACTGCATATTTTGAATCGCGCAACAAGTTTAACGATTATAAAATAAATATTTAATATGTATAGCGTAACTACTAACTAATCACCTTAATGTTTATTGTTTTTGACAAAAGTATAATCCCGACCCAGCAAGAGTAAAAGCAAATAATCATTAAGATTGGTGTATTGAAATTATTACAATTCTATTATTTTATTATATATAATATTTGTAGTACTCTACCTTTAAATTGGCTCTGTTTGTTTGTGTTTTTAATTTTAATTTTCACATTTTCTTGCTACATATAGTTGTCCATGTAGGAATACAGGCTCAGCTACATAAATTTCTAGTTTTTTAATTGTCTGCAATAACCCTTACTAATTGTTATTGCGTCTGCTAGTCGAAAATTGTTTTGTTGAAATAATTCAGCACCCGTAGGTAATAAAATATTTGTATTATTTTTTGTTTGGTCATCTCATCTGCATCTCTCCGCGGAGATAGTTTTGGTACTAAGAGCTAGTAGTGTTCCAACAATACAGACATATAGTGTAAACCTAATTTTTATCAAAAACCGTATTAGTTCGATACACAAAATTATATACAATTATGCGCAATATATAATAAACGCGTACAGATCTGGTTTCTAGTAGTGGGACCTGTCATCATGTAAATTTCAGACAAGTGGGAGGGATACGGATTTAATATATAACTAGCTGCACCCACCGGCTACGTCCAATATAGTCCCAATAAAATGGACCTTTAACATTAACATCAGAACCGGTAAACTGGTGGCACGTAGGGATACGGATTTACTATAAGAATATATAGATGAGTTCCCTGAGGTGTAAGTGCTTACTGAAGTGATTTAAATTTTGTAAGGACCTTTTGAATGTGGGAATCTAGCAAAAACAGTCCGAAAATTTCCGAAAACAAAATCCCGTGAAAAAAACAGGAAAAACAGTACCGGAAAAAAATTCAAGATGAGAAACCTTCGTAAAAATCTAGAAAAACAATCTCCAGTTCAAAATCCAATAAAATTTCCGCAAAAAAACTATTTAAAGAACGGAATAAAACGTAAACTTAGGATTTTTCCGCACATCCAGGGTAGTGCCTTAACGGAGATTTTCTAAAATGTTTTGAAACTAATAAATAGGTACTAAAAAGCGGGTTAAAAATTTGCATATAATTTCAAAATAAAACTCGCTCTTATTCATATAAATTGAAGAACATGGAAAACACACGTGTCCTTTCTAGAGAAAGCTCTTTCTTACTTATACAGTGATGAACCATCAAGCAAATACACGGCCACAACGACTATGGAATTGATATCTTCCATATTCTTATCGCGCTCGCGTACTAGTACATCCGTTTTTTACGCATAAAAGTTACTTTAGTCAATTTTTTATATATGTATAATACTTGTTATACTGGATACGCAACAAGACAACGAGGCCGACAACAGCCCGCATCTTGAACGGTATTTTAATTTTTCTTCTGTAACATTTTTATTTTTTAAATTAAGAAAAAAATTTTGCTAGAACGTCCGTTTTTTTACGCATAAAAGTTACTTTAGTCAATTTTTTAAGTGTCTCATTTATTTGGAAAATAACACGAGTTGAAAATAAACCGTGCCGCTCAATAAAAGCAAATTCCTAAAGTTCCATTTCGCCGCAAAGAACAATGTATTTGTTAAACTTTAAGAGGCGGTTTAACATACTAAATGTGATGAAAAGAAATTGAAATTTTTAGAGCATGCAATTTATATATATGTAAAATTGAAAAATGGGGTATTTTGCAGTTCCCCTTTCCCCCTTGGAAGACTCGCCTGCGATTTGTTTGATTGACGGCCACTTAGAACGTGTTCCTTACATATTTTCATGCATTTTCATATAAAGAAAATCCATTTCCAAATAAGTTAAAACAAAAATCGTTATTTTAACAGTTTTAGTTGCTCGTGGACTGGACTATTTAGTGGTCGTTTAAAGCCAAACAAGCTATGATTCATTTTAGCATATAATCACGTCATCTTAATGTACCGTTTTGTATACGTCATCTAACTAAAACACATAAGCGTATGCTTTATCTTCACAATTTTTTTAAATTTATAATGTCCATTCATATTATAATTTATATATTTTTTAATAATTAATAAATTATTTTTATCACACCAAAACGCGGCAAGTTCCTGTTTCTATTTTTTCCAAATACTTCGTTCAGAACTACAAAATTAAGTCAACAAATTGAATCCAATTTACTACTCTTGTAGTTTCTAGTTCCTGTGACATATTGGTGTTAAATGTTCTGTATTATCGAATTAGACGAGAATCAGGGGGAGAAAATCAGCTTAGAACCTGAAAAGTGTGAACAAACAGTTTAGTGGAAACTAAAATTCACCGACTTAAAACTTTCAGGAAAACCATCTTAAATTTTCTTAACAATGTTCATATATATTTTATTTCTTGTTTTTATTAAAGATAAAAATATTCGAGGCACAAGTTTTGTTGCATCATCCCACGCACATTAGTTTATGTCAGGAACACAAACCAACATCCGGGGAAAATGCTTCTCACTGTTTTCTTATACTTTTTTTCTCTGTACGGCCAAATCACGTATTCAAGACCAGCTGGAATGTGGAATGTACTCAATTTCTGCTGCTGTCAGACAGAACAAATTTCAAGTTACTAGTAGTTCATCCTGTTTAGTTCGAGTAACTTTGGTATTCTGTATTTGGCTATTTTCGCAACTCATTTTCTTAATTTTGTGTAAACTGTAAGAGTTTTTGAATTGGATCTTTTTCGTTGGCGTAAGGTAGCACAATTCCAATCTTCGCGGCACATAATCTTTAGTTTCTTAAAAACGTCTTGGCTATGCAAATTTCGAAAGATAATTTAATGCAAATGACATTGGACGACGCACAATTAAACTGCGTTTTAAACAAGGCGCAACCGCTCCTTAATGACGGTTTAATGTAGTTTTATTGCATCAGTTAAGGGTTTATGTCTTCGAATATCTACGTTCTTGTGATCTGTCGGCTTCGTATTCAGCCATTAAATGTATTAATTTAACATAAGTATCGCATTGTTGCATTTAAGATGTCTCTTTTGTTACGTTGAACATTTCAGTCGACATTGTTACAAAATTGCGTTACAATATTTGAATATGTGTTGTCATTTAGCACTTCATCGTAATTTGGAAACGCCCAACAAACGTTTGAATTAAAATTAATGCTGAAACACACGCGTGAATGTAAACATATGTGGTTGGAAACTAAAACGTTGAGAATGTAAATCTCTATTAGCAGTTCTGCAAGCAAATTTATACTTTAATCAACAAAGGTGTTTGAATATATGTATTATACATAACTATTTTATTACAGTTACCAGTTTGTTTAATTTTAAAAATTTTAAACTTATGTAAATTACATAACAACGTAGATTTTTAAAGCTTACCGTTGAGAACAATTTTTCTGTTAAAAAATTGTACAGCACAACTATGTTACCTAATGTGTAAACAGCGGACATTTAGTAGCAGAGGAGCAAAAAATTTCGATAAAATTCAATAAGTAAACAAAAACCATGGCCGTACTCAAACACATTAAGTTATACGTGAAACATATTGGACAAGAGATCTAATTTTTCGGATGAGAATTTAGAAAAAATTGTTGTGTACTGCAATTCTTAAGTTTTTTATTCAACGGTGGTTTTCTGCCCCATATGAATGTTGATAGTTCAAACTTTTTTTTCGTTGAACTTTTTCGTTGTATTAATGCATTTACACGTTCTATTTTCATTCATTCGTGGTTGCTATTTTACATTTCAATTTAACAAAATATTCTTGTTTCACAAAATAAAGTACTTTTAAAACTCGGCCATTCATATTTTACGCTTATGAACTCTGTTGTATTTTATTTTACTATTGCACAAGCTTCAATTCCGGTTGACCAAATAAATAATAACTACCTGCACAAGCTAGATTAAGGTCAAACATATGAATGTGTTGCCATTATATGCTCGTAGATAATTCGTTAAAAAAGTTAGGTATGCGCCAACTATACATTTAAAGGAATTATGGCAAAACTAATAATTGATTGCCTACTGAAGAAATACTAGACTAGAAATACGGACTATACAATGTGCAATGTCCACAAATAATATTATTATTGAGTTGATCAACACTCGTTTTTGCTGCAAAGTAAATTGTGCTGATTAAGCAAAGTTAAATGATAAAAATGCTGTGTTGTTTGCCACGCTATGTACATACCAGAGCTGTGTGTTATTTCCTTCTATTATTAACGTATTAAAAGATTATTTATACATTCAAGTCTGCAAACAAACATCGTGCAACAAAACCCTACAGCGGTGTTATTTTAATTTTTATTGTTTGTTATTTTTTTTGGTTCGCTGAGTTTGGGAATATTTTTTTTCGAGGTTTTGCAGTATTAATGTAATTAAAACGAAAAATCTAATAACAACCAAATCCGGATTTTCAGATATGTGTATTTTTGTAGACCGATATCCAAAAATAGAACCAGCAAAAAAATGGGTGGGTATTAGAATTTATTCGCATTTCTATTCATTTATACGTTAATATTGCATATTATATATTTAAATTTGGATTAAATATATTATTTATATTCTGATCCAGGTTTCAAATTTTTTTAATGCAATGCAGGTTTGGATTACCCAAATATTAGTTTATTTGAGATATGAGTTTTTATATGCTAAAAACTGCAATTCGAGCACTCAAAATTATAAAATCCGAATTTTTAGGTTTGGTTTCACATTTCCAATTTATGTTCAATAAATAATTTGAGAACCTACTAGCAATGTGGATCCATCTACATACTGCAAGTTCACAAAGTTCGTTCGTGAGGCAGGGAAAAGTGGAGATTTTTAAAGGCTCGCAAAGTTAGAGCCTCACAAGGTCAGAGCTTCACAAGGTCAAAACATCACAACATTACATAAATTACGTTGATTGCAGCTGGTTTAACAAGGTCACATAAATTACCATGATTGTGTCAACTACTTTGACTGAAGGTCAGTTAATTGTCTGGGAAACCACTTTATTAAGATGATTAAAACTGCCTGTAAAAATCTTCTTCGCAAAGTCAGACCCTCACAAGGTCCGAAAATCACAAGGTTACATTAAATATTTCTGTTTTTACCTGTTTTTCCTTCGTTTCAAGAAGATTTTTACAGACAGACAATTTGAATTATGTTCAATAAAGTGCTTTTCTAGACACATATTGGCCTCCAGTCAAAGTAATTGAAACTATTCGCAGTCATCCATCCATGCATATATAAAAGCTCAAAGGGTTTTTTCTCCGGTTTCTCCAGCGGCTACCGCTTCACCAATTTGGACCATTTTTTTTCAATGAAAGGTCTCTATCCTCAGATGGAACATGAAACATTTTTATATTGTTATTCTACGTCGATTGTTCTACAATAATTATTTTAATTTATAATATATATGAAGGTCAGCTAGACGCGCGTCACTTGGGGCGCCATCTACAAAACCGCCGCGTCTCATTATTGGAACTAATGCATCACGTGACGCATTTAGACGGGTCGACCAACACGAGTCTGTCAGTGCATTGTGCGCTGGGGTCTCACTAGTGGTATTTTATTTGACCTTGTTAAACCAGTCGCAATCAACGTAATTTATGTGACTTGTGATGTTCTGACCTTGTGAGGCTCTAGAACTCTCCACCCTTCCCTACGAAAATAAGCATTTTGAAAAACAGCAATATTAGTATATAGAAGGTGTAAATAAAATGGCGAAAAAAAAGTAGGCGGGGTGAATATTTAGGGCTCTTAGAAGAATATTTTGTTTGCATAATAATTTACTGATTCCTTTTCGAGTTATAGCCAATTTAAGAAAATTAAATCTGACAACGTTGTTGTCTGTAGCTACGCTGCCGTTATAAGTAAAAACACAGGAAGCTGAGAAAATCGGTGAAATGTTTCTGGGGTTTTTGACAGGCATTTTTACTTGTTTAAAGTTGTGTTTTATCTTAGTAAATACGTAGATTAACGTATCATGAAGACTAAGGTGAAACTAACTATTTTTTGAAAATTTTAGAGTTACTGTGTTTTTGCGTATAACGGTATTACTGTAAAGCTTGAAATTCAATAACACCAAATAGAAGCTTATTACTGTGGTAGTAGTTTCTTAATTATTAGTATTAGATGACAATTTTACAAAGAAAATAAGTTTATTTTAACAAGCCAAAACAAACAATTATTAGCCTAAATGTTCAAAATGACCACCTCCCTCCATGTGACAAGCTTGAGCTCTTTCCGAAATATTTCTTAGTACATTCTGGAGCATTTCTGGGGTGATGGTGGCAAATGCTTCCATTATTCGCCCTTCCAATTCAGCCAAGGTGGAAACTGGAGTTGCGTACACTTTTTCTTTTATGTAGACCCAAAAAAAGAAGTCTAAAGGTGTTAAATCAGGCGACCTAGCAGGCCAAGCTGTGGGGCCACCGCGACCAATCCATTTTTGTGGAAATTGCTGATCTAACCATCTTCGCACTTGTATCCCATAATGGGGTGGAGCACCATCACATTGAAGCCACATTCGAGCCCTTGCAGCTAGTGATACATCTTCTAAAAGTTCCGGCAAATCCGTTGTTAAAAATGACAGAAAGTAATTTGCATTTATTCTGTTAGGTAACATGAGGGGACCAATTACCGCATCCCTGAAAATTCCTGCCCATACGTTTAAACTGGATCTCACTTGATGATTTCGTTCAATTTTGGCGTATGGATTTTGATTACCCCATTGATGTGAATTATGAATATTAAAGATACCATCCGGTGTGAAAGTAGCTTCATCTGTCCATAACATGTACCGTACGAAATCTTCATCGGCTTCCTGCTTTTCAAGTAACCATTCACAGTATGTAATGCGGTTGTAATAATCATTAGGAAAAAGTCCTTGAACCTTGGTCAAATGAAAAGGATAAAGGCCATCATCCGCTAATATCTGATGGACTGTTGTATGAGTTGCCCCTAAGTTTTGTCCAATTCCCCGTGTACTACTTCTAGGTTCTTCTTCAACCTGTTGAAGGAAGAACTTGTTCTTCTAGAGCAGGTGTTCTTATGGTTTTGGGTCGACCTCTGTCAATGTTACGAACTATGATACTTCCTGTTTCTCTGAATCTTTAGTCCATTCTTTGAATAACGTTTCTCGTTGGATGCCTTCTTTGAAGATATCTTTCAGCATACAATCTTGCTGCTCCTGCAAAATTTCCCCTACTCTCCCCTAATACGAGGTACATATCCGCGTACTCATCAAAGGTAAAATTCATGATAAAGAGTAAACAGCAAACAAGAACAATCAACAACGAAAACAATAATTAACACGAACCAAAGAAGCGACAAACAACAAAATTTAATGAAACAACTGGAAAGCTCACAAAAACGAACAGTAACAAAAAGAATTTTAAGGGTAATATTACAATACCAGCTACTGACAACTTGGTAGTGACGTTTTGACTAACGTTTCGTAAAACATTCACAGAATTCAACTAACGTGATTTTTTAAAACATAATAACGAAAAGCATGGTTGTCAAATTGTAAACTAAACATAGAGCCGCAGATTTGCCATTTAAAAAAATTGTTTTAGTTCATTGTAGAGACTCCAAAGGCAATAAGGGCACTTTGCCTCGTTTTAAGATGGCGGTTAGTATTGCATTTGTACACAAAAAGCAATCGTGCTAGTATGAATTACGAATGTTAGGTGTCATGTTTGGAGGTCTTTTGCTTAAGAATGAAGGCAATTTCAAATTTTTTATTATCAGTTTTGGTATTATCATTGACAGGTATAAATTAGGGTCCAAAAACGCTTTAGCAAAGATACAGAAGAGTATCGCTAGGAATGTACTATATTTATTGTTTTCTCAATTTTCAGTAATTTTTCTGACGTCTTATACAAACTTCTGAGCATATATTTAAAAATATAAAAGTTAACGGGTCTTACAATCTTCAGCAATTTTGTAAAATAATTAAAAAGCAGACATAGTTCGAAAATTATTGAAAATATAAAGGAAAATCGTTTATTGCGTTACGCATTTTCCAGGGCCAGTATCTAGTTATCACTTTGACCCCACCAAAGACTAGAAATGTTTATACTGCACCACGAGAAGCCCTTTCCAAATGTACTGCTTCCATCATATACAGGTCAAGCTCAAAATAGAACAGGTCAGTTTACAAAAACAGATTGGTTGTTAAAATAAATAAATCAGTTACTAGAACAAACTGAGCTGTTTATTTTATACCTGTTCGTTTTTCACAAGTTTATTAAGCAAATTACGGCGGGAAAATTGCTATTATACCTACCTAAATAGTTTTATTAATCAAAAAACCGAAATTTCCTATTAAATACTGATTTTATTTTCTATATTTTGAACCCAACAGGAACCACAATTATTTGAACAAATAAACGTTTGAATTTCAATTTTCTATGCAATTTGCTCCACATGTGTTTCAAATCGATATATTCAATTTACAGGAGAATTCGGGCATCTGACATTACAGAAATTAACATTTACAGAAGCCCAGCAACCGTAAACCCTATAATTTAGTTCAATTCGATGCAGATATTTGTGTTAAACTTTACAAATTAATGTATTTTAACCTTTTATTTTTAGCAAGTCAATTAAAGCTGAACCGCCCGAATTTAATAAGAAAAACTCGGGAATTTATTCCTACTGTAGCTCTAGGTAGGGAAATAAGGCTAAAATGTTAGTTTTTACTTCTCAGTTTAATTGATTATCCCGCGCCTTTGTTAATAGTTCATGTTGGATTTAAACAATAATTAAGGCAATCATGTCTGATTTAAGGAGAACAATTAGGCTGATTTAACGCTGGCTTGTAATCGCGAGGCGGAGTCAGTTAGTAATTGGGAACAAGTTAGCGGACAATACCTAAAGGAATAATACGGGGGGTATCCAGGAGCACACGTAATCCCCTTATCCTGTACCGTCAGTTCAATGCAATACAGTACTTAACCCAGATTACAGAGCGGCATTACAAAACCGGTGCTCCTAAAATTGATGTCGAAAGTTATATACACAGGAATTTATGAATGTGCTCGAGAGGGCTTACACGATATAAATCTGGCCCCATTTTTAAAACTTTAAACTCATTGTTTAAAGGAAGTCCTTGAAATGTCCTCCAGGCGAGTTATTTCCAGTCGGAAATTTTGCTGATTTAATTAAAATTGTGATTCACATGCGAAATGCGTTAAAATAAATAAATTAGGACACGCACCCATTAGCGCCCGCACACCTCATAACTCTAACGAGCCTGCCAACCACCGAAAACTGAAAATGAACCCTCCTCTGTTCGCTCTGATTGCCCTTATTTGTGAATACCACACTCGCACCCCCGCCGTAATGTATTGCTTACCTTTCAAAATTTCAATTGTAAATTCGCTGCTTCATTGTATTTTAAAGCGATATTTATACTAGTTAAACGTTTCGGGGAATTGCAAAGATAGGCCATAAAATTTAACAAACCCTTGTTTTATTGTCCTTTTAAAGGATGCGCTGTTCTACTTCGAGATGATACTAAAATTTACTTGCAAATTAAACTATCATGAACTTTATGATGCCATACTCTATAATGAATGTATTTACATTTTAAATTAAAATTTTGTTGTTTCATTTACCTGCGTTTACAAAATAATGTGACTACAGAGTAAACATTCTCTGAGCTGCATTCTAATTTTTAATCTACTTTCCTGGCAACTTCTGTTAATTAGTAAAATAAACGTACAATATTCAAATGCTTATTATTTAATTAGACTAAATCTTCTTGGCAAAAATTAATATTAATTAATATAAAGTCTTATTTGGAATTTATACGGTCGTTACAGCAGTTTCTCGATAGCTCAGTTGGTAAAGCATCAAGCCTAGAAATCTTGAGGTTTCGGGTTCTAATCTCTATCAAGGCAGATACTTGTCTCAACCTTATATTCGGACCGTAAAAAAGGAAAGAAAAACTATATATTTCGTTATTATTTCGTTAAAATTAATAATTGAAGGAATAGTATAAAAACAAAGTAATTAACAGTTTACAAGTCCATATAAAAGCTGTAATTTCCAAAACCACTGCAAACAATTATGTATAGTTTTCGGCTTAATTCTCTAGGAGTTTAGTAGGTACATAAATGAGCGGTTCTTTCTTTGGTTTTAATTTTTCAGTTCGAGTAGAGTTGGGCAAGATCTGCTCTAATACAGAAATATGTGAAAGTGAATCCAGATTTGGTGAGCTGTTGCCTAAACGCGTCGAATACGCCAAAGCCAGGCTACAGACCGACCTCAAAACTTTCATCTCCTCTCTATTACTATTACTAAAAACTCGAATATTTTTAATTTTACACTTTTAAGACCAATCAACCTTTTTAGGTTTCACTTAAAACCATGTTTTGCAGACTCACCCACTTACTGTTTGTTATGTATCGAAATGGCAAACCAATTAAAATCACACGCCAAATATATAAGATACTTTATTCAATATTCAAAGATGTCAAAATCAAAGATTATTCGAAAGCTTAAATGTGAGTGAAGAGTTCTATCTGCTGAAACAGGGTGAAACCGTGGGTACTCTAAGCACTGCTGCAGATTTAGGTTGTGCATGTTCTAATTGTATTTCCCTATCATTCACTATTACCTGTTAGAATTTGATGAACTTATTCGACGACGCGTGTATTGGTACTTATTATTTTCCGAATCGCCCCCTTTGACTGCTAAAACCTGATAATTTGCTTCAAATGCCACTTCCACCATTGCTGATTGCCGACTTCGCACCAATATGTAACTTTGCCTAACCTTCGAATTATTGTAGCTGGTGTTCACAATTTTTGATTTCTCAACCATAATCTCAAAATATTACGCTGTCCCCTTAAAAAATATCTCACCGCGCGCGTCCGCAACTCACGCCACAGAAACAATTTTGAAGGTGTCTCTTTTGTTACTGCGTGTGGCGTGCTACGCTATGATATCAAAAATCGACATATCAACGTCCCTACGCTCTTGTTCCTTTTGTCCTACATCGCTGCTTCAAAAGTATTTTTAAAAGTTTTCAGCGCATTTTCAGCGGCCCCATTACATGCCAGATAAAATGTCGGTGTTGTAATGCGGTTTATTCCATTTTTCTCCGAAAAAGAAACTTGAATTCTTTACCGGTTAATTGTGTCCCGTTCTCCGATACATCTAATTCTAGTACACCCAAACTTTGAGAAATTTGAGCACGGAATCTAAGAGAAGAATTTAAGACAAATCTAAAACTTTTTTACCGAACTCTCTAGCTTTGAAATGGGGGCCCTACAAGTTTTTGAAAATCTCGACTTTAACGCCCATTTGTTCAAAACGTAGTCGTCTGATCGGGATCAGCTACAACTTGTTTGAGAGCCTTTCGTAGGTAGTATACGATGAAGTAAAATTAATTTCGAAAATCCGAAGACGATCGCAAAGGCGCTGCTTCAAAAGTTTGAAAACTTTCACAAACATATTTTTCAAAAACTTCCCACACAATTTATTTTAAACTTTCTGAGCTAACAGAGCTTGCAGTGAACTACAAATTAATTTTTTACTACTCCTAGATTTTATTCTGACGCTTTCCAGGAATTTTTGAAGAATTTAAAATTGTTAATTATTATTCAAGAACGCAAACGCCGATCGTTATAAACTTTTTTCAGTTTGATAGACTATTTGAAGTACTTTATTAAAATCAGCAAGAATTCTCAACTATTGTAAAAGTTAAGAAAAAAAACTTTTTATTATCAACAACTCGTTTTCCGCTCGTTGCGTGATTTTAACTACGCCTCTCAATTAGCTCTAGTTAAAAACTATATTTTTTATTCTTTGCATACTTTTGATAACTCTTTAAATAAACCATTTATATCAACTTTTAGTTCGAAATCCGAAGCGCATCTAATTAGCTGTAGGGCGGGCGGTTCCGTTTTTACTTGTCTTATGCGGTATGCGACATCTTAGGGTTGCTTATATAAATTGTTTTCTTAGAAATTTAATAGTCGGTGAACTGCACAACGTTATAATTATAAAAAATTACACTTTTGCAAATACGGCAAGTATTAATATCTAGTATGGGAAAGTCCACTCTAAGTTAACAGTGTTTTTTAATTATACGTTTGAGAAGTTAAAAACAGACAAATTCGCGTATTTTTAAACAATGAAAAATTTTTTACTTAAATACTATTAATTTTACAACAAATAGTCATAAGGCACTCTCTGTTGGAATTTTACCACAGAATGTGAAAAAAATTCGTTGTATCGAAAAAAATTAATATTTCTTAATTGTTTAAACAATACTTGACCAGGTTTCCGGCCGGTAACATGCACTTGCATAATCAGTGCTTCATCCCGAACACGATCCCTTAAAAAAATTTAATCTGAAAAGTTTTCCATACTCATGCGCCAATACAACCTGGTCTGACTATTATAATTTTATAATTCATACGACCATACATACCAATTTTTAAAAATAACTCCTTTGTATTCTAACAGATAAAAAGTAAATAAAAATAATGTTGACTATTTTGAATCAAAGCTAAACATAACTAAACACCTGCGAAAGCTGTTTTTAAGGTTACACAAGAGCACACATGTTCCTTATCAGTTGTTATTTAAACGCGATTGGTCAGTGTTGATAGGCTTAAATAATTAGATTACATTTTAGTATAAATCGGGACTGAGCTGAGGTTAGTCAATTCCGGTGTAGAATTTCAAAACTGAATTGTTCAAATATCAAACGGAACTGTTAAATTGGATTTTCAGATTTAATAAACTATTTATTCATTACTAATATAGATGAATTCTTACCAATAAAAGTGAGTTGAAATAAAATTAACCAAGTGTAAGTTTTCGTGATTTTATGTGCGTTTTTAAATGTGTTCTGGATGTGGAAATTTAATAATTGGTTTTGGACCTAAGAATGAAGTAAGAAATTATTTTTTTAAGATTTTTTGAGTAGAATTTAGAAATCTATACTACTTTTCATTTCCTATGCCTACGTCCAGTAATTAGGAAAGAACTTCTGCCAATTCTACATTTTAACATTAAACTTCTGTTTGGGACTCAAACATTTCCAAAAAAAGGTTTTTGTTCGTTAACCTTAAAAAACTTTGAAACCAAAAGTTAAAGTAAAACATATTCATTCAATTCCTTTATTTTAAATCGAATTGTTGAAAATATCAAAGTACTATTTTTTAGGAACAGCAAACACAGCAGTTTTCACTGCATCCCTTTATTTCGCGTGATCATTTTAACGCTAGTGTATATAATAAAAACTATAAATAAATTTATTATTATTTAGAATAATACTGTATTATCGTTAAAAATTACAAATAATACACTTTACAAATAAAAATAAAAATTGAATGTTTATGTAATAATTAATGATCGGATATGGTTTTTATCCCTGGTTTCATTTAAAAAAATTATAATTTACAAAACAGAAAAATGTGTCGAATTTCGCTGTTTATAAAAATATATTACTCAAGAAACAGGGCGGAATTGGGGATGAAGTAGATGCATGGCTGTTTCTATTTTATCATTGTCATCGATACACAAAGAATTTTTAGTAAATTAAAATATAGGTAAGCATCTTTGGTCGTATAAAATTCTGCATTAGAATTTTTTGAATTGTTATTTTTGTAGCTATGTAGTGATTAAGTCAGATGAATAACCTGGCCAGAAAATTTCAAAACAAAACTCAATGTAGGTACAATTTAAACAATGAGATTATGTGTTATCATGAAGTTTCAAGTTTTAAACATTCAAATTACTTCGCAAGCTTTGAAAGATGTAAAAAAAATATTAAACAAATTATTGTTGGTAACAATACATTTACATATTCATGTCTCTTTTGTTAATCTAGAATGCTTGCAATAAAAAACGAATTTTGGAAAATCAGTCCCGCAGCATTTCTCATTTACTAGGTTATTAAAAAGTTTTTAAGTAAAAAGTTGTAATTAAAATTTGCCTTAATCGTAAAGTTATTATATCGGAGCCCAAATTTTAATGAAAATTTAATATACTTTTTTTATACAAGCTTTCGCTAAAAGCAAATTAAAAACGCCAAAGTTATTTAAGGTTTCCGAATAACTTTTCTTTTATATTTACCAACAAAATCGCGTATTTGAGTTCGATCTCTGAAACATACCGATGACTTGTTGAACCCTGTAAATCCACTTAGGAAACGCGAGCTTGCTGTTGGGCAATAATTTTAACATTTCTTACAAATTCTGTGTTTGCCCACGTATTCCAACTAACCTTTTGCGTTTTACATCCCATGAGAATTCCTGTCCCGTACAAAACAATTCAGACGACTTTGTATGTTTGCTGAAATGTTTAACTGATTCAAAATTCAGCAAGCAGTTGTTGATATTTGTGTTTGAAAACGGATCATAATCGAGGATTACTCCGATTTCGTGTATTTATTTTGTTTGGCAAACAAAAATTGATTAATTTTAATATAAACACAATTTTGTTGGTTTACAGTTACTGATAGTTATTTTAAACAAATTTGCCAGTAGTTTTAATTCAGGGTTAAACCTGAGTATGTTTAATCTAATAACAACCGCAACGGACCGACCGACCGTGGTTTAATTTCTAACGTTGTTTGCGAAAGGGAACTGGCAAGGGACAGAACATTCGATATGCCATGGTAACGAGCACCCGTTGTACCGAATATTACAGGAATTCCGATAATCATGCATGCGAACCTATTATGCTCAATATCGTGAAGGTATTGTATTAAATCTCGTCTTTGAAATCTCACATTCCGCTTCTAAACGTACGGTGGGTATTAAAGTATTGTCAGTTTGATTACTTGAGTCAATGTACTTATTGCACTAAATCATATTTGATTCTACATAGTGTTAGACTAACCTTTGAAGGAAATGTTTATCGTAGTCAAACCTTCTAAACGCCTGGAGAGCAAAGAAAATTTGTTTTAAAATATCAACCATAAGCGGTAGTGATTTATCGCTTTATTATGCCATCATTATACTGAAAATTGTACTTCTATTTTTTTCGGGTAAAATCTGTAAGGTATCAGTCAACTAATTAGCTTAGAGAAAATGATCAATTTGCATCTACAACGTTGCAGAAACTCTCTTTTGAGGACTTAGGTATCGCAGCCTGATGTCAATACTGGTAGCTTGTTCTCGTTGAACCGTTGTTAATTTGAGCAGGCGCGCTGTATGGGCGTATCTCAATCCGAACTGAAGATAAGGCTCATGTTAGGTGCCGCCACGTTAAACTAGACTGTAGCAAGAAAGGGAAGTCGTCTGCTGCTTAGTGATGTACAAGAAAGACAGTCTTGCATATTTGTCAGTTTTAGTGTCAACTAATCTATATTTGGTTGTGGTTGAATGTGATTTGAAAGCAGCCGAGAACATATTTATAATTTGTAGTACTAAATGTATAAAAATACGAACTGAACTTTACTGTATTACTTTATATTTTAGATATTGTTAGTCTTATAACTCTTGACTCGTGACTATAAGAAACCTCCTTTTAAACTAACAGGTAAGTGACTCTCCCGTTTCGCCAGAGTCTTTTTTTTTGTCACGCTGAAACTGTTGGCAGTTTTAGCTGTATAAGTCTGCTGGGGGTTCTCTCTTAAAATGAGGGGGATTAACATTCATATTTTACGACTCTTTGCAGGATCGTTCAAGCGAAAAATTTAAAACAGTTACAATTACCTTAAAATTTGCATTTTCTCGATAATACAACTGTTTGAAAACCGGGAGCAAACGATTCTGTGTAGTTATTTAAATGACGGTAGTTTGAAAACATTAATTGTACAACGGTTTCATAGAGAAATTTTACATGATATGGATGATGTTAGTTGGCTACCGACAGTATAATGACAATCATTGCCAATTGTACCCTGCAAGGCCCTCTCATTTAGTATTCCCAGGAATAAAATAAAATCGCAAACATGCTTTCTCTTAGTAAATTATTTAGGAAATAATCATGTCTGTAAAGTGCACTTAGACTCGAAATCAAATATTGATAGAGAAACAGCAAAACGTACTTCAAATAAGCATTCCTAGAGTGCACTTTTAGAGCAATTTTTCTTTCTTTACAGCTCTACTAACTTATAAGTTGTTTCATAGACGGAAGAAACGATGGATACTTGCACTGAAATATATTCAGTGCAGTAAGTAAGCGCTTTCTTTAATGTTTTTTGCCACTCTAGCACATTGTTTGCTACGACTTTATAAGGAAAGCGGAATCTCACTTCACCGTGTTTTAATAACCGGTTCTAATATAGTTAGATTTTGCTTTATTTTGTTTTGTATCTTGCTCTATTCTATTTGTACTTTTGTTAGCGGAAGTTCTTCTGAGTAACAAGGCGTAAGAAACAGGAAAATGCATTCGTAAGTCACTGCAGATAAATTTGAAAATAATATATTCATAAAGGTGAAAAATAAAACAAATCTTTGCAAGATTTTAAAACAGTACCACTAATATAATATTAATGCTACAAAACAGTTTAATAATTTCAGCTAAAAGAAATAGAGGGTGCGCATTTTATCGCGTAATCGACTTTTTAGTGTAGGCAACACACCTTGCATGTCGTAGGTTGCTTTACTGTAACGTCAGAACTACCTAATCACAATAATTATTAGTTCCGTTAAAACCACGAGTGCTGTTTGTTAATAAATTTTTCTCACGTTTTGATTGTCTGGGGACGTTCAAACACGTTTCCTTCTCTTGCTTTTTCATTCTTTGCTTCCATTTATTTGAGCGACCCTTTTATTTCTATTGACATTGCTGCACTGCCCTTTTCCCTAATTTTACCTGTGTCTGTGTCCATAAATTTTACACCCGAGGTAACCTGTATCTACATTAGTGTTGCTACTTTTATTACAAACGATGATTAAAGCTTCTCTCCCCTATTATTCAACACAACAAAATTGCACAACTTGTAAAATTACGATTTATATTTGCATAGCATGCGGATTATGACTGCTTGGATGCTATTTTTATTACACCTGAATTAACAAGCATCTCTCCACATACTCTATGTAAATCGAGCAAAGGAAAAGACGGACGTGGAAGCGTGCAGTTATTATAAATGTAGAGGCGGGCGAGTGAAATCCTGCGGAAACTGCAATTTCCGAGGATTGTCGATTTTCCAGGATGTCACGCCGGTAGCGTGCCTGACCCACCTGTCCTTTCATCTCGCCTCTCGTGCTAAGGTATTGATCTACGCTTCTGTGGGTTTAGACAGATTAAACCACGAATTACGTTATTTTACAATTAAGTACGTTGTACTCTGTTTTGAAAATCCCAGCTTATATTGGGAAATTCTGAAATTAAAATTAAGCCTACATATTTTTAAGCTGTGATGATAGAATAAAGTTTTTACCTGCATTTTAAAAATTAAACAAACTGTGTTTATTTTCGCGAAATTTTCATCTTGGTGAAAATTGAATTTTTGGCTATTTTTCGCAAAAGTTAATAAATTACTAGCAGTTTATAGATATTGGCTTTTGAACCTACATTCAATGGTATGGGGAAATATATTCAGTGGCCACCACACGCACATCTGTTGCACAAACCAAACAAGTTCATTCATTTACTCCGACATGTTTTATTGACTGCGTATAATGTTGTGGAATTGAACTTGGCTCAAGTCATAAGTTTTCTTTGTACAAACCGCAATTTGCTCCACAGAGCGTTGCTGTTGCAAGAGTTTATTAACGGGCGCTTAAAATAACCGTAAACTTTAATGTGGTATAATAAAGCTCCAATAATAATAGGTGAAATCCTCAAACTTAGTGCAAAATCAACATTCATAGAGAAGTGGTGTTTTTGGCTTTTACAGTTTCTAATAATAATAGTGGTGTAGGTGATTATACGACTTCGTAAGTAACTTAGAAATAAGATAAACATTATTATATTCTGCCTAGATTAAGGAGAGGGATTTTTAGTCCTACAGCCTGGCGTTTTAATAAAAGTTTCGTTTTATATAATATTTATAAAATAATTATTTAAAAGCCCAATTAAATAACGAAATGATAAAAAAGCGAATAAAAAACTAATTATTAATGTTTATACACAGCGGTCGCTTGCGGACGCGGCTTTCAGATCATTTACCGTACTCGGAATTTGTTTATGTTAAACTTACGTTCCTATCTGTTCTGTATGCTTACAAGTTTTGCATATTATAGAGTCTTTTTAAAACTATATAAACTATTTTCTTGCTCAAAGTGGTATTTTGATGTAAATTTGGTAGAAATAAAAAGAACTTATTCACAATATAAAACTCTTAAATCGGCTAGGAAGTAAAATTGAGACCGTCAAACATCGAATCTTAATACTTAATGATCTCATTTCCTTGTTTTGCCAATTTAATGCGTTTATTTGTATGTTGCTAATAAACAAATAAATGTAGCAATGTTACCTAACAAAAACCCAGTAAAGACTACCTACGTCATATGAAAACGTACATGGAAAGTATTTGTAAAAAAAGTAATTGTAAAAACCTTGAAAAGTTTTGCTAGGGTTTGCTTAAACATTTAAATTTAAAATGCATATCTAGGGATTTTAATTCTGTTAAAATATTAATACAAAGAACAGTGATTTCTCAATAGTTCAAGCCCGCAATCGATTTAGCACGGTGGGTAAGGTGGGTAAGCAGTAAATTCAGCACGGGCGGTGCCGGTGGGTAAAATTGAAGAGTCGTCCGGAGTTATTACAAACGAACATTGATTTCTCTAAAGCTCAAGTTTGCAACAAGACCGTATCAGGAGGGCTAGTCAGCTATTTGAAATTCATGATAGTAATTTTCTTCTTTCTGACGCGGGGCGCGTTTTAAAAGGAAAATGACTCTGAGAGGTAGCTACTCTTACTTCTGTAATGGAAAGTTATGTAATAGTTTGAATTCAGCGGCGGTTGCCCCACAGCTTTTTTACATTAAAAGTCACGATCTCAAATGTTTTATTATTATTAAGGTTTAGCAATTATTAATATAAAAAAAGTCTACCAATTAGAATGAAAATAAAGTGTTCCTTTTCTACTTTCAAACTATATCTCTGTCAGTTGTAATTTAATAGTGCTCTATGAGACATTTCAATATAAAGCTACAGTTTTATTTACAATATTCTTCAATTTGTCTCTACTTAATCAGCGATACTTTATTTAGAATTTTCAAGAATACACATTGGCTTCTGTCGGCGCATAATGAGAACGTGATCGAACTTCCAAGTTAGAGCAAAGACATTTTCATTCTCATCCCTCTATCAGCCCTTCATGTAATTGGAATTTAAGCAGCGATATACGAGTTTCACGGCAAGCGCCTTATCTAGAGTGTAAGTAAACATAATACTGAACGTTGTATGATAGTGACGTGCAATATGAAGTTATTTCGGAAGTACAGGAGGCACGGGAGGATGGAGATGTGCGATTGAAAGTCCTCGATCAATGTGA
Organism: Ctenicera cuprea; assembly: GCA_958336395.1. Classification (NCBI taxonomy): domain Eukaryota; kingdom Metazoa; phylum Arthropoda; class Insecta; order Coleoptera; family Elateridae; genus Ctenicera; species Ctenicera cuprea. The sequence goes on along the minus strand of OY284487.1, from coordinate 3,992,194 downwards.
AATTTGCGCCTACAGCTTGTTTAGTATTTGTTCGGTAAATAAGACAGCAATATTTCAATAGAACTTCAGCCATCTTAGTTAAGTATGAACTGTTTGCTCGTCACTTGTCTGACAGGATATTTTAACCTAAAGAGCTTGAGAAAAATGGAGGGTATGTGACACTGAGACGAGACCCCTAGGGTAATAAATAAGTAACATCATTTACAACGCTCCGTTTGATTGTGGGCTATGTGTTTCTTACAATCTATTACAATATATACGTTGATGTTAGAAAACATTTAACGCAAAATAAACACTGAACTTAATTTACACCGCCCTCTCGCTCACAATCGAACGGAACTGTGTAAAACACTTTTCTATAAAAACTAGAACTATAACTGCAAATACATCAGCTTGTGTATAGTATTTGTTTGGTAAATACTCACGATAATGTTATTTTTACCTTTATACAATTTATTTTGCATTTAAACGTGTATGAATATTAAGTTGTGGGTTGTTTGCCGCAACTATAATATTTCGTTTCATTAAAATGCTCTCAGAGGAACTCAAGTCTTGTCAAGATTGTATAAAACGGCAAATATTGCTTGGTTGTATCAAACGAACTTTAGGTACTTTGTTGATCACAGCCGAAAGCAATTTTAACAAAACCTTGTTGGTAAGCAGGCTTTATTAATTTTCATACGGGTTTGTATGAACATTTAAGTTCTAAATGAATATCTGAGAAGTTTAATTCTGATAAATAATATTAAAATAAACGAACAGTGATTTTTCAATAGTTTGAGTCCGCAGTACATTTAGCACAGTTGGCGAGGGTTAATTTCGGTTTGAATGAAATTAAAGTATTTAACGAGTTTTTGGGGAAAAGTTACAAACGAACTATGATTGCTCAATTATTTGAGTTTGCGATAAATTCAGCATGAGTAGTTGGTAATGTTTAAGTTTCGGTTTAAGTAAAATTCAGAGTGTTTGGTGGGATTTCGGGGAAATATTACAAACAAACTATGATTTCTCAGTTATCCAAGTTTGCGATAAATTCAGCTATAAAAATAATTATATGTAGTAACAGTGATTTCTTGATAGCTCGACTCCGCAGTACATTTAGAACGGTTGGTGAAGTTTACTTTCGTTTTTAATAAAATTCAAAATGTTTGATGTGTTTTCGGGGAAATATTGCAAACGAATATGATTTCACAATTATTCAAGTTTACGATAAATTCAGCACGAGTAGTCGGTAAAGTTTAGCTTTCGGGGTTTTGAAGCTATATTATAAACGAACTAAGATTGCTCAATTATTTAAGTTTTGCATTAAATTTAGTACGGGCGGTTGATAAAAAAGGAGGCTTGGTAGACGTGTGGGTCAACGCGTTGGCTTACAATTCTATGGTTCTCTTAGGCGGTGGTTCGAATCCTGTTTGGGTACTTAAAATATACTCGGACATTTTTCGGATCCTAGCCGTGGAAAGCAACGGGAAACTACCACGGTGCCGCCGAGTTTTCCCCAGGATAGTTTTCATCTTTAATATTAAGATAAAAATCGTCAACGCCATGAAACATTACCACAAGAGCTACTCCAGCGCCACCTACCAGCAACAGCACGGTAATATATTAAGAAAAATAAAAATGTGGTAATAAAAAGGTATGACACCTCGAGAAGAAGGTTGATAAAATGCATATTTTACAAGTTCATTGTAATTATTGCAAACGAACTTTGATTTCTTCAAGTTTTCGACAATAATGTATTAGGAGGGCTAGTTAGCATTTTATAGTTCAGGTAAAGAATTGCTTTTTTTTACTGTGAAACGCGTTTTGAATGAAAAATGATTTGGAGAGGAAACTACTCTCAAAACATTCGGGGGGGGGGGGGGAATCATGTATAATGAACTAGTTTTAAATTAAATTTCACAGGATACTGAAAATTTATTTTAACGGTTGAAATTTGAGTCGTTAAGGGCAAAACAAGTACTTGTTTTAAGTGTTTTAAAATATTTCAGGTCGCTTTAAGAATTACCTAAAATGCCTGCCTCTTTTCTGATCCCATAAACAATAATTACATTCATTAGTGAGAAAAATCTGTTGTGCATTAGATTTATACGGCGCCCTAAAAGCTAAAAGCTATGGCATAACAAATGCGGGCAATTTTTTAGCAATTATTCAGCAGATGACGACTGGGGGATATTTCACTAACGAGCACCGGATATACAAAAGTGTTATTCTAGAAGGTGGCGTCTTTGAACTTCACATTACGTCGTCATTTGCGTCGCAAATGAGAGAAAAAATTTCAATTTCAACACTGTGTACAGAAGACATTCTCTTGCATATTTTATAAACGCCTAACAGACCCCTTGTTGATTGAACCGAAAATTAAATTTAAAATTTCGCACTTTTCTTTCTTATAGACGCTTTTACTCAGGCAAAATTGAAGGAAGCATTGTTTACGTTCTCTACCATAGTAGTACATTGTTAAAGTACATAAAGGAAAATGCACATAAGGAAACAAGAAAATATCAAGAATCTAGCAGGCAATGTTCGTTGTCTAAAGATAATAAGGATCACGCGAGGTTTTACTGCAATCTGCAATACTGCTCGTTTATACTGCAGAGAGCTTTAGGTGTATACCACAACATTAATATCTGAATATCTTCAGTTTACAGTCGAGTTCGTTGAATCCTTGAAGTTTTGAAGAATTTCATTACGTGAGGGATGTTTACACTAACAACTCAAGCGTTATGCAACGAGTAAATTCATAGATTTCGGGTGTTTGTCTACGTTTATACGTATTTATGTAACAGGCTAATCTGCAGAAAACAATTTTCAGCGTTAGGTGGCCACTAAAAACGAAGGGTAACGGCCTAGAATTCCTAACAACCCACTATCCTATCATAAGCACCTTACACCCTGAATTTTGGTGAGCTAATTAACTGTGTCCTGGAATTTGGGATGCGTATCGTACATACAAAATTTTAGTTACTACTAAATGCCCTTTCTTCCACCCAACTTGTTCATTAACGTCGTTATATGTCAACCGAAATGAATGTATGGAATTAGCATTTTTTTCCGGTAGGTATCTGAATGTCCCCTGCGAATAAACGTTTGTTATCTGGGTAATTTAACGAGGCTTGATTTTTGGAATTGTAGCGGTCGCAATTAAAATGAAAAATTTAGATGCCCTCAAAACAGAACGGAAAAAATAAAACATCACGCAGAAATACCTTATAAGAGACATTGATAATTTTTTTGCAGTGTAGATAATAAATTTATATTAAAATTGTTAGAAGAAATAAAACAATTTTTTACGTTTAAATTCATGATTTTGTCTCATTTACTGCAGATGTGTTGTAAATAAAATTAGAATTATTACTAATTAGAAAATTTCTTGCATATAAAAAATGCGATGGAAAATAAGTACCTGGGAGAAACAGTAAATAATTTTAGAATTTCAATTAACTTTTCAGAATGTAATATTTGCCTCTTTGATGAAATTCATCGTAAAGCACATGTTAACTTAAAATATTTCTTTCTTTTACAGGTAAGCCAAAGAACAGAGTAACATCTACATTAGTAGCAAGGAACGTATGGTGAGTTAAGTTTTTAATCTCGGAACTCTCACATAATAAAAAACAACAACCAAGACTTTATTAGTTTATTGCGAGGGCCAGCCGGTGGTCTAATGGTTCGAATCTCAGACTCAGCCCCAATAGGCTCGAATCCTTTGTACGTCAGATTTTTTTCTGAATAAGTTATACCCGGCGGCGTGTTCATAGACGTTGTATGTGATGTGTTTGTCGGGTTGCATGTCTATTCAAGGTAGGACATGTTAGACCGGTGAATAGCGCTGGGGACGCTAAGCTCGGGTAAGGGGGTGGAACGGAAATCATGGAGTTGTGCTCACGCACAGCCCCGTGATTCTTTTAAAACAAGTTGATTGAAAAATACAATAATAATAGTTCTTTATTGGGTTATAAGTACAAAAACCACATCCATATTTAGTAACCATTAAACAGCGCAGGCCTTTGAGCTGGGCAATCGCCCGGGGCGCTACAAACTGGGGGCGCCAACGCAATCTGGCTTTATACCAATTTTGTTTATACAAAAATATTTCTACATTTACAAAAACTTGTATGGCGTATTTATGCTCAAATTAGACTAGCGTTAAAATCGAGGTTATTTAATTATTTATTTACAATACTTTTTTAAATAATTGATATTCTGAATATTTTGTACCTTTGCAAATTTCAACAAGACAATGTATTCTGTTTTCTTTCCAGTTCCGTGTATTTGCTGTTAAAAATACCTCCAATTCCTTTGTAATAGCTCCTGTCTCTCGAGGAATAACTTTGCCCAGAAGGTCGGTTCAGTTTGAATTCTTTAATTAATTTGATAGTATCATTACGTGACCACTCTGTGCTTTTCCTCAGTGACCTGTTAGTTTGCACGTACGCTTTCGCAATTCTTTTCGTACGTTTTCTTCATTTTGCTCTTTACTTGCAATAATACAAAATATTTCGATTGGTGTTATTATTTATTATTAGTTAAAACTTCAGTGACAAATTAATTATTTTTAAGAAAGCTAAAAGACAAAATTTTTTGATAAGAACTGTTTGTTTGTGGATCCATAACTTGTAAGTAAATTTGTCATAAGATTTAAAGACTGTACAAATTTTTACTTCCTAAAGAAATAATGTGGTAAATAATAAGTTGCTGGAAGACATAGAAAATTTTGATATGAAAGTAAGGAAAATAAGCTTAATTAAGGAAACTACAATTTCGGTCTATCTCCAAGAAAGAACTATTTGTTGCTCGATTTCTACATCATTATTAAACGAGAGAAACATAAAGCATCAATTGTACTATTGTTCAGAAAATTGCAACGGAACTTAAGGAATAAAATAGGCCGTCTTACGTTTTTATAGGTATTAGAGTTCTGTAAACAGCCCTTTTCACGAAGTATCACACTCACATATCTGCTTTTTGTACTGACGACTGAGCTTTCACGTGGCTGCCATTTTACCGCTATGTGGAAAGGAACGTCGTAAATGTAAAGAAAATTTACTGCCTAAGGTATATTGGCGATTTTGTCGTCACTCTAGCAAAGATTACGGTCCCAGTTTGACCTCCATTAAAATGATTGTTCCTGTTTTCTTGATACTTAATAAGGTGGTGTAGTTTTTTAAAAAATAGTTTCAAAATAAAAAATTTACAATGTAATAAAATTTAATTAAAAATACTTGTCAATGCAATAAAAAATTTTAAGTCGATTATTACATAAAGTAACATAACACTAAAGCAATCCTGCTTCCTTTACCATTTTGTGAAACATACCTTCTTTGTTATCCAACAACACTTTGGGATGATCGTATTCGATGATCTCTCCAGAATCCATAATCAGAACTCTGTCAGAATCCAAAACTGTATGCAATCTATGAGCTATGGTGATTACAGTGCAATTATAAAACCTTTTCCGGATCGTCCTTTGAATTAAAGCATCAGTGTGGGGATCCACGTTAGCCGTGGCTTCGTCTAGCACCAAAATTTTGTTGTTACGTACGATGGCTCTTGCCAAACTTAATAACTGTCTTTGTCCTACACTAAAATTAGAACCTCCTTCGCATACAATGGAATCCAAACTTCCTACCAATTTCTTCATTTCCACCTCATCCAAAGCGTCCCATATATCTTTATCGGTGTGTTCCCAATGCGGATCTAAATTAGTTCGAATGGTTCCAGAAAATAACACGGGATCTTGAGGAATAACTGAAATTTTAGATCGCAGATATTCGATCGCAACATCACTAATATCCACTTCGTCTATAGTAATGGTTCCTCTGAACTCGTACATGCGGAACAAAGTCGAAATAATGGAAGACTTTCCAGCGCCAGTTCTTCCAACAACACCAACCTTTTGGTTGGATTCAATGATGAAACTTATATTCTTCAAAACTCGATCGCCTGTGGGCGAGTAGCGAAGGTTGACGTCGTTGTAGATGATTTTGCCCAAATTTGGCCAATTAGTAGGATTACCTCCCGATTTTTCTTCCGGTTCTATTTTGGTGTATTCTAGAACCCTTTCGGTGGAGGTCATTTGGTTTTCGAGCTCAGCCCATTGTTTCACTGCCCATTGTAACAGTCCAGTTAAGGCTAATGCTTGCGTTAAGGCTAGCCCCACTTTTCCAGCAAGGGTGTCTATAAATATCTCTTACAATGTGATCCAGTTTTAAAACATTTAACTTACCTGTTTTAATAAACAAAAAGGTGAAGGTTATTACGGTAATATAAAACGCGCAAAGGGTATCCAAATAAAACCCAAACGCTCTAATGGTAGACATATACATGTATGAGGCGGAATTATAAAGGTCCTGGTGCCTATCAAACTCCCTTCTCAAAATTTTTTGAGCCCGACTTGCCCGTATTGTGGTCAGCCCTTCTAGGGTTGCGTTAAGGTGCCCAATAACTGCACTACGAGCTAGAGACAAACTATATTATGCTGAAGAATGGAAAAGTTTGAGTTGACTTACTTGATCCCTGCAACCTTCTAATGCTTCGACCAGTTGGCATATACAAACGACGAGCAAAAATTAAGACGATTGCAAAAAATGCTGATGGTATCAGAAAAAATGGATTAACTAACGATACAACGATTAAGACTGAGATCAAAATTAATGCGGCCTGAAACAAAGTAATGCTCATAAAATTATTTTTTTCCTGATGGAACACTTACCAAAGAAACCTCAAAAAGCACGTATGGCATCAATTCGTCAATGATTCCAAGGTCCCTTGAAAATCTGTTCACTATATTCCCTGATAAATTAAGGTCAAAAAACATCATTCCAGCATTTAATATTTTATTAAGGATTGAGTTGTGGATGTTGGCTGAAATTTTGCTGCAGTAATTGAAAAATGCGAAACCCTTAATTATTGTAAATGCAGCTGCTGCAAATATAACGAATGAATATTGTTTCATAACGCTGTCGTGAGATTCTTCTAGTTTTTTATATTCCGTCGAGTTAGTGGTTTGGTTGAGTCGAAAACCTGATAGGTCTTGTTCCATGTCAACCCTAAAACGAATCACTGGAGAAATATTTGAAATAAATTTATACAGTTAATTTCAATTTAGGTGGAACATTACAGTTTAGCATACAGAATATAAAACAGTATATTATGTGCCTAGGAGAATTTAATTACTTGCAGGCAACTTATTTGAAAATTAAATACATATGAAGTTTTAAATAAACTATCTCATCTGTATTCGTGGCGTAGTGGTAGAGAGTCTGCTTCGCGTAAACAAGTTATGAGTGCAAACCTTGATGAGGTCGGCTTCTTAAAATTTTTTTATTTCTCTAAATAATAATCAGGTTTAGAAGAACAGCAATTAAACTTTTACAGTTAAAAAAATCAGACCCAGATGAGATGTTTACTTTTAGTTATTTTGTAAAATTGTTTCACCTGCTTAGGTTTGTTAACTGTAGTGAAACTGAACTTATGTAGCAATGAAAATGAGAATTATCCAATTTAAATACAATAATATAAGGCTTGCTGTGTTTTTACAGTAATTTAAGAAATAAAAAAAGCAGACTTAGTCAAAGTTTGAACTCGTAACCTCTAGCACACAAAGCCGACTATCTATATGGGCACAGTTGAAGAAATTTATATTGTTACGCCCCCTTATGGACCGCTGCTTTACTTTCTATTAAACATTTATTGACGTAGAAAATATTAATTAACGTCCGGAAATAGTTTTTTAACGTCAAAACATATTTTTCTGACGCCACAAAATGATTGCATTTGACGTCAAGAAAACATTTCTTTGACTCAAACGGTGTTTTTGCCGTCAAATATTTATTTTCTTAAATCAGTAGGTGGTTTTGGAACATCGAACAATAATGTTTAGACGTCTACAATTCATTTTGTGTTATCAGAACTTGATTTTGTGGCGTCAAAAATTGATTTTGTGACAAAAATGTAATTTGTGATGATTTAGTCTTACTTGTTTAATGTAGTAATTTAAACAAGATAGTTTAACTCTATACTCCATGCTGAACTATAATGTTCCACCTAAATTGGAATTTACTAAAGATATACCTACCAGGAACTGACGAAATATGCCGTCCAGCTAACTGCCCCTTGTGCCATTACGGACACGAACAACACGAAAAGTAACATTTTCAAGCCTCCCCCAGACATGAAATAAGTATAATATACTTCTTTCTTGACAGATCCTTCTTCTTTGGCTTCTTCGTAAACATTCCTGTCTGCTGGGCTGTTTCCAACCAACAATTTTATGGTTTCATCTGCGTTACCCAGATCGTTAGCAAGTTTTTCTACTTCCATTTCGTTAAATCCTTCATATCGCACATTATTTTGATCCTTGCTTAAAATCGACTTAAAATCATCCTGTTCCTTAAATTTACCATAATTTCCCTGAAGTTTTACGAAACCATTGCTGAGGACTATAATATTATCGGATTCTTTTAGACATTGCCCTTGGTGCGTTACCAAAACGCATATTTTATCCTTCAGGAAACCTTTAATGCATTTGTAGAAAATATGCTTGCCAACATGAGTGTCGACAGCTGATAAACAATCATCCAATAAATAAACATCAGCTAGTTTATAAACAGCTCGGGCTAGAGTAATGCGAGCTTTTTGCCCTCTGCTTAAATTAAGCCCCCGGTCGGTAACGCAAGTCCTGTCCCCGTGGGGAAACGTGTCCAAATCCTTCCTTAACGCACAAACCTTGATTACCGTTTGGTAACGCTTCTGATCGAACCACTCGCTGAAAACTATGTTTTGCTTTACTGTTCCCGGGAAAAGCCAAGGTTCTTGAGAGGCGTAAGACATTTTTCCTGTCACTTCAACTATTCCTTGACTTCTTCTGATGTCGCCCAAAATCATCTTTAGGAGGGTTGACTTACCAGCACCAACCGACCCGGTTAGGATTGTCAAACCTGGTTTTATGTCCAAGTTAACGTCTTCCAATACCTCCAAACCTTTATCAGATCTAACGGTAACATTTCTGATGGTAATATTTGGCCCTGTTTTGTCTATTAATTGGAAGTCTTGGTTGTCTTTGTTTTTGCTAACTTCTTCCAGTTGTAGGAAACTGGTCATTCTGTCAATTGAAGCTTTCAGTTCTGCAAGCAGGGCAATTCCTACGGGTATGAAGTACATGACAACTCCACGTAATGCTTCGAAACATCCTGTAACCACGAAAGCCTTTTCGGCTGTTATGTGATGGCCCAATGATATGTATACCATAACGCACGTGTAAAGGGCAAATTTTGAGCTTAATTGTCCTAATGATATGCCCAGGGTTTTTATGTAAAATAATATTCTTAAATTTTGGATTTCTTTCCTGAAAAATTGTGCTTAGAAACTGCATGTGTTTAAAAACAAGTACTTACCTTCGTAGGGTGGTGATTAATTTTGAAAAAAATAATTCCCAAGTGTACATTTTTATTATTCTAATTGCATTTAATACTTCCTGGGTTAATTGAACTCTTTGGTCTGTTTTTTCCGCAGTTTTGAGCTTATAAGTTGATGCTTTTTTGCCCAAATACGCTAGAAAACTAAAACTTTAATTTATTCAAGTAAACCAAACATTTAAAAATTGTACCTTGTATTGGGACAAATAACAATAACAATGAAGTTCCCGCAACAGCAGATATCCCAATTTGTTTATACATAATATACGTCATAATTACAATCTGTACAGTTCCTATTAGCATTTGGTTTGCAAAAAATATAGCGTAATCGAAGGAATTAACATCTTTGGACATTAGGGTCACTGCTTGTCCACCAGCACCTTGTGATACGAAATTTGAATTTAACCATAAGGATTTTCTGTATATTAACGAACAAATCGCTGTTTTTACTTTAAGGCCTAACTGTTCGATGCCAAAAAAATACGAATGTATGAAAATTGTATTAAAAATAATGCATCCAATTAATGCAACGCTGTACAAAATAGCATCGTGTTGAGTTAGATCTGTTTGGTTTGGAGTAAAATACGATACGATTTTTCCGATTAAAAGTGGTTTAGCTATCCTGAAAAAACAGTCATGATAATGGAGATAATAAAATACCTTAAAAATACTTACATGAAGCTCGTATCGACGATGAGAAGTGCCAAACCAAGAAGTGCATATTCGGCGCCAAATATTTTTAAAACTGGAATAATAAACTGCGGATTTCGCTTCCACTTTTCTTTATCCCATTCTTTTTCCAGTTTATTTCCTAACGTGGCCGAATCGCAACTTTTCACTATTTCGTAAATATCGTCTTCCTCGAGATCTCTGCGTAAACCTAGTCGAAATGTTGCGTAGGCAAAACTGGGAAATAATTACGTTCAAATCAGTAGGAATAATTAAATACGTTACTTACAAGAATGTTATTTTCGATATGAAATTTGCTTTTTCCCTCGGATTTAATTTCCTTTCTTTCTTTGCATTGCCGTCCATGTTTGAAGGAGCACATACGGTGTATTAACCCGCCTACTTCATTGTTGATACTGTTTAACTCTAGGGCCACGTTGCTAAACTTAGACAAGGGCCCTCATAAATTTCTCACTAAATTAGTGCTTGATTTATCTATCTAATCTAAAGTAGCAGATTATGTTTGTGGTTTGATATTTTGTACATTGTCATATCTCGGGCAGGTACGTGACTCTACATAGTTTAACCTTATCGGTTAACAATTGTAATTTAGCCATATCAATTTGCAATATGTTGTCCGCATTCTCAGTATTGCGATCTTGAAAAAAAATAGATTTTGAGGTTTTGATAAAATGCCGTTTTTTTGGCCTCTAGAGAATCAAAATACTGTGTATGTGGTTGTGCGCGTGTGTGCATCTCAATATACAGGACCGATCTTAATGAAATTTAGAAAATGCTGCAAAGACTCACGATTTGTCTAATATTCCGATCGAAGTTTCTGATCAAAACATTTCAAAATATATAATAAGCGACAAATTTTAAAACTATAAAAGAGTTCTGGGGCAATGTTTTGGCTATTTTTTTAATGCATGTTTTTAATCAATTTTTAAACTTTCTGGTAATTTTGCTTTAATAATTTTACACCGTTGTGTAATTGCAAGTGAAAGCCTGCTATATGTACGTCCGTATGTTTTCGACTAAAACAAATTTTGCGATGTGGCGATTTTTTTGAAAATTGCTATTTAGATGTCGAAGAGATTTCTAACCTTTTTTTGGCACTAAATTCAAAAACAATGATTTCACACCCGGAATGTTTTGACTGTTTACGAGATTTTGGCGGAAATACATGTTTCGGACGCCCAGTAACTTAAAAAAGTGATTTAAGGAAACGTCTGTCTGTGGGTAGGATATGTATGTATATGCGGCTCATATCTGCCGAACGGATGGTCCGATTTTTCATCAGTGATTTATCCAGATTTTTTTTAAATTGAAGCCAGAAGCGGATGGCGCCTTCGTTTTGGTAGAATTTTTTCTGAAAAACAAATTTTTAATCAGAATATTCTATCTCTAACGCCTTATTGCTACAAACCCAGTTGACAGATCAAGATCAAATTTGATTTTGAAGTAGCTTTAGTGGGACACAATTTACTACGTATGACAATATTTAAAATCTTGAAATTGTGAAAGGAAAATTATTTCAAAACTTTGGAAGTTATTAAAAAAATATTGCTCAAAAACTGGGCTCATTATATTTTTTTTGTAACCTTATAAAGCTGTGACGCATTCTATGATTTTTTTTAACTATATTGAAAAATTTGAAAGCGTGGAAAATGTAAGTTGGAACATTTTAAGGAATTTGAAAACGTCGTATAATCGATTTTTGAAAATAGTGAAAAGTTTAAAGATTTTTAATGTTTTGAAAATTTGGAAATGTAAATTGCAACATTTTGAAGATTTTTCTAAATATTTTTTAAGTGTCAAAAATTTCGCAAATTATAAAAATATTGAAAATTTTTGAAAAATTTGCCGTTTTTGAAAAATTTACAATTTTTGATAATTTTAAACAGTTTGACTGATGTATGTAGGGTGAAATCGTTTGAAAATGTAATTTAAAAGTGTTAAAAGTTTTAAAAATTTTGAAAATGTTGAAAATTTTAAAAATCTTATTATATTCATAAATTTAAATCTTAAAATGTTGACAAGTTATAATAATTTGAGTAGTTTCAAAAATTCATAAATGTAAGTTGAAACATTTCAAAAATTTTTAAATGTAATTCCGTAAGTATTGAAAATTTTTAAACTATTGAAAATAGTGAAAAATTAAAAGAAAAAAATGCTTTCTTTCTTATTCTCTGATATAAAATTTGCGTTACTTTCAAAATTAAAATATTTTAAATTTTTTTACAATAAAGTAATTTTTGTAAAATTCAAAAATATTTCAAAACTTAAAAAAAATTATTTATGAAAAATTAGACATTTTGAATATTTTGAAAAAATTGTTAATGTAAGTTGGAACATTTTAAAGAATCTAAAACTGTGATTTCGTAAATAGTATAATACTATTGAAAATGCTGAATTTAGAAAAAAATTAAAGTGTCAAAATGCTTTCTATCTTCTTCTCTTATTCAAAATTCACATTCCTTGCAAAGTTTGAATATTTCGAAATATTTTAAATTTACAAAACTTCTGTTAGTTTCCAATAGTTTGAACATAATATTGGGGTGATACTTAAATGACTCACCCTGTAACAGTACGTACTGTTATTAATTTCAACTACGAAATAATAGTCGAACGTAGTTTTTAAAAAGAATTTTTAGCTACTTTTTTCTTATTTTGCAAAAACTAGTACATCAGTTAAATCCTAAAACGTTTTCCATATACATACCCAGGGATTCGTCGATAAAACATTTACTTTTCAAGCTTAAAGTACCAAGTGCTTTTAAAAGTCAGGCAGGGTTTTAGTAGTTGTGTTTTATTTGTATCAAAAAAAAGCGGAAATAGTTTGTTCCGTTAGCTCCATTTTCTTTGGCTGTGTTGTAGAAACCTCTTATATGTATTTGGTTAGAGCAGGTAACATTTTCTACAAAACAATATTAGATTTCGTGATTTTCTTGCCTGGAAGCTCAACACAGATACCTTTCAAATTGGATCGGGTTTCAATGTTATCAAAATATTGCTGTTATAAGATTGGTTTCAGAAATCAAATGTTCCTTTAATTGGAAATGTGTTTACGTTTTTCAAGAAATTTTGTCAGTACGCGTACGATGCAAATTGAATATTTTTTTCAAAATTCTCTAGCTTCAAGTAGCGATTCCTCCAAAACTCTGAAACCTATTTACTCAAAAATGAAATAACAGATCGGTATAAAAGTTAATGCAGAGGAAATTAAATTTTGACATAAAACAACGTTCAAAAAATATTTTCAACAACCCGCTACAAGATTATGTTTCTCCAAAATCAAAATATCGAATTATTTTAATTATATTTCGCGAGGATCTGCTTCGGTTTCTAACTATGGATTCTCATGGGCGTTCCGAGTTCAAGCGGAGAAAAGTGACGGAAGTATTTTCCAAACAAAGTGATTCACTCATGCTTAACATTTTTTTGGCTCATAATTTACAAAGTTACGAAAGCTTACGAACTTTCGAGTATTTAATACTCCCAGCACGTTATTCCATGCCGTTTTGAAAAAGGCGAGAGGCTTATGAAGATCTGGGAGTCTGATTCCAAATCTGCAGGCTCTGGCTAATTACATTAAACTACAAACTAAACTTTACGAGTATACTACGCTATAGTTATGGTATTTCATAGTACTTAGCGCTATTATCCTCATAAGCTCCTTTTGTAATAATTGTGGGCAATATTATATATTTATTTAAGCAATTTGTTTCTGAAGTGGAAACCATAATTGGTTTACTTTCATGTTTCATTTGAGCTTTTCTGTTCCATTGAAACGTGAATAAATAAGCAGAAATTGAGCATTTTATAAAATAGAAAATAAAAATGTTTATCAAACGTAAAGTTTATCCAAACAAACTCATAAACAGGAACATTTTACGTAGAATCGATATAGACATACCGAACCAACAATTGATATTTGAAATTCAGCACTTTACTATTTTATAACCGATTTTAACATTCACGGAAATGTAAAGAATATAACAAACAACAACGTCGCCATTGATTGTAGATGGATTTTATATTGTAATGGCCGAATTTAATATCCTGCACTAAAATTTACTTCTGCTCTTGCTTTCTCGTTTTATTTACTTTATTAATAGCTATTTCAAAGACTGTTCTGTACATAGAAGAGCAAAACGGAAGCAAAATGAAATTTTATCTCTGAATAACAATTTTTTAGCGACTTTCCCGTTTCACTTTTAGCTAATTAATGGACCCACGTTGCAAAGCTATTAGTCATCTTTTGTTTTTCAGATTAAAACTTTTAAATTCTTTTAATGGAACGTTTGGGTGTAAACATTTTAAATTTTACGTAATTTAAAAGTTTTAACCTTAGGATTTCGCTTATTTTGTGTAATCACCTTGAACGTCATAGGCCATCATCAGGACTGCTTCTATAACCGGCAAGTAATTATAGATTTAGGTTTGAGGTGGCCAAAACGCCGTTTTAACGTTTCTAGGAACTTTATAATTTTTGTACCATTTTGAAGCAAATTTTATCACACTGCGAGTCGTCTAGAGCCATCTAACAGAGATTGATTTCATGGTTGCACAGTTTCGTCCCCAATCATCACCATACTTCGCCTCGCTTCTTTGTTTTCTTATAATTTCACTATAGCAAGGTATTTATTCCATGAAAATGTCCGAATTCGAGATTTTGACGGAAATATATATATTTTGGAGATTTAAAAAATGTCAGAAACTTATAATATCTTGAATTTTTTGAACATTTATAGAAAATTTTGAAGGTTTTATAATTTTAAAAATTTAATCACATTTTTCAATTTGTAAAAATTTTTACAATTTATAATTTTTTGCTTAATAATTTTTGTGAAAATTACTATCTAGAATCGGAAAAATCCCTATTCATGATCAAACACGTTTAAACACAATTTCCTATATATTACAACAATAAAATTACTTCGAAATATAACAAATAACTAGATAAATTGATTGCTGACTATGTTTACTCTCTCGGTAGTAACCGATATTTATCGTAATTATCTGGCGCTAAGAGTTGGGTATGAATGCGCATTCTTGGGTATTTTTCGTAAATATTTATACTTTAAATCTGAAGAAAATTAAAGATTTTGAAAACAGTGGAGCTAGAAAATTTCGTAAGTATGGTTGAAAATTTTTGGAACGTTTTGAATCTGGAAATATGAAAATTTGTAATACTTTCAAAATTATAAATATTTAAAATTTTGACAATTTTGTAAGTTCCTGAAACTCAAATTTTAAATAATTTAGCTTTTTCGGAAAATTTCGAAACAGAAACCTGATAAGTTTTGAAGATTATTAAATTGTTGATAATTTTGAACATCTTGAAATTTTTGTAAATTTTTGAAACTTATAACTATAATTATTTTGAACTTTTTAAACATTTATAGAAAATTTTGAATTTGAAAAATTTGAAAGTGTATAATGTTAGAAATATTGAAATAGATTAAAGATTATAAAAATACTAAAACTCGAAAATTTCGAAAGTATCGAAAGATTAGAAAATATGAAATCTTTTAAGTTTTATTAAAAATTTTTGGAAAGTTTTGAATCTGAGAAATTGAAATGTCGTAATGTTTTCAAAATTTTAAAGTATATAAAGTTTTGTATGTACCAAAACTCAAAAATTTGAATAATTTGGATTTTATTGGAAAAAGGTTAAAATTGCAAACAAAAATTTCATACTTTTTCAAAATTTTTAGATTTTGATAGTTTTGAATTTTTTAAATTTTTGTGAATTTCTAAAACTTATAATTATGAATATTTTGAACTTTTACGAGCACTAACAGATAATTTTGAATACGACAAAGTTTTATTGAAAATTTTGAAGTTTGGAATCTGAAAAACTGAAATTTCGTAATATTTTTTAATTTTAAAATATTCAAAATTTTGAAAATTTTGATACCCAAATATTTTAAATAGTTTGGATTTTTCGGAAAAGCTGAAAAAACAGAAATCTGAAAATTTCGTAGATTTTGAAGATTATTAAACTGTTTGTTGAGTATCTTTAAATATTTAAAACTTATAATTATGCATATTCTGAACTTTTTAAACATTTACAAAAAATGTTAAATTTGAAAAAGTGAACAGTTTACAATTTTTGAACATTGAAAAATTTTAAAGTTGTGAAAAATATGAAATTTTTTTAAATTGCTTGTGCACGAGCGACTAGGATCTGAAAAATAAAATAATTATCTGGCGCTAAAAGTTGGCTCTTAAAATTACTAAAATCCAGACACTAGAGACATTTGGTTTACACTGTTCGTTATTTATGTACGCATTCTACATGAAAACAAGTTGGAAGATTTGTACAGTTTTATATTCAACCGTTAGGGCGTGTAATTTTTTCCCCTTTTTATTTACTAAACCACGTTGCTTAGCAAATAAACGTTAACTACAGTAGACAGAAAAAATCTAAGTTTAGTATATTCACTCTGGACCATCTTCTATAAAAAACCAAATTTTTATAGAGCTGTATTTAAAAATCTCTTATCTTTACGCCATGGAAATGATATAATTTTGCGTTTTCATATGGGTCGCTCATATGTCAATGTATTTAACGTATTAGTGTAAACAAACTCAACTATAAATATAAATAATGAAACTTTGTGTAAAAATTGGCCGAACATCATTTCCGCCTTGTTTCATTAGTTGTTTTGACGAAATTTTAAAGTTAATTCGTTCTGTTAATGATTGAATCAAACCTCATTTGATGAGCTAATATGCAAAAATATTTTGTTTTTGTTGCGGATGTGTGAAAACACATATAGAATTAAAAGGGGCGGAAGCTTTCCATTAAGGCTTTTTAAATGGTGAATGTAGAAAGCCATATTGTGTTTAACAACTTGGGCGTGTTTTTTTGTTGTTTCCAAAAAACCTGGTACAAAGCTTTTAAATGTTTCCTGATTGTGATTGTATATATACTAGCTGTACCCGCGGCTTTTGCCGTGCGTTGAATGAGTCCAATTTAATAACTTCTGCCATTATTAGGGTTGCCAATAAAGCATTGATGTTGCAGCGAAAAAAATCAGCAAAGCACTTCGCCTGGACTTTCCTACATTTTAGAAATAGGTACATATAATATTTTTAAGAGTATTTAAATGTTAACTGGAAACCATAAACAAAAGGTCAAATGCGTTCCCAAAAAAATTAGTATCAGGGCGAAAATTAATTCTTGTATTGATGCATCTAAAAATTAAGATGCGACGTTTATTCTACAGTAACTCATAAGCAATTAAGCGCAAACAGAAATTTTTAATCATCCCCATTTATTAAACAGAGGTGCATGAATTTTAGATTTTTTTAATTTCATAAAAGGCAGAGAAATTAGCGGAGCGGGGCACAAACTAAATTATAGTTTATTCTTGGCTCTATTAGCTCATACAATTTAAACAAAATGCTGTTGCCAGGTTTTGAGCAATATATTTGAGCTTACAAAATTTAAAAAAAAAACAGTCGTGTCACCAGTTTTTGAACAAATATGTTTCATTTTATAAGTTTTAACTTCACGAAAAATTTGTGCAAAGTAACATTGTGTCTCCATAGACCTATTAGGATAAAAAAAATTGAGCCTGATCTGTCAACTTATTTTTGAGTAATAAGACACTAACATCAAAATTTTCCTCAGTTGTACAACTCCTCAAGACGCATTTTTTCATACGCACTTGGATACCGAATTAAAATAATTACATCAGCCGGTTATGATCCGAAGAAAATGTGAAATCTATATTTTGCTTCGCATTAGAGACACCGCAAAAAGTTATTTGAAAAAGTTGTTTAGTTTTTATTTATGCAGTCTCAAATTTAGGTCCTGCATTTTGTCGTCTTCAGCCAATGAAAAAAATAATGAGTGTAAACTGAAACTTTTTTATTTGTTTAACATTAATTGATGGACGTTTTGGAGGCCATATATTAAATTCTTTAAGAGCACGCCGCCGTGGCACCTTTTTGTTTTTGACGCTAGTCATTCTAAATTTGAATTTAATTACTGATGGTCACATGCGTTCTGTTGACGTGCATATATTTTTCTTTACAGGACTGTACTAGCAGAATTATTGATTTCTCGCATAAAATCAATTCTCTGCATTACTTGCTCGTGGGTTTGTGTGCAACTAATCTCTTATTTATGTGCGAAATTTGTTAAAAGTTTTAAATTAACGCGCCAAATGCCTATCGCCGTAGCGCCATCCGTGCTGATTCCTATGAACTTTTGTTGAAAAACATGGCTGACGTTACTCGCATCGAATTTTTAAATTTACTCAGCTGGCACATAGTTTAAATAATTGACAAAAATTTTAAATTGGTGGACCTATTATAACAGTGTCTAGATGATCAGCGTAAATACAAATGAAGAATAGTGTTAAATTTATAGTTTTATGTTTGCTAAGAAAAGTAAGTATTTTACCTTATTTGCATGTTTCACAAGAAAATAATTATCTGAGCATCTAAGTTACTTTATTAAGTAACATCTATTAACTTGTTTCATTTCGTTTTCTTTTTAATTAAGTCGCTGAGTACATATAAAAATGCCTATATGATGTCTATACTAGCGCCATCTGTGTCGTGTGCCTCGGCGCGGCGCGGTCTTAACTACTTCTCTGCACGACCCAAAAATTTCTACACTTGTTCTAATTATTTCTACTTTTTTGGATGTACTTAGGTATTGACGTTTCTAAGGACAGTAATTTCAGGTTTTGTCCATGGCACACTGTACCAAAACTAAAAAGTATAATTTTAAATCGTAAAATAAAAATAATTAACTTTTTTAAATGAAAAGTTGGCACTTATCAGGGGAATTTTTTGATTCTGAACAACTCCTTCAAATAACCATTGCTGTAGCTCTAACATAAACCATAATTTAAAAATTACACATTCTTTTCTGATTATACTAAGCTAATGTAATAATTTAAAAAAATATCGAGGTGTGTTCATGAAAAGTAAAACACACGGTATAAGCAGAATAACAAGAATATACCAAAAATAATACAGAAATCACATAGCACAACTAAGCGAGTTATATTTTTCAAAATTTATTTGAAACTCTCATTAACCCGTACAAAAATTGCTAGTCTGCGGGTTTAAATTACACTGTTGTAAAAAGTAAACGGTGCATACATACGTCCCTCTTCTACAACTGTCCTTGCAGCAAATTAGACATTTATGGCTCTAATCTGTACAATTTACAGCAACGACTTTGATTTTCACACAGCCTTCCATTTAAGTGACTTTCTGTCGATCCGCAAAACTGAAATTCATAAAAATTGGTACTATTATAACTACAGGATAACGCTTATTACAAATACAACCCACTGTTGTTTTGAACAACTTTTATTATTTTTAACCACCAAAATTTCAAACAGCCACAACTGGCATTAACGTAGTACATGATACGAAATGAAACGAATATATTCCAATGTCGAAGGCCGAGTACCAACAATGAGTAAGGAAGATTACATCACTGTACCAAAAATCGTAACTTGTATAAGAGACACTAAAAAGTCGTTCCAGAATTATGTAAATACTTCAAATAAAACCATTTTCATTGGTCCATAGATTAGCATGTATTAGAATTCGGTAAGTCATGTGTCAAGCACTTTAAAACTATTAAAAAGTTATTTATTTTTAATGTCGGGTTTGAATTATTAGCACTCAGTCATCGCTAAATCGTAAGCACAGATCAGTGGCGTTCTCAACGTAAAAGATGCGTCTATACGGACTATGGGCGTTTTACGTTAAAAGATGACGTCACCGTCGGTAGCGCTGAGTGTGAACAGTGCCTATTCGTGTCCTGCTATATTTGATAACATGAATCATTTTTAAATTTGCGCTTTTTGTAAATATTTCAGTTGGTCTGTAATTAAAATGCATTACAACCCTTTTATTAATAAAATAATAATATTCATCAAACGTACAGAACAAACGCTGTAGGGCTTTTACATGCAGCCACTGTTATGTTGTTTCATATAATATGTTAATACTACGTACAATGTAACATAAAAGTTTGCGGGTCAATGCTTACTTGTATAACCAATTTGGTTTAACATGTTGTGTTCATGAATCTGTTATATAATGAGCGCAGTTGATATAATTAAAGCTTTAACATATTATTCATATCCATGCACATTTAGATTTATAATGGAAATTGTAATTGACGTGCCTAATTAACCAGATTTTAAACTCAGTTAGATACTTCAGAGATTCATTCATTAATTAGCTTGATTTTCAACGTTTCAGAATAATTTTCTAGGAGCTTTTATTTCAAAAACGTAATTCCTAAGAAAAATCCCACAAAAGGAAAATGAGCCGTGAGTGGTACTTATGTTGTATTTTTTTACACCATTTTCCACACAAAATATTTATGTTTTCTCTAAGAAATTCGATTTAGTGGGACTTGAACAGTCAATTTCAATAGAAATAAACGTCAAATCGCTTGACATCGAGAGCCACGCCAAGTTTTCTTCGCTTCTGAATAATGTTATTCTTCTACAGTCCTGACGTGGGCGTAAACTTATACATAATCGTTCCTTCCAAATCTACAAAGCTTTTCCAAGGTTCGTTCAAGCATAAAACGGTCCAAGTGTAAATATTTTAACTTGTAATGCTAATATTCCCTGACAGCTCCTTATTTTTCCCCAATAAATGAATTCGTAAAATCCATCCGAAGAAATTCTCGTTCGGAATTTACGAATTCAATAAATATCCACCTTCAGCATCACAATGGCTCACTTAATTGAGGCAGTAGGTCGATCAAGTGCAGGGCGCTTGAAACAATGAACTGTTGAATTAGAAATCAGGACCTCGTATTATTTTAAATTCATTTTTCCTTCACGTGAATCTGATTAAACTATGTATACAAGCACGTACGAAAAGAGCGCGAAAACGGGATGTAATTGAAACTAGAATGATTAGAATGGGGGTCTTGTATACTCGGTGAAGTGTTCGTTGTGTCAAGTAGACGTCCCCGAATACCTAAGCATACAAATATAAGGGTTTCGTCTTCAATATTTGAAGAGGGCTTCGTGTTTTGTTAATACTCCATTTGCTCCAACGCTATTTGAAAGTGTTGGCATGATGAAATTAGATTCTTCTTGGAAAAACTTCAGTACGTAATTAAAAAGAGGGGCTTAAGATGTAGAATGGAAGGTAAGCAAATTTTGCTTTTAATTTTCGAGAATGTGTTTTACAAAGAAAACTCGAACCTGAAATTACTTTTTCTAAGAAATACAGAAACGTAAAATGTTTCATCAAGTCTCAGTTTATAAAAAATTAAAATCTGCCGTAAAAAATTCAAGAACAACATTTTTCACTGTCGTATTGTTTTACGCCCAATTTTCTTTAAATCTTCATTTCTATAATTTTACAAAAAATATGCTTCTAAGATACGTTGAGTTTGTAACCCAACCTAAACTCGCAGTAGCTTGGAATTTCATCCATCAATAATTGAACAACAACAGATAATGAGCTATGCTTTAGCAGTTGTTATATTATAAAATATCTTCAAAAGTATTTTTGTATTAACGTTTTAAGAACCATTATTGACTGTAAGATCGCACCACTCTTACTACGGTATCGGAACCATACCTGCATAGTAATCACATAGGAACTTACTAAATGATACTAATATTAATTATAAGCAAAGTAAGTGCTGAAGCAGAGGTTGTCTCGTTTTAGCAGTAGCTTATTCTGTGTAAATTCAATCTAGCGCCGACGATGGTCGAGCCGCGGCCAACTGTCACTTTCGCGGCATGTCGGTCGGATCCGTCACCAAATTCCGATCCGCCATTGTCATGGTAAATCAGTTTTTGGGCTTGATTTGATAACTGCTGCGAAAAAAGACACTGCATAGATATCGCCTATAGACATAGATAATCAAGATCAAGTCATTAAGCTCCGTTGTTCCCATAGCAACACCACTGTTTACTTTTTAATCTTACCTTTGACATTGACATGTAAACATGTCGATATACGTATATAAGGTTAAAATAAATAAATATGAACTTGAACGAAGTAAAGCTAAGACTTACTAGTAACGTGAAACTGCATACCTTTACTTTTTCAAACGTTGATCATTTTGTTTTTTGTTCAAAACATTCAAATATTATAAATGTACTAAAGGACGTTCAGTAAAATCACTCTCTGAGTAAAATAAGCAATTATTGGAGTAATTTAAAGAGGGGACGTTTACTGGTCACTTTAAAACAATTTCGCCATTTAATACAATTTCAAATGTCAAAATGTGATCACCAAAAATTAACTGTTTAGTTATTAACGTCACGTGATCAGCTATGGGTTTCTGGCACTAACGAAATTTACACTATGCATTCGCTCTAGGGCATAATTGCCAGTAAAATCAATGTCACTCGTGGTTTTATAAATGAAGCTAGCAGAACCCATAGGCTACGCCGCCTTTCGATGTGTTTTGATACATTTACACTATTTAATATAAAAGTTTTCATTTGCCTGGTCTATATAAACTGAATTCCAATGTGAACAATTTAATTTTTAAATGCTCGATTTTAATAAATCACGTGTTTTTGATTTTGCATTAAACAAAGTGTTTAAAATGTGTTTAGTTGTTTTAAAAATTACTTATAATTATTTGTCTTAATTATAATTTTAGCAATTTTTTCTGATTTCTCACTAAAATATGGGATCGAAGCATAATTATTTAATTGTATCGAGTAAGGTTGGGGTAAGGGGGTTGAAAAGCTAATTTATAATCTTTTTCTTTAATCAATATATCAATAAGTTTAGTATTACAACTATTACTGTATGCAATTTGTTTAATAATTGAAATTTCTTTATTACAACTAATTTCATCTAAAGGGACTGTTAAAGCGTTATCATGGACCTGTATGCTGCTTATTTATGATACATAGCACTTTAACAATTTCCTTAAATGAATTTAATATGATAGAAAAACTTCAGTAATTAAACAAGTCGCATAAAGTAATAGTTATAATATTAAACTTATTGATATATTAATTAAAGGAAAATATTATAAATTAGCCATACAAAAATTTATCCGAATACTCCAATTTCATCCGATACAATTAAATAAGCTACGATCCCATGCCAAAACAGAAAAAATGCTGTAATTTTATACAAGACAAATAAATATAAGTTTTAAAACAATTAAAAACATTTTTAACACTTTGTTTAATGCAAAATCAAAAACAAATGACTTACTAAAATCAGGCATTTACAAATTAAATTGTTCGCATTGTAATTCGGTTTATATAGACCAGATAATTAGAAATTTTGATATTAGGTATGAGGAACACGTACGTTGTTACAAATACAAACACCCACATAAATCCAATTACGCTAAACACTTACTAGAACACAATCATTCAATGACATCTAATAAAACCATAAAATGTTTACGCTTTTGTAATGATTAACGTAAATTAGATATACTAGAAGCTTTTGAAATTCACAAACAATTAAAAACTGCACCGTAAATAAATGAGCAAATTAATCTCGTAAGTTCACCTCCATTGGATATTTTGGGATAAGAAATCAAGTCATCTGCATACGATTACCGAGATCAAGTCACCAAGTTCTATTGCTATAACAACACTGTTGTAGATGTAATTATGTAATATAATCAAGTCGGGTTAATCTGTTGTTTTTGAAAATAATAGAAAAAAAGAAACAATTTGTAATTTGTCAATAACACGTTTATTTTGAATAAAGACATTTTCTTAATAAACTTTGAATAGTCTGAACATTTTGGTCCTTCGAGAAAAAAGAGTCAGCACTTGGAATCATGTCTGGTGTTCGACGTAGTGAACGACTTAAAAATAAAAATGATGTTGCGGTGGAGGCAGACCTAGATAAGGAACCAAGTATAACAGGAAATTCTACAGATTTCTATAGGGAGAAATCTGGGGAAGATTCAGCCAGATCACATCAGTCGACTAGAGTTTCAAGTAAAGCAAATACAATCAGGCGACAAAAACTTGAGGCAGAAATGGAAATTCTAATAGAGCGACAGCGCTCTGGCAGGAAGCGTGTAGAAGAACGGTTGAAGCGTGAAGAAGAGCACGGCCGGTTGAAACGCGAAGAAGAGCGCGAGCGGTTGAAGCGCGAAGAAGAGCGCGAGCGGTTGAAGCACCAAGAGGAGCGGTTGAAGCTTGAAGAGGAGCGAGAAAATGAACGTCTCAAATTGGAATTATCCATAAAACTGGCTCAAATAGATGAAAAACATGCAGTGTTGATACATGCAGTCAGAGGTCTAGGATAGAAACATGGATCAATAATAATCAGAATCCGGTGCAGACAGCACTTCTTCCAGACAATGTTGATAAATGCAGTAAGAAGTCTAGGATAGAAGCATGGATTATTGACCAAGGTCCCGCGCAGACAGCACTTCTTCCAGGCTTACGGGACGATGAAATTAACAAAAATACTGTAGTAACCCATCAAGAGGATTTATCCCAAAAACGAAATTTTTCCAAATACGTAGCATTATTTAGTCTCCCATTGAGTCGCAACAAATTGTTTTCATCTATTATGCAGGTGAATTTATAAAGTTTACTGGATTTCAAAATTTCTTTTTTGTTTTGAAGAATTTTCAATTCTGCCCCAAAGGAATCCATTTGAATTCTTCGGAATAATAACACTTCTCCCGCAGTCAAATCTTCTGGACGAAGTTCTGAAAATACAGGATTTTCCTTAGAAACCTTAGCTTTGCAATTTCTAATGAATCTTAAAGTCCAGGCCGTAGTTCTTAGCAGTCTGTTCCATTTCGAAAATCTATTTGAATCTGGAGTAGGTAATTTTTCACATAAAGTGACCACGGCTACTAAATTCGCTAATATAACCTTTGATAATAGCATATAAACATATCAAAACGCGTATAAGGTTAAAATAAAAATAAATATTGTTAAAGTAAAAAGTGTTTTATTTATACTTAATAAATATGGACTTCAACAAAGTAAAGCTAGAACTCATAAATTTACAATTAAATGGTTATCTGAGACATGGTAATTTAATAAGCTAAAATGAACCTCCCAAAACTGGCAGCTTGAAATCGAGCTCTGTTTTCTCAGAACAATTTTCGAGCACCTCAATAAACGGCTTAAATATGAAGAGGGCTAATTTTAGTCGGGTCACTTACAATAATCACTTGACCTAACCTGGATAGCGGCCTAAATTATACAAAGACCCAAGACCTATATCAAACTTAAGCTAACTAATCCATTTAATGACATTCATTGGTTGACGTGTGGTTTTAACACTTTAATTTAGGTATTGTCAAACCAAAGACTATAATTTAAATAAAAAGCCGCAAACTATAAAAAACAATATTAATTGCTAGTTTGAATTTAGCAAGTTTAAAATAGATTTTTCCATCACCAACAAAGTTTTATTTGGTATTAAACTCGTCGTTGACAAATAAAAACAACTTGCTTTTCTAAGAAACTAAAATATCGTACCTTCTGACATGTCAGCAACTTTTCTAAAGAAAATTAAAAAGTTTCTGCACGTTCTAGTTTTTTATTTCCAATTTTCACCTAACTTTGTTTGCTTTGATTTTAATTGCTTTGGTGCGGTGAACATGTGCTTTGGACGTGATTTTAAATACTGTCCTCAAATGATTTCAGCCAACCCACAAAAGACGAGTTTACAAAGTTGAAATAATTATTTGAAAGGATTTATTCTATTATTTACAATCAAATACATTTATAACACGATATGAAATTCCTGCTGCTTTTAAATAATTTAAATCACAAATCACAGCGGTCCTTTCCAAGAGAAAGCAGGTAATCCGTCAGCTGCAGCTGATGGTTTGGGTTTGAATTTATAAATGATCTTCCTGCAAAGGCAACCTCTCGCTGACATCCTTTGAGTATCACGGCAAACACTATAAACCTTACGTTCCCAAGAGACATTTATGGCACTGAAGTGAATTAGGAACTACTATGTTATCACTTATTATGCTGCAAGTAGTGTACAAATACGCCTCGTTTAAAAGTGCCTGGAAGCAATTTCGGTGTACTTTTGGTGTTGGATATATGAGTAAGTGAAAAAGGGATAGTCGGAAATTGGAAACCGTTTATCTATTTTTTATTTACTTCTTTCTATTCGAAAGGATTTTCTTAAACTCCAAAGGAAGTTAAGGATAGTAAAATCAAAATTGGAAAGGGTCCAATATTTCTTAAATATTTCTCAACTTGCAAGAAGAATTTAGATAAAATTCAACCAGATATAGGAAGTAATCAACAACTTTAGATTTAAAGTTCAGCAACAGTACTATCTGAAAGGATGATTACAAGACATACTTTTTACATTCTGTGTCTGTGTATGCAGTTTACAGATTTTTGACTATTTGCTGTATAGAGTATGTTTATATAAACACTTAGTGATGTACATACTCAGATAAATGTTTTGAAATAATTTATAAAAATAAGTATTAATTAAATTTTTCAACATTTTCAACATTTAAAAACGTTCTGAAATTTTGAATGTCGTCGTCGTTTCCATTTACAGTTTAGGTCCTTGACCGGTTCCGTTTCTCACTTTCAATGTTTGAAATATATTTAACATTTAAAACAATTTTAGGGTAATTGTAAAATTTGCAAAATTTTCATGTGCTTAATTTCGAAATTTCGTAATTTTCAAAAGTGATAAACCGGCGAAAATATATTTCGAATCAAATCATTCAATTAAGGAAATATCTCGAGATATCTCGAGTGATTACTGAAAGCATCAAATAACTTTACGGTTTTTAAATTCTTTTCTGTGTATGTTTCGGAAGCGGGCGTTGAAACGATACCCCGTACAGTAGCCTACTGCAAATGCCCAATGCAAATACACGATACGATAACGCCACCAGTCGTGGTATTCTATAATAAAATTTTAAATACCGTACAAAATTAATGTTGTTTTACTTTTAAATGAGAAGCCAGAAATTTATTTTGTGTATGTAAATAAACAAGATTGTGTTTAAGCTACAAAAATTCCTCTTTTTAGTTTTTTTGGCATAGAAACATCCGAATCAATCATTTGATTATCAACTTCATTCAAATGGCAATCATTCGATAATGAAAATTACTCGATTATGTCCATAGCTAAAAATAACTGTTTCCAACAGAATCTTGTTTCCTCGAATATTCTACTAGCCTTGCAACAGCCAATGGCTGCCGTTTATTTTCAGGCCCTTAACCAATTAGACTCTGACTGGTCGCGATAATACTTTTTAGTTAACTTCGTTGTTATAGAAAACGCAAAAATAAATTATTAAAATAACGATATCCAGCTGGTAAAAATACCCAATTCGAAAAGAAGTCAAAAATATTTCAAAAATCTGGTTGTTACGTCTAAGACAAAGTTTAAGATGATTCAATTACCAATGGGGCAAATTGGATAATTATTTGCAACATATTAAGGAACATCTTCCCGTCCTTGAAATATCGATGTGACTGTCAGATGATCGTATGGAAATAACAGAAAACATTAAGCAACTAAAAAAGCAGCATTAAGACATGCCATGTCTTCTCTTAAAATCGCTCATTTAACTAATTTAAATTATACTGTTTTAAGGAATATTCACGCAGGTTTTATCTGTGTAGTTATATTTACCTGAAATATT
The DNA here is from genome assembly GCA_958336395.1 of Ctenicera cuprea. Taxonomy (NCBI): domain Eukaryota; kingdom Metazoa; phylum Arthropoda; class Insecta; order Coleoptera; family Elateridae; genus Ctenicera; species Ctenicera cuprea. Next base: position 3,964,486 of record OY284487.1, on the reverse strand, counting down.
ATACGATTTGCTTTGGAAATATAACACCATCCGTCGGTATCTTTGTAAGCATTGCAAAATTGATAGAAGGTGGCAGTTAAACTTTGCAAAGTATTGATTCTCGTTCCTTTCTGCGCTCCAACCGTTGTAATTTAACTCGTTTAAAGGTTTTGTAAGTCAATCTTTGAAATTTGAAATTTACATTACAGTACCCCTATCTATGCTTCGTTTTCACAACACAAACGTTTGGATTTTACAATCGAATTCTATTACACAGACATGCAAAGCTTCAACCGAAAGCTGCGAACTGTGATACCAAAAATAATTTTTAAAAAAAATTTTATCTAAAATTGATCTTTTTCATTAAATCTCATTGTTTCATGTTGAATACGTGAAAATTATGTTACGTGTAGTTTTCTCCCCTCTCCCTGTCAAAAACCCAGTTTAGAGTCGTTGTAATGAGTTAGGGACAAAAAAATGTAGCTTTAGTCCAGTTGTATTTAACATCCACATAAGCCTTGAATCATCAGTTTGAAATTTATCCGTTAGCCTTCACCCCAGATTATTGGTTAGGGTTGTGTTATCCTCGGAAGTGCCACAAGCAAGATTTGCCCAAAACACCGACACTTAACAGAGTTTGAAAGCGGTACGATAATTGGGCTTTGGGAGGGTTGTTTTGTCTGCTCGAGAAATTGCCACTATTCTGCTTGGACAGAACGCCAATACCATTCTGCGGTGTTGGCAGCACTGAACTCGACAAGAAACCTATATAATTGCTGCGACATTCACACAGCTGCATTTCTGGATCGCTCCGGCATGATCCCTAAGGCGAATTATCTACAACATGATGCACTGGGAATATTATTAATGAATCTGCAGTTACTTGACGAAAATTTAATAAACTACTTGAACTTACTTTAGGTTAAAATCGAAGGATGCATTATTCTCCAACCTTGATTATTCTGTCTCCATCTTTAGGGGGAATCCCCCAACACTTGTAAATCCCATATCCATAATAAATATCAGAAGAACATCATCAATTTGTGTAGGGGATTGAAGTAACTCCATAAAAAGCACCCCAACTAATCACCTTGGGTTGGAATACCTTTTCGACTTCATTTAGCATTAAGGGGTGAATCAGTAACTTGGTGGCGTTGGGGTATATAACTCGTAGGAATTAAAGGTTATAAATCGTTAAGCAGCCGATGCCAACCGCAAATCCGCCTTCGATTTGCGCTTTATTCAATTCGCTAATACACAGCTCGAAACTAGGGCTGTAATATTTCACTTACGCCTTTCTACTGCAGGGATTAGAGAGATTCGTTTAATTAAAGTGTCAGCCTCGTGGCCGAGCGCGTGCCTTACATCTCCAATCGCATCCGCGCGTCACTTCCGTGTCCGACATACGAGACGGCCGTCGTTTGCCACTCCAGGATTGGTGTCCTGCGGATGCTATCCGGGTTTGACCCGTTGCGGTACCACTGCGGTCTTCTACCCCTAGCGCATAGGCGTAGAAATCAATTTACAACATCCCTTAGGTGAACTTTTGTCTCTTGACTCGAATTTCTTGGGTACTTGGGCGAAAGAGACTAATTTATAAATTTCAAAGGATTGTAAAATTGAAAGTTCTCAACAGAGAAAGTGTCTTTGAAATAGCTGGTAAAAATTTTCTGTCTACTTCATTATTTTTATCTTACCTTTCACAGCATCTATAGGTATTAAAATTTTATAATAAGTCGTTAACAAAGCATAGATAACGTTATTACCATAGTGAAATTTGCAATTGGTTGCTAAAGACAAGTAAGAGGCGTGGCAACTATTACCTGCATTTAGTGAAGCACAAACTTAGGATAGTGTCCATAATTGCTTGCTAAGACATAATTATTAGGCGTGGTAGCTACCAACCTAGATTTAGTTAGTTATAGACAATACTCGTAGTTTGTTGCTAGGAAAACATAAGCAGCGTGGCAACAATCGACCTATATTTAGTGAAATACAGGCGTAAAGAAATCTTTATTGCTAAGGGCGTTAAATGGGCGTGGCAAACATTAACCTACATTCGATGAAGCACATAATATATTAATATATTCTACATAATTCGTTGCTAAGACAGAGAAGTGGGCGCGGTACCTACCAAGCTACATTTAGTGAAGTATAGACTTAGGAACATTTTCACCATAGTTATTGTTAAGAAAACATAGTCGACGTGATGACCATCAGCATGTATTTAGTGAAATACAGGAATACCGAAGCTTTTATACTTGGCCGCTAAGGACATGTAATAAACGTGGCAACCATTAACGCGGGATTTAGTAAAGTACAAACTTAGGATATTCTCTATAATTGATTGCTAAGACAAAGTACTGGGCGAAGCACCTACCAGCCTAAGTTTAGTGAAGAACAGACTTGAGAAAATTTCCATAGTTATTTGCTACAAAAAACAAACATAGTCGAGTGATAACCATGAACCTATTTACTGAAATACTAGATTGGGGATAAACCTGCATGTGGTAAAGTACAAACTTAGGGTATATACTATTATTGATCACTAAGACAAAGTACTGGATGTGACACCTACTATTATACGTTTAGTGAAGTAAAGACTTAACAAAATGTCCATAATTATTTGTTAAAAAGAGGTGATAACCATCAACCTGTATTTATTATAGCACAGGCGTAGGGAAATTTTGAGCCTTAGTTGTTAAGAACACGTAATGGGCGTGATATTTAGTGAAGTACAAACTTAGGATATTCTCCAGAATTGGTTGCTAAGACAAAGTATTGGGCGTGGCACCTGCCAACCTAAGTTTAGTGAAGTATAGACTTAAGAAAATACGCTTGCTAAAAGAACAAAGATAATGAGGGGGGAGACCGTTATCCTATTTTTCATAGTATAGGCTTAGGAAAACCTTAGTTGCTAAGGATACAATGGGCGTGGCAACTATTAACCTACATTTAGTGAAGTACAAACTTAGGATATTCTCGAAAATTTCTATAGCAATAAATAAACAAAACAAGCATAGTCGGCGTGATCGTCATCAACGTATATTTAGTCTGTATTTAGCGATGTACAAATTTAAGCAACATAACGGTTGCTAAGGAAAATTAGTAGACTATCAACTTGACTAAAAACTTAAGAAAATGTTCAGAGTTAGTTGCCAAGCAAATATATTGTATTGGGAACGGTAACCATCAATGAAGTAACAGGTTTAAAAATTACACTTCGCCCCAAAATTAAGGGATCAGAAATAAAAGTTCTATATTTTTTTTATCGTTGAAAATATTGTTATGAAACTCATACGCATTAAAGATAGGACTATTTATCGCTACTTTAGGAACATTCATATCTAAGATATCACAAAAATGCTGCTTAGTAAGAAATACTGCAGAAATCGCATAAGTCTTGTAATTAAAAGTTGCCTGTCGGGTGTTCTAAACAATTGATACAGTGACTTAAATCAAAATAAATGGCAGCTAATGTCCAGAGAAATTATCTTTCGGAGGTAGATGTATCTAAAGTGGTCACACTGCTCGAGGAAGGCTATACTCAGAGAGAAGTTGTTGCAAGGCTTTTGGTTGCGCAGTCAGTGATTTGCAGAGTGTCTCGGCGATTTCGAATGACAGGGAATTATAGCAGGAGACCTGGCCAAGGTCGTAAAAAGAAAACCACCAGGCGTGAAGACCGATATTTGGTCGTAACAGCGAGACGTGAAAGGTTCATCACTGCTCGATCGCTGAGGAATGATCTTCAACTATCCACCGGAACAGTCATTAGCTGGGATACCGTATTGAGGAGACTACAGGAAGCTGGTATGAAGGCAAGACGTCCTGCAACCGGCCCAATTTTGACCCCCCTTCACCGGAGGCTACGTTTAGCATTTGCTCATGATCATTTGAACTGGGGGGATGAAGAATGGGCAGCAGTGTTGTTCACCGACGAGTCTAGATTTTCTCTAACCACCAATGATCGACGTGATAGAGTGTGGCGAAGCGCCGGAAAGCGTTTTGCTCAAATCTAGACTCGTCGGCGAACAACACTGCTGCCCATTCTTCATCCCCCCAGTTCAAATGATCATGAGCAAATGCTAAACGTAGCCTCCGGTGTGTGAAGGGGGGTCAAAATTGGGCCGGTTGCAGGACGTCTTGCCTTCATACCAGCATCCTGTAGTCTCCTCAATACGGTATCGCAGCTAATGACTGTTCCGGTGGATAGTTCATTCCTCAGCGATCGAGCAGTGATGAACCTTTCACGTCTCGCTGTTACGACCAAATACCGGTCTTCACGCCTGGTGGTTTTCTTTTTACGACCTTGGCCAGGTTTCCTGGCATAATTCCCTGTCATTCGAAACCGCCGAGACACTCTGCAAATCACTGACTGCGCAACCAAAAGCCTTGCAGCAACTTCTCTATAGTAGTATAGCCTTCCTCGAGCAGTGTGACCACTTTAAATACATCTACCTCCGAAAGATAATTTTTCTGGACATTAGCTGCCATTTATTTTGATTTAAGTCACTGTATCAATTGTTTAGAACACCCTAACAGGCAACTTTTAATTACAAGACTTATGCGATTTCTGCAGTATTTCTTATTAAGCAGCATTTTTGTGATATCTTAAGACATGAATGTTCCTAAAGTAGCGATAAATAGTCCTATCTTTATTGCGTATGAGTTTCATAACAATATTTTCAACGGAGAAAAAAATATAGCACTTTTATTTGCGATCCCTTAATTTTGCGGCGAAGTGTATATAATTGGTTGCTGGCATCAATCAACTTATGATTAGTACAAACAAGTACAAAAACACTGTAAAATGTAACTATTACTGTCTTCTATTTTTTTAATTTATTACACAGCAAATTTCAAACTGAAGACATTCCAATTTTACGTAGAAGTTCGCACATGTTCATATTCATAAAATAAATGTCACTTATCTGCACTACGCTCGCAGGACGTATTTATCCTCCTGAATCTGTCGTGTTGAACAAACCTATTATCGTGAAAATGACTCAAGCTGATTTAAGTCGGAATCGCCTGTGATCTTTTGTGTAATTTTCATTTATTCCCACCCGGCGAGAATTGATTACATTCATCTATCTACTTCTCTGCGAAACACAAAAAATTTTTACGGGTTGGTTCATCCACTTGTATCGCGTTGGTTCATCACGTAAATCGCTGCTCGAATGCGACAAATGGACTTAATTTTGTTTTGAAATAGAAATTTTCTTGTAAACATGATTGATGAAGACAGGGGTGTTACTTTTCTTTTTCAATTGTTCGCTGAAATTGCCATAGAGGAGATGTAAAGTGTTTTTGTCGTGATGTTTTAGAATTCACTGGGAATTATAAACATTTGTTTATCATATGTTTCTCCCTACAGATTAATAACAATTATTTTTTTATATCTTCGGTTTTCTTTAATATTTTTTTATACATAAAATATTCAAATTAATTTGACATTTATTGTAATACACATCATTACACATTGATTCTAAAAAATATTATTAGTTGAACAAGCTATTATAAATAAAAAATAAAGTATTAAAACAATGTATAATTTTTGCAACTACAACGCGTTAATATAGCTTTTCAGTAATCACATGATAATAATTTTAGTAAAAATGTCGAAAATATTATACCATTGGATTTTGCTTGTAGAAATGTATATTTTGTTTAATTAATTTATAAAATTAAAATGTGTAAAACAGAGACAACAATCACATAATTAATGACTAGTGTCGAATTGTAACGTAATCCGCTTATGGCTCAGTTGGTAGCGTGCATGGATCTGAGTACTGTCAGTGTTACCTCGGTTCTATTCTGCGGTTGCCCTTTAAGTGTACGCGCATGTCCACTTTTGCGACTCAAGTTCCGCAGCACTTTCTGTATTTTGGAATTCGTCTCAAGGTATGAATTTCCTCTATTTAGATAGTACTGTTACACAGAAATTTAATAGAGGCCGTAAAAGTCCTAAACAGCGTAGCTTCAAAAACTGGGGCATTTGAATTGTAAAAAAATGAGCCAAGCACTTCGCCTGGACTTTCCTATACTTTAGACAATAATATTTATCACTATAACCTGGAAGTTCAAGCACAAAAAATTCCAAAAATAGGAAGGCATTTAGGCACTATAAAAATTAACAATAGGCATTAAAAATTTTGAAAGTTGGCATTAGTTTTTTTTATTGATTTCAACATGAAAATTAAAACAGAATTAATAATTTACGTATACGTTTACAGTCTTAAACTTACTGGTTTCAGTTTTGTCACACACTTTACACAACATTACCACTCCATCACTTGTGAAAATATCACATAAAATTCTTTTTTTTGTGTATTTTAACGCGCCAAATTAAAATTTATTGAAAATGTAGACGAGCAGTTTAGGGCAAAAATTGTGAATTTTTTAAAAAAACATTCGACGGTGGGGATGATCTGGGGTTTCAGGGATATATTAAGGTAGAGCGCCTCTCTACCCCCTGCCTGATTGTTTGAAGAGGTTTTTTACTTTTAGTAGGGATGCTACACAAAAAGCTGCATTTAAGAAAGAAATTTTAAATTTTGGTACGGACATCCTAATAAGCGTTAAGTATCTATTTCTTTTCATACGGCAAATTACTCCTAAAAGCTATCGGTAAACCGCCACGAGATTTTCCTCGCCTAAACACACTGCTTCTGTTTTAAGCTTTTCAAATGTATATTTTAAAATATAAGTAAAATAAAAGAAATTTTTGAAAAATTAAAGAGTTTCAAGGTTTCGATAATTTATCGTAATTTCTAAGATGAAAATTTATAAAACTTTGAAAATGATGAAAACTTTCAAAAATCTAAAAATTTGGTTAATTTCGGAAACAGATTGAAAATTTTGAATTTTTACAATATTTTGTAATACGAATAAATTTCGTAATTTCAAAGAATTAAAACAATTATTGAAAATGCTGAGAACTTTTGAAAATTAAGAAATATCGGAAGTAGAAAATTTTCTTGCAAACTTTTAGAACATTTTGAATATAAATATATTTCGTTATTTTCAACATTAAGGAAAATTTTGAAAAGAGAATTTTTAGTTTAAAACAGTTGGAATTATAATATTCAGAATTTTCAAAATATTGAAATTTTTGAAACTTATGTATATATGAACGCGCGAAATCAAAATGTTTTCAACTTGTTTTCGAGCAAAGTTGTTTAAAGATATATAAAGAAGAAGTTCTAAAAAAAATTTGTTCTTAGTAGTCCAAAAAACTAACTTTCGAAACGAATATCGATTATTTTTGTTGTTTTGTAGTTAAGCCTTGCATTATCAAATCAAAAATGTCAACAGCTGTTTTAGTTTACCGTTTTAAATATATTATTTAATATAAATAATTCTACTTTCAGAAAAACCGTCTATATACTATACGTTTAATTGCTGATAATTGGTAAAAAGAAATCATTTCTTTATTGTCTGATTTTTAAACACGGTGATGGTTCCGCAAAGCGAAAAAGATTACGTTTACTATACAGAACTTATTCGACGACCTTGAGAGTGATTGGATTGCCTTCCTATAGAGCTATACTATAAAATAAGCAAATATTACATGTTTAGAACTTCTCTTATTGAACACATGTCTATAGGGAGCAAATAAATTCAATTACTCTGTTTTTGATTTCGTTCTATTTTTAGCCTATAACAGACATTAACTATTTAAAAAAATAAATGGATTAATTAAATCCAAATAAAAGTTAACAATCATTTTAATGAATCATCCTCCTGATTAATTAAAGTTTAGATTAATTACACGCTAATTGACTTATCGCTCGAACGAAACATTAATTAATGATGTTTGTTTAATTAACTTTATATGTCAATGGTGATGAATTTTCCGTGGAAAAGTTACCGAGAAAATATGGATAGCATCAAATCCTCGTTGCTTTATCTCTGCACATTTACTCTCCGTAAAATACTTCACTCAACGCATTCTTGATTACGGAACAATGCGCAGAGAGAAAAATTTGACCCAGTTCGATCTAAAATTGCGCTTCAACTTCAGTTATCGAATGCTACCCTAACATGAAACGTGTTGCATTTTACGCCAGACGAAGTGCTTTGTTTCTCGTTAACGTTAGCTGCTCATCGAAGCGCAATTACCAGACCATCGATTTTACGTAATATTAAAAGAGGATATACGCGGGCGTAGTTCGCGCGGAATTCTGATAAAAAATGCATTTATTTGTCAGTTTGCGTATAGTATCACGTGGCTAATAAATCTCAACGATGATTTGTGATATTCGTTTGGGACACATTTATTAAAATTTAACGCAGAGTGGAACCTGCGCTCATTTGTACCATATTTTACGGAAAGGGAAAAAATATCACCTTGTTAAATCTTAACGAAGGGTGAGGAGTATTTTCTTTCGACACCTTATGTTTTGTTGCATGCAAGCAGACGCCACGATGTTTGTACAGCTTTCAACAAGCTTAACCAAGCAATATAATCCAATATCCTGCAGACAGGACCAAGATTAACGAACCTAAAGACATGTTTAAGAGAAAACCGATAACCAATTAACGGTGTTACGGAATTGTTTCAGAAATCTATACGAGCTCGCTAACGGCCTTTCTAGGCACGTCGTTCGCGCTCTCTCGGTTCTTAAGTGTATGTTCCAGAATTCTTAGGTAGATTCTCTTAAGCCCGGCTCCCTTTCACGTTCTACGACATTTTAAGTCTAATAAATTTAGCCGGAAAGTCTGCATAGAGGCATTGTATATTCGGGCCGTTCCTTAGCGCAGATTTATCGGCGTTCTGCGACGCCCAAGCCTCCAGCGTCGCTGCTGCTTTCGTCTCCTCTTCATCTCGTTAGTGCTACATCACTTCTTGAACCATTACTCCACTCAGACGCCGCTTCCTTCCTTCCTGCTCTCCGAGATATGCTTTCCCTTTTTGCATCCTTTTCTTTTACGCACTCACGACACGGAGTTGATCTTACACGACAGGTTAACAGACCCGTGCATGTGCCTAACATCCTGGAAAAGTTCCTACTAATTGTGGCCTACCGCAAAACCTACATTCAAAATTTAAACCGGAAATAAATAAACTCGAATCACCACTGCCAGGTCCATTTCTTCAGGGACCAATAATTAAACATTAAAGCAAATCATTTTCGGGAAGGGAAAAGTCCCAAGGAATAACCATCGGAGGCGAACCCTTCTGGAGACGAATTCGCGAGGGAGTACTATAAAGGACGAATCTTCTGGAAACCTTCGCGCCATAAAGCGTGTATTAAGAGAAATAGGAAGTCGCGGAAAGGATAGTGAAATAAAGGTTTGGGTTTTGTAATTACAGCTACACCCCCAAAAACTAATTACATTTTCGGATCTGCTTAATTCTTAGCCTTGAAGACATAATTACTGTTGGTAATTAAGGGAAAACCAGATGTCCATGAAATAGTAAAATGATACAGTTAACACGTGGGGATTCCCCGGTAATATAATTTAATTTGAAACTGAATTGCAATTTTCAGTAGGTAGTAATAATATTTGTTAGTTTCAGCTGGGAGTTTTTAACAGCGAAAGGTAGCTATTTTACATTTGCAACTATTGTAGCATTACTAAAATACAATGCAATAGCATCAACCTCACTCCCAAACCTCCAATCTCGCTAATTGTGTTAAGCTTGAGGCTGTTGATATTATATTGGCAAACTATAATTTTCGCGTTTCTCAGCAGAGCAATTCAGGTCGAGTTCGTTATGGAGGATGGATTAATTTTCCAGGTAGTTTGGAGTGCATACATGACTGTACTTTCAAATTATGATAACAACTGGAAATTAATAACGAGCACAATATATCACTTTCAATAACGAACAATTAGAGAACTAAACAATAATGAAGGACATATTTCATTAAATCAGAACAAAAATTGCAGTTATATTAAAACTACCAATATTAACTGTAAAAAGTGCAAAAACCTACCCCTTGCATTTCTGTGGGGTACCTAAAGTTGATACCTTGTGATGGTTAAAATTTCATCAAAACTGTTCGGAATACGATTAAGTGACTTTCGAATCTCTTATAGTGGCATCAACAATAAGAAGGAATTTAGTTACCATTAGAAGTTAGTTAACACACTGAAATCGTTTCCAGAATCGGTTTCCCTACAAGTTAGCCATCTCTAACTTACGTTAGTCATCAATATTTTTAAGTTGTGGCCAAAAATATTATTTGTAATGCACAGAATTATCTTAATATTAAATCCGGAGCCCAGCTCTCTGACTCATGTTTTAGTGGTGAGTAAGCCCCTACCAAAACCCATATATTTGATTGATTACAGAAAGCTTGCGCCCGAGCCCGCTACGTAATACCATAGAAACAGGATTCTATAGTGTGCAGTATTCTGTTGCGTAACTGTAACATATTCTGCTGCTATCATTTCGCAACAAACCTCTAGCAATTGTACGGAGTGATCGAAAATGATTGAAGGTCACGTGACCACGATCTGGTCGCATTATTATCAAAAATGCGTTTCGATGTGTCCGCGAACCTGTTGTTTATCAATACTTACATCCCTGGAATCCATTAGCGTACGCGCGTACCTGTCAAATGTCGTAATAATAACAGTTATTGTTTTCTTTTGTGTTATTGTTCTCGTTTTTGTAATCCCCACGTTATAACAGTTTTTTTCAAAACTCAAAGTTTGTATTCGTTCCCTTTATTAGGTAAGACAATAAAATTACAAAGTTTATTTTAAATGAGGGTGATAACAGGTGTGTAATTTTAGGTTAATATGGTGTTTACAATAGAGCATGATAAATTTATTTTGGAAGCGTACTTTAGATCCGGAGAACGTGACCAAAATGGTGTTTGGCAGAAACAGGCAGCGTCTGCAAAGGAAAGTCTACGGGCAGGTCATATGTACTTACCGAAGACACTGTACATGATATTCAGGAACGAATGGATGCAAGTCCCAACAAATCGTTAAGATGTTTATCTGCTCAAACAGGTAATGAGCATAATGTTGTTTTTGTAATTGATTTATCTATGTTAGTTTCAGGTCTTTCATACGGATCGTGTCAGAAGGCTTGCAAAAAAATACTTCATATGCACCCGTACAAAGTGTCGGTGGTGCAAGAGTTGCTACCAGCAGATTTTGGAAAGCGTCGACAATACTGTACATGGTTTAATGAAAACTTCAACAATGATGACATTTTAGATCTGACATTTTTCAGTGATGAAGCCTGGTTTCATTTAAGTGGCTACGTAAACTCGCAAAATTATCGTACGTGGTCAACTGAAAATCCCCATGTATATCGGGAGACCTCATTGCATCCCCTTAAAATTGGGGTTTGGATTGCAATGTCGAGAAGAAGAATAATTGGCCCTATTTTTTTTAATGAAAACATCAATGCTAACAATTATCAACGACTACTTTTAACACCGTTTATTGATCAACTCCACGATGACGAACTGCAGCATGGGTTCTTCCAGCAAGATGGTGCAACAGCTCACACAGCAGGTGCAACGTTGAACTTTTTAAGGGAATTCTTTGATGAACGAATAATAAGTAGAGGTCGTTGGGCACCGCGATCGCCCGACTTAACACCTCTCGACTACTTTATGTTTGGCCATCTTAAGAATGTTGTATATGCAAATCGTTTACACACAATTGAGGAGTTACAAGAGGCCATAGTAAATGCCGTGAATGAAATCACACCAAGACAGTTAGTAGCCGTTTTTGAAAATATGAAGCGCGGGGTCAATGTTTGTTTAGACAATGATGGAGGGCATTTCGAGCAGTTATTGTAACAACTGTCTTACAAAGAATTTGATTTTTGTATTCATTTAAATTGTGTCATTGAAAAATGTGTTTTTTATTAATTTAAACTGTGTTATTAAATTACGTTATTAAATTGTCTTGTTTTTTAACCTATAGGTTAACTTTTGGAATATAAAAATTTACTAACATAAATCGTAATTTACAACAAGAAAAGTCTTTAAAAGTCCCTAACAGTAATTATTTCGCTAAAAAAATGGTGCACCAACATTCATATAAAGAACACGCCACCCATTTTTAAATTTCCCGCGCTATTTAAATTACTATTGCACGCCAGTGGAATTAGTCAAGATCACATTAAGTAGTAAGCGGACAAGATCAAATCAGTATGAAGCGGCACGTTCAATCATTTTCGATCGCACCGTACAACTCTAAATTTACATCAAATTTATACTCTAAAAAATAAAAAGTTATAATAATGACGGGAATGATCTAAGTTGTAAACTTCGCAGCCGTAGTCAATGGCTTCTCACCTCCGGGTTGGAGCCGTGTGATCGGTACTGTTACTGCCGACGTTTCGTCTAGGGTTGCACGGGAAATCTTCAAGGTAATGGACTACTGTGCTACTACTATTAAGTTCCACTGCTAGAACACAACAGCTGTTCCCTGAAATCCACGATGCTATTACGAGAGTTATATTTGTTTTGAGAATTCCCTAAACCACCCCAATGTACCATCATCGTATCGATAATAATCTGTTTTTGAAAACTTAATCGTTACACAACCACTATAAAATTAATATTTTTTGAAAGCGTAACCATTTTGAAAACGTATCTCTACGACAATTTTGTGATGCGAGTAATCGAATGATTTTTCTAATCAAATGATTTCTATTGGAACTTATTTAATAATCGAATGATTTATTCGAATAAAATCATTCGGCTATTCCTATGCGGTAAAATTTGAAAAATAGCCAAAACGCTCTTCGCTTGCTTCTTGAATACTCTTATGAATGAATTTTGGTTTTCACTGTTTTAAAATAGGATGAAGCTTAGACTGTGAATAGTTCGAGATTGAAATGCTTGGACACCAATAGTCGTAGTAGTCTCAGGCTTTATGATTCAGTAATCTTCATATTTTTCATTATTTATACTATTACAGTAATGTTAAAATTGAAATGACAGTAAGAAGCAAAATGGTACGGTACTAACTGCTGTGTCTGCTACTCCTTATATCAATAATATCTGAATGATTTTCGGGTTATGAAGTTCTCCTTAGTGTCCCGCGTTTTATGAATCACCCTGTATTAAATGTAATCCTTAAAAAAACTGTACATTACATATTCCTCTACATTTTCATGTTATATTTCTATGTGATTTATGTAAAACTTGTGTTTGAAAATTATTATTCTGCCTTTATGAAAATAATAACAAAATAAAACCAGAAACACTCAGATTTACTCAACAAAAAAACATCTGTTCATAATTACAACACTCAGCTTTTTAAAGCGCTTATAATTAATTTAAATGTCATGTTTGTTCTGCCCAAAACGGAAAGCTGTGAATTTTAAGTTAGGTCCGAATGAAATACATATATAAATATGAATATCAATTTATGTAGGTATCCAACAGAAAACTTGTATTCTTTCTGTTGTAAGGACAAAGAGAAGCCCAATGTTAGCTTCTCGTTTCCTCTCCGTTCAAAGTCGGTCTTGGTTCTGTTTATTCCTTTATTCCCCTGCACGCCGAGCGGCGCGCGGGTGCAAAGTGTGTAAACATTAGTCAGGTTTTGTTGTTTATGTTTCCTTCCAAAAATATTGCCATTGTATGTACAAACTAGACCAACCCTAGCGATAATTTATTCTAGAAGTTACAGTACGACTTGGAGGGAAGGAAAGTTTAACGACTAGAATAAGAGCACTTTCCGTGTTTGCAAACTTTCTAAACGATTGCTGGGACTGGAAATGCTTTCAAAAGGAATATGACTAAGATCCTCAATTTAATATCAAGCTCTAGCTGTTAACCTTTGACATCACTCATTCTTGGCAAAAACCGGAGAATTAATTCTTTCTTTTTAGTTTTATGTTGGAGGGCCATATGTAAAGCCCTTGATAATAAAGCTATTTTATATGTTGGCAGTGAAAAATAGACCTATTTAAAAAAAAAGCTCAAAGAATTGCTCCTCATTGTGTATGCCACCACCGGGGTAATCCACTTTACTCTTGTCACTTTTTCATATTATCCCGATAACGTCAGCGTTTATGATTAAATTACTAAAAAATTCTGGATAAAATATATTGAAAATTAAGACCTGCACGAAAATTTATCTTTGGAGCTTTGTTTGAATTTTAACATCGATCGCATCTTTCAGGGTTAAATATAGAATGTGGTGATTAATGAAAAGAGAAATAGACAAAGAACTTGGCTTGAGCTTGTCCATAATGCCCATACTTCCAAAATAATTACGTTTAATGTTTTTACAATGATTTTAAATGAAACAGTTTTAGCTTCAACAGTTACTATAAAATACCAGAGAATACTCGTGACATGCCGGGCTTGCTGCAGCAATCGTGCAAAATCGAAAGGGCCATGAAAATGAAAGACTGCAAAGACCAGAAAGTAAAATATCTCATCCAAAATGTGCGGGGTGGAAGGTTAGCACCCTAAATATGTATTGCTATATCTCGCTTTACTATCTCTGATTATTATCAGTCTAGCTTACATGCGGATTTTTGAAGTAAAACCTCTTTGCCGGCAGGTGCAACATGCGATCGTGGTAACGGACATCATGTAAAGCATGCATTGACGCAGCCATCTTTTTCGCAAGCTTTTAAATTCTAGCATCGGTGCGTCAGTATAAGTACGTAAATGGTCACGAAGTGGGTTGCACGCGTTTATGCTGGCTCAAGAAGGAATAAAGGATGTAATGGGCCTAAACGCAAACTGAAGCGATTAATGTTGAGTTGTGCCTTCATAGCCACACAAATTCAAACGAGTGCATTTTGTTGCTTAGCTAATATCTCAAAAAGTACTTGGCATAATCGACTTGATTTTTTTTGTTTAGAAGCGGATGGATTAGCGCTGTCTATAATCTGATATGAATTACCAAAAAAAAATTTTTGCCCAAAGAAATTACGAATATGACTTTTTTTCTTTCGATGTAGTGAATTTGTTACTAAGCGACAAACTGTTTTATTTGTAGATTTTAACACATACACACAGCGAACAAAAATTTTTTTTCTTACTTTTTTATACTTTTAGTATAGGAAAGTATGACATTTTTCGAAGTTGAGTTTTTGACGTAAATACTTGTTTTGGACCTCCAGGAACCCCAAAAAGTGGTATTTCAAAAATGTCTGTCGGTGTGTAGTGAATCATAACTCTCAAACGGATAGCCCAATTTTTATGAGCTTTGGAATATGGGTATATTACAAATTCCAAACCGGAAGTGGAAGTAAGACATGTTTTTTTGGTAGCATTTTTTCCGAAACCAAATTTTATAAATTTCAAAACTGAATCCGATAGAAGATTTTAGGGCAAATCCAACGCTTTTTTCTGAACTTTCTAACCTGAAAATGGCGGCCTCTGCGATTTGTTGAACATTTTTCGTTTTAGCGCCTTATTACTCAAAAACAGGTTGAGTTTAAGTATTTTATCCTAATATCCCTATAGAGACACAATGTTAATGAGTACAAAATTTTCAAAAAGTAGAAGCTAGGAAGTGATTAAAACTTTCACAGCTTCGGAAAATTTCAAAAAGATATTGTTATAAAACCACACGGTTTTGCCGGGAATGCCGTAAAGGTACACAATGTTACAAGCTGCTAGAACGTTTGGACCGACTTACTACAAAAAAATGCATTTTGATTAAAAACAATTTCTGTCGTGACATAGTCAGCATAGCATCATCAATGATAACTTTAAAATAAGCGAAGTAGATGAACATAGTATAATGCCGTGATAATAGTTAAAAGCTGACCTTGCAGTTTTGTACCGCATGAGCCCAAAATTTCTACCCAGCAGGTGATTTAGTTTTCCGTGCAATAAGGGATTACTGCTTAGTTAAATGTGCTGTAATTGTTGTGATTAGATATAATAAAATAGAAAGGTATTGTATTTATCAAAAAAATCAAGCTTAGGGTTTTAACGAATAAATACGTTTCTCGTTACATTTTGCAGCAATAAATTGTTTTTTTTTTTTACTTTTTTGACATTCATTATCAAAAACATGCAAAAATACCTTGGTCAAGTTTATTGCAAATACACAGATAGGTGCAGTTGTTATAAAAAATCTAGTCCCATAGTGTACACCAATCAATACTCTAAAAATATGAATTCTTAAAACTAATTCTAGTCCATTTTCCTTCTACTTTATTAGAAGCTCATGGTATTGTATTTCTATCAACTTAGTACATCGCTGAAATGGAAAGTAAATAGTACGACTAAAGTTGCTTTTAATTTTAAATTTCTCTCCATTGATAATCATTGTGATATAGACCCATGAAACGCTCTTGATAATAAAGTTTTGCATAATCGAAAGATGACGAACATTTTCCTGCAAAGTTATTAGAAGGTCTGTATTTCACTTTGGGTCTTTTGCAGAAGACGTCAAAGTAATTTAAGAGAAGTCAAACTTTCTGATCTGATAATAAAGTTGCCATCCCCTTGCGTTGGCATTGATGGCTCTGGTTTTATGTTTATGCCATTCTTATTGCTGCTTGTTATCTGCTTTTATAATGCTACTGTCTTTTAGTACCTCTTCTAAATGTTATCTTATCAATTTTGAGTGGAATTTTGAGGAATGTATTCCACTTTTACCCGCATAAAATGTATCTAATAAATTTGAAATTGGGAAAGTTTTCCGATATGATAATAAAGTTACATCGGTTGTGATATCAAACTGAGTTGTTTATTGTAAAGTAGAACCATAAAATGGTTTGCGGATTCGCACTCGAGGCGAAGGCTGTCGACACGCGAGGTCACCATATATCTAACATTTAAAGTTTGCGGATTTCCCCAAAACTGTAATAATCGTAAATTTAAAAGGTTGCTACCTTTACTGCAGTTTCGAGTTTCAGTAATCTCAGACGGAGCAATAAACGGCCCTCCACACCGACACTTGGTTCGATTATCCTAATCCAAAGAGACGCGACGGGACTATTTTTGCGTTCAGTTCGAAACTAAACCATTAAATTTGGGGCCGCATCCATTAGGGAAAGTTTTCGAAATACAGGAGACATGTAAATGTGACGCAGCACGAGTTATCAATTATTTCAGTCGCAACTGTAGTACATAATGGGTAATACAATACGATGATACAGATTTATGACTGTCTTTCAAGTTCCCCCTTCTGACATTATCTCATTTACAAATGAAGCAGCAACTTGTGCAAACCTAAACTTTGACATCCAGATATATCTAAGCTCAGAGATTATTTAGCATAATCCGTCAGAGGACACGCATCTTTAGCAACGCGAGTTAGCACACGCACCTCCCAGTTTGACAGGAAATCTAGTGTCATCACAAGGATTAATATTATACAACTTCTGTGTAATCTCTCTACTTAATTTATGTTAGGCCGTTTAACAAGACAGATGACTAAAAATTATGTTAGATCCTCACTTTACATTATAAGCTTTTACTTAAAAGATTGTAGAAATCTTCCAGTTGTCATCTGCAGTAGGAAATTAAGAAACTATTATAATTGACACAACAATGAATAAATCCGGAAAATTAACTCTGTGCTTTTTTTATTCATTATTTTATTAAATGCTAATTTACGAATGTAACAAGAATCAACAGGTACGTCTATCAAGCTTCAATATACTTCTTACGCACAATTTAAAAATTATACATAGAAATATAGCATTGGTATAAAACAAGCTGCTCTTACACATTCTTTTATTTTTGGTGTAGGTACTATAACACTAAACAAAACTCAAAAGGAAAGTCAGAGTAACTACTTAATAGTTAGAAACGTGCAACCACACACATACTGCTAAAAACCAGTGTTTTATGGGCTTTTATAAGTTATTTTATTCGTCAAAACATTATAATTACGTGGTTTTGTGGCCCAGCAATGTACATGTTTGTCTCTGTAGTCACACTCACTGTTCACCATAAACTTTGTTTTCAATATTTTTCCTTGTACCGAATTTTGACTATATGCTTTTCATAGCTTACGTTTTAAAGTTGTCAAAATAATTTAAAAGAGAATACGAAAAACTACAGTCATAGAAACATACATACACAAACGGGCATACACACTCAATTATACACAGGCAGCAGCCTCAATTGTGGCGGATTTATAATTGTCACAATCTTTTTCTCAACAATATTCTACAGTCAACACAAACATATAAGAATCCCTGTACTATACCGTAGTGGTTTTTAAAAGTCTTAAACCCTAAAAGTTGTTTAACTTTTCTTAAATGTTTAATCTCTGCGTTTATCAGTTTAGAAGCTTCTTACATAAACCTTTCCATACTTCTACATTAAAGTACACTGAATTTGGTTATAAATCTTATAAAAGCAAGACATTTTCTCCAAAGTTTAAATGTGGTTTTAAATTAAACCCTACTAGGTAAGCTGCAATTCTCTAGAGATTTAAATTGTTGGAAATTCTCTAATCTAACTTGTTATCCTACCTCTAAAATATTTAATAACGACTTCTATAACTTTCACTTAAATATTTAAACCTAGATTATAAGGTGAGAGAATTACACTGTGCTGTTGTGTTGGTAAGTATGATTTAAAAAAAATTAAACTAAAACTGAACATTCTTTAGAGCAAAATAGAAATTTCATAACTTCTTGACTAACTTAACATAGTGTCCGTACATGTTAAAATGACAGACACGGTGTTGAAAGTAATACACATGAAGTAACAAATATGAAGTTGTTTTCTGACATCAAAACGTCTATAAAGTTGACTATGCCTAAGGGCCTTTATGTTAACTAATCACGCTAACTTATAGCTATCTTGAGTTGAGAGACGCTACCTTCAAACTCTACGAATGTTTGACATGCCTACTCGAGCAAAAATGTTACCTCGAGACTGCGTTTGAACTTGACGTCTTCTAGGAAAATCTTCGGAAATTATTTACCTACCTCTGAGAAATAGATAAAGTAAAACTACTAAATAATTGTATGTTGTGCTTATATTAAATATGAAAATCAAAAGACTATAATATTAATAATTCAAAAAAAATGCAAGGTTCGAGCGCAATAAATTTGAAAATTTTCTAAATCGAGATTTTGACGAAAATACATGTATTGCACCTACAGGAATCCAAAAAAGTAATTTATAAAAAATGTCTGTCTGTGGGTGGGCGGGTATGTGTGCGGTGCAATATAACTACCGAACGGATGATGGTCGGATTTTAATGAGCTTTGGAATCTTGGGGTATATGAAAAATTCACCGAAAAGGTAAGCTTTTAAAAAAAATTCGAAACCGGAAGCGAAATTTAGACATGTTTTTATGTTAGCGTTATTTTCCGAAACCCAATTTTATAAACTTGAAAACGGAATAGACGGCAAAATTTTTCTTGAAAATTTAAATTATAACGCCTGTTTACTCAAAAACGAGTTATCAGATCGGGATGCAATTTGACATTGGAAATTCTCTTCACGATTTTTTTTTTAATTTTGAAAACTTATAGAGCTATGGATTAGCTACAGTTTGTTTTTTTTGTGTCCCAGTGCGCTAACATCTTTGTGACAGTATGAATTTGCAAAAACCGAAATTCCTACCCCTTCTTTAGTAAACGGGGACCAATCAAAATTTACGTTTAAGCTAAACTGCTCATAAGTAATAGTAGAATAAAGATGTCAACTTAATTTGTACATGCGGCAATATTTGAGGGGTTAATGTCTTCCTCCCTCTTAATTATTGGTGAAGGAATTTTTTTTGCCGTCTTTTTGTTTCTTTTATACCAAGGAATATTTTTCCAAAAAATCAAAGTCTTTCGGCGCGTGATCGAGGTACAGACGCACAGCTTTCTGTCGACTTTTGCTGCACTACTGCCTCTTTTTGTAGTAAGTAGTTGAATAAATAAAATAAGTCTCAGTAAGTTTATACTATTATTTTTATATAAAAGCTTTAGTATCATGTAGTATGTTCTTATATTATTATTATAATGCTCTCGGTACAGTGGTAAGAGTAAAGGGATGTTATTTTAATTATTTGACTATATGATAAGCAACAATATCTAAACTATAGGAAAATCCAGGCAAAGTGCCTCGCTCATTTTTACGTCTTACAATTTGCTACTTTTGTAAAAACGAAGGGGTTTAGCTGGATAAAGAAATACCTTGAATATCTGTTCAAATACAACGACCAGTGAGCCAGCATTTATCTCTGACAACTATAAACAAAATTGTTATATTCGTATGGCTCACAAAATTGTGCTGGTGGAAAAACATTGTGTGCCAAAGCGAGCCTCCATGTTTAAAACATGCGTGCCAGGATTTTATGTTCCTTTAGACTTTTATGTGTCCTGGTAACGGGCTTTTACCCTGATTTATATAGCTACCTGTTTTATTTTAATTCACTTTCTCCTTTTTCCTTTCCCTTGTAAAAAAATTAGATACTTTCCAAACATGCCTTTGAAATCTTAATTAAGTTCTCTTCACCTTTGTAGCTGCGTTTATAAAGGACTGTGTGCATAATCCGGCGGTATTTTGTTTGTAACGTTGCCGAATATTTTCTACAAACCTTTTTAATGAACACACACGCACAGGCGGGTTGCATTTCATGAACAGTAAATATTCCCGCACATACACAACGTCCGGGTTGTTGTATGAAATTTTCAAGAAAATGGAATAATTTTCGTACTGCAGTTAATTTAGTATTAGACCAGTTTTGTTAAATAGAGCAAAATAAATCATTTAATCCGTATATTAAGGCCAATCATCGGTAAAGTCTAACAAATGACCGATAGAGCCTGCACATCTATCTGCTGCTAATCCTTCTATCCGCAGTTCCAAGCGTTTCTGTAACGAGCTGACAAGTCATTTTCAACGAAAGTATTGAAAATGGTTATGACTAAAATTCGTCAGGATTTAATTTTGTGTTATCTCGTTAGCTACTTTTGGAGGATTACAAAGAATTTGGTTTTATCAGCAGTTTTCAGTTCATATTCAACATTTGACAAATTCTAGCCAAGAGTTTAATTAATAGGAATTAGTATGAATGAACTTAAACCTCTTAAACAAACCTTAATTCAAATGGTTTGTATTAAAAGTTATGCTATTACAATTTTGCTTCGTTATTGACTAACAATTAAGGCTCCATCATCAGCACATTAATAGCACTAACTTAGTTTTGAATTACACGTTAAGTAAATGTTAATTTTTCTATTTTTGCCCGATTATTTTCCATAGTTTTTTGTTGCATTTTCTTGCCTGCAGTCTTGACATTTTATGTTATTCTTGAATAGTGCCAAGTTTTCGATACAAAATCCTAGGAAAAAACTGAAATAAGTTTTCATAGGAAACCACTGAATAAGCCCGAGCTTGTCTGCGCTTGCGTAATTACCGTGGTTTTTTAAATGGCCCACCCTCCCTCAAAACAAATTTCTGGCTACGATACTGATACAAAACGCTGGAGATACAAATGTTTACCAAATAATTTGTTTAAACGTAAAATGGCAAATTTACACCAATGAATTTGCTACATTTCAATAGGTAACACTGGCAACCCTGTTCTGCGCTAACGCTGACACTCATTTGCTGCAACGCTGTCGTGGTTTAATACGCAGCTGCGCTATAATCCATTAGGTTGGTTTTTCTTCATTTAAAATCTGCATTTACAACTCTTAGTTAAGTTTGGATTAGTAGGTTATTTTGGACAGTTCAAGAACCTCCCCCACCATTCGTCCTTGATGATCAAGGTTAACGTCATAAATCATGGTCAAAGCCACCTTCCCCACCACCAAACCTTGAGATTTAAGATCATTGATCTAGGCCACCTACCTCCACCGCGAAGGTTAACTTGCTAGGCCAGCAAATAAATGAAACGCAAATAGAATAGAATTTGTTTAATTGCAATGGTAATACATAGTAAATAAAATAAGTTTTATATCTACATGTATGACTTTTTTTATAGTACACTTGAATCAATTGCTTTGGGAAGCTGTTTTATTTAACATAATTAAACAAATTGTATTCTATTTGCGTTTCAATTATTTGCCGGCCTTGCAAGTTGACCTTCGTGGTGGGAGTTGGTGGCCTTGATCAATGAACTTGCAACTAAAAGTTCGGTGGTGAGGGAGGTGACCTTGACCATCAAGGTCGAGGGGGAAGTTTTAGAACTCACCAAAATAACCTACTTGGATTTATTGACTTGCATTCTAATTATATATTTAATTCGAATCTTTTCTATCTGCCTCAACTTTAAGTGGTGAAAAGCTTCTTCTACGAGAACTCACATATATTGACGTGTGTATTATATAAGGCGCACATTTCTTTATACAGCAGACTGCTACAGTTATGCCTACAGATAAGCAAATTTGGGATTCTACTATTTGTTTGTATTATTGCAACATAATCGGCTGATAAAGGCAGCGTCATGACGAGAACATTACATAGGCGCTGTTAACGGCAGGAACTCAAGCTATTTAATCTCGGACTCTAATGATTTTCGTTGCATTTTATTAAGTTGTGCTGCGAAGGACTCTAAGCTATGTATTGAATCCGGATATATGTACAAGTAAAAGCAGTAATTGGACAAAAAAAGATTAAACAATTAGATTACAAGGAAGCTTTGCTTTTACATTTGTGAAATAAATACGGCCACCCCAGGTTTAGCTATGAGATAGACAGAACAGATTGGATATTATTGATCGTGTGCGGATGAGATTACGCTCATGTTTTAAACGCATAAACGAAGAATTAACAAACAAAAACTAAACTTGATTCAAGTATTGGGAGCTCGAGTTGTAGTTACAAACGCGCTAGGAACAAACTATTGCGTTTACTCTGCCAGCTCGCATTAAATCTATATTTAAATTGAAAATTATATTTTATTTGTTTTTGTATAAAGGGAATACAATTCCAAAGTAATTCAATATTCGATTTTGTGCTTGTTTTTTAAAGTAGCGTTTACAACATTCCTTTTAACAAAATTTTCTTATGAAGGTGCTGCCAATGACAATGGCATGCGTGTTATTTCTGCATCTTTTTGCAAATTACATACGTATTTAAAGAGAAAAGTCTACTTTAGTTTTGATAATGTTGATTTTGTTGATTAAATGCAATAAAAAATGTGTACGTTGATTGAAATTGATATTATATTTCAATGATTTCGCTTATTTGTCTGTTAGTTTATAGTCCTTGATAGTGCACGTGGCTTTAATTATTTTAAATACTAATTTAGTAGTTTAGATCAGCAGATGTTTACGAAACGCTTCACTACACTTGCTTTTTGAAAATAGGAAAACTGCGGAAAATGTAGCCGAGATAATCGGCCGCACGTAATTGGTAAAATCGACAGACCACCGGAAATTCTCCCATACAAAACTTCCGTGGCCCTTTGGATTTCGATCTAGCTACGTTTGGATTACTAACCAGGCGCTTCTATTCCGGAACTATCACATTACAAGGAATAGCTAAGCAAATTTGGAATTATTTTATTTAAAGCAACAGCATCTTTTTTTAATTATTAAACAACATGGAAACATTTTAGTTAGGAAAACGTGCAGAAAAATGTGGGTTTTTTATTACCCACAACTTGTAATCTCACGTTACCTAGTTTTCATTATTTTAAGTGCTGTAATACGTAACTTACATGCAGCTTTAGAATTCTGTTGTAGTTCTGAACAACTGAACCTGTTTAGACATGCATTTCAGCTTTCAGCAATGAAACTTGAGAAAGTCGTGCGTTTTCGCACGCTGAAATGGTTTCAACAACGTTACAAAAGTATTATGCACAAATGCTACAAAAACTATTGTATTGCTATAAATTTAGAAAAAATTTTAAATTAAATTATCATCGTTTTTTAATGTCGGTCGTACGCTATGCTATTGGTCCGTTTTTGCCTTTTAAATTATAAACTAGAAATATGTTACATTTCTGGCTTTTATTAATAGATAGTAAACAAGATGGAAATTGACAATGATTTATATTATATTTCGTTGTCTATCAGCTTTAACATATTATACGAATATTGTTCTGTCAGCTAGTATACGCCTAAATGATTTCGAACAGGCTGAACAACCTAGAAACACATATTTCATGATATCATGATATCACATTAATTTCACGCCAACCTGTTCCAATATCTTTATTGCCACACAATGATATATTCCTGATCTCCAGGTAGTTCTGTTACAAAGCAAATACAAATCGTCTCATCACATCATTGCAATAACTCTGTGTTCTCATTATAAATTTTTTCTTTTCTAAAAATTAGATGTATTGTTTTGAAAATGTTTTCTTCAACCCGTTGGCTTGAGGTATGATCTATATATTAAATCCGGATTCCTTCCGCTTGTCGCAGCTTTTAACGGCCTTTATATAAATACCATTTTTCTTTGTACAGTGGACCGCTATAATAACCCGTAGAAATACGCTTGCTTCATGTAGAATATTTTCTTGTACTATTACAACAGATTATGCTTTTATTGGTCTTAAAATGCGCGTATAGCGTTTTTAAATTTTTTTCGGGTAGTCCATGATATAGTTCAAGATTAGTATTTTATTGAAAATAAAAAGATGATGTTTGTTGAGATTTGCGGTACATGCCAGTTGTTGTAAGTTATTTGTAATGCCTAAATATTATAATTTCAGCGCTATTAAATTTGCCTCAGTTTACAGTATTGTGAGGTAACAATTGTTTTTACATAGAATTTATGATGTCACTAGTTCCTGTAGTCATGGAAATAATTTAGAATCAAGAAAACGTCAAGCTTGGATTTACATAATAAGTCTGTGCGCCTCGTATCTCCCAAATGACTGGGCCAATTTTGATGAGCTTCGGAATCTGGTTTATATCAAAAATCTGAAACCAAACCTGATAGAAGTCTATAGCGCAAATACAAGGCAATTTTTTTTAACTATGGCCGCTACGGTTTTATTTATAATTTTCACTTTAACCTGATTGCTCAAAAACGAGTTGACAGGTCGGAATCAAATTTAGTGTTTATTTAAAATCGTTTCTACATGAAATACTGCGAATAATTATAATTTCGAAATTTTCAAAAACTAACCAGACGAGATTTTTTAAGCTTGTAGCTACCATTTAGATGGGGTCCTAGTCCAAACGTTTCTCTGTGGCACATCAAATAAATTTTTAAGAATCAAAAATGATGCCGTTTTATTCAATAAACGGGGGACGATAAAACATTTTTGATTTAGCTAAATTGCTCATGAATGACAGTAGAATAACATTTACACCCTAACTGTTGGGTGCACATTATTCAGGGGGGTTAATTTATCTTCTCCCGTCTAATTTTGAGCGGTTAATAAATTTACTGCATCGTTAACATAAAATACTTTTTTTTTCTCCAAAAATAAAGGGTTGTAACTTATGTCAGGTATACTGACCAGGCACCTAACGCTCCAGGCAATTTACTGTAGTATTTACTTTTTTAACAGCACTGCTGTCATAAGATTGGTATACCCCAAAACCCCCAAACGTTTTCCTAGTTGTAGTGTTTAACGTGAACTGTAGGACCTGATCATAACGCCCAATGATCATAACCCCCAAAGCAAATTTTTCGTCTAAGATGATCACAACCCCAAACTGATGGTCTGATCATAACGCCCAACTTGATCACAACCCCCGATTGCCTTCTTCATCGCAACGCCCAAAATGATCATAACTCCGAACGACGCCTGCTGCAACTGCAAAGATACTTAACAGGCGCCGCTCGATCGTATTATAAGGAATTAATGTTTTCTAAATCGAACCACTGCAAACCGATTTATTTTTATACTTTCCATAAGTACAGAAAAATAAAAACCACGAAAGGCAATTTAGAATCGCTCTTTATAATCAGAAATTTGAATTGACAGAAAATCCGGATGTGGTCTTTCAGATGATAGTAATTATAAAGTACCCTGACCGGTAAATCAAAGAACACGGTTCACAGCTTATTGCATTTACTTTTACAGCACTGGAGTTTGTACCCTGTTTAGCAGGTAGAATCGGTCATTCATAGCTAAGCTTTTGTACAACCAACATCCAAATAAAATGTCTTATTAATTGGTTCACTACATCGATACGTAACACCGCAAAAATCCGAATACCGGATTTTTGGCTTACAGTTTACCAAAAATCCGACTATAAATAATTCGAATTTCGAATTGTATGCCCAGCTTCACTAAATAGGAACCGTTTTTATGCGAGTCATGTAACTCGACATAAGTCATAAGCCAGATAAATTTTTGTCCTTAAAATTTTATTTAGCAATACTATCATACATAAAATGTTATATGATTTCAAAAATGGCAACATGTAGAGTGCGTTTTAGTTAAAATACGAAATCTGAGATTATTTTCAGTAAAACTGGAAATGTAAAAAATTTACTTTGAATAATAATAGAAATTTTTTGTGTTTATCAACCATTTCAAATTTCGTTAGTATATTAAATAGCAGAAACCATTGATTATAAATACTGTAAATATCAAATCAAATATAGTCCAGTCAACGAGGAAAATAAGGTGGATCATATTTCTTTTAAAGTCCCTTAATGAACATTATGTATGCTGTAGTTTACTTCTGCAGTTTGAAGCGAAACTAATTAATAATTCATTGTTACAGGTTGAAAGGCGGCAACAAAGGGGAAGAAAAATGAACTTCATAACATCAGGATGAGTTGCCGAGACAAAGATAAATAAAGAAAGCAGGAGCATGAGTGAATGAAGATACTTAAACATGAAGTGTATCTTAACGTTTAATATAAGCATCACAAAGTAATCTACCGTTCATAAAACACTTCATATCAGTTCATAGAAAGTCGGGCCGTGGCACTGAGTTAGTAGTCTACGGGGAGCCTTGTTTGGATAAGTTTTAGCTTTACAACCGCCGAGGTGTGTGCGTTGCTCCTTTCCTACCCCTACCGATTCTCCCTGCTACAACAGATGTTGGCGGAAGTTCGGTGTTTCCAATGTGAATACTGAACAAAATCACCCGCTTTTATAGGTCCTAAAACTTTTCACAACTGGCCCAACACTGCTTGTTTATATGTTGTGCGTGTTTCCCCTTTAAGCGACCCATAACGTGCGAAATTTTGTCGTCTGTGAAATTTTGCATAAAGCTCCTGCTCATGTGGAACGTGTATTATGAAAGCTGAACACAGAACTTGTTTTCTCCATTCGCATTTCACATCACTGCCTCCATGTGGATTTGATACCTACGAAACCCACGGTTTCTTGAACAGACGCAAGAAAACTCCCTTTAAAATGCCTTCCAGTAAACAAAAATGTGATTTATACTTCACCATTTCATAATTTAATAAACGCCAACATACAACCGATGTCAGTTTCAAAACTCGGAACTAAATATAAAGCAAGGAACGCTGTCCGGAGACGAGCAAAGTGATGCCCAAACACTGGAAGTGCCTCAGACCATGCTTTCTAGATGGCCCATCGCATTTTTGCTGTTTATTTCTATAGCAACTTCCAGGGCAGGACCGCGTTACAGTTCCAGAATTGTCGAAATTGAAACGGGCGCCATTCGCGGCATCATCCTCGAACTAAACTCTCGCCATCTAGAACCTGTCGAAGTATTTCGGGGAGTCCCATACGCAGCGCCCCCTGTTGGACCTTTGCGGTTTCGTCCACCAGTGCCACCCTTGTCTTGGCCCGGCACGCGATTGGCGGACACTTTTGGTTCGGTGTGCCCTCAAAAGTATCCGGATATATCAAACAAAACGGCGGCTTTGCAATTTATGCCTAAGGGACGATATCATTACCTGAAGAAGCTGCTACCGCTGCTGGTGAATCAATCCGAAGACTGCCTGTTCCTCAATATTTACGTTCCAGGAAGTGGTGAGTCTTTTCAAGTTTTTTTAAAGGTTTATATGAACCGTATAACACGGTTTACACTTGATGCAACATATTGTTGAAGCGTTAGCTTATTCCAGTCGGGGTCGCTTTCAATATATTGCACTTAATAAAGGGGAACTTTTGTGGCAGTGCCGTTGTTAGGGCGACGGAATTCAAGCGTTGCAATTCGACTCCAGACTATTACAGCCTCTGGCCATACTACACGATTGTACTCGAAGCAAAAGATTTTCTGAAAATTGTGAAAATGCAAATAAGGAACTTTTAAATTTTAATTAGAACTAAACTGGTACTATAAATGTCTGGGAACCTATTTAAGTTTAATAATTGCTCTAAATATTAATCTGAGCGGTTTTACAATAAGTTTATTTTCAAGTTTGATTGGAAAGCTTATCTACGTTTTAAAAGCTTAAAGTTTGAGCGTTAAAGCGAGTTGGAGTCTAAAATTAGTTTGATGAAGCAATGTTATGTATGGGATGGGATCGTTAGATGAAATGGAACAGCGAAAAAGTTCTTGAAAAGGTTCATTGTTCTCTTACCTTTTTTTGCCTTTCTATTATCAGATGTAGAAGAAAGTATTTATAAATTAGGAAAGGGAGAGATAATGGTGGGCTTTGACTTTTCTCTAACTCTAATCTAGTTATTTCTGTCAAAAATTTTGTTTCTAAAAATTCAAAATTGATTCAGAAAACATGTAATTTCTGAAAAATGCCTAAGAGCTTAATTTTACATTTTCAATATTTTTATATTTCTTTCAAATTCTTATTTAGTTTTTTTAAGTGTAAGTTTTTGAGAATGCAAGGGGAAATTGGTGTTTCAAAATTTAACATATTTGCAACTAATTAGCAATTAAGAAAATTTTGAAAAATATCTGCCTTGATTGGAATTCGAAACCTCTAGTAAGCTAGGCTAATGTTCTATCAACTGAGCTATCAAGGACAGTTGAAACAGTGGCAGAATGTCAGACTTTTAAATCACAAACAATATTGTTTTTTAAATATACCAAGAATAATTTCCCTAATTTGTACAAGGTCTCTGAGAACGACGAAACGGTTAGTAACCTTTGTTGTTTAAATAAAATTTCGTATTTTTGTTTTGAAAAGGCATTCTTGTTCTCTATCTGTTTATATCTAAATATTATAGAGTTACATAAGATTATTTTGTGAAAAAAAAATAAAAGTAACAACATTTCTGAGATTTCAGTAAGCCATTATATAAATAACAATAACAAATTGCTCCAAAAGCATACAACATATTTTGTTTAAAAAGGGTTTTTGTAAGCACAATGGGCACTTTCTTATTTGTTAAAAACGATAAGAGAAATTACCTCTATTCACGCCCTTTCGACGCCCTTTTCGAAATGAAAAGTGTAATTATTTAATCTTCGTTCATTTAAATCATACGGATTTTTTTTTTATTTAAAAATGAACATGATAATTAATAAAATTAAAAATTAATTAGAATACACTAATTTGTAAACTCGCGGATTTCGTTTCCAATGAACCCCGGAAAAAAGTGCGGGGGAAATAAGTGCGGCGGAAAAAAGTGCCAGCGGAAAAAAATGCCAACGGAACACAATGTCGCGGACAAAGTGTCGGTTGAAAAACAACTCGAGTTGAAAAAGTATTGTTAGCAAATTTTCTTACCTACCCTAACCTAACCTAATCTGAACAGCTGAGTTGGGCCTCAGAAGTAAACTTCAATCATTAAGAGTATAATCACCAAATCATCCAATTAGATTTCTAAGAGAAGTAGTTCTAGATTAAATGCAATGGTAAAATTATAACAATCACCTAACCTTATCTAATGCATACAGCCGAATTGAGCCCCAGAAGTAAATTTCAAGGATTAGGGGTATAATCACCAAATCACTCAATTAGATTTCTAAGAGAAGTTGTTCTAGATTTAATGAAACTTTAAAATTATAATAATTTAAAAACTACCCTTTTCCGCGACACCTTTTTTGCGCCACTATTTTCTGCCGGCACTTTTTTCCGCAGCACTCTTTTCCACGACACTTTTTTCCACGACATTTCTTTCAGCGGCATTTTGTTCCGCGGCACTTTTTTCTGCAACACTTTTTTGCGAAATTTTTTTCCGCAGCGATGTTTTCCCGGCATTTTTTCCGGCAGCGCTTTTTTCCGCGTGTTTTTTGTACGGATTTTTTTGTCGACACTTTTTCGCGCCGCTTTATTATGCGGCACTTTTAGCCGCAACATTTTTTCCACCGGCACTTTTTTTCGGTACATTTTCCACGGCACTTTTTCCCGGTACACTTTTTTCTGGCGACTGTTTGCAATGCATGCTTGAGAACTTCCCGGCACTTTTTCCGCGGAATTTTTTCTTGTAGCGCTTTTTTCTGCGGTTTTTTTTCTACGACACTTTTTTCCGCCGGCGCTTTTTACCGCGGAACTTTTTTCCGCGTCACTTTTTTCCCAGTCACTTTTTTCCGCCGGCGCTTTTTTTGTACGCATTTTACGCGGCACTTTTTAGCTCTACACTTTTTTCTGGCAATCGTTTGCAATGCATGCTTGAGAACGACGGATTAAGGATTGCTGGTTTTTCCTTATCATATATGGATTTGCCCTTATGTCTGCCGCGGCATTTTAAACGCGATTTATTAATTCCTCAACTGAAAGTACAGGCGTCGCGTAAACTGTTTCAAAACGTATAGCTTCGTTCATTCTTTTTACATAGTAATGCGACACTTAATTTTTCAAACAATTCTATAAATATTAATTTTTTGATTTTCACTTTATTGATATTTTATCCCGAGTTTACTAAGCTCATATAACTTTCTAACTTCACGCGTAAACAAATACAAAAATATCTATCTACTTAAAATCGATTCGATGTTTTATAAATTGTTCACCATTTGACCTGGGCGTAGTACAACCCCCTAAATTGCATCGTCTTTCCAAATTCATGTTATCGGGGTAATTTTAGTTATACAAGGGTACAATATATTATTGTTCATTCTTTAACCTGTAATTTAAACTGAATAGAAAATCGATGTATAAAAAAGAACGTATACACATTGTTGGTTTTAATAGAAAACGCTGCTGTATGCAACTAAAGTTCGGAAAGTTGATAATTTACGTCAAAAGATGTTATTAAGGAAACTTAATTAACATACGATGGGTAAAGTGCATTCTTGGCGAAAATAACAAAATTACAACCTTTTTATGAACGCCATGGTTAATTTAATCTAAAAGTTTGCGACAGTTTGATTGAATTAATAACTGAAGTGTAACATAACTAATTTGTTCATAATTTTGTTCCGATTTTTTTAGTAGTAGTAAATTTATTTGACGGTCAGAAATTAAAATACTGTTAAATCACTGTACCTTAAAATTATAATGAGAATGTTTCGTATTAGCATACATACTTGCAATTAAAATCTGTTTCCAGTACTATAGAACTGCATCGTTACACGGGAAGCTTTAGTAATGAGAACTTCCTATTGTAATTTTGACATGAATTGAAATCCTCATTTAGTGTTGCTGCAAAAACAATGAAAGTGCAATATTGCTGTGTACGGGGGTTTTGAACAATATAAAGTGCAGCATATTATATGAACAATACACACTTATATGCAATTTTAGAGTGAATAATATTGCAGCATTATACAGCCTGAGTCAAGGATACGTGTTTTAATATATTTCTGCTATTTGAGAAGATAGGTTAAAAAATTACCAATAAAATTTCTGCAAACGGACACGTCCTATAAACTGACATATAAAAAACTTATACAGGGTGTTCCATAAAAAATTTGTTTATAAAATAATACTATTCTTAAATGGAGTGCCCCATGTTTTTAATGGTAAGTCTATTTATTTCCTAAAAAAAATCAAAATATTTTTTTATAAGTGCCATTGTTTTCGAGAAAAATAATATCATAGATGTTGTCATACAACTCGCGCGCTCAGGTCCACACGCAAAAAAAGAAAATCGTGGCGCGCAATGGAAAATGAAACTTGTAACTTTTAAACCTAGCAGAAATATATTAAAACCTGCATCTTTTGACTCAGGATGTGTAATTAAAAGTTTGTTATTTATTAAACCAAAATTTTTCGTACTTGCACTACAACGCCAATAAACACTCGTAAATATCTAATATTTTCAATTTTTTTTTATGGCAGTTAAATACAGCGAAGGCCTCACAAAGTCAAAATTTATGTGGCTTAAAATTTGTCGTACAAAGAAAAAAGGAAATGGGGATAGATTTAATTTCCGTTGGAATTATTGAATGCTTTTTTCAAATATCCTTTCAGTTTTCGTTCTATTCCGTTGTATTACACTTTGAAAAAAATAGAATACAACAGAAGTTTTGTAAATTTAATAACTTGATTTTTGTAAAAACTTTTGGCCATAATTATTTAAATGTAGGCAATAATTGGGGATAGAATTTGTATGTACTGTAACATGTAAAACTGCATGCGCTTTTGAAATACAAACAGATGAAATGTGCACTAAAATACGCTGTTAATAATGCAAAATTTTCATGCATTTATAAAAAGCTCTAAAATATGCATTTACGTGTATCCCTTTTTAAATTCATATGAAACGCCGTTTTACATTTTAGCGTGGATTATTTATAAAAACCAGAATTACATATTCCTCAAGTTTCTAAATAATTTCTCTGGTTTTAATTAATTTTTCTACGTTGAAAATTAATATTTTGACTTCCGCCGAATTTCAAATAAAAATAATTATGTTTTAAATCCTGGAATCGGATTTTTTGACGTCATAAATTCACTTATTTTAAAATCTATTTTATAACGAAGGTAAGTTATAGAGCCCTGCATGGGCCGGGCCGGCCTGTACAGGCTCAGGGTCGGCCCGGCCCGAGGCCCGGGCTTGAACGAGTCGGGCCTATAACAATGAGTTACGTCAATAACCTGCAGGATTTTGCAATAACAAAAGTCTGAAAAAACAAACTAAACAAACACTTAACTGGAGAGGCTGATATAGTCAAGCATTTAATTTCTTCGATTTACAATAGACGAAAACAGTGCTGAAAGTGTATTAATTAAATTTATAATTGTTTATATTTGCTGATAAAGCTGATAAAGCTTATATATTACCGCAAAGCAAAAGGCGCAATGTTCTCTTATTAAAATTGCTTAATAAATTAATTGATTTGCATTTTTATACGTGGTCTATACTGCATCGTTTCTGTCTCAAGCAGACTTCAGAAGGAATCTTCATTACTTTCGGTGTACAAATTTTGCTAATGGTTTTAGTTCAGTAACGACCGACATGCGGATAACATACTGAATCAATTACTACAAAGATTTATGAATGTTGGATTTGAAGCTAACTTATTT
Organism: Ctenicera cuprea; assembly: GCA_958336395.1. Lineage (NCBI taxonomy): Eukaryota > Metazoa > Arthropoda > Insecta > Coleoptera > Elateridae > Ctenicera > Ctenicera cuprea. Next base: position 3,931,424 of record OY284487.1, on the reverse strand, counting down.
TCCCCGGGCCCGGCCCGGGCTTGGCGAATTAGATTCCGGGCCGGACCTGTGGTGGTTGGGTGGGGCAGGGTCTTTAGAAGTAGATTCCGGGTGGGACCGGGTCTGGCCGGACCTGTCAATGTTCCTGGACGAGTCATCAATATTTTCACATACAATTCGGGCCTCAATCAGGCCGGGTCTTAAAAAATCGCTGTTGGCCTGTGCAGAGCTCTAATTGTTTATAAAATATATATCTGCCAAGATTGAGAATTTTTCTCTATTGTACCTGCATACAGTTGTTCTACAATAATTAACATATCTGTAAAAAAATTAGTACCCCGTTGTGTTCCGTGTCAGTGAAAAAACTAATAAGTTGTGATAAAGATTTCAGAAGAAAAAGCTTATTTTACACATTTTTTCGCTTACAACTTTGTACCATTTAAAAAAGACTAGATTCTGATGCATTAAAGGTCCCTTAATTAGATGGTAAAAATCCCATATCTTTCTACCCCAAAATAATTTTTTTGGCATAGTTTTAGGCTTTGTCCGCTCCGCTATATAACTTTTCTCGTTAAATTGTTTATAAAAAAATTAACGATTTGTAATCATTTTTTCTTCATAACGCTGCATATGACAATTGAAATCACCATGGAGTTTTTACCGCGGGATAATTTTGCACTAATGCAATACAATTTATTATTTATAGTTACTGTAAGGCACGGCCCACCTACTTTTTCTTTGTCCAAGGCCTTCCAAAAGATTTTAGGTTGGAGGGGGTAGACATCTATAAAAATTAGTACGTGTACTACTACTACTACTTTCGATTATTAGTCTAAGCTCTAAGGAACTTAACTTTGCTCAAAATCGGATTTTTTATTCCCCTCTTTCTCTTATGAAATATCTTCTTCTTCGTCTTCTTCTTGTGATAGGCCCGTGGCCTGTTTTTTCTAATTATTACTCTTGCAATGTCGAAGTCGAACTGTCCATCCATCGCTTGGATGGTCTTCTCGGCAGTCTGGTGGTGTCTAGTTTATTGTCCCTTGCTATTTTGGGTAGTCTGCTCTTCGGCATTTTTGTGACGTGCTCGTTTCATTCTCTTCGTGTCCATCTAACCACAAACCACATCTTGTACATTACATCTTCGCCTTATGTTTTCGTTTCTTAATCTGTCCTGAATTGTATGACCTGTTATCTGGAGCAGTACTTTTATTTCCGCAGTGCGTAATAGTCTTTTTGTGGCTGAGGTATCTGCTCGTGTTACTGTAGCATACGTCATGATAGGACGGACACGTGTTTTATATATTTTAACTTTAGCTTCGGTGTTTATTTATTTATTGTTCCATAGCATGTATCGAATGTACCCTGATCGCAGCTTTGTTAATTTGTGTTTTACCCACTGCGCGTAAGTTCTATGTTGATTTTGTTATGAATTCTGGTGGTGGTTCTTTCTTTGATTGTATATTTAAACGTAGTTTACAGAGAACCAGACGGTGGCCATCCCGGCATATGCCGACGTTAATGATCTTACATTTAAAACTTGTGAAGGGTGTATCTCTCTGTTCGATGTTATGTAATCTATGAAATATAAAACCAAAAATTTATAGAGGGAGTCACACGAAAATTAGATCCGTGTGAAAATATCAAATTATACCCGTTTTCTACCACAATTTGTTAAAAAAATGTTTTAAAACCTGCCCAGTTTTTTAAAATTTATTTTTTTTTCAAAATGTTTCAAATTCTTTTATATCATAACACTTCCGATTTAAACATGTTTTAGTTTGTTTTTCAATGATGTTTTGTTGTAGCCCCTCATTTAAAATTTCAAAAAAATCGCACCAATCGTTTCGGAGATATGAAGGAACGCGAACGTACCTACATAAACATCAAAATTTTCTGTTTTGTGGCCTGCTAAAGCACCAAGCTCCATTTTTTTAAATGTTAAAAGTTAGGTATTATTGTTATCAAAAAAAGTCACTACGTCGCTATGTTATTATGTATGTATGGGAAAGTAAAAATAAACTTATGAAATTAAATGTTTCGTAGAAACTGCACTCTACTAAAATTAATCAACAGTTCAATTCCGTGAAAACGTGAAAACTGAAAACCCATAATAAAAACAAACTGCAACCAAAGTCTCGTTACGATAAACTGCGAAACGACACATTCCGGAAAGATAATACAATTACGGCAGTTATTTCTGAAAGACCAGACTGTTAAACTAGTTGGCGCCCGAATACTTCAAAAATGTTTCACGTAAAGTAGCCATTGGCAAGATTCCCAATCTGAACTTTCTGCACGCAAGGAATTTCAACTCTCCCATCAATTCGATATTTAATTCAATTCGCAGTTACAACGTTTCGGCCATATCTGTGATATACACAATTTCAACTTGCTTCACAAATTAAACGTTCTTTGAAAATTCAAACGTGTAGACTTTATTGTTTCTGAATAAATCATTCTTTTTTTTACCTGAACGATTTCATTTCTGCGATATTGCTACATGCTTTGCTTTGTCGTTGTTGAAAGTGTCACTAGATCATATTTTTCATCCATACCACCGGAGTTCAATGGATTCCCGTCCGTTTGCTGCTAGAAAGAACATTATTATCCTTACAAGGACATCGATCTGAGATTGAGTACTGAGGAACTCGTTTCAGTTTTGTTCTCCATGATCTTCAGGTTTCGGTTAAATTATGGGTTATCTCGCTCTGCTAATAAATAATTCATTTTTTCTCTTTTATATGCGTGTGTTTTGCAAGAAGGAAATAAACTTTGATCTGCTATAAATTGCAATAAATCCTTACACAAATATAAAAACCAAAGCCTTTTTAACAAGAATGAAACATGAGTTCCACTCAGTTAAAACTGCTTTCTTTCCAGCTTCTTTTTGCTTACGAAATTTAATTTACAGCTACCGCAATAAAGCAAACGAGTAAAAAGCGTCGGACGTGATGAAAAAGGAAGCCGGATTTTCGCAACCTCTCTCTGATTGTTTCTGGTTAAAAGATGGCGGGTTATTTATACGGGTGTGTTTTATACAACACGAGTTACACGGGGGAGAAATGATTTTACATTTATCTATGAGGGTTTTGTTCGTTGTACTGTGCTCTCTTAAAAGTGAATAATTTTCTACTTACTTGTTGTTACAGTGTTATCTCTCTAACGGTTATGAACTATGAGATATGGATTTTCGTGCTTCTGTTGTGTGAACCAGATAAGCGTTCTTGCATGGAATGAAACTGTTGGTAATATTTTTCACTTGAAATTTACTGTCCTGTAAATTACCTGTCTCCCACATTTCATGATAACAAAATAACTTTGAAATAACAGCTTGTAACTGCAAATTTATACACAAAAGCAGTTTACTTTTAACACCTAGTTACATTTGTCGGCAAATAACCATTTCAAATATACAGCAAAGACGCGTACTTTAATTTTTCTTCAAAATTGTCGAACTTGACTCGATAATTAGCGATTTTTGCCATTATTGAATCTGAAATAATAGAAGTAATTTTAATTCTGCTAAAACCGTTACAGTAGTGAGCAATAGTAGTTGATTAAATTAATAAATAAAAAACATAAAATCAGTTAAAAATTTTAAATGGTCAAAAATTTAACGTTTCCTACAATTCAAACTCGTCCAAAATGTAATCCGCCTGCAATCTTTAACTTTTTGCATGAATACGCTTATACGTGATATTTGTTTTATTTCTAGTGAAAGATGATTATACAGATTGATGACGGTGATTATATAAAGTTTATAAAAAGTATTAGAATTTGAAAACTGCAGTCTTATATCTCCATTACCTCTAGTTCTGTAACTATGAAAGTCGGAATTTATATGAAAAATATGATTATTTTGATAAAAAAATATTATACTTTCATAAATAAATAGTTACCCCAAACGTCAAGCCCAGAAGAGCAAAGTTGGACTTATTTAATTTAGATATTATATAAAGAGAAGCTGTCGGACAACCGCCACGGGACCTTCCTCGCATATATTAAAATTTTTAATATATATTTCAATATTTTACTAATTTTATAGAAATTTAGAATATTTTTACGAGGGGTAAACCGCGGGGGAAGTCTGGTGTACAAGTTAGAGGAAGTCTCGGGGAAGTCGGGAAAATCAAAGGGAAGTCGGGGAAGTTCAAGGGAAGTCGCGAAAGTTTGAGGGAATTCCTGAAACGTCTGAGGGAAGTTCGGGGATGTCCAAGAGAAGTCTGAGGGAAGTCCGGGGAGGTCCAAGGGAACTATGAGGGATATCCAAAGGTTTCTAGAGTTTGTGCAATCTTATAAAACCTTATGGCGTTTACAAGTACCCGCGAATTCAGTTCCAGTTGGTTGAATCTATATTTCGTAATTTCAAAAACAAAACATTCTAAATTTTTAGAATGAAGTTTTCCAAAAATGTTTTTATTTTGAAAATTTTAGGTTTTTTATTTTTCATATTGCAATCAATATGTATCCGTTGAAATCTCAAAATAGACTTTCCAATTTTTTTTTTTTTTTGGTCAATTATACAATTACAAAATGTTCCGGCAAGCGACCAAAAGGCAAGCTGCCAGAAGAGTTTTGTCTCTTAAGTGTTATCCCTAATGTCATTTAACTCTTTCATACAGAATTTGGAGCAAAAATTTGTACATTTATGAATATGAGAAAAAATAATTGAGACGGGTAAGTTTAAGGGAAGTCGGGGAAGTCTGAGGAAAGTCCGGGGGATGTCGGGGAAATCCGAAGGAAGTCTGGGGGAAGTCGTGAAAGTCCGAAGGAAGTTCGGGGGAAGTCCTTTGCTAAAGGGAAATCGGTGTACAAATTTTAGCCTGCAGTTTACCCCTCGTATTTTTAATATTCTAGAAAAAAATTCAAATAAGTTATACCCGATGTTTTTAAAAAAATTGACATTTATAAGTCTAAAATATCGTAATTCGAATATTTTCGGAAATGTTTCGGATTCATCTGAATTGCCTAAATCCAGTTGTTTTTAACGATTATAATTCCTAAGTTTAAAAAATTCTAATCTTCTAAAACGAAATTTTTAAAATTCGAATTAAAACAATTCGGATCAACAGAATTCAGATTTAATAAACAGTAGTTATCTAAAATCAGTATCTAAATTGATAGAAGTCTGATTTCGAATCTAAAGGTCCAAAATTCAGATCTAAATACAGTTTTCTAAAACTAAGTTGACATGAAAAATCCAAAATTCGAATTGGTATCTAACATCCGAACACTCATTAAATCAATCAGGAAACCGCCACGAAACGTTCCTCGCGTAAATTTAAAAAAAATTTGTTATTTTTAGAAAATTTAATAGAAATTTAGGATATTCTCAAGACTTTCAATAAAATATCAAGTATATTTTAACCAGACGTTTTTTTAACAATTTGGCTTTTTCTTTCAATATTTTTGAAAAATTTTGATTACTATGAAGTTTTTTTAAATTATGGAAATTTTGAAAATATAAATAATTTACAATTTCAAAAATTTTTGAAAAATTTTAAATTGTGAAAATCTGGGAAATATTAAAAATTTCCAAAAATTTAAAAAAAAATGGAAAATTTTGGTAAATTGTTACAGGCACACAGACACCTCTGCAGCGTCCGCTTTATCGGTCTTCGAGGATTTTAAAACCTGCTTATTAGTCAAAATGTTTTAGTTAAAAATGTTTGCCATAAAAGTAACTTTCTTTTAATGATAACTCGTATATCGGCCAATAAGCCCAAAGCAAAAAAATTCACTGAATGAACGCATTTGCTCCAAATCCAACCTGACGATTACAATACCTTCCTCTATATACTTCGTATGGCGAGGAAGGTAAAAAAGAAAGACTGAGTTTTTCGGTACTTTTTTTGAATATTTATATGTCTATAAATTCTGAGATCTATAAATCTGAATTCGACAAAGTTATTGCAACAAGAATCTAAAAGACTTTAATATGACCTTGAGATATGTATTTGGTATACGGACATATTAATATGATTTAAAATTTTCATTTCTCAATCGTGTGGCGGTTTAGAGACTAGGAACAGATTACTATGAGCGAGTAGAAGTTATTGGTAGGGAAATTTGAAGTGACCTTGAAAGTAGAATTTGATTTGTATGCACTAAAACAGTGTTAATTGGGATATCGATTGACGAATGGCAGGATGCTGAAATACTAAAACAGTAACATTTACAAAATGTTTTCTAAATTTACGCTAATATTAGGAACATACCAAAAAATTAAAATGTAAAGTCAATTTGTCTGTGGTTGACAATATGGTTATGTTCTAGTTCACCCGTTCACCGGTATATCTTCCTTACCTCCCCGTCCTGTACCTATTTTCAGCTCCAAATGTTTCTACTCTTAATATTATTTTGTTTTTATATACGTGGTAGATTAAATATTCTTTATTAGAAACAAAAAAAAACAATTAAACCTACTAAGCCGGCACACCTACTTTTATTTTAACTGCCTTTAAAAAATTCTTATTTTATTCTTCCCCCGAAGGTTTCAATTCCCTGCGCCAAATCTAAAATTTTATTGAAATACAATAGGGAATTGGATGGCAAGGGTTCCCAAGCGGCGCACAAAAATTTCCTGTACGTGACGATTTACTCTGCGTTCCTCATTTTAAACACGGTTTTTGTTTTTGCAAATTGAATCTCCATTGTTCAAGATTGCTCCAAACTTACGTCCTTACATCGTGAAGTACGTAAACGAAAACTTTACTTAAATTACAATTCGCAAGTGCTCCGCTAGGCTAGGTTAAGTTAATTAGCCAAGTTTTAGTGTCTTCACTAGCTTAAACTTCAACTAGGTACTAACAAACATTTTAGAGCTTTCACGACGACATAATCTTAAATTTCCCCTAACGAGATTTGTTCCAAACTTTACTGGAAGTAAAGGTGCCTTGAAATTGAACCATTTTTGCCCCTAATTTAACCAGCTGAGCATCAATTACCAGGACGCGTTGACAAGCGGTTACTTTTTGATATATAAAACTGTGCAAATAAACCGGAAAAATGGAACTGTTTTCATAAAGTTATATAAACAAAAGTTCGAAATCATACATCATCATTATTCTGTTGACTTTGTAATCTGCCAGAGGGCGGTTGTAAATATTACATTCAGTGTCATATACCTATTTCCTTGCTGACTAGTTAAAATAATGGATAATTTTATACGGACGCTATCTGAATTCGAAAAAACCTCGCTTTTGCTGTTACCAACAAAACGAAATCGCTCTTATTTGTTTAATCCTGAAAAAAACGGGCGTTTTCTGGCTTTTACTTTATTTACCTTCGCTTTACTTTTCTTTTATTAAATTACAAAATAAGCAGGCTTTACAAAACATTTTTAATCCGCTTTTAGAATTAATTATAATTGTACTTAATGCATCTGATAATGAACACGCTCGAAATTAAAATATTCCATTAGACAGTCTACGAGGGAAAAACCTGAAAAATCCACTTCTCTTCTGCTTTATCACAAAGGAAATTAAGTAATCCAAATTTTTTGTAAAAGAAAATTTTCTCTCGAAATCAGTAATGAGTTTTCTCTCGACCTTCGTTCTAAGCTACCTGTAAGATTAAACGAGAGGCAATTTCTTTTCAGTCTTTATCGGAATTATGAAATATTATTTACTTCCCCCTTTCTGAGCGAAAAGCTAGCACCCATTTTTTTCTTTTCTTCAAACTGACACAATATCTCTCAGGGGTTGTTTAGATACACTTACACTCTTTTAATAAATGTTGTTGCAATTTTTAGATAACGCTTTTATTTTTTCACGTTATCGATTTTCTAGTTACCTTTAATTTCCGTTAAACTATTTTAAAATGTTTGTTTTTTTATTTTTTACGTTTTTACGCTTTATGGTAGGCGCTATTTCTATTAATTTTTGTACACACCAACAAAGCTTTCAAAAGTTTTCATAAATTCGGGAAATCTTTAAAATTTTAAAATTTTTAATATTTATAGTTTTACGATTTAAAAAAAATTCATAGCAATTAAAATTTTCCAAAATTTTTGATAAGAAGCCAACTTTTAAATTGTTAGACAACATCTGGTATAATATGTATTCGAAATTGTTTCGAGAATTAAAATAATATTCTAAATTTCCATAAAATTGTCAAAATTTACGAAATATAAAAATTTTTCTAAAATATCCATGAATGCGAGGAACGTCCCATGGCGGTTGCGCGACAGCCTCTTTCCTTTTAGAACAAAAATAAAATAAAAAATAGTGCGGCTGCTATTTCTAATACTCCTAATATATTTAAATGTTCAAATGAAATCATTTTCATCTCGTTGTCCGCTGCGTTTGGTCGGCGAAGAACGCCGTTTATATTCATTCGGATTCCTTGAATTCTTTCTGCATTCGCATCATGCCACCACGACTCATACATTCCCATTGGGCATTGCGTAATGTGATGGCTAATGTGATTCCAGACAAAAGCGACAATTTTAAAATCTGAAATCATTCGGAAGATTTTGTGTAACCTCTCGAGATATTTTAAACATAGAATAGTACGATTATGTTCATTCGAAATTGCCGATCACTAGCTGACACAGGGTTGAAGACACTTCGCCCAAATACCAAAACGTCTAACAGTATTTAAAAAAATTCCCGAAGAATGTCCATAACACCCAAGGCAGAGATTGGCCACAACGGCCACAAAGCCCAAAAATCCTTAGAGAGACAATGCCCGATGTGCCCATAACGCCCAATTATTCAAGAAAGCCATAATTTCAACGATTACATAACGACTAAATTGCTACAAATCCATAAAGCTTAATGTGACCGCAACACTAAATTATTATAGGACCATAATACCCATCACTCATGTAAAACGATCTTGCCAATCAGAATTCACGTCCAACGTTTCCGCTTCTATGGTTCCAACCGTCCTTTATTTAAAAGAACAAGCCCAAAAGAGTTTTTGATGCCCATCAAATGCAATGTTTTGAGAACCAATGTAATTTACGGAATTTAAAGTAAGAAATCGTCTTTTAAAGGAAAATCTCTTATCAAATTTTTGCCGGAGCTACTTGGTCAGTAAAAATTGAGAGGTGAACAGAGTCCGCAACAAAATAGACTTTTCTTGTTTTTTTAGGTGTACTCTTAAGATTTCAAATATATAGGTTTCATATAAAATGGGACAATTTAAACCCTATTGAAACATTTACCTTTTTAGCGCCTAAAAGTGACCAAAAGCAATTTGTACGGCCGCTAAAATTTACTAAAACAATTTTACGGCGAATTAATATCTTTTCATCATTTATGTTGTAACTTTTGTAAATAATCTTACAGGAAGAAATAAGTTTTCAAATATAGCAATAATATAATGCGGGAATGTTGGGCGTTGTGTTCCTCTGAGTTCTGGCCGGTATGGTACTGTAAAATAATTGGACATTGTGGACACATTGGGCGTTATGATCGTAGTGGGCATTATGGTACTCGTAAATAATTGGGCGTTATGGGCACATTGGGCATTGTGCCTCTAGCCATTTTTGAACTTTGTGACCGTCGTGGGCGGTGTTTCCTTTTCCAGCTTTTGCGCGTTGTGGACATTCTTTGGTTATTTTGGGTTTGTTGTAGCGTTGAGCGTTGTGGTCCATGGGCGCAATGTCCATGCCCCGTTGACACACTTATTTTATGAAAGAATCAACCCCGTTTGTAAACCCAAAAACTGTCGGCACGAGTTTCTCTTGGAACGACGTATCAGTCGATTCTTGTTTGGTATTTCATTTAATTTTCAATTCTTTCCAATCAAATAAGATTGAGAACAGAGCAAAGCCATGCTTATAAAAATTGTTTACAACCAATATAAAATTTATTACTGGCAAATGTTGATCTATTTCTAGTAAACAAAGTTATTTACAGAAACCGGAACAATATTGACAAACTTTTAGCAATTCACAGCCATTATGAAAATTTGGTCGATTACAAAACATTGTTGAAAATACAATTGACTTTTGTGATGTTAGTATTTGTATACATGTTTATTCTATTTGTTATCGTATACGCTTTGAAAGCCACGTATTCATTCGAAAAGCAATATCAAATTTGATACTAGTGCAGTTACAAATTGGCTGCACACATTTCTGATAAAACTACAATTCATTAATAGTATTAATTTTCCGGAAAGACATAAAACAAACCCCGGTTTGTATTCAAAGCACTGCTCTAATTTTCTGATTAAATTATAAAACAATTACACTATCATAAATTATCATTATTTTGTTTGCGAGTGTCCAAACAAAATGTACGTTATATAGTCTGACACTGAGCCCTTATAATGTATGCAAAAAGTTGGGTTACAAGCATTTATCATGTTTTTATTGCTATTTGCCATAAAACATTTAGTGGTTTCATTATTTATGTATTCACTGCTTCGTATAATTGTTTCCATACAATGCATAACGTAGGTACTTTTAAAAATTCTAATTGGTTTTTCGCTCGAATGCAAACGAACGCGATTAATTCGTTTTTTTTACATGAACTTGACAAATTTTCACCAATACTAACCCCATTTTCCGCTCACTATTATTCGTTATGCACCTCTTCCTATTGCAGTTAACCGAAACTTATCGATCTTTTCCTGTTTTTTTTTTGCTTTTCCGGTTAACTTTGAAATATGTGAAGACGTCCACATGATACATGACTATATATCTCTATACCGAAACTTTTCCAGTTAGCAATCTAAGTTTTAAAAAGATCCCTTTAAATATTTATGCTTAAAACTCTTAAATAAATTCCGAATTTAAAACGAAAAGTTTGAGTAACAAGTTGAGATGAACTTCTTTAAAAATGCACATAACAATTTGCGGTTAATGATATACGTTTCAGGTTCCGTTACAGGCAGTATTATTATTTTACCATTAAGTTGGTAGGTGGAAAAAATATCAGGAAGGTGGTTGAAAGTATAATCATAACATGCACGTTTAGTCATAATTCCCTGCGTTGTTTTCTTTTTTTTTCTGGCCAGAGAAAACGTACAATTTAGAAGAATAATACATATACACATAACACATCGACATACATAAAAGAATCTGTGAAAAAAGCAGTTTTCTTTGAGAAAACAAGCATTTTTTAATGGGGAAAATAGTAATTGGAGAGATAAAAAAAGAAATATAATTATTTTGAGTTTTGAGCTACCTCAAAAATTTCGTACACAGACGTAATTCTTTTTACCTGGAATAATAAAACTGTCCAAGAAAAAACGTCACCCTGTGTTTCTGTTGTTTACCCAAAATGTATTGTGTTGTAACAATTTATAGTTGTTTTTCAAGTTTTTCCAATGCTAAAAGTTTTACTCAATCTCAAGAGCACTTTTATGACCTTACAAGCGTTAGAAATCCCAAGGGCTCGACTGTTTGCTAAAGTTGCTTTTATCCAAAAGACAAGATCGCCCTGCCATTGTAATTTTAGTAGTATTTTAATAAAAATGTTGGTGTTATAATTTACTTTAGTCAGATAGCTCTAAAAACTTTCTACTAAAAAATAACAACAATTATTTTCTAGGTTTTTCTATTTAAACTCATTAGAGTGGTTTATTTCCGCTCCGTAACACTTAGGTAATATCAAGTACTTTATGGGTATAGTATATGTTTTATTAATACGCATATAACGTAAAACATTAAAATTTTTTGTTTAATTAATGAAAATTGTTCATAAATTTTAAAAAGTTTTAAAATTAGAAAACTTTTCAAAAACTTGAAACCTTTTGAAAGTGAAATGTTTTAAAGATTTGTACAATGTTTCTGAAAATTTGAAATTTTTTGAAAATTTAATAGTATATTAAAACACAAGTTGCATAAGGGATTGTCTTAACGTACGAGTCCAAGATTGAAAAACGAGGGAGCGTAGCGACCATGTTTTTCAATGGACGAGTGCGTCAAGACGCCTTATGAAACGAGTTTTTTATACTATTTTTTCTATTGAGGAGAATTGATGAAAAAACGTTATAAAAAATTGCTGCGATCAAATTTGGTAAATTTAGTATGTATATGTTGGCATACATACTAAATTTACCAAATTTGATCATGAATATATCATGAATACCAATCTTTGTTGGTGAAATTTTACTAAAAGCAATGCTTTAAAAGACTCTCTTAAAACACTGATTTTTAGCTAAAACAGTGCTTTAAGAATAACCTTAAAAAACCGAAATAGAAAAAAAAATTTAAATATTTCTTTTGCGGTTTTCTAATTATGATAATTTTTGAAATAATTTGAACTTGAGAATTAAAAAAATTTTAAAAATTGAATAGAATTGAGAATTTGTAAATTTTTGTGTTTTTAAGTTTTCGTTAATGTAAACAATGTTTATTCGTTGAAATCTAAAATCAATTTCATTATTTTGGCTATTATACAATTAAACTGTTGAGGTAAACAACCTCCCAGATGTGATTTCTCAATGAAAGATTATTCCTATTGTCATTTAACATGTTCATACCAATTTTGAAGCCGAAAATTTGTTCATCTTTTAAATATCGAAAAATCGTTGGGAGGGGACGCTGGAGGGCGGTAGGAAGATCGGACTCGCACAGATCGGCTGTCCATCTGTAGAATACGAGTCTAACGTTCTTTTCCTAGCGCATCTATTTTTTTTAACACTCTAGTGATTTTATGATGTTTTGTGTTTATCCTTTCAAATATCAAAATTGATTTCATAATTTGGTTTATTTAGCGATCACTCAATTAATCTGTTCAGATAAACGACCAAAAGGAAACCTCTTAGTGATGTTTTCCTAATGGCAAGTTCTTCCTATTTTCATATATAGGAGGCATGGGGGGTGATAAGAAAATCGCGTTTACGCAGATCGGCAATTTGACATGTATATAATACTAATCTAAAGTTCTTTTCGGAGCGCCTCTATATTGAAGTAGAGCACCTCTCCCCCCCCCCCCAATTTTTAAATGCAGTTGTCGTCTTTATGATAACCAAAAACTATCTTTTTTGAAATAGCAGAGCTACGTGCTATGCTGATAATTTGATCTCCTTGTCCTTAGCTGTAGCCACTCCCCCTGCTCGGGAAAGTTGAACTTGCCACTTTTGCCACTAACTCGAAAATCGAAGTCATAGGTCTTTGGTCCTTACTGAACGGGAGAACGCGAAAAACTCGAAGTCTTTATAGACGATTATATGTATATTAAAAAGATTGATTGACAGTGTAAATGCCTTAAATGGCTTTGAAAACTGATAATATTTTCCAAAGTAGGGGGGGGGGGACTAATCACGGCTGCTAGTCAAAAGGGTCAAAATTCAAAACAGTTAACACTTCTTGATTCTTTGTTGTATCCTAACCAGAGACTTTTGAGGTTCCTTCATAATTTTTGCATGTCTGTATTGGCGTGGCGGTGCGGGTGAATTTACTACAGCAGCCGACTACTCATACCATGTATGGTGACTATTCTGGTTTTTCCGATGGTATTTATCGATCGGCATGGCTGGCTGAAGGTTCATTTTGCTTCGGCTTCTCGCTAAGGTTGTGTATGCTGAAAACCACAGTAGCGTTTTATGTTGAAAATTTTATGCTTTTGCTGTACTGCTGTAATCAATTATTAGTCGGCTCCTCGGATCACTTCCAAAAAATAAAAGTGGCATTGAATGTGTAATAATTTTGATTTAAATTGTGGCCTTACCTGTTGATGTACGCATATGTATCTAATATGTTTGCCCAAATTAAACAGTTTTTTATTACCTAAATTACAAGTATTCCATTACAACATTCTGTAATTAAAAGGCAAAGCTCAATATATAGCACTAAAGTACGTTTGCTGTTTATTTTCTTATTACTTATTTTTTTAGCCAGCAACATAAAACAAGAAAAAAGAGAAAAAATAAACCAAGCAATCGAGACATAATTATTAGCACATATAACCTCTCATCCGTGCTGTTGCAATAGTAATTATTTTATAGCGAAATTAGAAAGTGGTAAGACACCTTTTTTAGTTTCTGTGGTAAATTATTTAACACAAACGGCATTTGATATGTGAAAAATGTTTCTACGTGGAATGTTTCCCAACACTACAACGGCTAAGGACTCATAAAGGGGGAGAAGGGAAGTTGTGGACACATGGTTAGAATACTACAAGGAAGCACTGGCAGATGTTAGTTCACGATTACCCATGATTTTGGTTGTTAAAAACCTCACAAAGTACTCCAAGCAGAAGAACAAAAATTCTAGAATATCCGTGGTAGAAAATCCCAATATCAACACTAGAAACCGCGCAACAAACGGTGGTGCTCTACTTTACGGCTTCGCGTGTTCATACCCTGCAGCCTGGAAATGCAACTCAGAAATGAGTGTTTTGTGAACGGTTTATGCAAAAGTGTAAAGAAATACAAAACTTCTTGATCTTTGTCGATGAAACAGCATTTACACGTGCAGTGGTAAATTTGTTTTTCATTTTAAAATTACCTATCCTGTGTGCCCTTTTGGTTAAAATGTGTGTAAATGTGTCAGTACGTTTGGGAAACCCACCGGCTTATAAATTGGCTTATGCGATATACTGGGTGGTTGCATACCATCGGTAGGCAGGTGAAAGTGACATCCAAGGAAGAATGGCGTGTCAGCTGGCATTAGGAACCTGGGCGTGGTTTCGCGTAGCCGGTTCCCGCCCATAATACAAAGTGGGGCTGAAATTGTCCACTTCGTTACGGCACCGGTCATTATGATCAATCTGTGACTTAGTATGGTACCACAGGGGTCAGGGTGGCTCTACGGGAGCATGAACCCGACTTAGCCATGACCGTCGAAAAAGACCATCGTGATGGCAGTAGTAGACGTGTGCAGGTCAGAGTCGTCTTTGTGCAGCTCAGCGAATGAGCTGAGATTTAGGTAAGGTACTGACCTGCAGAATCAGTTGAGATTTAGGTAATCTTCCCCATCAATGAGAATTAAGCATCCTGATCTTGTACTGGTAGCGTGCTCTTAGCTCTTTTTGGACAAGCGCGCTAAGTGTATTTCAATCTGTCGTCAATGATAACAGTGGCTTATTAAGCTGATGCGTAGATACCGCCACGTTACAGTAAACAATGTAGTTTATTGTATTCTAACTCGAAAAGGTACAATTTTGTTTTTTGTTTTACAATAACCTGTAAATAACTATTTCCGCATTGACATTAAGGTAAGGTCACATTTAATTTGTAATAAGTCAATAACATGATAACTCTGATTGCATTTTTTCTATTAATACCAATGTCAGCGGTTCTCAAACAGTGAACAACTAAATTTGTAATATTTTTTGTTATTACGAACTGCTGAAATTTTAAAAACGAATTGTATTCTATTATGGGTTTGAAATTTTGAATATAACTTTCAAACGCACTTGATAGTACAGAAGGAAACGTGCATATTTTATAGTTCAGATAGAATATTCTGTTGAACAGAAACCCTTCTTTATATCCAGACTGCTTTCTAGTCGAAATCGATGTCTGACATCTACTTGAATTTAATAAACTATTTCGTGTACCCGTTCCTACTTGTACCTTTAAAAATACTCTGTCACTGACTGATCGTTGCCCCACTTTTCCACTTTCCGGAAAGCTCAGTTATCACGCAGACCCGGAATTCAATATTTCCTTATAAAAATCAAACAGAAACGTAAACAAATTAAAATTCCTTTCGAAGCCCCGCAAAAATTAAACATCAATTAAGGCAAAGAAAATTTATTGCCGGGTTTCTCTATTTATGTCCTATCAGATAAATGGCAAGCTAAAGCTAATACTAACTCGAACTCACGAAAATATCCCCCAATATAACAACTCGATAAAAGAACCGATATAAAGATTGGAAGGCCGAGCAGAACAAGGCAGCAGACACAAAAATCAGGAAATCACGTTAAAATTTACTTCGATAGTGCGAAACTTGGTGTAGGACGTGTAAAAGGGGAAAATGTTTCCAACTCCTGCCTTTGTTCGCGCGCTGGTTTGCAACCGTAAACGGAGTTTATCCCCGAAATAGCAGAACTTGCACGTAGTACGTGCCGATACCAAGACGGCTGACTTGAATATTGAAATCCTAAAATTAGGACTAGATACATATTGCAGATCTGGAGAATGTGTAAGCTGCGCACGGTTCGTACAAGCTTTGAATGGTACAACTGATTTAATAGTAGAAAAACACAAAATCGTTTGTTCTTTATAAATCTCGCATAAAGCAAAAGGAAAGATCGGAATAGAATTCACTTTAATATCTGAAAATGGTAGAGTTGGGAACATAAATTTTTCAGCTTTATATATCTATGCCAATGTAAAAAAAGATTAAAAGAAAAAAAATGTATCGAGAATACTGGAATAGGCATGCACCACTTCTTTCATGATTATCCAACATTCAACCAAGAAGAATAATTTTCTTTTTACGGAAGTACACGAAAAAGGCGCAACATCAAGGGGGCAGATAAGCTTTTCATTAATTGGTTCTCGATTCTCACAAAGAAGCGAAGAATTACGTACCTAAATACATGAAAGGGCAAATCTTGTTACGTCCTAATAGAATATTCTTATTAACGTTTATAATTCATTGTGATATTCAAGTTAAAATATAGAGCTTAATGGATGAATAGAACCAGCCATTTTTAACTCATTAAAGGCAGAAACTTAAACTGGATTAAAAAGTTGCGGAACTACTTGAACCTAATGAACGGTTTTGAATAGAAAACCCTTCAAATCTATCTCTTTAAGTTTATACGAATTGCTTGCTCTTTGAACAAGTTATTTTAATTTTCCCTATTCATTTAGCTTATTTTTTTATTAACGCAGCTATTTAAAAAAATCATCAATTTAGAGAGCATTTGTTTGTGGGACAGTACCATGACAGAATTGAAAAAAAGTTGTGCAGACATCAAAATATCAAAGTTCAAAGGTAAAAACTCTGAGC
Source organism: Ctenicera cuprea (assembly GCA_958336395.1). Taxonomy (NCBI): domain Eukaryota; kingdom Metazoa; phylum Arthropoda; class Insecta; order Coleoptera; family Elateridae; genus Ctenicera; species Ctenicera cuprea. The sequence continues at coordinate 3,914,572 of OY284487.1, read as the reverse complement.
TTATTAAGAAAACCACAGCGCGGTGGTGTATGCTGTAAAACAAAGAAATAACGAGCAGAAAGGAAACGAAAGCGAAATTACGGAACTGTTAACAACAGCTGAAATTCTCATTAAATTCAGAAACAAACTTGAGGTAAATCTTTAACCTTGTAACAAATCAAATTATGAATAAAGTTGCCTTGAATGTAAATACACTCATGAGTAACAGAAATTAAATTTTGCCTTTCAACTTTTGTAGAGTTTTAAAGGTAAACATGAAGAGAAATGTAATACTTTCCATAAAAAGTATGTTAACGCATCAAATTTTTATACTCTTTAATAATCCAGGTTGTATCCCACTTCTCGTTATAATTTTTATATTTGAACAGTCTGAACGATTTCAGAATAAGCCGAAATAGACTTAGTTTTTGTTTTGGTGACTCCATTTCACCATCCAGAAAGTTTAGATGCCATCATTTTCAATGATTGGATTGTGATGATTGATAATCCTGAACAAAGTTACCAAGCACAGTTTGATTATATTCTTAGAGCAGGTTGTTGACTCTGTTATGGACAGCACTAAGGTCATGTTTACAACTTTTTTAGTTACTTAGCTTGAGTAAAGTAATTTTTGAAGTTGATTGATCATTTTTGGTTTCTCCCTTGTACATTACACTCCAAGTGAAGCATGGGGCGTTTATTGGCGTGTCTTGTAGCATAGTTTTCTTAATATAGTTGCGTTACTAATCCACATTCGCACACTATTGTACATCTTATACTTGTCACGCCTCAGTTTATTCAAACTAAATCGTATTAACGGCACAAAAAAATACAAAGACTTATTTCAAGAATACATTTAAATCAAAATAAATAAACAGAATAAATATGAATTTAACAATATTAAAAAAAACTTGCATTACTACCTTTACCTAGGGAAACCCGGACTGGTTAGTCACGAAGCAGAATGTTTCGTCTTGAGTCTCTTGGACTTTTGTTGAAACTGACTACATACGTCCTGAATTCTGTTTTTTCTTCTTCTTCTTCTTCTTCTTCTTCTTCTTCTTCTATATAGGCTTTAGCCTGTTTTTCGTCACGCATGATTTATGTAGCTTTTAACAGTAATTACTTAAAATGTGGTATAATTATTTACATTTAACAAACTCATAAAGGCACGTGTCTCTTCTAATACTTTCGATATCAAAAGAAATCACGTGTAAGCAATTATCTTTAGTGATTTAGATTTTGTGTATAATAAGAACTTAAGCCTTAACCCTTTTCTGTCAGGAAGCATACATCATCTGCATGCTCATATTCTTCTAGTTGGTTTTATAAATTCCATCCTATTTCTATTTTAGCCATCCACCACTTTTTTATTCTTAAGTAGTTTATCATTATTATAAATAGAGTTGGTGAGAGTATGCAACCTCATCTACACTATGAATAATCACTTTACTTGATAATCCACGTTCATGTTCCACTCTTCCACTATAGTCGTCACATAACAGTTTTATCACCTTCTTGCCTGTGTGCACCATATTTCTTTAAAATTATAGACAATTTGTTTCTATCCAGCCGGTCAAAAGCTTTTTCAAAGTGTTGTCTTCAATGTCAAAGAAATATATGAGTCTGCTAAATTTTAAAAAATTATGCCGCATGTCAAGTAATTACTGTTAGAAACTATATAAATAGAATTGAGGACTAATGCAGTTAGTCGCAAGTTCCAGTCCAGTCTTCGACTATTGGCTTGGGATATCTTCATTTTACCATGTTTTTCTAGTCAGTACAATAAGAAAGCTGTCGTCGTTTCAATACCTACTTTTAGTAGTTCAGCACGTTCAGCTGCTCAGCCGTCTATTCCTGCTAATTTTTCATTTTTAACGTCTTTTATTGTCTTTCTAATTTCCTCTTTTGTAATTTCGTTCTCAACCAGCACCATTTCTTCTTTATCTTCTTCGTCTGCTAGTTTATGTTCTTGATACTGTCACGAATTTTATAATTTAAATATTTTCTAGCTCTCTTTATTAGACAAGAAAGCGTAAAACACTTTAATAAGCCAATAAAAATAATTCGTTTTACGTGATTCTCTTTAATGTCAGAGATTAAAATTGTTAAAATATACTTAAAATTATTATTTTGGGTATATTTTCATCTATTTTATTTACTTATATATATATTAGCCGTTGTTATAGCGTTTGTCGTCGCTCTACGGCAGCCATTCTCCACGCCCCTCGATCGTCCCATTCCCCTTCTCGCAGGTTTCTCTCCGACATTGCTTTGGCTATTCCTCTCTTCCAGGTATTTGGAGGACGCCCTCTTTTTCTTCTTTCGTATGGATTCCAGTTCATTATTTTTTTTGGTAACCTTTCTTCTCCCATCCTCTGGACGTGGCCATACCATACAAGCTGTCTTGATCTTATTTCATCTATAATAGTGTTTTCAATCTTCATAATTTCTCGAATTCTATTATTTGTAACTCTTTCCAGTCTTGATATTCTTGCTGATCTTCTGAGGTAATCCATCTCCGCTGCTAACAATTTCTTTTCTTGTGCTACATTCATTTGCCATACTTCACATCCATAAGTCGAGATACTTTTAAAAATTGTGTTATATATTTATCGTTTGTTTCGATTGGATATGTCTCTGCTCCAGAGAACAGAGTTTAACATTCCTGTAACTTTTTTCCCTTTCGTTATTCGATCTTGTATCAGTGCATTATGCCTTCCGCTTTTGTTTATTAAAGCTCCCAAGTAATTATATTGTTCCGTTGCTTCTATTCGTTGATTATTTTCCATGATTATATCTTCGTTGTTTCCTCCTATTGATAGATACTTGGTTTTACTTAAGTTTATATCTAGGCCCCATTTCTTATACTCTTCTAACAGTTTTCGGAGCATGTAACTCATATCATCCGCATCTTGAGCTATTATAATCTGGTCGTCGGCATACTGCAAAGTGTAGACTATCGTATCTTCCACTGGCAAACCCATTCCCACACATTTCTTTTTCCAATGTTTTAAAGCTGCGTCTAAATAAATTCTAAAAAGGCTAGGTGATACGCAACACCACTGTCTTAATCCTTTATTAACTTTAAAAGGTTTAGATAATTTATTTCCGACTTTAATCTTTGATTCGGCATTATTATATAATTCTTTTAATGCTTTTATAATGGTACTATTTATGTTAGTTTGTTCTAAAACTTCCCACATTTTTTTAACCGGGACACTATCGTAGGCTTTTGTAATGTCAACGAAAGTAAGGTGTAATTCCCTGTCCACGGCTGTTCGTTTTTCAATTAATTGCGTTATGCAGAAGATATTATCAATAGTAGATCGTCCTGCCCGGAAGCCACATTGTTCTTCACTTTCATATGGTTTGTATTCTTTATCTATAAGATTTGTTATAATCCGCCCATATAAACGGCTCAGGGTACTTGTAATTGATATTCCCCGGTAATTATTGCAGTCATTCGTTGATCCCTTTTTGTGGATTGATACAATCCAGGCTGTTTTCCACTCTGTCGGTAATTTTTCTCCATTTAGGTATTTATTAATTAATTTTGTTATCATCCGCATTAATTTTTGGGATCCATTCTTCAATAGTTCAGATGGTATATTTCCAGGGCCAGGGGAAGTTCCGTTTTTCATTGTTTTTATGGTTTCTGCTACTACTTTTAGTTGAACTTCAATATCCTCTCCTTGTACTATGTGTTCAAAAGTTTCTTCTTCTATCTGATATTCAGGTCTCTGCTCTTGTAGTAAGTTTTTATAGTGCTCTTTAAATTTCCTAGTCGGTACTATGTTAAGATAGCTCTTATTGCGTTTTTCTGACCTTAGGTTTTGTAAAAACTTCCACGATTCTTTCGATCTTCTTCCTCCTATATAGCTATCTATTTCTTTGCATTTCCTTTCCCAAACGTCGTTTTTTTCTTTTATTATACGTCTTCTAAATCTTGCTTGGGCAGCTTTATAATTCGTTCTATCGTGTGGTTGTTGTGTATTCAACCATTTTTCATAGAGCTTTTGCTTTTCTTGTTTCATCTGTTCTAAAGTTTCATTCCACCAAGTTCCAGGCTTCATGGTTATTTTGCTTTTTGTTCCTAGCGCTTCTTTAGCCGCTGTGTGTATTGATTTAACTATATGCTCGTGCAAATTATCCGCCGATTCGTCCTCGAGTTCTTCTCTTAGTAGTTTATCCAATCGTCTTTGATATAGATCTTTCACACTATCATGGTGTAAACTTTCTAAGTTGAATTGTTCAATCTTTATATTTTCCATATCGTCTTCAGTTTCAGTCGGTACTATTAATTTGTTTTTGATAAATTTACATACTAGTTTTGCCTTAACAAAATAATGATCGCTTCCACACTCGGGGCCTCTATATGCTCTCACATCTTGAGTTTTTAATTTTGAGTTTTGCTTCATTATAAGATAATCTATTATCGAGTATCGTTGTCTTGTTTCTTCTCGCCACGTGAACTTGTGTATATCTTTATGCGGGAAGAATCCATTCATTATTTTAAGGTCATATTGTTCACATACGTCAATAAGACGCTGTCCGTTATTATTTAGTTGTTCTTCTCCAAAACGCCCAACGACAGGGTGATTATTTCGTTTACCTGTTCTTGCATTCAGATCGCCAATTATAATTATTTATCGATTTTGTCCGGCTTCGTTTATTTGATCAGTAAATACTTCTTGAAATTTATCTTTTTCTTCTGTGATTTCATCTTCATTTGGCGCGTAGACCCCACATATCAATATTTTGTGTCCGCACTGGTTGATGTTATCTGTAATTATTCTTTCATTAATGGCTTGCCAGTTTGTAATTTTTGATTGAAGTTTTTTGTTAATCAGTAGAGATACTCCCCTTTTTGCTCTTTCTTCCTTCGGAACACCACTGTAAAGGTGTAGGTATTTACCTATATTTTCTGTTCCTTCTCCTTTCTTTTTCGTCTCCGTTAGTACGATAATGTCCATGTCCATTAGTTCCATGTTTCTTACAATCTCTTCCATTTTTCCTCTGCTTGATTTAATATTCCATATTCCAATTTTCATAATCCATTTTCGTAGCTTTAGTCGTTGTCGGTTATTTCCATCCACATTCCGAGGCTTCTCATTGGCTTTTTTAGTATTAAATCTGTTTTCCGAAGACTGAGGAACTGGCCCAGCGCTTCAACCCCCAACCTGGAGGACCGGGTAATTTTTATATCAGGGTATTCTTCCCTTAGATTGATTGTCTTTCGTGACTTAAGAGATCAATCCTCCCTTTGGCTTGTTGGTTCTTCCGCTCTCTTGGCCATTGAAACGACATATCGTTTTCTTCTGCCCGCGAGATCGTTGACCGGTTTTCACCTGTAACCCTAGGCAGGGGCCCTTACATGGGTGCTATCAGTCGGGCCAACTGAACCCAGGTTTTTTAACGAGGTTGTTCCTCCTCCCCCTCCTCCTTTCTCATCCTGGCTTGGGACAGGCAACGGCGGAGTTTATTTTTTTTTATTTACTTTTGTCATAATATTTGTGCTTTCTTTGTTGGAGAGACATTGAGATTTATAAGCTTATTAATAAAACATTGCTTTGTGCTTAATTTCCGTAATTAGTTTGAAAGAAAGTGTTTGCTTTTGCTAATTACTAAATTCTTTGACCCACGATATAAGGCCGTCGAGTTTGCAGTTGGTTAAAAGCATTAATGAGTATACTTCGGCCTACTTCACCGTTACACATTAATTTTGGCGCCCAACGTGGGCCACGAACCCACGACTCGAAGATTACGATTCTCGTGGTCTAGCGACTAAGCTAGCGGGGTCTTTTGTACAGGATGCAGTAAGGCAAATTTTGAAAAATAATCACATACCACCAGTAAATAACTAAAACCTCGTTTAGATCTGAGAAAACAACCCACGATATCTAAGCTAATTAGGTAAAAAGGAAAATATACTTTTTTAGGTTTTTCCACGAGATCAGTCATAGGAAGTTGGAAGACCTTGCGTAGGGAACACACTTTACATACGGCTACATAACGCCGCACATCACATCTAAGTTTAGGTGAAACTGCAACTCCCTAAAGTCTTGTAAAATTCTAAATGAGAGGTTGAAAGTTTATCGTCATACTTCTGCATTATCTGCTTCCGTTGGTGTATAAAATCAAATACCTCTAAAATTTAGTGTCTTTTATTTCTACTTTCTAAAAATCTAGGAAGTTTTATGCCAAAGTCGGGTGACCTGAAGGGCGCTCGATTTTGCACTTGACAGCTCTGATCGGTCTACCAATTTTTATATTATTCCTGATACGGTAATCTACTTTAAAATGCTGGTGATTAGTCGTAGCAGTAGAAATAAGTTAACAGGCGATAAACAAATATAATAATAAATAATGGTTGCCAATTCACAAAAGCTAAAACCTGAGCTTTATTCTAGTGCTTAATTCTTACCCTTTCCTTTCACTGTATGATCATTTATATTCATTCGTTCCAACTACATAATGTGAAGAGGAAGTGCGGTTTGAAAACACAACCCTTATCTGCTGCATAATTCCCCGGCTGACCGGAATCGCCTAAAGGGTTAATGAAATAATGAATTAGAGTTAAGTGACATAAAAACCGAAGCAGTTCCACTATTTGTAAACTTTAATGAGGGTAAAGCCTAACGGTAAATCAAGCAGACGTGGCTGAAGGTGAGTAAATTACAGGCGGCCACATCTACTGTTTATTCCAGTCACTTCCGTTCACGCTAGGCTCATCCTGTTAATTGCATGTCACTCTTCTACCCCGTTCATGGAAAAGAGGAACTATCGTTTCCAACCGGTTAGGGGCCGGCTAACGGGATTTCCTTCAAGCCTGTCAGATTTTTCACCCTTGGATTTTTCGCCTCGATAAATTAATAATTAAACATTGAGTTAATTATGTGCCGTGATTTGAGAAAATGGAATGCTAAAAATAACGGTTTAGAAATCCGTTCCGAAAGAGGAGCAGAAAACAATTTAATTAACGGAATAAATTGAAATTCCCGTATGGAGCTTTCGGAAATTTATGTTCCGCGACACAACCGACTTTAAATTAGGCTTATCTCATTAACAAAAATTAGCTTATGCTCTTGATACAAGCTTGATTTCGTACATTGAATTTTTGGTGCTTTGCTAATTAACGTTTCATTTGCCTAAACGGTTTATGATTATTTTTAAAAACACACACACGCTCGCGTGCACCGTAAATATGTAACATGTTTCAGAACCAGGGAAATAAACGTTAAAAATTATTAAATCCTCGATAAACGAATTTAATCGAAATTTAATCACATTATTCGGAGCAAAACATGTTTTGTTCGTTATTTCTCGTTAAACTAATAAAACAAAATAGCGAGGATCAATGAGGACGACTGTGCGAGTAATTGAATTGCTTCAGTGATTACTAAACAGATTACCCTTTTTGCACTTGAATAGCTCGTGTGTTTATTGTAGTTTTTGAGCAATAAAGTTGACAACATAATTACCATAGAGCAGACAAACACCAATGAAAATTCGCCTGTATTGAAATGCTTTTGATTTGCTTTATTTGCATAACTGATGTGTAAATTCAACCTCATTACAAAAACTCACTTGTGGTATTTCAAAAACATTATGTACTTTAGATTTAACCCTCGCTTTTAACAATTAATTTGAGCATTACTGTACTGTGAAATCAAATATAACCCAAAATTAAATTATTTATTACATCGGTTTATGAGAATTATTACAAACTGTACAGAGTTGTACAATTTCAATGGAAACTGGTTAAGTTTTCTATACAAAACGAGGATTCGCTTGGACGAATTTAAATGAAGATCGTTCTTCTTTAAGAAATTTTTTATTTGCTCGCTGGTTTCCTCATCTGTTATTTCGTCCGATCTAACGCTGTTGGCAAATTGACAACCTAAAGACTCGCATAGCGTTTATCAGCTAAGTAATAATATGTTAACAAACTAAATTTTAAAATGTGGTAGCAATTAAAGTCTATACCTGCATTTCATAGCTGTAATCAAGAGCTGTTATAAAAGAACTAATATAAAAAAGATCAAAAGACTAGCTACAAAGGAGTCGGACAGAGATGCGGATTATCATCGACGCGATATTGGAAACAAGAAGTTTCAAGGAGGCTTCGTATCGGCCGAGGACACACTCTCAATACCTTTTTGTTCACGGATAATCAAGTACTCTTAGCGAGAACAGAAAATGAACTACATCGACATGTAAATATTCTAAGCAGAATAACGCAGGAATCCGACGGAAAAGGCAAAAATAACAACCTTCTTAGATAAAGACCTAACAAGGTCAAAAATCGTATTACCTGGAGGTACATTGGATCAAGAATCTTTACCTATCTTAGATGTGACGAAATAAATTGTGCAAATGACCGTAGAATGTAAGCGACGAGAAATGAGAAGAATATGTAAGGCGAGGGAGCAACCTTAGACCGAAAGCTAATTGACGATTTCTAGGCAGGCTCTGTTCTTTGGGCAGTTCTAATCGATCCTGTGGGAGAAAAAGAAGAATAATATTGTAATGATGCTATGTGCTTACCGCTTTTGTACTATTAACTGCCAGTTATTGGAAGAAATTATATTAAATGTACTGTGCGAAATTTCTGGCCCGCCAGAATGGTAGTAAGCCTATAAACAATCAATAACCCGATATGTTTTGTATAAATTCATACTCGGCGCTTGCCGCTCCCAATGCTTCCTTCTCTGAATCAATCTGAATACCATTTGCTCCCCGAAGTAAAATTCGTGAAAAAATCGAAAAGAAACCCGGAAAAACAGCCCCGTAAAAAATTTAGAACAAAAAAAACTCCCGTAAAATCTTCAGGTGAAGCATTCCTCGAAAAATAATTTTCCTGAAAAAACACCAAAGGAAGGCCCTGAAAGACAACCCTATAAAATAGTTGAAGAATTTAAAACTCCTGTAAAATCGTCAGGAAAAACATCCCAAGAAAACAAATTCTATCATAGCCACGGAAAAATTTTTAAAATGTTTTTGGTAGTAATGAATACGCACTAAAAATGTTGTTAGACGTTTGCATATAATTCCAAAATGAAATTCGCTGTTATTCATATAAATCATAGGTGTAGTGGTATAGTTAATACATTCCGCCGATATCGGAGCTCCATGGCCCCAATCGCTGAATATGATTTAACCGTAAATATCGGAATCCGCAAACATAATAAATATCTAAGCTGTCTCGAGATGTTACTAAACATCGTCACTAAAAGTCGAACACGTACAGAGTTATTTAGAATTTCTAGTGAGCAGTTTTGTAGTAAACACTTTTTAATAATAAGCGGAAACTAGACGAGCTCCTAATCTGTACGTCAATGTATGGTGGAATTCATTTGATATGTATTTGTTTGTTGTCGACGCGATAAATACACATTTCCGAACCACTAGAATTAAAATAAACCATAACCAAATAACCACATCACCAAACTGTATCTGAAGTGAAAGCAACGGAACAATAATCAATAAACCGATCCGACATGCAATCTTTCCGCTGTACGATATGCAAGATGTAGTCGTCTTTTTGTCTTGACACAGTTAGGGATTTAATTTACATATAGATGGAATTATAACTTATCGTAATGTGTTTTTTCTCCGACGATATTTACAAACAACCGCACCACACCTTTTAATTAAACTTTTACTATTAAAAATTGCATATATTAATCTTTATCAACACTCAATTGTTAAACACTATGTGAATTTGTAACATATCATAAACCGACCATAATGACCTTCTACAAAATGGCGTTTGGTTTCATTTTGATATAGAAATTGTGTATCTAACGTAACTGTGTAGAACTCTGTGCACGTTCTAATAAAACAAAGCTTCCTGTAACGATGAAATTTCATTCAAAAACTCTTGCAACTATAATTTGTGATGCAAGTAACTGTCCAAGTTGCATATGTACCACCATACTATCTATCACAGAACAGAACAAGAAACTGCTAACATTTTGCCGTTAAATGCGACTAACTGAGACAGCAACTCAGACTGCATCTTTGCGGTTATATTTTGTGTCGATTCGACAAGATTTCCTAATCAGTATAATCCTGTAACTCTGTGGAACTGCTGAGACAAGTTGGTTATCTTATTGTAGTCCGCATTGTTGGCGGTCTTGTAAATGCAACTATCAAGCTTGAAGGAAAATGGGTTATCAGTTGACATACAAAGGAGTACAAACGTACAAAGAGTTTTGTTCCTGGTTTTGTTCTGTCCTTTCTTTACTGCATCTTTTTTTTTAACAAATTTGTTAGAGTAATATTACGTACTTCTGGTACAGCAATAATTTTTGGAAAATAGACGTGCAAAAGCAACCAACTCTACAAATTTTAACCGTTTTGGCTAGCCTAAAACACTTTCCGTCTATTTTTGAAGTTATTCGACAAATGATAGCTGAGAATGTCAGAAAATTGTTCATTACTTGAGTTCAAGGTAGATTTATGAACTTCATTCCAACCGAATCAAGAAAATTTAATAAAAGCAACAGTTCAAATCGCGTGCACTGGCCAAGAAACTCTCATAAACTCGACAAAGAGCAAACTAATTCAATTTGAAGATAAGGTTTTCGTGAAGTGTAGGTACTTTAGAGTCTGAACAACGTTTATTAAAATAATCAACTTTTTTTTTCTTTTTTTCATTATTTGGTTAAGTACGTTTGTATGCTAAAAAAAATTAAACTTAATTTAAAACTTTGAGGTTGCTCGGAAAATAAAATATATACAAGAGAGCTCTTGTGGTTTTGAACTGTTACCTTTTGCGTTCAAACTTGTTTAACTTGCAAAAAATACGGTGACAACAAAAATTGAGGTCTTGCTAGCATGTAAGGAGACAAGAATCGAAATTTACTATCAATATTTGCAAGCACTTTCAGCATCTTCTCATTCAGTTCAAAAGCTTTCTTAAGTGATCCCTTACAACATATATGACGGTTCTGTACGCACAAAATAGGCATCGAGGGGTAAAGGGGAAGAGAGACAGATTTTGAATGATTACAGTTATTTTAAACAACTAAAAGATTTTCTTATTTCTCTGTTATAAACAAACGTCGCGTCAGTAGCAAAATAGATATAATGCCTTGGAAAGATTAAAAGTGAAATTTCTCTAAATTCCTACACTGAAAGGAAAATTCAATTAAACTCTCTGATCAGAACTTACAAAAAAGGAGCCTTAAAAATAATAGGTAAAAGCGGTTTTAACACAATCTCCTTGATGAGTATACAGTTCCTTTCACGAGAGCAACAAGTTTTAAAAGAAAACCTGTTAAAATTCGTAGGTTAATATTCAACAATATTCCTTTGTACAATATTTTGAGAAATGTACAAGATAAGGTTTCAAAGAGAATTTTTCAGAGAGACAAATTTTCTGTTTTATAGAAAATACACTCGAAGAGGATGTCGCAAATGATGTTAAAATCTTATAATAAAAAGCTGCCGGGCAACCGCCACGGAACCTTCCTCGCGTTTATGCAAGCTATTAAAAAAGTTTAATAAATTTCGAACATTTTGACAATTTTACGAAAATATAGAATATTTTTAATATTTAATTAATATTTTATAGCGGATATATTTTAAAAATTTAAAAATTTTGTTTAAACCATAAAATTGAATTTATGGAAAATTATTTAAATTTGAAAAATTTTGAAAATATATGAAGATTTTTGAAAATTACGAAAACTTTTGAAAACGTAAACTATTTCTGGTTTTGAAAATTTTTGTGTAGAAAACTTTCTTGAAAAATCAACTCAAAACAGTTTTAAAATTTTTAATAATTATTTTGAGTTGGTTTTTTTGGGATTTATTGAAAATTTTTTAAATTTTCAAATTTTCAATATTAAAAAAAACATAAGTGGCACCAACAAATTGGATGCTAGATTGTCGGTAAAGCAATCAGATCACATATTATTTCCGATTTATATACAGAAGACAAATTTCATTTAATAAGCTCACACGTTTTAATACTTTCACAAACGTCACACCACCTGATCGTGTCTATTCATCATCTCAATCCAATCGGCAATGTAGTGAACGGTGAAAGTATATCTCACTTCTGCCACCTACCTACTTCGGTGTAATTAATAGTGCTCAAGGGTAATCTCCAACTGTAGTCGGCCTTTAAGATATTTTTTTTTCGTGTTCTCCTTCAGAAAATAAATCTACGAGATGAAAACGGCCCGCTTTATTATTATTAACTGTTCCGAAAATTTCGTCGGGGCGCTGAATTTGCACACGCTCTGAGATTGTGGTCTGAATTATTTACAATGCCGTGTGTTAGGGTTGCTTATATTAGGAAATGGTTTTCCGCCTTGTGTTAAGGTTACCCCTTTCGTAAGTTGATGTGGGTTTTGCAATATTGCGAAAATTGTTGCTTTAAACCTGCCCACTTCGCGAACTTTTCTTTGCTAGCAGAATTTATTGGGAAAAGATCGTATTTATTATTGCGCACTTAAGAAGATTTTCGCCGTCGGTTGGGCAGATCCATTGCTTTGAAATATTTTGTAATTGCACCGGCGTGTGAAATACAACACGCGCTTTTGACGAAGAGTGCAAAGTGAGCACGTTTCTTAATACAATTTTATTGTGAGTAACGTTTCCTCCCATTTCTTTTCAGTAAAATGTCTCGAATCCAATAAATTGCTTTTCTCTGCATAGACCATACAAATGGGCTTCAATTTTTAGATGGAATATGTAAAATGATGGAACACTCAACTTTATTGGTCTGCAAACGGTTTCACGTCGAATCTCGCTTTTTCAACCAACGTTTTTAAAATTTGGGGTATCCTTATTCTTGGGCATTCGATTTTTATATAATTTCTAAGAGAATCACATACAATCAACTTTCCTATAAATGGAACTATTTGAAGTTTTCTTGTTCATACAAAACATTTTTGCTCACACTTTATATTGAAAAACAGAATGGACATATTTTTGATCTTAGTTAAGGATGAATCACAAAACTTGAACAGAAGCTTTTTTTAAATAAGCACTTTTTTTCAGAAGTTTTTTTTTGTTAAACATAAATTTGTTTAGAACCGTTTAACCTTTAATCACATTTTTGAGCATATCTGAACAGTTTTTTTAACCCGTCAGGTTTTTTCCAGAAAATTGTTTGAAATTAGAAATCGATGTCCAATCGGTTTTTTACCACAAGCGATACATTTTCCACGTTAATTATCTAAACTTTATCCAGATTTATTCGACAAACTATATGTTATCCGATATCTGAAATAAGCTAGTAAAATTCGATTCATACGAATTATTCGTAGATTTAATTTCTTCCTTTATCTGACATTTTTCTGAGTCGCATGTTAAATCAGAAATCACATCAAAAAATTAACTTTTAAATCTGAATTAACTGAAAATTCTGATAAATCTGAATGTCGGATTCCTTGCTCATATTATGTTCAGACATTTCCTCTGACATTTATCTGAATCCAAATTATATCTGAAATTAATTCCGAAAATTAAATCAGATTCGATAATTAAGTTCGAAATTCGTATTAACTGAAAAACGGGAATTAATGTGAATATTGCAATTTTTGGTTTTATCATTTTTGAATATACCCCTACAAACTTGCAAATATCCGAAAGTCTATACGTCTAATTTCTGAATTTATCTGAAATTTATCCGAATCAAACATTAAATCCGAAATTAAAGCCAAAAGTTAAATCTGAAAGAAATAAGAATTAATGGAAAACGTTGATAAATCTGATTTTCGGATTTCTTGCTCGTATTATTTTATCTCCCTGCAAAAATGCGAATATCCGAAAATCCGTATCGTTGATTGCTGGATTTATCTGACATTTATACGAGTCGTGTATTAAATTTGAAATCAGATTCGAAAATTAAATTCGAAATTCGGGTCAACCGAAAATTTGAATTCCTTTGTCGAACTTTTTGCTGATTTGATATGTGTAAGTTTGATTTTCTTTTAGTAATCACGTATGGTAGCATATGAGAAATTCCCACGCATCCGTGTTGTACAATGGATATTGTCAAAAAAAATATGCTGAATATCCATTGACAAACTCATAAAACAAAAAATTTAAGATATACCGCAAGTACCGGGAGATCGAGAAAGGTTGTCCGAAAAAAACTACTTGCTACAGAGAGTATATCAAACTTTACATCCTCCGCCTGTCATGGTGCTGTCATGTATGAAATGAAGTTAGCAATTTCTGGTAGATTCAAAAGAGGAAAATAATTATGAAAATAAGAAGTTATTTGCAATCAGTTTTAATTACGGTTAATAATGGAATTAATTAGAACATTATTTGTTTTATTAACTAATTAGAATATTAAATTTTACAAAAATAAATTAACAAAATTAGTAATTAGTAATTACAGTTCATGTTCGAAATGAGCCCCATTATTGTTGATACAGCACCCTACTCTTCTTTTCGTGCTGTTAAAAACATTTTGTAGCTGTTGCACAGTTATATTTGCAGCAGCGGCAGTAATAGCATCCTTCAGTTGCTCAAGTGTGTGCATGGGGGTCTGATATATCGTGTTCTTTAAATGCCCAAAAAGAAAATAATCCAGGGGTGTCAAATCGGGTGACCGTGGGGGAAATGCAATGGTACGATCGTCATAAAATTGTTGTATATATTGATTTGTTCGAAGGGCTGTATGTGCAGGTGCATTATCCTGCTGAAAATATCCCTGGCGTAATTCATCATCGTGAAGCTGATTTATAAATGTGTTTAGAATTCCGATGTAGCGGTCAGCTGTTACGGTATCTTCAAAAAAATGGGACCAATTATGCGTCTTCTGGAGATGGCAATCCACACGCCAATCTTTATCGGATGCAGTGGAGTTTGTAAAAATTCACCAGGGGCCTCTGCAGACCACATCCTGTAATTTTGTTTATTTACTTAACCGGTGAGATGGAACCAGGCTTCGTCTGAAAAGAAACTTGAATCCAGCATTTCATCGTTATTTAAATTTTGGTTAAACCAATTGCAGAACTGCACACGTTTTTCATAATCGGGACGAAGTAATTCTTGCATTACTGAAATTTTATATGGGTGTAAATGCAGTTTTCGTCTTACTGCCTTTTGACACGTTCCATAGCTTAACCCTGCAATTACAAATTATAATAAATTTTATATGCAAAAATTTATAGTTTACAAAATACACACCTGTTTGTTGCGCCAACTGTCGTAATGGTTTTTTAGGGCTGCGTTCGATACGCGTCTGTATATCCTCTAATGTGTCCTGAGTTAAAAGGGTTGGTCTTCCAGGAGATTTTTGTGTATCTACACTACCCGTTGTTTGGAAACGATGTACGATGCGCTTTACATGCCTGCTTAGATTATCGTAATCAAAGTCGACGTCGGGGAAACGATTAATGAATTTATCTACACACAAATTTACTGAATATTGCCATTCACCATCATTTTCATTGCGTTGGCCATTGCGGAAATAAGATTCAATAATAAACTTGTTGTGTTCAACGGAATACATAACCTTAAATTTACAAACAATTATTACTGTTTTCAATTAATTGGAAACACTGTACTTACTGTAAACTTCGTTGAACAATCCCTAATTAGTATTGAAAAATACTATTTGTATAATAATAACAGCGTCCAAGAATATAAAGTGAAATTAAGAAACGTAAACACACGGAACAAGCATAAACAAACGACGGAACAAACGTATTGCGCAGTATGGCTAATATCACACTAGAAAGAAACATTGATAACTACTTAGAAGGTAGTTTTTTTTGGACAACCTTTTTCGATCTCCAGGTACACAGACTTCGTTTATGTCATGTCGTTTTTTCTCATTAAGAAAATCAAGTTCAGGTTGTGATCCAACAACATGCAAATTTTAACCTTATGACAATAACTACCTTCTCAACCTCCCGTAAAATAATTTTGCAAACAAACTACTTCCCATTAAATAAAATTACCTACTGCGCACCCATATCGCCTAAATAATTAAAATTTATTACAACTACAAAAATAGCATTTCTTAATAGTTAGTATTAATAATAATTTTCTGAATAGTTTTTTCACAAAAAAAACGAGGGAGTTTCCGACGCCAAGCTATTGCATTTCGCTCTATTCAAGATGGTATACAGACTAAAGCTTGCAGCGCATTGTCGCAATAAACACGGATATGGAGCTTGTAGCTGTATGCAAATTGCATTATGAAGGTGTAATGCCGTAATTAATAAGTTCAAACAACAGTTTGATGCTGTTTTAATGCCATTATTTTGGAATTTGCATATCAAGGCGTCAGCAGAATGCAACAGTATTTACATGGCATCTTATATACTAATCCCTCTTATGCATTTCCATTTTCTACACAACAGAACTAAATTCCTCCAAGGTTTTTGCCAATTAAATGCAGACATTGTATTGCTGCAAGGCAGCATGTGGATTAGAAGCTCGATTTGTGCATCCATTAGACGGCTTTTGAACTACCATTGCTTCTCGTTTCTTATTCAAACATAGTTGCTTATAACGTTAAGATATGTTAAGTGTGTACAAGAGCGAATTACAAAGAAAATTATAGTTTGTTTGTTTTTTATTTGAATCCGAGCTTGCCCACTCTTGTAGATATTACACAATACTACATAAATACGTTAATACTTCTCTACGATGTTATTTTTTGCTGCACTCGTCCCTATTCTACATAGCACAACGATGTCTATAGCATGTCTTATGTACATCCATCATGGATGTCCATAGCACATCTTTTTTAATTTAATAAAAAAAAGGATGAACACAGCACTGAAAGTTGCACTGTACTTTACTAATCGAAACTCGGTTTATCAGGGAAACGAACGAAAACGTATAGCACTGTACATTGTGTAACGACTCCATCCGGTATCATTGTTGTTCCTAAACAAAGAAGACGTGAATATTCGTAATGCCAATGTTCGGCAACAGCAAGATGGGGCTGTTCCTAATTATGTAGCTACAGTGCGTCGTTATCTATGTCAAGTGTTCTCAAACACATAGATTGGCGGGCAAAGTACCATAGAATGGCCAGCAAGATCTCCAGATTACACACCAGTTAATTACATTTTTCGTTCCATACTTTTGTTCCACACTGTACAATAATTATGATATTGTTTTATTAACGCAAACAATCTGAACCTACCATTTATAAAATCTATTTAGTAAAATATAATTGACATTTGTCACCGAAGTCAGAACCATTAATAAAATCACATCACGTTTGAAAATCTAACCAATAAACCAATAACATATCTCAATGGATTTCATTTCCAATCTAATAAATTACAAAATATTTGTTCAGTTGTCTGATTGGATCTGATTGAATTTTAGAGGTAAAATCTGACATTTTGGCTCGTGCTTTGAACCGCGTTCGTGACTCTGGAAGTAAAAAAGTCTTTTTATAAGTGACGAAAAGTTCAAAGCGGCGGCGGCTTTAATATCGAAACATTCAAAACGGGAATACTTAAACAAATATAATTGATTGAAGTTTAATAGCGAAACTTGGAGACAAATGACTGGCATCGATATAACTCGGAAAAACTTTCTTGAATATATCTGAAAATGCTCCAGTTTAAAACCAACATCCGTTTAAAAATTTGTGAGTGTAATTGAAAAGCGGAATGTTGAAAATTTGGTTTTATAATTGTAAATTTTTGTTATCACACTTTTGCATAACAACTAGACACGATTTACTGCAATGGAGATAATCGAGGTCCATAATTTTATTTTCAAACATTAATTAGTCTACTCGACTAAAATCAAAAAGCCCGTAAAATCGTCGTGACCACAGGAGCTAATAAAATTATGTAGTTGGTAATAAAAACGATGCAGTCATTGCACAATAATTAATGGAAACATCAGCACTCTGGTTGCTGGTGATTAACAATGTTTGCACACAATTCGCAGCCAATTTGGCAACCTCACGCAATTAATACAAAAGCTATTACCTTTTTATGAATTATTTATGAAATTTGGGAGTTTTTTACTGTGTTGTTCTTTTTGCACATAAATCAAGAATCTGGGGTAGTTAATCACGTTTGCAAACCCTTTAATATTCTTATTTCCAGGCTTTAAAAAGAGCAAGCAAAATTTTTCCGGAATCCAGATTTAGAAAATAAATCAAATTAAAAAGAACGCTCATATTTCTATCCGATCGCAGATACTAAGTAAAAGGCTGTTTATAACGATATAAATCAAAGTTTGTTTTTCTAAGAACAAAGCAAAGAAGTTAACTTATTGTATATCCTAACATCTGTACCGAAACGTATAAAACAGAAAAACTCTGAAAACTCATATTTTCTGGATTATGTCGCATCAAGTCAAATAAAACATCTGCCTTGTAATAAGACATTTTTTTAATATTTGTCTGCATTTTTTGTTGTTATACCTACTTACTCGTATTCATATGCCAGGAATATTTCAACGAAATATTGTGAAAGATTATTCAGAAGTTTTAGTAAAATTTCCTCTTTTTTCCATTTCCAACAATTTTTTTTGGTGACAGCTATGAGGCGCGGTTTTAGGCCACAATCAATTTTTTTTGAAGTGAAACTTCTTTGACGGCGGCGGGTAAAATATGCGATCGTCGGAAGTCATTTAACCGGTGCGCGCTTATCCTTCCTGTAGATAAGTAAGCTTTTACATTCTAGCATTGATCTGTCAGTAGTTCAGTACGGAATTGGTGGCGAAGTGGGTTGCACGGTGGGTTGCACGCGGGTCACATCACTCGAAACGAGTGTAATATGTTGCTTTGCTTATATAACTAGTCTAAGAACAGCACATCTAGGGAGAGATATGATTTATAATATATTTGATTGAAGATAGAATTACTTTAGAATATTATTTTCTTTCTACAAAAACAAACAAATAACATATTCTGATTAAGTACGTTATTTGTTATGTAAAATGGCTATTTACGACTTTTTTGACCGGCATCAAATTTTTTTATTCATCATCATCATCATCTGACATGGAGCTGACTCGAATGAAAAATTACCCAGATTTCCAATTTAAAAATTAAACATTTTTTAACATAAATAACGTAATATCTCGAGAAGTGCGTGGCATATCGACTTGATTTTTTTGTATAAAAGGCAGATACATCATCGCTGTCTATGACCTCATTCTAATGTCCGGAAAAAAATTAATATTTTCCCAAAGAAATTACGATTATGACTTTTTGCTTTGGATGTAGTGAACCTTTTACCAAGCGACAAAATTTTGTAGTTGCAGATTTTTAACATATACATGCAGCGAAAAAAATTAAGAATAAACCTTGAAAACTATTTTAAAGCAAAAAAATAGATATCATATGACCTTGATGACCTTTGATGGTCACTGCTATTACGCGCAGACGTTGAATTACTATGCATCTATACATCTGGTGGCACGTTTTTATAGCGGTATCTACAGCCAACTAAAACATGCCATAACCGTTTTCGTTTTCTGTGAAATCGTAGAATTCAAAAAACACTTTCAGTGAGAACACTTTAAGGCAATTTTGTCCAAATATTAAATTTTTTTATATGCACCTACTGCTGTGTTGATTAGCACCCATCTGACACATTAAAATCACTACAAGCACGCACCCTAATGAAGTTACTGAGAATCGAACTCGTTAGTTTGGTGAAGTAAAACCAAAACAGGAAATCTTAGCCTCTACTCCATCACCGTTTTTGTGCGATAAAAACTATTTCAATGTTTTGTAAAATATGCAAAAAAATGCTACCGTCCCAGCTTGATAATAAATTTTATTTTATTTATTTAATTAGCGCAAAAACATTTTTTCTAAAGTTGATTTAATATATTAAATTAAAAAAAAACTGTCTTCAAAGTTTTGTCTTGAAAACTACCAAAATTTTGAACTATAAAATGATTGAAGTAGCTGCAGATAAGCATGGTACTTCCCCATGATATTATGGGAAACTAATATTGTGTTTGTAACACCACCACACGACTTAAAAGCATCTCTTTCTTCCACTTCTTAATTTACGTACTTAGTTTTATTCATTATCTAACCCTTCAGGCAAATTCGACAAAATTAAACTCAACATCGCATTTTTCTTATAGCCTTTATCTATGTCAACGGCACATTCAAGTAGACATTGTACTTGCTTGCAAAGAAGGGGAAAATAATTTGAACAGCGAGAAAATCCGTTGCAACTTATTTTTCATAATTTAGTTAAAGGAAACGAACTTTTCAGGAAACCGTGGTTTAGAAGCCCCGTACGCAGTGCTGGTGTTTACGCACGGGGAAAGCTTCGAGTGGGGCTCTGGAAACCCTTATGACGGAAGCGTCCTAGCCTCCTACGGACACGTTATTGTGGTTACCCTCAACTTCCGGCTCGGCATTCTCGGTAAGTAATTTTCATCATTTATATGCCCTAGAATTAGGGAATTTTAGGACTTTTTTTATGTTTATGTCTTTGGTACAATTCGCACAAGTTTTCACGACTGTACTTACGTCCTATCGTCTTGTCAGATCTTTTCATCGTCTTTAGTGTAATGTGGGGAATAAGGTATAAACGTGAAGTGAGCTGTAGACAATTTACTTTTCAAATATAGTCGAAATTGGGATATAAAAAAATCATAAACTTGTGTCCTTACGGCTTTTCGTTTTTTCCCGTAAAAATTACAAAAGTTGCAAATACGAAAAATATACAATAATTGCTGACTTCTAGGTTTTCCGCGGTTCCATAAAAGTTTTGAAATTATTTTGTTTGAGCTTTGAAGCTTTATTGCTAATGAGTAATTGCCATTCCTGCGCATAAATTGCTCTCGACGGCAGTAAGCAAACTTTCCCAATTATTTCAAGAAATTATAAAAAAGTTTTCTAACAAAACATTTAGTAGAATTAAGAGCAATAGAAAAGCATTCAGCAGAGTAATAGCTAACTGAAACCAATTTAGTCAAAGTTTTGTTTTTAATTAAAAGTACGAAAAGAAGCGGGCTAAAGAACTATGAAGAGAGCATTCCGGGAATGCCATAACAAAACTTTAAGTTGCAAATTAAAACAAATTAAAACACGATCCACTCGCTGAATAAACAGGGGGCGATGAGTTTCTGATATCTCAGGAA
The DNA here is from genome assembly GCA_958336395.1 of Ctenicera cuprea. Taxonomy (NCBI): domain Eukaryota; kingdom Metazoa; phylum Arthropoda; class Insecta; order Coleoptera; family Elateridae; genus Ctenicera; species Ctenicera cuprea. The sequence continues at coordinate 3,893,518 of OY284487.1, read as the reverse complement.
TCATGGGATTTGCACAGCGCCTCCCCAATGCCGTGTGTGCTTAAAACATTAGAGTAGCTTTGCGAATTAAGTTCCCTAATGTGATTTATGCCCTGTTTAATTGGATGAGTGAGAAAGACTCCGCCAACTTCTAACAAGAACCCCAAGAACTGCTTGGTTTCAATTTCCTTGCACTTTAACAAGCTAACTTTCTATCACATAGTTAATTCCGTTGATTTACGATTTTTCTAAAACTTCACTTCATCGCCACTTTATACGCCGTTTTTCAAAACTTTAATTCCGATTAGTTGTGTTTGTTCCTGGTAGTGAAACAAATCTTGTTTGTTTATCATTATCGTTGTCCTTCGCCTGGAAAGTAGCCTGAGAACAAAAACGTAAATACAAAAATTAATGATAATTTTGATAAAATTCAAAGTTAGTTTAATGTAAAGTATATTAAATATTAAACTTAAAACAAGCCTTTCTAGATAAATTTAATTAACAATAGAACGCAATAACATACATGATAATAAATATGAGATTACAACTAGCAACTAAATAATAAAATGCAAAACTAGCGGATACTTCGCCATCATTTTGTTAAGTAACATTCAAAGCAAAAGCCTGTGTGTTTCTAATTTTTTAATTAGGTTTTGTATCCCTTTTTACCTTCCTCGCTTTAGAGGAAAGATGTACTCTTTCTAACACTAAAAATAAATTATTATTATTATTATTAGAGTAAGATATTGTGACCGTCAGGTTGGATTTCGAGCAGTTTTTTCCCAATTTTCAAAATTTTCAAACATTTTTAATTTTTAAAAAGTTTAAAATTTTCTTAAATTAAGATTTTCCAAAACTTCCAATAATTTTTATAATTTACATAGTTTTCAAACATTTTATTTACAAAAATGTTTTAACACTTTTACACTTTTATAACTTTTCAAAATTTCATAAAACTTTAGTTTTCAATAACTTAAAAAAAATGTTTTATCACAATTCTGCTAAATTTTCAAACAATATTCAAAAACTTTTCAAAATTATTAAATTTTCCAAAAGTTGTCAAAAGTTATAATTCAAAATTTTTAAAATGTTTACTATTTTGCCGAATTTTTAAATTTCTAAACTTTTAATATATTAAATAATCTTACAATTTAACCGCTTTTAAAATTTCCCTAATTTTCTAATTTTTATTACTACAATGTCTGACAATATTTTACCTTTTACAAATACTTTCATACTTTCCAAAAATTTTTTAAATTGCAAAATGTTTTTTATTTTATAATTTTTGAAACGTTTCTCAGTAAGTAATCAAAATTTTAGGTTTTTTGAAATTTTAAAATATTTTAGATTTCCAAGTGTATGAAATATTTTGAATATTTTCTGAAAGTTTTGTATATTTTAAAAATATTTATAATTTTTTAGATTTTCATTTTGTTAACAATATTTTAATATCGATATTTCAAATTGTTTTTTGGACGATTATTTACTTAAACTGTTCAGTAAGTGACCAAAGGGAAACCTACAAGAAGGTTTTTCTCCACGAAAAGTTGTTTCTACTATCACAATAGCAGCTTCATACCAAGTTTATAACTGAATTTATCACACTTCTGAACAAAATTTGCAATTTTCGAAAACAATTTAATTCTGAAAGATTATGTAAATTCGTAATAAAAATTTTGACTTTTTTGTATGGTATAAATTGGAAAATTTTGGAAAACCTTTTAAAACTTTTTGATAAATATGAAAAATTTGGAAATTGAATGCAGTTTTTAAAAATTTCGGTAATTCTGTAAAATTTAAATGTGAATAATTTTCTAATATTTAAAAAAAATTTGAGATTTTCAAAATTTTTAAAATATTTTGAATAATTTTTGAACGTTTTGTGTATTTCAAAAAAATTTAAGAATTCTGTAATATTTATTTATTTAACAATATCTTAATATCGATTTTCCACGAGCTTGAAAATCATAACATTACCCCGCTCTAGCTATACTCCATATAGCGATGTACGAAAAAAAATGTAAAAAATAAGGTTTTGTCTTACTAATTGTCTTAATATCTGCCGTAGTTAAAACTCGCTACGAGTTACGAGGAAAATTTAATTCAAGAAACTACTCCACAAACCAACTAAGATAAAGCAGCAACAAACTTCTACGGCTGAAACCCTAAGCACTAATAATAATAACAGCACGAAGAAGTAGAAGTTGTGTGTGAGTTTGGTATTCCCAAGATTTACAAAAGTTATCTTGTCTAGTTAGAAAGTAGAAACTAATTTATAATTCCATGCAACGCTGTTAAACTTAACACGAGCTGTTTAAAGACACGAGGTTGAGTTTTCACACCCATTTTAAACAAAGAAAAATGCTTTATTGTCTTTCGTGCTCAGGTTTCCAGAGTTTTAAATTAAAAACCAAGGGTGGATGCGCATAACCTTCTTCTAAATTTTTTCCTCGTTCTCTTTGTTCACGGTTTTGTGTTTATAGAAAAAGCGGGTCAGAATTAGCAGCTTTGTCGAGCATAATCTTGCAGTGACCCTTTTGAGTTTTAAAAGCAATTGCACTCTCTGTAACCCGACATGAATCGAGCAGTGACAGCTTTAATTTAACTTCACCAACGTTGCTCGTTCAAATTTAGCGACTTTTTCCATAAGGGAGTTGCTATGACACTATCTATATTGCCTTAATATTCCAAGCTTCGCGTCAAATTGAGCGGAAAATGCTGCAATTTTTGAAAATGTGTCCTATTTTTCCTCGACGAAACCAACGTTCAGGCTTGAATCGCGTTCATTCAAATTACAAATTGCCGCAGAAGTTGCTGCAATATTTCAAAGGCGTTTTCAATAAAATGAAGCAAGTTGTCTCATCATTCTTCAAACTTATCGCAAATGGGAAAAGAAATCCATGTTCAGCTATACTTTACGCTGTTACAGACCCTCGTTTATGTGAAAAAATGGTAGGTAAGTAAAAGCCCATTTGCATCAAAAACATCATAATGAACTGTTGTTGTAAAACGTGCATACAAAACTAAATGTCATCATCCACAGAATGATTTTTCTAAATTAGGAAGAGAAAGCTGTTGGGCAACCAACCGCCACGGGATGGTGAAACTGAAAATATTTCGATAAATTGAAAATTCTGAATTTTTTTATAGTTCTGAAATTTTACGGAAGATTTTTTCAAAATTTTAATAATATATAAAATATAAAAACGTTCCTCGCACACAACGCTGCTTCTTTTTCTACTCCCTTTAATTTAAACTATTACACTATTTTCCATTGTAAAAGTGATATAGGTGAAACCCGTCCTCTTTCCATCCACCCCCCACTCCCACCCCCCACTCCCATCCCCCACTCCTGGCCTTAAAATTCTTTAAAGTCTGGAAAATTAAATATTTTTCTTTACAAGTTTGTTGAAATTGTAAAAATATTTCGAATAACTGAAAATTTTCAAAATTTCATTTATTTTGAAAATTCTGAAATTTTTCCGAATTTCTCAGGTTTTTTTAAATTTTCTAAAGTATAAAATATAAAAACCTTCCTCGCACACACCCGCTGCTTATTTTCCTACTCTCTGAATGAAACTATTACACCATTTTCCAGTGTAGCAATGATATAAAACCCGTTCTTGTCTTTTTTACAAGTTATAAAAATATTGAAAACGTTTTGATAATTATAGAAATTTTTGACTTTTCTGAAAATTTAGAACACTCAATATTTTTCAAAAACTTGGAGTGGCATTGATAAAATATTTGGAATAATTGAAAATTTTGAAAATTCTGATATTTTTCAATTCCTCAAGATTTATTCTAAATTTTCTGAAATGTAAAAAGTGGTATAAAACCCGTTCTTCAACTTATCACAAATTATAAAAATTTTGAAAAATTGGAAAACTAAATATTTTTAAGAAATGCTTGTTGAAACTGTGTAAATATATTTTTTTTTAAATTCGAAATATTTTTCTAATTTTTCAAGATTTTTTATGAATTTTCTAAAAATTCAAAAACTCCGGAATTAAAAGAAAAATGTATAGCTCTTTCTAAATTTTAAAAACCATCAGCAAAATCTTTTTTATGTAAGTTTTGAAAAGTTAGGAAATTATGACAAATTTGAAAATAAAAATTCTTGATAATTTTTAGAATTGTGTATTACTTAAAATTTTCGAAAATATTTTAAAATTAGCTTCAATTAAATAATTCGATATAAGAGTGTCACACCAAACTTTTTTTCAATGCCCTATAAATTTTTGCATACTCTAATGCGGATTTTGAAATTAGTCGAAAAGTCGACTTTAAAATCGGTATAGATATGTTAAATGGCCATAGAAACGATTTCCTATTGAGAAAATACTTATAAGTGTTTCATTTTGGTCGTTGACCTGAACAGTTTATTTGAATAATTGCCAAAAAACGATTTTCGGCTTTCAGCGGTTAAACATTGTTTGCAATTACAAACTATCAGCCATCATAAAACCTGATAACTTTAGCAAAAATAACAGGGGTGCTCAGTTTCATTATAGACGCGCTCAGAAAAGGAGCGTATTCTACGCATGTCGAGTAGCTGATCTTTCTACCAACTTTCGGTCACGCTCTTTAATTTTTTTAATTTATTAATATTTGCTTAAAAATTTGTATGGACATGTTAAATGACCATAGTAACAATCTACACTCGTTTAGGTCGTTTACCTGAACAGTTTATTGAATAATTGTCAAAAAAAATTCTTTAAGAAATTTACAAAAAGTTTTAACAATTTTTAAAATTCAAAATTTTGGATTCTCTATATATTTTTTAATTCTGTGGATCGGTATCGAGCTCGGTAACCATTCGACGTTGGGTTACAAATAACGGCGCTTGCCTTGATTACTGACTGACCAGGACAAGTAACAAAGTCATAAAACAACATAAAACACACAAATAAACACATGTGTGTGAATGACATTGAATGAATGTGCATGAAGGGTGGCATAAGCTTCAGGAGCGTAGCGGTTTAAAGGCCAAAAGGCCCCACTACCTCCTATTACACAAGCGAAGACCCTACCCGGAGTGAAAGACCGCGACTCCTTCGGGTATAGGAGGTGAAAGATTAAACAAACAAAACAAAACATATTTTTTGAAATTTTATAAATTATAAAATTTTAATACAAATTTATTTCAAATTTTCAAAAATTTTCAATGCATTAAAATTTGTAACAATTTTTAAACACTTAAAAAATCTACGTTTTTGAAAAATTTAAAACTTAAAAATAAATCGAAAAAATTTTCAAAATATTAAAAAATTTCAAAACGTCTATATAGGCGAGGAAAATCCCGTGGCGGCTGGCTAACAGATTTTTAGCATTTCAAATAGCAAAAAGCAGAAATCGACCATCGCGACCTTGTTGACTAATCCTATAGGTCATGTTTCGTTTTTCTGACTTCTATCTACTTCATGAGTAACCGTGATATTGTAGAAAGAGGGGACCTACAGCTTTAGTAGGTAGATTATCGACCACCTGAATGCACTCAAGTAGATTAGCTTAACTACTGTCGCATTAAAGAAAATATATAATTACACTGTTCATGAATTTTACGCTTTTCCTACGATGAAAATTCCAAATTATCTTCAATTTCTTTTTCTTAAAGTCCAACGCATATTGCCACGAAACACGGAAATTAAACTAGCAATGCAATTATCACCACATACAACTTTTTATAAATTGCTTCCTGGTGCCGGCGGCGTTCTCTAAAATTAAGTAATTAAATTTTCTAGAAACATTCACCCCAAGTCATTGACGTTTACTTTTACTTTTATAACCCTATTTCGAGAAAGAGTTTTGAAAGCATAGAAATATTGCAATATATTTAGAGCAAACCAAAGGGGTATTCATTAAGAGCCGAGCTTCGGGGCAGCAATTTTACGATGAGTTCGGTCGTTTAAAAATAATGAACCATAAAAAAGATTTTCATTTATGAACGATTCCCCGATAAAGTCATATTAGCAACTCTCAAATGGCTTCATGTTCGCTTTTTTGCAATGATTCACCATTAGCTCGTCCCCCTTTCGTTTGGCTTCGGTGCACTTTTCTGTTTTATTATTATGTTTTGTGGCTCAATTTATGAAATGAGTGCAATCGCAAATTAAAATTGATGACGATCTTTAATTACAATTAAGCACCGCAATTATTTTTTATGAAATCGGGAGGGTTAATTTTTATTTTTTTTTAGAATTTCATTTTCCTTAATTATATTTAATAGCAAAATTAAAAGGGGTTTTCTATTATAATTATTTCTGACAAACATGCAAATTCAATTAAGCATTTCTGCGAATACTTTATAGTAAACTTGAGAATAACTGCATTGCAGTGCAATCATATTGTTAAACAGTTCTCTCTAACATTCATTATAATGGCAGGCGCTTGCAAGTGTCTGCAACTTCGATACTGCATCGACATGTATTTCCTCGAGCTTACAAATCCATTATTACTTGAGAGGAAAGACTATCGTAATGCGATCTGTAATTGCGGTTAAATTTTACATTCCATTGTACAGTTCTAATTAAATTCAACCAATATCTGCAATTGCTATTAATTGAGCATTTAAATAGCGTATTCCTGTACTTATAAGGAACAAAAAAGATTTTTTTACTTCAACGTTGCTTGAAACTACTTTAAAGGGAAAGGCACCTGGAGCAATACGGAATTTGTAGCAGAAATCCGAACAATGTGAATAATGAAAGTCTACCTTTCCACGCAAGACGTGAATTTTATAACAAAACTGGACACTTCACATAATTAAATAACTTAAGCGTCCGGACACGAAATTAACCAAAAAAAAAGATTCATTTTTTATAGTAAGCATTTTAAACTAAAACATTTAGACTAACAAAGAAATTCACATTATTGTTTTCTACCCAAGCCCGATGGTCTTATTTTGGCACCAAACCCTGTCTGAAGGTATAAAAATGACAACAGGAACAACTTTTCAAAGAGAAAAACCTTCTGGGAGGTTTCTTTGGTCGTTTACCTGAACTGTTCAATTGGATAATCGCCGAAAAAAACGACTGATTCTAAACATCATAATAGTTTAAAAAAATATTTTGGTTTTTCTGACAAATGTGAAAATTATGAAAGCATTAAATATTAGTAAATGTTTAAATTGTTCACATTTAAATACTTCCAACAATTCAAAGATTGTTTAAAATTTGCAGCTTTTTAAAAATTTTAATTATTTCATAATTTTGAAAATTTTTAACTTTTTCATTTAAAACTATTTAAATAGTTTGCAAAATTAATTATAAGTTTTAATAATAGGTTTCTAAAATTTATAAAATTCTCGAAAATATTAAAAGTTTCTGCGTTTTAAATATTTTCAAAATTTTCGGTCATTTCAAAATTTAGGAAATGTACAATTTCAATTTTTTTTAAACTATTAAAAATTTTTAAAAGATTCAGAATATCGAAATTGCGAAATTTTTAAAATCGACAAAATGTTCCGTACATTATCAAATTTTTGAAAAATCAATATTTTTAAAACTTTTTATAACTTTGAACATTTTGAATCAACGTTCAGGAAATAAAACAGCGCTCTTACGCGAAAAAGGTATCGTGGCGGTGGGTTCACAGCTTTTTCACAATCCCCCAAAATTGTCAAAATGTTTAAAAATATCAACATTTTCGACATAGCTAACTTTTTAAAATTTGTAAAATGTTTTTTACGTTTTTAAATTATACAAATATTTTAAAATTTTTAAAATTAATTTTTCTTGAAATTTTTTTAATAATTTTCTTAATTTTGAATGTAATGTACATTTTGAATAGAGATCAGGAGAGAAAACAGCAGGCTTACGCAACAAAGGTGTGGCGGTGGGCCGACAGCTTTTTCATCATTCACTCAAATTGACAAAATTTTTAATAATATCAAAATTTCAAAAATTAGAAAATTTCTGATTTTGTAGATTCAAAATATTTCAAAAATTTGCAAGTAGTTCTAATACTCAAAACTTTAGGTTCCTAAAATTTACTAAATTTTTTAAATTATTGAGAGTTTCATTGTTATGTTTTCTAAATTTTTGGTGGTTATAAAATTACGAAATTTATGAGTTTCAATTTTTCAAAATTATTAGAATTTTCTAACGACCGTTTTTGAATATTTTGTTCAAAATTTATGAAAACTTAAAAACCATCCAATGTCAAAACGGCTAGAGTAACGGTTTCATACACTTTTAAGTGGTGGTTCAAAATGCATTGATCAGGACACTTAGCTGGCCAAGAGAATTACAAACTGTTCTTTTTGCGGAAAGGTTGTTCTTGTTTTATATGTAGCCCGTTTTGCTTCTTTGTAGTCAAAAAAGGCAGATTTTGTTATCTTGAAGGGAAATTTTTGCAATTTATTATTACGTTATTGATTACTTAACGGTAAAATTATTGTACTTCTATAATGTTTCTAAATAACACAATTGTGTGAAAATTAAGGATGCCATCAGTCTTATTTTGGTCTAGCAGTTTTTCTTCGGACTTTTCTACAAATTTCTTCGGATCAACTAGCATTTCCTATATAATTTTCGATATTACGTTCGATTTAAGTACTTTTTCTAGATTTATGTTTACTTTTTCAAATAGTTTTGTTTATTATTGCGATTACATCATATTATATTGCATTAAACGTGCAAGGTACCGTTTTGAAAATTTACTGTTTAAATGAAAATTTAACTATCACTTTTTCACTGTCTGAACAGTATTACTATCTTCTTTCCTAAATTTAATATTTCTTTGAAGCAACATCGATTGACAAATTTAGAGAAAATACTAGAAATTGATTTTTCTTTGAAATAGATCTAAAATTACTCAAACGAATAAACCAGATGTTTAGTTACAAAAAAGCCGCATTAGTGCCATATTATTTCACAACGTTTTAAAATTTTTCTGCATCTTTCTTTCATCAGACGGATTCTATGCTTCTCAGATTGATATGGTAATGTTTGACGTCTTCCCTGAAAAACTTGATAAGCGTAAGCCACAACATTAATAAGTAGATTTAGGTCAGGGTAATAAGGTGGCCAAGATTACCCAATTAAGAAAGGGCTTGGTTTGAAGTTGTTTGAAATTTGTCAATATTATTATTTGGGCCAAAATTTAATATCTAAATTAATAAATTAACAGGTCCTCTTTAGAATTTTGCTGGCGCCCGAGCTACGCCACTGGTTTTAATTAATTGATGTTGTTTTTGTTTCACTGGAAGAATCAGAACTGTGGCATCAAAAACTTAATTTTTTTCAAACTTAATCTTTTTTTTTCTGTTTTGAGGTTTTTGTTTACAGTAATTGTAATTTTAAGCAAAAATATGGATTAATTATTATTTCTAGAAAAGTGGGAAGGTATAAAAAAAACTAAAAGCATCGAGCTAGAGCGAGATTACCAATTTCTAAACATCTCAAGCACTCTGCTTGCACAAGATTGTAAAACAATTTTTAATTTGAAACTGATTTTATAATGTTGTAATTACTCCTCTACGTATATACTAAAAAACAAGATATAAACAGAATTTTTTACCACCGTGAGCAGCAATTGAATCGCATTAAAACGGAACAAATATTCGTGTTTCAGTGCATTTTATCGGTAACCCGAGCACTTTATAACTCATTTTGCATAGCGCACCGTTGATAGGAATAAACCGCTTAAAACCTTTTAGCTACAAAAATATAAATGAACGGTCAATGTTATTAAATTTCAAAACTGTTGGGAACGGTATCGAAAGCAACGACGAATGCAACGAACAGGAATGAAAATCGCCCTTGATGTTTTGTCGTGTACCCACTCATCCTGTCATGCTGAATCACAAGCAATATGACAAAACTGAACTACCACTTCGTGTTCCGTATTATACAAACTGAAAGATTTATTTTGGTAATGTTTTTTATATTTCCTGGATTTATGAAACAACACATTTTCACAGCTTTTACATTGGTTCTTAAAAGCTTAGCTAGCTAATGTAATGTATGGTTAATTTGCACCCTATCATAATTAGATTTTCGTGATATTTTGTTACGTAGGTATAATATTAAATGTGCTTACACTGCCATGAAATTAGTGTTTCGTATATAATGAAATAAACGAAACCGTCCAGCGACGTCACAAGTAGCTTACAACAAGTAAATCAGTTCTCTGTCATCTGATTCGTGACAACTAGCTAAAATAAGTTAAGTAAATCTTCTGCATCATGATTGGTCAAGCACTGTGACGTCGCAACTGACTTATATAAGGTAATTAATTCTGTGTGCTCTAATTGGCTAAGCACAGTGATGTTACAACTAGCTTACAACAAGTGAGTCCGTTCTTTGTCATTTGAATCGTCATCACTAGCTTAATTTAACTTTAGTCGATTTTCTGCATCATGATTGGTCAAGCACTGTGACGTCGCAACTGACTTAGGAGTTAGTTAATTATGTGTGATTTGATTGCCTAAGCACAGTGACGTCACAACTAGCGTGCAACAAGCGAGTCACTTCTCTGTCATCTGAATCGTCACAAATAACAAAATAAGTTGAGTCAATCTTCTGCATCATGAATGGTTAAAACACTGTGACGTCGCAACTGACTTAGAGGTTAATTCATTCTGTGTGCTCTGATTAGCTAAGCATAGTAATGTCACAACTAGCTTACAACAAGGAGTCCGTTCTTTGTCATTTGAATCGTCACCACTAGCTTAATATAAGTTTAGTCAATTTTCTGCATCATGATTGGTCAAGCACTGTGACGTCATAACTGACTTATAAGTTAGTTAATTATGCGTGCTTTGATTGCCCAAGTGCAGTGACATCACAACTAGCGTGCAACAAGCGAGTCAGTTCTTTGTCATTTGAATCGTCACCACTAGCTTAATATAAGTTTAGTCAATTTTCTGCATCATGATTGGTCAAGCACTGTGACGTCATAACTGACTTATAAGTTAGTTAATTTTGTGTGCTCTGATTGGCTAAGCACAGTGATGTCACAACTAGCTTACAACAAGGAGTCCGTTCTTTGTCATTTGAATCGTCACCACTAGCTTAATATAAGTTTAGTCAATTTTCTGCATCATGATTGGTCAAGCACTGTGACGTCATAACTGACTTATAAGTTAGTTAATTATGCGTGCTTTGATTGCCCAAGTGCAGTGACATCACAACTAGCGTGCAACAAGCGAGTCAGTTCTTTGTCATTTGAATCGTCACCACTAGCTTAATATAAGTTTAGTCAATTTTCTGCATCATGATTGGTCAAGCACTGTGACGTCATAACTGACTTATAAGTTAGTTAATTTTGTGTGCTCTGATTGGCTAAGCACAGTGATGTCACAACTAGCTTACAACAAGGAGTCCGTTCTTTGTCATTTGAATCGTCACCACTAGCTTAATATAAGTTTAGTCAATTTTCTGCATCATGATTGGTCAAGCACTGTGACGTCATAACTGACTTATAAGTTAGTTAATTATGCGTGCTTTGATTGCCCAAGTGCAGTGACATCACAACTAGCGTGCAACAAGCGAGTCAGTTCTTTGTCATTTGAATCGTCACCACTAGCTTAATATAAGTTTAGTCAATTTTCTGCATCATGATTGGTCAAGCACTGTGACGTCATAACTGACTTATAAGTTAGTTAATTTTGTGTGCTCTGATTGGCTAAGCACAGTGATGTCACAACTAGCTTACAACAAGGAGTCCGTTCTTTGTCATTTGAATCGTCACCACTAGCTTAATATAAGTTTAGTCAATTTTCTGCATCATGATTGGTCAAGCACTGTGACGTCATAACTGACTTATAAGTTAGTTAATTATGCGTGCTTTGATTGCCCAAGTGCAGTGACATCACAACTAGCGTGCAACAAGCGAGTCAGTTCTTTGTCATTTGAATCGTCACCACTAGCTTAATATAAGTTTAGTCAATTTTCTGCATCATGATTGGTCAAGCACTGTGACGTCATAACTGACTTATAAGTTAGTTAATTTTGTGTGCTCTGATTGGCTAAGCACAGTGATGTCACAACTAGCTTACAACAAGGAGTCCGTTCTTTGTCATTTGAATCGTCACCACTAGCTTAATATAAGTTTAGTCAATTTTCTGCATCATGATTGGTCAAGCACTGTGACGTCATAACTGACTTATAAGTTAGTTAATTTTGTGTGCTCTGATTGGCTAAGCACAGTGATGTCACAACTAGCTTACAACAAGGAGTCCGTTCTTTGTCATTTGAATCGTCACCACTAGCTTAATATAAGTTTAGTCAATTTTCTGCATCATGATTGGTCAAGCACTGTGACGTCATAACTGACTTATAAGTTAGTTAATTATGCGTGCTTTGATTGCCCAAGTGCAGTGACATCACAACTAGCGTGCAACAAGCGAGTCAGTTCTTTGTCATTTGAATCGTCACCACTAGCTTAATATAAGTTTAGTCAATTTTCTGCATCATGATTGGTCAAGCACTGTGACGTCATAACTGACTTATAAGTTAGTTAATTATGCGTGCTTTGATTGCCTAAGTGCAGTGACGTCACAACTAACGTGCAACAAGCGAGTCCCTTCTCTGTCATCTGAATCGTCACAAATAACTTAAAATAAGTTGAGTCAATCTTCTGCATCATGAATGGTTCAAACACTGTGACGTCGCAACTGACTTAGAGGTTAATTAATTCAAGTGAGTGAGTTCTCTGTCATCTGATTCGTTACAACTAGCTTAATATTAGTTGAGTCAATCTTCTGCATCGTGATTGGTCAGACACTGTAACGTCACAAATAACTTACAAGTTAATCGATCCGCTGTGCTTAGATTGGCCAAGAACGGTGACGTCACAACTGTCTTACAGCAGGTGAGTCAGTTTTCTGCATTGTAATTGGTCAAGCTCTTTGACGTCACAACCACCTCTAAAAAGGTGTCAGTTTCTTGTGTCATGATTGGTTAAGCAGTGTGACGTCGCAGATAGCTTAAAACAAATTACGTAGTTCTCTAAGTTGCTATTGGCCAATTTCGGTGACGATAGAACTATGTTGTATTAGTTTTCTATGTTATAATTGGTCAAACACCCTGACGTCATAATCCCTTTAAGAAAAGGTGTTGCTTGAAATACGAACGAAATTTTTTTGTTACCAAATGCTTCAGTTGTTGAAAGGCTCAACGTGGAAGCATGATAAATTCGTGCAAACTGACAAACTCTCGGATAACCTGACATATAAGAGTAATTGTCCTGAACAAAACGGAGCCGTTATTATTATCATCACCCACTGCTGTTCAAACAGTTGACGTGCATGCGATATAATTTACATTTCGCTTCTTAAAATTCATGAGCTCTCAGACGTCTGCCTTTCTAAAGCTAATATTTTCTTATACTGCCTCATGAGCAAATTTACAACCCCAACTTATGAGTTACGAGGGGTGTTATCAACGGAAGTTTTTTAAGTTCACGCAAGGATTTGAACAGAAAAACACAAAAATGGATGCTTTTACGTCACTTGTATAAAAGCACTTGCTCCAGAACAAACAGTATATTGGCTTAAAATGTTTCTGATAAAATTTTTCCAGAAACAACACTTTTCACGGTAGATGTTGGCTGAAATGATCTTTTTACTTGGTGTAAAGTTTCCCATATTGAATTTACGATCTGTACAAGATGCGACACATGTTATTATTTATTGTCCAATAAAGCCTACAGGGGAAAATATAAACCGCAAGGATATGCTTTTATTAGTTTGTTCTCGACTGGGCTTTACATTATCGAACGATCAAAAAGCCATATTTCATTTGTAATTCGAAGTGAACCTTCTACTTCGTCTTAATTTTTTTCCTCTTGAGTTATATCCTCCGACTTAAAGGGTTGTTTTATCCTTTAACAATTGTATTACAAGCCATGCTTATTTTGTTTCAGTTTGTTTTTACAGTAAATATTTAGCTGTTAAAAAATTGATAGTATAATATGGTATTTGTTTTACAGGTTGTTGCTTTTTATTCACTCAACTCCAGTTTCAATCGTCTTGGTTATCTTCAAGTTGAAACTCGAGTCGAGTGAATAAAAAACTTATAAAAAAATACCAAGTGCTTTATTTTGTTACTATACTATCAGTTTTTCAATAGTTAAATATTTATAGCTAAATATAATTTGTTCATGTCCAAAAATCAATATTTGACGTCTGTTAATTAAATTTTGCCGTCAAAATAATAACATTAGACGTTTAAAAATAATTGTTTACAACAAAAACTTAAAATATATTTCGAATAAAATTTATTCAAATTACAAAATATTGTTTTGTAGTTTTTAAAGTCAAAAACACATTTTTGACGCCGATCAATTTGTTCCTGGCACCAAAACAACTTTGCTATGACGTCAAAAATAGCACGCTGCTGCGTTTTATTCAGTATTGGGTATGACGAATCAAAATCTTTATGATTGTACTCCATTATTGTTAAAAAAATTTATTTTTGGCTTAAAACAATTATTTATTGATGTGAAAAAAATGTTTTTATTTATTAATAGGTAAATGTTTTTTATTTTCTTATTCCAGTGGTATAAAACACTTTGCAAAGAAACCACAACTTGACGTCTTAAAAATTAAATTTTAAATATATTAATTATTGACGTCTGAAAATGATTTTTTGAGGTCAAAATCTAACCATAGACGACAAATATAATTCACTGACAGTACAAAACGTTTTTTGTAGTTTTTAACGTCACAAAAACATTTTTGACGCCGATAAATGTTGTTGTGACATCAAAAAAACCTGCATCGCTGGCTATACCCAATATTGAGTAGGAAGAATCAAAACCGTTGTGAATGCATTACAATATTGACACCTTTGCTAATAATTCAAACAAAAATCTAGCTAATGCATCCATTCTTTAGCATGCACATACTAATACGCTCTTTGAACAAATGTTACGGGTATGCATTTTACCAATTTTTATATTTTGTTGGCATTCCTTAAAATACGTTTTAAATTTCAAATTACTTGTCTTATTTACGTTTTTATTTTTACCCTCTTGCTTAGATAAATAAATATTTGCGTTGCCTTTCCTCTTCATAATAGAAACCTCTTATGCATCCATTCAAACAAAAATAAGTAGAAATATTAAATTAAATAAAGAGCGATCACAAATAAAATTTTAAACTTTTCATGCAACTATTGCCAAAATTACCAACAAGAGTGATATAACTGTTACACCTTCGGAAGGCTATAGCTCCGTAACATAGCGTTTTTGTATATTATATAGCTAAGTTGGGTGAAACCGTCATAATTTGGTCTGAACATTTTTTGGTTAAATTTATTCCACACCTTATAGTTAATTCTGGGCTAATTTTAAGTAATATTTGGTGGTTTTCAACGGTAACAGTTTCAAGGATTTCACAAAATTTCGAATATTCTTGTATCGATGGCTGGGAGAAATTCTACCTAATTCTCATATTTCTAAAGATCTCTCAAAGTTGTAAACTGATATATTATGCTTGTTGTATAGTAAAGTTGAAATGCTGCTTTTGTCAACTGACAGAATACGAGATATATTCCCGAGCTTCCCAAGCGATTTTCAACGGATGAGTTCCTGCATAATACAGCTTAAACACTGAGCTTATGGCGGCACTGACGAAACAGTGCCCTTTCTATAGTATTATTTTCAATATTCAAGGCGCAATACGCTACCGTATGCAAAACGTTTCTAGACATTTCTATACCAGAACGTGATTTTTTGGGAATCTATATTCCATTCTTGATCCATAAAGAGAAAATGTAAAAACCCAAACAAATACAAATTTTTAAAAAAATCCTGCAATGCAGTTGTTAGGCGATTACCCTAATTTATCCAAAAGTATTCATTTCAATGGTTAATTTATCAAATTTTTATTATAAATGGGGTTCCTAAAAGAGATCGTTCTATATTCTCCGAATTCTCCTGAGCATAGAATCAGAATGCTTTACAAATTCAAAGGAAACGTATTCGAACTCGTAACTATTCACAAAATTTTATCTGCACGTATTTTTGTTCTTTCTTTTTTTTTGTTTGGAAATAAATCAAAATGGATGCAATCACTTACCGCACGCTTTCTGTTGCTAAAAATAAATGCAAAACGAAAACTGCACCATTCTAAATACGAGTGATGCATCCATAAAAGCGTAAGGTTTAAAAGATTTTGAAGAATGGGTGTGTGACCTGTCGGATCAATGCGAGCTTTGCCCTCACGACGCTAACACGCGTTCTGACAAGTGGCGCCGTCAGGGCTACCACCACCGCTTGCAAAACCCCTATTGGGGGTGCATTACGTAACCAGAATTTGCTGAAATGTCTTCCCATTCATTTAAAGTAATCGATACAGAGGTTGTTTCAATTTATTTCTATTGCCAATTTATTCTTGCTAAATAAACGGTGATAACTTTGCTGCTTTTCCGTATCCACGCAAAAGTTTTTAATTAGAACATTTAGGAAATTCTAAGCACAATTTTAAATAAAATACACCTCTGTTGTTTACTTAAGACAAAGTTAGCAGCATTTTAGTAAATAACAACTTCATATTGTATATTTTATTACTTTATTTCTAATACATTTAATTACTTAATTTGAAAACAAATTCAGAAATTGTTGTAGTAACTTGTACAAAAGCTTTTGGACAATAATGGCTTAAATGCGTAAAGCGTATCAATAATTTTTGTAAAATGATAGCTTCTGTTTTGTGAAACTATTTTGACCCCTGAACCTTTAGCATGGGAGGCAGGCGCATTTTTTGACTAAACTACAGCTTACACACGTTACATTTTCTTGTAATACGCTATTGATATACAGTTTTAGCAAAATATTTCGTTACGTATTTATGGCCAGTATATTGATTTAACAAAAAAATATTGAAATTAGTAATATTTACATTCATACCAGTTTTTTTTAAATTAATCTATGGTAATAATTGCATGTAACCGAGCATGTAGCCCGGTTATCATGATTACCTATAGTGATAAGTTATCGCAATATTTAAATTTCAATACTGTTGCCACGTTTTCAAAATTTTCAATACATTATTATTATTTTTTTTAAATTGTAATTTTGAAAATTTCTAAAATTTAAAGTTTTTCCAAGTTTTTACAATTTTTAGTTTTTCCATAATTTTCAATTTTTTGTTTTCAAAAATGTTGCTGTTTTCTAAATGTACAAATTTTCGATCATTAATTTTTTTTAAATATACAGAGGGGCTAGGAAAACCCCGGCCACTTTTCTTGCGGCGGTCAAGAGATGGCGCTTTAGTAAAGAAAAATTAAATTAAAATACTAGCAACAACGCAGAATCCAAGACGCTTTAATTATTAAATACGCCCCATATTAAATCAAAACAACCAAAGCGTCTTGGATTCTGCGTTGTTGCCAGTATTTTAATTTAATTTTTCTTTACTAAAGCGCCATCTCTTGACCGCCGCAAGAAAAGTGGCCGGTGTTTTCCTAGCCATTCACAACATTTAAAATGTCCAAAAATGTATTTAAACGTTTCGAAAATTTAAAAAACTGTTAATTCGAATTTTTCAATATATTTACAAACTTCTTCAACATTCAAAATTTTCTATGTATTCAAAAATTTGGAAAATTTTATTATTTTTGCATAATCACCCAACAGCTAAAGAAAACTTGTAACATCTTTTAAAACCATCGGAAGGTCATTCTAGTCATCTTCCAGCTTTTGCGAAATTTTGAAAATATGTTCCTAATCCTCTTGCCATATTTTCTGTCTAGACAGCAATTAATTTTTTACTTTTATGAGTTTTACAATTGAAAAATACGTAACTTTCCGAAAACATCAAAGCGCTTTTGAAAATTGAATCTACGTTAAATTACATCCTGTGTGCCTAGATCATGAGAAGCAATAAAACCATACAATTTTTCATTTACAGGCAAAGCACACACACACATCGATACGTACAACACAAAAGATTCCCGTCATATTCCGACTAAAAAAGCGAGCTATTTTCGGTTCGTTCATACGTGCCTTACTTCACATTCCATTAGGGGTATGTTTTGAAATTTAAATTCGATCTGTTTTAAAATTTCATACTGTCAAAAGCAGAGGTGAGTAGAAGGAATGAATTTTTATTATGACTGCTTTATAACTCGATGTAGGTATGTAAAAGTGAAACGGTTTTTATTAGACCCAATTAAAATTGAATTGATTTATTTTTGGAAGTCTTAGGAAAAACTTATTTTCAGAATTTTTTTTATTTCTTACGTTAACAATAAAATTAAGTGGCCGCAGTTCACTGACCAAAGGTTTACAGTATAATAAATTTAAGCTGAATTTTCCCCGTAGAGCAATTGCCTGCAGTTTCAGCGCTGTCTGCACTGGACCTCCACCTTAAAAGCTTCGTTTAATTAAATTTCTACGTCCCTAAAATTAAATATTACGTCCATACATCTTTTCGCTTTAAAAAGCGCAATTTTATATACTTGTGTAATTACACTTCGTTCTGAAAGCTTTCCACATTCAAAATTTTCTTGGTTGTTATAATTTCCGCGAGGAATTTTTTTTTAAATAATCTGGCCTCCCCGCCACTGCTTTAATATTGTTGTTTTAATTCCTGCCAGTGGTGACGTTAAAGGTGGGGCAAATTTTCAGTTTTCTTAAAAAAAAATCCGCCACCACTGTTTTTCGTTTGTTAAATATTAAAATTAGAATTTTCTTTTTTCCCTTTTCTTGTAGTTGGAAAAGTACAAAATTGGAGTAATGTGATCGTCTTCAATTCAAACACAATCAATTCTCAGCCCTCGACATGTAAATCTTCGCCCGCTTTTCCTTTAGTTTGCATAATCTAAAAATGCTTCTACCAATTTCTACACTGTGCGTTGTGAAATTCGTCCCTAATCTAATTCCGAAAAATATGCGTCGCTTATAGGGAGTATTTTGTGCGTTTATGTTTTACATTATGAATACTTTTTGATGGCCCCTTAAAATTTACATCGTCTGCCCTTAACGGATGCGTGTGTGGCGTGCTAAATTTTTGTAACGACCTCATTTCGTATTACGGCCTTACTTTTCGGATTATGGCTTATAAATGGCGTAAAGTAGAATGACTGGCTAAATACGCGAAGAAGGCTTTTCATTAAAACTTTAGCCGCAGGTTTTATGCGAAGAAGGGGGCTTACTTTTTGGCTTCTTGGGCCGCGGAACTCCGGCTGTATTTTTACAGGTGGAAAAGCTTTCGCCTTAGGTAGAAAAACCCTTCCATCAAAAATTTCTTTCTAGACCTTTCCGGACCGTCATTATTCACTGCGTTAATAGAGCACGTCCAGAGATTTTGCATTTAACCCTTATTTTTTATTGGCTGCGGTTGGGTTTTTATCATAAATTACAATATATTTTCAGAACAAGCTTCTGAAATTTATTTGCATAATCATTCGTGCAAAGTTGTTTTGAAATCTTGTACATAAACTAAACTCATTACAAAACTATTTGCAAACACAAGAATAAACAGTATCACATTGAAAATTTATACATCACAATACCAAAGCAAACTGCAAAGTAACGTTAATTTTGGAACGAAACGTAATTTGGACGTGACAGAGTTTAAGTAGCTCATCATAACTCTAAAGTTTAGTTCCTGCTGCTGTTATCTGGAGACTAGAAATGCCTTGCATGAAAACTTATTAAATCCGGGAATTACTTTTGCGTTCTGTTTAATGTTATTTAGATGTGTACATACAAAGGGCGTGGATTTTAAATGAGTTTTAAACTTTTAATGAATAAATTGTTCGGGTTATATATAGACGACTGAACATCTAAGGTCTATTTAACAGTCCGGGCAATTAATTTCGTCAGACCCACAAATTTCAAACTCGCAATTTTGGAAAAATATCTGGCTATTGTCAGTATTGAACCGCAAACCCACGAGTTATTAGAACAACGGCGTTACTGCCGGCCTTTAACGCCTTAGTGAGCTTTTGGAAGCTACAAAATCAAGCCGTAAAATAAAATATTGAATAGAGTTATTTAAAACAAAAAAGCTATTGGGCAGCCGCCGCCACGAAACAGTCATCGCAAAAGCTTCCAATTCCTTAAAAAATTTCGCGTTTGGTTTTAAATACGATTGAGTGCGCTGTTACTTTGCTAACAGAAATGATTTTTGTATATATTATCAACAAAATTACTTACTGGTCTATGCGGTGATCTCATTCATGACGACAGTCCAGATTGTTATTTGTAAAGATCTAAACAACTACAAGAACCAAGGGCAACCTTTTATTACAATTGCATAATCAACGGGTTTGGGGTGCAATTTATGGTTGTTTGGGGGCGTTGATTTATTAAAGGGATAAAGCCGAAATGAATAAATGTTCGAAAATAAAATCGACGGCCACGGGGGATGGTATAATACGAATATAAGCTACTTTTTAGAGCACGTCGATATTAATTTTTTTAAACAGTTTAAACCAGTTATACCAGTTATTCAAAATTATTTTCACTTCTATAGGGTGTTTCATTTTTGCGTCACAAATTATTGATCAATTTTTTTAAATGGGACACCCTATATTCAACTGCATATTCGAATGCACCATCAAAATTGCTACAAGACCATATTTTGTTTTTGGAATGTGGCTGCACGGTTGCCAAGATATTTAACTTTTCTTGAGATTTACTGATTTTGCAGAGTTCCCATCAAAAAATCATTGTGACCTGCGGTTAGGAAATGGAGCAAAACAAATTCATGTGAGTAGTTGTCAAAGTATGCCCTACCTCTTGTTACAAAACTAGCTCAAAATATCGACTACGCTGTTTGTGACAGACGGGCGAACTTGACGAAAGTGCGGGCGTTAAAACTTGTTTTTTTCAAATAGAACACCCTGTATTTTTTTACATTATCAGTTGCAGATCTTAATTACCTTTCATTTTTGTAAAGTATGTCCTATACCTAAATATTACCCTTTTCGATATGATTTGACTTTTTTCCAAATATTCATAAATTTGGCCAAAAATTAGGCATTTCTTCTTTCGGATTCATCAAAGTAGTATTGAATCTTGGAAAAATAAATCATTTTATTCATAGAAATGTAGAAGTACATTGAATCAGTAACGACAAACAATAAAATGAAAAAAAATTAAAGAACAAAAGAATAAAATTCCTATTGCAACATATATTCAAACTGTTCTCCATTTTGACGTCTACATGTTCTGATAGATAGATACTATGACACCCTAAAACTTTTGTATTTGAAAAATTATCGTATCTCTAACGGTTCACCCAATATCGAAGGAGAACGCACTATTGACTCACCCTGTATATTATCCGGTATTTTGTAGTTACAAATAATGTTTATCCATTGAAAGCCAAAAATCGGCCATAGCGTGTCTATGTGAAAGTATAAAACTTCTCCCCATTCCTCTTCTTTTAAACGGACCAATGTCGCTAGTTTACGGTTTCATCTCAGTGTGATTACTAATATTTTAAGCCTAAACTGGGTTTTCTGGGTAGGGTACTAAAACCTGCTTGTTAGTCAAAATGTTTAGCTTAAAAATGTTTGCCATAAAAGTGTGTTTTTTTAGGCATAACTCGTACATCGACCAGTAAGCCCAAAGCGAAAAAACTTCGCTAAATGAGAGCATTTGCTTCAAATCCAACAAGACGATCACAATACCATTCTCTATGGCTATAGCACGTGTAGCGAGGAAGGTAGAAAAAACATTCAAGTTCTGAAAGGTTAATATACAAATTACCATTAAAATATTAACAAGGGAGATACGAATCTTTACTTAACTACCCATGAAGTTCGCCAAAATTTTCTAGCTTCTGAACTTTTACCTTAAAAAAACTGTTTAAATTTACACTTTCAAAACTTATAACTCCGAGCTCAAACACGAATCAAGATCATACTGGCTAACCTAATTCCGACGCTTGTCTTAACGAAATTCCGTACACACCGAAGTTTTATCAACAAGATAATCAAGATCAGAAAGACTTCATTAAATTACGCCGCATTAAGTATATCGGGGGGCGGATTGCTATGCTAATCACGACTCTTCGGCCGCGTTCGCGAAGCTCCAATCACCTGAGGCAAATTCGCTTCACTTCCTCCTTCTCTCAAGGTAAATCCAGTTTTGTAAGAGAAATCTCATTAACTGTCTATGTATTAATTGTCACTTCACTGTTCTGCATCTGCATCATCATCCGGAATCCATTAGAGATGCAATGTTGCACTTGTGGAATTCGCACTGCAGATTTTAAATGTCGAAATAACTTTTTTGATTTAATTAAAAAGATTTGGATCTAGGACAATCCAACCGCTGTAATTTCATCTACTCGTTCTAGCTGAAACTTTGCTTCTGACGAACGGTATCAATGTTTTAGTTTGAAAAACCAAACTTTTACGGATGCAAGGTGAAGCGAAATAATGAAGCGTCTACATTAGAAGCGCCAAAACTCCGGGAAGGTACTGTTTCTACCCGAAATGTTTAAAATCTTCTATATCGTTGTGTTCTGCAAGAATTATTTTACCAAAAATGCATTGGTAGAAATCGTTAATTTTCTATTATCAGTGGCGTAGCTAGGATTTTTTTACCTAGTCGCAGAATAAGTGAGAAAGCCCTCGGGGGTACTGCATTATGTAAAACAGGCAAAGGAATTCTATTTAATGCCTAAATAATTGATTAACCTAAAAGGAAAATTTTATCATCTTTCCCTTCACCTTAATTCCAATATTCCAGTGTAGAATCTTCTTTTTGTTAATATCGATTAGTAGCTCTATCAACATGAATTTTTGGGTCTGTCCAAAAAAAAAAGGAAGGCAGGGAGTGATACTCTAAATATATACAATGTGTCCCAAGACTAGCCGATCATAGGCAGATAACATGGGCACAATTGGGTGTATATGTGGGTGGGTCGGTAAGTGTGTAACTCCACTAAAGGCGAAAGTACTGGACCGATTTTGATGAAATTTTAAATGAAGAGGTATATTAAAAAATGTAGTTTCACAAACTTCCCACACGATTTTTTTAAGGTTTTGTAGGCTACCAGAACCAAAGATTGACTACAATTTGATTTTTTTTTAGGCTGTGGCGCTTTCCATGAATTTTTGATAATCGTAAATGGGTATCCCTTTACGTAATAAACGGGATCCAATAAAAATTTTTTTGCTTACATGAACTTGCTCCGTGACTAGTAGAACCAGAATCTAATGTTAGTTTTTAGATACTTTTATACTTGAGCTACTGTAATAAATGTAAATTCCAAATATTTGAAATTTTCAAAACAATATTTCTCGAAAACTGGCTTTATGTTTTTATAAAGCTGTGTAGTCTTATAGAGGCGAACATGGGCTAACAAATTGTTTTTTTGCTGAATGCCATAATTCCACCATGGCACCTTTTATGAATTTTTAGTAATTGAAAATTAGTACCCCTTTATTTGTTAAACAGAAAACAATAAATAACTTCTGTTTACGAAGTATTACTCATTTTTACTACTAGAACCAAAATCTAATGTTAGTTTTTAGAAAATTTTATATTTTGTGGGGCTACACGTCCGTCTCCTCTCTAATTTTGTGGCTGACGAATTTAGGCGTTGGTAATTTGTAATTTTAAAGAATTTTGTTTTTTATTTTAGTTTCATGACTTCTAATTACCATTCTTTTATTAAATACTAAAATATTAAATTTTTACTACTGATATATGATCTACTATTCGCAAGGAATAAAACTAATTGCTACTAAAATTTCAAATCCAAGTAGGTTAAGTGTTTTGTTATTAATGCAGTAAGCTTAAATTAACTTATTCACGTTCAGTGAAGTAGCTAGTTTCATAAGTAGAATAACGCGCAAAATAATATAAATCAAATTAGTCTGCAGAGTTCCGCAACTGGCGTTTTAAACTTCTACTGTTGCTATTATATTACAAGTATAAAGAGGTTTATTTCGGCAAAAAGATTCTATTGTAAGTATTCTCGCTATGTAGGTTTATTATTAATTTCGTGTTTCATTTATGAGCAGAGAAGCATCCGATGCAACTGTAGTGGTTGAGAAACAATGATGTTGTTTTATGCCTTTCATGTTTAATTATGCACTACAAAGACTCTTGTATTGTATTTTTTTTCGCAGTTGTCGTTTGCGGTTGACTTGCTCATTATATTTGATATCCTCACAATTATTTTGCATAGTATCTCATTGTAGCGTAATTAACCAACACAACCGGTTCTTTTTACTCTTTCATCCTCCAGAAATTTATCTTACCATTAAATTTATAACCGAACCTCCGAAACAGAAAAGTATTTGTTTAATTAATTATTTCCGTGAAAAACTTGAAGTGTTTGTTTGTATAATCTAATTGGTTATAATTCTATCATAAGGTAAATGTTACAAATGTTGCACTTCACTTCTAGTAATTATTCTGGAATATTCAATTACGTTTCCTGTTCAAACTCCCTTTAATTTCGAGCTGGAGTACTTAATTATGTTTCAGCAAAATTTGTTAAGTTCGGCTACAGGAGCATATTTGGTGCATAAATGCATCTAAAGATGTTTTCTAACAATTAACGATTTAATTTGCTTTTCCTTTAAAAATGCAATCGTTAAATTCATAAAATTATGGGAATTGAATTAATCCTACTTGTAATAATTCGGTTTGGTTTTTTATTTTTAAAAAGTTGGAATGGTCAGCAGTTGAAAACATATCTGTAAAATGCAGTTTTCTGTACAAGAGAGCTTATTGAGTTATTGGAAACATACATGTGGTGAATGTGAACTGTATTAATTGAGCGGCATTTATCCCCGCCGTTTCCAAGTGATAGAGCATTTGTTGTAATTAAACGTTTGTTAATTTACTTTGTAGCTAATGCCTGGCACTTTGGTCAAATCCTAAATTACACAGTTTTGCATCTGTTCTAACTGATATCTATCTATATAGTAAATCCTGAGCTCTTCTCCCTGTCTCAGCTTTTAGGGACGAGGGACTCCTACAACGAGAACCTACATATTTAAGCGGCCTCTATTTAAAGACCATCTTCCTTTCTACAGTAGACCGTTATATTATTACATAGAAACAGTCTTTCATCAATTACACGGTTTGTCCCGATTGCTGGAACTTAATCTGCTGGTACATCATTACGAAAACAAATTTGGAGTAGCAAACGGTATTTCGTTTTGCCTACAGTATGCTTACTGTATAAATACATAAATGTAAATGTTAAACAGTAATTTAAAATAACTTTTTTAAAAGATGACGTTTATTAAGTTTACTACATCAACTTTATTCACAGGCATTTGCTGTATTATATATACACAATGTTGTGTAACAACTAAAAACGCACTCTGCTGGTCTGAGCTTGTCGCGCGTCAGCGCAACGTGATAATCCAGAAAACACAATTTAGTTTGTAGATCTATAGTAAATCCTTATCCGTCTCAACGAAACAACACGGCGGACTCTTGCTGCTTCTCTACACAACTTATCACCACAATACGACGGCGGCCCCTTGCAATTCAACTCATTTTTTTGATTGTTTTCGGTAATTATTTATAATTGCGCTCACCACTGCTGCTGTAACTTAATTATTTATAGTTTACTAACGATAAACTCTAAGTTGTAACAAAATTTGTTTTCGGTAGCTCAGACAGGACAGAAATGTTTTGTAGTTTAGACTGGACGTATCAAATACCAATGCAGGTCGACGTTGGAACAAATAAACAGTAATATATTTTCAATTTATTCCAAATAAATTTTAAAAAAATGCATCTTTAAACTGATACGTTTTCGTTTGTTTCTTAGAAGTAAGAAATAAAATTGCCAGTCGACATTGGGGCGTGAAACGTAATTAAAATACGTTGGAATTTATGATAACGATAAGTAACAATATCTTAAGTACTGGAAAATCTAGCAAAAGTACTTCGCTCAGTTTTTGGCAACTTAAAAAAAATAATACCCATTGTTCGCCGTTTGGGATGCATAATCTCAACTGTATCCGTATTCCTCTCGACTTGAGACAAGTCGAAAAGATCTGGATTTAATATATAGAAAGAATTTCAACGAAGGTTATATAATTCATAAAACTAGCATATCGATTCGCGATCCGCTACACTACTTACTTAATTAGTTATTTATTATTAAAAAACAGAAACAAAAACATCGCGAGGAATTGCCCACGGGTTTCGCTAGCTGCTATTAATGACTGCGGAAATTGGCAAAGAGGTTAAAGCAGCTGCTAATATATGGTTAACTTCAAACAATTTGATTTTACGAAACTGATTAAAATCAAGCATTTAATCAAACTAAATTCAAAGGCTCAAATATTGCTAAAATGAGGTTGCGGAAAATGCTTTGTTACGGGACGTAGAGTCCTATCAAAAGGACACAATATAAATGACGTTCTTGGAATTACTGGAATTACATTGAACCAAAACCAGGCATAGTGGGCCATAACGCTGAATAATCGCTGCAAAATAAAAGTCATGGGCTAGATTTATTTACGTAATTTATGGGACAACTTTGTTATTTTGACATTTTAAATGAAAATTTTTTAACAGATTTTTTATAATATATAATAATCTATATGGTGATATTTATAAAACAAATATTTGATATAATTAAAAAGAGGCTGCCTTCACCATTTTCACCTTATCTTGGGATAAATTTTGCTTAGGTTAGAGCGTACCTGATCAAACTAATTACACATTTTAAAACCAAACCGGCCTCTCTATATAGACAAAACGTAGCAATTTTGCATCGCCGCGCCATCCCTTGGGACCAGCATGCGCCAATTCGTCCTTGGAAATAAATTAAAGGCTAACCCGATTTGACAACGCGAACAAAGGGCCGCGAATTTAACTATGTGCGAATCGAAAAAACGGGACATTCACGAACCATTGTAAAATGCGGGCTGGTCACGAAGCTATTTTCGTGTTTTGGACAAATAACTATAGGAAATGCGACCTCAGAGCCATATCGACGCTATAGAACTGATTTAAAATTTGGTCACATTTGTCGAGAGCAATTATAACTGTAACGACTTTTTTCGGAATATTATTTTCGATGGTCTGCTAGGAAGCGACCAATAAAAGTCAATTTAAAAACTAATTATACGTCATCCACCATTTCGAATTCATAATTCTAATAACGAGAGATCAAAGAGTTTTGTGTCAAGGATACTGTGATCATTAGTGAATATTTTGGGAAAAAGGGGTGATAACGATGAGGAAAGCCCGTTAAATTTGAAATCATATCCTAAATTTATCCTTAGTTATTAAAATAATTAAAATTATTTAATGAAACGCGGGATATTTATATAAAATTTTAATAATTATGGCAAATTTTGTTGATTTGGGTATTTCCGTTTGCATTATCTAGCGACAGAGTTTGGAAAATGTGGCCACTGGTTAGTAAGTTGATTACATTACCTTTTTCGTTACCCGTCGTTACATTATAATAGGTAACGTGTGACCTTCGGCCATGTTTTAGATACATTTTATAGACTTTCATTTTTATTATCCAAAATAGCATTGTAAGTAACGTGAAATCTTTGGCCACGTTTAGTACAATAACAGCGTTTCCTTTTTGAACTGAAACTTTTTTGCCAGCGGGTGCAACATGCGATCGTAGGATCACGCACCATAACGGAAATAATGTAACTAATACGCAGCTGCTGTCATCTGCCCGGGAACTGTTCACGCTTCTAACAGCTGACAGCCTGTCTCTACATTCCCTGTAACGTTTTACATCTTCTTCTTCAACACAAATGCAATTTTTGCTAGTGCAGGTGCCATCTTTGCAGTAAAGAGCTAATAAATGTCCTAAGGTGTAAATATAAAAACACTTTCAGTGAGAACACGCTAAGAAGTTTCACTTAGAACTTGCGTGCTCGGCACACATTTCTTCTTTATTATCCAACAACAAATTTTAATCTTTACATATTAAAACTTTAAAGGCCGTTTAAGTTGTAACGTTGTAGCAATGAACATTGGTTTTAGAAAATAGGAGGATTAGATGTTTAAATTTTCTATAGATGCGTCCATGCAACGCCGGTCTAGTCTAGAATATATTGACCACATTAACATGATTCACCGGGTTTCTGCTCTCCATCAATCTTGAACTGCATTAAACGATGTTCAAATAGAATTAATTACATTATACGTTGTTGCAACGGCCACATCCACTGTATAAATATTAATTTCGTCTTGTCTATAAATGTTTGTTTGTATTGCGCAGGTGTAATTAAGCAAAGACTTTATCTCAAACAGAAATTTTTATCGCCCCCCGTTTACTAAAAGGAGAGATGGGAATCTTCAATTTTTTAAAATTTATAAAAAGCGTCACACATAAATTAGGGGACTAAGACACAACCCAAGTTGTAGCCCATCTCTAGCTCTATAGGCAAACAAAATTTTTAAAAATTGGCAGTTTTTGAAAAATATGTTTTGAAAATTACCGGAATTTTTTACTTTATAACTTTTAACTTTTCGAAAATGTTGTGCACAGTAACAGGGTTATTGCGATAACATTTTAGAACCCGATTTGTCAACCAGTTTTTGATTAATAAGGCGCTCAAATAAAAATTTTAAAAAAATTGTAACGGTCGCCATTTTAAAGCCAGAAGTTTGACAATAATGCATTAGCTTAAACCTTAGGCCCTCTACTAGATTCCGTCTTCATATTTAAAAAAATTGTTTTCCGGGAAAAATGCTACCAAAAAAACATATCTAACTTTTGGTTTTTGGTTCCAGATCTTAAAACGCACGTGCGCGCACGATCACGCACGCACGCACCCACGCAAGCACTGCGGAGGTCTAAAACATGTTTCCGTCAAAATCTTAGAATCGAAAATTTTCGCGATCACAATACATTCCCATACTGGAAGTATGAGAAACTAAAAATCGACGCGGTTTTTGAACTTAATCCACCCACCCATCCACGAACAGACATTTTTTAAACACTTTTTTGGTGAGGTTGAGTGACCTGGAGGTCTAGAACATGTATTTCCGTTAAAATAGCGAAATCGAACATTTTCATGAAATCAGTTTAACTGACGGGACATTTGGTTATTTAGAGACATTTACATTTCAAATTAATAACGTACAAAACATTAACTAATTGGGGACATAGAATTGATTGCATTGTCATTTTCGATAAAATTAGGAATTAATGTCTACGTTACGGAAATTAAATAATCAAGAGTATAGCGATATCGGTGTAATTATCTTCCGGTAGTTGCATTATCTTTCGAAATGAAAACTTCTAGAATCAAACGTGCTCTCGAAAACTGGCTTGTCAATTCCTGCAGAGATGTTATCACGTAGGAGAGAAGCAATTATAAGTTAGACACAGCGCTTTTACATCGGCCACCCTGCGAGTTCATAACGGAAACCAGATACGAAGTTATAACAACGTCGATGCTTACGGAATACTAAACTATCCCGAAAGCTCCTAGACAAACCGACAAAAAAAAGTTTGACGCGACGTCGCGACGTTCAATCACCCCCGATGACGTGCAAATTTGACGCCGTAATTGGGTAATCGTGTAAGAAGAGCAAACCAATTAAAAAGGACGAGTTTTCCCAAGGAATTTAGAACAGATATAAATTGCAACGTCGATTTTCGGTCATTTCTACTGTGTGCTTAAACTTCTGGTTATCGATTATGCATTAGAACGTTTGAGGTCCTTTAAACTGTTATTCCTAAACTGTTTTCGGGTTAGTTGCGTCACATTTGGGTACAAATTCTTGTCGAACCGTATTAAACTTTGATTAATCGTAATGATTTTTTTAAGGGTATCGGGATTTTGTGGGGATTACCTTGATTGTGCGAACACTTCGTTAAATTGGTTTTAACGTAATTTCGATCATTCGAAAGCGTTGATTTTTAAAAATAATTTACAAGGATTATTTTCGCATCTATCAATAATTTTAATGAAACGTTTACGTAATCTAAAATGAAACAAAGTAAGACTTAAAATTAAAATGAAACGCAGGTAAGCATTCTTTAATAAGAAATCCCTTTAAGGGAATCCTTGAAATTGTGTAATTAAATTTGATTTTCGCAACAAGAGAAGAAAATTTGTTTGTAGAAAATTAATTAATTATTTCTACTACTTTGACATAAAAGGCAAAATACAGAGTACGCTTACTTGGTATTTAATGATTAAAATTAGTGTGTGCTAAAACCTCCAAACGAACCCTTTTGTTTTGAACTGAACGCCGTTACGCCTGATAATGATGATGAAATTAAATTTAAAATTTAAGCTACATTTGACTTATTATTAGTAATATGTTTTACTCAAAAACTTAGAATTTTTAAGTCATTTAAACCGTACGAAATAATCAAAATGTTTGTAATTAAAATAGCATTTCATTCATACACTACAAATATTTTCTTTGATCTTAAATTACTGCGCTACTAATTAATTGTGTCTGTTGTACTGTTGTCTGACTTACACTCATGTTTCACAATAAATGTTACGCAGAGTATCACCAATTATAATAGCAATAATACACCAATATTTTAATTTAAATTTTTGTTGCTCAATTCAACCTTTATAAGCTCTAACATTTTTTTTCCCATTTGAACTTCTTCTCTTAGGTTGCTTTGTAACAACAATGGGTTCGCACAAAGTTTTCAAATTTCCGGTTCTAAACAACCCGACTCTAAATTGTCTAACAATAAATTTCTTTAACGAAGATGAAGTAATCTCTAACGTGTTTTAACGGCGACGACAATGGGCATTTGTGCTGAACACCTTTCTAAAACTCACACAAAGAAGTTTTTAAAACTTCACAATTCTCAATGTAATTAACAAAAATGTAATTGGCACCTTTATTTAGATCTTTAAACCTGACATAAAAAAAATTGTACAGGGCGTTTCTGAACAACAAACAATACTTACAACAATGGTAAAGGGGACCGAGACAATTATTTAGATTTGAAATGGGGAACGCATGTCCGCGCTTTCGTCTATCTTATGGTAATTTATAGTTTAATAGAAGAGAATTTGATATCTTCATTTCACTTCCTTTTGCACAGTATGCTCAGCGCCTGTCAGACGTGTTATGTTGATTCACCTATCCTTAGAAGCTTTGCAGCGCCAGCGCCGAAAGAAAGCTCTTTATTTCAAAATAATTGTCTCGGACCTCTATATCACTCCTGAAATATTATCGGAATTATCCTGAATCACCCTGTATAACTATAATTAGAAGCAATATGGTGATTTTACAGAATTTAATTAAAAATCATTTTATGTCTGGTCTTAGCTAAGATAGTTGAGTGCATGGATCTGAACTTTGAGTGAAGTTGCTTCGGTTCCGGTCCGTGATATCCTTCGCGGTTTCAGGGTTCTCTGGGAATGGTAGCGCTATATTGGTGGCAGTAACCGCTCTGCTGTTGGTGGTTCCGAATCCTTATAAAGCTGTAGGTCCTCCATGTCCAGTGCCATCCTTACCATTGGGACAATTGGGCTATAGCCCTAAGGCTCCGGGCCTAAAAGGGCGCCGGGGTAAAAAGCACCTTATAAAATATATTTTTTTAAATAGTTATATTCTTTACGGTTCTGCATTAAATAAAAATATCGCTATCATTCTACCAGGTCGGTTATACAAAACACATCTGGTCTGGTTATAACAGTGTGAGCACGCTTGCGCTGAGTGCGCGATTGTACCAAGTTGAAATCGCCGAAGTGACCGTTCCAACTCCGACCCCGCGAAATTTGTCTTTGTTTACGCCTCTCAGCTAAGCAGGTTCTTGGGCATGCCGCCCCATTACTGTCAGCACAAACTTGATAGAGCTCAAACAAGCTTCAAGCACCAGCATCTAAAGTTGTAGGTCCCGTCTATCTAGACACAACCACCAACCGCCACTTATTAACTATCTTATATGTTACAAAAGCTTTAAACAGTGTCAGCAGTAAAAAGGACACGTCTACACACACTATAGCGATTAATTATCGTTTTCGGGTGTAATAAAAATAGCCTATTAAGCTGAAGTGAGTTGCCGTTAAAAAAAGATAACTTGTAAGTAAAATCAATTTGATGTAAGGAGTTCCAGTAAATCCTGAAAATTTATAGACCTGAAGCGGTGCGTGACCGTTTGTCCATCACTTAGTTTACTTGATTTATTGCAACTACTAGCTTTGACAATTACTGTTATTGTGCCCTACGAAATTAATTTAACCAGTGCAGTCCATTGCTCAAAGAATTTTTATTAGTAGGAAGCGTATTTGTGCATAACACAGTTTAGCTAATAATTAGATTATTTTAAATCAATTTCAAATTAAATTTTGTCATTATTCACAAACAAACTAAATGATTGTTAGCTAGGTACTGCTGACTAATAAAAGGCAAAGTTAATTTAATTTGTGTTGTTTTAATTAAAACTATTTACTTGATTATGTTTATTGATTTTTTTTTGTTTTAGTCCGTGTCTGTTGGAAAGTAGGTTGTGTTTATCCACGTAAGCACTTTACTTGATAAAACTTGCACTTCTTTTTTTAAACTTTTTTCTCGATTTACGTCGTTTACTTTATACTCAACTTTTCCTGCAAACTTTCAGTTCCCACCCTCATTATGTTACCTTAATTACAAAAGTATGTCATTAATCAATAAATGACTTGATCTATTTTACACACCCATTTATCAAATAATTAAAAAGCGATTCTTCACCAAGTTTCAAATTAATTATAAAAAATCTAATTAAATTTACTTGTGCTTTCCTATTACAGTTAACAATCCTACAAGCAATTTGTTTAGAAAAAAACCGATGGTAAAGGGATTACTTGAAGTCTTAAGCTTAAAAAGTACTTTGTAGATTTGTCCTGTAAGAAAATTCTTTATAAATAAGGCCTAATTCTTTTCCAGGATTTCTGCGAACTCGTCCGGGTTTCGACAAATCGGACTCATCTGGCGGCAACCTCGGTATCAAAGACATCGCCGCCGCTTTGAGGTGGATAAAAACGAATATAGCGTCTTTTGGGGGAGATCCCAAGCGAGTTACCCTAATTGGACACGATACGGGGGCTGCTTTGGTTAATTTCCTTCTCGTTTCTCCCAACTCCAAAGGTAAGTAGAGTTAAACCTGCACCGAGAAATATTCTTGTGAAACTTTTGTACCTATAATAAAAGGTACAACGTTCGGCGACGAACGGATTTGGGGTGATAAATATTATTTTTATGTGCATAAGGTCTTTTCCACCGGGTTGTACTGTTGAGCGGGACAGCTTTAAGTCCCTGGGCGACCATTCACAATCCTGACAGCATCCGCATTAGCGTCGGCCAACAGACGGGTTGTCTATCTTCAGCCGCAGAGGGCGAGGACGAAGACATTGCACCCTGTCTACGCTCTAGGTAATTACTGGCCCTTTCTATTAAATGTTGCGATTATCGATTGCCCCAATTTCAGACCCGTACAAGCCCTGTTGGACGCTCACATGGAAATCGTGCGATTTATGCCCAGAATCGCTCCTTCCCTTCCCGTGGATGCCGAAACGGCAGATCCAGCATTCGCGATGGAACACGCGAGTGAAAATTTTATAACGTGCGAAGTAATGTTAGGAACGACCACAACGGAAAGCTATAATGACTTTAGTGCGACGGACATTCAATACGGTTTCGAAGAAGAAGAGCGAAATCGTGTACTTAGGACTTACATTCGTAACGCGTATGTTTATCACTTAAATGAGATTTTCTCGGCTGTTAGAAACGAATATACGGACTGGGATAAGCCAATACAGCATCCGATTAACATCAGGGATTCTACTATGGAAGCCCTTAGTGATGGACATACTGTTTCTCCGCTAATAAGGGTCGGATATCTGCACGCTAGGAGAGGGGCGAAGACGTTTTTCTTCCATTTTGGATATCAAACTAAGGATAGTGACTATCCTCAAGTAAGTGTAAGTCACAATTGATTAACATTAAAAAAATATATGAATAGTTAAGGTTTGTTGATGACTCAATGGCTAAGATATATCGCGTTCATATAATAATCGGAAAAAAGTTTATTTTCAGCACCCCACAAATTTTAACTCCTAATTTTATTAACAAATTAACTACAAATTGATTATTTCTGACAGTATAATACTGTTCCACCAACACGATGTTTTCTGCCTTTTCTTTGTAGTTATAAGTAACAAGTCTAAACCTCTATTGGCTAGACAAAATATGTTTTATAAAAATATATTTTCCTTGTACAGTTTGTTTGTTGGTTTTACTTTTCTACCTTGTTGTTGTTGAGACTAACAGTTTTTACTAAAATCATAACCGTAAACTAAGGTCGTTGGAGCAAATGTTCCAAAGAAAAATACAGGGTAAAAATGCTTGTTTGTTTCGAGTGAAAATCTGTAGACAAAATTACTTATTTTTAACTACATACCTATTTCAATTATTGTTTAATGGCCTAGCACTGTTATTTAATTGCATCAAATAACTACATAATTGTTTTGCAGTTTATGATATTTATTCATTGTTATTGCCTGATTTGACGAAATTTAGTTTTGGAGTTTACATTTACATTCAGTTCAACCAAAGTTAACGAAAAATATTAAAAACTATACATTATAAAGACACAATGTTACTAGGCAGGAAATTGTGAATATTTCCAAAATTTTGGAAAATTTCTTAAAAAATAGTGCTTAAAAACTGGCCACACGATTTCATTATTGGTTTCTGGTTTTAATTTTGCTCGAATCAATAAAACAATAATGTTTTTCACAAAAAAACTATATTCCCAGCTATGGTGTCTCATCTCTGTCTGCTTTTCGCTGTTTTGTTCGCTGCGGCTAGAGTGGCAAGAACAGTCATTGACATCAGCGCCTAAAGCGCTGCAACACAAAAATACATACGTATAGAAATTTTTTATTTGAAAAATTATGTGTAGGCACTGCCTAATAGGTTGGACTGGAAATAGATTCCTTGGTATTAAAAGAAAACAAAAAACAGTAGGAACCTTTTCTTCGCCAAAAATTGGGTGAGAAAAACCATAACTAAAACCTAAGTTGCGAACTTTATTCTACTATGACTCATGAGCAATGTATTTAATAAAGTAGTAGAAATCAAATAAAAAATGTAGCTCGTGAGCTTAGCAAAATTAAAAAAAAACGTGTGGCCAGCTTCTGATCATTATTTTTTTGAAAATTCCCAAAAGTTTTCACTTCATATTTTATCTTTTCGAAAATTTTTGTACACAGTAACATTATGTCGCTATAGGGATGTTTTAGTAAATTTGAACCCTATAAGGCACTAGAGTAAAAAATTTTTCAAAAAATCGTAGCGGACGCCAATTTAAAGATAGAAAATTTGGAAAAAAGAGTTTACGCATTTCAACTTTTAGAATGAAATAATTTAGTATCTGAAAAATATGCTACTAAAAAAACATGTATAAGTTCCGTTTCTTTGAAATTGGTTTGTCCCATCCTAGCTATCTCTAAATGCCGATTTTTTTCAAAATATATATTAAGAATTTTCTTTTTAAAAAACAGTTCTTCAACAGACGTTTCTAGAGACTTATGTATCTACTGCTCGAACTTGCTACAAATTTTCTTCTGGTATTTAATTCCGTAACTTCCCAATTTCTAGTCGTAAGCGCTGAAAAATTTCAATTAAAATTTAAATTTTGCATGCAGCTTTTGCTCTACTCTATTAGGTATCCAAAACAACTGTTATCGCTTAAAAGGAACATAAGCAAGGGTCCGGAAATTGCGGATTTTTAGAAGTTTTTCCAGTAACGTTTTTAGCTTCTCTCTCTCAATTAACCACTTTCTTTCCAGTAACTAATTTTATAATTTTTCTGGAAATTATTTATTATATTTTTCTTGAATCTCAAAAAATGCCAACTACGTACGATTGCCCTTAATATTATTCTGTTTTATCTTTATAAAAAATATATGTTATAAAAAGCAAAAACGTGTTTGTTTGTAATTAAAATTGTAGTTTTCCATTTACCTAAAACAATTTTTGAGCATATTTTTGCAAGTACTCTAAATATTTGGTGTCCTTGCTGAAAGCTTTTACAGTTGTTCTGGCAGAAAAAATGTTGAGTAACGAGTTTTTGCATTTTCCCAAAGTTTTCTTTTGGCCGTTTTTCCAATAAACTCGTACAAAAATTAGTATTAAGTGTCGGTAAAATACCTTCCTTATTATTTTTTAATGTGGTGTAGTAAAAGTTGTAAAATAATAATTACAATTGAAAACAATTATTTTCGGAAAATAACGACTGCAACACGTTTCGCACCTACAAGGCCTCATTTGTAAACTGACGTGCAGAGGTGAGAGAAGTGTTCCAGGTGAATTAGTTTTGCAACTATTTGCTGAAGCCCCTCAGAAAGCCCTAAAGTTTGATATACACTGACGTGGCTCCTTTCTGTAGGTTTAATGACGTCAAAAAGTTGAAGTAAATTTCCTTTTGTGAAGAACTTCTACAGTTTCCTTCAATAGTCTTATTTTTTTTATGTTACCAGTTTTGAGAAAATTTTGGGTTAAATGACAATACTAAAGTGAGAACTCACCGTCCATTACGCGAATATTGAATACAGCTTACAACTGTACCAGGGAATATTACAAAAACTTGTAAACAACCACTTTTCTTTCAAAATCACTTATTTTAAACACCGAAGCGGCAATAATCAATTCTGGAGATGGAAACTGAGATAACTTCAGATATATTAGTTCAAAGCTTCCATGAGCGGTTTTGTGCGAAAATAAATTGAAACCGGTAGTGGTAGCTTTAACATAGACTAATCTTTGATCCTGCTTTCTAAAAATATACATCATAAAATTCACTCAGACGCTTTCTTTGGCAAAAAATGACTTTGTTAAACATTTGACTGTAACCAGTCCTTTTCTACAGCTAACGATGTTAAGGGCTTTTCTAAACCTTATATCTAGTTTATACGTAGCAATATTATCTAGATAGAGAGTATTTTATATTATTTATCTAAGATTTTAGGAATCGAACTGGGTCGCCCTGCTCAGAACCACGCGCTCGTCCAACGAGAAAATTTTCAGAAATTTTTAAATTTTGTATGTTTTGAAAATGCTAATAATTTTAAATTATAAAAATTCTTTAATAATTTAAAGTTTTCAAAATATTTAAAATATTATTATGAAAATGTAACATTTTTAAAAAATTTTTAAAATTTTGAAATTTAAAAAATTCCAAAAATATGAGTATTTCAAAAGCATTTAAGAGGGTAAATTAAATTTTATTTACAATTTTTAAAAATGTTCAAAAATTGTCAAAACTGTAAAAAATTTCTAAAAATAATCAACATTTTGGCAATATTTTAAAAATTTTTTAAATTTTTCTCGAGCCTGGCAGCTGTTTTAAAGTAGTTTTGTAATTGCAGACAATATTTATCGGCTGAAATATGATTTTGTAAATATGTTTTTCTTGGCAATTACTCTATTAAACAGTTCAGGTAAACGACCAAAAGGAAACCCGTATAGGTCTTCTTTCAATGGAAAGTTATTCCTATTATCACTTAACATGTTTATATCGAATTTGAATTAGAAATTCGTAAATTTTTGAAGAAACAATCAATTGAGAGAGGGACCGGGGGATATTAGGTAGATCACGCTTGCGCATATCGGTTATTCGACATGCGTAGAATATGAATCTGCTCTTATTTGTTTAGCGTGTCTATGTTGAAGTATAACCCCCCCCCCCCTCACTATCTTTTGTTTGGGCGAACCAATCTTGCTAAATTTAAACTTAAATTAGGCTACTGTGGTTAAGCCGTCAAAATTTCGGAAGTTGAGATTTTGACGGATATGCACACTTTACCGAAAAATAGGTTTCGGATGACCGTAGCTATACTCAGTGTAGCGAAGAAGTTAAAAATAAAAATCAAAAGTAATAATGCTGCAGCATAAATTAATGCAATGCGAAGTTTTAGTTGGAATGACAGAAAATTAGCAAATCATCTAAAACATGATAAAGCAGCGGTGGCGGACCGTGAATTTCACATCTTTAATGCTCTTGAAACGTGTAATAAATTTGGGACATTATGAGCTGTAAATGTGTTTGTCTAATATCATAGAGTTGTGGCTTTTAGGTCGTAATTGAGGGTTGAAACTTGATTATATTGAAATGGACAGATTTAGCTCTGTTATTAATTATTAAAGCTCCGTGAAGCGACATTTTAAAGATCGTAATTATTATTTTAGATATTCGAAATTTTTATATTAGTTAAGCAAAGTAACTGGCTAAAATTAATTGTTGTAAAGCATTTATAGTCCTTATTGAAAAGAAGCCTTAATAGAATAATTTAAAAGTAAATTGAATACGCTCCCCTTCAAATAAGGGAAGCCCTCAAATGCACCTGCAAACCTATCTGACTTAATTACTACTAATTTCAGAGGTCCTTTAGACTCGTACATTTCAAAGAGAATTGGAAAACAGGTTCCGCATTTTATACTGAACTCTCCAAGGCGATTTGTTCAACTCGGTGCAATTTTCAATGCAACCGAAAGAAATTTGCAGTTAATATTTATGACGATTCAGAGGGGAATGAGTGAATCTGAATATTAAAATGTGCACACACTGAATGCCAAGGCGAAAATCCGGCTACATATGCAGGCATCTGGATAAAAGAGAAGTTTTAGTAAAAGGAACTTTTTGAATTATAGCCCGACTTTCCTTAGCGGATGTAGATATCGCCCCTTCCTTTATTCGTTTTAGGCAGTCAGTCGCGTTTGACCGTAGCGTGAAAATAAGTGAGAAAATCGTGATGATGGGGGAACTACCCTGGATTTGGGGGATGTCGCTTTAATTTCAAGATATCTTTTCTCGCATTGTTCTTCTAAAACTCTTATATAACAAAATGTACGTGGTCGGGTGCCTTAAGAAAATAAATGTCACGCATTTCTTTCTATTCTTTATTCTTTCTCCAACTACCGGGTAAATTAAAAGTTAATGAATATTTAAAGCTGGGGATGTTCTAGCTTTAAAGTTACTTATTTCCAATTTGCTAAGGAAAAACAATGAAAAGCTTTTTCTCCCAGCAATTTTCTTAATTGTATTTATCTTTCATCCATTGTATGAATATTATGATTTACGACCACTTAGCTGAAGCCCAAAATTCCCAAAACATACTTAATACGGGCCTGACAAGATCGCCAGTTTTAATCATAATTTTATTAGTAAGACTTTCCTTATTATGATTTGTTTTCGCAAAATAAACCAAACATCGTATCTTTATTTTACAGAGGTTGGGTAGCGTTCGAGGAGAAGACATAACCTACATTTTAGGGATGCCTCTTGTCGGAGGGATGCCATTCTTTCCGCAAAACTTCAGCAGACAAGATATGGGCGTCGCTGAGGCGGTGCTTAACTTCTTTAGCAACTTTGCGAAGAGCGGTGACCCGAACGGACCGGGGGTGCACAAGGATATACCTGACTACGGGACTTACAAAGAGAAAACCCGATATAGGGGACTTACGTGGGAGCCCTACGAAATTGGAACGCAGCTATACCTGAGCGTCGGTAAGCTATTTGTTTTCCTTTGCGTAGGGTTTGCAGGGGATTATTCAGTAGGTGTTTGCGGTAATCAGGGCGGTGAAAATTATAAAGTATTTAGGAATTTCCAAGATACAAGGATTAAGGGCTTCCAAATTTGTCGATTTAAATGTTACCTCGATTGTGAACATTTTGTGTAGTTAATACTCGTACTGGTTCTAACTTTAGCACGTTCGAGAGAAAAAAAAACAAAGTCCATATATCACTTGATTTATGGAACAGCATCCAACCTGCGCTAGTTACATCCCTGAAAAGGGAAAGTCTAATATACGGCTTTAAGAAATTTATCCTGTTTGTGTGCAACGTATGCGACAACTGGTAAGTTTATAAGAGCTTTGTCACATTAAACAGGACAAACTCCATAAAGTGACCACGTAATTTAGTTAGCAGAATTATATAGCTGGCCGCTATCGTCATAAAGTCGACAACAGTGAAAAGGGCGGAAGTTACTTATTCCACAGGCACTAAGACAAAACGTTTTACAACTAAGCACGCTGTTTTTAGGGTCAGATTAAATACTAAGGATAGCTCTATTGTATAAAGGGCTTTGCGTTAAAAATTTAGGTAAAGTCGGAGAGTTGTTGAGGCAAATGTTTGTTAACGCATGAATTTCACTGACCCACAATAAATTAATTTTTTTTTAAATTAAAGCTGCCAAACCTGTTACTTATCTTAAAAGTTGCTGCATCTAATTAAAATGACAAGGCTTGTCCGCAATTGAAAATGCAATGTTGCGGGAGCGTTAAACGATCCAAACGGAATTACATACAAATGCAGTTCCAAATGCAGTTTTTCGTATTTGTTGTTGTTGTAAGGGCACCTATTAGTTTACTTAAAAAACTTAAACAAATCAAAAATATTCCAGGTTTTTGTAGTAGCAGAAGTTTAGAACAAATAAAGCGTTTAAATGTTGTAGGAGCTTCAAATGATTCAAACGGCATAACATGAAAGCAAGGCTTACTTGCAGTCCCTAATGCAGTTTTCGTACTTTCTGGATGGAAGGGCAACTATTGGGTCACTTAAAGAACTCGACCGGTTTAAAAATAGGGTTTTTAAGCAGCAAACGCTTAGAACAATTAGGAATTTAAATGTTGTGAGAGCGTTTAACGATCCAAACGGCATCACATACAAATGCAGTCTTAAATGCAGTTTTTCTTACTTTTTTGTCGTGAGGGAAGCTATTAGCTCACTTAAAAAACTCAACCGGTTCTAAATACTCCGAGTTTTTGTAATAGTGGAAGTTTATATCAAATTAAGTTGTTTAAAATGTCAAAATCGATTTCTTACGTTCTATATACCTTTGGCTGATATTCGTATCTGTATATAATTTTTGAAAAAATAATTGATGGTGGGGGCAGTGGGTAATGATATGGAAATCGCATTTGCGCAGATCGGCTATTCGATATGCGTAGAATACAAATCGGAACTTCTTTTTCAAGCGCGTATGTATTGAAGTAGAGCACCCTTCCCATCTCTTTGTTTGTTTTGGTGGCCCAAGCTCATTTTATTGCTGTTAAATGAAATTGGCTGGCATAAAAGTACCTTTCTTTTAGGCATAACTCGTATATCGGCCAGTAAACTCAAAACGGAAAAAATTTGCTGCAAATCTTGCATGACAATCACAATACCTTCCTCTATAGCTATACTTTGTATAAGCCAGGAAGGTAAAGTTACTAACTTCAAATCCCCATAGTTACTGAACCATGAAGAATTGGTGTTTCGCGAGTCGAGAGATGCTTGACTGGCTACTGGAAGATGAACTGTAGAACTGTCTAAAATAATTGCTTTAAAACACGTTCAAAAACAGTTGGAATACACGTGTCAGATGCCACCCACGTTGTGACAATTACCATGACATAACATCTAGGTATCATTTGCATTACTAAGTTGGGTCATAATTAAAATGTACGAACAAAATGAAAATGACATTTACTGTATGAAATAATATTGAAAATATTTTTTAGGATCTTAAATCCTTACCTTACAGCTCTTGACTTGTGACAGTATCGAATAGGTTTTGACTTGAAATTATTATTTCCAGTTGACAACTTAAATGATCTGCGAATGGTAGCTGGAGTATTTTTAAAAATGTACTGTTATCTCTTTGAAAATGTCAGACATTTACAGTCAATATTCGAAACACAACTTCGTTACTTTTTATATCGACAGCCCGTTAGTGGCACTTTAAAGTTGCGATATACGAGCATTATCTTTAACAGATGTTCTAAAACAAAATTGCATGGTTTTATTCCGAAAAGAGATTTATTTCTATTAGCGGTGATCGGCAATAAGAAATCACTTTCTAAAAGTTTTTCTTTAGGGGAAAATAAATTTCAAATGGAGTGAAAACGAAATTTAGAAAATGGTGAAAAACAAAGCAAAATTGGTTTTGACACCTTATTAAATAATTACTTTTTAAATTAACTTTTATGTTTTTAATTATTTTTTTTAAATGTCTCTTCGTGTACAGTTTGTTTACTTCCAGAG
Organism: Ctenicera cuprea; assembly: GCA_958336395.1. NCBI lineage: Eukaryota > Metazoa > Arthropoda > Insecta > Coleoptera > Elateridae > Ctenicera > Ctenicera cuprea. The sequence goes on along the minus strand of OY284487.1, from coordinate 3,851,616 downwards.
GTTTTCTTTCAATCTTAAAAATGGTTACTTTATATAAAAAATTTCTATATGAATATTAAATAATTAATACGCCCAGCGTGGATTTTGATTATTTCCTGTACTTTTTACTTTTGTTTTAATCAACTTTCGGAAAGGTAATTGCTTTTAATTTTAGCTTAGAAACAAATTCATTTGTAAATTAGGTCAATATCAGAACTGGGGGCGGTAGATTGACTGGAAAAATGTTTAGCTACAAAGCAATTTAAATTTTTTTGTTTGATTATTCATAATTAATTTTATTGTAAATGTCAAGACCAAAGAACGTTTCCGTTTTTTATGTTTTCAAATAAAAATACTTTTCCAAGCAAGAACTTTTCACCTTTGCATACAAATTCAATGCACGTTTTCCAGCTTTTTTATTACAATGATTAAATAAAGTTCTTTTAATTAAGACTTTAAATTTGCAACCGTTCCGTAGTTTTAATTATGCCGTTTCGGTTAGCTTCTCATATATTTACAGATGCAACTACTTCAAAGTAAAGCAGGCGCCTAGTTTTAAATCTGTAAATTACTTCACTCTTGTCCTTGACACCTCTTTAAAACAGCAAAACGTTAAAAACGACATACTCTTAAACCACTAGAGAAATTCACTTGGAAATGTGAAATGCGTCAGGAAAAGCTCGTTATTTGAGAAAAAGCGAAACACAAAAGGGCGAGAAAGCCAAAACCGTTTGTGGTGATTAGCATTTAGCATTTAACCGAGTCCTACTTGAAATTAGCATTTGAGGGTGAAACTGGTAAACAGTTTTTGTGTTAAACTCATCAGCCTTCAAAAAAGAACATCGAAGAACTGATTAATATTGTATAAAGAGAGAGCAAATCCCTGTCGACCCATTAGAGTGCGTGCACGTTCTGGCGTTAATACAACTTATTTACCAAGGGGGATCGTCACGTCAGTCCTTCCCTTCCTATTCAACCCTTTGCGGGTTTGCTCAGTTAGAAAACGACACCCAATTTAGCGATAGTGTGAAGTTGTCGGAGCTAAGCTAAAATTGACAGCAAAATTGATTTTTCCATCCAAGGAAAGTTTTGTTTTATGGATTTCTATAGGCTGTTTAATCGCGAGCCTGTGCTATCGTATAGGTTTAGCTGTTCGAGATTAATAGCCTACTAAAATAAATGAGGTATTTGTTATCTGCCGCTTTTGTACCACAAATGCGCCTATCTTAGTTTCACTTCTTAATACCTTTGTTCGAATACAACACTGCCAAACTTAATGGGCACTTTTAAAAGCCACAGAAATAAAATGAAGCTGACTTACTATCTTTCTCACAGAAACGTTCTCCAATTTTTCTCTTATCATCGTTAACAAACTGGAAATATTATCGTCACTATATCATCTTTTTTTTTTGTTTTCTCTCTCCTTTTTTATCTGCCTTGTTATTTTCTCTTCTCCTTCCTAGGGACGCGCCCCGTATCCGAAACGAAAATCGAAAACCACAAAAACCGCTAAATTATCCGAACCGTAACCGTATATCGTACGGAGATAGTTAATTCATGAAAGGCCCTGGCATAGTCTCAGTCACGGAGAGTCAGATTTTGCTATATAGGTTTACTAGATACACGATTCCATCTTCCAAACAACCAACTAAGTGAAGCCAGGCGGTCATTTTCTAGGAGGTCAAAATGTCAACGTACAGTAATACAACTACAACAATGCAACGGAGAACTAAAGTAGGAATTTATTTACAAATTCTCATATTGACAATTCTTGTTTAACAGTTACAAGGGTTTCAACTGGGAAAATTAAAATTAAAAACACTAATTAACAGAGCCAACTCAAAGGGAAAGTGGGTATATTTACTACAAATATTGGGTATAATGACATAATAGACTTCTAATTTCAATACATTTAAATTCATGTCTCGGCTAGGCGTAGTTATTTTTTTATTTTAAAACGTAACTAAAAAAGCTGTCGGGCAACCGCCACGGAACGCAATGGGAAATTTAATAATTTTATTTCTGTAAATGTTTCATAAATTTCGAAAAATTTGACTATTTTGTGGAAATTTAGAATATTTTTATAATTCTCGAAAAAATTCGATTATATTTTGCACCAGACAGTTTTTTTAAAATTTACAGTTTGGACGATAAATTTGGGCATTTTTATAATTTCGAAAATTTATTGGGGGGGGGGGTAGAAAGATCGGGCTTATGCAGATCAGCTATTCAACATGTGTAGAATATGAATTTAAGGTTCTTTTCCAAGTGCATCAACTCGTATTTTGAAGGAGCACGCCTCCCCTCCCTCCTCCCATTTTTTGAAACAGTCAAGTGGTTTTATGATACTTTGTGTTTTCTTCTTACAACTAATGTTTATACATTGAAATCTAAAAATCGATTTCATAATTTGGTGATAGCCGTTTTTGGCGATTACTCAATTAAACTGTTCAGGTAAACGACCAAAATGAAACATCTAAGTGATGTTTTCTCAATGGAAAGTTGTTCCTATTGTCATTTAACATGCTCAAACCTCTTTCTTGCCTTTTTGGCCGGCCAACCTTCAGAGAGACACACAGACACCTCTGCAGCGCCCGCTTTATTAGTCTACCGACGCGACTCTTTAAATTCTGCTTATTAGTCAAAATGTTTAGGTTGAAAGTGTTTGCCGTAAAAGTACTCTTTTTTAGGCCAGTATATCGGCCAGTAAACCCAAAGCGGAAAAACTTTGCTGAATGAACGCAGTTGCTCCAAATCCAACATAACGGTCACAATACCTTCCTCTATAGCTATATTCCATATAGCGAGGAAGGTAAAAAAACGTGGGGCGTAGGCCATGGGCTAGCTAGCTATATTAAATTGTCTAAAACAGGACAGAATTAACAACAATAAAACATCTTTACCCTATTGGAAGTTAAATGATACTCTTGAAACCTATTGAAATCAGCAAAATTATTTGAGAACGGGTGACGGGAATTGCAAATGTATTTAAAATTAGTCAAACGTCTTTCTGACGTCTCCTTGAAACTGCTTGAAATAAATTAAAAGTACCTACTCGTAATATTACTCGAAACATGCTAAAATTAGCTGAAATCGATTGAAAATCAGCAGCAATTTCTATAAAATTAGTTAAATTTACTTGAACTCACTTTAAACTATTATTAAGAAATTAGATCGAAAACCTGGGCCAGCGGGTGGTCTAGTGGTTAAAGTCCCAGGCTTTGAAACTAGACTCTCATCGGCAGTAGGTTCGAGAGTGTCCTCCGGCGTGTCCATGCATGGTGTGTGTGTTGGGTTGCATGTCTGTCAGGGGTGGGGTGCATGTTAGACTGGTGAAAGAGCGCAAGTCCGCTGAGCCCGGGTAAGGGGGTGGGATGGGAATCATGGAGTCGTGCTCACGCACGGCCTCATGATTCCTTTTTAAAAAAAAAAGATCGAAAACTTGTTTTAAAGCCAAAAATTAATTGAAACCGTTTCGATTGGTAGTGGTCTTAAACGAATTATTAATTTTGATATGTTCTCGATGATCTGAAATTAAATAACAGCTTTCAAGTTACCCTAAGTCAGCTGTAATAAATCCCTTTACATTTATTGAATTAGTTGAAATCGCTTTGATATAAATTCTAATTCTAAGTTCTAAAATTGCTTGAAATTTGATTACACATTTGACTCGCAGTTTGTGAACGCAACTTTAGGTGAGCAAAAATGGTATAAAAAAATTATCTGTACCATATTAGTTGGTGTATAGCACACATGATAATAAAACCAATTTATGTGTTCAGTTCAGGAAAACAAAAATTCCAATGAAGCATGAACACATGTCATCGAAAAATCGGAAATTTGCTTTTTCATATATTTTTCCATATTTCATAACATAAATCTGATCTGTTTTAGTGCTTTAAATGTAAAATATAAAATTTCGCAAGTTTAACAAAAAAATCCAATCAACTTTTGTATAGTTTAAATTACAAGCAATTTCCTGTGTCGTAAATTGATCTTTTTTTCAGAGTTACACATTTGTCATATCAAACACCGCCAGAATCGGCAATTTATTTTTTTAAAGATAAATTGCTGCTACTAAAATTGCAAATGTATCATCAAAGTGCGTTTTCATTAAACGGCCAGTACATGTGAAACTAATCAAAAATTCAACGCTTTCGAAAAGCGACGACCGTTTTAAACAGGGAGGAATTTTTAATTACGAAATTACTTCCGAATTAGTAGAAAATAATACGGTGCAGATGCAAGATTTTAATTTTGATTCTATCAGTTGTAATTACCAACGAAGTAAAACAATAATGGTTAGAGGCGTAATGCTGCTCGTTGTAAAAAAGATTATGAGAAAATACGAAAAGTTTAAAAAGAGACAAACTTATATAAATTCAATACAGGATGTTGACATATTATTCGTCTGCGACGTGACCGAATACTAAGTCATAACAATATTACAGGATAGGTACTTAAAATTTTTCAACATACGAATCTTACATGGGAATATAACATTTAGACAACCAAAATAATTACGCAAATAACTTAAAGTTCTTTATTGAAAAGGTTCTTAATATTATCCTTCTTGGTCTTTCTTTACAAATAAGAAATTATTCAACTCCGGTCCTGTCACTACGTTCCTCTTTAATAAATCAAATCCGTCACTTGAACTTGAATTTGCAAAGCAGCTTGTGCAGTTAGAATTTACTTGTTTTTGATGGTAAGCTCAGTTTATCTAGTTTCCTAAATAATCACTTCACTCACTTCTCATTTCTTGTTGTTGTTTGATTGAGTTATTTTAATATTTGAAAATTGAAACTTGGAATAAATAAATTAGGCAAAAACTATCCTCACTTTCATTGGGTGTTGTCAGGAATCAAATATTTTTCCACGAAGATAAAATTCAATTATTTAATAGAAGACAAACTTATATTGTTGATGATGTTCCATATTATCGAAGACAACCTTAATTAGTAATTTTATTCGAAGAAAACTGAATCTAAGCAATTTGCGTCACTGTTTTAGTAATAAAAAAACAATTGTCTGTCATCAGTGGCGTCTATTAAGGTACGTTTAATTTTTTACTTTTTAATTGTTATTAAACTTTACTTAAACATGTAGAATTTTTCTATCCAAACTTTCTAATAATTAAACACAATTTTTAAATTTAGGATCACTTATTATTTACAAAACCCAAGTGTAACTATTTTAACAATAAAATTTTTAAATATTTACATGTCATATACATCCGAGAAAGCAGGATCCGCAGTAAACGCGTCCACCTTCCATTCGGGAAGCCTGGGTTCTATTTTCTGGGCGGCCGGCTGTCCTGGCTCAGTTTTTTCCGTGGTTTTCCTGAGCTTAAGGGTAAATACTGGGACAGTACTATCTTTGGAAATTCTCTTTCATTCAAAATTCTTACTCTAACCCATCTTTACCATATTTCCTCGGCTGAGGAGGGGCTTAGGATTCCGGTGCGGAGTCCGAAAGACCCCTATAACAGCCCCCCCCCCTTCACGAAGAATGCCACGACAATTAAAATTCTTTTTTAATGTTTAAACTGCCTGATTTTGCATCGGTGTTATTCTACATGTAGAATATGCGTAAAAAGAGCTTAATATTCTACATGCAGAATAACCATGGAAAAATAGTTTTTATAAAAATGGCTTGTGTTAAAAATTTACATAAAAGCTTTACTTGCTGTTAATGAATAATTAAGTATATCTAAACAAAGCAAGTTTTGTTATATTTTCGTTTAAAGCAACAAAAAATGTATCGATTATTATTATACAATGCATAACTTTATTGTACACCAACCTGCAGTTATTATAAAATTATCTGGGTTTAGGTACATCCAACATATATTCGTGGATATTTTAGTTTTTTTAGATTTCTATTTAGTGAAATATTAAGTGAAAAAAATTATAGATACGAATATGTGTCTACGAACATGCGGCATTATGCCCTTAATGTCAGAATATTGACTTTTATGATAAATTTTCCTTTATAACTACTTTTAGGAATATATATAGATTGACCTAATTTTATTATTAAAATTTTCTTTCTGTCTTTAACTTGCTTAAATTCTCCCATCTGTCGTTTTAATAAAATATCCAGTTCACCAAGCAAGCCTTGGAATGGAGCTCCGAAAAGCGATTTGTATTTACCCATTGTTGCAAAAAATCATCAACAAAACAAAAACGGCTAACGAGTTCTCTTTTCTTAAAAATCCGGAGCTTTTTGGTGGTTACTTTTTGTTTTATAAATAGTAGTAATATCGGACAACAATGTAGCTTAATGGATGAAATTTTGGTTGACACAGCGGGGTTTACAAAAGGAAATAAATCTGAGCTCGAGAAAATAAATTGTGGTGTCAGTAAATGTTTTACGTCTGCAGTCCCACGCGGATTTCTCCACCCCACAATAAGGAAATTTTCCAAAAAAAAAATAAAAAACACAACACAAAACTGCAATCACTAGAAAATAAAAACCGGAAATCTAAGTTTATATTTTATAAAGCAAATAAATGGAATAAGATGAATAAGTACGTACATCGTCGAACCCAAACCCAAGAGACTAATGCAAAATCAATTCAAGTATATACGAAAAACAGACTGAAGTATTCTTGGGCTTTCAGCAACGCAGCCTTCATAAAAGAGAACAAAGGCGTTTGTGTTTGTCATAGAACTCGCAGCAAATGCCAGAAAAATCCAATTCTTCCAGGATGTGTGCGTATATGTGTGAAAGGCCATACCTCTTTTGTTATGTGGATCACTCATTTCCACCAAAAATTTATTTTGCTTCAGGATTGATCAATAAAAAAAGACGTGGGTTTCATGAAAACATATTTCCAATTGAGGAAAGCTTGTTGTGGAATCACATCAAAATGAAAACACTTTTTATTTTATTGTTTTAGGTACAATTTTAACATGGTAAACATTTTAAAGGCATTTCAGCTGATATAGATAAGGAAAATTTGTTTTTGGGACATTTATGCATACTTTTCCTAAACAGATTTATAATAAAAGGTCTACTAAATTTATTTTCGGCGATTTCTTGAATGTTTTTAATTTTGTGGTGTGGTGCAACGAAAATGACGCATTTGGGGCTCCAGGAAATCGATAACTCGTGTTTTTATGGAAAATTTCTGGAAGCATCTGTTTGTTTGTTCATTTCCGCATTGTTTATTTATTTCGCATACAAACAGTAATTTACATTATGTATGTATACTGCATGAATTAATATTAAATGATTACTTATATATTTGCTTCCATTTCCTTCCCCTATTATGACCGTTTCTTTACATTCTGCCAAGACTGTTCAGGTGCAGGGGCGCGGTATGTTCCAGCACGGGCAGGTTAGAAGGTTTGTTGTGCGTGTGTTTGTTCTTGACCGCATTCACATTTGGGGGCTCGTCATAGTATATCTATCAGAAGGTCATCTTTTGATCTTTCCATCTTTGTTCGGAGTCTGTTTATCGTACTCCAGGTGAGGCAGTTTAGTATGTTGGCGCTGGGTGGAAAAAGCGTCTTGATTTCGAACCTCAGGTGATTTTCAGAGGTCATTTTTCCGACCATAATTGAGAGGTTTAGTGGCAAATTCAGCAAGCTCTACTTAAAATAACTTTAGGAACATTGCAAAAATTGGATAAACTTTATAATTAAGTAAAATGTTCATGAAATCTTGGAATCGTAGGCATATTTTTTAAATTTAAATTTGCCGCCTAATTAGTTCTGGAATGTAAGGTAAGTGGCGCTGTATTAGAATGATGCGGAAAGAGCAGTGCATTGTGGTACTATGGTATGGTCGAACTATGAGTACATTGTTTGTTTTGAATAATTTCGAATGACAATTAAGAATTTATCGGCTTTCACTGTTTTAATCAGCGAGAAACGTAAAAGACTTTTAAGCCTTTCCCTTATTTCGATAAAACACTAATTTCAATTCGGGAATTGTTGACTTTGAAGCACAAATATTTTGTTGGGTAGGAAATATAACATCAACACCATATATTTCAAACTTTTTTTTTACACTGCAAAATCTTCTGACTCATGTTGGTGTTAACACATGATAGGACCAGTATTGTGATCGCTCGCGTTTACGTCTATAGAACCGCAGGTTCTTGTGCAATTAGACACCGTTTAGTAACCTCCAGTTTTTTCTAGAGTGTTTCTGCCTTTGACATCTTGTAATTGTAGTGCTTCATAATTAACATGCAAAACTAAACAACACGAAATTTCTGTTTCCTGTTGCGGTTTAAAAGCGCTGCATTTTTAACGGAGAGCTCAGTTCGTTTTCCGTATTGAAAAGCGACTAACTTCTAAATACGATCTGAAACCAATACTGACGCAGCTATGGATCGCTTAAACGGACCTACACAGACACTTAACCGAGCATGTTTAGTATGTTTTCAGGATCGAAAGAAGCCTAACCTTTAAATACAGTTCAGAAACTAAACTCTTGCAGATATCTGTTGGATCGCTAAAACGGTTCTATACACACCTACCCGAACACGTTCAAGTTCAGTTCGTTTTTCAGAATCAAAAAGACCCTAATCTCTAAATACAGGCCCTTAAACTAAACTCCTACAGGGATCTATTTCTGGATCGATTAAACGCTCCTACACAGACTCAATCCAGAGCTACGAAACAAATTATATTACTAATTCTCCGAATCTCGCAACACCTCCAGCTCTTGCCAGAGCATTGCAGCCTCAGGTAGACGCCTAGAAACCTGCTACTTGTCCTGGCCGACGACCCTTAGATATACGACGTACAAAACTGCACGTAGTGTACCTATACGTGCGTTGTTTCCTTACAGGACCTTCGTTTGTGCAAATTAACTGTGATGTATTTACAGCGCTTTTAAAAGTAACCATCTTTAATGTTCTGTTCGTTCGATGTATTGCGAGTTTCTGAAAAATTCTAAATCTGTTTCCCAATAGTACATTAAAACACCACTAATAATAACCTAATTTTGGGCTTTTCCTTCAATTACGTTTTTTAATTAATTAAAATTATTTGGACCAAATAAAGGCTTGTTTCTAGTTTACTTTAGGGAAATAATTGAAACTTTAGATGGGTTTAAAATTACTTTCCTCTTAAGCTTTAGTAATAAATATAAAGAAGGCCTGGGAGTAATTCAACTCGATAGAAAAACCTTTTTTCTCTATTGTTTACTTGTCAAATTTTTGCTACAGTTCAAAATATTTTAAAGCTCTGCATACAGGGTGATGCAGTGCCAAAAAGAGATGTTGGCGAACATGGATTCCTTCAGTTCAAAATAATCATATCGGTCCCCACTACAATTCCTGGAAGTTTATCTGTGTTATTTTGAATCACCCTGTATATTATAAAAAAAATACACCAATTTCAGATTTTTATTCTAAATGCCTCAACTCTCTGTTTTCACTCGATATGTACTTTAATTTCTAAGTGATAGCTAACAACTAGTTTCTTGGGGTTGAATAATAATAATAGATTTGTTTTTTATTTTGCAGACCTTCAGAAAAAAAGATTAAAAATTGTTGAGGTTTCTTGTAGTGTTAAGTGCTACTACCCTTGTGATAAAAAGGTCTAAGTGAGACAAGAAGTAATCTTTTAGTACAAATATTTACCTTTTCGTGAGGAAGTTAAATGTAAACTAATTATCCTCGCAGATAACAATACCATTTTGGTGGTATTCTTAAAAATATCTCAAACTGTCTCCAAATTTGAAGCTTTATATTTCTTTTCCGACGAGCCAAATAATTTACCCGTCTGCGTCTAACCCACGAAAATTTTCTAAATACCTCAACTCGCCCACCCACAAGCGCTGTTCGCATCTGATAATGAAAATAAATGCAAACTCAATCAATATCTCCATCTACCTACACAAAGCTACTAATTTAACAATAAAAAAAAGTTCGGGTCTGCTCGTTCTCATTATATCTACCAAAATTTAATCAAAAAGCGTCTGACTCGAATGCAAATATGTTTTTTCGTGGCACCAACGGTCGCTTTTGCAGCATGTAGTACTGTATGCGTAATTTTATCACAGTAAAGTAATCAAAAGCATTTCAGGAGCGAGGCAACAGCTAATGTATAGTGAGAGCTTCCGAGTGACGTCTGATAAAAGGCGAACGATATTTCCTTTTGCTACTTCAAGCCAATCTCGCGCTCCCTGTTACCTGTTTCCGCTGATAAGATCAGTGAAAATTTGCAGTTGACGTTCACAAGAAAAAAGTTTGAAATGTAACGTTTAAGTTTTTCTTCCTACAAGCCTTCAGAGAAATCAGATAAAAGCAAGTCAGCCAAAGGTGTCAAAGCAAAGCGCCTTATTTAGATATTTCAACAGAAAAATCCGTTACGTGCAGAAAAGTTTCTGTGATGTTATCGAAACCATCATTTGCACGTTATTGGCGTTTATTAATATTTCAGATGGATTAATGGACCAGTTTTCGTCACTATAAGGAGTATAAGGAGTTCTTAAAACTTTCGCTACTTGAACTAAAACTAACACAAGAAATGTGATATATTTTTTGTTGTTGTTCTTGGGTGGCAGTGAGCAACTGCAAAAGTTACAAGAATAAAGGGTCATCTTCCAAACATGACATCTAACTCGATGAACAAATACTGAAAGACGCCTTAATTTTAGATAAATTTTGAGCTTTTTAATAACTTGTTGCCTCAAAGGCTCTATTATAATCGAACTCGTTAATTGAAATTTGTAATTAATGTTTGCAAGCTCTTTCCTTCTGCTGATGGAAAATGGAACGCGGATTAGGAGATCTTACGAGATCAATTATTTCGAGGCATGAATTTAAAAAAGGTTCGTTTAATTAAACTTGCTAACATCTTATTTGTAATAGAAGAACTCAGTAATAATATCGTATTGGTTTTGTTGTTCGCTTTGAATTTCACATAATAGTAAAAATTTTATAGTTGCGGTCTGGTCTAACGTAAATGTTTATATAGTCTACATCTTTAGGCGATCAAATTTCTTTTATAGCAGCCACTTGGGAACTTACTTCATGTAATGCTTGTATAATCTTATTTTCTAGTTCCTACAATTTTTTTAGGTTGAGCTTTGTAAACTTTGGATTGAAAATCCCCTCGGATAAAACATTCTAAAGAATTTAAGTCTGGAAATCGAAAAGGCAACTCTATTGATCTTCTTCGTCTAATATAAATAAATTATCATACACAATACTACTAGTGGCTACGATTTATACACTATTTTTGCACTACAGACCACAAGTAGGTATTTATACGGACGAACAGTAGCATAACAATTTGAAAAGTGCGAAATAATGCAGGTTATCACCATTTACTAGGAACATAGGCAACTAATGAGCGTGACAAGTAAGGGGTTAAAAATTATCAGGTATCAGAAATCTCAACTGGTAATAGCCTTCGAGAAACTCAAGACATTTATTTTTATTAATTATAACAGGGGGGGGGGAGTTAAACTGAAAAGGCATTAATATCGTGTCTTTCCAGTGTAATAAACTTTTGATTACTGCAAAATACAAAAATAGCGGTATTTCATTGGTTGACAGTGACATACGTTTACAGCTAATGAGTAGTAACATAATTTAGCTATTGCTGCGTTCGTTTAGGAATCAACCGGGTTGGTTTTTATGGGGCACCAAGTGTAAAGTGAAAATTTGCTGTGCATTTCACGGTATTTAAGGCAATTTGTCCCAATATTTATTATATATACACACGTTTAGCTAAATGCTTTTTATTTTAATAAATCATTCTAGATTTAAATAAATTCTTAAACATTTGGTTTAAATATTCCAATATTTAATAAAGCATTAGAGATTTAAATAAATCCTAAAACATTTATTTTAAATTTTAAAATATTTAGTAAACCTTGATGTATTTAGATAAATCTGCACATATTTGTTTTAAATCTTTCAATATTTAATAAATATTCGCAGATTTAAATAAATTTTTACCGATAGAAATAAATCCGTACAGATTTAAATAAATGTTTCAACATTTAATTTTAAGCTGTCACATTTAATGTTAACCTGCCATATTTATTTGACCTTGGTGAGCCCAGACGACTTAGGACACCAAGACCAGTTGCACCGGTAGTAAGGCGCAAGGCAGGGTCATGGTGGGAGCGTTCAACGCTTAAACAAAACAGACTGAAAATTACATTCTCAAGGGAATGTTCAGGAAATTTTATTGTATGAATAATAAATTATGCAATATTTATGTTGTTAAATATGTTGTTATTAATGATTGAACTAACATTAATTGTACAAATTCTTGAAATACACAAAACGTAATTGTTGAACGTTACCACCAGCTTAAACGGTCTTGGTCTTCTATGTAGGCTGGGTCTACCAAGGTCAAATAAATATGACAAGTTAACATTAAATATTACAGCTTAATATTAAATGTTGAAATATTTATTTAAATCTGTAAGGATTTATTTGAATCGGTAAAGATTTATTTAAATCTGCGAATATTTATTAAATATTGAAAGATTTAAAACAAATATGTGCAGATTTATCTAAATACATAAAGATTAACTAAATAGTTGAAAATTTAAAGTAAATGTTTTAAGATTTATTTAAATCTTCTTCTTCCTCTTGTTATAGGCCAATGGTCTGTTTAATACCCGCAACTAGTGCGAGTTCTGTGAGCCCTCTTTGCACGTATGCCGGGCAGGAGGCTGGCCTTACCCGCCGAAAGGAGAAGAAGTTCCACTAAATGGTTTACGATTGCCAAAGATGTTAGTATGACAACCGGGACGTGCCCATCCGAAGCACAAAGTTTCACTTTACCCTTGGCGCCCCATAGGTTTTGGGTTATCCGATATGACCAATTTTAGGTTATTGGTCACGACCTGTGAACGATAATCGGCCATAACTGAGAAACGATCTCATTGCCGTTGGACGATATTCGATCAAGATTGAACAATATTTGGTAATAACTGGCAATCGGTCACGACTAGTAAACGATATTTGGTTATGAACTCATTACTGATAATCTGTATGATTGCCATCAAACGACATTCGATCATGACCGGCAATTCGTCAAGACCGGTAGACGATAATCGGCCAAGTTCCAAAATTTTCAAAAATATCGTAATGGCTGCTATTTTCAAGCTAGAGTGTTCAGAAAACAGTTTTCTATTTGTCTTAGCGTTCTCTAGTACTACTGTGTTCCTACATATTTAAAGTTTCGTTTTCTGAAAAAATTACACCAAAAAACGTATCTAACTTCCGTTTTCGGTTCCGGTTCGTAAAAAACCTTTTGTGGCTCGACAAACTTTCGTTGACTCTTAGATATACCAAATTTCATTGAAAACGGTTGAGTAGTTTCAGAGACACCAGCAGACACACAAATACTGACGCTTAAAAAACACTTTTTTGGGTTCTTCGGGGACCAAAACATGTGTTTCCGTCAAAATCTCGAAATCGAACATTTTCGCGATCACAATACTTTTCCATACTGCAAGTATTGGAAGGTAACAGGTAAAAAGGGGTTTATTCTCAGTTTTGTAGACTTCTTAAAGATGTACGCCACTGTCTGTTTACTTTTAAAGGAATCGTTAATAAAACTCTTTCGTATAAATCTTCATTAGAAACGTTGCAACTACACAATTTCTCTTGCTGTTTCATACACATGTGCTGGGTATGTCTGTAATAAATTATCTCTCCGCGAGTTTTTACGCGTCTCGTGTTATGTAAGTTTAAAATAGTTACAGTATGTTCATATCTGGCAGAATATCAACGCAATTTCCTTTCTGCGTTACAACGCAACGAAAAAGCGCTTCCTTGACAAATTGTTATAAACATTCGTTTTTGTAGCGTAAAATTCTCACTCCCCAAATAGGAATGAAAAGGTTTTACCAGTAATCGGATATTCTAAAGAAACGAAACGCGTCGCATCTTGGATGGGATGGATAGCCTTTCAAACCGCGTTTTTTATTGGAAGCCCGTAATGACGAGGGCTGCCAGAGTCCCTTTTTAGTCAAAGAAGGATTTTTCCTTTCTTAACTGTACCGTATTGAAAAGTATCGGTCGCAATCGTGTTATGATCTAAGTTCGACGGAAGCGATTTGTGTTTTAGTGTTTCCGCATTAACCGGAAACTAAACTCAAATTGGAAATCAAATGAGACAGAATTTAGCTGAAAGCTCCACTAAAGCACAGAAACACATTTTAGAGGACGAGAAAGCAATCTGCGATACAATAACCTTGACTAACAGCAAGCCATTCCCGAACACTGCTAAACTTGGCAGCTCCCGTGTTCCTCTCTCTGTATTTCGGTCATTTCAATTTACCAAGGATTATCTTAATATTAATCACCCGACTAGAACATGCGAAATAAATCTTCCTAACCTGCACTAAAACTTCATATAAAACCCCCTGTGATTAATTCCTGGACTATTTTGGCCCAGGAAATTATTGTGTAATTTATGAGTGCATCGTTCCACCACCCCCTGTGCTCTGCTGGACGACGATTCAACTTAACTAGAATCCTGGGAGTTATAAAAGCAGATAATTGGCCATTGTATTCCGAACTGACCAAACTTTTGTTGTTAGTATCGTGGCTTTTGTTATTGGCAGCTCTACCGAGTACTTTAGTTCAGGATGAATGTTACTGCCCTGTGTTTTTTATTGAAAAATCTTTCCTGCACCGCTATTTGCTTTCTCGTTAACTTAATGAAAACATTTGTTTATTGCTATACAGTTATTCTCAACGTGTCAGTTGATTTTAAAAGTAATTCAACTAACTGTTAAAATATTACCTGCATTTAAACAAAAAAATATGTTTCTTGCAGTAAAGGTCTGCTATGATTAATTGTGTTTTGATTTTTAGTTTTATTAACCAATCCACTGTAATAATAAACTGGGCTAGGAGAAATATTGCGAGTTTTGTAGAATTCCATCTGCCACCTTCAGATCTGGTTTCAAAACTTAAGCTCGGCAGATAATTAGGTCGGCCAATAGGGTGACCAAAGTATCACTGTTTGCAGATTGTGCAAATTTCGATTTTTCGCCATTTTGTTAATTATGCTTGGATTTTCTAACGAGCTTTATCGAAGGATGCCCCGCCCCATCAACGGCAATTGATTCCAGAGACGCACAGTTTCGAACCTGATCATCGTCAGATTTAATCGTTTTTTTTTCAGTATAAGCGTGTCTCGGAAGTAAAATCTTAAAAGTATCTATTTAGTTTTTAATATACAATTGTAAAATGTTTTAAAATTAGGGGCCGCCAGGAGAGGAGGGAGTTGGTTAAAACTTGAAAATTTGTTTAACATTTCAAAAATTATTAAAACATTTCATAGGTTTTCTAACTTTTCAATAATAATCCGATTTTCGAAAGCTGTAAAAAACACTTTCCACGAGGAAGGTCCCGTGGCGGTTTCTCGACAGTTTTTTATTTATTATTTATTCAACAGATGGCTTATATGGATATGGAATTTTCCGACTAACTTTTAAAGCTCCAACTGGCACCATACACTTTATAAAGCCGAAAATCGACTTCTACTCGTTGCGAAAATTTTAGAATTGACAAATTTTCAAAAAACTGGGGTGGAATTGCGTATTCTTAGAGGTCCCAACTACAAGTATCATTTGAGAACGTTGCATGTCTAACAATTTCTGTAACAAAGATTACGGTCGGCAAATGCCATTCTCAGAGTCCAAATCGTCGCAACATGACACTTAATTGATGAGAGCGCTAAAAATCCTTATCAACGCAAACTACAGAAAAATCGCACATCGAAAATATGCTTAATTTTGCTACACAAACCGCATTACTGCTTTTTCTGTCGATAAGCAATTAAACTTCTTATTTGCTCTTACTTGTTAGTTTACAGTTTTGTCTAATTTAGTAAAAGTTGAGATTTTTTGAATTTTGTAATTTTGCAGCTAAAAAAATTCTTTTTTACCAGTCACGAAAGCTCAGTTAGCAAGTTATTACCTGCGGCATTGGGTAAAGCTACTCTAGCAGTGCTATCCTAAACGATGTAGACCAGTGTTGGTCAAACTTTTGTCATAAAGTGTTCTTTATTTTTTTTTAAGCTTTAAAATCTTCAATAAAATTTTATGTGCGTACAAATAGGATTAAATGTTTTAGTTAAACAATTTTTATAAATGATGGTAAATGTTTTGGGAGGTAGATAGATGATAAAACACCTTAGGAAAACTTTATATAAGCTTGACTCTGGAAACGCTTTCTTACGAAGATATACCCTGCCTAAATCTAATTACGTTTTAATTATTATGTTTGCCATAAATTGAGATAGTTTATTTAAACTTTTAATACTGACGATTTTGTTTTATTGTAAATCCATTGACCAGGGGCGTAGATGAGAACGAGTGCGCGAGGTATCACTTTTTACTTGAAAATCTCTATAAAAAAATACACAAAAAAGGAACTTTTATAAGTTTTATAAAAAAGCGAATTGTCACGAAAGTCTGCGTCTTTCTTTAAGATGTGCGCAAATAATTGGTTCTACAAATGAAAACAAAAACAAAGTTTTTATAAACATGCGTCTGTATCTGATTCCTTACAGCCTCCGAAAATGAAAACAGACCTTATTGGGACTTTTCCTCTGCTAAAGGCTGTAACTCTGTAAGGAAGCTTTTTCAGACCGGTGTTGGTGGGAACTTTTATTGCTTTAATGTTTAGAGCTTACACTCGAACCTTTATCTCGAAAGTGGTTGAATTTGGCTATTTTCAACAAGCTTATTTTTGTATACTTCTGTATGAAGTTAGATTGTTTATTAGATTTATTTGTACGTTGAGCAACCTCCCTTTGATTCATTTTCGGAAGTCTGTAACTCCGTAAGGACGTGCTTCCGTTTTTATAAACTTTTCCTACTATGCTTTTGGATGAGCTATCTATCTTCAAAACATTTACCTGCCATGATTTTTAAAACAGTCTGTATCACTCAAACATCAAAGACATCAGCCGCTATGTAAAATATGAGCAGTAATTCAGGAAATTGTAATTGCTGCAGTTTCTCAATTTGCATCGAGTAAATGTGAAACGATTATATCCATAGTAATACCACATAAGCTTTGAATTTATCGGTTAATTATTACCTACCAATAATTTGTTGCAGATCGACGAAACGAGTGCAAATTTGGCAAACAATGAAAACCCGACAGAGCGTAGCTCTGGAGGGTTGTTACTTACATCTGCAGAAAATTTGAGTTAATTAACCGAGAAAAAATTCAAAACCTTGAGTAGTATTTGACAAGATTATTTTATGAACACAAAATTTAACCAATGGCGGACTTTATTTATCGTTATTTATTAGCGTAACCATAAAGTAAATAGGCCGTAACTAGGCGTTCTCAAAGTAAACAACTGTAAATAACATACACGAAAAATTATCAAAATTATCATTATAATACCACGAGTAGTCAAAGTTATGTCAATTAGTTTTGCGGTGGTATCACGAATGTCCATTGCGCTTGGATACGATTAGGACGAGTGCGCCAGCACGAGTCCTAATCCCAAGCGCAAGGGATATAATTTTTCTCGTTTTTTTTCTATTCGACAACTGATAATAACCAAAGGAAGCCTTGTTGAGGCAAAAATAAATGTTTAATTATGGAATTGAGTCTGAGTATAAAGGGTTATACATTATTATAATGAAAAAACCGTCTTAGTCGATCTAAAATCGTGAAAATGGCACACCCTTAAATTTATTGTTCTTTTAATTGTTTTTATAGGTTTTATACATTGGTAGAATAAAGCGTTCAAATGGCTCGTCGGCCACCCGGAGACGGTCCACTGATGACACTCGCCAGATGGAGCATAACTCTTATTGCACCGGGCTTTTTTGAAAAACTAATTTGACCTCATGCACTAATTGTATGCCCTCTTGACGCGCATTGTACGATGTCCTATCACAATTATTAGATTCAAAATATTTACTACGTCTCATCTGTTGAATAAAAGCATTTGCTGTCCTCGCACCAAGCTTTAACCTGCATGCTTGTACCACGTAGTTGCATTCGAATGATTGATAATCATTCGATTATGAAAACAATTGAATTATGCCCATGACCATTAATAAAGTTAACTAATAGAAGCGTAAGTGAGTTGACGAACGCGCTTGAGTACATTTCTTACTCTAAAGTTTTCGAACTCATCCCAGGAGCGATCAGAACGATCCAAAGGATGAAAACCAAACCCCTATCTTAAGATCGTGGATTAGCTTCGGATGAAAGTCAAGCCATTCTTGCAGGCGCCTTCAAGAGCCTGACTTTTGAATAGAGTGCTACTTTACCGGGATTTACCCTCCTTCTTATTATTGCGATATTATATTTAATATTTTAATTTTATACTAGTTGGTGGCAATTCCCAGCAAAACTGTGTTAAGGAAACAACAATTTTCGAAGTATAGAAATTTCAAAACCGTTACCGTCCATAACATATAAAAAGGGTTTCTACAGGGTTGTCTGTTCGTGCGTTACAAAGTATTAATTTTTGTTCTTTCATTAAACTGCTGCTTTTTCTTTAAATGCTTAGAACTGCATTAGGAGATAAACAAGAAAAATATAGTGACCTGTTGAATAATTGAATAGAAACCCTTTTCCAGAAAAAAAATTCGTGGTATTCTAACTTAACTCGCAAAAAGCCTACTAATCTATTTTTCTTGTCGAAGTAAGTCGTTGAATAAAAAATGAAAACCTTGCATGAAATAACAAACTTTCCAGGTGTTTATAATGTTTTCGGATCATGTAGATAATATACTTTCAGCAACTTTCAAGTCGTCTAGAGTTCAGCATCTTAGAATGTTTGTCAAAACACAATCTTCAAAAAATAAACCAAAATCGAATTTTATAAAGTACGTGAGGAAACTGAAAAGTCGTACCAATACCAAGATCCCTCAAGTAATTTTCAGCAGATGGTACATCTTTAACCCCAATATTTGTAGTAAATATCCGAATTCGACCACGTAGAGGTAACTGGATCGAAACCGTTTAGGTTACCAAGAGCAGTTAATTTGTCGGTTACCGTACGTGCCTACTGAATTAGTAAGGCGAAACTAAGAATCGCTTGTTCTCCCCTCTGCCCGTAATAGCCCTTTTAATTGAGAAATGACCTTTTAGCTAAAAAGGCTTCTTTCCGCCTCATTATGATTATTTTTTATACGAACAAGGGGGTAATTTAGAGATTAAAAACTTAATTTGCACTCAAAGAAGCTAACATAATAAAAGCAAGAGTTAATCGCCTTACACCAAAACAACAACAGGGAGGGAATCTCAAGAATAGACAATTTATCAGGCGCTCTGGAGCCGTCCGCAGCACCCTCACTCAAGTTTAACGACTTAATTCTATTACAGCATTAAAGCCGAAGATGAAGAGCCACTACCGGGGCCACAAAATGGCCGTCTGGCTGAATCTCATCCCGCAGCTCCACCAGCCCGGAGATGATGATGTCAGCATGAGACACCACCATTTTCACGAAAGGGAACAATATTACTATGCAGGTAGGTAACCAACTATTTTACTTGTTTTATCTTAATTTCCCCAAATGCACCTTAATAAAAATTATGGAAAAAAATTCTCATTCCAGAATTACTGTAAAATAGGGACGATTATTACAATTTGCTGTAAGCAGATAAACATTTTCAGGCCTGGGGGTTTGTTTTTTACAAAAGCGACTAACAAATGTGATTAGTAAAGCACTGCACGTACTCAGAAATTAAGAAAGTTGAAGAAGAAAAGTTCAAGATTAGCTGTTTGCTGTAGTTATACTTGCAGGCGATAATTCTTTTTTTATGTAGCGTTTCATATTAATATCCCACTTAAAAGGTGTTTCTACATCGTGACTGTAACAGTCTTTATGATTTTTAAATTTTTAGCACTTTCGCCGCAATATAACTAACCGCCTAGGGGCCTACACATCTAATAACAGGTACGAGGTGTGTGACAATAAATATTCATATTGTGAGAGAAAATAAATTGCTTTGGGCTACTACACAAATAAAGAGAAATTCAAGGATTAAATTTCCAACTGATGGGATTGTAAAACACGACAAAGATCAGGTGCAGGAACTCAAAATAACTGAAATTATTAAAATTGTCTTCTTTTAATGATGTTGAAACAAAATGAAAGTTATGGACAGGAAAATATAGATAAGAATTAGTGGGTTCTCTATAAATAAAAATGGAGCCAGTGAGACGGTAACATTGTAAAACAGCGGGGTAATTGTAAACGTATGAGAGAAAAGTGTTGCTTAAAACTTTTAACAAGATGAGAATCGACAATGATTCCTATCATAGGTCCTTGCCTATCGACACCAAAATTTTGTCGAGAAGCAAGACACCGTCGCGTCGTATGGTTATGGTGAGACAGTTAGGGATTTTTATATATAGATAAGCAAATAATGCACGCAACCGGCAAGGGCAGTGGCGTAACGCAAACCGTAAGGCCCCCCGTAGACTTTTATAATAGGCCCCTACTCCCACCTCCAGTTTTGTTGTAGGCAAATTGAAAATAAGACATATCTATACCGTTTTCAAAAATTTGATGATTTAACGCATTTATTTTAACTTTAAGTTAATGAGCAAACAAAAATGTTCATACTTAGATTTAAAAACAGTTTAAGAAAGCACAAAAATCAAATTTGTGTAATCGTTTTAATATCTTCCTTAAAACGGGGAGAATTCTATTCCATGTATTTCTCCAAGGTACAGAAGCCGCAAAACTTTTCACAGAGTCTGCAGGGAAGTTTTTATATTATTCCTGTTCGTGTCAGTAATCGTTTTCAAAGTGCAAACCGCTGTTTACGTGCGTTACGTGTTCAAATGAATTTCAAGATTTTGCTTGGAATATTGGTACATTTTCCTGCAATTTGTTGCAGACTTAACTTTGAGAATCGCAATGGTTTTCCAGGGAATATTTGTTTCTGCACCGCTAAAAGTGTTCGTAAATTCAACTCCAACGTTAGTTGATATTTTTTGTTTTTTGCTTAAGAGAAATTCTGTTTTAAGTTGCCTATTCTAGTTTTTTTTTTTTATATCCGGCAGCCTAAAATAAATTGAATGCATCCATTTTGATGTACCAATGAAAACACGCGAATATCTTCATAAAGTGCTCACAAAATACGATTGAATGGAACCATAAAATACTAGAAAATATGCCATGAGATGTTCCAATATCGTTTAAAATCACCAATATTTTGAGAAAATTCCAACAAACGTACTGTGTAAAATATGTAATTATTAAAATCAATTAATATTCTGGTCGCCGTTTTGTCTACCTAAAGGGATTATAATATCTCCAGGGCTCGTAATTTTCCTTTTTTTTCCTCTTCTCCATTTGTTTCGTTCTTGTGACAGGAAACTTGATATGAAACGACGTTGGGGATGTGTTTGTTTACTTTTGGGATCGTTGTTTTGTAACTGCTAGATTAAGACGTTGATGCAAGAGATAATTAATATCCTTGAACCTTTGCTTCTCGGTTTTCAGAGTATTAGTTTTTGTTACCTTTGATGTAAACATGTGTTACGTACACACAGAAAGAAAGCGAGGCAGAGAAAGCACTACACAACTCTACAGATTTATTTATATGTTTGCAATTTTCTGATCTATTCGAGCAGAATTCGTTTTATATTGGAAAATATGACATACTTAATTTAATTTTAGATTACAATTTTATTGTTCCACTGCACGATTTTAAATCCAATCAAATTCAATCAAAAATAATTAAATGAATTAAATTGCTGAGGTTTTATAGATGACGAAACATCTACGATTATATCGCGCCAGATGTTGAAATCGCGTCATCGCCGACGTTTCGTCATGGTTGCAGCCCTGAAGATGTTCCGTGCATCCGTGAACGAAACGTTGGCAGTGGCAATTCCGATGGCGCGGCTTCAACACGGAACTTCAAGTAAATTGTTACCTATTTGGTAATTTTGTCAAATAGCCAATTTAACACATTGGGCTTAACATATATAAAGAAGCAAACGAACGTACTCGCATATACAGGGTGTTCATTTGAAAACTTCCCACCCCCAATATCTCGGTGCACAAGGCTTTCTGAAAAAATCGCCGAGACACGTCAACAGTATTAGCGAGGGGGACATATTTTTACATAATAGTGACATAAATCGTTTCATCCCCCTACCCCCCAGAGCCGCCCCCTTAAAAATTTTAAATGGGAAGGGGGGTTATGTGATACCTCATTTGAAAGGTCTTCGTATTGCCTACATTTTGGCGTTTTGATTTTTAAAATCGGTCGATTCGTTTTTGAGATATTAAGGGAAAAGTGTTTGAGTTTATTAAAACAAAAAGGAGCTTGTAAAACGCATAGTAGGCTGTTGTCATAATGCATTATTGGATGTTTTTCTTGTCAGTACTTGTCAAAGTGTTTGGCATTAATTGTTGATGTTTGTTTAAACTGCTTAATCAGTGTGGCGCGTTATTGATACTTAGTAAATTTGTAAAGTTCTCTTGATAATTATTAAAAAAACAGATACTCTCCAACTCAAAAATCGTGTTTTTTTTCTTATGTTGGAAATATGACAAACTAATTTTGATTTTTAGTTTTAAAATTTAAAACACAAATGTCTAATATTGGGATTTCAAATAATTTGTAAAACTGCTCAAGGTTACATATTTTACCTTAAAAAATGTAGTTAAAATTTGGTAACACATTCTGTGGTAAAAGCGAAAATGAGTAATTGGTTTCGCTCACGTGAAATAAGCGAAAAACTAATTTTCCGGTTTAAAGATTTTACGTTTGTATAGCTTCGCGTACGAATCTGAACCATTTACGTAGACTGTTTAGGAATTTCAAACGAATCATGAATTTGTTACTTTAATATTTATGTCATGAAAGCATTGCATTTGTCTAATCCTTCATTTTCACCCTTAATAACTACGGAGATTATTAGTTGCTTTGTACCTATTACAGGATTTTTTCTTGCATTTTTTTTATGTAAGTTAATTCTTCTGCAGAACTTGTGATTTGTATTTATTACGTTCAGGACTGGCTTCAGGGGCAAAATTTCAAATTGAGTTGTTTGTTTAGCAAAAGATTTGGTACGGGTTCCATTGGGTTTGTTTGCATACTCAGACGACGGCCTTATATACCAGCCGTCTGAACCTGTCCCTATTTGAGAAGATGTATGCCAATAGTGCCTGTTAGAGCTCAACTTTAATGAATTATATACGTGAAAAATTTAAAAAAGTTCCTTTAGGTCAATAGACTCGTAACAGGTGTCTTCTAGATTTCTTACACCCTCCAAATTTCTTGCGCCCTTGGGCGGTTGCCTCACTCACCAAGCATATGGTTCCGACTCTGTTTCAACAAATTTGACAATAACTTCTATTACAACTAAATTTTAATAAACGGTGAAGGTGAAGGACATTCAAAACAGCTCGCTCAGTTCAAAACGACGCCCACCACATTTTTTGCATCTTCAGGCAGTTGCCTCTCTTATCACTGATATGAATTCGCCTCTATTTTAGAAAGATTTTGACAATAATGTTAGGTAGAACCAGTGGCGGCTCGTGGTGTGTCGTACTGGGGGTAATTTTGAAATATTTTTCGATAAAAATGTACTTACCCAGCCAAATTTTACGTAGACTTATATTTCAAGTCGATCCTTCGCGTTGGAAAAACGATCTATCACTGGTTCATTAAAATTGTCAATGTCATTAATTAACGATTTTTCGATGCTTAACATAGCTTAACTTAACCTTTCTTGCCCTATCGTGTTACGCAAAAATGTGTTTTTCTTTTTAAAGTAGAGAAGCAACGCTCGCTTTCCACCGTTGTCATCGGCAAAGTACACAAAATTTTAACAAGTTTCACACTCTCGGCAAAAGTCTGGCAAAGATTATTGTTTACAAATAATTGTAGTATTGCAACAGCACCAGCACTTTCATAAAAGTCCTCACGATCGTATAGCACTTCTAGTTCGGGTTTTAATTGTAAATCGTTTATGACGGGGTAACTAGTCTTGACTAATTTAAAAACATTTTGTAGAAAACATTTTTTGTGCTATTCGAATTTATTTGCTTGAAATAACTGCGAAACAATTAAATGATTAGAAAATATAAATCTATGTTCAACCTCCGATACAATTATGTCGCAAATTTCTACTGCAATTGGAAGTTTTGAATTTTCATTTATTTTATTTCTTTTTCTGCATGTCGATGGAGCAGCTGGCACGAAATTATTAAAAATGTAATGCCTAACTTTTTCTATATTACTCCGCAACACTTTATGCAATCTATAATTTTCTTACATGGCATTCACAATCCAAAATTATTTTGCACGGACTTCGTACAACACCACTAAATTATAATTACATATAACCAACAACTGTTTTCACACTACTAAGTCGTGTACGTGCGCTTACGACGGACAGCTTACAGCATAATTCTCGGAAGTGCTGGGTCTGTGACCCTGAAGTGTTTAATACGCAGATACTTCTATCCCCTTTTAGCTTGTGTTATATGAATTTTACTGCAATGAGCTTTCTATTCCACTCTTATTCATTTGAAGGCCTTTTAAGCCGGCGGCTTTATTCGGTGGCGTATACCTGAATTATGGACAAACTGCCATATGACCCTCGCATAGATTCGCTCAACGCGCGCGCGTTATTCAAACATTCAAACGTTTTCGGATCTTGTGGCAGCTCTTTAATAAACGTTCTCGCATTGAAATCTTATACAAACGTTAACTATAAAATATTTTTTAATTTTTATAGTGTGTAATATGTTATGTACTCAAACAAAAAGTAATTATTTTTTTCTTATTGCATTGGGAGGTCAATGATCATTTGACCCAATGGAGAAACCGCCACTGGGCAGAACTAAATTTTTATTGAATAGTAGAGGTGAAAAAAAATTCAAAAAGTCTGTTTAGATCAAAAGATTTATAACGAATCCCCTCTATTTTTTGTCAATCTTGAAATCTTGTTCGGGTCTAAAAACTTTTAGCGAAAGCTCTCTGAATTTTTTATGTTTTCAGACTGCTGCCTTACTTACCAAGCATGTAAAGCCTGCCTTATTTTAACAATTTTCTGACATTAATCTTTGATAGGCCTAAATTTTAATAAATCGTAGAAGTAAAAAAAAATCAAAAAAGGCTGTTTAGGTCAAAAGTCTTATAACGAACGCCCTCGTAATTTCTTGCGCCCTCAGATGGCTGCCTCACTTACCAATCATGTACATCCGGCTTTATTTCAACACATTTATTTCAATCATTTTCGTTAGAATTAAATTTTAATTAATAGTAGATGTGAAACAAAATTCGCAACAGCTTGTTTAGGTTAGAAGACTTGAAGCGATCGTCCTCTAAATTTCCTTCGCCTTCAGACAGCTTCCTTTTTTATCAAGCAGTAAAGCCGAGCTGATTTCAATAAATTTATGGCAATAATTGATTGTAAAGGTAGACGACGAAATTTTATAAAACTTATTTTGGAAAAAAACATAATTATAAACTTTCTGCGCGTTCAGGCGACTGCCTTACCAACCGACTGGATCCGAAATTGTATCAACAAATGTATAACAAAACTATCTTTAGAATCTAATTTTAATAAATACTGAAACGTAATAATTGAAAGAAAGTCAAAAAAGCTCATTCAGTTCACAACGCTTATAACAAATGCTTTCTAGATTTCTGGCGCCCTCAGGCGACTGCTTCATTTACTGCATCTTTTACTTGTCTCTAAAAATTTACGACAGTAACATCTGCTAAATATTATTTTTAAATCATAATTAGATTTTAAAAATTCAAAAGAACAAGTTTATTCAGGTCATTATTATGAGCCCTCTCTAGATTTTTGCGCTTTTACGCTCAATACGATAATGTTTAAACAAATTTGAGATGTTACTGCTTGTTATCAGTTATTTCAAATTCTAACAGTGCTCGTATTGATGAATTAATATTTAGGTAAGATGTGAAAAAACTGAGAAAAGCTCATTCAGGTCAAATCAAATCGTTTATCTTGATTTCTGAAATTTATAGCACCGTATTGAATTTTTTCCTCATCGCTTTTATTTTCTTTTTTTATTATAGGTTTGATTTACTCTTTCCATTTTTCGGTTGACGATATTCGTAAATGATTTTTCTTTCTGTTGGCTTATTCAGCGCAAGCAATCACAAAAATTTCATTTTCTTTTTCGTTTCCCCTTGCAATAAACACGCTTAAGATGTGAATTCCAGAGGTACAATCTATCTCCAGTCTCGACAAGCTTGTCTGGGGTTTGATTCACTGTTCGCCTATGTTTTCAGGGCCGGTCCGTCCGGAGTCTTTCACTCGTCTTCCTCCACCCTTGCATCCGGCCTCCATGGCAGACCCTCATCTTTCTGCAAGGGACAGCACGGAATGCATTCCTAACACCACATCCGAAGAAGATCTCGTAGACGTCGACGTCGTAATCGACGGTGACGAGGACGAGTCCGAGCTTCTTCAACGATTAGCAACCAGGCACTATTATAGTTACACCACGGCACTTGGTGTCACCGTTGGTGTTGGATGTTTACTGTTAGTGTTAAATATGTTAATTTTTGCCGGAATTTATTATCAAAGGGATAGAGATCGTCGGAGGAAAAATCGCTCGTCTAGATCAAGCCTTTCTCCATCAACAGAAAATATTCCCATGTCGCAAAGACCAGCAACTCCCGTGGGATCGTCACGTCCACAGTCCCCAGCAATTGCGCATAAAGAGAAGCAGGAGTTGCCGCCATGTTACACGATGGTTTCGAAAAATTCAAATATGCCAGATCCGCCGCCTCCACCAAAGCAAAATACGTTGCAGAGGAAGAACAAAGCCGACAAACCGATGCCACCGGTGAGGACGTCCAGTAATCCCCAAGGAGTAGTGGGAGGAGGAGTAGGAGGAGGAGGAGGCACTGTGAAGAAAAGAGTGCAAATACAAGAGATTTCTGTATAGCAGTCAGTGAACAGGGAATGCCCTAATCCCATTAATCCCAATCCTAAACCTGATGTGACGCCCGAACACGAAACAGTGGACTTTAACAGCTGTGATTTAGTGTCTGTCCAGTTATAACAGGAAACTAACTGTGTGCTTTTAGTTGTTGATTATTAAGGGTGTGAGGAACGCCAGTTTTTTTGAGAAATTCGTAGGAAAGTGTTCAATATTCGTTAATACGTAAAAACATCTTTGTGAGGATAATCCAAATTTTGGAACTTCTTCAGTGACTTTTAGATACGAATTTTATGAAAATTTCTCAACAGTTAACATAAATTGAATAGTTTGTTTTATTGTTTCCATTATTATAATGGAGTTTATATACTTATTATATCACAATGTTCTTTATCATATTGCTAAAAAAATCAAAACTGTTTTTTATTAGATTTCGATTTCTAGTTGATAATTGTTAAGATTTTATAAACTGTCCCTTTCATTCTGTAATACGTTTGTAAATATAAAACATCTGTTTTTGTAAATAAATATCAAACAAAATCGCCAACATTAACACTGCCATGAGAAACCGAGATTTTACTTCCTAATAATCATAATAAAATGGGCAGTGTTGTTTACTCAGTTGGAAGTTCTTCGTTCTTATTCTGTTTTACGTCGACGCTAGAACGTTTTTCATCAAATCAGAAATATATTAACAATTAAGAAATTTTATGTCTTAATAATAGTTTTAAAAAAGTTCAAGCTGTTAACTATTTATTTTAATCATTTTTACTGCTCTACAAAAATTTGATGTACATAAATTTAATGTATTACAGTATCGAATATCTCATCTTTTATTCTATTAAAATTTTGCAAGGAATAATATTCAAAACGAAACAAAAACAAATTTTTATTTTCATTTTACATTATTTGTGATAAGAAAATCATTAATAATTAAACAGCTACAGTTCTCCAAATATTTAAATTTTAAATTAATTTCTGAAACACGAGAACCAGGGTTTAAATATTTGGCTGGCACACAACGCCCTTTTTTAGCTGACGCAAAATTGATTTTGAGATGTTTTGTTCCTTGGAAATAGAAAAGCTCTCTGATAAATTAAAATAATTTTCCAGTATTTGCTAAGAGGATTTTGCTTAATGCAATAGCTAAAGTTATTTGGTTATTAATGTATTATTTTACAAAATTCTGTAGTAATTTCCAATTATAATTTCTTACTGTTTATTCATTTTCATATTAGTAAGCAAATTAATAAAACTTTTCTCCACTTTACTTCGTCCTACTATAAAGGTGCTGTTAAAGGGGGTTATTTAAACTTCGTTTAAGTAATTTTGTTATGTAGATAGTGGGGCAAAAGTATCGAATATTGAATATAGCAGCGCAATGTTAATTCCATTTAAAAATGTTTTTTTCTTATTTGACAACCAAAAAACAATTGCGTTTGATTTGTTTTGGAAGGAATTTTTTTTGTCATGGGACATGATTCCCATCTCATCTCCTTTTCCGGGCTTAGCGCTGTTTACCGATCTTATATATCCCACTTCGAAAAGGCTAGCAACTCAACATACACACCACACACGTTTATAGACACGTCAGGTTTAATTTATTCCGATGTGCAGAGGATTCGAACCTGCTGCAGTTGAGAATTTAGCTCTAGAGCCTGAGACTCTAACCACTAGACCATTTGCTGGTCCTTTTTATACGGCTGTGAAAATTTTAAATACTTAAAAAGAGAAAAAAATGTCTACTGAATGACATTAAAAGTTTTTACGCTGCCATTTAAAAAGACTGCTGTTAAAGTGCGTTTTTGCTGTTATCTACAAAATGTATGGAAAGGTGGCAAACCAGTGGTAAGCAATTTTTATTGAAAACATTTTGTAATATAATCGATTTTTTATGCTTCTACAATTAATATTCAGTACTTTAACTCCGTAGCTGTAGGTAGAGTTAAAAGGGCATTTGTTAATATTGTTGGTTCTAAAAATTATTCAAGTAAATTTTGTAACAATTTCATTTTTTGAAATTGTTTTACAAGTTTACTTAAGGTACTCGCACACTTGTACATTTTTGTGGCGCAACTTTTTGAGTTGCGCAATAAAAGTGGCACTCCGTGTTCACACACAAGCCAAAAATTGAGCAATGAAGCCATTTTTCGAGTTGCGCAACTCGAAAAGTGTCAACGCTACTTTTTAAAATTGCAGCCTATTTCACACACAAAGCGCAAGTTTTAATTGCGCCACTCGAGCTGCAACATTTGAATTGTTCTTTTCGTGTTCATCGTGGAAGTGAATAGTCGGTTCAATTGCCGATTTCGAATTTGTAGTAAATTAAATTAAATACTTTAAATCAAAATGGACGAGAAGATACATGCTGCTGCTTGCTTAGCACTCGTTATACTTCGAAGAAGACAAAGAAGAAGACGCCAAAACCAAAAAAAGGACTATTTGGGTTAGAGAATGGATTAAAAAACGAGAAGATTATGGAATCGCAAACAATTTATTAAGAGAATTCCGCGAAGGAGATGAAGCTTTCTATAAAAGATTTTTGCGACTGTTTAGTACCGAATTTTACTCTGTCGCGGAATTCGTGTAACTGAACACTCCATAAGCATGGATTTGTTTCTATTAAATTGATTAAACTATGAGTTTCCTCAGATTTCCACTTATTTAGTTATTATTAGCAATGCGTTTTGACATTTTTATTAATATAGGTAAGAAGAAACTAAACGCATCCATAAAGTGACAATACGTCCCGTTTTCAACGGGACAGTACCGTTTTTTAAACCATCGTCCCGGTGTCCCCGAGAAATCACTCGGGACGCTAAAATGTCCCGTTATGAAAAATTAAGCAATACTGTCCGTATTCATTTGTTTGTAAATCGAAATGAAGGCCAATAATGTTTTCATACAGATAACCAAACTATATGATTGCCAGTTCGGTAGTAAGCGTAAGTCTATGGGGCGCCAAGTGTAAAGTGAAAATTTGCTGTGCTTTTCACGGTATTTAAGGCAATTTGTCCCAATATTTATTATACATATATACACACATTTAGATAAATGCTTTTTATTTTAATAAATCCTTGTAGATTTAAATAAATCCTTAAACATTTGGTTTAAATATTCCAACATTTAATAAAGCATTAGAGATTTAATTAAATCTTAAAACATTTACTTTAAATTTTAAACTATTTAGTAACTCTTTATGTATTTATATAAATATTCGCAGATTTAAATGAATTTTTACCGATATAAATAAATCTTTACAGATTTAAATAAATGTTTCAACATTTAATTTTAAGCTATCACATTTAATGTTAATCTGTCGTATTTATTTGACCTTGGTGAGCCCAGCCGACTTAGGACACCAAGACCTTTGCACCGGTAGTAAGGCGCAAGGCATGGTCATGGTGGGAGCGTTCAACGTTTAAACAAAACAGACTGAAAATTACATTCTCAAGGGAATGTTGAGGAAATTTTATTGTATGAATATAAATTATGCAATGTTTATGTTGTTAAATATGTTGTTATTAATGATTGAAACAACATTAATTGTATAAATTCTTGAAATACGGAAAACGTGTTCATAATTACCACCAGTTTAAACGGTCTTGGTCTTCTATGTAGGTTGGGTCTACCAAGGTCAAATAAATATGACAAGTTAACACTAAATATGACAGTTTAAAATGAAATGTTGAAATATTTATTTAAATCTGCAAAGATTTATTTATATCGGTAAAGATTTATTTAAATCTGCGAATATTTATTAAATATTGAAAGATTTAAAACAAATATGTGCAGATTTATCTAAATACATAAAGATTTACTAAATATTTGAAAATTTAAAGTAAATGTTTAAAGATCTATTTAAATCTCTAATGCTTTATTAAATGTTGGAATATTTAAACCAAATGTTTAAGGATTTATTTAAATCTACAACGATTTATTAAAATAAAAAGCATTTAGCTAAATGTGTGTATATAATAAATATTGGGACAAATTGCCTTAAATATCGTGAAATGCTCAGCAAATTTTCACTTTACACTTGGCGCCCCATATAAGTCGACGTTGGAATCTGCTAAGATTGCATTTGGCATTTCGCAGTAGCACAACTCATCTAAAAGCAATGTTAATAACTAAAGGCAATATAAATCAGTCTTGTCAAGAGTTTTATACTTATTTGAAGTCGTCACCTGCCCTATTAAAACAAATTTGTTCTTCAGAGAAATATAAATGAGTTTAAAATATTGATACTAATTTTATATTTTGAATTGATTGTGTGGTAGGCACGTGGTGAAACATTATTAATAAATATTTAACTATTAAAAAATTAATAGATTATTAATAAAATAAAACTCTTGGTAATTGTTTCACAATTTGTGAAACAATTACCAAGAGTTTTATTTTATTAATAATCTATTAATTTTTTAATAGTTAAATATTTAATTTTATATTTGTTTTTCTTTTTTGGTTTATTTGAATGTATAAGGATAACATTAATAAACCAATAAACTTAACGTGTTCTTTAATATTTTATTGACAATAAAACCAATAAAGTGTGTTTCGTACAATATTTTGTGTTTTTATCGATTTTTATTTAATTTTTATTAATTTTTAAAAGAAAAATAAATGGTCACTTTACGCATCCAGTAACCTGCACAATGACAGTGCAGCTGCATACTAGTCTACTAGGAAGTTGCGCCACTTTATTTACCAACATGTTGGTTCAACTTTGTATTGCGCAACATCAGAGCTTTCATCTGTTCACACACGGCAATTTTTCAGTGTATATGCAACTTTGTAAGTGGACTGCAAGTTTGATAATTGCGCAATTTTTAGACTTGCAGAGCTGTTCACAGGTTGCAATTTCCAAATGGCGCAATTTTCCAGGTTGCGCAACTCAAAAAGTGTACAAGTGTGCGAGTACCTTTACCCATTAACAAAGTCTCGCAATGAACAGAATTTTTCCTTTTTATTTTATTTTCTTTATATATAAAAGTTCTAGGTTTACTTCCTTAAATTTTATATTAAATATAAATAAAATACAACAACATTTATTTATTTTAACCTTATACGTATTTCGACATGTTTACATGGCATTAGCAAAGGTAATATTAAAGTATTCTGCTTGATAAACTAAATTCCAGTAAATTCCTAATTGCCACTACACTTATTTTGGTGCTTAAAATGCGTCATATAAATTTTGCACCATAATCTGAATCACCATGTATAAAGAGTGCCCATTTTATCGTGTAACGCTTAGACTTTTTTGGACTAGGCAACACACGTTGCATGCCATATGACGCTTTACAATTAAAACGTAACTTATAAAGGAGAACAACAGTTTGCTGGGGTTATAGCCCACTGTACATATTTTAAATAGTAGAAAACGTCAAACGACAGTGCTTTTTTTATCAACAGCAAACTTACGTTTTCATTAAACAAACACCGTCACTCAACTGTTACCACCCTGTATACATATTTTACTATGCTTTTTTAGATAGAAAAATCAAATGTTTGTAGTTTTTACTTCGCTTTTGAAATACATATTTATGACAACAAAATATTGCTAGTGTCGGTCATATGAGTCCCTAAGTTTTAATTGCTTCCAATAGTAAATTTCGGCTACTAAGTAGCCATCGTCAGTAGCAAAAATCAACTCGGGACATGGACGACAGAGTCTAGGATGATGTGCAGTTTGGCTTTTTCAAAGATTATACAATTGAACAATTTATAATATCTAAGGTAATGCATATTTGCGTAAAATAATATAAAGTAATGTTCCAAAACAGAATAAGACTTTAAACATATTTTTCAAAAGCGTTAAACTGTTCCCCGACTTTAAAGTTTAGTTTTTCGTCGAAGGCTCAAGATTGATTTTTTTCGTCATCTCCTGCTTAACTATTTGCCATTTACTTGAAGTTTCACCAATAGTACTGTGCCTTGTTAAGTGGGCTAACAATTGATTGAACACCTCCCCCCCCCCTTCTCCTGAGTTTATTAAACGGACCCCCTAAAACATTGACAATTAACAGCTTAATTTTGATGAATCTGATTGAGGGTTCATTACGAATTTTAAATAATATATCAATAAGTTCTAGCTTGCTTTTGTTGAAGTTCACATTAATATATTGCAAATAGAACAATTATTAACTTCAATAGCTTTTTATTTTAGCCTTATAAGTGTTTCCATATGTCATTACCGTTATTTTTCCTTTGATAATGACATGCATGTCGAAATATGTATAAAACTAAAATAAACCTGTTGAAGTCAGTAATTGTTTTATATGCAATAAATTAACTAACATAATTGGAAAAAATATTTCAATTTAAAAAACAAATGGCGGAGAATTAATGGTATGTATGTTTCTATTTTTTTTTTAGTTTTGGCTTTTTGTGTTGGTGGCTGTGATGATATCAGTTGTCCCCTAATATAATTTTAAAAGGTAAATTTTACCTGTAGTGAAAATTTAGTTCTTATGACAAATTTCAATTTTAGTTGTGAAAAAATACCATCTAATCTATTAAGTGTTAATTTGCTGTGGCAATTTGGTTTAATTTTAAATTAATAAAAAGTAGTATTTTTAAAACAATTACATATTGCTTAATAAAACAGCAATCCCCTACTTTGCAGCTGGAAAAATGAAAAGTTGTTTCAGTTTTGGGAAGTTTTTGGCGAGTGGTAAATTTTGTTATCAAAAATAAACGTTAAAGTTATAAGAGTACGACTTCTGAGAAAAGAAAAGAATGCAAAGAATAAATAAAATATAATCGCTGTTATTGAATTTTTTAAATACTTTTACATAACATTTGCTAAAAGATCTTTATGTAATCGCGCTATGGTACCACGAAGTACTGAAACTTGCCGCAAACACCCATGACGTTGTTACCATATCGGTACAGGTGTCTATTTTAAACCTTCAAGCGCACTCCCCCTATTGCCAATGCCAAGAACCAACCACTAAATTACAGCAGAAGAATAGAATCGATACTCGACCGTACTGACACCATACTGTAATATTCTTACGTCTGAAAATTGTACCTGCTGCAGTGCTGCCAACGACCTTTAAGTTAGCGTGCGCACAACAAAATGCGCACCGAAAAAGCGTCAATTAACAAAAATCAATAAACATGGCGGTTTGTGTGTTCGTGTGTCGTTAACATTCAGATGTTTTTTGAAAATCCGGTAAGTTTATTTTAGATTGTCGTTTGTTTTAGGTTGTTTAGTACGCTGTTCGTTTATCTAGGCTTGGTTTCATTAATTTTTAGCGCTGTTATGACGCCCTAAGGGTTTAATTTTGTGACATATTCAAACGTGACAGCCGCATGTGGGCGTTATCTGTCAAAACTTTTCTACTAACAATATAAATTACGCATATGTCTATTTGTATTCGGGACAATAAAACTAGATTTTAAATTGTTGTATAATTAAGGGTATCATGAATGGTTTGAGTCATGCGTTGAGCAAGTATTTGTTAGATTTTTTGAATATTTCCAAACAATTACGATTGATATACCTACCTATATAAATTTGCAGGTTAAATTGACATAACTATTTAATGAGTGTTTATGTTTTGACCAACTCGTAAAGTGTAAAGAATAATCCGATTCATAAATATTTTGCTTATCAGCGGAATGTAAGCTTGTAATATTTATTTCAATTAGAAATACGAGCTTGTAGCTCGGCATGAAATTGCCTGGGAACCTCCCTAAACTTCTGTTAGGCATTACAGTACGTTACCCTTATAACGTACACAATTTAGGAATCCCCGGGAATCCCTGCCTTATGCTACAATAATAATTGTTTATGGGTTTATAGGTACTTCGGTTATAATGAACCTAATTTTAAAGCTGGCTATAACCACTTACACTAGTTTGTATGAGATTTTTGAAAAACTGACCCAAAACATCCAGGATAGTGTCAAGATAGTGTTGCGTACATGTGGATAGGGAACCTCCCTAAACTTCTGCCAGGCACTACGGTAACCCGGTTACTACGTAAACTACGGGTATCGTGCATAGTTCGTATAACGTACACAATTTAGGAATCCCCTGCCCTGTTGTAACTACAATAATAATTGTTTTTTGTTTATAATGCACTTTCGTTATAATGAACCATTTTTATAAAAATCATCGATGTTCGTCATTGCGCTGTATTTTGTCCAGAATAATGTCGCCACAGATTTACGTATACTTTTACTAAATACACGACTGCAGCTTCTGAAGAAACAAATAGGTGAAGCTTGTCAACCATTTTCTAGGAGGTCTAAATTTCAAATAAAAACGCAATCAAATTTACCATTGTTTTTGTAAGAATCGCATGTTTTTAAAACTTAACTTAAAATACTGCAAAGTGTTCCCATTAATAATGAACTTCAACGAAGTAAAACCCCTTTTATTTGGATAGTCGTTTGTTTAATTAGTTTTAGTTTACATTAAAAATTAGTCCCACTTATTTTGAATATACACGATGGCCCATGTAAGTATAATTCTCCCTCCTCTTTTTTGCTAGCCGTTTGTCAAATTGATTTAGTCAATAATAAAACCTACTCCCATTTATTTTGAATATACAGGGTGGGCTATCTAAATGTTACCCTCTTTCATTTGACTGGCCGTTTGTTTGATTAATTTTACCCTAATGAAGGCTACTCCCACTAATTTTGAATATACAGGGCTACTTATCTCAGCGTAACCCTCCTTTTATATGGCTAGCCGTTTGTCAAATTGATTTAGTCCATAATAAAAATTACTCCCACTTATTTTAAATATACATGGTGAGCTATCTTAGTGTACTCCCTCCCCCCTTATTTGGCTGGTCCTTTGTTAATATAATTTTTGTTTCAACCAATAGTTACTTCCACTTATTTGAAAAAACATGGTGAGCTGTCCTAGTCTAACCTCTCCGTTTATTTGGCTAGTCGTTTGTTAAATTAATTTTTGTCTCTAATAAAAGTTACTGCCACTAATCTGTCTATCTATACAAAATCCGTAACTGTCTTACCATAACACGATTTACTGCTTTGAACGAATGTTTATGCCGCAGTCACGTAGGGCGGTGTTTGTTAGTAGCGGCTTCATAATTTGTTTATCACGAATTGTGCGAGGTCGGCCGTGTTTTGGTAATACATTTTATAAACTTTAAAATTTAACTAAGCTTTAAACTAGGGATGCACCGAATAGTGATTTTGACCACTGGCCGAATTCCGAATATTGGACCAGTCTCTCAAGGCCTTATACCGAATATTTGGCCAACTATTCAGCGAATATTCGGTCAACTATTCGGCGAATATTTGGCAAACTATTCAGCTAAGTTTTCGGCTACAAAGCCGAATCAAATATTTGGCCAACTATTAGGGTAGTGCCGAATACATATTACCTAACTCGGGCTGGTTATTCGACCATGTGCCGAATACTTAGTGGTAATAAATGTGTGGGTTAATTGCTTTACATAAGCGTCCAATTTGGCTGCCGTCGTTATAGTTTTGTTTTAATGTATTTTAATCTTAGTTATAGCGTCAAAATTGAAAAAAAAATGCTATTTAGTATTGTTTTCAAATAGTACACAAAATACCGACTATTCGACAGACTCGAAAAACTATTCGGCTTGTCCGAATATTCAGCAAGCTCCAAAATATGGCCGAATATTTGGCCAATTATTCGGTGCACCGAATACTCGGTGCATCCCCACTTTAAACCAAGAAATTTCGACGTATATAACGTCTCTATGTTTGTTTCTAATACTAACTAAGCGGGCCTTACAGGACCATCGATTATTATTTGGCTAGTTTTTTTTAATTTGTTTTTTTATCCATAATACAAATTACTACTACTTATTTCGAATATACAGGGTGGGCTGTCTTAGTGGTAACTCCTTTTTTATTTGTCCAGCCGTTGGTTGAATAATTTTCGGTCCCTAAAATAAGTTACTCTCTCTAATTTTGAATGTCTCTATGTCCCCTTTATTTGTTAAGTTGTTAGTCAAGTTAATTTTTGTCTTTGGTAAAATTTACTTCCACTCATTTTGAATATACACCCCTCTCGTATTTGCCTATTCATTTATCAAAGTGATTTTTGCCATGAATAAAATTTGTCTTCATTTTTTCCTACTTTACGTCAAATTTTTTTAATAATATGCCAAAAACGTGTTTTTTATATTCTAATTACAGCTTGGTTTGACCTAGTTTTGACGGTTTTTCCTAGCATTAATTTTTTTTTGTTAAAGAATGGCAAAAATCTCGTATCATTATGGATTGGAAACATATAGGCAATGTAAGAAAACACTTACCTTGCAAGATAAACAAAAACTATATCGTATAATAGTTCACGTGGTGTTCAATATTTAGGAAAATATCAATTCGATATGTCGTTTTCAGAATAACTTCGATGACTCACCCTGTATAGCTAGCTCACTACAACCGTACATGTATGTAATGGCACATTCAGTACTGTTGTTGCAAATGTTTTGTATGTCAATAATCTTATTTTACTACAATGGACAATAAAATTCTGTATCGGCGACTGGTAGGAATTGATGACGTAGAAACATTTCTGTATTAATTAAACAAGTGCAAGGTACAAATTTTGAATGTATGTATATAATAAACGTGAGAACTGTATATTGTAAATAATGTTGTTTGTTGCATTAAACACATATACGTATTTAGCGTTTTGTATTCGATTGTAATTTGATTATCGAAATATCTCGCGAAGTCTCGAGAGGTTACAGACAATTTTTCGATTGATTTTATGTTTTTAAAAATGTTCGATTTTGTCCATTTGGGGCGTTGAAACCTCCTTGCAGTAGGCAAGTACAAATGCCCAATGCAGATAGATGGTACGATGATACCACCAGTCGTGGTACAGGGTTCCCACTGACCCTGGATAACCTGGAAGTCATGGAAAAGTCAGGGAATTAAAATTTTAACCTGGAAGTCATGGATTTTATGCAAAATTTGGCAAAAGTCTTGATTTTTCTCTTGATTTACAGTGAAAAACCAGTAGTGTTAACATAATTTATAAATATTAAAAATTTTCCGATCGAATTTTTAATACTGTTTGTTTTGCCGCTTATAAAACAATTGCTGCTAAAGGTTTTTAAAATATCATTGAGGTACTTTTTTTATTCTTGTTAAATTCCAAGGAACGTAATATGGCTTATGATTAGGTGCAAGTGAGACCGCCACACACTGTCTTGTGAATTGATAAAAAAACGCATAAACGTGATTATTTTTGCGTCTCCAAGTTTATTGATTTTTTTTGTCGAGAGTCATGGGTAAGTATGATTTTTGGTGGTGGATATCCTGGAAAAGTCATGGATTCTAATACTTGATAGTTAGTGGGAACCCTGTGGTATTATGATGTGAATACATAAATGGAGACAGAATTTCTGGAATGTGACTGCATGAAGACGACCTACGCGCAAGCACAACGAGAGAACAATGTTTTAACTTGAGCATTACTATTTATTTTTCGTGGTCATTTCAACGCAAAAAAAGGTATTCACTTTCACGGTTTATAGAAATATCACTCAATTTTTACCGTATAGAAACATCCGAACGATTTTATCCGAATGTATCATTCTATTATTAAACGATTTCGAATGACAATCGTTCCATTATGAAAATCATTCGATAATGCGTATCACTATTCAATCAATGAGAGTTGGTCACCCTTGATGACATTTGCGCTCAATGAAGTTTCGCAGAAGATTACAACCAGAGGCTTTATAAATTAAACTTTGTTTCTTTTCGCAAATACATACTAAAATTTTTATAAAGAAAATTTTTTCAGGTGAACTACGCTATAACTTACAGCGAGTAGGTGGGTAGTGGCGCTTGTGATTCCTATTTCTGTAACCTAACGATATAGGCAGATACGCATATCATTTCCATTTCATTGTGTTTGTGAACTGAATACAAGATTTCCTCCTCTTCCGCTACATGTTTAGCTCATAATTTGCGTATTTGATTATACAAGAAAGTGCATACAAGCAAACGATGTTAAGCACGAGCAACTTTGGAAAAATCTAGGCAAAAAAATACGAGACAGGTGGAGGTCCTGTTGCATATACCGTAACGTCAGACAAACAGCTATGTTGTGGTTTATTTCAGTTACATTTACAGATTATGTAAATTGTAAAAGTGTGCGCAACCAAGTGGAAGCAATGGAGAGACTTTTTGAAGTGATAGCGTGTATTATGCACTGTGTTAGGTCCGGCTCCGTGGCCAACTGCATTCCATACGTTCCAGTCCATGTCACCGGTCCCGTTTAAATGCACCGTCAACAAGACAGACACCATTCTAAGCTGTCTCTCCTCCAATGGTCTGTAATTATGGTTTATTGATTCAATAAATTCGCTATTTTTAACCCAGATAACTGTATCGAAACAATTGGACTTCGGGTTGCTTCTACAAGACTTGAAGTCAATTCGAATATGCATCCTTGATTGGTTTATGAATGTAAGAGGTCAAATGTTTCGAGTGGTTTTCCCACTTCAATAGACTGTGAAATTTCACTTTTATATGCTAATGCGAAGGGAAGTACAATGATCAAAATTAGTCAACTGTGGGAGTTTACAGTATACAGTAAAGTATCCACAATTTTTTTTAAACGCGTTTAAGTAACACAAAAAAAACCTTTACATAAGAATTAAAATCTAGTTTTACTACCGTACACAGCGTGTTTCTGAAATGTCTTTTGTAAAATGAAAGGTGAATTCTTTGGCCATAGATTATTATCGAATCCAATCTGAAATCTTTGCCATTATTCGTTCCTAGTGCGAATTTCCGTCGTATGCACACATTTTTTTTAAATAGTAGTGTAGTGTATTTAGGTCCGGTGATCGTGGTGGCTATGTCAGAAGTTTGTCACGGCCTACGCTTCTGTTGGGAAATGGAAACGCCCTGTATATTTTACGACTGGATGACTATGGTTAGGCGTGCTCACCAAATCAAATAGTTATTGATTTCCAAACTAACCCGAATAAACTAAAAACCCATATCTGCTTCTACTCTGCTTGATGTTCTTCTGTAATATAATTATTCCGTACGTAATGGACAGTTTGAATTGGGCCAGCAAATATAATTGACTAACCTTCATACAATATTTGGATGATACTGAAAATTGATTTTGGGAGACTTCGTTTATTTTAGAAATTATAGAATCGATGTAGAATATTTCTTTTATTATGTTTATGATAAAAACATAAAAATGCGTGTTTTGGGTTGTTAGTTTCTCTTTGAAGTTGCAATTGCGAAGATGTTTGATGTTGCTAATAAAACGACCATTTCCAGTTAGTCAACGATAAAATACAAGCTACATCTTGAATTTTTTTTTTAAATAGAAAGGGGGGTCGAGTGACACCTCATTGGAAAGGTCTTTTAATTCTGCGTCTGATCCTAAAGTTTCAAAGAAAAATATTCTGCTATAACAAAATGACAATGTTTGAAGATGAAGAAGGCTATTTAAAAAAAACTAAGAATTAAAGCTTAAATTAATTAAATTAAGTGTTCGAAATGTTTACTATTCACTTCTTGGCACATAAACTGTCGGTTAGGAAATTCCTGCCTTACATTTTCATAAGTTTCTGGAGTGATAATTCTGCAAACTTCTGTAATGTGTTGCTCCAGTTCATCAATTGTTTCTGGACGGGTTCTGTACATTTTCGATTTCAGATACTCCCATACAAAAAATCTAAGAAAGTTAAATCTTGGGAGTGAGCCGGCTATTCTACAGGCCCCCGCCTAACAATCGATCTGCCAAAAAAATGTCCGTTGAGAAAGTAAGAACCAGGCCTATAATAATGAGGCGGCGCACCGTCTTGTTGGAACATAACGTTTT
This sequence comes from Ctenicera cuprea, assembly GCA_958336395.1. Lineage (NCBI taxonomy): Eukaryota > Metazoa > Arthropoda > Insecta > Coleoptera > Elateridae > Ctenicera > Ctenicera cuprea. The sequence goes on along the minus strand of OY284487.1, from coordinate 3,810,924 downwards.
AAATATTATTTCAAGCCACCTGAGATATTTCTGGGAAAATTTAGTCCTGCAAATGAAAAAGTGGATTACTGGATAAGAAAATCAAAACAATTTTGAACTGAGTGAGTCCATTGGTTTACAATCCGCCATTTTGTTATGGTTCAATATTTTTCTTTGAAATTCTAGGATCAAACGCAGAACTAAAAGACCTTTCAAATGAGGTGTCACTCGACCCTGGATAAGAAAATCAAAACAATTTTGAATTGAATGAGTCCATTGGTTTAAAATCCGCCATTTTGTTACGGCTGAATATTTTTCTTTGAAACTCTAGGATCAGACGCAGAATTAAAAGACCTTTTAAATGAGGTGTCACTCGACCCCCCTTTCTATTTAAAAAAAAATTCAAAATGGCGCACAGTCGCCATTTTGAATGATACAAAATTTTAATATAGTCTGAAAAGTAGTATTTAATTTCCCATTACAGCACACCAAATTTTGTAGAAAAATATCAACTCGTTCAAAAGTTAGTTGGGGCGGGGGGGTTACTTTATGGACACAGTGTATAGAAGGGAATGCATGTTCGATTTAAAAAAAATTATAGAATGTACCACAGAAAAATGAGCGTGCTGTGATATATAGTTTTGAAAATGTCAAAATGTGGGGGGTCGGGACTAGTCACAGGCAGGGATGTGAACCGAAATGGTACCTGAAACGGAAAGAAATTTCCTAGGAACGGTAACGGAAACGATAACGCTATTAAAAATATTGGTACCGAAACGGAAACGAGATTTTTTTCTGGAAATAACGGTATTTTTCGTTACTCTGTGAGAAGTGCAAGTTCTGTTGAGTGTTTGCTTGAAATGAATGTTTTTCCTTTCCCATATTTCATATGGAAAGTTATGATTTCATGCAAATTTATGAATTTCAAATTTTAACGGAAGTCTGTTTGTGGGTGCGTGCATGGGTGCGTTTGTTTCTGAAAATTGTAAATATTCAAAATTTTGGAAGGTTTCAAAAAATTATTCGTCAAAAACTGCCCACGGCATATTTTTATTACCTTTGTGAGCCGATAGAGCTTGCAGTGAACTACAAATCTGTTTTTTGCTAAACTCCCAAATTTTACTATGACGCCCTCCAGGAATCTTTGAAAATTTTGAAATTGATTAATGATTTATTCAAAATCCCAAACGCCAACTGTTATAAACTTCAAACAGTTCAATAGACTATTTAAAGTAGTTTATTTTTGTATATTATGAAAATTTTTTATTTTTGAAAATTTTTAGAAACTTTGAAAATGAAAGAAAATTTTTGAAATATTAATAAGTTTTAGAATTTTTTTTTTAATTTTTACGTTACGTATTTGTTTTTAGTATTTGTTAATTGTAAACAATATTTATCTATTCGTTAAAATCTAAAATCGATTTCATAATTTGATTGTACAATTAAACTGTTCAGATAAACGACCAACGTGAAACCTTCCAGAGGTGTTTTCTAAATGGGGGGTTGCTACTATTGTCATTTAACATGTTCATGTCGATTTTGTAAAAACAAGAGATTGATTGCGCAGATCATCTATTTGATATGCGTAGAATACGAATCTGAGCTTTTTTTCCAGCGTCTTTATATTGAAATAGAGCACCCCTCTTCCCCCTCCATATTTTTCAAAGTAGTTATCTGGTTTTATATCTACATTTTGTAGTTGCAAACAATGTTTATTCGCTGAAAACTGAAATTATTTCCTTTACATATTGTTACACCTTCCAGAATTGACCTCTTTTTTTTTACATTAACGCAATTCCACTCTTACTAAAGTTTTTACGGTTCTATATTACATTTTCGAATATAACTTAAGCTTAAGAAGCTAGAAGCTGCTAACCTTGAATTTTTATTGTTGGGAGGATGCATCTGATTGAAGACCGGAGTTTTTCGACAATATGGCGTTTAATAGCTTCAAGATAATGGAATAAACTTGTAATCAAAAAGTTCCGTACTTTTTATTTAATTTCGTGCATAAAATTCGCCGGTATCGCTTTTTTTTACTAATACTTTATAGTTAATGTTTGACTCAATACTAACTGCAGACATTCTTTGTAACAAGAAAACCTACAATATTTATTATAAATTATAATTTTTCTAGCCATATATTTCCATATTCGACACACTAAAATTTGAATTTATTAATAACATTGACATTCAGTTTTGTTATTTAATTTTTTTTAAGAGAGAAAATTGCTTGCAGCGTGTCCACTTAGCAACCCACCGGGCCCGTGTTCGAGTCCTGGTCTTATCATGGGTATTTGTCCGCTTGTGCGTGACGGAAAAGCTTCATAACTGCAGCAGTTGCCGGTAGTGCATGCCTATTAAAAAACAAAAAAAAAGGGAAAGATAATTTGCAAGCATTTCAGTACGTAATAGACTGAATTTGCTTTACATGCTATGAGCACTTTCTAACGCAATTATTTTTTTTCACAATTAAACCGTCATTATGCAAGGCAGACCTTGGGATTTTAAACAAGGTCGTCTGCTTTATTTTTAACTTTGACTATCATGATATTTTCTATAACGGTGTTTCACTAATCCAACCAATTCAGTGGTAAATTCGTGAATTTGAAAGAATTTCCATTATGTGGTCCATCCAAGCATCGCTAATCTCGTTTCGAAATTGGTTTAAAAATTTACCACTTAACCTTTTCATTTCAACCGATATCATTCTTGTTCAGCTTCGTACAATTTCATTTCACACGTGTCAATTTTTTCTAGGGTTGAATTTTCTTCCAACTGGATAAAGCTCCGATGCGGAATACTAATCGGCTTTCCAGAGTTTGCTTTAGTCTTTTTTAGATACTTTTATATCGTGTTGCTATGCGCTAGTTTATAAACTAGGTACAGACATGAGAATAAACCCAGCGTCCCGGCGCCTGCGGAGGAGGTGCTGTTGTTAGGGGGAGGTATTGACGCAGAGGTTACTGACAAGGTTGTCTAGTGTAACGATTGCAATGGCAATTGATATCTATTTTTAGTTATTATGTTTTTTATTTATTGAAATATATTGCACCTGAAACTGTTGGAAACGTACGCTTGTGTGCAAAACATTTGGTTCGAAATAGTGCTACCCTATTTGGAAAAGCATGGAAAAAGTTTCATTGCGATCCGAAACTTTTGTTTAAGTTTTATACAGCATGATTAATAAAATGTTAGACAAGGCTTGGTAATAAAAAAAATCAGTGGCTAAGCTTATTTGGCACACTTACAATTAATAATAGTACTAAACTTGAATTGTTGAGTTTTGGCAAAAATTACTTGAAATTGCGTTCGTTGCAGCTGACTTCTGCAGCATTATTAAAAACACCGTATACTTACACGCACAGCGAACGATGTGGCAGGCAGGTTATCGATTGGTTGCAAAAGAGCTGTTGACAAGGTAAGGCAGCATTTGGATGACGATCCAACAAAATCATCGAGAATGCTTTTGCGGGAAGTAGGATTACCTTAACGATGAATTTCTCGAGTTTTATTCAGATGAGGCTTAATCATTCATTCATTGTGGGTATATAAATTAAATACAATTTTCAATCATTTTTAATATTTACAAAATTTTCAAATAATTTAAAAAATTTTCAAAATTGTTAAAATATTGTAATATTTTCAAAATTTCTTTAAATTCGAATAAGATCGCATGGCGGTTACCCGGCAGCTTTTTTTTTATTCGTTATTATTGAGAGCTACTGGAACAGTATTGTGAACAATCAACTGCACGAATATGAGTTGCACCACTCACACGGTCAGACAAACCTTGCATTGTTTACAAACATTTTGGATGATCGTTTAATTAGTAAAAGGTTATGGCCTCCAAGATCTCCAGAGCACGAGGAGAGGCTGGAAAATTTAATTATTTTTGAATTTGACTCAAGTTTAATTGCACAACATAATTTTGGTCTTACTGATTTAATAAACACGTTTTTAATCAGTATTGCGTTGGTACAACAGTTTAATATTACTCTTCAAATACATTTTTAATTTTTACTCCTACTACCATTACTCTGCAGAATGTGCGTGGTATGTGATCTAACAAAAATTTCGCAATCCTATAATCGGTTTGGTTTGGGAAAACCTCCGTTTTGTTTTGCTTTCAATTTTACTCACATTTGTTTACTTTAGTCAAACTCGAGGATCCACTTATTTACTTTATTTTTATTTATTTATGTTGTAAGCAAGCTCTGTATCGAGTTCTTTTTTGGTGTATTTTGCAAACTGGGTGTTTTCGTTTGTTCTTTCATTTGGTGTCATATTGAGTAAGTACAAAATCAAAATAGGTCTATCTAAAATGGATGAAGCTTGGGGCGACACACTTTTTATTACTACCTTCCTCGCTATACAGAAGCATAACTAAAGGAAGCTATTGTGATCGTCAAAATTGCGAAAGTTGAGAATTTGACGGATTTGGACGTGTTTTACTTCAATATAGACGCCCCCGAAGAGGGAGTTTAGATTTGTATTCTACGCATGTCGAATAGCTGATCTGCGCAAACGCTATTTTTCTACCAGCCCCCGGTCACTCCCACTATTTTTTTTTAATTTACGAGTTTTGACTTTAAAGTCGGTTTGAACATTTTAAATCAAAATGATAATAGGAACAACCTTTCATCGAAAAAAGACATGAAGGGTTTTCTTTTGATCATTTACGCGAACAGTTTAATTAAGTAATTGCCAATTTTTTGCAAAATTGATTTTCAGCTTTCAGCAACCAATTACAAAATACCAGATATCATAAACCTAGATAATTACTTGACGAATAAATATCGTTTGCAATTATATAAATTGCTAAAACTCAAAAAATTTAAAATTTTTCGAATTGAAACTTTCAAAAATTCCTATTTAAAATTGTAAAAATATATTTTAATTTTACTAACTATAACTACTAGTTTTTCACAAAATTATACGCTCATAAACATATCTTAAAAATAATCAGGCATTTTTTAAAACATAATTTGTGGAGCAAAAAAAACATTCATACCAAACTAATTTTAACCATCAAAACTACTTTAATTCCACGAATTAATTAATTCTTTTCCAGATTCTTTGCTGAAATAATCTCTTACACTTATAACGATCCATTGTGTTTCAGTTTGACAAATTTCCATAACGCAATTAACAAATCTTTTTTAAATTCCTCACGTTTCAAGCACAACTTTGCGTAATACACACATATGTAAGAATTTCGGGGGCGGCTAAGAACGTCATGTTTGCTCCATTTAATTTTTAGATGATGATAAATGCAGGCGTCACTTGCATAATGTATGAACCTTGATTTTTCTCCATTTTGTTGTATTGAAGCAGGACAAACAAGATCAAATACTTGTACAAATATAGAGCAAAAATTGGGGGCGGTATATATATATATATATATTTGCGAGTAAATAATTCTACATAAAATTTTCAATACATCCATGATTTACATAAAATTATTCAGTACATCATTGCTGACGTTTCTCGCATGCCCTTTTCCATACCTCTCGGTCCCTCCAATCATCTTCATTTAATCCTCTATTTTCCATAGCTTCTGTCACGCCTTGCATCCATGTTGTTTTTGGTCGCCCACGCTTTCTTCTTCTGTTTGGGATCCATTCTAGCATCTTCTTTGGCCATCTTTCATCTGGCATTCTCTTTAAGTGACCATACCATTTCAGTTTTTTTCGTTTTTTTTCGTTTGGAGGCGGTATTAAAATTTATTTATAGATATCCAATTAAATCCTTATTGATTTTGTTGTTTTTGTTACATAAAAACAGAACGCTTTATTATATATGGATAAAAACACTAAAGTGGTGTTATTAAACAAGGCTTATTATTAATATTATAATAATGAAACGAGTTGAGTAACGTGCAAATTACACGTTCTCATGACTATGAGACACGTTTTTTCACACAATCTTAACATGCACAAACAATGTCGAACTCTCAGAATGGCATTTCAATCGGTAAAAGTTATTATTAACGAAACTGATTATAATGAGCTTTATTTCCGTCTGGTGCCCTTCTATTTTTCCCTAACGTTAATTGTAAGCGTTAGTAAACAAAACTTAAATCGATTCTATAAAGTTTCTAAGTTGGCTATTGAAAGACTTATTAAGTCGACCAATAACGAAGTACATAGTTTCGCAAGCATTGTGCGAGGGTTGTTCTGATTAGCAAAAAGTGGTTGGCAACCACAACTCACTTCGCAATTTGGTCACTAGCAGCTCTAGTTAGCATTCAGGCACCGGTTGAATATTACTCTCGTCATTAGCAAGCTCCAACGGAACTAATTTAATAGATTTAATGAGAATTTCCGAGAAAAATCCAAAATTAATTAAAACTAAAACTGAAATTGGCGGATTTCGCTAACAGAATTTAATGACAAGTATGAAGCTAGTTTTGATTGTGACACGCCTTGGAATTTTTGTTACAAAGAAAAGTTTGTAATGTGTAACTAGCAAAACCAGCGGGCTACGCCTCCTGTTTTTTTGTCGTAGAAGGATAAAACCAGGGTATGAGAATAATTGATTTATAAAAAACAATGAAGAATCGATTTTTTACTTTAATGGTTAATTAATTTTTTGATTTTAATTGATTGTTTTTAAATTTAAATCGGTTTTTATTATTTTCTTAATTAACATTGATTATTTACAATTTAAGTAATATTCTTTTTCTATTTCGCTAATAGATGATGAATAACAAACATTTTCTGCCAGTGCTGCATTTTAATTTTTTAATGAGATTGGTTACAGACGGATTAACAGTTCAAAGTAAGAATGAAAAGTTTAAATGAGTTAACTCGAGTCAGTTAAAGATTTCAATCCATAATCTCTTTTATCCTGTCGTCATGTGGTGTCTGTAGAGTGTGCATTTCTAAGTTTTGTACTTGATATGAAAGTATTAATTTTAGTCGAGGTATGCTTGATATTATAACCTACTTGATTTAAATCGCGATTTAAACCAAGTGATTTATTTTAAAACAAATCATGATTTAAATGACAGTTTTAAAAACAGTAAAGCTTTTAATTTTTTAAGTTTTTAAAATTGTCAATATTTTCAATAATGTTCATATAATTCAAAAACATGTGCAATTTTCAAACCTCTTTTTTTATTTTTACGGATATACATGTTTTCAGACCTCCAGAAACATAAAAATTAGTTTTCTCTGCCTGTGGGTGGGTGGGTATGTTGTGTGTGTTGCATCATAACTCCCGAAGGGATAGTCCGATTTTAATGAGCTTTAGCCTCGAAAGTAGAACCATTTGGGGTATAAATTTCGCTAATCTAAATATTATTAAATAAATCTTATGCACATTTAATGTTTAGGCTATTTTATTTAAAGAAAGTCAGTTTTCAACTAGTAGAGGGAGCGATTGCCCCAAATAAAATGCTGCCTTATAGCAGTTGAACTATAAAAGAGAAATTATGCTTAGTTTTTTAGTGCTCTGTCTTTGCGTCCTTGAATTGCTGCGAATATTTTGCAAATTACAGTGTTAAGTGCAGCACTGCATCGCAATGGTTATGTGTAAAATGGTTGTAAAAGTCAGGAGTTATGAGTACAAAATGTTGCTAGGGACGAATTATCCGAGAGGTTATGGGTAAAGCTGACCAAAATGGTGATTGTTTTAAAACAGTTGTAATAGAAAACAGATCAATTTTGTGTAACTGTCTAATTTTTCTAAGTAATTACATTGTTACCACTTTTCTCCTTTAATCTTCCACCGTTTTTCATCGACCTTGGTTTGTTCCGGTGTGACATTTTTCACGTCGTACAAATACGATGATTAAATAAAACCGCGATAATTAAAAAGGAAATGCAGTAATGTTATAAAACCGTTCGTTATCCAAACAATTTACTAAAGAACGTCTGTGCTATAATCAAATGGAACGATCCATAATGAGAAAACCGGACGGAGAATTGAATTAAGTTTGACACTACAACATATTGGATATTGATTTGCGGCCCCTAGAAATGACAAACCGATACCACAACAGCTGCATTTGACGGCTTCCTGATGGTTTAAGAAACTATACAATATCCGTCAAGACTATTCGCAGTATTGGCAAAAATATTTACTCGAAGAAGTACTACCGCGAAAAGCTAAAAATTCCGCTTCTTAAACAGCTATGGAGCTTTTTTTTTGTTCAAACCGAAAAGAACATTATCAGAATTGGAAATTACTTGCTTGCTCGCCTTAAACGATTTCCGACATCGCTTATTTTTGTAAAAAGGGAAAGAATGCAGAGAATAGTTGTCAAGATTAATGGGCCGAAGACATAGTAGAAAAGGAAGAGATTCCCACAAAAGCAAGAATATTTGCACAGGAATCAAAAGGGATCACGCGCTCAGATTTTAGACACGATTACATCAAATCCATTTACATTTTTGTTATATAGACCAACAAGGTACTTATCTTAATATTTTCTTTATGCCTACTTTTTTTGCTGGCATAAAATAAATTGCAAGCTATTACGAACCTTTCATTTTATATCGTACATGGAACCATTACCTATCCATATACGTCCTTGACAACTTTTCAATGATCAATAAAAAAAGGTTACCCAACAACAATGTGTATGAATGTGCAACATAATATTAAACTTAATAATTATTAGCTAGAAAACACCTAAGATAATAATTATCATTAAATTTAATTACACCTGACGCTTGATTTGTTAAATTATTGGAAGAATGAACATGAATGCAAGCAGAAATGATAGAAAAATATTGTATGGGGTATTATGATGTGTAAATTGTTCTTTACATGATACTCTAATGCGAAAACAATATAGAATTAGTAATTTTAGTACAACCATAACATATAATTATGTAAAGGACTATAATTAAGTAAATTGAAACATTTTCTGTACAGTTGCAAGCAACGTAAATTTTTAATTATGAGGCTTGAAAAGTAAATTACTAGGGACAAACGCTATGTAACCTTAACTGTTGAGTCGTCTATAAATACTAAAAATTATACACTAATAATGTGTTCATCAGAAAGACGTTCTAAAGTTTAGTGACTTTTTCAGTGGAAATCGATTATAACTAAAAAGCGGAACCCGTGGGCTATTCCTCGTCCCTTTTTATCTTCATCGCTATACAAAGTATAGCTGTAGAGGTAGGTATTGTGATCCTCATGTTGGATTTGGAGCAAATGCGTTCATTTAGCGATTTTTTTTGCTTTGACTAATAAGCATGGCTGTGTGTGTGTCTGTCTGTAGACACTTTACAGCCCAGCCGCCTTAACGCAGAAAACCCAAATTTGGCTCAAAAGATTAGTATTTTCACTAGGACGAATCCGCAAGAAAATGAGGTTGGTCCGCCAAAATAGGGAGGGGCGGGGGAGGGGTGCTCCATTTTAAAATAGACGCGCACAATAAAGAACTTTAAATTCGTATTCTACGCATTTCAAATAGCCGATCTGCGCAAACGCGATCTCCATGTCACCCCATTGCCTCCCACCATCTTTTTTAATTTTTTTTAAATTACGAATTTCGGCTTTCAAAATTGGTATGAGCATGTTAAATGACAATAGGAACAATTTTCTATTGAGAAAACACTACTGAGAGGTTTTCTTTTGGTTATTTTAAATTAAGTAATCCCCCCCAAAAAAACAGCATCGCCAAATTATGAAACAATTTTTGGGATTTCAAGGGATAAACATTGGTTGGAACTAAACAAACATATAATATCATAAAACCACTCGACTGCTTCAAAATAGATGCGCCCGGAAAAGAACTTTAGATTAGTATTCTACACATGTCGAATGACCGATCTGCGCAAACGCGATTTTTCTGTCTCCACTGCCCCCCCCCCCCCCACCATCGATTTTTGGTTTTTCAAAAATTCACGAATTCCCAAAAAAAAAAATTTTTTATTCAAAAATTTGCAAAATTTTTCATAATTTTTTATTATATTATAATTTATCAAAATTAAAAAAGTTTTAAAATTTTTATAACTATCACATGAATTTTCAAAATTTGCAAACATTTTCAATTATCTAAGAATTTTTTAAAATGTGCTAAACCCAAAATATTTAAATTTTCAAAAATTTTCATAATTACCGAAAATCTAATTTAGCCCCAGAAAATTCCTTAAAAATAGGGGGGAAACAATTAGTTAAACTTATCACTTGTCCTCATTTCTAGGTAAGTGCCTTAGCGGAGATTTCCAAAATGTTTTTGGAACTAATAAATGCGCACTAAACAAGTTGTTATGACATTTACATATAATTCTAAAATTAAATTCACGCTTATTCATATAACTCAGAGACGTGTGAATGATAATTCGTATACATTCCCTCAATATCGGCGAGTTTCATGGTTTAACCATCCTACATAATCTAAACGTAAATATCAAAACCTGCAAACATAATAAATTTGTAAGCTGCCTGGATTTGTGTAAGATGTGATAATGAATGTGTCGTCCGTAAAAGTGTAGTTTCTACAGATGCATCTAGTAGTAAATAGTTTTGTAGAAAACACTTTTTAATAGTAAGCGAAATCTAATCCAGATCGCAGTTTGTAGGTGATGAATAGTGATATTTCTCAGCTATGCATTTGTTTTCAGCGCGATAAATACACATTTCCGACTCACTATAATCACAAATAACCAAATTATATCAAGAGCAATGTAAAGTTTCATTGAAAACAATCAATAAAGTGAGCCGACATGTAAGGGCCCCCGAGTATGTTATAGTGATAAATCTTTCCGAGATGGAAGATTTAGTTGTGTTGTTATGGTGAGACAGTTACGAATTTTATATATTATCTGCCTTTTTATCGAGAATAGTTATGTTTGTGGGTGGGGGAGGGTAACACTAGTGCTTCCTTCGTTGTTGGCTACCTGTTGTTTGCTAGTCTCTTGTATTTACCGCCCGTTTTTTTTTATATTAAATGTGGAGAATTGTTGGTAATTTTTAAAATTTTTTTTATCAGTGCTACTTTGTCTTGAGAATTTGTTTTTAATGATTTATTTCGCTATCATTCTATAACCGAAATGACATTTTATTGGGGATAAAGCAGATTTTCCTTGTGGTTTGGATTAATCAAAGAACAGCAAATTTAATGGCGGATGGAATTTAAAACGATATAAACTAACCTATTCGCGTTGTATACAGCGATTCTTTTTTAATGAAGGTCGCGGTCTTCAGAATAAAAATAAATTAAAAATAGGTAAACAGGTTTGAAAGAAAACCAGCATTCTGCAGACGTAAAGTTCTTAACCGATGCGAAAACTTAAAACCATCTTGTCTTTATTCAACTTAACGCCGTGGTAATAATCCAACCGCAACAGATATCTCGATAAAACGTTAAATATACAAACACCTTTACGTATTAAAGTTTTAATAAATGGCTGTTGCAAAAATTAAAATACTTGGAAGCTAAGACTTACCAAGAAAGCTTATCGCGAGTATACGTCAATGCGTTTAAAAGAAAACGGCTAATTATTAAAACAGTTTTTGTTGTTGTTATCGTTGTGTGGCTTGTTCCAAATTGGATAGCGATATTTTTGATTTTCAAAGTAGTAATTACATAATGTCTAAATATTTCGCGGAATTATTAATTAAAACTTTTCATGATATTGGTGATTATCGTTGTTCTCTGGAATTAGATTTCAATTAAACGGCTATATAACGGGTTCTGACGGTTGGTTCTGCGTAGCTAACTAAAAGTTCTTCGCTTTATTTGTAAACAAGCAGTAGCTTCGCGAGTTTTGTACATAAAACACAGATTTACGTGGATAACCGTTTAAAACCTTGTGTAGCGAGATAATGGTAAGTGTATTTTCATTGGGGGAGATAAATTTGTTTTTTTAAGGATTTCAATGCTTTCATAATGATTTTTCCCAAATGAATCATTAAAACGCATTTTGGGAGATTAAAGAAAATGTGTTCGTTGTTTAGTGTTGGTTTTGCACCATACGGTTTGATAGCTTGTTTAGTTTTAAGAACTGTGCATTTAGAAAACCTTTTTTTTGTGGGACAATACAATCAAGATCACGCACGAAAAGGTTATTTTATAGAATCTAGCAGAAAAACAAATAAATGTAACTGATTTTCGCCTACACATTTTCCGTCGTTTTATCCGATATGCAGAGGTGTAGGGAAATAAAATTGGCAAAGATAAAAAAAATTGCGTACAGCAAAGTATTTTGTTTGTGTCGCAGTGAGGTGACCTAACATTTTTTTTTGCACACAAAATAAATAAAATATTTATGTTTGTGGTTTGCTTAGTCTGGCAGAAGGGAAATAATAAATATTTACATTAGGCTTCGTATTCTAGACAGGTTTTCAAGAAATATCATGTAAAGAAAAACTCCAAGGTGGTGAGTAATACGGGGGAATTTTTCAGACCCGATGGGGAAAGTCCCACATGGATGACTGTCGCGTTCAAAGTCAAATCGGTGAAAATATTTCTCAAGCTTCTAACTGTTATTTTTTATATGTGGCCTTAAATATGATTATGATTTATATATGAGAGACACGGTTTTAAGACGTCAACGCTTTAATCCAAATCAACAATAAACTCTTTAAAACATAATGCCTTTTTTACATTACACCAATTTGAAATTTTGTTTTTGAGATTTTTAATTTCGTTAGGAATTCCTTTCCTATACTTTAAGCCGCTGCTGAATAGGCTATTTTAAAAAATACGCTTGCGTATAAAAAATGAGCGGTTTTCAAAATTGAGGACGTTTTCCGGGACAAAGTCCTAAAATCGGGAACTGTCTCGGAAAATACGGAACTGTCCCGAAAATACGGAATAGTCCCGGAAATCCGGAACCGTCCCGGAAAATACGGATTCGTCCCGGAAAATCTGGAACCGTCCCAGAAAATCCGGAACGAATGGTCACCCTATACTAAGGGCTTCTCTGGTGTCGTTTAATTTGCATGCAATGGCAGTATCAAGATAGAGGGAACCTGAAGCTTTAAATTAGTTTCCCGAACCACCCGAAATATGCAAAGAGCAATTTTTGTAACTTTTAGGTTAGAACCACGAAGGCGTTGTTGTCTTTGTTTTATACAACTCCAGATAATTAATAATTATTAAACAAAAACAGTGTGAATAATTGAGGTTTCTTTCTAATTTCTAAAATTGAAGGTTGATGATCTCTGCTGGGTTTTCCCACTAATATTCTGACAACTTTATATTAAAATTCCAGTTTGGAAGTAAAGTAGGCGATCAAATTTCATACATCCATAGTTTTCCCAATGTAGGTGTACTTACTGTCTCCTATGTAAAGTTTGCGAGGCGTACAAACTGCTGGAAGACATATAGTGGGTGGCAAGTAGAATTTTAAGTGAAGAATTGCCGAAGCATCGAGAGAGTAACCATGTGTAACGTGACAGGGCTTCAATATTTAAGTGCGAATCGAATGTGAACAAGTTATTTTTCATTTAAGAAAAATAACGAAAGTGTGCAGCGTTACAAGGAGCTTGTACGTTTGTAAGATTATAAGGAGTGGGTTTTATCTGCTTATCCCGGAAGACATTACCAATGTAATGCTGCCGCTGCAGATACAAAAGGATCTTGTCATTAAAGTGAATGAGCATTCAAGTTGGCAAATTGTCCTTATTAAAACTGTAATGCATTTAGCCTTAAATCTGATATCACCTTAAATTTAAATGGAGACAATCCTAAGTTTTGTTATAAAACGTTCTCGAGCACACAGACAATAGAAGGTTTTGTAATATTGAAGTTATTCAAATGAAGATTTGGTGATTCCATACAATAAAAGGTTTAAGAATCCTGAATATTTTAAAACGTTTTTGGAAGGTGTCAAACATATTGAAAGTTACCTGATGTTTGAAATACAACAATAAAAGTTTAACTTGAAAAATAATTCTAATAATTATGTTTGCTTAATTTTTTGTTCTTTGGTGTGTAGAATCCTTCGAGTAGGTCTCGTCCCTTATCAAACGATTTTTCTGAATGACTTTTTTTGTTCTGTTGTGTGTCACTTCTTAAATCCATTTTTACTGCTCACACTTGTACTAGAAGGTTATGGTTTCATGCAAATTTTCGAATATAGGATTTTAACGGAAATGCTCGTTTTGGGGTCTAACCATCTCATTAAAAAATTCTTTGTGGATTTGCGAATTTTATAGTGACCTCTGACTCCTCAAGTTAGGCAACACACGTTGCATGTCATGGATAACTTTACTATTAAAATATAACTTTATAAACGAGAACAACAGTTTGCTGTGGGTATAGCCCAATGTATGCTCCGCAAACTGTGGTTCTCATTTTTATAAAATTATATTTAGTAAAGCTACCTATGACATAACAACGTGTCAACTCTGAAGAAGTGTGGGGTTAAACAAAAAGGCACCATCTAACCGATTTTTATCAAATTGGGTATATGGTAGTTTTTTTGTAAGGTTTTAAAATGTTAATTGAAACGGACATATTAAACATGTTTTTTGAGCATGAGCATGAACATATTAAATTACAATAGGAACAACTTTCCACTGAGAAAACACCTCGGGAGGTTTCCTTTTGGTCTTTTACCTGAACAGTTGCAGAAAACTGCAAAAAGACGACTATCGCCAAATTACACAAGCAATTTTCAACGAATATTTGTTGCAGTTAGAAAATACAAAAAATCAAAAAAAAATATATTTTTTTAAATGTGCAGTTTCCAAAACTTATTAAAAATATTCAGTTTGAAAATGTTAGTGTTAAAGTTTTAAAAATTTTGAAAATTAATAAAAGAATTGCATATATCCAAAACTAGAAAGCATCAAGCAACAAATTTTTTTTTTGATTTTATCGGACCGAAGGGGCCGTATATTGAGCTAACAGTGAATTTTGAAAAGCCCGATCTCTCATTCTATGAAAGGGGAGTAACTTAAAATTTTTAAATGTGATGATACATAGTTTTTAAAATCCGTATAAAAATAGGTTCAGCCAATTTTTTTAAACTTTTAAAAAAAGTTTAGTAACCACCCCCTAATAAATGGGTGGATGAAATTCTATAAACAATAAAAAGCGGAACGGAATTACTGAAATAAATAAGCTAAACCTATTTTGATGGGGATATTAAAAAAAATTTAAAATTGTCAGCCTGATTAACCTTTTTAAGTTACTTTTTATTGCTTAAAATAGGCTGTTCAAAACTCACTATTATGATAAAAAAGAACTTTAAACTATTTTTAAGATTAAGAGCAAATTCAATGCTTTATAATATTAACAGCTAGTTTTCCGCTAGTTACACGAGTTTAACTACTTATCAATTTGCTCTAGTTGCAAAATATAGTTTGCATATTTTTGATAACTGTTCAAATAAACTATTTATAACGATGTTTGGTCGAATTAAACCATGTCCGTAGCACAGTTACCTTGCCTCCGCGCGGTTATCGAAGTTATCGTCGTTTACTATGTTTACGTTTCATATTTTAGCATTTGCTTTTAGCAGTCGTAGTAGCACAGTGTTGGGGAGCGCTGGTGCGGCATCTTATTGCCCCGCTGTGGCGTTTTTTCTTTTAGTTCTTTTTTTTTACATTTTTGTCATAAGAACGTTGTTCAGTTATTTATTGGTGCGAGAATATTTAAAACGTAAAAAGTAGGGAAAGTACCGGCGACGTGTTTAGCCCCGTTTTTCCTTAACTGCTAGAATTTTATGGTTGGGTATCATTCTTGATCATATTATTTACGTAATTGACCGATTTTTGTGTTCTTTTCTCTTTTCTGATTCTGTCTACTAGCATCTGATTTAGTTTGATTTAATTTTCACTGCTAACGATATGTATGTATAATCCATAAATTATATGCAAATATGAAAACTGAGTGCTCTTTAATTTTCCACAATTTGTGTCTCCCAAAAATCGCCATAAAGCAGGGAAAGTCCCAAAACGTAGGTATTTTGCATTTTGATGTCGTGATGATTAAAGTCGCTCGCTTGTCATTAGCATTAACAGAACTTCATCTAATGTACAATATATGTGGAAGGAGTCTGAACGTGTTGGGTGCGATAATAGAGTTACCGTGGGGGTTTCGAGTGGGAGACGCCGCCGCCACCATTGCCGCTGAAGGTGCTCTTAGCTTTTCAGGGGGTGGCAGCGCCTGTGAAAGCCTCCGTATATGTAAATGAAATATTCCATAGCACTCTGAATTTATTCAGGGAACAAAATTCGCGTTCTGGCAATGCCTTAAATGTCATTAATTATTTATTGTTAGCTCAACAGTTTCAGCCATTTGTATTGTTGCTGATTTAACTGGGGTAAAATGAATAACACTGAATGTGTACATTGTTAGGAATTTTGCTACATTACAAGTTGAATCGTTGGGAATTTGATGAAAAGGCAAAGCTTTGCACAGCACTTCAAATAACTCTGTCTAAATTTAATTGATATTACTTTTCCACTAGGTCTAACCACCTGCGTTTGTTAGAGATCAGTTGCGCGTGGTTGTTTTTGGTATTAATCCGCCTCCGATCAAATCAGCTGTTGCTAGGATATTAGAATTTTGTTTTAAATTGAATTAATGTTCATTATTTAGTAAAATTAATTTATCTGAAATCAGAAACGTTTACATTATGAATGAAGACGGTAAAATTAGGAAATCAGTATTGATTGCATTTTACAGCATAGTTTCTTTTCATCTCCATATTAAAAAGAAATATTGGCAATGAGGATACTCCTATTATAGTATTTAGCTATAAAATCAAGGGTGACTTCCAAATTTTATTTTTCCATACGATTTACAGTAGGCAGGTTTATGATATTTTCATGAAAATACACGTTTTTGTTATTTTCGAAGAGCATAATATGATGAGAGGTATACACACTGTTTCAAATTCGAGCTCCATTTAAATCGAATTTTTCCTGAAATCGATGGCTCCAAAGTGACGACCAGTACGATTTTTTTACTGTTTTGACTTTACGCATCAAAATGAATTGGTAGAGCCGATTAAAATTTTATGTCGTAATAGCCATAGCATGTCACAGTGTTACCTGCTATGGCGCCACAGTAGTATTATGTAGGGTATTGCAAAATTATACCAACAAACATCGGAAGTAATTTTTTTAGAGAAATAGTTTTCATGAACGTATTTCCTCAACTGCTTCCATACGGAGCTTCAGCCTCCCTAGAAGGAACAGTTTAATCACGTTTTAAATAATATCTCCTCTAGGGACGTACCAAATAGTGATTTTAGCCACTGTCCGAATACCGAATATTCGGCCAGTCTCTCACGGCCTAATACCGAATAGTCGGCTGAGTACCGAATACTAGACCAATTACTCGGCCAAGCACCGAATATTAGATCATTTATCTCGGCCAAGTGCCAAATATTAGGCCAACTATTCGGCTAAGTACCGAATATTATCTAACTCGAGCCAATTATTCCGTCATATGCCGATACTTAGTGGCAAAAAATGTGTGGGTTAATTTCTTTAATTGCTTCGGCTTATGCGAACATTCGGCAAGCTCTAAAAAATGGCCTAATATTCGGCCAACTATTCGATACACCAAATACTCAGTGCATTTCTAATCTTCGCGCTGAATTAAGATATTCGATTAAAATTTTGTGTTCGTGTTTTATTAGTGATAATTTACAATTTCACTTGTTTACGTTTAAATGCTTCGAGCAGTGTTTGTAAAAAATGGAGTTGCAGATTGCAACTCTTTGGAAAGAGGCAGTGCCGTATTACCCATTACGCTGAGTAGGCTACAGCATAGGGCCTAAGTGTCGAAAGGGACCCAAGAGCCTATCCAATAAAAATAATTTAAAAAAAACGTTTATTGAAAGGAAAATTTTTTTTCCGTTACCTTATACCGGATTTACTTAAATTGTAAAATATTACTAAATTTTATAAAAAAAATTTAATTTATATGCATATTAGTTACAACGGGATTAAACTGTTGTATCTTTGGAAGGCTGTAACGCTGTAAGGAAGCAATTTAGGACGTTTGTTCATCGGAACTTTTTCTCTTACAATGACCTTATAAAACACCTCCCGAAGTTTGTAATTTTGGGTGTAATTTTGTAGCATCCTGTGTAAAGATAATTTGTGAACCATAAAAAACGAAAAAATTTAAATTTTTTAAAAAATACTAAAAATAGCCATAGCATGATTTTAGATTTATTCAGTTAATGGCGCTAGGGATGAGCTACAATTAGGCATTTTCCTTGCAAATGTTCTGTGACGTTTATTAATAAAGTTTGGAGCTTAATAGCTCTATTTAATACTCATAAACGGCGAAGCACTAAATTAACGTTTTTTTTAAATTACATTGCTCCTCTGTGAAAGGGGGACAAGATTCTAAGCTTTAAAATTCAGATACAATATTTAGGGCGGCTAATCGTCCTCGCCCTGTTCCCATTTTTTGGTAGATAATTTTTATTTAATGGGCAGTCCTTCCAACACTTTATGGAATAACATTTTTTATTTCTTGTTTACGATGACCTTTAATTTCAAACTAGGGAAGGAATTTTTTCAATCAAATCCGAAAACTAATTCTTTTTTCGTTATTAGTAGATTGGTTAGGAAAGACCTTCGGCTGCTAACAAAATATCTTTTTCTGCTATGGCGTTATCGGCCAATTTTTGTAGCCGAAAGTTAGAATACCATTAATTATAACTTTAGTGTTACTCCCGCCCCCTTCCTATTGTAGCTGACGAATTTGATTTTCTAAACTATCGTATTTTTTTTTAATCTCAATAGTTTTATTCCGCTAAATACAAAAAATTGAATTTTCTGCCTTTATTGATATTTCGTAATTGTTCTAAGTGTAAGCGGCGCGCGTTAAGTCACATGTTGCCATAGTGTTTGGGAGTGGTTAGAAGTATCCGGAACGTATAATAACTGTAGGGGCTAGGACGATTTACGATTTGCACAAAAATACTTGTGAAAAATATAAAAACAAACGTATTTTAAAAATGTGGGGACAGCAAGCTATTTTTTAATGTATCTTCATGTTGACATTGTAATGGTTCCCATCAGTAACGTACGAGCAAGTTGAAAAAAAAATATATAAATTATATAAAGTTATATGAGTGATTGTTTTAGTATCAAACTTTCTAGGAATGTAATCAATGCAGTAATAGTACAAGGTACCTACCCATATCCTGTTAACGTTAATGTCATTTCATATAATAAATTTTGATGGCGAACGCCACAAGTAGGCCAAGAGGGGGCTATCACACACGTCAATCGTTGTTTGCAATCCTCTTGCGATAAATCAAACAGCACAGGTATTTTGACGTTTCGCTGATGAAATTTTATTTAAAAGGTCATTGGGGGTTGAACGTATTGAAAATATTAATTTTTGATGTGGAGTTTTTTTTTGCGGGTAAATGCTCAGATTACAAGGTTTAATATTCTTTATTGTGCCATAGTTTAACGATGATTACTTTTTATGTTTCCAAAATATTTTATCATACAAGTATTAATAGGCCTAAGATGTAGTTAGGCAGGTGCACCGAAAAGGTATAACGCTTTCCGTTACGGTTTTTTTTTATTGAAGATGTACCGAATATTCGGATAGTCTCTCATGACCTAATACCGAATATTCGGCCAGTTTCTCACGATCTAACACCGAATATTCGGCCAACTATTGGGCAAATATTTGGCAAAATGTTCGGCGCCGAATATCGGCCGAGTACCGAATGTTAGGCCAATTATTCAACTAAGTATTCGGCCAGTAATCGGCGAATATTTTGCAAAATGTTCCGCTAAACTGCCGAATATCGGCCGTGTACCGAATATTAGGCCAATTATTCGGCCTAGCACGGAATGTAAAACGAATATTTGGCAAAATCTTCGACCGTTGTGCCAAATATCGGCCGAGTACCGTATATTAGGCCAATTATTCAACTAAGTATTCGGCCAGTAATCGGCGAATATTTTGCAAAATGTTCCGCTAAACTGCCGAATATCGGCCGTGTACCGAATATTAGGCCAATTATTCGGCCTAGCACGGAATGTAAAACGAATATTTGGCAAAATTTTCGACCATTGTGCCAAATATCGGCCGAGTACCGAATATTAGGCCAATTATTTGGCTAAATATTCGGCCTAGTACGGAACTAATCGGCGAATATTTGGCATAAAGTTCGGCCGAAGTTCCAAATATTTGGCAAAATACTTGGCCAACGTGTCGAATATCAGCCGAGTACTGAATATTAGGCCAATTATTTGACCTAGTACGGAATATTCGCCGAATATTTGGCAAAATGTTCGGCCAAAGTGCCGAATATTGACCGTGTACCGAATATTAGGCCAACTAACTATTCATGTATGTACATGTAATGTACATTTTATAAATTACACTTTTTTTTTCATTTTTGATTTTAAATTTTTTTTCAATATTCTAAAAGTTTTTAAACATTTTCAATATCTTCAAAATTTTCAAAAGTTATGAAGGTTTCTAAATTTTTATAAAATCGTCAAAGGCAAACATTTTCAAAATATTTAGATTTCAATAAAATTTTCAAAATATTCATAATATTTTATAACGTTTGCAAAAATTTCATTAAATGCGAAGACGTATCTGTGGCGGTTGCTCGCTTTTTTTTATAAAAAGCCTGTACATTTTTTATATTGGTGCAGTTACGTTCATTTTTTTTTACTTTGAAATGTTGCATGCAATCAATATGTAAAATAATAATTAACACTCAAGCATTGAATTTCCTGAAAGAAATTCAAGGAAAAAGAAGCAACAAGTGATTTTGCATTCGTTTTTTGGTGTAGTAATAAATTATTAACAATTCTAACGCGGTCGCAAATGACCGGTGGGTGGCCCTTGATACGCGCACTGTGTTAGGTTAGGTTGCGAAACATTATTATTGCATGCTATGAATGCCACTTAGTGGCAATATAATTGTTCACTAGTTTTATCTGAAGTAATCACTGCCGTGGGAGCGACTTACACGAGTTTGCGATTTTAATGCCAAATAAAACTTGATAGATGTTCGTGTTGTAATAAACTCGATAGTCGCATTTTAAAAATGTAGGTTGTTACGGCTTGCCAATTTTATTCATCAATGTCGCAATTTTTGTTGCTGCATTTTTATGTTTAATTGTGTTTCGCAGTTTTGATTTTTTTGATGTTGCACATGCAGTGTTTATATCTGCAACTGTTGAAGTAACATCCTTTTATAAAAAAAATGAGACGTAATCATGTATAATGACAAAGCAAACAGATACAATTAACTGCACAAAAAACTTATATCGGAGCAAAATCACTTAGCGGAGAGTTCTGGTGCTGAGTTTAATTGGTTTATTAACCTGATACATAAAGTATGCAAGCTGTAAAATTATGCTTTTTAAATGCGAAGTCCAAAAGCAAATTTCGTAGTCATAAATTAACACATTTAATTACTGCAAATTTTTTGAAGATCGAGTTTGTCTCTTGTTCGGAGAGTAATATTTATAGACACTAAAATCGCAGGTTATTTTTCGTATTTTTCAGAAAAGTCATACTTAAAACTAATTTAAAGAACTATGTATATAGGGTTGTTCAAAAGTATGGAACCGCTACGTTCCTGGCGTTATTGTTCTTTGTAAAAAAAAAACAGAATAATGCTGGGCCAACGTGGGGTTTATCTTTGCAAACTTTAAGTTTTAACTGCCCCACACGGGGTTTTAAAAGGCTTAAGTCTGGAGACCGAGTAGGCCACTCGATGGATCTTCTGTTTCCAATTGAACGGCCTGAAAATATTTTATCCAAATCCAAACGTTTACACCACAGCGAGGACGACAAAACACATTCATTTGGTACTGGTGGTTTATTTCTTCAATGCCAAGAGGTTTCTCTGGATTTTTTGCCGATTTTATACGTCCAAATATTGTACAATTGTTTGCATGAGCATAAAATAGGTTTATGTATGAGTTTGATTTTTTTGTGTTTGAGAAAGTTCCTTAAAATTCTACAACATATGGCAAAGTTACAGATGTGGTTGTATTTCTTTTTGTCCAAAAATTAGTTACTGTAACACGAATATTTTACGGCAACGTTTCGACATTAACATCAGTAAACTTGACAAGTTTAGCTGTTGGGTACATTCAGTATCTTGCACCAAAAAAATTCAAAAAAGAACTTATACTAACCATCAAATTTTCTTTTGCAGGTGTATATCGCGTTACGGATCGGTGACAAAAACGAATGGTGAAAGTAAAAGACGAGGCGGCGATGGCAGAGCCGAAACCTGCAGCCGCAGCTCACCATTCTACAACTGCAACCACCCGAAAACCTCGTCACCACAACCACTCTCACCATCATCCTCCCTATGCTCATTCGCACATCCCTTATTATTACCACTTCTCGTATCCCACCGAGAATGCAGAGGCGAACGGTACAAATGGGGCTACGTCCCCTGCGAAATTCTACTTTGGACCTGGGTTCGAGCCTCAGACCCAAATCCCCAATGCATTCGGAGCTGGTCCCAGCCAGGGACAAAATGGATCCGAATACGTCGTACTTTTTCATGTTAATCCAGGCGTCACCATTAGCTTCCAAATTGGAGACACCTTTGAGGTCCTTCGAGGTAAGAAAATATTTCTATAGATTTATAAATGTGATTTATTTTACTTCCTCTTATATACTGCATACAGAAAGTATAATGATATTTCTTGGGATAGTCATTATACATGTAGATCGGTTGATATTTACTACGTATGTTGCAAAAGCAAAGTAATATTTCTAGTCAGTTTGTTGAATGAAACCTATTGAAAACGTGCTCGCGCTTTTGACTTATTTTTTGGAACTTCCGAGTTATTTTCGAAATTTCCGACTCCGATCTCTACATTTCCAACACCTTTTTGGAACTTTCAAGTTTTTTTCTGAACTTCAGACTTCTTTTTCAAACTTTCTGTGGAACTCTCGACTTTTAATTGCAAAGTTTCCGACTTAATCATCATAATTTCTTTCTAATCTCGAAATTTCCTACTTTAATCTCCGAATTTCTATTAGTTTTTGGAGCTTTCGAGTTATTTTTGGAATTTCCGACTTTAATTTCGAAAAGTCCCCCAGTTTGTTGGCATTTCCAGTTTTAATTTCGAAATGTCCGACTGTAATCTCGAAATTTTTTGAACTTCCGAGTTATTTTCGAAATTTACAATTTCAATCTCGAAGTTTCCGTCAGTTTTTGGCATTTCCAACTTCAATCTCGAAATTTCCGTCATATTGTTGGAATGTTTGATGTAATCTTAAAGATTTCTGACTTCTTACTGATCTAGAAATGTCTAATTGTTTTTGTAATTTTCGACTTCAATGTCGAAATATCCGTAATCTTGTTGAAATTTCCAACCTCAATTTTGAAATTTCCTACTTAATTTTGGAACTTCCGAGTTCTTTTGGAATTTAAGACTAATGTCGAAAATTACGACTCCTTGTCGGGCTTTAATCTCAAAATTTCGGCCGCTTTTTGGAAATTTCGAGTTATTTTTGAAGCTCCCTAGTTATTTTGTAGTTTCCGACTTTAGTTGCGAAGTTTCCAATTTAAAGACGGAATTTTTGACTTTATTCTGAAAATTTTCAACTGTTCTTTAAAACTTCCGGGGTCTTTTCGGTATTGCCGACAATAGTCCCGAATTTTCCGATTTTAATCTTGAAATTTGCGCCTTGTCGGAATTTCCGATATTAATTTCTAAATTTTCCCCTTTAATCTGTAAGTTTAAGGTTTCAGGTAGGATTTTTAGACTTTTTATCTGAAAATTTCGGACTGTTTTTAGAACATTTTTCGAAATTTCCGACTTGAATCTTGAAATTTCCGCCTTCTTGTCGAAGTTTCCTATTTTATTTGGAATTTCCGACGTTAAGTCTTAATTCGTAAATTGAAATGGTTGGTTGGTTGGTTTCCTTCTTTTCGGAATTTCCGACTTTAATTTTGAAATTTTCTACTGTTTTTCCGAAGTTTCCGCCTTCCCGAAATTCCCATTTTACTTTAAAAATTTCCAACAATTTCTGCAGTTAGAATCTAAATTTTAGAATTTCCAACACTTATAACTTTTAATCATAGTCGTAAAAGTAAAAATCGTTCCTCTTCTATTCTGAATATTTTCATCTCGGAAGTTGCGTCTTCAATCACGAAATGTACAACTTTTTTCTGGGAATTTCTGACTGTAATCCTATATTTTCCAAAATTTATCTCGAAATCGGAAAAAGTTTGAAATTCTGATATTACAATCGGTGTTTCAGGATTATGAAGGTGTTATACATACCGGGAGTAAGTCGGAATTGTTAGTGTCTAGAATTAAGAATTTAAAAGCAGAATAGAAGAATCGTGGTCTTTCTACGTTTCTGTAATTTCCTAAAAATTAAGAAATATTTCGTTTTCGATTTCGTTTAAGGGTGATTTATGTAATATTTTAATGCTCTTGATGTCCTTACATGAATGGTTTTATCAAAATTACTGTTTCTTGATTTATAATTTCGATAATATTACTACCATCTCTAAAACTTGGTATGAATTTGCTCGAAAATACGTACGCAAATAAACCTCCGAGCTAGGCTACATCTTAACGCATGAATTAATTGATACGTCTATGTTGTGTTTACAGAAATTGTCTTCCAACAGTCACATCTGCAAATCATAGCAGACGATGAGTTTAACAAACTTTTCTCTGACATTTAGGCCAGTTTTATTGAAGCAGTAGCCTTGCAGAAATAGTTTTATATGCGTAGTCTGATGTAATGGTTTAGAAATGAACTTATTGTCAGCGAGGCTTAAGAAGTAATAAAATTGTTATGAATTCGATTCAATAATGCGGGTTCATGAACGATTAATTTTTATAATAGCTTATTAATATTCTTGTTGCTATGTTCAATAAAAGTAATCGGTACATTTGTCTCGGCCGCAGAATCCGTTTACAAATAAATAATAGATTGTAATATAACTGCTATTAATAATGTTATAATTTCACAACGAGGAATTACGAATGTAGGTAACAGACACTGCAGAGATATGGTTTAAAAAGCTTGTAACGGTTTTTATTAGTATTAAGTTGATTAAATTTTCGGGCACCGAGCGAAACGAACTGTAAAGTTTTAAATTAATACATCGGTACTCTAGCATATTCTCTGACAAAATTTTTACTGGCTTGAAACATTCTTTTTAGTTTTATCTAAAAATCGCTCTAAATTAAAGCAGAAAATAGGAAATCCCCCGTTTTAAAAAAAAGGTCTCTTTAAAAATAAAACGATAGTGGTTGTAGACTGGCTGCAAAAATCGTGATTTTTTATATTAAAAACAATTGATTTAATTGATTTCAATCGGATTTTTCTTATCATATCTAAGCAATTCTATGATATTTCCCCACCCCACGATCCTGGATCAGCGTATAACTGCTCTGTCTCCTTACCCCAACTCCGTGCACACTTTGGTGCGCCTGCGAAGAAGATGGCGAACGTAGATCCGCACATTAATGTTGATTTATTACAAGAAAATCAATTTTTGAATACAAAAAATTATCTGCTGCCGTTAAGAAATCCGTATTATTTTTAATAATTAACTAGTTTTTTTTGTACTACAAAATAAATGTCTGTCCATGAGATCTTGTGTTGTCGAAAAACCGAAGGTAGCAGAAAATAAATTGATTTTAACAAATAGAAAAGACGATTTTCAGATGTCAATAAATGTGTTTTTAATTCAATCATACGAAGTGTGATATCAGAAATTATTTTATGACGCCAGTGATTCAATTGATATCAATCAGAATGTTGTTTTGATGCCAAAACTTTATTTTTTGACGTCATTACTTGTTTAATACAACAATATAAAACGGCGTTCCACGTTAAAACTTAAACGTAGGCTGCTTTTGCAGCTTTTATTGGAAAATATATATAGTGTGTCTATTAACTAGCCCCTTCCCCCTGCTAATTTTTGAACGACTTTATATTTTGGCACAAAATTTTTTGTGCTTTAATGGGAGGCTTTGTATCATAGGTATATTGAAATTTTGTATCTTGCAAAATGACGGCCGTTATTGCGCTATTTTAAAAGAAAAACATTAACTGGCAAGTGGGGTCGGTCGGCACCTGATTTAAAAAAGTTTTTTTTTAATTCTGCGTCTGATACCAATGTTTCAGAAAAAATTATTCGTCCAGAACAAAATGACAAATAATTGAAAATAAACAAGTTTACTAAAAAATTAAGAATTGAAACGAACAAAAGTTAAATCAAGTGTTTGAAATATTCACTATTGACTTCTTGGCACATGAAAAGTTTGTTATGAAATTCTTCTCTTACGTTCCCATACGTTTCTGGAGTAAGATTTCTGCAAACTTGTGTTATGCGCTGCTCTAGTTCTTCAATTGTTTCTGGTGGTATTCTGTACACTAGAGATTTCAGATATCCCCAAAGAAAAAAATCTATGGGTGTTAAATTCGGGGAACGTGCCGGCGATTCCACGGCACCTCTGCTACCATTGAGGAAGTCAGTAATAGGCCTATAAAAAACAGGCGTTCCCCCCTCCTATTGGGGCATAACGTCTTCAAAAGCGTTTCCAGCTACCTAAATTATTACTAGTTTCTCAATGACAAGAACCAGCAAGCAAACGAATGACAAATAGCCTACTAGATTAAAACAGGGTGGCCACTTTTCTGGAAAACCGGGAAAAGTCAGGAAATTTAAATTTTTTTTATTTGTGGTCAGGGAAATTGTACCAATTTCAACGTAAAGTCAGGGAATTTCACGAAATAGTCGGGGAAAATTTTGTAAAATGCAATTATTTTAATATTTTTAATTTTGCCTGCAAAACGAAAATTTTTTTACCTAGGTATATGTTTATAAAATTTATATTTATTTCATTTGGGTTTTCCTTAAAGTTTAGATGTTGTATTTTGTTATGCTTGTTGAAAAATTTCCATTTGCTATAAAGTAATTTAAGTTTACTTTGCTAATTTTGGGTTACAATTTTTATTTAAAAAAAACAGTTGAAATTGAATTTTGTACCATAAAAATGAGTCAGGGAAAACTGAAGTTTATCAGTCCGGGAATTTGAAAAGCAGTTTTAAGTGGTCACCCTGTAAAAACCAAAATGATTTTGAATGAAGATATTCCGTTAGTTTAAGAGCCGCCATTGTGTTCTGGACGAAAATTTCCTATTGAAACTGTAGGATCCGACGCAGAATTGAAAAGAACTTTTAAATGAGGTGTCACTCGACCCCTTTTGCTATTTAATTTTTGTTTCCAAAATGGAGCACAGCCTTTATTTTACAAGATACAAAAATTTAAATATATGCTGAAATGTAGTATTTAACCTCCTATTAAAGCACATCATCAAGGGTTCAAAAGTTAGCATAGGGGTGGGGGAGTCACTTTATAGACAGATGGTATACATATAATGCCTTCCACGACGAACTGCTTCCTCAATTTAAATTTATAAGTATGTCTTTAAGAATAAAACTGTCTAGATTACTATAGGAAATTACTTGTAAACACGGATGCGGTGATCTCGTGTGCTCTGATAGCAAAAAATCAATTCAATTGGCACATTAAATGAAAACATCATAGTAAATATTAAAATATAGGGGAATTTGTACATAGTTGAATTGTGCAGGTCGTTTCCTACTTTCACTTCTACCGCAAACTTGCAATATTTTCACGAAACCTTCACATTTGTGCATGATAAATAGCTCATTTCATGCCGAACTTTTTACCGTTACATTTTTAGGCGATGCGTTCTTAATTTAATTTTAATATTACGCCACAGAAATGTTAATTTGCACGCACTCTCGATACTGTTGTGAAAACTCATTTGTTGGGCAAAACTTTTTTGTTCTGTACCAATGTTGAGCAATTAATGTGCAATTATTGTGCATAATTAGATTTTGGTTGAGAAGTGACCTTGTGGCCAAAAACAGTCGTCTAGACAGAAACTACTGACATTCCAAAACATTCCAGGGCCAACTTTAGTTAGTGAACGGGAAACATTTACAAAACTAGCGATTTATAAGCAATTTTCTCCGCCTTTTTTTCAAGTAGTGAAGTTCTAATTTAGCTGTTGGTAATTTTATAATAATAGAATCGTATCCTCCGGACTTTTACATAATTAGTTTCTTGGAAATAGTTTAAGAATAGCATTCGCAAAAACGGATTGAATAAAGTATGCTTAATAAGCTACGTAACGCTTTGTTTGGTTCATGGAATAAATTTATTCGGTGTGTTATTGTTGTTGTAGTACGTAGTCTGTCATTAATATTCCTTAAAACGTAAACACAGGTGTCGTTTTCATTTTATTATAACATGTCTTTGTTTTGAAATTTCATTCTAGATCAATTACATACAGTGTAAATAAGCCATTTTAATCAAATGTTTAATAAAGATCTGAAATAGTTTATGATTATACAGTGTTGTATGATGACAAGCTTGGGGAATACATTCCTGAGATCATTTTAAGTAGAAAATGTTACAAATACGAGTCCGAAATCGCTTCCTTCCTGATTTACACCCTCCCATAAATAGAACCGTCTATATCCCACTTTAATTAATATCTCTGCCAAAAATAGAGATATTTGATTTAAATTTTGTATAAATATTTCACTGATAATTATTCCATTTTTATTGGTTTTTGTTAAAATCCATTCATAAGGGGGTAGAAGTAAGGTGTGCTTAAAATACGTTAAGAAATATGTGGCGCACCCTCCACATACAGGCTGTTTCAAATTCGAGCCCCACCATGGGGATCTCGCTTATTTGAAGAGATAGAGAGTTGGTTAAATTGAGGCAAAGTTGCCAAATTTTATGTCTAACAATAATCTGTAAAGAAATTTAAAGTATCCACTCTGGTTTTTCAGATATCTGAAAAACACTGAAATTTTGGATTTTTTATTTGTGACTATAACGCATTTATCATTTATGCTACATATTTCTAGTTAACGCATTATTAGAACACATTTTTATGCTGAATTTAAATTGTTTATCAGATTTGGTGTAACTGTTACCATTGTCATTTTCGACTGTCAACTTTTTTTTCTCTTATGGTTGGTATTTAAAATTATTTCATATTTGGATAGAGTTTTCAATTCTGATTTCAACGAGGTGTCACACTTTGCATTTTGATTAAGTTTTGGGCATTTTATTACAAAGAATAAAAATTTCGTAAGAGTGCCATGGAAAGACCACGTCATTTAATTTATTTTGAGAAAATTCTAGTAGGCTATGAACAATGGTAACAGTTACACCAAATCTGATAAACAATTTAAATTCAGCATAAAAAAGTGTTCTAATAATGCGTTAACTAGAAACATGTAGCATAAATGATAAATGCGTTATAGTCAAAAATAAAAAATCCAAAATTTCAGTTTTTTTCAGATATCTGAAAAACCAGAATGGCTACTTTAAATTTCTTTACAGATTATTGTTAGGCATAAAATTTGGCAACTATGCCTCAATTTAACCAACTCTCTATCTCTTCAAATAAGCGAGATCCCCATGGTGGGGCTCGAATTTGAAACAGCCTGTATACGCCCCTGGTTAGTGAATTTAAACGAAACTAGCAGAACCCGTGAGCCATGCCTCACGCTTTTATTAAATAATAAATTAACTACTGAAGTTTAATTGTATATAAATCGATTTTGACAAAATTAGAGAAGGACGGGGAAAGTTAACCCCCCTAAATAATGCTGCGCCCCAAAATTAAGTTCTAAATTTTATTCTACTATTAATCATGCGCACTTTAGTCGCAACAGAAATTTTTAAACGTCTCCCGCTTACTAAAGAAAGGGGCGTCAATTTACGGTTTTCGAAAATTCATAGTAAATTTTAATTTTCTACTTAATTGTTGACTTGACCTTATTTTCCTTGCATGATTCTTTTTCGACAAATGAAAAAGTTTGTTCATTTGCAGGGACAAACTAGCCCACCCAGATGCGGAAAATTGTCCGGTGGCCTTGATCATAAACACCAAAATTTATGTAGTTTAATTTTTTTTTATTTTTCCATACTTACTAACTTATTTAAATGTCTATATGTGGGTGGGTGAGTAGGTTGTCGTCTTGTTCGTTCGTTTCCTCATAACTTCAAATGACCGATCCAGTTCGTCTCTATTGATTTGTATTGTTCTGAGAATTTGATTTATGTCTAAAAATCTTAAACTAGACAAAATTCAAGCCGAGTAAACTTCTCTCCTACTTCTACGTCATTAATATTTGCGCGTGGGTTGCTAAATTACTTTTACTAGCTGGATGCGGATTAATAGAAGCCTTTTCAGTGTAGGCTAACTAGAAGGAAATGCGATTACGGTGGACTGCAAATCCAGCAACTCACAATTTCTTTTAAATATTTGTACCTAAAAGAGATTGCGAGTTACTGGATTTGCAGTCCACAGTAATTCCATTTCTTTCTATATATCATTTAATGAAACGGCTTCTATTAATTTACGTCCAGCTAGTAAAATTATATTGCTCAAAAACTGGCTACGCGATTTTTCTAAAGGTAGTTTTATAGAGACAGATATGCTCTACAATGTGGTTCGTGTCCCATTCAGGGCGCTGTGGCGCTTTTCTTTGAATTTTAGAAAATTGAAAATTCACACTTTTTTATTTAGTAGACAGGGAACGGTAAAATATTTCTACTTGAGCTAGATTGCTTATGAGTGATAGTAAAATAAGATTCACAGCTTAATTTTTAGTAATATTTAGGAGGGTTAATGTTTTTTCTCCCATCTATTTTTTGACTGGCAAATTTTCTATTCTATCTCTGGTTTTAATTAAACCCAAGGATTATTGTCTCAAAAATTGAATACATTTATTTCTTTTCTAACAGAAAAAAAAAAAAGAAAACTCATTTCATGCAGCAGACTATACCTGCGGACATGATGCCTCTCGTGTGGCCGTTCTAGCTGGTTTAAAACGTTGATACTAAAAAATTTTATTATGTTAAGTTATTTTAGTTTTAAAATAACTTATAACTCACGCAAGCTAACCTTTAAGTGATAAACTGCTTTCTTATCAACAATTTCTATCGAATCTACGTGGATACAGTATACTTTTGAGGGGAGGTACGCAGGTTGTAAGGATATGTTCTGCAACTGCCCTTTTAAAGCTGATAATCTTTACGCCAACCATACTAAAACTGTTGTGCTCTTGCTAGAGTGATAATGGTGGTGCAATCTGTAGTCATTGTTGGCGAGTAAAATGTCCATAATATAATTTCATTTTTTTTTAAATATGCTAAGTAACAATTACTGAAGTAGAGGAAAGTCCAAGTAAAATGCTTCGCTCTTTTTTTAAATGACAAGGACAACATAGTAACATTTTCATAGATATTTTCTCTCTTTCTTAAAATTGTTAACCCTTAGATATCAAAAATGTTGGGAAAATGTAAAATAACTTTCTTTAAAGCAATTCTTTTATAATTGGCACACAATTATAAAAACAGTTTTTAATACAATCCACATTACGCTTGTGCAATCAATATTCCATACTGCCCTACCCCGTGTACACAGCGCCTCGTAAATAACGAAATGTTTCTTCTTGTTTACCCAAAACATGTATAAGTTCAATTTAAAACTAAATTAAACAAATAATAAATACTTTCTGCTAATGACGATGACCGCTTAATAGTGAAAATGGTTCATAGTTACTTAATATCCAAATTTGTTGATGCTTTTTACGTTCCCATGCTTCCAGGGTTCCTTTCGAAACATAAACTGATAACCTAAGTTGCAGGCTTCCGCAGCCGTTGTTAACGGCATCTAGGCTTCCAGGTTGGAGCTGCGTCATCGGTAAATAAACTGCCGACATTTCGTTTTTGGTTGCACGTGACATCTTCAGGGCTGTGGTCATTTTGGGATTTGGAACACAACTGTGGTGTTGTGTACTAGATCCGAAAGTGACTACAGCCCTGAAGATGTCCCGTGCAACCGAGGACGAAACGTCGGCAGTTCATTCGCCTATGAGGCGGCTCCAACCCGGAAGGTTAGATACCTTAAACTGAAAACGTTTAGAGGTTTCAGGAACCAAAAAAAAAATGAAAAATGATTGTGTTGATAGGTTAGTTGGTTCGGTTCTTGACCTCCTCATACCTTCGGAACGGCTGGTCCGATTTTGATAAATTTTGAAATATTAGTATATCAAGGATTTTTCGGAAGATTTTTGAATACTTCAATAAATTATTTCTCCCAAACTGACCACGCCTTTTAGTTAATTGCTGCACTTGTACAGTAAGAGGGGAGGCTAAAATTTAACTATGGGGAAACCAGGGCGACAGGTTTCGTTCATTTTTCGTAATAATAAATTAATAATTGTACTGCAACTTACTATTCTCGTTGAAGTAAAAAATGCCCCGGCACAAAAAATTCGATGCAACAACAACTTATTGGCGTTATGTAAGTAAAGTGCACATATGTAAATGTATACTTTCATTTTGTTGTATTTTGCAACGAAGGTAATTAGTTAATTACAGATCAGATCAGGTAAAGCCTGGTGGTTGTTACACTTCATTTATTTCATTAAGTCTTACAACACTTATCCATCCTTGTCACTCTGGCGGTTTATTTTCTTGGCACGAGAAGGACAAGCTAAATTGAGAATGTAGGTGTTATTGTCAATTGCATGAACTGTCATAACCGCGTGTAGGAATTTTCTCACGGTTCGGTTTATTGTAAACGAAACACCACGCAATGGACGTAATATGATACAAAAAAATTTAACTTAACCGCATTTTTGCGATTTGTGCGCAGTTGGCAATTGTTAAATCAAAGTTTCCCGACAGCAGCTTTAATTTGCAAAATTATGAATCGTAATTTATCTTTTACTTAATTGGCAATTAGGTTATTTTGTAGTTATTGCACATTCAACTAATGTAATTTGGCTATTAATTTTTTGTGGCAATTTAAATACTTAAAACTGAGAATTATTAAACTTAAAATTTAGGCTAATGCTTTTATAACTTAATGAATTGCTAATAATTTTCAAATCTGATTAATTAATAAATCTTACACCCAATAAAAAGTGGAAATGAAACATTTTCCTTTCTAATTTTACTAATTTTTTTTTTACTGGTTTTGGTGGTTTCCACTTGTAATTTTGGTTATTACATAGATAACGAGTTAAAATTTGATCTTCCCCAAGTTCGTGTAACAGCTGAGCAAAAACGTTTTATTGGTAATAATCACGAAAGGGCTGAGAAATAACTTATATAATTGATTGCTGGGGATAAATAACCCTGACCAAGTCAAGTCGCGTCATTGCGAAAGTTTGGGTTTAATTATTTTTAGTACCTCTTAGAATAATTAATAAAGTTTGGGGGCGAAAACCTTAATTGTACTTTTTAATTAAAGCACTAGAAACGATCGAAGTTAATTCATCTTCTAAACTCCCGCGAACTTATGGTTTGGTTTTACGATGATATGTTAAGTAAAGTAACTAAAAATTGTTCCTCCTTCTTTATTAGAAGATTAGGAAAAACTCAAAGAAAATGCAAAAACGTTAAATTAATTTTTATTTAAAAATATCAGGGAAGAAAGAAAAACCATTACACTGAAAGTTTCTTAATGGCGTATAGTTATTCTTAGTGCTTTTAAGAAAATTAAAGTCTTTCATTATTGTGGAATTATAAATAACACGTCGGCTATAAGAGTATGAACATTATACAAGTGAAATGCTTAATAAATTTTAAAGTAGTTCGTAATTTTTTTAAATCTTTGAAAGCAACGAAATAAAATACGTTGTGAAAATTTTATGATCAATACACGTTTTGAGCTTCTATCATTAATATATTGTTTCCCTTCATTTTTTGACTACCACATTTTATTATCTGCTTTCTGGTGTTCTTTAATTCCATAATTTTTACAGAAAACAAAGAAAAAGGCTATTTTTAAAATTCTCGCAAAAAATTTTGAATAGGTATATTTAACACAGGATATTTTTAAAAATAGAATATTTTTCGAAAATTTTTGGAAATTATGAAAATTTTTAGAAATATAATATATTTTGGGTTTTAAAAATTTTGAAAAATTTGAAAAGTTGGGATAATCTTGAAGATTTTTGAAAAATTGTAACTTCTTAAAAATTGATAATTTTGAATTTCTATAAATTACGAATTAAAAATTTTTTTGTTTTATTAGTTTTTGATAATTTTGCTTATTTTTGAAAAATTTTTGAAAATTAAAAATTTTTTAGTTTTTAGTATTTGTTGTTATAACCAATATTATTTATTCGTTGGAATTTAAAATCGATTTCATTATTTGGTTATGGTCTTTATTTTGGCGATTATCGAATTAAACTGTTTGGGTATACAACCAAAAGATTGTTCCTGTTGTCATTTCACAACTTGCTACCGATTTTGAACCCGAAATTCGTACATTATTGTAATATCGAAAATTCGTTGGGGACATTGTGGGTGGTAGGAAGATCGGGCTTGCGCAGGTCGGCTATTCGACATGTGTAAAAAGTAGAATACTAATCTGAAGTTCTTTTTCGAGCACGTCTATATTGAAGTAGAGCGCACCCCTGCTTCTCTCCGCCTTATTGTAATGCAGTTGCCCGCTTTTATGATATTTTGTGCATTTTAGTTGCAACCAACATTTATCCATTAAAATCTCAAAATCGATTTTTCACGTCCTATAGACCTTTGGCAATTAAACTGTTCGGGTAAACACTCAAAATAAACCTCTCAGTGATATTTTCTCAACGGAAAGTGAAATTCGTAAATTTTTAAAAAGCAAAAAATCGATGGAGGGGCGATAGGGATATCGCGTTTGCGCATATGGACTATTCGACTTGCGTAGAATACGAATTTAAGGGCGCGTCTATTTTGACATAGAGCACCCTCCCCCTTTTCCCTTTTTGGCGGACGAACCTCACTTTCTTGCGGTGTCATCCTCTTGCAATTAGCAATCTTTGAGTCAAATTTGGTTTTTCTGCGTTAAGGCGTACTGGAAATATGAGAAAGCATTACAATTTATGCACAACTAACGTTTTCATCCCGAGTAGGAATTATGTTGAGAATTTGTTTGGAGTGGAAGGCAGAACCGGACTAAGTCATTTTGGTTAATCCAAGAGAGAAAATCCCAGTGGCGTATATTAGGGGGGTTTACCGGGTCCTCAAACCCGATGCCTCGCATTTTTGGTGCCCTTGAACCAGTCTTCTGCCAACATAGCAATTTGTAATAGAAGTTCCTTACCAGAAAAGCATGAAAATTCGCTGGTGACTTTGGAATTCCAAAGTTACAAGAACCCTGAAGATGTCTCGTCAACCGAGGATGAAACGTCAGCAGTTCATTCACTGATGACTCGGGTAAAACATTTTCCTTGAAAAGACAACCCCAGTAAAATAATTTCCTAGAGAAAACAACCAACAAAAAACATCCTCCAAACAAATGGGCGTTTACTGTATAGTTTACTGTATAAGTTCTTACTGGTGAATCCCTGTATAATTAAGAAAGAGCTTTCCCTGAAAAAGATACGTGTGTCTTACCTTGCTGATCAATTGATACGAATAAGAGTGAATTTCAGTTTAGAATTGTATGCAATTGTCTAACAAGATCTTTTTACTGCATGTTTAGTAGTTCCAAAAACAGTTTGAAAATCTCCGTTACGGCACTTTTTGGAAACGGGGAAAAGTCTTTTCCCCGTTGTTTCTTAAAGAATTTTTCCTGGGCTATGGTAGGATTTTTTTTCCTTGAGACTTCACAGCAGTTCTTCTTTCTTAGTTTTTTTTTCTTTCGTTTTTTTCTACGATATTTTCTTTCCGGGAGCGGAAAGCGAAAGAAAATTTTTTTCTCAAGCGAAAAGATGTATCATTTTCATAGGCTTGCATAACAAATTTTTCGAAATAATGAGATTTATGTGAAAGTCCTTAAAAATTACCAAATAATAAAAAAATGAAAATCGTTAATATTATTAACAATATTAATCCGTTTTAATTAATTTAATTAAAATTCATTAATTAGAATTATTTCTAATGACTGTATTCTGCTATAAATTAGTTAGAAACCCCTTTTCACCCTACACTAACTACCTCGAAAAAGTTGTTCATTTGTTTATATGAAAATATTTATATACTACTACTAAAATACTACAAATTTTGAAGCGATTTTTTTTTATTTCCAAATAACAAAAAAAAATAGTGAATACTATTTTATATGTTAGTATTCGTGTTTAGGTAATAAAATATAGTGCTTAAACATTTGTTTATCTGGGTGGGTAATTAAAGTTATACCAGTGCAGTGCAATGACGTGGACTTCACTGTAATAGTGAATGGAACTTTCGCATTTATTGAAGTTGTATAAACACTAAAATTTTATCACCGTGTTTGTTTGCTGTATGTACATGGAGTAATTAACGTCATTCACATGGTTGTGGTTATGAGTACGTGATAATTTCATTTTTACCATTTAAATACCTGCGAAAAAAAAAATTGATGTAGAAAATCATCCAACAAGGGATTATTTATTATTAGCAGCTCAGTGTCACTTCTTTATGCTAAATTTAAAGCTTTGTATGAATTTTGCAAGACAATTAAACAATACGGAAACGCTAATTTTAATTTTAGAGTTTTTTAAATTGTTTGCAACATCGAATTGTTTCTGTTCCTAAGGCTAAACTCTGACGCTAGAGGGTAAACAATCACATATCTAAATATTTTTAAAGCAGCTTTGTTCAAATATAAGAATGAGCTTTATTTTTGAGACACAAAGAAATTGCAAAATATCAAATTTTCTGCCAATTTTGCGTTGTGAAATTATCCACTCGATCCGGGCAATTGACATTCGATGATTGCAAATACAGATGCAGATTTATCTCTTCATTGTGCTAATTTTTCTGTTGCTTTTTCCATATTGGGAGACTTTAACGACACATCTTCATTACTGCTTCAATAAATTACGATTGTGACATTCGCATTCTTAATTCGTTTGCCCCGAGAGTGGGTAATAAAGCCCAATAAAATATTTTCAATTAAAGCCAAACAATTCTTTGTCAAATTGCTGGAATAATAAATTTGCGAACGTTAAAACACGTAACCCATTAAAATAGTCCACTAAGTAAGATTGTAGAACCTATAATTTCTGTTAGAAAGTACAATAGTGATCTAGGCACAACGGAGATAATAGTGATTGTGGAATTCTTTACTTCCGGAACAATTTCCCGTCTGATTGCTCCCCTCTTTAAGGCTATTGTTTCGCTGGCATTATTGAAAATTAATATTCTCATCGGGCAATAAACGAAGATTAAGAACTTTTACTAGAATTTAAATGAAAGATGATAACCTCTGTGTTATTTTAAATTTAATTCAAAGAAATAATGTTGTTTTTAAAATCCGCCG
Source organism: Ctenicera cuprea (assembly GCA_958336395.1). Classification (NCBI taxonomy): domain Eukaryota; kingdom Metazoa; phylum Arthropoda; class Insecta; order Coleoptera; family Elateridae; genus Ctenicera; species Ctenicera cuprea. The sequence goes on along the minus strand of OY284487.1, from coordinate 3,773,709 downwards.
TTATAACGTAGTTTTGTTGTGTTTTGGTTAATTGGAATACAAATATAATTTGATAAGTATTCTATGTACAAACATTTGATAAGCTTAACTTGAAACATTCGTAGCGCATTAATTAGCTATTAACAAATTATTCCTTTGGCATTGAATCTGTTTTATTATTTTTTATTAACCATGACCTTTGAGATTTAACGATTATTGTGTTAAACTTTTCACTTGTTTGTGCATAAAATTCCTCATTAATTTTCCAATTTCAAATTATAAAATATTTAATTAATTTAATTAAAAATTCCGAATTTAAAATTAAGCTGAAAGTTTGCTTCTTATGAATTTCCCAGAATCTCATTTGGAAATATGCATCTCAGAAATGGCAGTAGCAGCAGCTGTTACGATATGAGGCAAAGATTCGATAAATAATGACGGTAATTGAAATTCCGTTCGCGCTCTTTGATACCGAACTAGGTTAGGTTAGGTTTAATGACACCCACCTCTGAATTCCAGTGCAACTCGTCACTTAGATTACCTCAGCCTTGTAAATTGAGTTACTATTACTTGTTGAAGTGTAAGTGCTTCTCGAATTTCAGCTCATAAAGGTTTAATTTGCTAACTGTGGAATTCGATTACCCAATTCGTCTTATTACCTTCATTGTTCTATAAATGCATTTAAAATTTATTTGTATACGTCTTGATTTAATTATAATTTGTTTGTTAGTAATTGCGTATTTCTTGATTATTTCTAACTTATCACAAATCTCGGAGCATTCCGAAATCATAACAAAAAGTAATTTTCAATCTTCTTTCTCATTAAATGTTTTTTTATCTTCTGTAAATTTTTTTGCCAGGTCCAGGGTTACAACAGTAAAATTTCAAACAAAAATTATTTCCTTCTCAAAATTTAATGATTCTGTGAAATGATGGTATCTGAAATATTTTCTGTTTTAGAAAATTAATTAGTTTGTGTAATTTTGCAGTTTTAATTACACTTGCAATTATTACTCAAATTTTCACTTTATAGTTGTTTTTGGAATGTTATGGTGATGAATCGTATATAGTTAAAAAGGTATTTCCTACGATCTCTTGCCTATAAAAATAATTACCGACCCTTGAAATATTTGTGTAGGAATTTATGATGGAATCCTCGGGAAACGTTGAAGAAGTTTATATTTTGAGTATTTGTTTTATTCAAACACAGGATTTCGGTATATGACAGTTATTTTTGGTATAAATCGTTTAGAAACGCCATAAAAATCATTTTATTTCATGTAAATGGTGTAAATTTAGATAGATTTAGAATCTCTCCCTGCTAGTTCTCTCCCCATCATATTCTTACTCCCTCCCTCCCTCCCCAACTTTTTATCACTACGAATGCTGGTGCCCTTAAGCTTACTTTTTTCTCTACCTCTACTTCCCACTTTCCCCACTCATGCTTGTGAGATGATAAATAATCTTTAAAATTTTTTTATTATCGGCATCAAAATTTGTACAGTATATGTTTTTCAGATTTTGTGGAAAACGTTTAGTATCCTTAATAAAGGGGGAGGGGGATAAAATTCAATAAATATTAAAACGTGGAATGAGAGTAGTTGTTTTTTAATTTAATTACTCTACTAAAAATAAGCAACTAAAATTAGATCAAGCACACTTTAGTTTATTTATTTATTAGCGGTTGTAAACGTACATGTTTCACTCGTATTAAATTTTGCTTGATTATTTTTAGTAGACACTTGTAAACCAAAAAAAATAATCTTGTATCGGTTTTTAATATTTACAGAATTTCATCACTCAATTTTTTAGGGGTTCTAAGCGTTTTTAAAAAATCGGAGTCTGTATTGTTCCCCTTTCACTTATCCAGTCCTTACTCCTACCTTGCTTGTCGCATTTTTTTGCTCTTGGTTTTCTGTTCCCCTGATTTTGTCATCCTCCTACTCCTACTTTACTTTTGCTTTCACCTTTACTATTGTCTTTCCCCTACTCTTGTTTCCCATCTCCCTTTATCGCTGTCCATTTTAGTTTTCTTTCTTGTTGTAATTTTTTCTGCTCTCCGTTCTGTATATTAATAATTATATTTATAACTCTAAAACGTGTTTTTCTTTTAAAATATCTGTATGTGGTTAGGTATGAATATCCGAAAGCGGAAGCTCGACTTGTTTTCTAAATCTGCAAAAATATTTCAATTTTAGCGTCTTATTGCGCAAAAAATATTACCGAAAAACTGGTTACTCGATTTTTTTTTCTAATTTTGTAGGTTTACAGAACTGTATTTAAACTATGATTTGTTTCGCGTCTGAGCCTACGAATTTCATTGTGACGCCTTTTATGAATTTTTAAAAATTGTAATTTCAACGCCCTACCCATAAAGGAGTTATCAGATTGGGCTGAAATTTGATATTGAAAATGCCCTAAATGTTATTAATCACGAGAATTTTTGGAACTACTAAAACTGTAAACTGAAGAAATGGCAAAAAATTATTGCTTAAAAACTGGCCACACAATTTGTTTAATTTTTATAGGCTAATAGCTACAATTTTTTGCGTGTCCCAGTCCGCTAAATTTTTGGTGGCGCTTCCTATGAATTTTTAAAAATTGTAAATTCATGCCCTGTCTTTAATAAACGGGGATTATAAAATACTTCTATTTAAACTAAATTGCTCATGTGCGATAGTAGAACAAGTTGCACAACTTAGTTTTTATAATTTTAAGGTGCAGTGAAAAATAAGGGAGTTAATTTCCCCTTCCTACTTAAACTTAGGCGATCGAATTTGTCTTTACGTTTTTGTTTTTTTTTACCCTTTTTTGTTTTGGTTGTTAAATACAATAAGACATGCTCGCAGGGAAAGTGTATAAGGTTAAGTGATCCGATCCTGCACGCTTGGAGTGTTAGCAGTGGTAGAACAGTGTGGTCCGCTCGCGATATATACGGGGTAGGGTTTCTCTCTACTTTCGGGGAGAATGCAAAGCTAGTTCCGTTCGCTTGTAATGTATCTTTAAATTACTTTTATTATTGCGTTAAAAAATTGGAAGAATATGCAACATTTTCAGTGGCACACGTATTATTATGTATTTTGTAATTTAAAAATACTGCAATATTGCCCGAGTTTATGGTGTTCGATTTCACGGTAGCCGAGCCGGTGTAGTGGCGGCACTGGTGATATCTTACAAGTTACTCTTTTCAAACACAACGCTCATACAAACATGTTTTTGAAATATGATAACACAATACATTTCTGCAGTATGGCAAAGTTCAGGCGAAGTTTTTTGATTATTTTCCTCCATCATCATCAATGGATAGACCGTAAATGCGTGTAGAAAAACAGGCAAAATGCCTGCGCAGAAGAATAAGAAGAAGAAATCCTCTACCATCTCTCTCTGCTACTTCTTTCCTCATTTCTGCTCCTCTCTACTTCCTACCTCTACGAATAGTCGTGTCGTCCTCTTGCCCCCACTTTTTTCACCCACTACTCTTGCCTTTTTTCTTCCTCTGCTCCTACCCTACTCCACTTTTTGTCTCCATTTTTTTCTTCCCATGCTTTCATCTTTCTCCTACTCCTACTTTTGTTTTCGCTCTAGTATTGCTATCTTCTTACCCCTACTGTTGTTTCCCACTTCCTTTTATCGCTTGTCCATTTCCCTTCTCGACTCGTTAGGTACTCTTTATTATTTCTGCCTTTTTTCTTCGTTGATTTTCGCTCTTTTCCTCTTCTTGATATCGTTCATGTGTGAGAAAGAGAAGAAATTTGGATGGTTAAAGAATTAAGTTTTGCTGACCAAAAATATTTGCGGAAAGCGTTGTTCGAACAGATATAATTCTTTAGTATTAAAAATACCTCAGCTGTATTATGAAGCAAATAACGTATTTAAATGGTTGATGAATGCTGTGAGAATTATTTATTTCCTGACATTAATATTAGATATTAATGAGTCGTCTATGTATCGATTCATGCCAATCATAATAGCTGCAGAGAACCGACGGTATCTGGCGTCTAAAATGCTGCCCTTTCACTTGCTATTTCTAAGCGAGAGTATTGTAAAGCGAATGTTATGATAAATACTACGTTTGAGGTTGCTAATATTTATTATTATTAAGTTTTACTAGATTATACGGTGATTGCACCGCTATGTGCTAATAATTTCTGCTTTGCGCAATTTAGCAAATTCTACACACAGTCGAACAGGGACTAGGTTTTGTGACATGAGGACACTTTCCTTACTTTCCCACTGGGATAGTCCAGCTCTGGTTTCTTAGTTCGTCGACATTTCCGAAGATGTCAAGAGTCGGAAATAGAAATGAGAATATTTGCATTTTTCCAATGTTTAAATTTATGCTTTCCTTAGTTTTCAGTTTGTCACGCACTTTTAATTTTCTAATATATATTCACCAGAAAAGATCCATCATTTTTTTTCATTTACAGGCGGAACTTAACCTCTTAATTTTTACTTTCCTATACTTTCAGTATGGGGAAGTTTGGATTTCGTGAAAATGTTCAAATGTTTTGGATCTCCAGGAACCTAAATAAAGTGGTTTATAAAAGATGTCTCTCTGTGGGCGGATGTGTGTGTGTTTGTGTGTGGTGCATCATAACTATCGAACGGATGATCGGAATTCGATGTGGGAGTATATCAACAACTCGCCGGCAAAATAAGCTTTCAAAACAATCCGAAACCGGAAGCGGAAGTTGGACATGTTATTTTGGTAGCATTGCCTTCCTACACCAAATTTTAGAAATTTGAAAAGGGATTCCGGTAGAAGACGTCAGGGCTAACTTAACGCTTTTTTCCCGAACTTTTTATTGTGAAACGGCGGCCGCTACGATTTTTTGAATTATTACTCAAAAACAGGTTGACAGTCGCGTTTAAATATTTTATCGTAATAGTCTTATATAGTGAAACAATCTTAATGTGCATAAAAATTTCCGAAAAAATTAAAGCTATAAAGTGTACAAAATTTCCGAGTATTGCTCAATAACTGGCCACACGATTTTTTTTAAATTTTGTAAGCGTATAGAGCTGAGGTTGAGCTACAATTTGGTTCGTCTCCCAGCTTGCAAATTTCTCTCTGATGCCTTCTACGAATTTTTCAAAATTTGATTTTAAACGTCTCAAAAGCGAGTTATCAGATTGGGACGAAATTTGATATTGGAAATGCTTTTAAGGGTACACATTCACACAATGTTACAAGCTACTCGAATTTTTGGAACTGAAACTGTGAAATGAATATCAAAATCTTCAAAAACATGGCTGTAAAGGAAATTTAAAGGTATATCCCAATATGTAAAATATACAGGGTGTTCCGTTAAAAATAAAAAAAATTGTATCACTTCCGGTTAAACCGCAAGTTCAAATGAACACCGTTTTACGCCGTAATATGCATTTTTATGTGTGTATTACTCAAAAAAATTTTAATTAATAATTTAAAAATTGAGAAACTGGCAGGTTGTTACGTGTTCTCGTGGTCACCTGGTTATGTATACGTCAATTTTTAATTCTAGTGTTATTTTCATGTTAAAAAAAAAATTAAAATACTAATTTTTACATTTTTGGTTCCTATTTTTGAAATTTTTAGTGCTTAAACTTCCAGGCTTTAATAATTAGTAAATATATCTAAAGTATAAAGAAGTCCAGTCTTTTAATGATTTCATACTTACGAATTTCATGTCTTATCATGATTTCTAACATTCAGAAGCTCGTATTATTCGCTATATTTGTATTCGCAAAAAAACAAACCACATTACGTGATCCAAAGTGCATAATTGGTTATTTTACATGAATCACTGTGCTTAAAATACCAGAAAATGGTTTATTATTTACGTCCAAAGTCGACTTGTTTGAAACTTCAATTAATTCTTGATGCTAAAGTTCATGCTAAATATAAGCCGGATCTTAAAATCCACACAGTTATATGGATTTTATGTAAATTACGACGGTATCTAAACTACTTATTTAACATCCTTGTACATTTGAGATGGTTTTTTCCACCTTGATAAATTCTTAGAAAATTCTCCCACGACAGTTTCTTTCGACTTACCTTAATCTAATGAATGGTTGCATTCGATACGTTAGTGACAAAAATTTATAATTTAACTGATTAATATGTTTATCCCGAGTATGTCAGTTTTGCAGGCGTAGGCTTAAGTCGGAAGTGCTTCCAGATCAGTAAACTTCCGGTGATAATTATAGATATGTCGCTACTTTTTTGTACAGTATATTTTGATTAAAGCAGTCAAGCATTCGTTGACATTCGCTGATAATTTTGCAACAACGCCAAGTTAATTTATATTAAATAATGTTTTAATTAACTTTTGCGGATTCACAATAATGAGATCAGAAGTTGTAATTACCGAAGTAATTGTGAGAAACGCTGCGTGAATGGGATTTACGATTTAAAAGTTTGTTCCTCTCGACATCGTATTATGTGAACGTATTTTCTCCGAAAGTGTTAATTTCCGTAGCAAATTCAATTTCATTATGCTGAAAAATTTACCACCTATGCGGATTTGTTTTTGAGAATAGATGAATTTTCAGAAATGTGGTACAATTTTTAATTTTTTCTTATTTCAAAACTGTCTAGGACAACACAATTTTTACAAATCAAAAAAATAATGCAGGAAGAGGAAGTTGTTCGTTATCAGGGTATGTTGCTTGTTAAAAATTTAATTGTTATCATAGAGTTCGATGAGCTGCTAGAAAAATACAATCTGAAAAATCTCTATAAATCTTGGCGAAGTTGTTTCAAGATACCTTGAACATTATAAAAAGGTTCAGAATATTCTGATGTAGTAGTAACTGTTGAGGCTAAAGTTTAGTTTATGGTTATTTATTCTTAGTCTATTTATTGTTAAACATGAGCGTAACATCATCCACACACGATGAACAAAATGACATCGGTTCATTCATCTTGAAGCTAAACCCGAGGGGGCTGTTTTGTTTTTTATAAATCTATGAGCAAAGATCGCTTGTAATGTTATTATTTAATTTATGTTTGTCCAATTACTGCTTTTACTGGTACATATTTCTCCTGAGACTAAAAAATATATAGATTAGCGTTTTTCGCAAACTTAAATTAAGGCATGACCCTCAACAAATTCGTGACAAGCTGACATTTGGTACATAGCTTCTATTTATGGTCCTTTTAGCATTTCATAGATGTCCTTCAAAATACCCTTTGCCAACTGCTTAAAAACGTAGGAAAACGGCTAAAAATTGGGACTTTCTTAAGTTTTTGGCCTCTTAACTCAAAAACTACTAAGTTTAGGAAATAACATTGCAAGACAAAACATTTTCTAAATAAAATTTACCATGAAATAGCACTAACCGCGAGTTTGCAGGATAAGCCTTAGGGAGTAGTGAATTTTTGCACAGTTTGTGGCAATACCTTACTTTACTTCGTATTAGGGATGCAGCGAGCAGTACTTTTTCAAAATGCCGGATAACGGATATTCACATAACATAACATAACATACATATGTATAACAATTTTCTTACAATTTTGATTATATGGCTTATGTTTATAAACATATAACCAGAATTTTGTATAGTTTTCATAGAGAGAACCTCTGGGAGGTCTCCTTTTGGTTGTTTACCTGAACAGTTTAATAGGATAATTGCCAAAAAACGACTTTCGTCAAATTCTGAAATCGAAATTTGATTTTAACGAATGAATATTGTTTACAATTAAGAAATACTAAAAACAAATGTGAAATATTAAAAAAAATGTTCTTAAAATTTTGTTGATATTTCATAAATTTTCTTGTTTTTGAGAATTTTAAAAATATTCTATATTTTAAATAGTTTTTAATAGTTGCGTTTAAAAAAGATGTTTAGATTTCTTGATAAAAAGAGTATACAAATATGATAAAATGGATCCATTTTCTTATAAGTGACGTGGCAAATATAATAAAAGGAATCAAACTTCAAATCTCGTCACCAATGTTATAATTTAATATTTTAAAAAATATATAAAGCAGCTACATGTTTCGGTCCTCTTTATGGACCATCATTCAGGCTGTTAAAAAAAAAAAAAAACCAAACCTTAACAACTAGCTAAAACATAACAGGCACCAAGTGGGGCACTTACCCAAATATAAAATTAAGTTGGCGAAAAAATTTTTGTTTTTTAAAAAACTATTACTGATTAATTATAAACTAGTAAGATATAATGGACAACAAACACATCCATATGGAAAACAGTAACTGAAAAATTAAAGGATGTCAGGTTACAGATTTATCTTATTCAAGTAAATGTATGCATACCTAAAAGGTTTTTAGGTATGCATACATTTACTTGAATAAGATAAATCTGTAACCTGACATCCTTTAATTTTTCAGTTACTGTTTTCCATATGGATGTGTTTGTTGTCCATTATATCTTACTAGTTTATAATTAATCAGTAATAGTTTTTTAAAAAACAAATTTTTTCGCCAACTTAATTTTATATTTGGGTAAGTGCCCCACTTGGTGCCTGTTATGTTTTAGCTAGTTGTTAAGGTTTGGTTTTTTTTTTTACAGCCTGAATGATGGTCCATAAAGAGGACCGAAACATGTAGCTGCTTTATATATTTTTTAAAATATTAAATTATAACATTGGTGACGAGATTTGAAGTTTGATTCCTTTTATTATAGAGTATACAAAGCTACAATTTAAAAAAGTATATAATTTTACGATAATTATTTAATTTTTATAAACGTTTAAAAAAGTAATGAAAAACACCGTTCAAAGATGTTAACTTCTACAGCTTAAACTGTAAATTTAGTAATATACATCCTTATCTTGCGTGATCGGACATTTTCCGCTCTACAAAAAAGGTGAAACAATATTTTTTAATATCTATGGTAGTTTTCGATAGGCAGATGATTAAAGCTCGAGTTACAATTTAAAATCTTTTTTTACTAATATTACTTAACTAACAAATTTTTCTATCATATAGAAGCTGGTATCATTTATTTTTTACTCTTAACTTTATTCCTGTTTAAAACATTACAGCCGTTATTACTACACTCGACTACTACAAATTATGAATTCTGATTGGCTGCCTAGTAAGAGTATAATAATGATTATTAAAAATATTTTGAAGTAGATATTAACTACTTCTCATGACGTTTTGTCTAATGTCATGGATAAGTATGAATTTTGGTTATGGATATCCTAGAAAAGTTATGGCTTTTAATTTTTGGTGGTTATTGGTAACCGCGTGTACGCGTAAATATGTGGTTACTTGTAGTTGGACCTCTCACCACTCAAAGTTGAGACAAGTGGAAGGGTTCCAGAATTATTATACAGATGGACTAGACAAATATATTGTTTGGGATTAAAATTATAAAACTGTTCACCATGTGTTGCGCAAATAAAGCCAAACACTTAATTATGCTTTATTCCACTGCGATTATTTTATGATGTCCCATTTCTTTGTTTTCCCATCAATCGTTCAAGCCCCAAGGGAAATTCCCCAGAATTCTTAAATCCGAAAATCCGAATTTTATGTCAAGAGTTTTATGAGAATCGAGCATTTTCTTGGCCAACATCGAACTATATGAACTCTGTGCATTTGAAACTTAACTTAGACATTTCGCATCGATTGGACAAATCCGAATCAGCAAAGAAGTTAAATTGGTTCTTAAATTTTAGAATGACTTGAGTCGGATATTACTTTTCTCTATCAAGAACAAAATAAAGCGAATCGAGTAAAGCTGCAATGAATATGTGGTATCTTTAGACTTGGGTAAAAAGTTTTCAATTTCGCCATCATTCGGACATTGACAGTATTGTACGTAAAAGACAAGTGACATATTCGACTAGAGTGGTTAGATCTATCAATATTATCTGCAGAACCGCAAATATTCCTTTCACCAGCGTGTTGTGGACATAACTACAAAATAAATTATTTAACTCGAGTGTTTATTTTACATTCTCCGTGTTATGTAACAAAAATACCGACTGCCTACTTGAAATTTCCGACGAGCCCGACAAAAAATTGAAACCATCACTTGAAAATTTCTCTGGATTTGCGCAGCAATTTCTGGCAGGATTAAATCAATCAAGCTCCAATAAGGTCGTTGTAAGTTGTAAATTGGTGGTGGATGTTGAAAGCGTCAGCGGTGAGAAAATTTCGGCTAAGTGTTGCACTTTATTTGCATAGACAATTTGCAAATTAAGCTGCATACCCGTCAAGTGAAAGCAACCGTGCATTCGAGTTTAAACTTTACGTAGTTAAATGTCAAGGAATTATGAACAATCACTATGTGAAGGAAATACGGTTAAGCCGAGGCTTAAACTTTAATTTGCAAGAACCTGACTTTGACTTTTATTGGACTCTCAAAACTGTTCGCGAGCTATATTCGATAAATGCAAAAAAACTAATTTAAATTGACTTTATCTCGACGTATTTATGGCGGAATTTATTACTTTCAGCAGCTGTAAAAATCAAAAACCAAAAGAAGTCTATATAAGCAACTCCGTAAATTTTTTGGAATAATTGATATGTTTTTGTATCAATCACTTTAGATAAGACATTTTTTTAGTATGGGTGAAATACCTACGGTGAAGCTTTTGCCACCGAAGTGGCAAAATATACTATAAATTCAAATAAAATCAAAACAATTTTGACATATTATTCTGGCAAAAAAACATATTTGGTGTATCTTTTCCAATAACTACAATTTTCTGGAAAAGTTTACGTCGAATTTGTGTTTTAAAAATGTCGTGCCACAACAGTTACTAAATATCACAATATTTCTAACGCGCTTGCTGCGATACGTTTCGATTCATCGCACCACTCGTTGAAACTCTGACCGTTGAAAACGTTTCACCTTAAGAATAGAGCAAGTTAATTTTTTATGGGAATATAAAGCTTGGTAGCGCAGATAATAAATTCGTCTACCAAAAAGTATGAAGCGCAGAAGGATTGATTAGCTCTTCTAACTGTTACTGGGTATAAAAATTAAGTTAGCAATCGTGTTCTACTATTGCTGATTAGCAGTTTAGCTCAAATACAAACATTTTATGTAGGGAATACAAACTCGAAACTCTGGTGCTGGTACAAAACCCCCCAGCTGCAGAAAACGCTCTTTCCGACTCCACGATTGTCCGCTAAATTGCCATTAGAAACTCGTACGTCAACTGCTTTCAATAGGCTTATCAGATTCTGCTTTTAAATTAAAAACTCGATGATTTTTGGTATATATCGATTTTCCAAAAATAATTGTTTCTTTGGACGTGCTTTTTTCCGTTATATTCTTGAAACCGAAATTGCCGAAGTACTGCTGTCCTATATTGGCAGATTTTTTAATGGAATGGCTGTGCCACAAGGGCGCGAGATATTATCACGCAACTATGTACAGATAGATGGAATTTAACGCAACCCTATGTTATTTCCGACACAAAATTGCTGAATCTGGCGACTGCAGAACCGGTAACCGCTGAACCGGAATGAAATTGTACCGGAAAGAACATACTGAATTTCAAAAAATTGAAACCTGTTTTTCTATACATAATATGTAAATATTTTATGTATGAAGTTTCATTTTTTCTGCTCATTTGGCATATCTTAAGTTGACACAAATTACTGCCGCTAATTCTGACACACTCACCTAAGGCAAGTTCACAACAAAGAACATTTTGCCCTACTCGCTAATGAGTATGCGACTCGCATTTCCATTTCTGGGCAATATAAAACTATTGCAAACCTGTTGCAGCCGACTCGAATAAAAGATTCTCAAAAATGTTATACTATTACTTTTACATGAAAGCTTTCTATTGTAGTCACACTGTTTTAGTATCATAAAGTATAATAATACGAAGGATAATGAGTTAATTGTTAGCAAGAATTGTTCTTGGAGTTAAAAGTAATTGACGATAAACTTAAGTACCTATTTCAATAACTTTTTCTTTAGTTTCGTCAAGATTTTTGAGAAATATTTAATTTTCGCTTTCACACTGCATTTTATAGGAATTGTTTTCTCATTCGACGTCTGTTGTTCCATTCGAACATATGTCAAGTGACAAGCATTATTCTCCAACATATCAAAAATAAATTTCATATTTTGCAGTCGGTTTTTATCGCCTTTTTTTCCGTTTGCTTTTTTCGGTTGGTTTATCTCCCTGGGGTAATTTTTTACCGGCTTTTTGTACGCTTATTGCGCGTCATTTTTCCATAGCTTTCCCTTTTCAAATATAATATGAACTGAAGATTTTAATTTTTAAAGCTATTCTTCAGTAAACTCGGATCAAAAATTTAGGCCGTGAATGAAACCTGTAAAACGTATGTTAGGCGTGATATCAGTTGGAAATTTTCAAAAATAGGTTGTTCATAAACTCACCACACTATTTGTTTTATATTTTGTAGTCTCATAGAGCTAGAGATGAGCTGCAATTTGGTTCGTATTTCAGTTCGGTAATATTTCTGTGACGCTTTTTATAAATTTTTAAAAATCGAAAAGAATTGGCTACTGGATTTTTTTACAGTTCCTAGGCTAATATAAAGCTAGTGATGAGCTACAATTTGGTTAATGTCCCAACCCGATAAACCACTCACCCACAAAAATTATACAAATAATGTTTATAGAGCCCTAAAATGCTTGGTTTTTCAAGTATGGGAAATAAAAAATTTTAATGAAATATTCAAAAATGGTTAACAGTGTATAGTAATTTCAAGGACATTTTTTCTTGATTAATTAATTGATATTTCTTGAAATCTCAGGTAGCGTTCCTAATTTATTGTCATTACCTTCATGCATAGTTACTATTTCTTAATTACACATTAAATATTCATAACATTTCATGTTAATACGGAATTGATATTTTACTAATACTTTATTGCCAAAGAAGAACATAAATAGACAAATATCACATTTCTGATCTTTTTTGGTTGCACAAAATTTAATAAACTCATACGTGCTGTGTCGACAGATGCATTATGATATGAATAATGTTCAGTACTTCTTACATTTAAGACTTAAACCTTAGCATACTAACGTTGTTATTACAGTAATGCGATACTAATCTTTGAATGTATATCTAACATGGTTGATGGTTGAGATAATTGTGTGCATGTTTAAAATAAATATGTGCAAGTTGATATATTGGCCACCAGAGACGACATTTAAAGAAAGAAATAAGCAAACCAAACATTTAGTCTTATTTAAATGTACTGTGCATGAATAAAATCATTTTTACTTCAACAATATTTATTTTGACCTTCTGATAATTGGTGGTGAGATTATTATTTAAAGCTTTTAAATTTGAATTAGTTATGAAATCACTATTTTTTAAGTAATACTTTAATACTCCGTTTATAGAAAACCTACAAAAACAGACATTACAATACCACACGATTCTAGTCATCATAAAACACATAAATTATCAGCGTACATGTTCATGATACATAGGGCTTTAACGCTTCCTTTATATGGAATTAATTATAATAGAGAAATTTCAATTATTAAACAAATTGAATATAGTAATGGTTACAATACTAAACTTATTGATACATTAAATAAAGAAAAAGATTGTAAATTAGCCATTCAATAATTTATCCGAATACGCCAACTTCATCTGATATAATTAAATATGCTTTGATCCCATAGTTTGGTGGCAAATCAGAAAAAATTGCTAAAATTATAAACAAGACAAATAAATATAAAGTAAATTTTTCAACAACTAGAAACATCTTAAACGCTTTGTTTAATGCAAAATCAAAAAACAAATATTTCGCTAAAGTCGGGCATTTACAAATTAAATTGTTCGCATTGTAATTCGGTTTATATAGGCCAGACAATTAGTAATTTAGATATTAGGTATAAAGAACACGTACGTTGTTACAAATACAAATACCCACATAAACCCAATTACGCTAAACACTTACTAGAACACAATCATTCAATGACATCTAATAACACTATAAAATGTTTACACTTAAATTCACCTTAATTTACCATTTTGGAATAAGAAATCAAGTCATTTGCAGAGGATTACCAAGATCAAGTTCTATTGTTGCTATAACGACACCAACTGTTTGCTTATTAATATAACCTTTGATAATGACATGTAAACATGTCGAAATACATATAAGGTTAAAATAAACGAATACTGTTGAAGTAAATAGTATTTTATTCATACTCAATAAATATGTACGTGAACGAAGTAAAGCTAGAACTTGAAAAAATTGAAACGATTTAGCTATAGCCTTGCCCCTGGTTATAATTAAATCAAAGTTCATTTCCTTGATTGATACATTTTGTTATTATGTTTATTTGTTATCAGTAATCCGACGCCGCCACACTGTCTTGTAAAATTTGATAAGAGAATCTGATACTTTATTTAAAGATGGAATTATTGCGTGATTTTATTACAACTTACGGTAAATATTAGATTTTGTTATAGATTCTAAAGAAAGTGCAATTTTTCTACATTACATTTTGAGTATTCCTTGAGAAACTAGAAAGAGCTCTTTGTTGTACCTGTCAAGGTAAACGTTATCATCACTCTTAGATACTTTGTCAGGTAAGAATTTTTAAGGGGACATTTTTCAGGTGTTATTTTAAAAAGTATTAAAGTTAAGCAACAAATTTTCATTAATGCTATTGGAAGATAAAGGAAAAGTTAGATTTTTGCATACTTACTATTTTCCAAACCAACGCCCCTGTACTAATTTAAATTGGTACAACAAGCGCCATGTTCGTGCAGATATAACATATTAAGCGTTATGTAATTAACAACTCATATTAATAATGGGTAGGCGTGGTTCTTACACAACAAACTTCAACAAACGGTATTAATGCGTCGATTTCTGATATATTGATATACATATTTTTTTCTGGTCAAGGTCTTCATTTTCAAGATATTTTCTAAAACCATGGGCGTAGGCGCGCACAAAAAAACAACCTTTCGATCAGAGAGCTCTAACCATAACTTACGTAAAGTATCTTTCCTGCTAATGGACGTTTTTAATGGCGGATGCACTTCATTGCAAGAGCAAATATCGCTAGCGTATTGCAGATGTTTAATGTAAATAAAGTAGTTTCTATTTGCAATAATTTCCAGTGATTAAGTATGAATGGTGTTCGTTACGCGTTTAGCAAAATCAAGTTTTGCGACTCAGCCTTCGAAGAATTACAAGGCTATTTGGTTGTTTGATTCTCTAATTGCCCAAACCGTTTGACTATTCTTTGTGACGCAGCAATCTATGCATATTATGCGTCTCTTTATGACACAGTTGCATTAAGAATTTAATTCCTACTAGAACTGTGACTGCTTCTTTGTGTTTGATCGTCGTACAATAACATTTGTGTAATGGGAAATTAACCTGCTTCAAAATGTAAAAAAACAATAAGTATTATAAAGGGTTGAGAAAAATAATGTGTCGGGCAACCCCCATGGGACATCCTTCGCGCATTTATCGAAATTTTTGGTAAAATGGAAAATTGAAAGTTTTTAAATTCAATTTTTAAATTTTTATGATTGGAAGCTTTCTGCAAATTTTTAAATTTTCGAATATTTACAGAAATATTTTGTTTTTGAACATTTTTGAGTTTTTTTTCAATTTTCAAGTAAAAAAATTTCAGATTTTATAAAAATAATCAACCTCAATTCCCTGCAGTTTTAATTATACTGCCCAGTTTTTAGGCCCAAATTGTTTTTTTCTGCACCAAGGCGTCTGGTTTGTTTCTTCTGTATCCTCAGATCTTAAAACGTGGCTGGCTATACAACAAATCGATCGATTTTTAGACCAAACACAATACCATCTTTGATGGTAAACAAATTTTTGCTTTAAAGTTAAAACCAGAATTGAGGATCAACTCATTACAGCTCAAACGTATACACAGCAATGTGCAAATTGAATTGCATTAAAGTAAATCGTGTTGGAAATATAAAATTCATTAAAATCAAGAACGTTGGAAAATTCCATAAAAATTTAAATTGCATTCCTAAGAAAACCAGGTTGCAGCTGGAGCTTGTTGAACAAGCACTTTGCTTGATAGTAAACGAGTAGATAATCTTCATAAAGCTGTATGACATCCGTGGGATTCCCCGAACAGGTGCAGTGTATAAAAAAAATACCAATTATGTTAGAAGCCCAAAAAAACAGTTTGTGTTTTCTCATCTTTTTTGTTTTTCCTTAGAATTGCAGTAATTATACCTAATAATTATTTTTTTTAATTTCCGACTGAATAGTGCTACATACTTTTCTTACCTTTTCGTGATTGCCCAAGAAATCAAAATAAAATCAAATGCATTCATAAAGTTTGCTCGCAATGGTTAAATACCATTCTCTTGAGCAACGGTAAGATTCTGCTCCGAGTGACATTGAATTTTCATTGTGTGTGGGAGATTTCGTTTTAATATATTTATAATTTTTAATTAATTTTATCTGGGTGTGCAAATCGATTTTTTAATCGATTGTTATGATCGATTATTGAAATCTGTTTTAAAATTATATCGATTTTTTTTCGTATTGATTGAAAAATTTCAAAATTGTCCTAGCTGTAGCGGAAAAACTTGTGGGTGGAATCATCAAAATTTTCCGTAGACATTAATTTTGGTACAGCACCCGTGAACAAAATAATGCGATTTATAATTGTTTGAAATAATGCAGCGCCATGCTGCTTTCATTTAAAGACGGGCTTTTAAGATGCTATTCGGTATTCATATTGCATAAACATGAAAATCTTGTAGGTGCTAAAAAGTATAAATGAATGATTATCTCGCTATTTCTCACTATTGTACAATTTTATTGGTGTAAATATGTCGTTTTACAACTATGCAATTCTTCTCTGCCAAATCCATGAGAACGACTGTTAGTACACTCGTATTAATTAGAAAAGTAATGACCATCATCTTTCTCCAATTACTTTTTGTTAATACAATACTTATTTATTGTTTTTTCTTTGTTACAGGTGAGTTAATGCAGTTCATTCTTCAATACTGGCAGGTAATTAAATAAGACGCTAATTTCGTATGTTTTCTCATCCACGTCGTTCGTAATAACGAATCTAATCTAATGTATAAATTTCTAAAATATAAACGCGAATGGTGTCTAAACTTTGGACTATAAAAATGGATCTTTGGACCTGTGTGTAAGCGCTCTAATTGTATAATACATTCCGCCACTTCATTTTTCCACACAAATAAGAAGCAGAGGTTCCTTTTTTTAGTAGCGCTTTGTTTCTCTAATTGTCCAACACTGTTTTAGTAACACATTGTTTGTTGCTAAAAGTAAATAAAAAACATATTTCACGATGTTGGGATCTCGCTTACAAACAACCACACTTGACTGGTCGAGAGACATGACATTAAAATTAAAATGTTGCGAGCTTAGATTAAATTCATTGACAAGATTTTGTTTCTTATGTAATACACGTGGGCGCGTCGTATTTTACTCGTAAAAGACCTTATATAAAAACATCAACTTTATTTTGTGAGCAAAGATATAATTTATTACACAATATTGCGTAATGCAGAAGAACGCTATAAATGCTATCTATACGTATGCACCGCCAGTCGAGATCCCAGCCTCACCGCGACAGCGTCACGAAATAACCAAAATATTACATTAATAACATACAATAAAAAATTGCTTCCGTTTTTGGGAGTCATTTTCGGTTTACGGTAAAAACCTTCCTGAAAAAACGCCGCGAAAACTATTGATGGAGAAAACGGCGTCTGAAAAAAGGTTCCAGTAAAAACAACTTCCATTACATACTCTTCCGGGAAAAAACAAGCAAGGTAAAATCATTTCTTGGGGAAAATCACCGCCAATAGAACATCGCCTAAACAAAAGCACGTGTATTTTCTTGCTGTTGGAGCACGGTATAGTAAAGAAAAGAAGACGTTAGTGTCTAAACTTAACCGCCGATCCCACTAAGGTCAGACTTTTTATTGATCTATTTCTATTGCGCACGCATTCAGTTAGCACTTTTTTTTAGCAACAACCGCCAAGTTCGTAGTGGCACAGATGAATATGCGGGTGTGTTCGGGTGTACTGCCTTTTTACTGCATAAGTAGTTGTGGGGTCGAATCTCGGTTGGGACCAAAAATTTTTTTTTTATTTTATATAGTTTTTCAAACACTGTTGTTGCGTTTTGCTGTTTACGCGAGGTTATTTGTAGGGATGCCGCCGGATCCACTTTTTGAAGAAGCCGGATACCGGAACCGACTCTGCAAATTTTGGCCGGATACCGGAACCGGATCCTAACTGTAAATAATTCGATGCATACAATTTGTTACTGCATTCTTTATAGTCAATTGGTTTAAAGTTTTGACTGTAAGTGGTTTTGCTGATCTCTCTACGTCTATAGTTTACCGCGGTGGATCATCCATTTGCAACTTTCTTCGGGGGATTCCCGGACCGCTCTGCTTAGATCTCAACGTAAATATTTTATATTTCTTATTCCTGGGGTTCCCCGATATCCCGAAATATCTTATGATTTCATTCAACAATCAACATATAAATAACCTACAAGTACAACTTCTGCATTTATGTAGCATTTTTCATATTTCCATTTTTGTCGAAGCACGCAAAAAAATATTTATCTGCTCCTGCATCGAGTGGCTACAGCGAGAGGCTTCTCTCCGAGGCAGGCAACGTGTATGAAAAGAATCGAAACCGATTGTCCATGAGCAATGGAGAAAAGTTGATTTTTTTACATCACAATTTGCCTATTATCAACTACAATTATTAATTTGTAGTAGGTGTGGTGTATGTAATAAAATGAAAAAAATTAACCTGTCTTACAGTATATTTGTGTTATAACATAAACTAGCTATAACAGGGTTCCCACTAACTATCAAAAATTAGAATCCATGACTTTTCCAGGATATCCATGACCAAAAATCATACTTACCCATGACTTTCGACAAAAAAATCAATAAAATTAGAGACGCAAAAATAATCACGTTTATGCGTTTTTTATCAATTCACAAGACAGTATGTGGCGGTCTCACTTGCACCTGATCATAAGCCATATTACGTTCCTTGGACTTTAACAAGGATAAGAAAAGTACCTCAATGATATTTTAATAACCTTTAGCAGCAATTGTTTTATAAGCAGCAGTTTTAAAAATTCAATCGGAAAAGTTTTAATTTTTTAAAATTATGTTAACACTACTGCAGGAAAATCAGGTTTTTTACTGTAAATCAAGAGAAAGATCAAGACTTTTGCCAAATTCTGCATCAAATCCATGACTTCCAGGTTAAAATTTTAATTCCCTGACTTTTCCATGATTTCCAGGTTATCCAGGGTCAGTGGGAACCCTGTATAAAGATAAACTGCTTTTAAATATTATATTTTTAATTTGTGTTAGTAAAGAAAGTAACGTTACTATCTAAATTTTAAGTATTTAGGAAAAAGAGAAAAAATTCTCAGTTCCGGCCGGATCCGCAACAAAATCCGGCCAAACCGGATATCCGAAAAATTGGCCGGATTCGTCAGATACCGGAACCGGATCCGGTTCCGGCGGCATCCCTAGTTATTTGTTAAGAGCAGTTATATTTTTAAAGAAAAAATACTAAGACAAATTGCAATCACTCACTGATTGACGTCAGGATCGGCGGTTAAGTTTAGACACTAGCGTCTAGTGTAAAGAAAGCGCTTTTCCTGAAAAAGATACGTGTTTTGTCTTGCTGATCGGCGTAGATAAATAAGGACGAATTTTATTTTGGTATTATATGCAAATGTCTAAAAGATTTATTTGGGCGTATTTATTAGTTCCAAAAACATTTTGAAAATCTCCGTTACGGCACTCACCTGGCAATAAGGAAAAGTGGTAAGTTTAACTAACATCTTTCCGCCTATTTTTTTAAGGAATGTTTTATGGAGATATGGAAGGACTGTTTTTGTTGTTGTTTTTCTTGACGATTTTGCAGGCGTTTTACTTCTTAATTATTTTTTTTACTGGGCTGTGCTTTCTGGTATTTTGTCTTTTTTTTTAGTTTACTTTCAGTTTTTCTTCACGAGATTTCCTTCCTGATCTCTTCGAACTTTTGGCAGAAATACGTGTTTCGGTCTTCCAAGAATCCAAAAAATAAGTTAAAAATGACTGTTTATGGATGGGTTGGTGGTTGTATTGGTGGATGCTTGGGTATCTGCGCTTCATAACTCTCAAACGGATGGTCCGAGTTTAATTAGTTTTGGAATGTGGTGGTTGTCAGAATTTATCGGATAAATAAACTTTGAAATGAAATCCGAACCGGATTCTAGGTTCCTATGGTTATAAGAAGAAGTTATGGCCATGGGAAAGGTGCACTGAAATAGATTAGAGAATTTGTCATTAGGAAGAAGAAGAAGAGTTGGTTGCATGGCCGATAACTGCGGATGCCGTTTGCACGGTATTCCGAGTTAAGCACTGTCCGCTCTGGTCCCCACTCGGATGGGTGACCAATATAGGGGTTTATCTGCAACTAACCGTGCTTCGGAGGGCGCGTTAAGCTGTCGGTCCCGGTTGTCATACTCATTTAGTTTAGTGGAACTTTTTTCCCTTTCGACTGGTAAGGCCAGCCTCCTGCCCGGCATATGTGCGAGTAGGGCTCACAGAACCCGCACTAGTTGCGTGTATTAAACAGGCCAATGGCCTATAATGAGAGAAAGAGGAAGAAGAAGAAGAACAGGTCATTAGGAAGGGATTAGTGTCATAAAAGTGCTTTTGTAATTGAGAGTAGTTGTTGCCAAGAGTAGATCATGGAGGTGCACAGACATAAATGGCACATTATTTATTATTATGACGATAGTGCATTGTCGGGGGGGGGGGGTCGATATGCAACGATCCTACTGGAAACAGTGTATCATGAAAAGAGGGCATTGCCCTCGGAAGGGGACACTGTCGTAAGGTTTTTCCTCCCGCAATACTTTTATGTATTTATTTATATAATAACAATATGAAAAGTAAAAGTCGCTTGTGGTTAGCAGTTTACTAATACTGTTTAATAATTCTTTTAAGTGATTTTTTCGAGTTGCTATTCTGCAAGTATATAATTTCTGAATTTGGAGGTTCTCATGAAGGATATTAGTAAGCGTTCTAGTACAGCATGATATTAATAATATTGGCAAATCGTCCTTATGATGGGATAGGTCAATATGTCGGCGTTGGCGAAACGCATTTTCAATAATGACTGTTATTAGTGCAGGTTGTTATGCTAAGTAACGGGCCAAGTTATTATGTTAAGTGAGGCCGTTTATATGTCATTACGCAGTATTTTTGTTCTCATAAACCGTTAAAAACCTTTTGGTAGTTGCACTGCATTAATTGGTAGTTTTTTTTACTAAGTCGCGATTGCTACATCGTACGTGTGTGTGTTTTCTAAAAGTTTCTCCGCATTCTTGGATAATTGCTATATTCTACAAGAGAGAAGTTCTACGAAATATCAGTGCGTAATCTCCGGTTGTATAGGTATTGAATACAAGCATTTTTGTAGGTCATTCAAAAGGAAGTGATAATAGATGAATCATTTTTGATTTGTTTTAGAGTTGGCCATGTTTAAGAAGATAAAGTTTGGCCATTTTCGTTATCGGAAATTCCCATTAACTATTATCCAAAACATGACAGGTGCAGTAAAATGTTTGATTATCATTAAAAACGCCTAACTCACTGGCTATTAGTGTTGTGGGGTCAGATAATTGAAAACCAATGTTTCTGTACCGTATGGAGGTTTTAAGCGAAATTGTCCTTTATTAGATATTAAGTATCACCCAAATTTATACCACATTAGGTAACCACAAATTAGTACTTATTTCTGTAACTGTCGTAACAACTTACTGTTAAAAGAAAGAGAATTTGGTGTCACTTGCTAAAGATAATTAAATTTAGTGAAATGGGGCATTAATTAAGCTCAAGCATTAATGACACTTGTTTAAGTAAGCACATAAAGTATTACGTAACGTAATGAAGGAAGCAATTACTCTTTTAAATTAACTGCAAACTGATGTAAAAAAAAGGCCAGATTAAACTTTTCACGAAAAGGATTTTAAATGTAATTGCAATCTATCACATCCTCTTTAGAAATGTAAATTGAATAAGCATTGTGGTAGATGCTCAAAATCAGATAGCCGACATCTCGACGTTGCTTTCGCAATTATAGGCAACATTCACCGCGATACAAAAGCATTTTAGCGCATGATTTCGAACAAAGTGCCAATTATCAAGCGATTCCTGCTATGGACAGGATCTCCTGCCTCCATTGTTCTATATCAAAATTGAAGGCATCTAAATCAAACAACTCGATCTTGTTATTAAAAATTATCCTAGAGCTACTTTTAATTTTTTAGAAATAATTATACGCAATTGGGGCTGATATAAGGATAAATCCGAGAGTTGAAAAACCCGAGGAAAACGTTAGGGTATTTATAATCAAATTTCGTTATCAGTTAGTCGATGATATTGTTGTCTTGTTGGGGAAAGGACAAAAAGGTTATACAAGCAGGAGAAAAAATAGCAGCGAAGAGGGACAGAACGCGAAAAAGTGGGGAAGGAGCGAATACATAGAGAGGGCTTCACCAGACAGCGAGCTAAACGATTGGCAGGGAACGAACAGTTAGGTAGAAAACGGGGAGATAAGGGGGAAGAAACATAGAAGAGAAAAGAAGATAATTATAAACGAAGAAAAGTAAGAGTACATGTACGTACACTTTCTTAATGATAATATTCTCTTCTCATGACAATCCTCCTCTATATGTTAATACACTTTCCAATGATGTTATCTTCTTTCCATGACAACACTCCTTTCTAATGTCGTTAAACCTTTTCAATGACGATCAACCCTCATGGTAATATTCCCTCCAATGGGAATACTTTACTTCATGACTGTGCCTCCAAGCTATGTCAATACACTTTTCCCTTGGCAATACCTTACCTCTACAACCGTATCCCATTGCTGTGACCATCGTCTCCTAATAATAGTATTTTCATGTCATGACAATACCCCCTCGTCATGACAATGCTTCCTCCCTATGAGAACGCCGTCCCTTCATGAAAGTACTTGCTTCCCACGAGAACGATTCTCTCTATGTCAATACATTTTTTAATGCCATCGCTTCTTCCTCGTGACGATATTCTCTTCTAATGACTACGCTTTCCATGGCAATGTACCTTCATGATAATACCCCTTTTCAATTATTATGAACCTTTAATATCCCTTTTCCATGTAAATAATTTTTTCCATCATAGTACATGCAACCTATGTCAATAGACTTTTACCATGACAATACCTTCTCTCTGCAACGCTGTTCCATTGCTTTAACGATATCCTCTCGTTATGACAATAATAACTCTCCCCATGGCAGTACCCTCTCCTATACCAATACCCTCTTCCTATGCCAATACCTTGTCCCTAAATACCCTCCCTCCATGAAAATGTTTCCACCCATAACAACGCCGCACCTTATCAAAATACGAATTACCACTTTTTCACAACATGGCCTCCTCTCTATGTCAGTACCGCTCCCAACGGCATTGCTCCCCCCCCCCGCCCTCATTACAATGCTCTCTTCTATTGTCTGTAAGCTTTTTCGATGACAATAAATCTCTCGTCACAACGACCCGCTCTTCACCTATAAAAAAAATACAAGGAAATTTGGAAGTGTGAAATTGAAACTTTCCGTAAGACCCGTAACACACGCAGAAAACGAAAATTAAATAAATGAATAAAAGTATGAATTCGTAAGGGAATAAATTAATTAGATTCTGATGAGTAAATTTTGAGGACTCTCAATTCAAATTAAGTGGGCACACAAGTAGCTTTTTTGCGCTTGCTGCATTTTAGTGGAATTTTTTTATCATAAATTAAAATAGCATTATAATTGGTACTTAGTTCAGTAATGCACAGATAGCTTTTCTGAGGGCTTCCAATTAAGGTTTTTGCACTTACGTTAAGCAATTCAGCAATTAGTCTGAGCATTACATTTGCTCATCATCATTCTAATCTGTTGCAGAGTAGAAAAAAAATTAGCTAATCTAAACAAACAATTAAGCTTTTGCAAGTGTGAGTTCCTTATTTGCATATGTTTAACCGAGCTATCTCTTACTTAATCTTCTATTTACTTTATTTAAAAAAAATCTAAAATAAATAATTCTTGTGTCTAAATAATAAGAGCCTCTGTGTAGATTATTCAGTTGCTCACTATATTATTATTTGCCTTTGATATGCTTATATCATCAGTATTATTTACAAAGTACAAGAAAGCGCTCTTTATCTAGCGTAGATCAGTCACAGCAAAGATTAAAAGTAAATAGAAATACCGTAAATACACAGACTTTATTTATGTTTGATTTACTTCCTCTCCCACACTTAATTATTAACAGTTTGTCTTATCACAAGCGTTACATCTCCAGAACTCCCACCTTTTTGGTGTCCAATGCTCAGGTGTAACAAATTTGCGTCATTAGATACAACTTGTAGGTGGTATATACGTAATATAAAGCAATCATTCGTTTTATCTTTGATAAGCCGGTGGATAAATACACAATTTTTAAACAGTGCTTGTTTGTAGATTTGTCGTCATCGTGACGGAATTTAATTCAGACGATTTAGAACATTTTGGTGTTTTTAAGATTGACAAGATTAAATATGATTATTTTAATTTTCTCTTTAATATTATTCAAGTAACAATTAAAAAACGTATCCGCAGTTTTGGCTTTATTGCGCTTTCACTATGCAATTAATAAAAATAAATGCTATTAAATAACAATCAGTCAAGAATTAAATAAAATAAAATTCTATAAATAAATTTACAACTGCATAGTAGTAATGAATGTCATAAGTTGAATGATCGATGAAGAAAAAGTAATGTTTTTTTTGTTTAATTTTTAATACATTAAATGGAGTTAATTTTGATGGAGTTACTCGTTATTTTTTAATTAATGGCAAGTAAAACTAATTGGAAATGTGATGACATCCAACAACAAGTGATATCTCTCGAACATGCGAGTATTTGTGGTCGCTGGCTTTAATGATCTGTACTGATCAGTAAAATTGTATGCTGTATTGAATATAAAATTCGGTGGAATTTTAAATTATTTGTAAATTAAGCAATATTGGAAATATTAAAAGTTTAAAAAATTTAAGCTTGTTTACAAAATTATAATTATCTTGCCAATGTGCATACAAGATTTTTCAGATTTTACAAAAAACGATTTAAACTTATAACCAGTTATTACTGGAAATGATTTACAACCAATTCTAAATATTGTCGCATCGACGTCAAATACTGATTTATCTGTAATGTGAAATCTTAACCATTATAATTTTAATTTTTGATTAATAATAATAACCAATACATAATAACTGTTTTGTCTAATTGTTAGCTATTATTGACTAGTAGTGAATTAATTGATTACCGTAATTAATTATTGGATACAGTGTTAATTAATGGACTTGTACTCGATGGTTTCTTGTTAATAACAACAAGAAAATTCATATCTTTAACTATATTTGTGTTGGATTTTAACAAACTCTACAGTAATCGTTCGTTTCTTGGAATGGGCGACGATAGAATTCTTTTTTTAGAACAAATTCTTTAAAAAGTGTAATGTTATCAATTTGTTGCTGTTCTCTTTACATGTTTTTGATATAGAAGACTTTTGATATTTAAGAAAAATGGGCGCATTTAAATGTAATAATCACGGATGTGAACCGAAAACGAATATCGCTTCGGTTTTCGGTTACGGTTAGAAATTTTTAAATTTCGGCTACGGTTTAATGCTACTAAAAATTTCGGTTTTGGTTACAGTTACCGGTATTTTTTCTTTTTTTTTTTAATGAAAAGCAAAAACAAATACTCTACAAGATTATGTTAGAAACACCTGCTGCTGCGGGGTTAAATCAAAAGTAAAGTAGCTACCTTCGGCTTTATTCAAAGAACAGCCTATACGTCCTAGTCTTTTGGTCATTGGTCACAATGAAAGAAATAGTTGAAATTCAAGTAGGATGTAAAATTTATATTACCGCTAAATTTCAAGTCAAAATTTTTAATGATTATTTATAGGGGCCCCATAAAGGTAATTAACCCCGGGCCCAAAAATTTCTTAATTCTGTTTTTTTTACAAACGTAGAAAATCGTGATTTTTATTTAAAAAATCAATTTATTAGATTTAAATCTGTTTTTTGCGTTTTAAATCCATTTAATTGATTTAAACTGATTCTTTTAATTTACAAAATTCAATTGTCTCTGGTTATTTGCACAAACTAATAACATATTGCTTCCAGAATTAAATTTTAATTTTATGTAGATGGATTTGTGTAGAAGTCAAAATTACTTTATGGTGTTAGCAGTTCAAATAAAGTATACAGGGTGAATGAAAATTAAAGCATTTTGTCTGTAACTTTGTAAATATTGATTCTATGAAAAAATAGCCTTAATAAAAGCGGTTTGTTAAATTTCAGCGCATACGTTGTCGAAGGTAAATTTTTGTAGGTCTCGTTATTTGGTTGCCGTAGCAACGAACTCTTAATTTTTAAATTGTTGTTAAATCACGGTTAAAATTATCGTCCGCACAAGATTTTTGGTACGACAAGTTTAATGTTAATAATTCTCTTATTACAAAGAAGGTTTGTAGATGTTATTGAATTTTACTCCTGAAATGAGACTAGAATTCCTACAAAACACTGTTCCTGTTCATTCAATTTCATCTCAAGAAAATTGGTTTAGGCCAATTAGTTCTTAAATGCGGATTTTTCCCACAACCAGAAGTTTTATCAAATCTAAATTGAATTCAGACCACTGAAATCGTTTCGTAATGCTAATAGTACCGAATTTCTTCCAATTTCACACCCCTTACGTTTTTAAAACTTACTTAGCGTGATTTATTACCAAAATCGGCATTGAATACAGAGAGTTTTAAGCTTTAACGCGGAATGTATTAGGCAAGGTCTGTTCCACATTTTTCTGGAAGCAGTGAGAATCGATCAGACGGAGCAGCTCCAGAGACGGCGGGCTGTATTCTGTCTGGGTCACAGTGCAGCCGTAGATAATCTGCGCTTATCTACACCCTCCCGTAGGCTTTAAATTCATTTATTTAATTTTCCATTGGAAAATTTAAAACCACTTATAAATCCGATTAATAATTTGTCAAAGAGCCCATCCCCTCTCCCTAGCGACCCATCGAGTTGGTGACCTTTAGGTTTCTCGAAGCCGATGAGATCTCGTCGGCTTGTCGCGTTGTAAACAAATTCTTGTTGTATATGTGGGGCGTGCATTTTATAAAACCATGTCTAAGTAGAAAATAGAATTTATATTATGATTAAAGCAATTTTGTTAGATGTGGCGTTCGGTATATCTCGCAAGCATTCGAGTTCGGCCGTGTGAGAGGCGACACGTACCCAAGTCCGGTCGCTAGCCCGATTCAAGTGAATTTCAGTCACTCACCAAGTGTGAGAGATAGTTGTTCTGTATTTTCAGTGCCAGTGCGTGTACGTGATACCAAAACTGAACTATTTTGTGGATTTAACCTATGTAAGTAGTCCATGATTGTTGTTAAGCCCTTCGACGTTGGACCAAAAGAAAGCCCGCCAGGAAGAGCTTTTCAGAAGTGGGATGGGATTTCGTGTCTTTCAACTCTTTTTGACGCCTGTTTTGGGTGCTATTTTTAATTTGGTGGTCAAGTTTTGTACGAAATGTTTCTCCCAGGTGCCCCTGGATCGTTCTCGTTCTGGCAAGTTTTGGGCTTTCTTTTGGACAACAATATTCTGTGTTGTGTGTATAAATAATTTAAAGGGATTTAAATGCCTTCGATGTGGATCGGTGCAAGCTAACCCCGCGGTTCTAATAGATCCGGGCCATTTCGCAAGTGTGCAATTACAGTATAATAATTACATGCTACCTAATCATGAATACAGGTGGTGAAAGTTTGTATGCTCGGGTCGTTGGCGTTCCCATAGAAAATTGGTAATTCTTATTCAACCGAGTTGTTTATGTATCGATTTGTGTCCTGTCGTGCCTGTGCAGCGCCCTTGGTATTTGCACTCGCTTATCACACACATCTACAATATTCGTCCTGAATTTTCCTGCACCAGTTTTACTGCAATGTCGTGCATTTAATGGCGGTGATCTTTCGAAACTCGTTCTGGTTTCGTGCCATTTCGAGATAAAAGTCGCCGACTTTGCTGCGCTTTCCCCCATGTGTTGCAACTGTTGTGATTTCTCATATCGATCGGGATTTTGCATCAAACCGGATGCGTTTCGTGCGAATTTGGGATGCGTGTGATGCGTTTTCATCACGACAACCTGTTGCTGGCCTCAATCCGGCGGTCACCCGGACATTAACTCTGCCTGCATCAACACATGCGTACATGGCTCTTTCTCTCCTCCGCGGTCGCATTCCTAACTGCACCTGACTCCTCAAATAATCTTCTGATGACCTCACCGTTTGTTACACAAATATTTACAAGAAGTACCACTTTGCCTGGCTTTAGTGGGCAAAGTTAGTTTTAGATTGAGTTGCCTGTGAGAAAATGCGGTGTTCTTCCAACGCGTAACAAAAGGGAGTTTCCAATTTCAGTTTTAACTTCTGAACCAATAAAATCTGCACCTACAGTTGGTGAAAGGTAAATAAAGACTACAAAGTGGCAAAGTTTTGAAATAATGTTTTGAAAATTGAGAAAAGGTAGCACTTTTTGGTGGTACATTACAGGAAGTACCTACCACTTTAGCTGCTTTTATTTAGCGAAGTTAGTTTTTAAATTGAATTGCCTGTGAGGAAATGTTCTTTTTATGCCATAATGTTTCCATTTTACCGATTAAATCTGTACGAAATAATGGCTTGAAAATTTGAGAATAATGACCATCCTTTAGTGGTTCTTTAGATGATTCTTTCTTCAAAAAGCTTCAGACCGCTACCTAGCTATCCGAACGTGGAATTACCATTTATGCATTATTTATTGTACGTGGTGGGTCTGTTTCTCGTATGTTGGGTTTTTTGGTATATAGTGAGTAAACGGGAAAACTACCCAAAGAAACAATAACCCCAAAAAAAAATCTCTAGGACAAAATATCTGGAAAAGATATCCATGGAAAAAGTGCCGAAAATGATACAGTAATTAGGTATCAAAAATATTATAAACATAAGATTTACAGTAAATAAATATACAGGGCGAATAGAAGATATTGTACAGCGATGCTAACAGTAACAATAATTTTCCCCCCAAAAAAATGTTACAAAAGTTTCGTATCAATATGTATATTTATATAAAATTATGCACTTTATAGCTATCATCTATTTTCAACTTATTTAGGAACTTATTCATATTACTAATATGCTTGATAGGTTTGAATAAATAGACATCATTAGACAAAGTAACAGAAGTAACTTAGGCGATGAAACCTTAGCTGCCCGTTCTTTTGCCTTTTTTCAGAAGTGTGTAAAAGTAAAAAAATTAACATAGTGTATTTATTCTTGATGATCAGTTTGCGGAATTTAAACAAAACAATTTTATGTTTTTAATGTTTTTCCGTGAAAATTTTTTTCGTGAATATTTTTTCCGTGGATATTTTCTCTTAGATTCATAGGCTTAGTGGATTTCGTATCAATCTTGTTCTTCTTCCTCCAAATTGGTCGTCTCTTACTCTGTGTTCACTAATTTTATACATTATTTTCCTGGATTACTTATCCGAATCCAATTAGCATCTCATTTATGTGAACATTTAGCCAATTGCCTAAATTACCTTTAATTTTTCTAAAGATGCCGGAATTTATCAATGTTTTTACCTGAATGTAAATGAGTGTTTGTTTTGTTTTTATAGCACACAATTTATACAAAAAACGTTGAAATATTAATTTTTGGTCTACAAAACCTTATCAAATCGAAAGCGAATTTAATTCTACAATTGTCATTTGATGGTGTTAAATAATACTAGGTGTCCGATTTGGAAAACAAAAGTTATTCATATTCATTATAAAATGGGCGTTAAATTATGAAACACCCTATGTAATAATGTGTTGTTCCAAACACATAAGTCAAATAAATACTTTACAGTATAATAGTCGCAATAGCGTCAAGTTTTTGCTATTGTAATGATTAATTTTTTAATTCGAGAAATGTCAAATTTTTTACAAAAATGCAAATAACTCAGAAACAGTTAATTTTACGATCATTGTTGTATCGCAGTACTTTTATACGGGAAATTAAAAGCGGAATCGAAAAATGCAGTAATATATAGGGCGCTTCCTTTAGAATAACCAAGTAAGGTGTTGTATGGGTGTAATTACAACCCAGTATAATTGATAATAATTTTAGGTTGTGCAGTAGTTAGTTACCAACAACTTTTATAAATCAAGTTTTTCTCTATCTTGAATATTGACAAGAGCTATGGAAAACTCCATATTATTGGGGCTACCCTGTATACTTTTACGAATTCCTTCTAATTATGGTCTCTTATGATTGTAGACTTGTAATTTTTTGAAAACTTTTTGTCTTATCTGGCATGCAAAATGTTTTTCTGTCAATTTCTTTAGTTTCTATAAATTTCTTCTAATTATTAAATATCTATTTTTTTCTTGGGTCCACCCTGTATACTTTGCGAATTCCTTACAATTCTGGTCTTTTATGACTATAGACTTATAATAAACTTCTTGTAATTTTTTATTAACTTTTTGTGTTATCTGGCACGCAAAAAGTTTTTCTGGCATTCTCTCTATTTTTTTATAAATTTCTTCCAATTGTGGAATATTTTTTTTTTCTTGGAGCCACCCTGCATACTTTTACGAATTCCTTCTAATTCTCGTCCCCTATGACTATATACTTGTAATAAACTTCTTGTAATTGTTTAATAATTTTAATAACTTTCTGTCTTATCTGGCACGCAAAATGTTTTTTTGCATTTTCTATTTTTGTATAAATTTCATCCAATTGTTGAATATCTTTTTTTTGAATTTCTTCTAATCTGGTTTCTTATGACTATAGACCTGTAACTTCCTGTCTTATCTGGCACGCAAAAAGTTTTCTGGCGTTCTCTTTTATTTTCTATAAATTCCCTTTAATTCTTGGATATCTTTTTCTAATTTTTTCAATCTTTTTTACCATGTTTTTCTAATTCTTCTAATGTATTGTTTTTATTAATGGTTAAGTTCATTTTACCACAACATTTCATTAATAACCAGAACGCGCGATAATGTGTTTGATTTTCCGATTGCTCACTGTCTAAAAATTGACTGATACGCGTGATACTGACGTCAGAGAATTTCCAATTTGCTCTGATGTTTAATACAACAAACATTTAAGTGCCACTTCACATACGGTAGTTTAAAATAATATTTTTTGTTGACAAAACAGTTTGAAATGTTCTTTATTAAATTGAGTAAGCTTTGTCGTACATATTTAGGATAATATCCAAAACTTGCATCTGGATGATTGATGACAAATTTCCGCACGTTCTCATCCAAAATTAATTATTAATAACGTAGTAATTTTGCTAATAATCCTATTCAAACACAAATGAGAAGAAGTTTCACCCTAAATTCCTTAAACTTCTAGAATTTCAACTTCAATTTTAACACCCAAAACTCATATGAGAAGGGTAATTTAGCTTTCATTAACGTAAATATGAGGTCTCGTAGATTAAGATTATATTCAAAGTAACAAGTTACGTTATATGAATCTGATTATCTAAAACTCGTCTTATTTAGAAAGTATATTGACGTATGTATCAATATATGAAATATTTGAACGTTTCTTCGCTACTACTAAGTTTTTTTCCCTTATAAAACAACAATTTTTATGTCAAACCGGTTTTGTGGTCAAAATTGTAAATATCGCCCTTGATATTTTGTTTTCATTGGATTCTCAGACGGCGAAAAAATGTCGCCCTTGATATTTTAGTTTATTGAATTCTCCGACGGTCAAAATAGCGTGATATTAAATAATTTTGATGACATTCTCCTCCCTTGATATAGACAGGTGGAATTTTCCTAAATTGGCTGGCAAATTTCACAGTAAATTGCTTTTTTCACTCCTTGTCGCGAGGTCTTGCTAATATTGTCTGGTTTCGAATTGCTTTGACATTTTTCTAGCGATAAGAATTCAATATTCCTAAAGATATGTTTTAAGAAAATTTGGAAAAATAAAACGCAGAGAAAAAGCGTGTTCGACTACATAACTAGGTTTGGCTGTACTTTGACGTAATTTGCTACTTGGGAAATAATTTTAGATTAATTAGTAAATTAGTAAGAAAGTGCAATAAATTTGCAGCTTTATTTCTATATTCGTACAGTTAATATATTTCCTAAACATCAGTGCGATATGCCCACATAATTGGGTTTTGGGTCAACTTTGTGACATTCAATATACCCATAAATATTTCCACTGATACATATTCCTAAACTTTTCTGCCAACCAGGCTGCTCGGATTAGCGGGGGTTTGAATTATCGAGTTTGCCTTGTATTTTAAAATATTTGCATTATAAGTTTACTGTTTGGTACCGCTAACTTCACAGGGTGATTCAGAATAATGGTGCAAATCGTTGACACCAAAATAATTCAAAAAGTTACTATAAACATGGTTCAGAAAGCACTTGGTTACGGAGTTATACCCCCCCCCCCCCCCCGAAGGCGTTCCTTGTTAATTGCACTACAATTTTGAAATTCTGTCTGAGCATTTACTCATTTAGCTTAGCGTTTCTACTACTGTTTGTTTGACTTGCGTGCGCTAGAGTTGTCTCGTGTGGGAGAGGTCATGTAGTATTTGCATGCCTTGGCAGTTTTAAAACATTGTCTATGAAATCGTATTTTCCATACAAAAAGTCGCTAAATTTAACCGCTTTTCAGATAATTCAATTTTTTTGTAAAATCAAGTTTTCATGCAGATCGAATTGTTTCGTTTTTCAGTAATGTGCTGTTTTTGTCCGCAACTAATTAGTAATTGTAATGTCTTACTTTTTTGGGCAATTGTAATGGAAAAAGTGCATTATTTTTGTCATACTTTTATGCTTAACTACACATGTGCTAGGGAAATTCCAGATATGTATTTAAAAGAAGTTAGGGAAGGTTAGTTAGTAATGGAGATAAGAGATGTTTTAGAAAGGATGTAAGTATTAAAGTATTAAATGTGGTAATTGCATTCATAAACTGTCAACCCACCTCAGATTACAAATTATTTGTCACTCTTCATGACTAATACAACAGGTAAACGTTGGGGGAAGTTTTAGTTAAAAAGGTATAAAAACTTAGATATTATATTTTACGAATGTAGCGGGAAAATGCCGTGGAAAAATAAACCAAGAAAAAAATCCAGTTTTAGTTAAAATATGAATATTATATTTTACAAATTTAGGGGAAACGGCCAGGGAAAGAAAACCATGGAATAAATATTTAAGAAAAAAATCCAGTTTTAGTTAAAAGCAATTAAGTTATTAAATATTATATTTTACGAATCTAGTGGAAAAATGCCATGGCAACAACATCCAAGAAAAAATCCAGTTTTAATTGAAAAGGGTTAAAATATTAAATATTATATTTTACGCATCTAGGGGGAAAAATCCACGGAAAAAACATCCAAGAAAATAATCCAATATTAGTTTAAAAGGGTTAAAATATTGAATATTATGTTTTACGTATATAGGGGGGAAAATTCACGAAAAAAGCATGGAAAATCGAGAAAAAATACAGATTTAATTAAAAAGGTTTAAAATATTGAATATTGTATTTTAAGAATCTAAGGAAAAATCTACGGAAAAAAAATCGATGAAGAAATGCCATGGAAAGAAGTCCCAAGAAAAAATCCTCGGAAATAAAATCTAATGGAGACAAAATCTAATGGACAAAAATGTCAAAGAAAGAAAATCTACAGAGAAATTTATATGTATTATTAATAATTTGGTAGACATCACTTTAAAGTTTACGTTTTCTTGATTTATGAACAAAAGCAGTGGTTGAAAGCAATGAATTATAAGTAACGCCAGGACTTTGTTTTTTTTGTTTGTATGTTTTTACTTAGAAATTAATAAAGATTTATCGATCGATTGATTGAACGAAATGCTTGGTGCTGTTGAATTCCTTTATACTAATCATCACTCCTTACAGCAAACTCGTATGTGCGTTTCGCTTATAAACTGGTGTATTTTGATGCGATAACACGAAATTTAATTCTTGTTTTACTGTTATGCAAGTTTTGCGTTACATGTCGTTTTTCGCAGAAATTGTTTCGATGCCGATATGAGGTTTTCCCGGATCTTTGCAGTATTCCAAGAAAAATCTAGCACTTTTTTATTAAACATGTCTTCTTAAAGTAGAGGACATTTTTACATTCTTTACTCAACCCAACACAGTTCAACCACTGTACCGTAAACAGTATTACTACCATGTATTTCATATTATATTTTATAATAACACAGTGTAAATCCAATATTGTAATTTTTATCGAAAATTGTACTGGTCCGATACATGCGAATATGTGCCTTATATAACGCACGCGTAAAGATCTGGCTTCGATCTGGTGGGTGCCCGTCGTGAAAGGGATCCGGATTTAATATATAAAAGAATGAATTTAGCATTTTTTTATTTTTTTTTTATTTGGAGAGCCGTTAGTGGGCCGTACTATGTGATCCCCTTATAGCCGTATCCTCCTCGTACCTACTATTAGTACCAGTTTGAAGGGATTCCAGTTGTCCGAAATATCCTAAAAATCCCAAAAACGTGAATTTCCCCTAATATAATTTATTATCATGTCCAAAAAATCCTAAATTTGATTTTTCAGTAATTTTTTTATTTACTCAGTACTTGTTTATTTACTGTTTTTTAGATAATAAATGTTTTCTTTCTGACGCTTAAAAATGTATTTTATGCGACCTTAACAAAAAATTGAATTTTTAGTACTCAAAAGCGGCCAAAAAGTAACCGTTTTTTGGCCGCTTTCATTATTATCCGTTTAAGGGTGGCGCCATCTATCGATAATTTTCTACCTTTCATCATGATACCGACATTACCGACAATGTCATTATATCTCTGAATAAAACAGAGTAAACAAGCTGTCAATCTTGCTGTAAACGGTAATAAATACGTGTTGGTAATCGAATTTTCTAATAATTATGTACAATTGTTCAGTTGTTATAAATAATTATATCAATAAATTATAAATAAAAATCTAACAAATTTGTAATAAAATATAAACGTTTCTGAAGGAGTCACAAATATGTACAATTGTTCAGTTGTTATAAATAATTATATCAATAAATCATAAATAAAAATCTAACAAATTTGTAATAAAATATAAACGTTTCTGAAGGAGTCACAAATATGTACAATTGTTCAGTTGTTATAAATAATTATATCAATAAATCATAAATAAAAATCTAACAAATTTGTAAATTTTATAATGAAGGTCGCCTAAAAACATTTGTGTGCACCACTGCCAAAAAGTGTTGTTTCGTCCTCGTCTGCTTTCTGGCCTCGGCTTCGCCTCGGCCATTAAACTCAGACTCGGCCGAAAAAAATCCACTTTTTGGCCTTGGTATACAAATAACTATTTCAAGATGTTAAATCTGAAAAAATAATTTTTTGTAGTCTTGAAAATAACGACCAAAAATTATTTGTATGTGTCTTGACGCTTCAAGTTTTCGTAAGTGTAAGCGATTCCAGATCTCGTGAGCTGTTGCGCAGTACACTAGACGCTTTTAACACGCCAAAGCCGCGTCTCTCGCATTGTCGCGCATCTCAGAGCACATTAGGTATTGTACGTGCCCTTTGACTTACTAGCCTCAACTTCTGCAGTAGCACTTAATGAAACTTCCGAAATAATATTGAATTCGTTATTTTATGACACTGATGCTGAGAAACTAATATCTTCCCTGTTAATTTTGTTGTTAGGTAGAGGTGCCCTTCCTCGGCCTCATATGTGTTGTTTATTTTTGATTGTATCTACAACTTTGTTCAAAATTTAAATGGGGACAATAAGAAATTGTTCCCTAGACATTTTAAAGATTGAAAGGTTTAAAAAGCCGAAATATCCTCATTCATAATAAATTAAAACAATGGTAGGGCCACATAGGAATGAATAGTTAATCGACCACTTAACGATTGTAGAACACGAATTCGACATTATTTTTTTGCGGAATAGCTGATTGCCATTGGAAAAAATTTCAAAATTTTGAATTGCTTACTATAAGAGGCCGCACATAAGTTTCTTCACATTTTGGAAATACTTCCCATACTGTGTGGAAGTATTTCACTAAATTTATAAATATTTCACGTACTTCACAAGTTCCTACATCGAAAGTTCTTAACTAATTTCAAAAAGAATTCATTCACGAACCTTGTACACCATATACTTCAAATGTGGTTTACCCTTCGTAAAATCCTTTCACTTCTTCCTTTACAAAATAGAAAGTCCTCATGAAGACAATTATGAACTAATTGTAGTCAAGATTTTAGGTTACAGTCATGTTTTTATTACTGCTTCGGGTTGATGAATGCATTATTACAACATCTTCGACTAAAACCAAATGAGTACCCTTTCACTGCTGCAAATGCATCCTTTCCTTGTACCAAATCCGAGACGCGATTCATCTCCATAATCACCCATACTTTAGCGCTTAGCACTTCAACATGAATTTCAGTTTATTTTTTATTCAATTCGTTTTCACGTCCGTTCTATTAGGGCTCGCCCACGTAAGCCGCCTCCACCTGTATAATACCATTGCCCTTTTCGAAGTTACTCGAGATTTTTGGAGATTAAGATTAATTTTTTGCATGAGGAGTTGAATCTCGCATCTCCGACGATTATTGAACTCGAAGAGGGTGCGAATATTACGCAGATGTCCCGTCACTTGAGCAAGTTCATTTCGTACCCACTTCAGCGCCAACTCGCTGATTATCCAGAATTAATCCTCTCGATTGATGGATCGCGCTTTGCATTCATTAGGCGTCAAAATATTATCGCAGACAGAGGAATGTAGCTAGGAAATGATATCATAGTTTATATTCTACCATGTGATCGTATGAAGCCAACCATTCACACCGTGGTTGTTAAACAAGTACAGTTGCAGCAGGAAATTTTAGATTTTCATTGCACGTAGCGCCATGCACAGTTGTTGGCTGGCAAAATGTGTAAATGAATGAGAAAGACTTTTTCTAGAAGTGTTGTTGGTGACGTTCTTGCTAATCAGTGTCCTGGGATAAATTCAAGTAAGTTATTTACCAAACACATGTGGCAATGGTAATCAGATTATACGAGCAATGAATGGCAGGCTAGTAAAATATTTTGGATTATTCACATCCGGTACGTCCGAACCCGCTCTTGTTGGACGTATTCAAAGTATGAATTGCTCATAATTTTTTTTAACGCAAATAGAGGCGGAGATGGACGTGGTTAATCGCTCTATAAATGGATCGTGTATTCGTGTACAAAAATTAATTCGTTGATTGTTAAAAGTTGCATTATTGAAGCACCAGAAGCTAGTTATTTTACTTAATAATAAAAAATTGGTAGCAGCTAACCTAAGAGAAAAATTGGTAAAATTAGAGGACCAAAAACTGCATGTTAATTAAGCTCGATAAAAAATTGGGGTCACCTTTGGTGAAAAATGTGGCTCATGATTAGGAAATTAGAAACACTAGAGGGACAAAAATTTTACCATAGGATTTTCAGGAAAGGTAAGGTTAGAAGAGTATCTGCATCTCGAATAGAAAATTAGAGGAACGAGAGGTACAAAAAAAATTTTCACATGTTCAGAAGCTCATTTTAAAAAATTGGTAGCAGCTGACGTTAAAGAACAGTTAAGCTCATGCATAGAAAATTGGGGAAACTTGAAGAAAACAAAATTGTGTTTTCGATTTTCAGAAGGTCCTAATATAAATTTGGCAGCATCTAACCTAAAAGATAAATTTGGTTCGTGACACTAGAAAGACAATTTTGTTTTTAGTTTTTCAGAGAATCCCAATAAAAAAACTGGTAGCAAGCAACCCAACAGAAAGATTTAGCTCAATAGGAAATTAAGGAAACTAGAAAGCTAAAAATTATACTTTTAATGTTTAAAAGTTCTTAATAAAAAATTGGTAACAGTTAACCTAATAGAAAAATTCAGCTCGTGCATAGAAAATTGGGGAAATTCGAAAAATCAAAATTGTGTTTCGAGATTTTTAGAAGCTCCTAATACAGATTTGGTAGCAGCTAAGAAAAATTACTTCGTGAAACTAGAAAGACAAAATTTTATGCTTAATTTTTCTGGGGCTCGTAATTAAAATTTTGATACCAGCTAAACCGTGAAAAAAATCAGTTTATGGATGGAAAATTGGGAAAACCCGTAAGACAACAATTTTGATTTTCAGAAGCTCCAAAAATGTAGCTCGTGAGGAAGATTGGAGAAACTAGAAAGCCCAAACATTTTACCTAATATTTTCAGAATCTTAAATGAAAAATGGTATCAGCCAGCTTACTCAAATTATCAGAAGCCCATATTTTAGGTTATGTTACGGATGGAAAATTGGGAAAACTAGAAAGACAATAATTTTATGTTAATATTTATAGAATTAAAGTTGGATAAAATTTGGGGTAACTAGAAAAGATAACAATTTGATCATAAAATTTGCATAAGCTCTTAAATAAATAATTGGCAGCAGCTAACCCAAGAGAAAACTCTCGCTCTTACATAGAAAATTGGAGAATAAAAAATTGGGAAAAGTAGATCGTCAAAAGTTGAAATTTTTAAAACCTTATAATATTTGTGGCAATCAAGCTAGAGCATTTTATAATGTAGGCAATCTCGAGAACCATAACTTTAAAATTGGCGAGAGAAAATGTGTACATGTCGTACAACACTATTGGAAAACGTTTAATAAAACTCATTGAAGGTAATTGAAACCTGAAATTATCAGAAATCAAATTAATGGCTCGTTAAAGTTCCACATTTTACATCATATCGGTTTCTTTAAACACCTCGTACTACTTATAGTGTGACTGCTAGCTGGTAATTAACACAAATTACAATTTTTTAAGGAATTTATAAAAAAAATTCAATTATTTGGAAACTTTTCGTTTTTTTTTAATTTTGTGTTTTACTTTCCAACATGACAACAATGTTGAGGTTCATGGTTATATTTAAAATTTTTCACCTGGTTTCCTTTTTGCTAACAGTTTTGAGAGTATAGAAAATAGTTTGCTTCCGCTACGTGCCTTTACGACAATACGGTTGGTTATTCATGTTGTAAATTCTAACTTTATGTTGGCGGTGAAATAAATTTTCAGGCGTTGACTTTGTACAGGTGCACCGCAACGTCTATTTACATTTCCTGCGAGTATTTTTATTACAAAATATAAGCAGCTTTCAAATGTTTATTTTTTGGTACTTATAGTTCCTCACGTACGACGTTTTCCCCCGTTCGAATTTTTTGGCTTGATTTTCTACTCGCGTTAATTTAATTAAAAGTTAGTAGCAAGTTCACGCGACCATTAGCGGTGCGATCTAGAAACAAAACGTCACGTAAATGGTCTTTAAAAACTTGGCATCTGCTTGTAATGCTAGTTTTAGGTTAAGCACTTAGTTCTACGTAGTCGACATACTTTCGACGTCTATGTCAATGTTTATCCCGTTACCTGTGCTGGTAGGTTGTTTCTGAAACTGGACAGGAATTCTTGACGGTTTTCTTTTTAATTCTTATGGATGGCAATCAAAATAGTCAACAGGTGCGATTAATTGAATAATTGCTTTGACGGTTGGACAGACGCAATATCACCTTAGCTGTTGTGTCGTGTAAAAACACTATCAATTTATTTTATTTTCTAGATTTTTCAGCGTTTCAGTTTAAACTCTTAAATTGAATATACTCGTTCCTGTGTTGCTCAAAGTGGTTGCAAGTAGGTATAAATTTAACCCACAACGCTATAAATATGTGCAATTACAAATTAACAGCTGAGTTGGACGTATTTCAGGTTCAAATTGTTGCTGCAACCTCCAAGTACATGCCACTTAATTATCGCCATCGGTGCCAAATAGAATTCCTCTTGAAAAACCGTACCATGTCATGTTCTCATTTCAAGATTATAACGTTCTGGAAGAGTTAAACTTAATCTGTTTTCTGATAATTCGTTCTCATTTGTTTTACTTGCCCAACCCGTTTACAGCTTTTTCTATAATATTTTTTAAAAGCTGTCACGTTTTTTGCCCAGAAAATATTAAAGCCTGAATAATTTTACCACAAAGTACATTCTTGTATGTCCAGGCACGTTTCGTGACGTGATTCGTATAAATATTTTGGTTTGCCAAAATGGCAAAAAAATTCGAATCTAGATTAGGTATGTCCCAACTTTAAATCCGGGCGTGTCCTAAGTATTGTGCATTGTTTTTTATGACTAACCTCTTGTAATACTTTTACCATCTAATGTGCTCGCTCAAGTTATTCAGACCGATTCTGGGAAGGGATTTTGTATAACCAAATGATTTTTTTGCCTTATTGAATTTATTTTAGTTGTAAGTTTGTAACAATGGGTGAAAATATTTCGGAGGAGGGAGACGCAGGTTTTGGTAGCGTGTTTATGGCAAAGATCAAAGTGATTATTTGAGCACGTTTTTTTGAGCAAAATAACGTCATTGGGACAAAGACACCTCCCCCAAAGCAAATTAACAATGCGAAAATTTAATTCAAAATACCGATGATTATTGTTTACAATTTTTTTCCAATCCTAGTGTGTATAGTAAATTCCAGACGGTGGCCAAACTTGTCCTAGTATTCATTAGATACTCCTTGCGTCGGTTTTTTCTCATTTAACCCAAAATATCTTCCGTATATAAGGAAAATTATTTAGTAACAAGATTACATAACCAACTATTGTACGGCTTTCATTCAGTTATTTCGCTTTCTTGAGAACCATGCACTATTTTTAACTTTTTTTGAAGTTTATTCAGTCTGTTTACTTTTTTTTAAGATGTGACAAAAAATAATCGATTGTATTTATTCAGACCTCACAACACGTCCCTGTTTTAGCTAAATGTCCCTAATTGTACAACGGTGTCTTAAAGTCTATAATGTCTGGGTGTAGGTGAGTGGGTATATGTGTGATGCATCATAACTAACGAACGGATGATGGTCGGATTTTGATGAGTTTTGGAATTTGAGGGTATATCAAATATTCACCGACAAAATAAGTTTCTAAAATAATCCGAAACCAGAAGAGGAAGTTACAGGTGTTTTATTGGTAGCATTTTTTTTTCTAAAACGGAATCTGATATAAGACTTTAGGGCAAATCCAACGCTTCTTTTCCTAACTTTCTAGCTTTAAAATTGCGGCCTACGAGTTTTTGAAAATCTTGACTTTATCGCCTTATTACTCAAAAACAGGTTGACAGATCGCGTTCAAATATTTTGTCGTAATAACCCTTTAGAGACACAATGTTACTGTGCACAAAAATTTTTGGAATGTTAAAAACTATAAAGTGAAAAAAATTTCCAAAATTTTCGAAAATTGAAAGAAAATATTGCTCAAAAACTGGACATACGATTTTGTTTAATGTGTGCTGAGGATGAGCTACAATTTGGTTTGTCTCCTAGCTCGTAAATTTCTGACGCCTTCTATAAATTTTTGAAAATTTAAGTTTTAACTCTTATTTACTCAAAAATGAGTTATCAAATCGGGCTTAAATTTGACATGGGGAATGCTTTAAGGCAGATATTGCAAATTTACCGATTTTTCAAATGACGGGTAATTTGGTAAAAGTTTTAAAAAATGCCGGTTTGCCGGTAATTGACCCGGTAAATATTATTAGGTACATAATAAATTCAAATAAAAAAATAAATAAATACACAAAACGTGTATAACAAAACATGATAACATTAAAGTTAATAAAATACAAGAATAAATTCTGAAGGTTTGAAATTTCATGGATTGAAATTAAAACAAAAAACAATTACTTAAGGGATGAAATTTAAGTACAGAACTAAAATATAAAAGTAACACAATAAAAAAGAAGTAAAATTCAATAACGGTACTGAGTTAGGAATTGGGGTGGTGTATTTTTGACCAATTTTTTTTTCGTTATTTCGTAAAAAAAAAGCGCGTAGAAATTTACCAAAATTGCCGGTAAGAGATACCAATTTGCCGGTATATTTTTTAAAGGAATTTTAAGCCATTAACCGGTAAACCGGTATTGCAGTTCCCACTTTAAGGGTACACAATGTTACAAGCTACTACAACTTTTGAAA
This sequence comes from Ctenicera cuprea, assembly GCA_958336395.1. Classification (NCBI taxonomy): domain Eukaryota; kingdom Metazoa; phylum Arthropoda; class Insecta; order Coleoptera; family Elateridae; genus Ctenicera; species Ctenicera cuprea. Next base: position 3,731,613 of record OY284487.1, on the reverse strand, counting down.
CTACTAAAACTGTATAAATTTTGACTTTTTCAATTACAGATTGCTCAAAAACTGCTCACGCGATTTTTTTTAAATTTTGCAGACTTATTGAGCTGTGGAACAACTACAATGTGGTTCATATACCATTCCGCTAACTTCTTTGTGACACCTTTTACGAATTCTTGAATATCGAGAATTCCTACCCCCTTGTTTAATAAACGGGGGACGATTAGAAATTTTGGTTAGGGCTAAATTGCTCATGAATGATAGTAGAATAAAGTTCTCAGTTGGGGGGTGGGGTAATTTTCCTTCTCCCACTGTAGCCAGGTGGACTAATATACTTTTGGGTGGGCCTGGGCCTCTGGGTTTATTATGACAATCTAAGAAATTGTGGTTTTTTGGCTAAATACTGTTCGCGATTATATTTTTCAATTTCTAATTCACAATAAATTATTATGAACTGAAAAAAATGGGTAGCTTATTAGGCATTACCTGAAAACTACTCACTATTCTTCAGGATTTTTTTCTTAAAAAAATTACTATTCACGTTTTTCCTGCAAATATATTCAATATTTCACTTTTTTAAGCAGAACAGTGATGCTGATATCTAAATCATGTTCATGCTGTTCTTATTCCTGTGCCGATCACGCCCAAAATCATTAGTTTAGTATTACTCCATAACCAACAATGGTGTATATTCCAGGCATAGCGTTCATATAGTTACTTGAAACATTCCTAAACTAAAAAAATTATTTAGTAGCAAAATTTTATAATAAACTAGTAGAATTAACTGACTTTCCCATTATGTCTTAAAGTTTGATAAAGTTACTGCACTTTGAATCTGCTTTAAGTTTATACATTAGTTAATTCGATTTAATGACAGTTGTAAATGTAAGCGACTAATGACGTTTCTTTAATCCTAATGATTTTTAAATGCCATATATTCGTGTGCACTATAAATTTCTCATTTGTCTCGTAATTTCTTGTAATTAAGGCTTAAAAGTAGTAAGTTGCTGTTACTGCTTTGCGCAGGTAATAATTACAAATACATTTTTCAAACAAGCTTAATTTCTTGTTAATTATAACCTCGTGGGAGTTGTTTTGTCCCATGGGGTGATTCAGTCCCAGTAATTACACAACCAGCAATGATGATGCATCGGGGTAATTCAGTTATAGAAAAACTACCATTTTCAAGCCCCAGTCCGAGGTGTTGTATTTTGTATTTAAAATTTGGCATTGAAAATGTCAGTGGTCCTTAAAATGTTTCGGGTTAACACCCTCCCATACATTTGTTTGCATTTAAAATTTGTGCATTTTATAAAGCCATAATTAGAAAATTTATCTCCTACGTATTCTTCTCTGATTAAACTGAAGTTAATGAGCGTATCCTGCTGTAGAACGCCTTAATTCCGTGCACAAGATATTATTATTCACTTGTACTATTTACTGCATGATTTTAGCGACTGCTTTCAGCTGCTAACGTTCCCCGCATAAATAACTCGGTACAGAAATCACTACTTGGCAACTACACGACCAGTGTTTAGTTCTTATAACTGGTATTCTAAAATTCCACGTAATCATTGACCTTTCAAACGACTGCGTTACCTCCGATTTCTAAAAAAACGCCCGCCAGGAATTTATTAGAAACTTTGAATATTACTGCCCGCTTGTGTATAAGTAGTAATTTTTTTTTAATTAAGGTGATTTCTTGAAAGTTTTATCGACAGGTCGAAACCTTCATTAATCATTGACCTTAAATATAGAAAATTCTCTTTCGTGTAATTAAATTAATAATATAGGAAAAAAAATTGCAATTTTACAATAACGTCGGTTCTGGTAAAAGTGATTAAAATATGATTCCCCAATGCTAAATATGATAAATTATAAATCTGAATATAAAATCGGACTAGTCTACATTATGGCTTTGAAATAGGAATTTCCAGACGCATACATTGCCAGTGATGTCATTCGGCCTTATTCAGCTTCCAGCAGCGCAAATGAGCGAGAGCGATTGCGATTTTTTCCCTTGTTAATATTTAAATATATCCCATTTGTGTATTTATCATCTGAGACTGCTGTATCAAACTGGGTGATGTTAATATGCTGTGACACCATTCATCATGCATTTGCATTTGAACTATTTTTTTTGGCCTTTAAACAAACAGTATGTCGTCATTTGTAACATTACTCGAAAATTTTGTGTTAAAATAATATAATTTTTCTTGCTTATTGCATTGTCATTAAATTCAGTTTAATAGAAGACAAAATTAACTTTAAATATAGTTCACTTCGATCAGTGTTTTTTTACATATTCATTTCCCAGATTTCAGATGGGAAATGAATGAACAGCAAGTAGAGCAATCTGCTACTTATTAGTAAAATTAAAAAACCTTGCAGCATTTATATTCCTTGAAAGCGTATCACGAAAAGACCATATTATTGTTTACGTTAACTTCCTCTGCGTGCATGATTAGCACTTTTTTTGCTAGAAGTACAGCAATGCATTTCTTCTATATCCCAAAACAAAAAAAAAACATTTCTGCAACAACGCATTCATTATATATCCAAAAAAAAAACACTTTCGTGTACGGGTTTTTAATGGGCTCTTAGCCGAGGCGCAGAAATTTTTAGGGCGCCAAACGCTTAACATTACAGCATTTACATTTTTGTGCTAGAAGTACAGCACTTATTTCTTTTATATTCCAAAACAAAAAAATACGATGTGCATGGGCTCTTAGCCTGAGGCGCAGACATTTTAAGAGCGCAAAACTCGTACCATTGCAACATGCAAAGTTTTTGCTAAAACTAAAGCGATGCATTTCTCTAACATCCCAAAATTAAAAAGAAATATTTCAGTTTGCGGTCTTGCATAGGCGCTTACCCGGTGCCTGAAGCGCAAACATTTTAACGGCGAAAATCTATAAAAACTTCTTAAGAGACGCGATTAACTAGTTTTCTTTTCAAGTCGGCTCTATACTCCTTCAAAGTGTCCACTCCTCATACCTTTTTAGTACATGTCATAGGCTTTCACATGAGGCGCAAAAGTTTTAAGGGCACTTTTCACACTGACCCAGTGCAAGAAGTTAGCTTTAGCCGGAGGCACTAAAATTTAAGAGACTCTAAAATACGAAAACTTTTTCCTAGGGACTTATAAAATGGTTTCCTGTTCGAACCAGCCTTGTTTTTGTCCTTGAATTTGTGTGAATTTGTCACACGTATGCACGGAAACATGTAAGCTTTAGCCTGAGGCGCTAAAATTTTAAGGGCGCTAAACTATGATAATGTTCCGAGAGACTCTAAAAATTATATTTTCCCGTTTTGTCCTTGAATGTGCGTAAACTGCTTACGCTGTCTGGTACAACACGTAGGCTTGAGCCTGAGACTCCAAAATTTTAAGGACGCTAAATTGAGAAAACTTTCCGAGGGATTCGAAAAATTGGTTGCCTGTACAAGCTGCTCCTGTTCTTGTCCTTCAATGTGTGTAAATTTGTAGCACAATCTGGTGCAATACGTAGGCATTAGCTTGAGGCGCCAACATTTTAAGGACGGTTTATTGACTCAGAAATTTGGTTTCCTTTTCAAGCCAGCACTTAAAAGTGTATACACTTCCCACACCCTCAAATACAGCAGGTCTTAGCCTGAGGCGCCAACATTTTAATGGCGCCAAAGCATGAAAACTTCTCCGAAGGCTCGTAAAAATTGTTTTTTTGTTCAAGCCGACCCTGATCTTATCATTCTTGAGTGTTCTCAAGTACAAGTCGTTTGTTTGAGAAATTCAGCGTAACAGTAAATATCGAAAAAAACGAGTTAGTTTGGGTTGGCCGTTGGCCAGTGCAACATCGACACGTGTTGTTGTCCAGATTCGCAAAAAAACGTTAGAAATTGCAATAAACAAGGTTTTAACTGTTATAATTTATGGCTAACTGCTTGCGAGAATCCAGAACACTTGTCCCGGCCATGCTGTGAATCAATTGACGTGTCGGTCATACGCCTTCGATTACGACGAAACGTTGCCGTTGTGGTGATGTATTCCATAGCTTCTACTTCATATGAAATTCGTCCTCAAATTGATTTGCATTGTTAATCAGTACGGGTAAGTCGCCTAAATATTTCATTTCCGTTGCAGAACGCCAAAAGGATTTATTCCTGAAAAGTCGAGACGTTTCAACCTGAAATCTTATCGTCTTCAGGTGAATTTTGTTCTTTATCTTGTGCGGTTGCGAATCTCGGAACTTTATTCCTAAGCTTGACAAGTTCAGATTTTCTTTTTATCATAATTACTGCAGTTACAAGTGCAGAACGCGATAAAACTGCCTGCTTCGAAATTAATGTGAAGGCGCTTTACTTTGTTATCTAATAGAAGTTCGCAGGAATTCACGAGTGAATTGTTGGTGCTGCTCTAAAACAGGAAACATGGTCCATGCCTTTGCATAGACTACAACGTTACGTACACGCTAGTGAAAGTAGGGATTTTTTAACACCGCACTATTATTCGTTATAAATAACTTTAAATTAGGTTATTACGTTATTATAGTTAATTTTATACAAAACATACTTTGTGTTGCAACGTTTCGAGCTTGATTTTTATTATACCATGATAATGTCCGTTATAATAGTGTAATGTAATTACCTACATGTTATGCATATTATGTCGTGTAATAACAATAACTTTGAACATTACGCCGTTCTATTATTTATATTTAGCACTTCCCCATTAGTTTACTTGCAATAGTAAAGCATAAATAACTGTTGGGGCCAATTTTACCCGGACTTTCTCAGTGATTTTTGTTTGTTTAATATAAAAACATATTTTTTAGTTTTATGTACTTATCATTGATGTATTTCCATTTCTAAGGCTAAGCACTGGCCCAAAGGGACCTTTAACATGCAATCATCGAGAACTGTAATTTTACATTTTTACATCTCTTCCGAAAGATGGCACAGTTATCCGCCCAGCTCAGTACTTTGTACCAACCTCGGCCGGTATCGAACCCTGGTACCTTTACCCAGACAGCTGTGCATATGGTTATGGTTGTCTTTTGAAACGGGTAAATTCAAAAATATAAAGAAATAGTTATCAAGGAAAAATTTAATCAAGTACCTAAACTTTATTTTTTGTATCAAGATAGCTGCGAGAAATTTTACCCAGCCAAATCTCCATGAACCGGATTTTTTTTTTAAATTCAAGTATTTGATAACAAAACTCTATTTATTTACTTTAAACATATACAGAGCGTAATCGCGCACAGACTATCACAAATCAAACAAAAACATTTTCACCGGGTCTTATCAAGAACAATGCACCTCGCATAACATCCTCTCATGTGTCTGATTTTCCCCGATACTCCCGGAGTCTATTACTTGATTTACTGCTCGTGTTTTCATTATTCGGTTTTGTTTTGTGTGCTTGTTAGTGTGTATTCTTGTCGTTTCCTTTGTTTATGTCTTTGGCCAACACGGAGGGATGTGTTTTCCTAGCGTTTATTTATCCCGAAGAGAAGAGCAACAAACACAACCATGTTCGTGTTCCAGTTTAAATGTCGTAATTCTGTAATTCTGTCACCTTAATAGCGTTTCGTTGAGATGGACGAGACATCCGACAAAATGCGAGCAATTTGTTAATGTGAACTTCTAGGTTTTGCAATTATGGAGCGAATGCGTGAGTTTTCCGACAATTTAATTTAACTGTTTGTTAGACATTAAGATGTGTTAAAAACACATTCCGTGGTTCAAATGTCAACAGTTTATTAATTCAAAACTAAATCAATGTAGGTAAATTATTTATTGGACAAACAAAAAGTAGGCAAAAAACATACAATACGAATCCCAATTTAATGGTTTTACCGAACTAAATGCTACGGTCACTTTCAAGTTTTTACGCCAATGCAGAATATGCATATTTCGTTGTGATGGGCATAATCGAATTATATTCATAATCGACTGATTGCCATTCGAATCGAAGATACATTCGGATGTTTCTATGCGGTAAAAAGTAGTAAAAACGCTCTCCTCTCGCTTGTCGATTGCTCCTATAAAGGAATTGTTCTCGTTCTCTTTACTCGGGCCGTTCAGCAAAACAGTGGAGACTTTCAGCTTTGAATAGTATTTTTATTCATTTTATCACATTTCATCGCTAATGCCGGCCTGTTTTTGAATAATATTTCTATGAACCGCGAAAGTTAATACATTTTTATGATTTATAAATCAATTATTTTTTGTAACTTGAGACCAGGGACAGTACCTAACAATATCCGATTATTAATTATTATATAAATAATAAATATTTTTCTGTGAAGTACTTATCAATAGATTAAATATTAAATTTCTTGGTATTTCTTATTATTTATACTATTTAGAGCAATATTAAAATTATCAAATACTACCCTACGTTGAAATGAACACGAGAAACAAAACAGTGCAGTGAAAACTGCTGAGTTTGCTATTCCTAAATCAGCAATAATATCCGGATGTTCAAGTCAAAACATTTCTTCATTCTAATATAGTTGCGCTTGCGCGGAAAAGACGCCGCCGCCGTCTTATGCAACCGCATTTCGGAAATTCTGTCTCGTGTATTCCCAACATAATACCACGACTGATGGTGTCATCATAGTATCATGTACTCGCATTGCGCATTTGCAGTTGGCTACTGTAGGGGGTATCGCTTTAACTTTCATTTTCGAAACGAACAATATTCTAAAATCGTTCGAGATATTCCAATAATTGAATTGTTTGAATATGTTTGTTCTAAATATCCCATTACTAATGTCATATATTGGCCATATTGAAAATGGTTTAAACGTCTAAATTTAATGGCGCCACTTTTAAATGTAACTTGTAGGCTTACAATCACGAACAACTAAATCTTATTGCTAAAAAAGTCAATTCACAGGAAAATTAAGTACACTTAAAATAAACGCAGACTATGTGCCACTTAACATCACATAACCTCAAAGTAGTGCTATAAAGGCGTAAGACAACCACACTTGTCTGTCAGAGTGACAAGTAAACCTTTTACAATATTGACGACTGAGAACCAAAAAAATACTCAAGTGGCGCTTCTGGAAGTATTAAATATTCTGTAGAGAGGTGATGAGACAGTTACGGATTTACTATCTGGATTATTACTGTTATCTAGTGATGTAAAATGTCGGTCATTTAAACATCGTGCCTGGACTTGTACGTACCGGCTCTAAAGCATTGGCTGCGCCTTCCAGCTGTAGAATGAATTTATTGTTCCGCAGTCCGAAGTTTAAACTACCCACCGGTGGGAATGTAATAGCGCCATCTCTTTGTATCACACGAAAGCTGTGATTCTGAGAGAAATTTTTAGTAGTGACTAGTGAGAGAAACATTTTTACGAGCGAACATTTTTCAAGAGAGAAATATTTTTATGAGAGAACTTTTTTCCCAGGAGAAATAGTTTTATGAGAGAAGCTTTTTTCCAGAGAAAAATATGTATTGACAAAACGAACTTTTAAAATTTTTTTTATAAAATACTTTTCTTTTTTTGTTGATAACAATTTGTTCTTTTAAAAAAACCTTTTAATTTAATAAACAATATTAAGACACGCGGAAGAAACCTTAAAAAGGATTGAATGTATTCTTTTATCGACGTCTAATATGTATAACAGGCGCGATGCGCGTCGTGTCTAGTAGAAATAATTTTTTTCCTAAACGGAAGTAGAAATACCTTCGGTTTTATTTTAATTTTTTTTACCACTCCTGGAAATTTGCCGCTGTAAGCAGCTACTTCCTCTGCTTGATGGTTAATCGGGCCCTGAAAAGGATCATCTATGATTTCTGTGTAGAGAATTGGACTATACGGTTTGTGGATTGTTGAAAGTAATGTGGGCGGTTATCCAGACATGTTAAATTCATACAGAGATTCTGGAAGGTAGTGATAGCAGCAGAAGGCGTTGATTTATGAGTTGTAACCTAGTTAATCGTAGGGCAACCCACCAGGGATACTGTTACAAGGGTTCCATTCTGTTAACTGTTAACCAGTAATTAAATGTTACGTGATACACCATTCGTTGTAGGCAGGTTTTGTTGCGTGTGCTTTACTGTGATGAATTATTCTACTAAACATAATTATGTGTGGCGTTACTACAAGGGATGTGTTGGCCAAGTCCGCGACACGTTTTCATAATTCAGAATTCAAAAAACCTTATTTAAATATTAATTATGAGAAAATTTCGATTTGTATGGTTTTGCAAAACGGGTTTTTAGAAATAACCTTTTCGCAGAAGACAAAATATCGCCGGATCAAGTTAAAATATGAAATCGCTCAGATTAAACCTTGACGTGCAGGAAACTTTCCCAGTCTGACCACAATTTTTTCGTAAATTTTCCAGTTTGTTTAATCTCAACGTTGTTGAGAAATCATAAACTACGTTCTTCTTAAGATATCTTGTGACACCTTTCTCCATTCTCTTGACTCAAGGCTGGTCTATTTACCAATATTTGTGCAGAGGTAGGTGGAAGCGCCTCCATCTTTAAAACCAGCATAAAGAAGCCTTTACAAAGTGCAACAACTTCTGCTTTCGACCTTGAGCAATAAGCAGTCAGTCCAGCATAACATTCTTCTGATTTCTCTGCTTTTTATTGTTATTATAACTGACCTTAAATGTTTTTCGTTTCATATTAGATTTTTCTTCAAAATGCTTTCTGTAATTGTTCTGTTCTTCGAACAGTAAAATCAAGTTCGTATTTAATACCCCATAAAATTATTTGCAGGTGGGTAATAATTATACCCCTGGGTTGAAACACAAGTTGCCAGACTAGCAAAAAAATTGAATCTTGAAGTAAGGTTTCAAGATGGTGAAATTGTTGCATGCTAATTGTAACTAAACTATTTCCAATAGTGTTGGAATTACCCCTTGGTTCTGGCGGAATTACCCCTAGGTAGAGATGGAATTGCCACCTATTCGTGCTTGTGATTTCCTCCGTTTTTCATCAAGTATGACGTCAAGTTTAAAATAAAATTTACTGTTTAGGTGAAAAATGTCTAGTATAAGCTCTCTGCGTATGAAGTGTTTAAATTTTCTTTTTCCCTGACTTGTTCCAGTTCGTACACGACTCCCTCGTTTCCTTATAAGGAAGACAAAGCGCAGCGATAATGAACAAAAATTTATCTTCCAAAACCCTGCCTGCATTAAATTCGCGCTAAATCGAAGTTTACATCAGAAATGACGAAGCTTTTGAAAAATCGTAGTTAGAAAGCATGTTTTATTCAAAAACTCTTGCACTTATTTCCCTTCCTCTTATCTCCTATGCCTGAGAAAGCGTTTGGGTTGTTTGTCTTCATCCTCGGTTTTAACCTTCTGAAAGACATTGGCGAATTTGCCATTCCCCTCTTAAAAGTTGTCTCTATGCAGCCGAATACTGCCGTGTCAAGTTGTCAGGCGCCTTTTATTAAAAAGCTAGTGAACCCATTAGCAAGTTTTTGCATGGAGCTGCCAAGATGCCAAACGCTCCTGCCCGTGGATGGGGTTAAGGGTGAAGGTCGTCCGTCGTCCAGACACTTTTCAGCTTAACCTCTGGGTTTGTCCTTTTGTAATCCTCGCACGTTTTCTCTTGCCCTTCTCAGATAATATCGAACTGAAATTTATGTAAAGTTTTGTGATTGGAAGGAAAAATTATATTCACTGAACGAATGTTTTATTTAAGAGATGTGGTTAGTTAAAAACCATATGGTGGTGCTATCGAGATTTATTTCGTTTCTAACGGTCAATTTAGGCAAATTTTGTCGATTGCTATTGCAAATGTTGTGTTTGCTAATCGTGGACTAATTTCTCCATGTTTTAGTCGGTGTTTTGTTTGCAAATCATTTCAGAGAAAAAAGGTTTTGGTTGCTGTCTTTTGTTGAAGAAATTTTTCCCTTAATTTTATTTTAAAAAAATATTGAAATTTGTTCATTGCGTGGTAACTCAAAAGGTCGTAAACTTGTTTAGGAATTCTATTCAGGGATATAAAACGAAATCTCTTTGTTGCGTTTGCATCGGCGCATTAATTGAAGTTTTATTGGCGTTGCAAGAACGACGATGGAAAATCAGATTTTTACACGCTGACTTTATCAATCAAGTCCTAGTTTTTGTCTGTACTCTTGCCAACAGTTCTTGGTTGATGAAACACCGCGATCTTTGTGTTTTTTCCAGTCACAAACATGTTATTGTCAGTGACTTTCATCATTCACCGTGTTGTCCATCAAACTCGCATCTGGAACACCAGTCCATAGATTTCTCTTGATGATTGAAACGCTAAACGATGACGTTATGGGCAATTAATAACCGTTTTGAACTTACAGAGACTTGGTTATGAAAGATAATTGTAAACAAATAATTTAATTTTATAGACCGACTTTACTGCTAATTAGTTCAAGTCCTGAGGATGCCGGTTAATGATTGAAACGTTGTTTCCTAACAATTCAAAGTGCAACCTATAATTCTGGACTGATTGCAAAATGATTTCGCAAGTGTTCTTTAGTGAATTATTTCTGTTGTATGGGATCATCGACAGCAGAAATCCGTTCACAGTCGCCCATTAAATCGAAGAGAGATATAAATCTAGTAGGAAGCATTAACAGTGCCCCAGATTTATAACTAGAAAATGCAAAGCGAAGAAACACTTATACACTTTCTACGACCTTTAGATAATTACTAGTCAGGATCTGCGATGGCCGTTCATTTACATCCTTTGAAACGCATCCGGCTGTTGTTAATGCGATGGTCGAGTGATCGAGAAATGCTTTTTTCAAAACGGGAACGTAAGCGAATGGCGTGGAGGCACAACGATTTTTCTCTTTTAGCCGGACGCTAAGGAGACTCACATCCGTCTTTTCTGTTGTTCGACTTCTATGAAGGTGGTCTTAAAATCGGAAAACCTTTTCAATAGAAGAATGTGTATGCTAAGTAGCGCAATTGTATGACTTTTTATTTAATCTAAAGTTTCCCTTTCTTTTCTGGTTGATAAATAATTGGCCATGGTGCTGTACGTTATTGTTGTTTTTTTCCAAAAATTAATACTAAACAATATTAATTCAATTCTTGAAAAACTGATGACTAGGCGCATTTTTTAGAACTCTTAAGTTTTTGTGAAATATTCAAAACCAAAAACAGTAAGCACTATTTATTACTTTCGAATTAAACAACTGAAAAAAAAGGAATTTTATTTTTGGACGTACAGAATATCAAAACGTTAAAGGTTTCAGGTCTAATTTCCAAAATTGGACATCCGGAAATCAAAAAAGTGATTATTTAAAATATCTGTGTGTCTGTCTGAGAGTGGTCAGATTTTGTTGCAGCGGTACATCATCAAAAACTGATTTACAAAATATGCCAACCTAGAAACGGAATAATAGACGATCCTAGCGCAAATCCAATGGTTTTTTCCCGAAAACGTTCTAGCTTTAAAATGGCAGTTGCAACTAATGTTTTGAAAATTTTGAGTTTTAAGGCCTCATTGTCTAAAAACGAGTGGCCAGATCGGCATAAGCTTTGATTCATATAGTTGTAGGCGTAGAGGAACACAAATGTATACGAAAATGTAAAAAAGAATGATAATTGAAGAAAAAATATTTCCCAAAAAATTGCGCAAACCTGGCCACCCGATTTTAATTAATTTTGCAGGCTCAAAGGTGTGAGCTACAGTTAGGTTAGGATCTCAGTCGTTAATTTCCCTCTGGCGCTTTCTATGAATTTTTGAAAATCTGAAGTTCATACCCTTTTATTTAATAAACGGAAACATTTTTGATTAAACTTATTTGCTTATGAGTGATAGTAGAATAAGATTCACAACTTAATTTTTAAGTGCAGCAAGTGTTCGCCTCCCGTCCAATTTTTGGCTGGCGATTTGTTTTTATTGATCGCTGCATTTCTTTAATCCCAAGAAATTTTACCAAAAAAAAATATTTATTCTTTTAAAAAAAACAAAAATTGTTAGCCGCAGTACAGCATGAAGCTGACCCTGCTCACGTCCTTGATAGGTGCTCCCGCTAAAATTGTAGGGGTAGTGCGATCTATAGTCATTGTCAGCGCGGTTTTAAAATATTGGAAGTATTGGAAAGTCCAAGTGAAGTGTTTCGCCGGAATATAGTGCTAATGTTAATAGTGAGAAGAATTTTGATATTTTGACGGAACTACAAGTTTTGGGCCTTTATGCATTAGTTTTTGTAAAATATGGGGAATCTCGAGACTTAAATGAATTAGGCATAAGAATAGCCGGGTATAGCTTCAAATAAGGAATATACCGAATTTAGTAGATACCAAAATATAGTTCCAGACAAACGGAATGCGTTTTTCCGAAATTTCTGTCTTTTTTTAACTTACTCGCTATACAGACTAGCTAGAGAATTTACCTGAACAGTATAATTGTATAACCGTTCAAAGAAAATTTGATTTGTTTAAACTAATAAAGAAAGAAGAAAAGAGGAAATCGTGTTTTGTTTACAAATTACATCCAATATGTACAAACCGTCCTAAAGGTGTCATAAAGTCAAGTAAAATTGTGTCCTAAAATCCTAAGCAAATTCTAACGAAACCTACTGGGATGTTTACAAATTTATGAAAAATTCAAAATTTCAAAGTTTATTCAATAATTTGCAATATTTAATAAATTTTCGAGTTTCAGTATACATATTAAAATAGAAAGAAAAACAAGAGGAAACCATGTTTTCTTAAAATCAAGTAAACTTTTGTCCTAAAATACTAAAAAAAATATAACAAAACCTGCTGGGATTTCTAAAAATTTACGAAAAATTCAAAACTTCAAAGTTTAATATTTATTCAAAATTTTACAATATTTACAGAATTATCGAGTTTTAATATTTATTTAAAATTTGAATTATTAAAATTTTTAAAATATTTAAAACAGCTGAATTCGGCACCAAAGAGAGAGTATAATAATGATTCACTACGTTTTTTTTTTTTTGATACAGGGTGATAGCTCGTCTCCGCTCTCCACCACTCATTTTGTGTAGTGCAATTTGTGTGTGTGAATTCTGGCGCTACGTAATCGCAAATTAACGTTTGCAATGACGTCAGAAACGATTCCATGGGTTGCCTTAATTTCGTAATGAGCTTCTAACTACACTTGCATTTTATAGGCGTTACAATTTGCCATAGTACTCTCAGCGACCTAATGCTACAAAAAATGCAATTATATTTTACAACTTCATCTGTAATACCTTTCATTATTTATCTTATATTAATAGCGTAATAATTTCATATCAAACATTTTATGTAAAATGAAAGTACAGGAAATAATAAACCTCTCCGACGCTCATCACAAAATGACGCAAAAAATATAACTAGTACGATCCATAGGTTATAGCGAAATCCTTTTCTTTCACTTTCAGGATTTTACATCAACCTGAGAATCTTGAAAACGTCCGAGAGTGGATAAATCGTATGAAAAACGAGCGGATTATCTGCAAAAACTTTGGTCTGATTCTTTTCTAAAGGTCTATTGATAGTTCAAAACCGAAATCTAGAGTCATCAATAAAACTTCAGTTCTATTTGAGTTTTGTATAAGTAAAAATTAAATAAATAATTGATGACTAACAACACTTCACCCCGATTCAGTTCGTTGAGTCATTTGAACTTTTGAGACAAATTTAATTATTGACCTGATGATGGTGATGTCATCTTATAATCGAAACATGTCTCGGCAATAATTTTAATTAATTTTTATTAAATTGTTGGGAAGACTTGATTTAATGTTTCTGCTCAGACGAAATGTATTGTCAGAAATTTATTGCTCTAATAAGCAGAGATTTTTTTGGTTGTCGTAAAATATATGACCAATGTAAGTTATGTCGTCGTACCCAATTAATCAGGTCTAAAAACAAACGATTTCTGTGTTTCTTGAGGTGATACAAAAATTGTATTTTTGGCAACCACCAAGTGGCTAGTACTTGTCAAGTGGCACATACTTACATTGGCCTGAACCTCATTGTATGAAGCAGTTTTACATTACACAACACAAATTGAAAATAGTTTTACGACTTGGAACAAACATTGCCTTTGAAGTCGCTCGGCGATATTGTGCTAACCTCGATTCTAATGGAACGTTTCCGCAATATTTCTTTCTTTTGCATTGTGCATTCAAACTGCGCTCATTACGACCCAAACCAATGCTTTACTTTCCGCGCATCCATTGTCTTTATTTTTTTTTCTTCGAACCCTTTGCACAGTTCTTCCCTTAATTTTGCAAGAAATAACTTTGCAAATTGCGTTATGGTCAGCCAAATTGCATTAGGAACAAAATATTGAATCCACGTCGAGTCGCGAAGCGAATCCGGCCGGAATTTTATATATACGACGCATCAACCCTCTATCTGGTCCGATCAAGTCACAAGGGCGGAATAAAGGAGTTTGGGAGCTTCCGCTTTTCTTCTCAGATTTACAGTTCGGTTTCCGCATTTTCTTTTCTAGCTGTTTCCAATTCATTCGTAAAACTGACCCCACACAATTCTATAAAGTAACAAAACTTCCTTTGAATCTTTAAAAGCGACTGTGGAAGAATTCGTGGGATGGGTTTGATATTCGCAGGGGCGGACTACGCCGAGTTCGGAAAAAGGATCGATCTTAAGAAAATTAGGCTCTAAACCCTTACGCAATTTTCGGGCCAGTACTGTTCTGTATTTAAGCCATATAGTACCGAGTTGCTATTTCGAAAAAGCTCTCGAACTGCTTGAAAATGCGTTTCGTGTTTTAAATAAAACAAACCCCAAATCAATATCTCAATTAGGAACTTTTTGGTGATGTTAAACACGAATTTTAAGAACAAAAAGATAGTTTTCTGGAGCAAATTTAAAACTCGTACGTTTCAACAGTATGGAAATGGTGTCGTTGCGATTTTGCACACAGCTTAGGAACACTCCATGGTTCCCGGTTCGATTCTGGCACTTGCCAACTTACAAATCGAAAATTAAGGTGCAAAAATTGGTAAAATTTAATTTAACAGAATTTTAAAATTTAAGCGAACGTTCAAAAAAGATGTTTCTACAACCTAGAGCTAGAATTTTTCGCCAGGACCGTAGTGGAAATTTTTATGTTGAAATTTAATTTAACTGTAAAATTTTTTTGACACAAAACCAAGTGCTGCTTTCCATTTCGACCTACAAATCTTGCTCTACATAGCATTATTCGGAATAATTCAAAATTTTCACAAAAATTCTATATATGGTCTTTGAATATTTTCAGTTGTTTTAAATTTCGACCGATCAGCAGCGACATTCTAAAATCCGTTAAATCCGGCATGCACCCAACCTTAAAACAACAGGAACCGTTCCGATCTCAACCAAACTTTTAAGGGACGATTAGGAAGGACGTTTCTACAACCTTGTGCAGCAATTTTAAATAAGGGTCGTACCGGAAATTTTTTTACAATTACAAAGTTTGAGTTTAATGAAATCCGCCGCATTTAAACCACTCGAAAAAAATATTATTACATAAATCGCCAAACTTTGCCAAATTTATAGCACAAAATTTGTAGAACATTATGTATGTGGATCAACATTTTTCGATCTTAAAAAAAATAGGTTCTAAACCCTTACGCAATTGTCGGGTTAGTACTGTACAGTATTTTAGGCCGAGGGTAGCAGATTGCTATTTCCGACGAGGTAGAAGACACACTTTTGCGTCAATAATTAGCCTTAGCAGCAGAAATGATGTGACGATAAATAAATATACCAATAAAATGTAGTTTCTGTATTTAAATTCCATGGAAACGCTTGAAGTTTTAAACCACTTTGCCGAATAAAATGATACAAATTGTAATTCTTGGATTCGATACCATCAGAATCTAAAATAGAGTAGAATTCATAGTTACAGTGCACATAAAAATGTCAGATGAATCTTTACGACGTTTTCTGTTACGACATGCCCAACCATAATTTTACAAAGTAATAGCTGTAAAATCCCCAAGCGAGTGCTATAGTGGGAGCTGTAAGGAATGTTGAAATATTGTCAGCTTATGTATGCATCGTTTGCATACAAGTCCTGGTTTATATACATGCAGTGTGGATGCTTTATATTACTGATAAAACTTGTCGGGCTATAATGTTCTGCAGTTTTAACTCGTAAAACAAATCGTCCAGCTAATAACGAGACCGTTCTGCTTCGTATGGATTTTTTTTTTGAAAGTAAATTGTATCCCGTGGCGCCGTTCATTTGAATAAATATTAAAACTTATTTAAAATTAATTAAAAACATTAAAACTTTATAAATTGCAAATAATTCACCTAAGCGTAACTTCATCCACGAATTGAATTTTTCTACAATCTTACAACATACTAGCAACTACTGCGGGCATGGTGCTTCCATCCATATTTGGAAAATCTTAAAAATGAAAATTAACCTAACCAACCCAACCGCTGATTCATTGCCTTATGTAATGTAAAACTTTCAATCTTACAGGATTGAAAATTACAAAACTCTAACTAATTTTGGGTTAATTAATTTGTATTCCATCCCATGCTTGCTTTTCATATATATTATTAATATTTCAACTCGAATACCGCTTTTAATTTAAGAGTTGGGCTACGCAAATGCGTTATCACGACGAGTAATTAGAATAGGAAGCACCGAAAGTCTCTAACCGGATGTTGGATCTATCTGGCATAATGATAGGGGTTCATAGCTGGGCGCAAATTAGGCCATGTTAAGGTCAACTCTCGCACGTGGGTGAAATGATAACTCATACTCCACTTATATAATCGCCAAACCAGGAATTAGATTATCTCATTTCGGCATGAATGAAAACCGCTATGGCAAACGCCAGTTGTGTTTTATTAATGAAAGAGTTATGAAGATGAAGTGCATTTATGTTTATTGCATTATGGAAGATTATTTCCTGGTTTGGGCATTCTTGTTTGAGATGGTTATCATTTTCATATTCCACAGATTCTTTTGTCCATTATAACGAGCGACACCTAGAGGAACTCGAAAAAGAATTTCTAGGCAAAATTTACATATTTCTTTGAAAAGAACCCATGAATTGCAAAACGAAAATTGTTTAGTTTCGCATAACATATATATTTGCATTTAATGTTGTTTAAAGACTTTTGTTAATTATAACTAGCAAACCCCGTAGAACCTCTAAACAATGATTCTAGAACAAAAGTTGGTGATTTCCAAAATCCATGAATTTGAAGCAAAATTGCTAGCTGGGATAAACTGAGTCGTCATTTCTCATGTTTGTTCCTCGAGCAATTTTTTGTGGATTGTAACTAGCAAAGCCTGCAGAACTATTTAACAAATATTCTGGAAGAAAATGTTGAGATTTCTAATTGGAAGCAAAATGGCTCACATCCACGCAAAGGAAAAATTTGTAATCAAAGTTGCCATTTTCATGTTCCTGAAGAATTTTAACTGGAAAACGATTATATTAGACAATAGTATGTATTTCTAAAAATATCCATGAGTTGGAAGCAAAATTGCTGACTTCCGCGTAAGGGAAAAAATTAATTAAATTAACTAAGCTGTCATTTTCATTTTGTTTATAAGGAATTGTTTGTGAACTGTTAACAAGCAAAGCCCGTTGAACAAATATTCTAGAACTAAAGCTTGATATTTTCAACATATAACAAACATATCCGTGAATTGGAAGCAAAATTGCAGACTTCAGAGCAAGGGAAAGATTTGTAATTAAATTATCTGAGCTGTCATTTTCATTTTTTTAACAAGGAAGTTATTTTGAAAACTGTAAGTAGCAAAGCCTGTAGAATTTCGAACAAATATTCTAGAACTAAAGCTTGAGAATTGCAAAATATCCATGAAAAGTTACAAAATTACTCACTTCTGCATATGCAAAAATTTATGAAAAATTAAGTAAGTTGTTTTTTTTTCATGTTCCTCTAGGAATTTTTTATGGATAGATGGTTACTAGCAAAGCCTGTACAGCCTCTAAAAAAATTCTGGGACTAAAGCTTGATTGATTATTCATGACATCTATGAATTTATATTATATATATACATTAGGATTTGTACAGTTGTCACTGTCTTCCTTCTCTCAACCTTCCTCTCCATTCTTCTCTGTTGTTCCATTCGCCCTCTTGTAGACCTCGATTCTCCATTGCTTCGTCTACTTCGTTCCGCCATGATCTTCTTGGCCTTCCTCGTTTTCGTCTTCCCATAGGACTCCATTCTGTCATCTTTTTTATCCATCTGTGTCCTTCCGCCCTTCTAACATGTCCGTACCACAACAATCGTTTTTCTTCTATGTATGCGTTGGCGTCTTTTTCCCTTCCCATGTTTCTACGTATCTCTTCGTTCGTTACTCTATCTAGTCTGGTTAACCTGCAGCATCTTCTCCAAAACTCCATTTCCGTTGCCGCTATCTTTCCCTTAATTTTCTTGTTGGTAACCCATACTTCTGCACCGTATGTCATTATACTCTGTACCATTGTATTGTATATCCGGGTTTTGGTGTTCTTAGTTATGTCTCTATCCCATAAGATTGGGTTTAGCTGTCTTATGCAGGTTCTAGTTAGCCCCAACCTGTTTTTAATTTCTTCCTCGGTCGTTGCCTCTTTCGTCACTGTAAACCCCAAGTACTTAAATTTACCGGTTCCTTTGATTTCTACGTTTTCTTCAATTTCTAGATGTTTTATATTTTCTTCTACTGTCGCTAGATATTCTGTTTTCGCAAAGTTAATGTCTAATCCGACTTTGGTGTATTCTTCTTTAAGCTTTCGTACCATGTAACTCAGATCTTCCTCGTCTTGCGCTATTACCACTTGGTCGTCCGCGAAACTTAAGGTATAAATATGGTCGTCTCTAACGGGTACTCCCATCCCTTCGCATTTTCTTTTCCAGTTATGTAGAGCATGTTCTATGAATATTTTAAAAAGTGTGGGTGACGTGGAACATCCTTGTAGCAACCCCTTTGTTGTTTCAAAGCTGTTCGTGAGTTTCCTTCCGATTTTAACCGCCGTCCTGTTGTTTTTATACATATGTTTTACTGCGTTAACCAGTTTTTGGGGTATTCCGATTTTCGCCATGGCCTTCCAAAGTTCTTTTCGTGGTACAGTATCATAGGCTTTTCGTAAGTCGATGAATGCCATATGTATTGGTCTGTTTTTTGCCTTCTTCTTCTCTAATAGTTGTTGTATTGTGTAAATGTGGTCAATGGTTGACCTTCCTGCTGTGAACCCTGCCTGTTCTTCGCTAATTCTTCCTTGTATCTGGGTTTCTATCTTATTCCTTACTACTTTCCCATATATTCTTCCCATTGTGGCTATAACACTTATACCTCTATAATTTTCGCATTTTTTACGATCTCCTTTCTTATAAATTGATGTTATGTATGACTGCTTCCATTCCCTGGGAATTTCTTGACCATTAATAACTTCTTGGAACATTTTCTGCATAATTCGAAATAGTTTATTCGTACCGTATTTTATCAACTCCGGTACAATTCCGCCCGGTCCTGCAGATTTACCATTTTTGATAGTTTTTGTTACTTTTTTAATGTCCTCCATTGATACTTCAATCGGTTTTTTTCCTGTCTCTCCTTCCTCTGGAGCATCGTCTTCTTCCTCCTCTTCCGTTTCTATGAAACATTGTCTTTTTTCAGTTAATAATTCCTGATAGTAATTTTGCCATTCTTTCTCTCTAATGTATTTTATATACACTTTATATTAACATTGTTCAAAAAATAATAATCAAATCAACTAAGTTGTCATTTTGATTTTCTCTGAGGAATTTTTTGTGGATTTTCACTGGTACATCCGGTAGAACTCTGCACAAATATTCTAAAACGAAAACTGGAGATTCCAAAAATATCCAATCATTGGAAGCAAAGGGAAAAATTTGTAATGAAATTAACTAAATTGTCGTTTTCATGTTCTCAAACTTTTTTTTGTGGATTGTAACTAGTAAAGCCTGTATAACTCGAAACAACATTTCTGCAACAAAAATTAGAGATTTCTTATAACCATCCATGAATTTCAAGCAAAATTGCTCCACTTCCGCACATGGAGAAGTATTTGTAAACAATTCAACCAAGTTCGGTGTCATTTTTCTGCTCTCCCGAACGATTTTGTCTTGTGAATCGTAACAAACAAACCGTTTAGAAACTGTAAAACGAAGATTTCTAAGTCGAAGTTTTCTAAAATATCGATGAATTGCAAGTAAAATTACTCGCTTCCACTAACGGAAAACAAGCAAATATTTGTAATAAATTCAACCAAGAAAGGAATTCATTATAATAATTGAAAATTGGGGCTTTTTTGGTAGAAATTAATTATTTGCTTTGTTGAAACCCCGCCGTCCTAATATTTTTCTATTTTTTGTAATTTTGCAATTTATTGCCACTAATTTAATTATAATCACCTTTTCTGAAGTCGTCGAACTTGATTACGTAGGTGTTACAGGTAGTTGCATCTATATTTGCAATTTGTTAGGTATTTTATGTCTGTGAGAACTTGTTTGGTATTTTCTATAATCACTGGTGACAGTTTTCAAGATAATGAGTTGATTGGCCATTAATTGGTTACAATGATCGCGCTTAAAACCCTGAAAGTTTTTATTTATGAAAATACATAATTGCTTTTCACTTGCTAATTATATTTTACTATTTCGGCAAATTATCTGAGAGACTTGAAATTTACTCTGGTGTCGCTTTCGTTAAAGGGCGCTCTGTTCTTTTAATGAAAACAATTTCATGAAACGAATTAATTATTTATGCTAATTAACTGAAGGCCCGACTTCCGGCTCTGCACAAGTTTTGGGGAAAGCGAACCCCCCTCTTTCGATCGAAGCATTTTTCCACACAATCTGGTTGCTTGCTTGTTACATTAATTACAAGATTGCAGATACCCTTAAGTTAGGTATTACAACACCTTAATTGCAGAGTGGGGAATAAATTAATTTTGGGGCTTTATTAGAATAATCCACATATTTACATAAAATTATTGTTTAAAGAATAGTGATTTTTGTTTCGTTTCTTTCATTTTAGGCTTTAGTTGGTTCAAAATTAAGAATTCGTGTTTAAGTACTTAAGTAACTCAAGGAATTGTTCACAGAAACAGAATTATTTTGTTAACATTTAGGTCAAAAATCAACGCCACTGGTGCAATTGAGTTATTTCAGAAAATTTAGGGTCGCTGGACTTTTGTACCCTTCGACTAGATTTTGAAATCACATCAGATAAAACTAGAACGTGATCCAGAAATAAATTTTGTTTACTTCCAAAAATAACTCGGGCACGCTTCAACCTTTTCCTCCGCATTAAAAGCGAATTAATCGAAAAAGATGTGGGATGACACAGGTCGATGAAAAATTCATGTAGGAAGTTCTGACGCTACATGGAAGCTGAGGATTTCTCGCTCCTCAGTCTAAAAGTCGGCACCACCGAGCTCTGACTCACTGCTTTAACAACGCGGACATGTGTGACTAGAAAGACAAGTGTAATTATTTATCATACACTTAACTGAGTTATTGTTTAGAACTAGCAAGTTCAAAAGTTTAACGGCTTTTCGCCACAACTTATTTGAGTTACGTGGAAACGGTTTGTAGCGTGAAGTAAACGCTTAAAATTTTGACGTTGGACGTCATAGGTGACAATTTGCCATCAATTACTGTAATTGCCAAGACTAAAAACACAATTGTCGTAAACAAAGTAGTTCCTTTTTAAGTTTTACATCAAAACGAATATAAGGTTAGCTTGCACGCACGATCCCCGTCTGGATGTTAACCATACACCAAAATCGGGTACCATAATCGTTTCAATTTTCTGCAGAAATGTCGTGTCCAACGAGGTCGACTAAACACGAAAGAATTTTCCAAGAAACCCTGTGAAAAAACATTTTTGCCTTTTCAATCGGCGATTGCAATCCAGAACTTCTAAGTGTCGTTTTCAATGCAGAAAGGGAGGTGATTGGTGGTGATTAGTGTTATTAGTGTATAGTGCAAAGTAAAAGTGTCGCGCCGTGGTGCGTTTCGCGGAGGACGTGCGACTGGTCGGCGAAGAGGAATGGTGGCCAGTCAGAGCGTCGTGCAGGAGCCACAGAATGACATGTACTGTTCTCCTGTCTCCCCCTACGGCGAGTACTACCCCGACAACCACTACTACGTGCCTGGTGCACCCCCTGAAATGTGCCCTGCTCATACCAGCATATGCACTGTGCACGGAGACTATGGTGAGATTATTATATTATGTGTATCGTTTTTTTTTATGACACAGTTATTGGTAACATATCCGAAAATGTTATTTTCGAGTTATGTGCTTTTGGATTTGCTTTGCTTAGGTTTCGTTTAGTCCCAAAGTTTTTTCCCGCAACAAAAAGCTTTCGCTGAACCTCTGGCCATCTCTTTTCGTTTCTTCTACTAATTGCTCCCGATCTTCCTTTATCAAACGGTTCTTCAATTAATGATCTTCTACGGAGAAACTCAACGTCACAGTATTTTCCGTCAATGTTATCCACAAATGACTGCTTCCACTTCAACTTACCTCTTGCTTAAATAACTTCAAATACTCCATTGACAACTAAATACTCTATTGACAACTAAACTTTTGAAGTTTTTGTATTGATATCTAGATAGATTATCACCAATGTATCTCGAAAACGGGACCTACCACGAGCAATCTTTATGTCCAGTTTTAACCGCTACCATTACTTTACCCTACCAGTTTCCAGCCGATTATGATATATTTTTCTCTTTCGACAATAACCCTCACCAACCAATTTCTTCACACTTACCATCCAATTACACAAATTTTTCCATTTAGATCAACACTCTCGTTTCTTCCAACGCTGTCTTACCTTTTTCTCCTTTCTCAATTTTTACTAAGTGTTATTATATCCCTTCTTTTCCAATTTTTTCTCTGCAAATTGCGTTGTTTCTACTTTCCAATACCGGCGTGAAAAACAGCCGAATCTTAAATATTGATAGAAATCAATGTTTGGGCCTCCAGGATGCATAGAATTATCTAATATGTGAAGTCCTACCTCAAAGTAAAATGAAGTTAGCATCTGTTCCTAGAGCGGTATTGGGGCTCACCATTGAACAGGTAGCGGTTCTAACTATTGCCAGCGAAGTCCCAATAATAGACTCCAAAATAGATTAGAATCGGAGCGCGTGCCCGTATGTTGCAGGGAGGCGACTCTCGAACAGGCGGCCCAGGGGCAAAGTCCTAACTGTTAGATTCCTCTGATGACAGAATTTCGGGCAGGTAAATCCTTCTGACCTTGATGGTTCGCGTCTCTGCTAACTGAAATGTCACTAAATATGAAATTTGATAAAAAGTCATCTTTGGTTGAACCGCAAAATAATACATCTGCCAGGCTAGTTGATGGAACCCTTTTGACCTTGAACCGAACCGCTAGATGGCGCATCCTCCCGCGTCATCAGATTCAAACCTCCCACGCTTTGCTCTCATTAGTTGTGGGCGGGGCTTACGTCGCGTGGTAGGAGCAGTAGTGGGAGCGGTACAGGTGGCCCCTTTCTACTTTAACGGTTTTTAAAAATGACGTTCTGTATGATTTTATGTAAGGCGAAAGCTCGGGCTGATTTTAATGAAATATAATATACTTACGTATAGTGCAAAGTCGTCGGGCCAAGAAGTTGTTTTCTATGTAATTTAAAAAGAAAACGAAATTAAAAAAAATATAAGAGCAGCAAATGATACGAGGACGCTAGTATAAATTCAAAGCTTTTTCACCAACACTCCGATTTTTGGAAAATTGTCGTTTTAGTGTAGTGCTAGGAATGATTCCCAATTTGGTTAGTGCCCCTATACGCTAATTTGTTAGTGACGTCGAATTTTTGAAAAATGGACCTTTATTTATGCCCCTTTATTTAAAATCGAGGAACGATACAGCTTTTCTATTTAAAGTAAATTGCCTAATTCCAAAATAAGATTAGAAAATTAATTACTACGTACAGGTTACGGATGCCAGTTGTCGTAAACATCTTAAAAATCCTAAAATGTGGGGAGAAACGCCTTAAGTTCATTTTCATGTCCTAAAAATTCTGTTAATGGTACTACTGTTGAATATAGTTTTTTTCCGATTGATGGCGTATTGTAGTTTTTTAAACAGTGTTAATTAAAATTTTGGCCTAAGTGCATTAAGTACAATAAAGCAATAAAAAAATATATAACATAATTTGTTTAGGCAATAATTCTGTACTATAAAGGGCCGTTTAGGCTAGTTAAGTAATAAAAAATGACCTATCAATTGTTTTTAACAGACGCCTATTTTTGTCATAATAAATAATATTTTTTACGAAGAACAAAGGAAAATTGAAAACGAAAAATATTTACTTTCTGACGCACAAAAATGTGTTTTAAATGTGTTAAATCTAAAAAAAAATAATTTTCAGAAGGAAATTATTCTTGTGAACTTAAAGCTTCTACTTGTTCACACGAGGTGGCGCCGCCGCACTATAAATGCTTTGCAGGTTATGCGCGCCACCTCTTGTGCACCAGTAGTAGCTTAATTCGGAATGAGGAATTAAAGCTCGTCAAATAGCGAATTTTGTCATTTGGCGAACCCAAATCGTCGTCAATTGCTCAATTCACCAAAGTGCTACTACACGTAACGGCGAAACTTTAAATTTCAAAATTTATTTACTATCTGCCGAAGTCTGCTTTTACCAATTCGACAATGACTAAAGGAAACATTTGCCAAATTTGATTTGTTTAAATTAATAAAGAAAGAAAAAGGAAGAAGCCATGTTTTTTTACATCCAGTATTTAAACGTCCCGAAATAAACCAATTGTAATCAGAACTCATTCAAATAATTATAATTAATTTTAATAATTTTCACATCAGACAGATAATAATTCAATTTATTCTAAAATCACGTTTTTTCTACAGCTGTCACTACCATTAATTAACACTGCAATTAAGCTAAATAAAAAGTTCTACGATAATAAGAAAAATTAAACTAGAAATAGCTTCACCTCTACTCTAGGTTTATGTCGAGAAAAAACGGTAATTGAATACCAAGCACGGGACAGAATACAGAAATTAACGCTCGTATTTCTTAGCTTTATCGTCGGAGAAAATAAATAGTCTTGCAAATTTTTTTTCGCGCTTAGACGACAGTCGTTGACATTCATAAATTTAAAGGTTATTTCCGAAAATAGTTCAACAGGATACGTAATAGCAGTGTGTTCAAGTAATCCAGGACTGCACTTAAAGAAATATGTGGAGCTTAATTTTCAAATTAATGGATTTTCTTCCTTTTAAATAAATTATTGAAACGTGAAAAAGTGGTTTGTTGATGTTCAAAAAGAGAAAACGAGCCTGGCAGTTAAATTTCACAATCTTAGAAGTTGAAAGAATTGAATAAACCCCAAAACTTTGAAAACGTATTAGGTTCTGCGCTCCAAATTACAATTTCCGGAAGCCATATTTGATGTGATAAATCATAAGCAATGTTCGGATATTTATTCAGTATTGAAAGTATGAGGCAATAAATTAATAATAAATTCCGCGCAATTCCTGCAAATATATAGTTGTAACTTCTTTGCAATCTTAAACGAATTATGTAGGGGGTGATTACAGCATCACGACTGTATGTTTAACCTAATGCGAGCTCGTTTGGTTGCGTATTATTTATTTGGTCAGCTGCAATTGATGATTGCGTAATTTCAAGTGAAATAACAACGTTCATAATCGTAAAATATGAATAGTCACGGGTTTTAAAAGTACTACACGAAACAATTTTATGATATCTACTTTCTTCATTTTATATAATCTCTTCCTCCATTTCAAGATACGGAGTGGAGTGCAGAATCTCTAGCCTTGTTCAATAATAACGCTAAACGAAAGGATGTATCTCAAATGTTGCAGTAATAGTTGTTGCAAAACCTTGTAAAATCGTGCAACATGTTTCACGTATAACAGAAATTTGAGATTTTTGCTGCTTTATGACTAAAAGTCCGGACGTTGTTCATAAGCTGTTGTGTTTATCATGCAGTAACATGCACTACCGGATATGCGCTTTAATTTATCTGTTGCTGCACTGCAGAGTCCTGGGAATCCCATATCAGTTTATTCTTGCAACTATTGTTTTTGTCTACATGCACGGGCGTTGCTCCACGTTATCACCTCAGTTAGGAATGCAATATATATCAAATTGTATCAAACGTCTGTACCCGATACCTTCGTACTTCAAATCTCATGTTTTTTTGTAATATTATGAATAGTGAGAAATTCCGTACAGTTTAGTTTAAAAACGACCTATTGCAAGCCACTGGTTGGTACTCAAAATAAATTGACAAAAATGACTTTCTAAACTATACAATCCTAAAAACATCAAAAATTCTGTAAAGTACCGGTTGTTTCTAACGAGAAAAGTTTTTTTTTACACAAAACTTTTCTGTAAAAGAAATATTACTCACATGCTTTTAACGACGTGAATCTTTTTCAAAAGTTTCAGTGAACATCATTAATGATTGAATCCTGCTTTTTATAGAAAACTCAGATTTTTAATTAACATTATTACGAGAATAACTTGTAAATTCCAAAGTTTATGTAATCAGCAACATTATTATTTTATAGTTTTTGCGTTAGGAACGTTGTTAATTGAACCATTTCAAAGCAATACCACAAACCGCAAAGTATTGCGGTTATTTTTTATAGCTTTATACAAATCACTTCCTCTCACCGAAAGCGTTCATTTTTAATGAGTAACTACAAAAACATAATAAGTAAATTCAATTTATTCTTTAAAACTTTTTCTATATTTTAAAGTACAATATTATGCAAACATCTCTAGAAATTTGGTTAATTGTAAACTAGCCTCGGGCTTATTTTTTTACCTTTGTTTAATTTCTCAGCTTTCCATTATAATTAAAATGTCAATGCCAAATTGTGGTGGAATGTGTATAAAAGCCTTTGCAGCATGGAAATTAGCTGCTGGATCGCATTCTTACAATAATTCCTTGTCGATGAGTAACATCCTTTTTATATATGGCTCGTGCTAACGGATTTCTAGTTAGCAACAAGAAACAATGTTGATAATAACTAAATCTTATCCATTCTAATTGCTAGTATTTTCCGTCTAATCGCTTTTTTATGAATGAACGAATGAATGACCTAGGAAAAAAATATGTGTAATTTCAAACGATAAAAACAATGTTAAAGTGACCGACCTTACATATTATTGGCTTCAGCAATTATGGTTTGTGCAAATAAGTCTTGTGTAAACTGCTAATCGTAATTGCAGCTAATAACACTCAACATGCAATCTGTTGCTGATTTTTTTTAAATTTTAATTGAGGAAAATGTGCGAAGCTCTTCACTTTTTGCGTTGAGGTTTTTAACAACATTTTTTTAAGATAATTCTTGTTATGTTTTTATTTTAATTGGGAAAAAATTACAACTTGGTTTGATCAACGTCACACGTTAACAGGTTGCAATATATTTTTTATTTTGAAATTGAAGGCTTTAGCACTTTTAATTAAATATGTGTTTAAATTTTCTAATCTGCTTGTTAACAGCAAAACTAAGTTTTAAACTGTTGAAACCGGTTTTAGCCAACCATAAAATTGCTGCTTTAACGTAAACAGGGAAATACCAGAAACTTGTTGACAGGCATCAGTTTTGAAAAAAGCTAATCTCGTGGACAAGGAAGTGACTTGGATGAGGGGGAGGGTGCTAGTGCGACTCCTAAAATCAAGGAAAATACCTTAATCGGTATCGAGCATCAAAAATCGCGTACTAGTGGTAATTTGAATAATTGGCCATTTGGCCTTTTGATCATGTGAACTAATTATTATTTGTCAGCACGGGGTGAGCCGCGAGTGGAAGTAGGTGTATACGCTAATGAGAGTACGTGGAAGTATCTGGAAGTGGCAGTATGTGGTAGTAAGTAAAAGTAAGTAGTAGTGGAAGTACATGGAAGTAAGTGGAATTACGTTGTAACTACGGTGGAAATAAGTGGCAGTATCTGGAAGTAAAATTAGAAGTATGTAGTTGTAAGTAAAAGTAAGTAGTAGTGGAACTACGTGGAGGTAGTGAAAGTAAAGTGGAAGCAAATGGAAGTACGGTGGAAGTATGTGATAGTAAGTGGAAGTGTGTGAAAGTTCGTGGAAGTATCTAGAAGTAAGAGTGGAAGTATGTGGTAGTAAGTAAAAGTAAGTAGTAATGGAAGATAGTTTTATGTATGTTTCGATACCACAATAAAAGTATATACACATGTCAGTAAACATAGATCAAAATGATTAATTGTACATTTCTGAATAAGAAATTTATATTCTTATTATACAACCTAAACGGAAATTCTGGTATTGCAGAGTGTTAGATAACAAAAACAAAAAATGAGCGAAACACTTCGCCTGGACTTTACTATACTTATAAATTAACATTGTTTTATATTTTCCAACACTTTCGATATACACCTGTCTAGACACGACTAGTTAAAGTAAATAGTTCTTATAAGTTGTAACATCTTGAAGCGGTTGAAGAAAGACCCACCGCTGCGCTGCAAGCATAAGGTTGGGTAAAATATTCGGACTGAATCAACGGAAGGGCGGAAATTGATATTTGAAAATATATTAATAACTCGAGAAGTATTATTTTTAGCAAGAAATTACTTTTATTAATTTGTATTTAGAATTTCAAAACCTTTCTGATTTTAAAGCCAAAATGCCACGTTTCCATTTAAAAAAAAGTTGTTTTTTACCGTGGCCGCCATATTAAAATTGGAAACTCAAGTTTTTTTCTTAAAAACAATCGAGAAGAATTTGCCCTACAACTTTGCTCTTGGGTTTGCGAGTCTATCTATTAAAATAAAAAAGTTAGCCTACACTGAACATTAAACGACTAGTACAAGAATACAACTGCTGAAGAAAGTATGTGAAATTCTTCTAAGGACAAAAAGATTATTAAGGGGCAAAAAATTCGATTTTTTGATTTTTTGTAAAAAGATTCTCCTAGAGCAAAAAAACAAAAAACCAGATTTTTAATTTTTTATCGAAAAAATTTGGGGGGAGGGGAAACAGTAGCCCCCCTAAATATGAAATTATCGAAAAATATTATATTCGGATTTTGCCATCAATGGTGAGCTATTTCACATTAACAGAAATATTTTATTGCCCCCCGTTAAATAAATAAAAGGGTACCAATTTTCAAAAATTCATAGAGGGCGTCACAGTGAAATTATAACAATGAGCAAAAAAACAAAATTGTAGCAGATGCCTATCTCTGTCAGCTTAAAAAGTTTAAACAAAAACGTGCAGGCAGTTTTTGAGATTTTTTTTTTTGAAAATTCAAAAATTGAGATCGTTTTTCGATTTTCAAAATTAATGATATTTCATGGTATAGTACCCTTAAGGGGCTACCAAACAAGATGTAGTTGATCGCAATCAAACAACTGGTTTTTGAGTAAATGGGCGTTAAAGTCGAAATGTTCAAAAATTCGTAGCGGCCGCCATATTAAAGCTAGAGAGTTCGGTAAAAAATAGTTTGATTTGTCCTAAGGCCTTCTTTAATCTCCACTATTAAAATTTCCAAAATTCAGTTTCTGAAAAAAATGCTACCAAAAAAACATGTCTAACTTCCGCTTCCGGCTTCGGTTTTTTTTTAAAGCTTATTTTGTCGGTGAATTTTTGATATACCTCCTCATTCCAAAGCACATCAAAATCGGTCCAGCCGTTCCGGAGATATGGAGCGTAATCCACCCACAGACAGACATTTTTTTAAAATTACTTTTTTAGGATCCTGGAAACCCAAAACATGTATTTCCGTCAAAATCTCGATTTTGAAAATTTGCATGAAATCAATACTTCCCTATACTGAAAGTATAGGAAAGTAAAAAAGATTATGATTGCCATACTGGAAATAAAAATCCTGATTTTAATATACCAAAAAAAAACTGTGATACTCTATTGTGTCATTTCACACAGGTATGTGGAGGTATGCTGAACTACAAGTGGAAGTATGTGGATTGTGGAAGTATCTGTATTAATGGAAGTAGATGTACACAATTTTTAAGTGCGGTTTACCCCTGGTTTGTCAGCATCGCAATATTTGTTCAAAATTTAATCTAAATAGCAGAGGCTCTTATTTTCACAATTACTAAATGTGCACTTTAAAATAAGCTTGTTACCCGTTACCGCCTTATGTTTCTGAAGCCGTATTTATGTTTCCCCTCGTAAAATTAATCACTTCAATTTAATTACTCAAAAATATCTCTACGTTTAATGAAAGAAATTCGCAAATATAAGTATGTATGTATCTTTGGATCTTTATTGTTTAATAAAAAGAAATTCTACCCAGCACTGGCTGTAATCTCCTGTGGGTTTTAATATTTGTAATATTTTTGATACACCCTAAAAAATATTAATCAGTAATCAGTGCCGGTGCAGTGGCATGAAGCAATCATTTGTAATATAACTCAGAATTTATGTGAACTTTATAAGTTTCCGTAAAACTGTTTTATTTGCATACACCTAGGTAAATGAGCAATGATAATTATTATGATATATTTGCACGCTACTGATTATTACCGTACAGACCCGTTCAGCGAATTTTAATGTAGTAAACGAGAGCTCTGAACTCGAACTTGTTAGTTGCTAAGTGCCAATTAAACGAATTTAATGCTCGAATTCCATCGAATTTCCAACATTTTTATGTACGTAAACTGGTTTACACCTTGCAAAGAAGCAGTCGTGGATGTAAGAATCTCAAACTTGCCATTTAAATTTCTTACAAATGCAAATAGATATGCAAAAACCAAACGTGAACGCGATATTCATTTTCATTGTGGGCACCCTTTTTTCCATCTGGGAAATCGAAAAATACCTCGATGATTATTTGGAGGTGGCACGTATTCAATTAAACGTCCGGCACCATTAAAGGCTTCGTCGTCTGCAGATGCTCGATCGATTTCTAGATACACACCCAGAAAAGTGATAATTATCACCAGGATGTCTAATAAATTTTCCTCCTTTAAGCTAACGTATGGGGAAGAATTTTTGGTTTAACGAAGTTACGTTGCCCCTTTCAATTCCTCTTTTTGCACCTGACCTGAAGGATAATTTCGCATGAATGCGAGTTTGGAACTTTCTCAAAACTTAATCAGGCTGAGCCTCTTCTCGTGCCCAACAAACTCACCTAGAAACTAATACATCATCATATTTTGTCGGCTCCTCACGCTTTCTCGGACTCCATAACAACTTTAAACTTTAGTGTCTTTCCGAAATTACAGAAAATCCCCAAAGTAAACTCCTAAACGGTTATAAAATTACCGGAGCGAGTAGAGATACGTAGGAAGTTTAGCTCAAAATTATTGTCGAAGTTTTTGAAACTTATTGATGACCACAAGTTTGATAATCCTGAAGCGCTTACAAGTTCAAAAAGGAAACGTGTGTAAAAATAATAACAAGTAGAAAACTTTTGATTATTTTATTTGTTTTGGTATGAATTTATCTACCAAAATAAAAATCTTGGAAGATTGGTGGAGTGTAGACAACTTAAACGTAAAGTCGTCAATAAAATTCCTAGTAAAAAGTCATCGTTAAATTTAATTTAGCATTTTTTTTATGTCTGGCAAAATACTCCGGTGCGTAAAGAGTTTTCATGCCAACTTTCAACGTGCCCCTCCCACTTAGCTGACTCACTTCAACCTGCATTAAATTTATAAATATAAATCTGAATGGGGAGTGGAAAAGCCTCGGAAAAAGCAATTGAACTTGGGATGTGTAACAGATTTAAATTTCTTCTGGTGTTTACACATTACCGAAGGTCTCCAGCTCAAGATCGTTTCAATACATCATTGATGTTACGAGGAAATCACCTCCATTTGTTTGTTTACTTGAAAATTTGTTTTTGAGGAACATGGATTTTTGTGTTTCAAGGAAACCACTTAATTACAAATTTTGGTTAAACACCGTCACTTTTTCCTTTTATGTGTTTTTACCATCCCCCTGTACATGAAGTATGCTTAGAGGAAGGTATTGTATTCTGCCCAGCAATCGATGTAGAGATTAAGGGTTCGAAGGTATCACAGGGTTTAAGCTGCCACTCGCCAAATAGCATAGGTAGCGTTTTTAACCAAACGAATCCAGATCAACGGGGGTAATACTATCCTAAAATGTAAAAATTTTCTGCTATTAATTGGGCCACTCCTACATTCCTAAAATTTAGAAAATAATACCCTGATTATTAAAATTATTCAACAAAAATGAGTAGTGCACTTCTGTAAGACTTTTCCAAACTTTAGGAATTGTTGTAATACTTATCGTATCTGCAAAAGTATTTTTATATCAACGTGCGCCGACAGGGACTATAGATCGCACTACTCCTTTTATTGTAGCGGGAGCGTAGGGTATATCTGGGACATTATAGTCGCGGACTGGGTGTACGATTTGGTTTTGATTACCAAAACTTTCTATTATTAAAAACAAATGTATTGGAGTTAGAGAAAATCTGAGACCAACGAGGAAATTCGTCAAACGAACTTTTAGTGAAAGGGGAAAATTAATCCGCTTAAAATAAATAACGTAAAATAATAAAATTATTGAAATGTTTCTGCATCTAAAAAAGTAAAAATTAAGTTGTAAATCTTATTCTACTGTCACTCATGAGCAACAACCATAGAAATTGTATCTCAAGCTCAACTCAAGCTACAAAATTTAAAAAAGAATGTGTGGCCAGATTTTAAGCAAAATTATTCGAACATTTTTGTGAATTGTGGAAATAATTTTCACTTCATAGTTTTTATTTCTTCATTCTCGTTCATAGTAACATTGTGTTTCTCTATGGGTTTATAATAACCAAAAGTTTATGCCGATCTGGCAACTCTATTTTGAGTAAGAAAATGCGTTGTAATTACCCTATGGTCTCGATTTTTCAAAAGCTTGTTTTTTGTATACATTCCGAAGCTCCTCGAAGTTGGACCGTCTATTCGGTAGCTATCAGGCATCACGCACTAACCTTCCCATTTAAAAACATTTTTTTAGTTCCTGGATGTCCAAGTAATAGATTTCCCCAAAAAAACTCAAAATCGAACATTGACATGAAACCAATACTTCGTTCGCCATACTAAAAGTATAGAAAAGTAAATGCAAATCGCCAACTTCAACAACAACAAATTGGTTCACACCCTTGCGCACAATGCATGGAAGGGTGTTGTTTAATACTAGCGCACTCGCAAAACAAGTTCCGGTTCGTATTCCACGGTTACTAAATGTCGATTTACGCAACCGCAATATCCCCACCGTTTCCAATCGGCAGAAATTGAAGTGGGGGTTGAATTGCTCGCTTCTGCCTAAGAATTTAGAAAGTTAAAATGTAATAAACTGAATCAGAGAATGAGGAATAAAAGTTTGGAAAAATTTCTGGACTTACGAGGTTGGTCCGACAGGAAGTTTTTTAATATGGAAATATTGTACAGCACAATTTTAATCACTATTTTCTAACTGTTGCTTAATTGATTTTGTTCTATTATTGTTGTAATAAATATCTTTCTAAATAGCCCAGTTATTACGATCATTACTACTACCAATTACATTAGTGAGAGTAATTATTTTGCTATTAACTATAGTTAAATCACAATAATAATTAAAACCTATAATTTACTTAACTTCCAATAATTAAAAAATTATTTTACAATTATGTGCTGCATAATTTTTACATAATATTTATAATTTTTTCGTTACATTGTCTGATTTGATTAATTATGGTTATGCATAATTATTGCAATTTTGATTCTCTGTACAATTATTTAAAAATCGTGAACAAGAGTGTGTTTGAAACTCGTTTTTCAATAAAAAGCATTAAATTTTTAACTCGATTTTCAACAATTCTACTTTCTTCGAGAGATAAAAACAAATCGAGCATAGATAGAAATTTTAAAAGTAAACCGATCGTTGCGTTGTACATCTAGACGATTACAATGATTTGAGGGGGTGTGATTGGCTTTGTGATTACGGTTTTATCTTGGAACCCTAATATATTTCAAGAAATATCGAACTGCCCTTTTAATGGCCACATAGCCGTGAATTTAAAGCAAATGATGTGTTTAATACGGGTTTTATAGAGATATCCTTGGATTTAATTTCAGATTCTGATTATCTCCTCCTTTTCTGTTGATATTACAACGTAATACATACTTTCGTATGTAATTTTTGTGCTGGATCAGATTAAAAGTAAAAGGAAATAATAAAATGAGAGTAGTGAAATATTCTTTTAACTGCTTGCGCTCTGAATGCAAGTGGTTTTCGACTAATGACCAACTACTTGCCATAGCGTTTTAAATAGATTTTTCTAGTCACTGTTAGCACGTAAAACGTTGATAAACAAATACTTCTGAAATATGATAAATTTTTCAAGTATGGGAAAATCCTGGCGCCCATTCAGTATTCTATGAAACCCCGTTTTGCTTTTTAGTGAAAGCGAATTTCAACAAAATAAAATTATATATTGACATGCTTTAAAAATATGTAAAAGATATTAATTTATTATAAATATCCTTAAAAATTATGGGTTTGTACTGTAAACATATTTAATTGAAGATATCTTCGAGATATTTTTAATTATCTATTTAAAACTATCCTGTAGATATTTTAAAATATGAAACGCAATTTAAATTTAAAATATCGTTTGAAATGGGCATAATAAACATAAACAATTATCTAGCATCCGTCTAGTATCCAATGGTTAAAACTGACTGTTAAGAATTCATAATATCTTAAATATTCAACAATCATTTCTTTGTTTTAAAATATCTAAGATATTTTCATTTTTAAATATACCAATATTTAAATATCAAAGATTAAAATTTAATTTTAATTATCTAGGATGTTTTAAATTCAAATTGTTTTAAAATAGCTACAATATATTTAGCTACAAAACTTTTCAAATTATATATATCATAAATAAAATTCCTGTCTTTGACATAGACCTAAATAGTTTATTTTAAATATCCTAAACATATTTTTAATTATTTAATAAATTCTTATGGATATATATTTTTAAAACAATAAATACTCTGTTTTTCTCCAAGTTGTAATATAATCGACACAAACAAGTTAGTTGTAAACTTTAAGACATTTTTAACGACTACTTCTTGGCTAATTTTATTGACTACGAAAATATTTTAAGAATCTTTGAAATAATTCATTTACAAATAGTGTAAATCTTATAGATATAATTTTATTAGAAATAACTAAACTATTGTCAAAATAAAAAAAATATCTTAAATTGTTGTTAATATGTTTATTTACAAAATTCTAAATGAAAATTTAAACAATAAAAGTGTCTTGGAGATATTTTAAATTTAAGTGCCAGGGTTGGGCATGTAGAGTATTACATGTAAAATATACTTATTTTACGTGGTTATACTGGGCGTATAACATTCAGCTCCTTTTCTGCATGAACACGTGTACAACTATACAAGTGTTCTTCCCACATCTAAGGAAACTAAAAGGCAGTAGTATTTATAATATTATTAAATTAATTTTAAAATCTCTTCAAATAGTAAAAACGAAAACTAATTGCAACCGGTGTCGGAACTGAGATAGAGCGAGCAGAGCTTCCATTCCAGTCGTAACGGTTTTAAGGGCACAATTTTATCGTATATTTTTTATAAAGCCGACTGTTTGTTGTTGGATAGTTGCCGACAATTAAATTTTTGTACAGTTTAATACGTTTGAATAGAGAAACAGTGGCGCGTTTGTATCGTTGAATAGTTGCACGTCTCACCCCCTTCCCCTCAATCATACGCACAAGCGTTGACATCGCCATAGTAAAGTAGGTAAACACAATAATTTCATGCAGATGTTTTTCAACAATCTATCGTACATTTTTACATATTTTGCATACTTTACATTATATAATATATTTAGAAAAAGGCAGATATACCAGTTTTAACGTACATATTGTACACATTTTTGTACATGTTATGGAAATAATAATATTTTACATGTAAAGTCGACTATTAAATTATAACACGAGGGTGTTTTAAAATGGTTTTAAATTATCTTTTAAGATATTTGTAAATATATGATTTTGAAATATTACAGATATATTTTTAATTACTTACGAATATCGAAGATAGTTTAGAATAATTAGAAATATCTAAGATATTTTTATTTTAAATAAATTTTTGCTTTTTATTTTGCAAAAATCGCTGTCAATAGAAAGTAAAAAAAAACGTTCCATGATATTCTTTTACTGGAATGAATCACAATAAATGTCTTAATCAGCTAAACATGTTATTAAATGAATTGACCCTTAATAAAATCAGTCATCAGATCGAGACGTCTGACTATTTTAATGGGCGGAGGATGTGAATTGCACCAATAAATATTTTTTACAGAACTTTAAATGTGGATGAACCCAAAGCAATTAAAATTATTTTTTCATGTGATTGTGGTTGGAAAACAAGCAATTATCTTTAACGACTTCATTCTTATTTTATTTTCCCCCACGTTAGGCGCCACAATTTTTCGCTTATCTAAGGTGTTCCGAAAAAACCCAAGCGTACTTGTTCCACTTTTCATCGTTCAGATCTCGAAGATAAAAATAGCATTTTTATTTTCGTCATTTATTTGTCTGGGAAAAAAAACAAAAACTTCAGGCTTCGAAACGAATTCGTTATAGTAATCAAAAGATCCTTGTAATGACCGTAATTTCTCACTGCATAACGAATTAGTTAGAGGAAAAGCGTAAAAATAAGCAACAAAAACCAAAAGCATATGCTAAGCGATGTTGATTTCCTTCTTATTTGCTACCTATCCTCCCACATCTGTATATACTTCACACTTCCGTCGGTCCGTGCTCATAAGTGCCCCAAGATGTAAATAGTTTAGTCTCTTAGTCTGTTTATGTATGTTCGATCGTTTTAGCCTGAGATAAACATTTTTTTACGTCCACATAAATTTATTGGAATTCATCTTCAAGTTTTTGAGTCGCTTTTTATTTTGATTTATTCATTTTTTCGTCCAATTTAAATATACGCTCGGAATTATCTCTTAGTTGCATCCTTGTCGTGGTGCATGCGTAAGACAAGGATGTTCTGTTAGAGGCAGGTCGTTTCCATAATGACGCACACATCGAACCGCGAACCGGTCACCTGGAGCCGCGACCGAAGACGTCCTTGGCTGTGCCGTTGTCCTCTGGATGCTGACCTTCCACTTCGATTGTCCGATGCCAGCATCCTTTTAGCAAAATGTACCTGTTTACCTTTATGTTTTATGCTTCCAAATCCGTCTGTGCAGCTACACGATATAAAAGCTTGTCGATGGCCTGCGAAAAGGACCATTAATTCTTGTAAGGACCTCGAGTACCCCGCCTTTTTACTCCTTCATTGCAAGTTGTTAACTAAAGTGTTGCTTGAATTTAATAGCCCGTAAAGAATTTATTGAAACTGCACCCTAACTCGATGTGCGGTATAATTGGCGCCGTTCGTTTTTTTACTGCTTTGTTGATTCTAGTAGCTTTTTGATTTTTGATTATGTTTCTCATCAAATTCAGCCCTTAACTTGTTATTACATGTCATAATAATTTAATGGCGGTTTTGGAAGAAACGGTTCCAACCAGACGTAATTAACAATTTTTGCATCAAATTATTTCCATTATTGAAAACTTCAGAAAAAAATACAAGTTGATTGTAAATATTGGGCGCAGCCCTTTTGCCTGAACACCTAAAACATTTTTGTTTAAAATTTTTGGAAACATTTGATACGATAACGTTCCAGCCCCAATAGGAGCTTACTGATAATCAGAATACTACTGACATGCTCAACTATGTAGGCAGCTTGTTGTTCTTCGCAAAGCTTGCTTGGATTTGGAGCGTCTATAAGGGTACCGGTAGGGATTTGCACATTCAAAATGTTGGTAGCTGACCGAATAACGAATATTCAGCC
This sequence comes from Ctenicera cuprea, assembly GCA_958336395.1. Classification (NCBI taxonomy): domain Eukaryota; kingdom Metazoa; phylum Arthropoda; class Insecta; order Coleoptera; family Elateridae; genus Ctenicera; species Ctenicera cuprea. Next base: position 3,693,803 of record OY284487.1, on the reverse strand, counting down.
AGTTTCTCGCGGCTAAATACCGAATTTTCGACAAGTCTTGCTATTCGGCGAATATTCGGCCAAATACCAAATATCAGATCAACTATTGGAGTTACCACCCAATGTTAGTCCGCTCGATGTAATTATTCGGCAAGTATTTCGAATATTAGGCCAAAACCAAACCTAACGAATATGAGCCAACTCGAACCAGTTATTCGGCCAAGTGCGTTCCCGTTGGTTACCAAAAATATAACTTTGTTTTCATGATCTTAATTATACCATCAAATTTTACACAAAATTTACAATGTAGTTGGCATTTAGTACACAAAATTTTGAATATTTGGCTGCCTCGAAAAATTATTCGGCAAGCTTCAACAAATGGCCGAGTATTAGGAAAATTACTCGGCCCACCGAATATTCAGTGCATCGCGAATTGCAGGTATAATTCCAAGCGGAAATTTAAGTCCCTCCGAAAAAAAAATGACAAAATGAGCCAAGCACTTTGTCTGGACTTTCTCCTATACTTCCGAAGCTTTGCTTTTCTTATGTTCTAACGTATTTATCCACAACTTTGTAGATCCAACAACAGTGGCAGTACAAAAAAAAGACATAGATATTGCTCCGCAAACTGTGAAGACAACACGTATATGTATACAGCGGTCGTGCAACGAAAAAGGCATAGTATGACGTACAGTCACAATGAGCTATACCATAGCCACCACCTCACTGCTTGCGGCTGCTTCAGCGTAAGGTTGTTGTCCGGTTGGCATTGGTCCGCTTAAGAGCTTAAATTTTCAATTTTCAAAAATTCATAAAATGCGTTACAAAAAAATTAGCGGACTTGGATACGAACCAAATTGATGGTGATCCCGAGCTCTATGAGCCTTTAAAATTAAAAAAAAATGCGTTGCTAGTTTTTCAGCAATTTTTTTTTGAAAATTTTCAAAATTTTGTGATAAACTTGACTTTATTATTTTACCCCCAGTAATAAAGCAATTTAACTGGATTGTTGATTTTCTAACGACCCCTGACAGATTTTCGAATTTCAAAATGTCATAGAGGGCGTCACGGGCAAATTCGAGACCTGAAGGAAAAATCAATTCATAGCCAGCCGCTCATCGCTCTATCAACTGACAAAATTTAAAAAGAATCGTGCAACAAAATTTTAATAACTCTGAAAAATTTTAATTTCTACGGGTTTTGGAAATACTTTTTTGTTGCCCTCTTGGAGAACTGTTACAATATTAAATTATATGCTGATCTGCTGACGCATATTTTGAGTAGAGTAGAGTAGCTAAATATTCATAATTTTAAAACTAAAGCTTTCGCGAACCTTCTGAACTCGTATTAGTGGTATTATCGCAATCAATTCCCCTTCGTCGCCTCGGTATATCCCCAAAAAATATTTTTGAAAACTGCATTCTGCATTTACAAATAGCTGATCATATCCCAATCCTCACGAGATGTGTTAAAATGTTTATTACCATGGGTTGGAAACGCACATTACTTCTTGAACAACTGGTAATTAGGAAGGTGCGCGAGGAATGCTGTCTTGTAGGTGGGGCATATTAAGCTTACAAGACTCTTGGGAAAGTTCCACTGTTTTGACACATACTTTTAATAACCTCATCACCCCAGTTCAGAAAACGAATCTAGTAAAAATAATGCATCCCTTAAATCTAGCTTTGAACAAATTAGGGAAGAAATTGGAATAAAATTCTTCCTGTAGCCAAATTGATTAATGATCAAATTGGTAAAGGTGACCAGAATGTTAGACTAGTCCAAATAGTCCCAAACCCAACATGACGAAGGATCGCCATACAGGGCGAACAAAAATTATGGAACATGGGTTCAACATTTGTGTGAAGTGATATTCCATGACGAGTAGCAAATTTTAAATCTTATATGTTGGGCAGTTTTACCCACATTTTATGCAAAGAAATCCAAGGCTCAAATCTGGAGATCTAGCTGGCCATCTAGCCGTTCTATTTCGTCCAAACACTGCTGAACGTGGAATAGAAAAGAGGGAAGTTGAATCAAATTATTTTTTGCTGTTGTTAGATACCGCACTTTTTATTCACCCTGTATGTTATGTTGTAGCAGCACGGAATGAAAATTTACGACAATTTATAATGTGGGGTCGGATAAAGATTATTTCTTTATATGAGTTAGGAACTTCTTAGATGCCAAATGTTGTACCTTTATCTACGTTACAAAGGGCAAAACGAGGAGGTCACGTTTTTTTCAGAAAGGAAGGAAAAGCGAAACCGTCAATTTTCCGAAGAGATTTCGTTTTATTGTGTGCCTTTTATGTCGAGAGTATCTACAGTCCTCCATAAAATTAGTTTACCTATCGACTGTAGTGTAGTAGAAGAGGTCCTCGTTTAAGATGGCTCCGATAAGTAGGTATCCATCCGATCCCCTATCCTGCCGCTATCTTATATCGGATAACTTGGCTCGAGGGCGAGTTTTTGCTACTTGGTTGTTATTTCACAACACGAGCGAACCAAGATAACACCGTTTAGATATAATTAGCATGCGGGAGTGGTCGAGTTGCGCGTCACCAAGGATCATACGGACGGTTGTTGCTCCTAGAGAGTCGTCGTCGCCAGCTGAGCATTAGTGGGCGATATATACGGTACGAGGACCTCTTCAAAAGCTCCTCTCTTCTCCCACTTTACTCCTTTTGGCATGGCAGTTGACTTTTGCGACAAGATAATTCGCTATCGTATATACAGCAGATCGGCCGTTGAACCTTTATTGGTTTTCTCTTAACTCGATTGTGACGTCGGTCGACTCGGACATGATGGCGAGATTTTGCCTAAAAAATTGTTTACACTTGGAGGATTTGTTGTCGGATGTTCAGTGCTTAGCGTGCTCAACTAGCATGCCATAAAATACTTTTCTGTAATTACCTGTTGTTATTATTGTTCATGCTGTTCGTTTGTGGTGCAAACCCTGTTTTTAATTTTACTACGAAGGCCATCGCAGAATTGCACGGGTCGTACACAGTAAAAGTAGTAAATTGCACATAAATTTAGAACATAAAAAGTGAAGTTGCTGGTTGTTAGGTTTATATTTAGACGTGGTGGCGTTCGGTTTTTTAAATAAAATTGAAATGGTTAAATTTAAAAATCTTTATTCCTTTTCAAAATGGCCTTAGGTACAACCAGAATTTTAGATGTTGAAGTATAACCCATACTGACCCAATCCTAACTTTTGAATTCCTCTGATCTTCCTTTGTACTACATATTTAAAAAAAGAGCTGTCTGCTAAAAGCGACGCGACCTTCCTCGCATTTATTGAAATGTTTGCAAGTTTTAAAATATTTCGAAAATATTAGAAATTTTTGGAATTTTGCAAATAATGAAATTTTTAAAAAATTTTTGAAAATTTAAACATTTAAAAATATGAAAATTTCAATTAAAAATGCATAAAATTTTGAAAATAATTGTTTCAAAAATTTTTAGTTTTCAAAATTTTTTATTTCGAAAAGTTTGAAATAGAAATTTTTACATGTTAATTAGTTTATTGAGAATTTGGAAATTTTAAAAATTTTACAAAAATTTAAATTTTGTTGAAATTGGGCAAATTTTAAAAATTGTTAAAATTTAGAAAATAAAAAAAGGTGTTTACAATTTTTTTAAAATGGAAAATTTAAAAATAAATCGTGGAGGAAGATCACGTTTGCGCAGGTATATTATTATTAATTTGCCTTCACCATTATGACACGAAGGGAGTATTTTATATTTATAGTTTTTATGACGCGAACCTTATTTTATTGTTTCTGCGAATTGCAGGGATCGTACATGACACAGTGAAGGTAATTAATTGCAACTAAATTTTGCCATATCTAGAAAATTTGGGTTGCGGTTGTTAGGTCTATAGTTACACAGTGGTGGCGGTATATTATTTTTTTAGTGGAGCCAAAACGTTGAGAGGATGAAGATAAACCGTCTTGACCAACTCCTAGCGCCACTACTGATTTTTTATTTATCTCGTAAATACTGTAAGAAACTTTGAATAACCATATTTTGTTCTAATTGTTTCCACAGTTTTTTTAATTACAAACCATTAAATCGCTGCTTGAGTCTTTAGGCTCGAAACTACCTCCACCATTATGTCACGAAATGAAAATTTTAATTTAGTGTGTTTTACGTAGTGTATTTCCTATATATTTAACAATCTCTCCATCGCCATGTCTGTTCTCATATTCAACGCATGATTGTTTTGTGACTATAAAAATGGTCTACCTATTTAATAGATCAATGGAAAATTACATCTTCGGCAAACCTTTGCACTTTTAATTGCATTTTTTGTGTTTTACAAGTTTACATATTTTATTGTTACGTACTAGGTACCACATTTTAAGCCACATTATAAATTGTTGTTAACCATCGTTAATTAAATTTGTTTGCCAAAGTAAAATTCCGCCGTTTAATGCGTGTTCAAAGAAGAATTTGTTTTGATAGCAGGTAGAAATTCTGTAGCTTCGATTAATAGTCAATGGGACCACCCTGAAGTTTAGTTTTAAACAAGGTAATAAATTATGATTGTTTAAAAACTGGCGAATAACAACATGGATAGTTGTTGCCATCTTCCTGCAGTTTAGGTAAAAAAAATGCAAGCATTACGACAATCGATTTGTACCTGCTATGACCATAGCATTCGAAAAGGTTTTTTGATTTTTACCAAGATATGAAAATTAATTCGTAGGCATAAGTTGTGTTACCGGTACTGTTTTGTTCAAAAATCGATTTAGACCGTGGATATCATATCAGTAATCAATCGGGGTATCAACCACCTTGTTAAAGCTACGACTTTCTGCCATCACCGCTAAAAGACAGCAGGGGGCATAAGCAGTAGCATTCCACCATGCACACAGTAAAAAACATTTTTAATTCATGTATAAAAAAATATTTTAAAAAAGGTTGAACCCCGTCGGGGTTTGATCTGGCGGCTATCAACGCCGTACCCGCATTTTCCAACTGCGCTACCGGGCTGCTTACAGCAAACAATAATTTGTTTCCTCACCGGCAGCTTCCAAAGCAATAGACGGTAGAAGATCGGTAAACATAATTAAAACGTTAACATATAGTTCCTTCATTCATACTACTAATACGAAATATGCAAGTAAATTTGAAAATTGTTTATTTAAAAACTTTCTCGTATTATTTTTTATTTCCTTCAGGAAGCTTAATTTTGAACACAAAATGCCTTGGCATTAAATTCCTTCACACTAGGTTTTTGTAATTAATTTAGCGATTTCCGATTTCCTGTCTCAATATATATATACCTATTACTTTTTATTTCTATTTTTTGGCAAACAAGGTTTCTATCGCCATTAACACAACAAGGAAACGGAAATAAATTCCAAGGATAACCAATTTAGCACTAATATTTATTACGGATCCATAGCCTTAATCTTTCAGTATGATTCCAACTCTTTAAATAAACTTTTAATCGGAGGTCGATAATTTATGGATTATTTAACCGGCCGTTTCCTGCATAAACATCCTTTACCCGATTAAAATAAATTTTGCTGTTTTAAATTATCCACATAAAACACTTCGAAAATGATTCGCGTGATTTCTCAAAGCTTTAGGTTTTGTAGCTATAAATAATATTCTGAATCTGTATGGAATTAAAAGTTTATTGTGATTTAGTGCTAAAGTTTCAAACATTTACGCTAACGTGTGAATGAATAGCACAGTTTGAAATTTTAGTCTTCCTATAAAGAACGTTTTTTTTTGTAGTTTTATGGCAAATGAAGTACGTATATTGTGCCAAAAATGTAAAACAAGTTTCGTATAACGTGTAAAAAATTATCTAAAAATTTCTGTTTCAAAATTCATGCCCCGTATTTAGTGCTGTTGCTACTCTGTTTAAAATACCGGGTGATTCGGGGCGTTTTACAGCTTTGGAAGTTAGGAAACTAAAAGCAAAATAACTCAATAATTTATTCATCATAAATTTTTCAATAAAGTAACGAAATCCATTGTTTTTATAAGCGAAACACCCTGTATAATATAAAAATTTTTTGTAGAGCATACATTCAGCTTTTCAAATATACGTAACACTTACAATTTGTTATTAACGAACAGAACACTTTAGCTGCTTAGTCGTCGATAAATTCTAACTATACAGGGTGCGGCAACTAAAGTGTTACAAGCTGATATCTCAAAAACTGTAAAAGATTGAGCAACTACATTTTTTTTATTTTAGGGGACGGAAGGGGCCTATATTAGGCTAAGGGTGAGTTTTTAAAAACTATCCTATTTTAAGCAGGGGGCGGGAGTAACTTGAAAATTTGAAATAGGGTGGTATATAAGTTTTAATACTTTTGTAATAGCCGCATAAAAGTAGGTACACTCTATATGTTTTAGATTTTTTGAAAAACTTTTAGTACCCTTAATAAATGGGGTAATAAAATTCTGTAAATATTAAAAACCGGAACATATTATTTTTTTTATGTAACTACTAAAACTAAGTAACCAGAATTAGATCAAGCAATGTACGTTTACAACCCCTAATAATACTAAACGGGGGGGGGGGGGGGGGTAAAATTTTGTGCATTTCGCACTCCGTAAATTTTGCTTAATGTAAATTGCTAATTTTTATTAGGTATAAGAGCATTCGTGAAGCAATCGAAGAGCGTTTTTACTACTTTTTTCCCTAGGTACATCCGAATGAATCGTTCGATTATGCACAATTTTTCGTTTCAAACGGCTGACTTAGAAATTGCTTAAACCTTTAAAGTGGTGGTCGGCATTATCGAATGAAATTAACTATCGATAGTTCATAAACGATTGATTTCTACTATCGTATTGATTTGATTGAATACTTTATTCGAATGAACCTAAGGCAGAGCTCGCAAATACCGATAACCGACGTGCAGGCGACGCTGATTATGCGATATAATTAATTATGCCGCATAAGCATAACTTGATGAATTTATGATGCTTGTACTGTCTAATATTTATAGAAGTGTCATTGGACATCGCCGTCATCATTCATTAGTCTTATGCGTTTTCCATCAAAGCTTTTGCTTTACTTATCCCGTTCAACGAAACTTGTTTTTAAATTACTTAATTTAGTTGTTTCATTCGAATAGTTTTTCACTATCGAATAGTTGGCAGTAATTGAAGAATTTGATAGTTTTTAAGTTCATATTACTCCAAAGTCTAAACGTAGTCTATGTCTTTAAAATAATAACATCGACCTTAACGTGTAGACTCGTGATTTTACAAGAACTTTAAATTTAAAGTTTTTCCCCATTCATCTTCTTCCAGAGTTAACTTTGTCGTTTTTATTGCAGGCCCGGTGACGGTACCAATGGTGTCGACAAATTCGTCACCGCCCATAGCAATGCCCGTGCAAGTGCCCCCAGGGCACGTGGTGCAACAGATCGTGGACGAGAGCGGCACACTGCGCCACGTAATCCTTTCGCCCCAGCACCCTGCAGGGCTGGTGCCGCTACCTTCGCACAACCCCCAGCACTATGTAAGTACATAAATCTATAAATATGGTTTATTGAATACTATTTCGAGCGCTTACACAAAGTTGCTCCTGCATTCCACCTACACTGTTTACCTGAAATTAATAGACGGGACTGAATTATAGGTCTGCTGGTCTTTGCTGATTTACTTCCCTCAAACATGTTATGGTTTCTTGCCAGGGAGAATTTTGTGATTGCATGCACGGTGTTCTGCATAAAGTTTTAAATTTTACAGAAATACTCGGACCTTTATGACAACGCGTTTTTTTACATAAATTTAATTACTTCCAAAGCGGTTGGATTTGGCGACTTTCAACAAGAGTAACTTTTTTGTGTATTTTTGTATTTAAAATAAGTTTTTTAAGTCAAAAGTTAAATAACGTTAAGCGTTTTAAAAATACGTTACAAGATATGTTGACAATCTCTTACCTCCAGTGAAAACCAGTGAAAGTGTAAATAACCAATAGTATAATATCCATACAAAATTTGAATCAAATATCGTAATTTATAGCAGAGCTGTAAATTAAAGCGCGATTGCACTGTTCAATTGTAACTCCGTAACGAAGCTTTTCCGGGCTTATGATTATGGAAATACCCGGAATTACCCCAATTTGCATCGAGTAAATGTGAAGCGAATAATCATAATTTTATTGTACTGGCATTAAAAAAAAAACTTGTAAAAAGTACACAATTGTATTTCGTCTTACGTGCGTCAAACAAACTTTTCCAACAACGTACCCCGAAATGTTTTTCGCGCACCCCTAGGTTTGTTATTTTTTGTGTCATTTCAAGAATTAATGTCATGAAACTTCTGAAAAGGTCGGGGGAAACAAGATTTCTTTTCTTGCGCCCTTTTAAGGCATATTTTCTTCTACAACACGCTCTTTGTCGTTTTTCTGGATGATTTTTGATTAATTTAAAAAAATTGAAACCACTCCCAACAACAAACGCATAAAAACAAACAAGTTTTAAGCCAAAACTTGTTTGATAAAAATGTCACTAATATGGTTTTGCACATGTGTTTATTTCTTAATTTTTCCCCCCCATCATTTTAAAATTGTAAAGCTTTCCAACCATTTGAACAACAAAATTGCTGCTTCCTAATGTTCTCTTATCTGGATAAAGGTTAAAAAGCTCACATTGCTTGCGGTTTTTTCAGCATGCAGTTAATTATTTATTATTACATTACTTTACGGAACAAATTATCGCGGTTGCTTAAAGAGTCACTTGCCATTGTTCCAAGTGCCACAGTCATCAACAAGAAATGAATCAGTCAATGCCGGACGCATAATCGCATAATGCGAATGATTCACCACTTCGGCACAATATTCAAGAGTCTTTCACATTAACATATAGATGAGACCGACAACGGAATGCGAGATGCTGCAATACCTTAGAAATTTTTATTTCTTATTTTTTCTCCAGGTAACAGAGTCGGCGAAACTTTAGATCTTGATTTCTTATTGTTCGTTTTGGTTCCTCCCAGATTTTTTTTCGTCGAGGCTTACATTTCAGAAGTGAATAATGAAGCTACTTAAACGTGGGCGCTGATAGAAACAAATATCTGTTATCAAAGTTTGATTGTGTGGGCGAAAAAACATGGAAGAAGTTTTTAAATTACAAAGTGATGATAATTTTTTTTTTTCCTATAATGATTCAAGTTTATGGTTTATATTAAATTTTTAATACAAACAGTGTGGTCTTGACATTCGGTTTATACTGTACAGGGTGTGCCAAAAGTATGATGGCGATGGCGTATTGGTTTTATCACAAAATTTCTAAGATGCATAACATTTTTTTTTCGTTTAATTATAGGCTACTGTTCTATGAAACGCCATTTGGGCTTGGGGATTATAAATTATATTTTTTTTAACTCCAAACGATTTTTTAAAAGATGTTTTATTTTTGTCCCCATAAATATTTTTTTTTGTAGAAACGATTTTTTACTCGCAAAGTAATTTATTTTTAATGTGTGAAATGTGAAAAAATAATTTTGCGAAACAAAAAAGAATTAATTTTGTTGCCGAGGTAATATTAATTTTTTTAGTTTACAAAAAACTTCTAATATATGTTTTTTTCTAAGTAATATTGGGTACCAACACCAACAGTAGGAGCCACCATCACATTTCGACACAGAAGTGAGAAAATTTCTTAGTAACTATTTTCTTGCAAATAGATTACAAAACTGTATGATTGATCACCCCACTCACCGAATTTAATCCCTCATTATTTTTTGCGTTTTTTTAAGATGATATGAATTAATAAAAAGATACAAATACAGCTGTGTCTCCATACTGAGCGATAAACAAGGAACTTACTAAGAAACGTGATTGTGTAAAATAATAAGGGGCACCAACAGAGCGAAGCACCACCACATTTCGGCAAACAAGTGAGAACATTTAGCAAGTATTTTCGGAGGGATAGATGGAAAGAAACGGAACGAATGAGTGGCCATCTCGTTCCCCTGATGTAATCCCTTTTGATTTTACCTGGGGGGGATTTTTTTTAAATAAGGTATACAAATTATTGTTTATGTAATAATAGCTGCGTTTGCGTACAGTTTTAACAGATTGTAAGTACCTTAAAATGTTTCGGTTTAATATGCTTTATTTCCAAGATTATTACTTCTCCGAAATGCGATGTTACAAAGTACAACAATGATTTAACTTATTTTTCTTCACACCTTACAGTATAGTCATTATTACCTACGTCTTCATATGTTTGCTAATTTTGTATTCTTAATTCATCTTGAAGTTTCCATTTAGTGTGTAATTTCCAACTTCCGTTAGTAACATATTCTTCCATTATTACAATTTGCACTGCTGACTAAATGAACAAACAACACGACATAGCTATGAGTTATTTTAAGTGCAAATTACTAATGTTCATGACGTTTTCGCCAGTATTTACTGTGCTTGTTTTACCGGTTTTATATGTCAAGTTAATTTCAGTCCTGAAATTTTATTTCAAGCCCTTAAGGGCTAAATATTTTATGGCTTTACAGGTAAAGAATATTAGTTTCTCTAGAATTTCGTTAAAGCAAAAATATTTCTTTCTAATTATTTTTGCACCACCCGGAAACAAACCAGTCATTTTTGGCCTACAAACCTGCAATCAATACCTTTCTTCCTGGAACTTTTATGAATGAATTTGAAATACGGACCCCACAACGATTTCTGGTACCTTCCAAGAATCCTAAGAATCGTTTTACAGTCGTCAAATTGGCGTAAGATGCCCTTCCTTCGTGCGGTTCTCTTGTGCGGCCTCTCGTTTTATGAGGTAGGTCTTCATTCAGTTAAATTGCCTGATTGTGATGGAATGCGACCTTTTTTAGTTATCTCTCTTGCACCTAATAGACCTTAACTGTTGTTTTTTTTCTTTTAGGTTCTGGATGCGTATTTTCATTAGTTTGGCCCTAGAAGTTGTTGACCCTTCAATTATTACCAAGTATTTTTTCGAGCAAAATTGTCGTAACATTTAAATTTTTGTGATTTTGTGCTTACTTTGCTAAATAATTAAAATTGATTAATAAATCTGTATTTAACACTGCTCATAAAACTTCCTAAAGTGCGCGCTGTATTTGAAACGAAAATTTATTACGACGTTGTGAAAGATGAAATAAAGAAAACCTTAAATTATTAAATTTAAACTTTGAAAGGAAACGTTGTCGGGTTCTTCTCAAACATGCTTAAATATTAATAGGATTAAAGGAGAAAATTCGTTCGAAAGGATTAACAAGGATAAGATTTTTAAACCCCCTTTTATGCAAAATTTTGCTTTCATTTTATGTGGTTTGGACAAACTTGCTTTCAAAAACATGGAAGTTTTTCATTGCGTCAATTTTATGTAAAGTTTTTTCTAAATCATTTTAAAAATAAATTTTTGTCCGCCCACTAGAAGCAAATGATGTAAATAATTCATAAGTTCATTTTTCAAAGAATTACGGACAGGAAACGTTCAATATGGAATTACATCAAAGTCACGCATTTCCAGAAGACCACCAACATTAATTTAACGACTTTGAAAGTTGTCATTTGTCGCGAGATCCTTGAAAAAATATTTTTAACCACAAACACAAAATACTTTCCGAGTGTCCTGTTACCTAGTCTTGATGCTATTTTTAACGCATTAAGGTTTCAGAAAACGCGCCTTGTCCGAAATGACCACTCGTGAGGCATTACTTATGAATGATCGCCTTTAAGAAGTTTCTTGGAAGTTCGTGATCCAAACAAACGGAAATCCCTGTAAATTTGAAAGTTTCTCTTAAACGGGCCGGGGAATGTTTCCGAAATGCTTGTTGTATTTTGTTTTCCTTTCCGTCGGTGGTCCTTTTGAGGATTTAGGGGGTCATTCGTTCCTTCTAGAAGCAAAGTCTTTTTCTCGCTTTATATTTATGGCTTTTCATGTAATTTTTAGGAGTGCTACTAGTCAGATCAGGGTTTTTGCTTGTTACTTTTGTTTACTGCTGCGTACCCGTAGTAATTTAAGTGTCAGGATAAAAATTGTTAATAGGCATGTTAAATGCTAAGAATGTCCACCCATCAAGCGGAAGTACGTTTAAGTGGCCTACTTGTTATGAAAATGACTGCAATTTAAATGTATAATATACGTCTTTTAATCCGTTATACGTCTACGGATGAAAGAATTTGTTATTGTGATTCCTATTACGTTTCAAAGGGGAGCCGGGTGAATGTTTTGATAGTTGGACACCGTTGAACTGGCCCAGGGTGAAGGTCAAAACGCACCATGATTAATGAACTTTTTTATTTTTCTTGTAAATTGAAATCATTTCTCTATTTTAGTCATACTCTTAAAATTGAAAGGGAGTCAAATACGCCTTCAAAACTTCACACAAAATATAGCCTAAGACGTCACAAATGCGCCACCCTGAGGGGATTATAGTAAAATGAAAATAATTTCTGGAAGTTTACTTCTTTGCCTGTTTCTTTTGCCAGAAATTTGAGTGCAATGGAAACATCCCACAAGAAAACTACAAATATCAATCAAATTGCTTAGCTCTTCCAGTACGTTGTATATCTTATTCATAATGTTTTTCAGATTGTTTCCATGTCAACATATTCGACCTCAGTTTTTAACTTGAATCTTTTTTAACAAAAACAACATAAAACTAACAATGCACAATACAAGCACCTGTTTTGTAGGAGATACAGTTGAATGAAACCTAAAGTTGTTAAATCGCGCCGGAAATACTTTCTGAATCTTTAGGCATTCTTTGGCCCTTACGTATTTCTAGGTCAGTGAGGCAATCTCGAGGCAAAAAAAGTGTTTAATTAAGTTAAGCAAAGGCGTCGGAGGTCACGTAAGTGGGAGTTCCTGTTAGGAAAAAACTGTTAGGTTTAGTACCATTTTTATGGCGTTTATTATTAAATTTTAATTTATATTGTTCGGTGTGTTTTGAATTATTAAAATACAAGATTAAAAAAACATTTGATTTTTCGATATAAGTATTTTGAAATAAAATTCGAAGAATATACGTTTTTTTGGCTTATGGGTATTTTCCAAATAAAAACCCGAATGTGAATGCTTCCACATTAAATGATAAACGATATAAAGATTGCGTAAGTAGAACGGAAGCAACAAATTATGAATTCAGATTCAACAGTCCCATGTTGTGGTTATTGTACTAGAACGCGCATCTGCGACCTTGTCATTAACATAAAACATAAAAGAAAAACACGAAAATATAAAAATATCCAAGGGAAAACATCGACATTTGCAATTTAACATTGAATCGTATTATTATGTCAGATATTTAGGATCTGTACGAAATTTTATCTTTCAAATTTAACTGTGTTTAATTTTTCACATGAAAAACGTAATTATTATTGGATAATTTAAATATCTAAAACTATGAACATGTATTTTTTTAATTTTTCAATAGTACTTATTAATTATTAACTGTCGGCTTGTTTTCTGGTGCTAAGGCTTATCATTATCGCCAACTCCTTAAGACAATAAAAATTTCTAAATTATGACGAAAATGGTTTGAAATATTGTAGAAATGTTATATTTTTCGTTTATTTTTCTTTATCTTTTCAATCCTTTGCTACCTTAATTGATCTGATTGCCACTTTCTACTTGCCATCGTTACATCGACTCTTTATTAGTTCTTCCTATTTCTCCCCTTCTCTTCATTCATCTTTTTGCTTTTTATTCTCCTATTTTTGCTATATCCCAACCCTTTCTGATCGTTTCACTCCTGTTGCCCATTTCATTTTTAAGACTTGCTACTCTCGCTCTTATTGTGTATTTAATTTCCTCCTTCAACGTTTTTCCACCTATCTGTTTTTTCTTGTTTCCTGCGCTCCTAATTTTCTTCCTCTTCTACCTTATTTTTTTTGTAACTTAGCTTACTTTTGTTATACTCATCTCTTCCTCCCTTCCCCCTTCTTTCCTCCTGTCCCCTTCTTCTTTCTCACTCTCCCCTCCCTTTTCCCCAACAGTATTTTCTCTTCCTTTGTTCTTTTCCTGTATTTACCATAAATTCATTTTTGCCGTATTTTTCACTTCTCTGGTTTTCCTGTATTTCCTACTTCTGTCTTTTTCCGTATTTCCTACCCTCTTCTCTCTTGTTACCGTGTTTCCTACACTCTTATTATTTGCTTCTTCTTGCCCCTTCTTCTGTTCTCCATTTCATTTTTTCCCGTATTTGCTATTCCCCTCTCTCTTTTCTCCGCATTTCGTGTACATCTCTTTTTTGTATTTTCTACTCTCCCTTCTCCTTTTCCGTGTTTCCTACTGTTACTGTTTTCTCCTTTTTTCTTCCTTCTGTTCTCTATTTCTTTATTTTTTTTTGTTTTCCGCTATTTTGTATTACTCTCTTTTCTCAATATGTCATATATCGTTTTCTCTTTTTTCCGCGTTTCCTACTAAACTCTCTTTCCCGTATTTCGCACTCGCTCTCTCGATTTTTCGTGTATTTCCTACTCCTCTTTTCCCGTATTTCTTGCTCTCGTTTTCGCACTCTATTTTCCCCCTTTCCCGTATTTCCTACTTTTTTTACAGTTTTCTGCCTCTTACCCCTGCTGTTCTCCATTTGATTTTTTCGTTCTGTTTTTCCCGTGTTCCCTTCCTCTTATCTTCTCCGTATTTTATACTCCACTCTCTTTCCCACCCCCGTCTCTACTTTTAGTAGTACTTTTCCCATGGCCTACCCTCCCCTTACCTTTTCCCGCATTTCCTACTCTTTTACTATTTTTTTCCTCCTGTCTCTTCTGTTCTCAATTACATTTTTTCGTTCCACTTTCCCCATATTTTGTTCTCCTTTCTCTCTTATTCTTACTCCTCTCTATCTTTTTCTTGAATTTCCCACTTCCCGTCTCTGCTTTTCCTATATTTCCACTCCTCTCTTTTCCCTTATTTGGTAATTCTAGCTCCTTCTGTTTTCTATTTCATTTTTTCGTTTCTTTTTTCTCGTGTTTTCTATCATATCTCTCTTTCCGCCTTCTTATTCCCCTCTCTATTTTCCCTGTATTTCTTACTCCTCTCTTTTTTTTACCTGTCTTGCCTATTTGCCCTGTCTCTTTCTCTCTGCTTGTGCTGTATTTTCTACTTCATTCTCTTGTTCTAATGTTTCCTACTCCCTCTTTTCAATTTCCCGCATTTCTAATTTTCTTTCTTATGTCGTTATGCTTACCTGACTCGCCCATGCTCCCCTCTGTTTTAATTTTTTCCTGCCTTGTTCATACTGCAATTCATTTTTCTCCTTTTTTCAAGCTCTGCATGACTTTTCCACATCTTACTGCTAACTTACTCATTTATTGTATGTATCTGCTCTTGCAGCAAACAATATTTAAGTTTTCTGCCGTCTTACATTTTTCGTTGAGTGTAGTGTCCGAGGTCCGACTTGTTCATATTGTAGAGCAAAACAGAAGAGTTCATTCAGTATCAGCATCCAGCAAAAAAGCCAGTCAATTTCTCGAGTCAGAGTGCATCTAAATTATATTCGGTCATCGCGTACGAAGCACAGTAAGTCCGATATCACAGATAATTAGGTGAGATTCCCACATCGGTCACGTTAGCCCGCCTTCGTTGCGGAATTCGATTACGTATGCCTAAGCAAGAAGGACACCTACGTTCGTGTCGGCGTCGATTGAAGCGAGAGACGTATAAGGTACGTATTGTGAACGGGCACGGATTACGGGGCCGTGCACGCACAGCATTGGGAACATTCCACTATTCTCTTGGTCGCTGCCTCGGGCCGTTTCTCCTGGTCAATCACCTCTTCCGTCTGCTCTTTTACTCGCAAGACTTTCGAGGCGATGGCGTAAAAAATCCACCCAAGTAGCACGTTTTTCTACGATTTACTCGACTCTAATTGATTTCACGAGGTTTTGTTACAGTATTTCAATGCTTTTGCATCAGGACAGGTAAATGATCTCCGTTTGGTTAATTGATGACTAATGATTATCATTACTGTAATTGGGTTGATGTTTATGTATAGGTCTAATTTGAAACAAATAATGAATAATGAGCTTATGGTTTGGTTTTACCATAGTTTGTGTAACCTATAATTGGTCGTAATAGAATTCGAGCTTTGACGTTGGACGTTCACCAAGTCGCATTGACCAACTTACAACAATGCTTCGAAATCTTAAAGTATTGCAGTGTTTTATAATTTGCTTACAAAGTCCGTTGCGTCATTAACATCATCTAGACACGTCCTGCGCATACAGACTGCACAGAAAATACGCCAAGAAATTGGAGTGGGGAAAGAGTTATTCCGAATGAAAATGCAGGCTGTACATTTAGCTTGCCTAAACTCGTACCTCACTTCTATGACAGGTTGCGACTTTTGTACTTTGAATGTAGCAAAATAAATGATTTTAAAAGGGGAAGTACTTGAAAACACAACTGAACTATTTCAGTGCATATGTTAAGATAGTCAGCAATTGTTTCTTTATATTTTAAAGTATCTAAGATATTTTAAAATATACCAATATTCAAATATCTAAGATATAGAAAAATTAATTCTTTTGAATGTCGAAATTATTTTAAATTAAAATTGTTTTAAAATACTTTAAATATATTTAATTAAATTTTTTTAATTATCTAACCGATAAATGAAATTCCTGTAAAAAAGTCTCTTTGAGATCCCAAATTGAAAATATTCTAAACACATTTTTAATTATTTATTAATATCTTATATATAATTTCAAAACATTTAAAGAATTTTTCATTTTCAAAAATTCATAGATGGCGTCGCGTCACAAAGAAAGTAGCGGATTGGGACACGAACCAAAGTGTAGCTTATCCCTTGCTTTGTGAGCCTAGAAAATAACCGTTTGGGCAGTTTTTGAGCAATATTTTTTTTGTAACGTCAAAAATTTGATTTTTGTTTCACTTCGCAAACTTTAGTAGTTCCAAATGTTCACGTAATCCATCCATGGTACCTACTATTTTTCACTATATTTTTGTTACATATTTTCACGTTTATTAATTTATTATAAATATTAAAGCTCCAAACGAAAAATTCTCGTTCATATGCGGTCAAAATCCTCGGACACGTCACCTTACGTTTTGAAGGCGCATCTTTTGTAGTAGTTATCAATGTTTTTCCCCACCCCTGTCAGAAATGTCTTTATAACCATTTTTTTGGCTAATTTTGAACTCCCTATAAATCTACATACGGTAATATGCAGTTGTGTGATATTGGTTTAATAGTTTAAGAGATATTGGCATTGCTAATTTGAAAAACTGAAAATGAGAATCAGCCGTTGAATTTTTACGGATTTATTTTAAACGAATGAACAGTTACAATGATAAATAAAATTTCGGTTGCTAGTTAGTTGACAGTTGTAGTCCACAAGAATTTTTGCGGATTTTTTAAAGAAATGAATACTTACAATGATAAAACGTTAAAGAACTAAATCAATTAAAGAAACATTAGGACCATCAATTCAAGTGTTTAAAGTGGAATCCATTTACTTCTTGGCAAAGGGCAAGTCGATCGATGAATTCCTGTCTAACATTTTGAAACATCTCTGGTTCATCGCCCGGATTTCATTTCGAATTCTTTCTCTTCTCAATGAAATTCGATCGGTTGAAGTAAACCTTACTCTTAATGTAACCGCACATAAATTAAACTAAAGGCGTGAGGTCAGGCGATCGTGCCGGCCACTTTATTACCCGTCGCTTTCTAATCCAGCGACCAGGAAAAATCTCGGTTATGTAATTCGGAACATTAGCGCGATACTAAGGGGGTGCCCCATCTTGCTGGTACCACAATGCTTTATTGTCTAAATACTTTTCGCCGTGTCCGGGGATTTTGGCCGCATATGAACGAGAAATTTTTTATTTTGAACGTTCCACAGTTAATATTCGCTCTGTATATAAATTTAATGAAAAAATTCATGCAAATGTAAGCCATAAAATAGCAAAGAATCCTACTAACATTGATTAGAAACAGCTAGTGCAATTCCATGTGACTTATTAATCCCACGGATTTCTATTTTAGTAAAACACAAATCCATGTTTGCAATCGAATTGTGTGTATGCCAATTTTCAACAGAATTAATATGTAAAATATTTCAAAATCAACTTTGAAATTCTATTATAGCTATTTTTAAAAATAAACTCGTTTAATGTTGTTGCATCATTCCAGTTACTAACACAACGCCCAGGTTGATTATCCAATTAATTATATTTTTAATTATATTTCGCACTGATAATCTTTCCGTCGTTAACTGTTAGAATGTGGACACGGCGATTGCTCTATTTTATTCAAACCAGTTATGTTTGTTGAAGTTTGATTCGATTGAATCGATTTGCTTTGGGTGGTCTGCCTAAAAATTCTTGTTTAAGCTTTCGTAATATTTGTTAGGTTGTTGATTCGATCAAGACGTTTTATTAATAACTCGAGAAACATTGCGAATTGGTAGTAATTTCGTGGTTCAGTAGTACATATTCCTCTTCAGATGTCGGACAAAAATTGCTATAAAGCTTTGTTTGGGGAGTTATCAAAAATATGCAAAGAATGAAAAACCTAGTTTTTAACCAGAGCTAATTGATAGGCGTAGTTAAAATCACGTACCTGCCGAAAAACGCGTTGTTCATGTTAAACGGTATCAATTTTAAAAATTTTTTTTATGTAGGTATGAGAAAGTAAAAATCTGAACGCATAAGCTTAAAGCACCGCAAAAGGAGCAAACAGCAGGTTTTGTTTATTTCTATAACCGCTCGTAGAGGTACATCTGCAAAGTTATGTTACATTAAAATTTCAATGACTCTTAAAATTTGTTTTTTAAAGGCCATGTCATTGAATATTGCCAGGTGAAAGCAAATTATTTTTTTTAATTTAATTATTACAATTGTCTGCTCGTTATCGGCTATACTTTTCTCATAGTTGTCAGGGAATTATTTATGTATAAGAAATGTGTACGCGCATCTTTGTTCATTGTTAATTTAAAGAAACACCTTTCTCTTTTGGCCTTTTTTGAATGTTTTATTTGTGAAAGTAATATTGTGAATTTAATCTTTTATTACAAGACTTTCATGAAATCGATTCTTGTTTTTATGCAACTCTGAGTTGTTGTCTATGAGCAACGACTATTATGAGCTAATGTCTATACAGTTTGTTTAAATTTTAAATATAGTTTGCCGATGGAATTTTCTTGGTAATATTCAATATATTATTAAACACTAATAATAACAAATAGAATTTAAATACCATAATTTTAATTCATATTTGGCATTTGCACAGTTGGCTAGTTTTCTCAGACGTAATAAAAAGCAATCCTCAAGGATAACCGCTTTTTCTCGAGTCTTCTTCAAGAGAACTATTATTTTTGCAATCACTGCATGGTAACAACACTAACAACAGTCCGACAACTTGAGATAAGGTTGCTTTACATCACGCTTTTGCATAACATTGATGGTTGGTCGTTAGTTAAGTCTTTCGGTCACGTCTTTTCCCATCTAAGGCTGCCAACAGACCCCAAGCTTAATTTTTTCCACCGTGTTCTTATTAGGACTGCAAGATCCCGGGGGAATTATGTTCAAAAAAGTTCAAATGGAAGTAGGTAACATTTACGGTTTCATTGTTACAACGTTATCTGTTTGTAAAATTCTTAACCTTTATCAGGAAGTAGATGTCACAGGTAAACAAAAACAGACGGTAAAGTTACGTTTGCAGTGATAAGGTATTTCTTTATCAGCTCGCGTGTTTCAAGCGGATGTGATTTAAGTTTATAATATTTATTACTAGCTAAAATGTAAAGGAAGTACCTACCAGTTATCTTTGTGTACAAACCTTTATTATCAGCGCATATAGTTGCACTGTCCTTAAGAATTTAATTTTAATTTGTATACGGTACAGTTGGCCTTCGATTCTAGTTTTTAATTTTTAGATTGCATGTAATAAAAATTTCTAGGTATAGCGAATGTTCTACGATCGCAGAGCCATCTCCTGGCAGATCTAGGTAACAACATAAAATACTCAACATCGATTGCCGCCCCCAACAACCCTTCCCGTCGCCTGTTGATTTGTGAAAACTCCATTTTAGTTTTCACAAATTAACGCAGGCGACGTTCTTCCGAAACTGTTTTAAAACTTTTGATGGATAAATAGTCTGGTGTAAAGGTAATTTTGTGGGGAAATAACTCGAATTTTTGGGTCAATGATAAAAAAATGGGGTTCTTTAGAAGGGCGTATTTTGGAACCTATTAAGGCTAGATTATTATTTTTTTTTCATAGTTTTACATAGAATTGTATCAGCTTTTTATGTTTCCTCCGCGGAGTTTGCTTCGGCAATGAGATAATAACTTGCAGCTGATTGTTTTCCAATCATCCAATGTAACCAACTTTTCTTATTTGCATCGAAAACGGTATTGGTCCGATGTACATACGAGTATGCGCCTTCTGTAATGGACGCGTCAATTTCTGTCTTCTAGTAATAGGGGCCTGTCGTCGGTAAAAGGTGAAGACAGATGGAACGGATACGGATTCAATATGCAGATACTTTTAACGTAGGGTGCAATGAAAACTAACAATCCACGATTTTGTATATGTTTATACACTTTTTCAAAAAAAAATTCTGGATTCCCGACCAAATTAGAATTCACAAACTTCATGTTTTTTTGGACGCCCAAATAAATGGTTTAAGCAACAAAATTTTATTCCTGAGTTGTTTATCACCACCCCCTATTTTTTTGCAACGTCATGACGGCTTGCAGTTAGTTCACATAAACTGCCAATTTAGTACTTGCAAAACCATCGTTTTTTTAATACACTTTCTGATTAGTGATTAGAATTGTCAGGAAATACCTATCCCAGAAGTGATAATAAACCAAATACAAATCTTTGATTATTATTAACAATATCCCAAGTCAAGTTCAAGTATAAATACGTTAATAACAATAATAACAACAAAACTTGTGTAATAAAATGTTCATGTTTGCGTCTCGTGTTAAAATATGTATGTATTCTAAAGGTCGCGGGTTTCATTGAAACGAAATAATAATCGTTCCGCTTTATCATTTTCCAGGAACGTCTGTTGTTTTGTTGCTTGATTCATGTTATATGATAAAAAATCCAATATTGCCGACTATAAAATTATAAATACAACACTAAAGTGTCTGTCCATCGAAACTCGACCTGAAGAGTTGTTGACCGATAACCTTTGGACCTTATGTCGCGATTGCTGATGCACCTGCTGGCATTTGCAATAACCAATAATGCAAATTATAAATAACACATCTAAAACTTCAGATATGGTGAAAATGCTCATAAATTCCGTATAATACACGCTATTAGTGAGGAATTTTCGTGGGATGTTTGTTCCAGTAAGTATTGAATAATCGAATTCGTAGAATAACTCCGTAGATGTATTCCAGGATGCGGATGTTTATGTAAACAACAAAATTTGTGCAAAATGGTTTATGTGTTTTGGCAGAATTACTATATTTGCGGATTTTGCTACTCCCCCCACAAAATTTATTTTTCCTACTATAAAACTTGATTTTTTTTCTGTGAAAATGTATCAGGCACATTTTTGTTTCTGTTTGGAAATATCAGCTTTAAAACTTAAGCATAAATTTCGGCTTTAATTAGAAACCTAAAGCTTCCTCACCTCTTTTGAGTTGATTGAGAAATCTGAGATTTGTTGGTAAATTGAAATCTAAATATGAAAATTGAGTGAATTACAATATTAGGATTAACTTTGCTTCAATTTGAATCTAATTAACTAACTACAGTATTAATTTACAACTTTGATTTGCTTTTAAATTTTAGAACTTCGTTTTCCTACGGATTTTCATTTTATAGGTAAAGCTGTGAAGACAATATTTTTGTTATACAAGGGGAAAATACAGAATAGAAAATGAGCGAAGCACTTCGCCTGGACTTTCCTACTTTAGATATTGTTTATTATCATTAAAGCAGTAAAAAAGTCCACAATAGGCACAAAAAAATTAAAATGTGGGAAATAAATGTGTCGCAACTAAACAGCCAAAATATGCCAACAACGCCTTTAAAAAATTTGACAACATCGTTAATAATTTATTAGAAATAGTATTAAGATAAACAATATATTGTATTTATTGTATCTTATACTTAGGATTCAAACAAATGTATAAAGCGTATATCTTTAAATTAAACCTAGCAAACTAATACTTTTCTTCAAGATTTTCTGTTGTAAAACGTCTTCTCTGGTCCGACAAAATAAGGCCCTAATCAGGAGCAGTTTTCGGGATTTAATCAAATTGTATGTAACCATATATCTTTAGTCTCATACCAAAAATGTAAAAATTCAGGGTGTCTCAGATATGTAGTTTTTCTTAAACAGTCGATTTTTTGTTTTTTTCAAAAAAGACGAAAAAGATTCCTCCAGATAAAAAAAAATAATCAAAAACGACAGGACTCATTCGTTCGCAAAAATTAGGGTTGAGTGGAAAAATTAACCCCCTAAACATTGCTGCATCTAAATTATAAGTGGCGGATTTTTTTTACTATTACTCGTGAGCACTTTCACCTAAATCGAATTTTTTAGTCGACCCCCCTTTATGCAATGAGGAGGTAGGAATTTTCGATTTTCAAAAATTCATAGGTGTCACAAAGAAGCTACCGAACTGCGGCACTAATTAAATTGTAGCTGATCCATAGCTCTAAACGTTTACAAAATTTTATAAATTTGCGTTGCCTGTTATTTTTACTTTACAATTTTAGTATTTCCAAAAATTCTAGTAGCCTTTAACATTGGATACCCTTAAGGCATTTCCATTATCAAATTTCATCTCGATCTGATTGATCACTAGTTTTTGAGAAAATAGGCGTAAAACTAATACTTTCTAAAATTCATACAAGGCGTCGGAGTGAAATTTGCGAGCTGGCACACGAACCAAATTAAAGCCAATTCTTGGCTCTATGAGCTCACAAAATTTAAAGAGAATCGTTTTGCCATTTTTGGAGCAATATTTTTTTGGAATTTTTTTTCACGTTGTAGCTTTGAACTTTATTAAAACTTTTGTTCATAGTAACATTGTGTTCCTAACACGCTATTACGATAAAATATTTGAACACGATCTGTCAAACTGTTTTTGAGTAATAAGACGTTAAAATCAAAATTTTCAAATATCCGTAGCGGCCGCCATTTTAAAGCTAGAAATTCAGAGAAAAGGCGTTGGATTTGCCCTAAAGTCTTCTATCAGATTCCGTTTTCAAATTTATAAAATTTGGTTAAGGAAAAACTGCAACCAACAAAACATGTCTTAACTTCCGCTTCTGATTTCCGATTTTTTAAAAGCTTATTTTGTCGGTTTTTTGTCTGGCCATATACCTCCAAATTCCAAAGCTTGTCGAAATCCGAAATCCGACCATCCACTCGAGAGTTATGATGCACCACACGCACACACAGATAGACATTTTTAAAAACCACTTTTTTGGGTTCTTGGGAGGCCCAAAACACGTATTTCCGTCAAATTCAAGATTTTGAAAATTTTCATGAAATCAAAACTTGCCTCTGCTGAAACTATAGGACAATAAAAAATTATCTTGAAACTAGAAATAATCAAACCCGCAGCAAATTTTCAAATCCTCCCTTTCCCCGCTCTGCAAGGGTAGGTATGTTAGATATTTGTAATGGTTTCAATTACTTTAAATATGCCTTGTTTGAAATTATAATTTTCAGTTGTAAGTATTTCATTGTTTCTGGGAAGTTTCGGGACCCCTAGACGTTTCTAGATTCTTTACTTGATTAAAATTAATTTATAAAAAATGATGAGCGGGTTACTTTGTGAAATACAGATGAGAAAGTACCAAGTAACTACACATATTGATATTTGGTAAGTTAAAGATTCTTTTTCTGATTTTTTACATTTCCGTACATTATAAATTATTACTTTAAGAACTTTTTAAACTTTATTGTCACGTGAGATTTACTTATTCATCAATCGGTTATGGTAAAGCCATTTGGCGGTTTCCTCTTGATACTTAAAAAAAAAACATGTTTTGAAGGAGAAATTTTTTACAGAATGATAAATAGTCGTTTTTCAAGTATTACCAATGTAAATAGCTTTCTACAGAAAACAAATCGTTCTAAAAAACTTCGGCTTAAAAATATAATGAAAGCTTGCTGAAATATATTTATGTAAATAGTTTACTTACTGCAAACTGAAAGGAAAATATTAAATTCTAGCTATTTCCAGCTGTGAAATTCAATTATTCTCACGTAAAATAAAGCGAGTATTTTCATATCAAAACAATACATTTTAACGCTACTATTGTTCCCCGTTTCGTGTGATTTTCACCTGAAAAGACTGAAGCCACCGAAAATTATTTTTAGACTAAACAAAAACATTACAAAGATAATGCGAGTTATATATTCGTCTGATATTTTGTGCTGCAATGCAGGCCAAGGTTGGTATTTTACGTTTTATGAAAGAGTTTCAGAATTATTCCATATGAGCAAAGTTGTTTATTTTATAATTTGTTAAGCTAAATTAAACATATAATCGTAGGGTTTACTAAATAAAATATATACATTGTTAGGATTTTTAGAGACTCGACAGTTAAGATGTTATCGCGTTTGTACAGCATAGGCAAATTGCAATTTTCAGTGTTGAACCAGGGACCCACGGCTTGCTAGGTCATCGGCTTTTACATACTAAGCTAACTTTTCTTTTTTCAAAAGATGGTTTTATCTGTAGACTGTAGGTTAGTTTTGGATTACATGTCAGCGCATGATGCACTAAACACGTCCCACTACACAGGATAGAATACCTTTCTCGTCTTTCGTTTCAATTAACTTCTTATAGCACTTCCACCTTAAATTTCCATTACAATTGCCTCATTACTTCTCCATAATAAACACTTCATAATTGCGGTTCATTGGACTCGATCATTTGTGCTACTACATACGAAGACGTCCAAGTTTTATTGCAAATACCGATACAGTTACTAATTAGCATCATTTTCTGTAATCTTGGGGTATGATTCCACCGTTTTGCTATCCGGTTGTACAACTAACGTTTTCATCCCGAGTAGGAATTATGTTGAGAATTTGTTTGGAGTGGAAGGCAGAACCGGACTAAGTCATTTTGGTTAATCCAAGAGAGAAAATCCCAGTGGCGTATATTAGGGGGGTTTACCGGGTCTTCAAACCCGATGCCTCGCATCTTTGGTGCCCTTGAACCAGTCTTCTGCAAACATAGCAATTTGTAATAGAAGTTCCTACCCAGAAAAGCATGAAAATTCGCTGGTGACTTTGGAATTCCAAAGTTACCACAACCCTGAAGATGTCTCGTCAACCGAGGATGAAACGTCAGCAGTTCATTCACTGATGACTCGGGTAAAACATTTTCCTTGAAAAGACAACCCCAGTAAAATAATTTCCTAGAGAAAAAAACCAACAAAAAACATCCTCCAAACAAATGGGCGCGTATTTTCTTGTTGGTAGTTTACTGTATAAGTTGTGAATCCCTGTATAATTAAGAAAGAGCTTTCCTCGAAAAAGATACGTGTCTTACCTTGCTGATCGATTGACATGAATAAGAGTGAATTTCAGTTTAGAATTGTATGCAATTGTCTAACAAGATCTTTTTACTGCATGTTTAGTAGTTCCAAAAACAGTTTGAAATTCTCCGTTACGGTACTTTTTGGAAACGGGGAAAAATCTTTTCCCCGTTGTTTCTTAAAGAATTTTTCTTGGGCTATGGTAGGATTTTTTTTCCTTGAGACTTCACAGCGGTTCTTCTTTCTTAGTTTTTTTTTCTTCCGTTTTTTTCTACGATATTTTATTTCCGGAAACGGAAAGCGAAAGAAAATGTTTTTCTCCAGCGAAAAGATGTATCATTTTCATGGGCTTGCATAACAAATTTGTCGAAATAAAGAGATTTATGTGAAAGTCCTTAAAAATTACCAAATAATAAAAAAAATGAAAATCGTTAATATTATTATCAATATTAATCCGTTTTAATTAATCTAATTAAAATTCATTAATTGGAATTATTTCTAATGACTGTATTGTGCTGTAAATTAGTTAGAAACCCTTTTTCACCCTACACTAACTACCTCGAAAAAGTTGTTCATTTGTAGGCCCATGGAAAAATTTTTCCCAAGTCCGACACTGGAAAAAAATTGTTTGATTTGCTTTTCTTTGTTCTTCTACGACCTTCGTAAGTTTAAGAATGTTATGGGCACTTCTTGCATTCACAATGCCGTTGTGCGATTATTCATATGAATGGGATTTGTTGATGACGAGTCATCAATACCTGAACTATTTGTGTGATTGACATTATTGTGAATGCGAAACTAATATTTCTTATTACAGTCTGTCATCACTCATAACAATCATATTTCTTGTTTTTCCACATTCATATTTTATTTATTTTTTAATTTAAAAATCAAATAACTTTTCTAAATTTGTCTAGTCGATTGTGTTAATGGTACAAAACTGTTAACATCAAGTGTACATAAAATGTTTAAATCTTATCAGTATGTGTGTATGATACGGGCCGCCACGTAGTCCAGTCGGGCTTGTAATTCATATAATAGCGTCACTGCTGCCACATCGTGCTTGTGATAAATATGTTAGTGCATATGTGTCATCGAGATTCACATATGTTTTTGGTTTGTGTGTACTAAATAGTGTTTTTTGTTTGCAATGGCCAACAAGGGTAAAGAAAAACCGCCTCCACTCACCGTTAAAATAACATTGAAGTCAACAAACAATACGGTAAATTTTTCGCTTAGTTAAATTCTGCTTGGTTTGGTGTAAATAAGGTTTTTTTTCTTCTCTAAGCATTGGATTATTTTAACTGGCAAAAAATGTTAAATCTTCTAAGATAGAAAAACATTAAAACAGGAATAATTTTGTATTTATGTATGAAATCAGAATTTTAAAATCGTTGAAATATTTTCCAATTTTTTTCTTTAGAACAAAGCAGGTTTTCGTACTTTATTTAATTTAAGAAAAAAACTAGCTCATCATCAGCATGTAGCGTGATAAATGATAATGTAATAACTAACGTGTGGTAATTCCAAGTTAATTCATATCTCTGCACTTTAACAGTGGTCAACCATAAAAAGTATCATTTTTTGTGTTGCCATGTGCTACTTTAATTTATCTTACTACTTGTAAATGATTATTAAATGCGACTTTGTTATTTAAAACTGTTTCTATTAAGAGACTGAACTTTATACAAACGCGGGGATCCCCGGATAATTATACTTTCAGAAATAAACTTGCGCCGTCTATGAATTTTTTCCGGAAATGCTGTGCCAGTTGGTTTTATTGGAAACCTCGACATAACGTATCCTATTTCTTGTAAATAATTATTATGTGCGACCGTTTTTTTTTTGTTTATTTCTTTTTAATATTGAATAATTACAAGAACAAACGACTTACCTAAGGACGTTCGTTCTCAATTATATGAATTAGTCTTTTCCAAATAGAACACTGTGTAGTATCACGATCCTGGACCCCGTGATACGGACCTGTCACAATTTTTTAAGCTGACTCAAGTCCGGCTTCTCCGTTGATACCCCGCTACCTCAGAACACGTTTGTGCCCTGAGATCGCTTGGGAGTAGGGCAGGGTGGGTTTGTTCTATTTGGAAAAGACTAATTCATATAATTGAGAACGAACGTCCTTAGGTAAGTCGTTTGTTCTTGTAATTATATTTCATGTCGTCTTTTCCAAATAGAACACTGTGTAGATGTTTAAAGCATTGATGAGCGATCTCGCATTTTTATTGTTATGAACAAGTTGCAATGTAACAAGGTAAAGATAACGTAACTTAAGGTAATTATTATTTCTTATTTGTTAAACTGAGAATAGATGTTGCGAAGGTTGTTTTGTCCTCTAGTAATGGTCGGTTATAAAACTTTGCATAGACACGAGAAGTTTTCGTCCAGCCGGCCGTTTTATGGATTGTGTCAATTCTCACTCCGCTCCGGCCTGCTGCTGATGAAGCGGCGTGACGGGTGCTATGACTTGAGAACTTTTGAACATCAATTCCGCTTCCTTGAAGGGTACGTTTGATCCATCTGCTTATTGTTTGGGTGCTCGCAGGATGGTGGGGTTTTTTAATCGTTATGAGTAGGTAATCTGACTCATTGTCCCTCAATGTTTTTGTAACGGTGATATAATGCAGGAGTGTCGAAGCGACACAAAGATTTGGCTGTTGATGGTAGAATGGGAGAGTTAATACTGGTTGAGCCCGACTTGGTGCTGATGTTTTGAGTAAGTTGGATATGAAGATTTCCAATTTAGTATCTGTCGTTACGATGTCTGTTAGTTTTATGTTTCGTAGTGTTTGCACTCGTTGGGCTGTTGTTAGTGCTAGGAGGGTTACCAGTTTTTTGGTAAGGTTTTCCAAGCTCAGCTTGTTTAAAGGGTACATTTTTCCGAGATAATTCAGCACTTGCGAGGGGTCCCATGTAGACTGGTATTTTGGGAATGTAGGTTTTAGTTTAAAAGTTCCTTTTAAGTATCGATTGATTAATTTAGTGTCTTCTTCGGATTTTTGCATTATTAATGAAAGGGCAGACCGGTGTGTATTAAGGGTGGCATATGACGTACTGTTATCAAATAAGGCATTTAGGAATTTTATGACTTGTTTAGCTTTCGAGGCGAAAGGGTCCAATCTGTTTTTGTTGCAAAACTCCCACCATTTTTGGAAGGTTCCGGTGTATTGTTTTAGAGTTGCTTCGCTTAGTGAGGCGATGAAAACTGGAATAGCCTCCTCGGGCGCTCCTTTTATGAGAAACGCTCGCCTGATAATTTCCCTGCCACCAGGGAAAGGTTCTTCCAGAGTGGGTGAGGAGTTCTGAAAGGCGACATTAACAAATGTTTATTAGGTGGGAATGTCAGGGGTTTACATTTCAACAGTTTCAGAAACAGGGGATACCAGGGTTGTGTTGGCCAGTTTGGTACTACTAGTATGCCCTCTGCTTTGTCGTTGACGATTTTATTTAATACTTTGGTAAGAATTGCAAATGGCGGGAATGCATAAAAAGAAATTGGCCTTGACCACGGTAGTGTGAAAGCATCTGTTGTAACAGCGTCTGGGTCTTTAAACCAAGAAATGTATGTTTTGCATTTGGCGTTGATTTTTGTTGCGAAAAGGTCTATGTTTGGTGTCCCCAGCTTGCTTATAATTGTGTTATAGCATTGTTGGTTTAGGCAGTATTCCGTTTCAATTTTTAGGGACCGAGATTCCGCATCGGCTGTTGTGTTGTCACTAGATCTAATGTATGCTGCATATATCCAGATGTTTCTTTTTTCGCAAAATTGCCAAATGGTTTTGCTTAGGAAATTTAGATTTTTAAACCGCACTCCCCCCATTCTGTTAATGTAGCTGATGGCTGTAGTGTTATCAACTCTTAATACGATGTTGCAATTATTTCGTTCAGAGGCGAAGCATTTTAGAGCATAAAAAACTGCTAATAATTCTAAATGATTAATATGAAATTTTGACTCGTTATTAGTCCAGAACCCCCGCGTTTTTTCTGTGCCACACGAGGCACCCCAGCCTGTTGTGGATGCGTCACTAAATATTTCAAGGTGAAACTGACTTTTCCTGATAGTGTTATTTGAGTTTGGTAGTGTTTGTAACCACCAGGTTAAGTCAGGTTGTAGTAAAGATTTAATTTGCATTATTGCTTCGTAGTTCCCACGCGATTGTTTTAAGGCTAGGCATTTTTCGCGTTCGAGTTGTTTCGTATAGACCCAGCCGTAGCGAACAGCTGGGCATGCTGCTGCTAGCATACCTGTCACTTTTGCAAGGTGTCTAATTTTGCAGTGTTTTGATTTTATTATGTCAGCGACATGATTTAGGACGTTAGTCTTTTTGTCGGGGGGAAGTGTTACTGTAAGGTTGGATGTGTCGTATGTCATTCCTAGAAAAGTGCAAGTTTTTGAGGGATTTAATTGGCTTTTTTCGTAGTTAATAATAAAGCCGAGTTGTTCTAGCAATACTACTGTTGTCCTAGTATTTGCAAGGGAGGTGGTATAAGAATTTTCTATCAGCAGGATGTCATCTAAGTAAATAATTAATGACACTTTATGGGATCTGAGGTGGCTGACTAGTGGTTTGAGGATTTTTGTAAATACGAACGGAGCCGAGCAGAGGCCAAAGGGAAGGCAATTAAATTCGAAAAGGGTACCCTCAAATTCAAACCGTAGGTATTTGCGATATTTTTCGTGTATAGGTATCATATAATATGCGTCATGTAAGTCTATAGTTGTCATAAAAGCATTGTTTGTGAGGAAGTTGCAAACCGTGCGATGGTTTTCTAATTTGAAGTGTGGGGGTGATATAAATTTATTAAGGTTTTTCAGGTTGAGGATAAACCTGTTTGTTCCGTTAGGTTTTTTTCGTAGGAAAAAGGACGACAAGAACTGGCCTCTTGTAGGTTGACATTTGGATATTGCACCGGATTTTTCGAGTTCAGTAATGGCGTGGGAGTATTCAGTTTTGTTGGCAGTTGAGTATAAGTGAACGGGTTTACAATGTTGTACAGGTTTTTTCCTAAACGGAATTTGGTAACCTTGTACCCAATTTAGTATGATGTGGTCTTGCGTTAAGCTTTGCCATTCACTGTAAAATAATTTAAGCCGTCCACAGTGCGTACTTACTGGAGTTATTTGTGGCGAAAGCGCTGGTATCCCCTCTGATGGTTTGGATCTGACCAGTCGCGGCGAGGTTTGGGATGCGTTTTCATTCGAGGCTTTGAAAAAGTTCGCTTGAAGTTTAAAGACTGCTGGCCTTGGGTTTTGGGTACTGGTGGTCTTGTTTTTTGAAATGCCGTTCCTTTGAGGTCTCTTGCTGTCTTTGCGTGAGCTTGGCTATTTTTAAACTTCTCCGTGAAGTCTTTTCCGAACAGAAGGTCGTCTATCTCGCTGTTTTCTGCTAGCTGCCTGGCACCAGCGGAAAGAGATGGCGTCAGTTGGTATTTCCGGTGTACAGATAACCTGTGATAAAGGTCGCAAAGAATTTTTGCTGCGTTGATGACGCTTTGCGAAGTCTCCTTGGTTTCGTCGGATGTATGGGGTTCGGGTTTCAGCATGGTGGTGATAGGTTGCCCTAAGGCGCTAATGCCTCTTCCCAATTGTTCTTGCAAAGTTTTCAAGAACCTATCTTTTCTTTTGTCTATTTCCGCTAAAGACGGTAACACGTCTGGGTTTATTTCTGGTGGCGTAAGGTTGCAGTTTGGTGGAGGCAAGTAAGTTTTCAACAACTCAGTTTTGAGGTCCTTGTCAATACCATTTTTTATGTAGTGAGTCCATCTGAGAGCCACTGAGTCGTGTATTTCTTTGCCAGTACCGACTTCAGACGTTGGGTCGGCACCTAGTAGTGCCAATGCGTCTGTGGTTGGTAGTTGTGGTGCAGGTGCCCCCCCCCTTTTCTACTGTGTGTTCGGAATCGCTGCCTGAGCTGATTATGGCTCGTCTCCGATACCCGGAGTTTTGCCGGCGGAGGGGTTCGGTAGCCTCGTCACCTAAGAGACCAGAGAGAATTAATGGTTTGGTATAACCCCCACAGAGTTAAGCGTGTAGCTAGGATGATGTCATCGCGCGCGGTTTTTGGGTTTAGTAAGACAATAACCCAGCGACCGAAAAGGACGCATTTATTTCCGCAACGCCAAAATTTTGGAGTTCGGCTCTGTATTGTTGCAAATATTGCAACCAGACAGTACGTGCTTTCCGTCTTGTTTGCAGAAGGCAGGCGACGCTGACATCATCCCAGATAAGTACGCGCGGCGTGACCCTGGCAGCGCTCCTGTGGACCATCTACTGGTGGTGCCGAGTGACGAGGTGCATGCCTGATTAAAGGTTATATCAGGACTTATGCGAGTCTCATTAATGCCTGATTAAAGGTTATATCAGGACTTCAGCAAATCTGATTAAAGGTTATATCAGATGTTCTGCCACGGCCCATTTGAGTGTACTTACTCGAGTAATCTGACGACGAAGTTTCCGATGAGGGAGACAATTCAGGTTTGGTTCTCTTCCGCTCTAATTTGCGAATTTTCTTTGCTATTTTTTCTCGCTCTGCCCTGTTGGACTTCCGTTTGATTGGTGGCATTGTTGTAAAGGCACTATGATTTAACACTACTTAACGCGCGGAACGTCCGTAACGCGAGGCACAAGAAAGTGTTCTGAGGTAGCGGGGTATCAACGGAGAAGCCGGACTTGAGTCAGCTTAAAAAATTGTGACAGGTCCGTATCACGGGGTCCAGGATCGTGATACTACACAGTGTTCTATTTGGAAAAGACGACATGAAATATAATTGAATGAAGTAGGTAGCGTAGTGGGCCGCAGATGGAAGTCTTAGATGTATACATTAAATTTCGATTGCTTTAATTTCTTGCAGCGTTTGTTATTGCAACTGGAGCTCCCAATACTTGGGCCAACTAAGTGTAACCTCATCAACACACTATAAACAAAATCAAATCGGTTCATTCCATCTCATAGCTGCAGGTAAACCTAAGGTGGCTGTACGTATTTTATAAATTTTTGAGTCAAAGATAGTTTGAAATGTAATTGGTCCATATCTATTTGTCCAGTGATTGCTTTTACCTGTACACATCTCGAGGATTGTTCTATTTTGCAAGAGTATTGTATGACATTGAGTACCACATTATTATAAGTGCATATCGGATGCTCTGTGTCATCACCTCGCGACTCAATTAAGTCATGCAAATTTTGTTCACCCAATGCAACTTAATTTTGTACTTTTTGAAAAGTGTAGCGGCCTGCTGTGCAAAGAAATGTGAGCCCTATGTAATAGACGCGTGGGTTCTAATAGTGGGGGTCTCTCAACACTTTGTTCAGACAAGTGGAACGGATCTTGATTTATAATTTAGATAGAAGATAGATGGGTACATTGCTTGTAGAAGACTTTATACAAACCCGGTTATTTCCCGGATAGTCGGATAATTATACATTCAGAGATAAAGCTGCGCCATCTCTGAAGTTTTTCATGCAAATATAATTTGTTCTAATAAAATCCCCAGGATTCCCCGAATATGTGTACTTCCAGAAATAACTCCGCACCCTCTGTCGATTTCTTGACGTTCCCGCATTCGAACAAAAGAGATGACGTGTACGGGGGGAGGCGTGGACATTTAAACGAGCGAAGCCGATCGCACCCGCTGGTAGCAAAACGGAACAACGGTCTGGAGCCGCGTATATTGTAACCCCCATCGCCTTTTATTCTATAGGCCATATATGCTTTCCCTTTCTTTCACATCGTATTGACTATGTTGTGAAAAACGATTTCAGACGTTGTGCAATGGTGTAACGTAGGTCTTTAAAACATTGTAGATGTACGACATATTAAAACGCAGGGGATATTTTTCAATTAGAATTACCTTAACAATTCATTGGTTACGTAGTTAAACGATTTTCTGGTTACTTAAAAAATTTGTTATATGGGAATTGCTATGAATAGGAAAACAACATTAATCAACGCCACATATTTGCGTAATGCAACTTCTCACTTCACTCCAATATTTACAACTGTGGTAAAATGACCTTTGGGAAGTAACAGTAATTATTAAGCTTTGACAGTGAAACTCTCAAGGCAACAGATGTTTTGCACAAAACATCCACTAGGAAACCATGCAGCATATGTGTTTGATTTGTTCACATATAACTCTTCAAATCCTAAGAGAAAATGACGCGACTTGCTATTTTTAGAGAATCTATAGTTAGTTTATAGGAATTTACCCTTCAGTTAGACATAAATGACAAGTAATAATTATTTACTGTCCCAGTTTCATTTTAATCCTAGAACTTTGAAGTTTTAGGAAACTTCACTGCTCGCCCTGCCCCGAATTGAGAATCTTCTTCAGTTTAATTTTCCGCACCTTATTGGAGGACTTTGGCCAGATTTATCATGAATGAAACTGAAAATTGTAAAATTAAGGAATCCATGATCAAAAAAACATATTCTCAAAAAATTTCACTTGACAGCCAAAAACTGGAAAAGTCAAATCACTTCGTTTGCAATCAATAGTGGGGTACCCACTTAAACTAATATAAAACAAATCTTAAACACAATTAACAAACGTTGTAACTTAATTATTTTTCCAGGGAGCTGGACCAGCGAATGGTAGCAATCAGCCACCACAGACTTTTTATCCTCCAGGTATCCCGTCGGGATATCCACCGCCACACTTTCATTCCAGCATTCCACCTGGGCATCCTGCTCATATTACCTCTACACACTCAGGTCACTCGCCACCTCCTAACCATGGGTATTACAAAGATGAACGTACACAACAAAGGTATATCAAACTAAGAAGAAAACTCCATGACAAACAAATGAAGAGTGATTCTGGACAAAATACGCCACTTCTGTCCCCTAGAAAAGACTTAGTTAATGGGTTGCAAAGGGGTTCTGTTAAGGAAAAGGGCATGAATAGTGTAGGAACTTCTGAAGATGGTGAAGAAAGTAGCAGCGTACAGGATGAAGAAGAGTATGTCCACATTATTACTGATATGTTGTCGTCCGTCCAGTCGCCCAAGGTAAGTAGTCTCATTTTAAAAATGTATTTCTGTATTTATTTAAACCCTTTTTTAATTATAACTATAAGTCGGCTAGTTGGAATATTTCAAGTAACAATACATGTACATAACAATACTAAGTATTTGTCTAATCCCTTCCTTGTGGCACTCATAAATTGCCTGTGTATCTGTCTAATAAAATAGTGACAATCTGTATAGAAATTGGCAGCAGCAGCACATAACAAGTGCAGCTTTTTAATCATCTGAAATAACCACGTGATTAATTACTTGCAGATGTGTACTGTACGAAAATGCCTTACATTTAAAAAGCGAATAGCAGAAGTTTATTCGTTGAGGATACAAAAAATACACGCAAACTTGTTGATAAAGCTAAGTGGATTGTTTACTAAAACTACAACAAAAACCTACCTAGTAATAAGAAAACTTACATACCTAGATCCATAACATTCATTTCAAATAATTTAACAAATTTGTATGAATATGGACCAGCAACAAGGCACAGGATAAATATAATTATATAAGGAATCCTAAAATATTTGTAACAGTTCCTAAAAAAGTCCTAAAATTTCATTGAAAACAATCCTATATTCCTAAAAAATATCTTTATGGGTATGACCCCTGATGATAATAAGAGAGTAATGTGACAGAAATAATTTTTAACGTCCAAATTATGAGTTTTACATGAAATACACGTAAATTGCTGAAATCTGAAACTCCGACAAGAACAACCCTCGCCTTGTAAATGAAATTAATAAGGCCCTGATTTCTAAAATTAAGGTGAAAGAAAAATTCCGATATTTCTAAAGTAGACCTTATAGCTTTTCATATGATACCATACACTGTTGGTTTCCGATTGGCTGAACAATATTTAAGGCAGGGGCAAGCGCGATTGTTTTTACCGCCTCCAGTGACTAAACACAATTTTTTGGCTGGAGCTTGGCAGATTTTTCTGTGAGCAACAAGCGTGCATACAAAACCACGCGTTAAGAGTACTGCTTCCTAAGGGGCACAAAACAGCAACTTTAGATTATGTAGAGGATGATATTTCTTACTCACTTTTGTGCCCGTCTCCCTCTCCTCATCATTAAATTTTGAACCTGCCACTGTCTTATAAATAGTGTTCAAAAAAAAAGAGCAAGTGAACTTGTCTACAACCTGACCCTTTTTTATTGAACGCATGTTAGTTTCTACACATATCAAACTATAAATTTCTGTTATAAATATTTCACAAATCTGTAACTATATTTTTTTGTTGTGCAGGTGTCTGAACTGAGTTCCCGCAGTGCCTTACTTCAGTGGGCAGCACCCCTTCGGCTGTCAGAAGCTTCCAGTAATGACAGTCAAGAACTGGACATCTCTGAATCTGACCTTCGATACGAAGTATTACTTAGTGATAAAAGCAAAGAAATGAAGTATAAGTCAATTTATAGTGGCGCCTCTCTCTCTTGTCGTATTCAAGATTTGCGACCAGGCCAAGAGTATTCCGTCTGTCTCCAGGTACACTTTGAGGAACTACAAGGCTCTGCCTCTGACCCTATCAAATTTACCACGCCTCCTTGTGAACCTGACCAACCACAACCCCCGAAACTCATTTCTAGGTCAAAAAATAATTTACAACTTAGGTGGAACGCAGTCAATGATAATGGTTCGCACATACAGTACTACATTCTAGAATATGATGATGGAAAAGGTGGCGACTTTGTGGAATTGCACAAGAGCAGAGGAAAGCAGCACAGCCTCTCTAAACTCCAACCTGCGACAGTTTACAAATTTAGATTAGCAGCTCTTAACGAAGTAGGGAAAAGTGCATATTCGGATGTGGTGACGTATGCAACATCGGACAACGCCCCTCAACAGCCATCACCTCCTAGCCTCAAGGAAACCACTATAAATGCATTACATCTTACATGGCATAGAAGGCCTAAAGATGACGATTTTGTACTGCAAATGGACGATCCTAAAACTCGTTATGGATATCTCACTGTCTACAATGGCAAAAACACAGAATACATTTGTGAAAATCTCCATCGCTATACCGACTACAAATTTAGATTAAAAGCTGAAAACGATGGTGGTCCTTCAGCGTGGTCAGAGGAAGTCGTGTTTAGGTCCCTTCCAGATCGACCAGCTAGGCCCTCAAAGCCCGTAGTAAAAGGAAGAATACATGCACATTCATTTAGACTTAAATGGGAGCCACCTGCTGACACGGGAGGTGCTGAAATAACCAAATATATCCTCGAATTGAATTCCGGTAGTGGATACCAAATGGTGTATACTGGCTGCGAAACTGAAGCTGTCTGTGATAAACTTACCCCTGGAACCACCTACCAGTTGCGAGTCAGTTGCTTCAGTGTGGGTGGCCGCAGCAATTATTCTGACCCGTGCACGGTAACCACTGATGCAATAAGCCCGGGACAATGCACAGAAC
The DNA here is from genome assembly GCA_958336395.1 of Ctenicera cuprea. NCBI lineage: Eukaryota > Metazoa > Arthropoda > Insecta > Coleoptera > Elateridae > Ctenicera > Ctenicera cuprea. The sequence goes on along the minus strand of OY284487.1, from coordinate 3,656,904 downwards.
CTCGGTTGCATGGAAAGCCCAGACCTAATTGTATAACAATTAAATGGACGGAACCAGATTACAATGGAGGCGCACCCGTGCTGGAGTATGAAGTGGAAATGGTCAGTCCTGATGCTAACCGGAACCTAGTCCACAAGAATAAGGAAACAGAATGTACCGTATCAAACCTTAGTCCTGGTTGTGAGTACTTGTTCACTGTTAGAGCAGTCAATAGAATAGGTCCAGGACCCTGGTCAGATTCTTTAGTTGTAAAAAGTGGAGCAGCACCACCAGAAACTCCATCAGCTCCAACAGCAACTCCCAAATCACCATTCCATGTTCTGGTAGAATGGCAGGAACCTCAAACCAATGGGGCTCCAGTCGTGGAATATAAACTAGAAATGAGTCCTAGTGATTCTGAAGATCAGTTCTTGTCCATTTTTCAAGGAGTTGCTACAAATCATGAGGTTAAAGGTTTGACTCCTTTCACTGCATACTATTTCAGGGTACAAGCTTGCAACAGTGCTGGTTGCGGCGCTTTCTCATCAGTAGCTGCAACTATTACCCCTGCTGCTCCACCTGCAGCTGTATCCTCCATTCACTGTGATAGGACTCCGACGAGTATAACTCTCAATTGGAATGAGCCCGCCAATAATGGGTCAGTCATAACTCACTACAACATAGAACTTGGTGATCAAGTTATAACAACAGAAGGATCTGTCACAAACTATGCAATAGAATCTTTAAATCCGGTTACGACATACAGAATCAAAATACAAGCTGTGAATAATGTCGGTGCAGGTGCATATTCTCCAGTTCTTAAAGCAACTACCCTCCCTTTGCCACCTGCAGCTCCACGATTAGAATGTATAGGCGTTGCCCACAATTATCTGAAGCTAAAGTGGGGGGAAGGCAAAAATCACGACTTCACACAGTACTGTGTTGAAATGGAGAACACTAGGACTAAAGAATTCCAGTGTGTGTACCAAGGAACAGCATTTACATGTAAAGTTAACAAATTACAAGAACTCACCCTGTATAGATTTAGGATATGTGCTTCCAATGATGCTGGAGACGGAGATTATTCGGAAGAGTATGAATTCACCACTAGTATAGCACCACCTGCCGGATTGAAGGCACCCAAAACTGTTGAAATCGAACAAAAAAGCTGTGTGTTGGAATGGGCTCCTTCAAGAAATTCCACTGCCGATCCTCTTGTTTATCTAGTGCAACTCTGCCGATTAAGGGATCAGGATTTTAAACAGGTAAGTTAAAATAGAATAAAAACAATGTTAAATTTGTTGCTCTAATTTAAATAGAGTCCATCTCACACTTATGGAACAAAACATATGACCAAAGTTGCAGTAATTTTATTTTAATTTGTTTTTGTCTATTTAAAGTATTAAATATGCTATTTGTTGGAAGAGATGTAAAAGATTTTGTTGGTATGGGATAGATGTTTGCATATTAAAGATGGCTGTTAGAAACAAACCATTGCAACAAGCAGGTACCTAACAGTGTGAATGCGAAATTTAATTCTCTATAAGATCTTACAGAAAAATAAATTTCGTATTCAAAAATTTAATAATACACAGGGCGTTCCATTTAAAATAACAAAATGGCTTATTGTACTTCGAAAAGTAAACACTCTGTATAAGTAAAATCGATTTACAATGATGCGGAACTGCCTACCAAACAACTTTTGCATTTTAACTTATTTTCGTAAAGTTATTACTTAAGGCATTGATATTCCATACTTTTAATTTACCCTATTTAATAGTGTTAATAGAAAATCAATTATCAAAATTTTTTTTAAATGTTTTTTAATGTAAGGTAGCTGCCAATTGCCAAATTTTCTATCAAGTGAAGTCGATATTTTTTAATAGTCTTTGCTGTTATTAATTGCAAGAATTTGTTTCCGTATAGAGGTGCATAAGTGTGTGAGGGACTTGATAGCTCTAATACAAATATGATTGCCAAGAAAGAATTTTTACATATGAATTTACAAATGTAGGTCTACAAAGGCTCCGATACTAAATGCTCATTAGATAACTTGGAACCTGGAGCAGATTATAGTGCTAGAGTATGCCCAATAAGAATGGCAACTTCAGGAGAATTACTAGGACCATATTCTCCACCACTCACGTTCTCAACTGCAGCTGCAGAGACACCAGTCATTCCTAAGCTCTCTCTGACAACGAGCTCTCCTACTCATGTACATCGCAGCCGTAATTACTTCCAGTTCATTTGGCCCCACCTTGCGCATTCAAAATCGATGTCCGATCAACAATTAGTTATGGTAGGAGCACTGTTCTTGATGTTGGTAGGTATTGTAATTGCCGTGGTGGTAGCATCGCTGGTAAAAATCGATTGATGACTTTAGGTGCAATTAGTGTGGTCGCTTACGCTCATTTTTACTATGAACTAATTTTAATTATAGCCTGCTTTCCGGCCCAAAGACGGTTAAGCAAGCACAGATCTTAAGTATTATTAAACAGGGCTTATATTTTATCGTTAATTATATTAGAGGACCAAAGCGAAGGTTTTGGTATTTTTATACGTGTTTCCGTACTCGGCGTGGTGCTATGCAAGTGATGTAATCGCGACATTCCGTCGTGATATCCATGGTTCGCTATGTGTGTTGTTATTCCAGTCATGTGTATATTATATATCATATACGGTTGAAGGTATTATTAAATTATTCTAATTAATTGAATTTTTATATGTGGCTGGAACATGTTGTACCTATAGATAGAGAAATATAATTAATTGATTATTGTATTATTATGAACAGATGCAATTGTATAGGTTGGAAAGCAGATCATTTATATATTATGAACCCAATGTTTATTATATGCAATCTAATCAACATTATATACAATTGGCTATAATGGGATTTGTATACGTGCGCCTCGCACTCTCGTGAGAGATATATTAATATATTATAGGTATAAATACATATATTATAAATAAAACAATTATATTTTATGTACTAGTATATTTGGTCTTTTTTGTATTTCTATATTTACCATACCTTTATTAAAAAAAACAAACCATTTAATTTTTTGTTTTGTACTTCTTTATATAAAAGCAAAACCGAAACTTAAAAACATTTTGTACTTATTGCACACACTTTCATTAAAGGTACATTATTTTTGCAACTCTAAAGCTATCTATCTATAGTGGTAAATATAAAATTGTGCTTATATTCATCTGAAAATTCTACATTTTTCCATTTAGAACAACTACAAGAAGCATATACATTATATTACCGTATATTGCAGAGTATAAGTCTACATTTGAAGCTCCAAGAAGTTTTCAACATTTATTTAAAACTATTTCTTTTTTTAACATACCGTTTTTAAAATATTTAAAAAAGTTTTTTTTATTTCTGAACTTTTCAAAATCAACATTTTCTAAATTTTTATCTTCGAATTTTACCAAGTTTTCAAAATGTTCAAACTTTAATGGTAATGTAAAAATTTAATTTATTGAATAGGGAAACACCACGGTAGGCTTACACGAGGAAGGTCTAATGGCGAGTGCCTGACAGCTTTTTTATTTTCCTTTAGTAATTTTGACCGATTTCACAAAAATCGCTGTTTTTTGAAAACTATCTTATGCAAGCATATGAAGAAAACGATAAGACATGGAGGATATTTTTTTGCTGAAGCAACAACGACCATATATTGAAGAATGAGGAAGTAAAATCCAGTTATTCCAAAAGTAATAATATTGTAATCCTGGCTTTTTTACATAGAAAATTTCGTGCACAAAAAAATAAAGTTGTTAAATGATTATAACATAACCCCTTGAATCGTAAAACCAGTGGCGTATTAATGAATTATTTTTGGAGTGACACAAGCTCTTTTTTTAATTTTAACGTTTATTTATAACGGTGTGTTTTACTTTTCATGAACACACTTCAATATTTTTGCAGCTTTTTAATGTAATAATTTTAATTTTTGCCCAGCTGTACAGGGTGGAGCATTCTGGAAGTATTCGTGCTAATACTTTAAATACAACCAAAACCAGTTAGTTGTAGAATGTGTCATCAATCGTGCTGTTTGGTGTGAAGTAAAATGCAAATCGAAAAAAGGAACGCTCTAAAGCAAAGAGATATAAGGTGACACAAGCAGTGTTACAAGCTACACAAGCAAGTCTGCGAGGCTTTAAGCTCGTCAAACAGCATATTTGTCATTTGGGGAATTCAAATAGTTGTCAATTTGCAGAATTGCTACTAAACATAACAGCAACATTAAATTTTCACACCTATTTATCTTACTAAATGAACCAATCAAATTTTAGAGAATTTTAAAATTCACCAAAAATTGAAAAACGTTTTTATTTGGAATTCTTGTAAAAGTATTGAATTTACCCACCATTTGACGAATTCTGCTTTTACTAATTTGACACATCACTAAAGAAAAATTTGCAAAATTTGATTTATTTAAATTAATAAAGAAAGTAAAAAGAGAAATTTGTGTTTCATTTACATCCGGTATGTTTAAAAAACGTCCTAAAATCCTAAAAAAAAATTAACAAAACCTGCTGGGATCCCTGCATAACCATGGCTAGCCCAAGAGCCACCTAGGAATTAACTTGTTTCAGCTTGAAAGCAGCCAGTCAGATCAGTAATCGGCGAGAAAAAAATATAAAAAAACGTAGTGATGGGGGGGGGGGGGGTTTCTTTATGTACTGTAGTTGAAAACAAATAAAATGTGCTCCCATCTTAAAATCTACATACCTATACAGCAAGTTGGCTAATACATTGCAATATACGGTATTAATATGTTATTATGAACCACAAACATTTATCAACAATTATATATAAAATTTTGATTAGAAACAAAGATAAAAATTAAACAATGGCAGTATTTTTGGCAATACTTATAAAATGGTACAAACACCAACATTTTCGCCTTCGTATAATGAAAAATCAGTCACCGACTTTTCCTTATTAAATGTAATTGCCTCGATGCACCCAATAAAAGGTTGAGGAAACAAACCGTTAGTTTTATCCAGTAAATCATCACCAGGCGGTAATCCGCCCAAATAAAAGAGGCCATCAGTTGAAATTGAATCACTCGATTGGACTTTTTCTTGATTGTTTCTCGTATGTAAGAGTTTTCGATCCAGACGTACCTGAAGTTGTGTAGAATTGAATGATATTTCCAGATTGTGCCATAAACCATCCGCAATTGGTCGTGCTGGTGGTATTTCTATTGTGGTTTTGTTCAAAGTTTTGAGCATATATGCTAATTTTAAGTAGCCTTTTTCTATTCCAATTCCAATAAAGTTGTTTGCCTAAAATAAAGAAAATTTGATTAATTATTGATACTAAAATTATGATGCCGGTTAACAGAAAATGTTAATCAGTAATTAAGTGTGTAATATATAGTGGAAATGACAAATGTGCTGCTGAAAGTAAGGCTATCAAGGTAAGCTGCATATTTTATTTTTGCGAAACTGTAAAATAGGGATTCTTTACATAAAATCCATGACTAGATCCAGGCAGGGCCGTAACAACACCTTTGTGATCCCGTTTTTTAGAATTAAATGACCGGCCCCCTTATCCCCATTATTTTTTAACCAAAGTTAATGTCCGGGAAAAAGAAGCCTGTGTAACTGTATAAACTTGCATAGTTGCAAATGAACATGTAAAGCAAATAGCTATGAGTCTGTCCTGTCATTTGAATTCTGAGAATGTGCCTGTGGATCAAATTGATTACCAAGAAGAATTCGGCACTTTGCTGAATAGTTGGCTAATATACAGTACTTGGCCAAATAGCTAGCCTAATATTTTGTATTTACTTGCCCAAGTATTCGGAACTTGGCTGAATATTCAGTATTCAGCTAGTAACCAATAACACTGTTCAGTAAATCACTCTAGTTTCTACATTTCTGCAATAGATGAATACATTATCATTAGAAATTTTTTAAGAAATGTAATAAAAAACAATTCAGTAACCATTTTCTGCATTTAAAGAAGTCGGCAGTTAGTAGTCATAGAAATGCATTATTGGGGATATGGGACTGTATCAAGTTAATGTGCAGACTTAAACAAAAACTCCAATAGAAACGAGGAAGTAAATCTGATAACCAAAAACTTGAAAATCCAACTAAAATTTTGATAAAGCAAAAACAAAGAAAAATAAAGAGAGCAATTTATTATAATTTTAATTTAAAAAGAAATACAGGTGGCCGGCACTTTTTTGAGGTAATCATCCACGAAAGCCTTATTTGTTGTATTTAGAATTCTGGAACACTAGATTTTGTAATTAAAGAGTTTCCAAAGTAAAAACAAAAGTCGTGTTAATATAATTAAATTTTTTTCTGAAAGTAATTTTTCTGTACCAAATTTGCATTAGCAAGGGTTAAACAAAACTTGGGTCCTGTAAACAGGTATTTCGCTATTGATGCATCTAACAGAGTGATCCCAGGTTGACTGGACTAAAGCTATAAAAAAATACGTTTTCGTTAGATACAGGGAATGGTATTTTGTAATCTAGCGCGGCTTGAACCAAAACTTATTTTGACCAAATTTTTGGGTAATTCGAAGATAGCAAGAAATAAAAGTAAAATCGTAGGTATGCATTTTTTCAAATCCGGTATTTTGTAATGTTCCCTGCTTGGTATAAAATTTATTTTGACCAACTTTGGCATCGTTTGAATGTGCTTCATCATTATTTTTCATTACTATTACTTTTTGTTTTGTTTTTTGGCGTGCCTTCAATTTTTAAGTTTTACAAAAAATTTTTAATGATTTTTTCGATGGTGGGGAAGAGCAGAAGTTTCTCTTGTAGGAAGACATTCTCCTCTCTGTTACATTTGCCTATTGGTGTTATTTTTTCAACAAATACAAATATTAGTAATTTGCAGCAAGAAAAGAAAAATAAAGTAGGTAAACTACAACAATTTTACATGTTTTCTTGCTATGAACGCTCGCTTTATTTGAATCACCTCAAAATTGGTCAAAATATGTTCTTGGCCAAGTAGGGTGAGATTGCCAAATACCCATCAGATCTAAAAAAAGGTGTTTGTACTTTTTGTTCAATCAATCTGGAATACCCCTGTAGTATATAATATAGGGCAGTGTACGGTCCTCCATCTCGTTTCTCTAAAACATAAAACGGGAAATTGTACTTACCTTACTACTCCACAAGATCAATCCATACTGCTCGGCGGTAGTAAAATTAAGGTGCAAACTTTTAAGGGCCATGTTACTTAAATCCCTTTTCTTGTCCCCACTAATCTTCTTAAGAATAAGATGACTATCTCCCAAGAATTCAGGTGTATGCACCACAATTGCAGTTTCGCAAAATGCTCCTGTATATCCCACAACACATGAACATTTAGTGTCCACACATCTTCCCCTGTTTTGACACGGTCTTTCCGTGCAGGAAGGTAAAGCCTCACATTTTTCCCCAATATAAGGCTCCATACATGAACAGTGAGGGTTTAAATTTGAATCTAACCAACAAGTACCACCATTTTCACAAGCGTCACCACCACAAGGGGTTCCATCACAATCAGCAATATTGCGACCATCGGTTATGTAGTCGGAAGTTAAGGGTATGTGACGGAAATTTATGATTAGTTGCCTTATACACCCTGTAAATGAAATTGGGAGCGTAGGGGTTGCTGAAGGTGGTAGTTCGGACATATCTGGTAAACCACCTGAAAAATGCCTCTGATAAATACAATGTATTCGTTATCATTTGGTAAACATACCCAAATAGATAACTTCTCCTGATATGCTCAAAATATCACCAGTTCTAACTACAGCTGTATTCACAACATTGTCTACATACAAATACAATTTATTTCCGTATTTTCCCAAACGTACTTTATACCAAACTCCCATGGCCAATAACTTGTTACTTCTAATTGATAAAACTTCACTGGCACTGGGTCGTCGTTTTACTAAAGCATCATATTGTAAAATATATATACAGGGTTTCTCTGAAAGTTTTGTACAAAAAGCTACCACATATTCCTGAGACTCAAGTAGAATAATTAAACCGAACTTACCTCTCTTCAAAAGTTCTTCGTTAAGTCGCTATCGAGCGTCAAAGTTCTTAAAAAAATTGTTATTTTTTTTAATCAATAGAATGCTTTTAGTAATTGCATTCAAATTTGGGATGTGAATATGTACTAGCAACAGTTGGTTTTGACATAATTTTTTTTGGTTATCAGTATTGTGTAAGTGATCAAAAGTTGGTCATCCAATTTCGAAAAAGTTCATATTTTTTTAATAGTTTAGCCAATACCTTTATAACTTTTTTAATTAAAGACACTCTTACTTCCAAGATTTTTTGACGCTTGTTAGATTTTGCTATCTGCCATATTTTAGGCAAACAAGAATAAATTTTGATTTGCTGCACTAGCGCACTGCTGACAAAACTTAACTAATTCAGTTTGTCATTTCACATAGCAGACTTTGCTTTCAAATGTTATTAAAATGCCAGTAAATGTTAATTTATGGTAATAAGAGCTAAGTTAACAATTCAGACTAAATTTTCTAACAAATTTGCTTATTTTATTTATTGATCATGGACGTAGAATACACAATACACTTACACAAAACAGACAGATTTATTATTAGTTTTTGGGTATTTACAATAGCTCCAAAACATGTACTGTGTTAGAACTCAAGTGCAGCAAATCAAAAATTTTTTTTCTGAACTATGTCAGATAGGAAAATCTAACAAATGTCAAAAAACCTTAGAAATAATAGTGTCTTTATCTAAAAATAGTTATTGGTATTGGGTAAATTGTTAATAAATACGGACTTCTTTGCAATTAGACGAGCAACTTTTGACCACTTGCGCGATACTTATACCCAAAATAATGATGGCCAAAAATATCTGCTGCCAGTACAGATTCACATCCCAAATTTTATCGCATTCGCTAAAAGCATTCTTTTGTTAGTTAAAAAAATAACATGTTTTTTAAGAACTTTGACGCTCAATAACGACTTAATAAAGAACTTTTAGTTAGAGGTAAGTTCAGTTCAATCGTTTTATTATTATTAGCTGTTTGTACAAACCTTTCATGAACACCCTGTAAACAATAAATTTTTCTTTACCTGGAAGCACACGGAGTTCCAAAAGCCCACTCTGCATACTTAATGATAAAAAACTATTCTCCTTATGCCCAATAAACAGAACCAGCCCGCGATCGCTTAAAGTTCGTAATTGTAGTTCGATTGTGAACTTGGAAGCTTCAAAATTGTCTGGTTTTATAGATATGTATGATCTTTTTCCAGATAAACTCACATCCGATAATTTTTCATCTAAAATACATTTGCTAAAAGTACAAATTTCAAATACATTTCAGGTAGGGTACCTTTTTCACAAAACTTTCCTGTTTTTTCAACAGGACAATCACATTCATATCCTGTTAATAACGGAACACATGTTGATCCAATTGAACAATTATTTCTTTTGTAATCACAGGGGTTGTATTTAGATGAACACAAAGGACCAAACCAACCATCTTGGCACAAACACCTGAAACAATTCTTTTGCATCACTTTTTATGGTATACCTATCAAAAATAATTACGCGAAAGTTCCCCCATGGTGCAAACAAGCCCCACCATTTTGACATAACTGCTCATGGCACTCTGTGGTACCACATTGCCCCAATGCTCTTCCAACTACTTGTCTTGAACTTAATAATGGTATAACAAGATTTCCCGATCTTATTTCCACGTCATAGATGCATCCAGCAAAACCAGTGTGTAGGGGAAGATCGTGCGGCAGGATAGAAAAATTTGGAGAATTATGTCCACCTTGAAATTTACGATAAAATCCAAATTCAATTGACTTTAAATTTTAGTATTTACCAAGATATAATATAGGAACAACATCAAGTTGCGCTAAATTTCCCGGCGATCTTCCAGTAATATTCCCCAAATTATCAACAGATAACCAAGCTCGTCGACCTAAACGCCCCACCCTTAACAAATAACTGCTTTTTCCTTTTAGGAGTGGACTTGATGTGAAAATTCTTCTGGGACCTGAATTGTTTTTGAAATTAAATTCAATTTTATGTAGTGGATGATTTTATTTTTACCTGAACCTAAATTCCAAGTTAGCATAATGTACCCTTTAACATAACTAACAGCCATATGATCGGAAGACGCGTCGTGAAGACCCATTTGCCCAATAAACATTAAAATTGAAATTTGATCCATTGTGCTTGGTGCGAACCTGAATTTTAACTCCATATTGCTGGATATTCCTCCAATTGGTATTGGATATGCTGCATATGAAGAGAAACCTCGTACACTTGATGAAAAATTTGGTTCAGTTATTTCCATATCTAAAATTTTCTTTTAAATAATTTTCTTAGATTAAGATGGTTTAAGTGATTACCGTATTCGCAGAAGTGTCCGTGTTTTCCAAACGGACACAAACAAATGTATCCGCTACCGGTGAATGTTAAACAAGTGGCACCAAATAAGCAGGGGTTGTTATCGCAAATTGAGTTTTCGCAAAGTTTTCCTAAGTAACTGCAAAGGAAAAGTGTTAAATAGTAAATACCTAAGGATGCTCAAGTATCTGAAGTTAAGCAGCATTGCTTCACAACATTTCAGTGGCGGCTCGTGACATTTACTACAAAAAAAAACGGAATTTATAAGTGGATTTATTTCAACCAGTTAGTACCGCCAGAAATGAACAAATCATTAGACTGCTATATTAATAAGCTGCGAAAAGTGGCCACACAATGTGAGTTTGCAGGCTTGGAGGATCAACTCATCAGAGATAGAATCGTTATTGGGTTACGAGATAGCCAGGTCAGAAAAAAACTAATTGTTGATGCTCAAGTGTTCAAACAAGCGAAAAAGTAACTCGCAAAGCGATGTCAGCAAAGAACGATGAGGAATAAATTACTAAAGTATAGAAGGTAAGAAGATACATAGCCCGTATCCAGCTGGTAAAAAATGGTAAAAGAAGTAACAAACAATAATACTGATGTCCCTCATTTAAAAAGTATTTAAAGTAACCTACCCATTTTTACAATGACAATGCCAATCTTCTTCATTTTCGATACACGTACCACCGTTACTGCAAGGATTTGACAAACAGGCCAGAGAAGAGCATTCCGATATTTTAAAACCGTCTTCTGCTCCTTTAAATATATCCACCTTCTTACCAAATACCTGTTAGAACACAAAAATACAACTGACTGACTTCAAGCTACATTTTAGATAAAGAACCTTAAGATCAGTTATGCATCCCATAAATCCCAAAGCTGGTAAATGTTCTTTAAACTTTTCCTGAGGAAGCCCTCCCAAATGAAGAACTGATATTGGTTTAATTATTTTGTTAACAACAGCAACTTGATTTCCACTCATCGTTAAAGTGTTGTTAACCATTACATTTGCATTGCAGCGTTTAAAATCTTTGCTAAATTCCAATCTGAAATGTCAAGACTTAATTTAATGTTACCTAATCTTTAAAAATACTCACTTAGCTGTAATGTTCATATCAAATCCATCATTGACAGGATTCCTCAATTCACTCAACAACATTGTTTGATAACCACAAGAAAATATGAATTTTAAGTAACCATTTTCTAGATATAATGCCATGTAAGTTGTGTCAATGTTTGAATAAAAAATTAGTCCACTTGGAGATAATGTTTTTGTTGTAAATTCAATTTCAGATCCTGAAGTGTTTAACAAACGGTGAGTTAAATAAGAATCTCCACCAAATGCAGCGTTTCTAATTCCCAAAGTAACTTCACACAGAGCTCCTTCCACATCATACGGACAAATGCACTGAAAATATCTAATTTAGATTCATCTAATTATTATTTAAATATGGAACCGACCTTATAGCCTCCAGAAGTAAATACACAGGTGCCACCGTTTTGACAACTATTTCCAGACTTGGAACAATCGGTTATAATCGGGTTGGTCACATTTTCTCTGCCTACAGTTGTAAGTTCAGCGTAAGTAGATGCGGTTTCAGGAAAGATTGATTCAGTTTCTACGCTAGAAAGAAAAGTTGTTGGTTCTTCTGTCAGAAATGTTGTTATTGATGAAGTCATTGTGGGTGTTTGCGTTACAACAGTGGTATTTAGTACGTTTGTAACTTTGCTTGTTGGAATTGATGTAGTTGGAGGTGAAGTTCGTTCAATGGGAAGAGTTGAATGTTCTTGCAATTCTGTGGTGATAATTTCTGTTGTTGATGTTGTTATGGTATCAAGGGTAGAGGAAATATTTCGCTCTGTTGTTGTAGTAATAAATTTGGTAGGAGTTATAGGATAAGTTTCCGTTGTTGATGGAATTTCCTCTGTTGAAGGTTGCAGTGATTCTTGTGTTGAAGTAGAACGAGAAGTTGAAGTCATATTTTCTATTTCTGTTGTTGTTGTGGTTAATATGGTGGTTATAATCTCTTCTATGGTAGTGAAAGTAAATTCTGTTGTGCTTGGTTCAAGTTCAAGCGTTGTTAATTTCGCTGTCGTAATTTCAGATGGTTCAGAAGTTTCTGTTTCGAGTGTAGGTAATTCTTCTGTTGTTGTTTCTTTTGAAGAAAACGTCTCTGTTGTAGTTATAGGGCTTGTAAATAATTCACTCATGGTAGTCTCAGCAAGAGTCGTATTTGGAAACACAGAGGAAGGTAATTCAGTTTCATTGTAAATGGTCGAAATTTCAGTAGAAGGATAGAAGGAAGATGTAACATTTTCAGTAAAAGAAGTAGATATATTTGGCACTTGAGTGAACAATAATGTGGTAATGTTAAAATCTTCACTTTTCAATGTTGTTTCTGTTATTGTCTTGGAAGTCCCTGTCGTTCTCCATGTCATGATTGTTACACCAGTAGTCGTAGAAGTTGTAGTGATTTTATAGGTACAGTCTAATTGATTTTGTCCCACTATAAGGCACTCACAGTAATCACCTGTTAGACTTGGAGGACATGAGCAGGTGAAATTTGCCACACCATCGATGCAAGTTCCTCCATTCTCGCATCTACATAAATTATATATTAAAGTTCAAACTTTTTCGTTTATCTAAAGAGCTACCTTGGTCCTAATTCACACTCATCATATTGATATTGGCACCGATCTCCATGGTAATCTGGAACACAGTAGCATACAGGATGTCCTTCTTCTGTAAGGCAGAGGGCACTATTTTCACAAGGATTATCTTCACAATGTAGAATTGTTTCTTCACAATTTTTTCCAGTGAAACCTGAAATCAAGAAAACATTTGTTTTTTCAACTGTAAGCACATCATACCTACCAAATTTTAACTTACCAAAAAGGCACGCACATGCGTAATCGGCATGCAAATCTATACAAACAGCTCCATTTTGGCACGGAGCCGACATGCACTCATCAATTTCTGATTCACAGAGGAATCCTCCCCAACCTACAAAATAGCCTAGTTTTATAAACATTAAAAGTTTATAAATTTCTGAATTTAGCACCTGGCCGACATCTACAGCTGAAGGTAACACCCGGTCCTTCCTCACAGATCCCTCCATTTGCACATCTGGTTTCATTTGTAGCGTTGCAGACTGCTACATCTACTTCGCAGTGAATTCCGGAATAACCAGGTTGACAGAAGCATGTGTAACCGTTTGTATCGTCAATACAGGTTCCATTGTTGAGACATGGATTGCTGTCACATTCGTTGTAATCTTCTTCACATAGGTCTCCTAAAATAAGCAATAAAAAATTACATGCTTAATTGTTTCAATTAAAAAACATTTTATGTCGGTGAATCCTCCAATTATCTCTTTTATTTTTAGTGTTTTGTAAAAAGTGACAGAAATACGCACCTGGAAAACAGCAAAACTTTGTATCTCTTGGTAACTTACCAACAAATCCGGGTGGGCAGGAACAGTTAAAGGCAGCAATCCCATCAATACATGTGGCACCATTTTGGCAAGGGTTTGACCAACACTCATCCCAATTGAACTGACATTGTATTCCTGTGTATCCATCGATACAGTAACATGAATAACTAGTATTTAGATCATCTATGCAGACCCCGTGGATGCAGGGGTTGTTTAAGCAAGCAAATCCTCCTAAAATTATGGGATACCGGAACAGAAGAATTGTTGGAACAAGCAACCATAAGCACTGGCTGCTACCGCGTGGCAGCATTCCGCATTATTGGATAGCTTTGCTGGAAACAATTTTAAAATTCATAGTTATAGGATCATCAATTTTGCTTGAAATGGGACCAATTGTTTTACACTATTTGTTGTAACAACTGTTCAAGGTAATCTAACCGCAAAACTACAAATGGTGCAAAAACAATTTTTACTTTCCCATACTTCTATACTGAAGTAAGAATACTTCTGATTTCATGCAAATTTTAGAATTTCAGAAGTGGTTTTTAAAAAATGTCTGTCGGTGAGTGGGTGGGTAGGTACGTGCGTGGGTGCGGTCGTTTCCCTAATCCCTATATCTTCGGAACCCCTTTACCGATTTTTATAAAATTTGGTGTGTGGAAGTTTTTTAGTTGCAGATAGTTCTTTGTAAGGTCGTTAATCGGAACCGAAACCGGAAACGGAAATTAAACCTTTTTTTGGTATAGATTTTTTTCTAAACACTCAACTAAAATTTTGAATACATAGCGTTGTAGTGCATCTAAAGTTATATAAAATGCTTTTTTGTCAAATGTTGTATCTTCAAAATGAAACCCGCTACAAATTTTTGAAAATTTTAACTTTGGGGCTCGATTACTCAAAAACAAAATATTCAATCAATACAAATTATCATATTATTTGATACCCCTTGATAAGCATAATCAAGTGAACAGTATCAGCGACGTGTTTCGCTCATCTACCTTTGTGCTTGACACAAAGGGCGCCTCATAGAAATCGACGGTCACGAAGTAAAATGTGTACTCGTAAATCCTAAAATACTTTTTACTTTCTGTCCTACTAAACTTTATGCATTATTTAATACGATCTTCACATTCCTATACTATAATTTCCTTTAATAAAATCTTTAAGCTACAGCATAGGGCTTTGTCTTGGGATTTTAACTTTTTTTTACAGTTAAATGGAAATTTCAGAAGCCGTTCAGATGCAGAAATGATAAGTATTTTTACACAGAACGTTAAATATCTACAGAACTTCCTCATGCCATTAAACTTATATACTTGGTCTAATTATTCATACAAAGTTATTCATAATTTTATGCAAATTTGCAGGAATTCCAAGCGAAAATTTTAAACAAGCCGGAGGTACTAAATATACAGTTACAATGCGTTGTTAGTTCAAGTAGCGATACAGAACAGCCAACGTTATGCAATTATTATTATAATTAATATTCCTTAAAAAATCATAAACAGTGTAAAGGAAATTGTTCAACAAACTACGTTTCCTGACTACCTTCACTCGAGAGAAACCGCTGATCTGCCGTAATTATAAAAACATTTAATTCAACTTTTTATTTTTTTTCCATTTTTTGATTTTAAACAAAACATGTAATATTTCAAGTGTGGTTTTTGGTTATTTAATAAAGATTTAGCTACAAATGTCAAAGTTTCATCCTTATATTTTAAAAACCTTTATTGCAAATTCCAGGCAAATTAATCAAGGTGGAGATTTCAATGCTTCGTTCAATAATGAACCCTTTTATTCAAATTTTTTAATGTTTTAAATCTAATTTTCAGACGATGTAAATAATTGAGCTTTTTTTTTAATAAAATTTAAACCACAAAAATTTGTTTTATTTTCCAGGCAAATTTAATAAGAGTGAATATTACAATACTTTGTTAATTGTGGAACCTTTTTACTCAATTTTTTACAATTTATTTTATCTAATTTTCAGACAATATAAATAGTGGGGCAATAAAATCACTAAAAGTAGGCCACTGTAAATTCCTTCCAATTTAACGTTCTCATATTGTTGATTGTTCTTCGTATGTCGTAGAGAAAGAACAATGCATTTTTAAATTCGCACGAATTTAAAGGAAAACGTGGCTTCTTCAGTGGGTCGGATATCCGGATATTAACATCTTGTTAAGATAACGCTTATGCCGTTAAGATGTAGGCCTCGACTTTAGTTCATACCTACATGCGCTTATTTCTTAACGTTCGTTGCAGGCAGTCGGTAACATGAGTCATTGTGAACTTTTAGAAGATCAATAATTAAATCCAGGTAAGTAGCTTTTTTAAATAGTGGCAATTTAATTGGTTTCGGGGAGTTATTGTTCTATTTATTAAGTTTAATAATTATAACATCAGTATTAAAATTTATTTAAGTGATTTTTCGTCGCCTACAAGAGAACTAGTTTTTAGAATTGTTAAAAATAAATGTGATATTATTTCAAATAACGGAGTAAGAGATGATGCTCTGTTTTAATGTTTAGGATGTCATGTAACGTTTTGTAGGTTGAAATTTTGGCAATGTGTAGGAGACGTATATCGTATATGTTCGACAAAAAAAATATAGAACTACATAATATACAGTGAGTTTTTCTTTTATGTATACATATCAGCTATGTATACTTGCAGTAAAAGAATGCATTGACATGTTTTTTTATAAAAGTATACATAGCTGGTATGTATACAAAAAAGAAAAACTCACTGTATATTAAATTTTGGACAAAATTTACCAAAAAAAATTAGTAAATTATAGTTTGGCGATTAAGCGTCTTTAGAGAGATATTTTTTGGATTCAGCAGATCTGATTTGTTGTTATAATGGACAACATTATTTAGAATTGTATTCTGACGCAGAGAAGCATACGATTCTGTTAGGTATACATTGTAAGAATCGTATAAATAGGAAAGGAGATATTGATAAAAACCTTTCAAATCGAATGATTTTTCCAACTCTCTAAAGTCTAGCTTTATTTTAGTGTCCGTCATAAATTATAATAATCCACTGAAAGTCAAATTTCACGGCATAAAAATATTATTTCAAACCGGAATTTTAACAAAATTAATATCCGGTACAGCTAGGTCCGAACTCGGGTCGATCGGATAAGGCGGTGAGCTCTTGACTAACAGACCTACCGCGTCTACCAATGTTAGATATAATTTAATACATAATCTCATGTTATGTAAAATTTAGTATCATTGCGTACCCGAATTGGAAAAATATTCGACAAATTTAACATGAACTTATTTATTTTTCATTTTCTAAAAAATTTCAAATTTCCCGCGAAATCTTCTGCACAATTTAGCATCAAGGGTGTTGCACTTGTTACGTGTTACAGAGTGGGGCGTTATAGAGGGGTGCCGCTGTATGTGTTCATATTATTTATTAAATAAATACTTTTTTCAACAAAGAAAATCTATTAGTAGGAAAATTTTTTTTTGAAAAAAATTCTCTTAAAAAATATTTCTTTTGAAAGGGATACTCATAAAAAAAATTTTACATTGAAAAAATTTCCCTTATAAAAATATTTTCCTCTGGAAAAATGTTCTCTCATAAAAATATTTCTCTCTTAAAAAAAGTTTTCTTATGACATTGCTTCTCTCAGAATTATGTGTGTTTGTGTATGATACAAAGAGATGGCGCTACTACCTTCCGGCTAGTGCTTGAAACAGGGGCATAATCAATTTAATGTAGACACCTAGACAGAGAAAGGCGGAAATCGTACAAGTAAGCATGGTTTATACATAAAAGAGTTAAAAATACTCAATCTTTATCTCATTTTAGGCTATATTACTCGAAGTGAAACAAAATCAAACTTATACCGACTCTAAAGCATTGGCTGCGCGTTCCAGCTTTATAATGCAGTCAGAATGTAGTAGCCCCATCTCTTTGTATCATACGGAAACCGTGATTCTGAGAGACAGTCTTAGTAGTGAGAGAAATATTTTTATGAGCGAACTTTTTTTAAGAGAGAAACTTTAAAAAAAATAATAATAAATACTTTTCTGAAAAGAAATATCGTTTGACATGAATAAATGTATTAATAAAAAGTAAAACGGCGTTCCTTGTACCATCTAATAGGGATCCATTAAAAATATTATTCTTTTAATAACTAATAAGGTAATAAGGTTTTTTGCTTTGTGGTGTTTTTAATTCCAAGCTCTCTTTCGCTGCATAATTCAATATTGTCTGTGTGTAGAGGTCGAACCTGGAGGGTTATATGACTCACAAGATCTACACACACTTTCCAGGTATCGATACAAGCGGCGAAATTTTGTATGGTAATCTTTTAGTTATTATATTGAAGCAACAATTTTATAAAAGGATTTTCGAATAGGTACCAAAAAAGTATGAATTTTTCAAGTATAAGAATGACAAGGCGAAGTGTTTTGCTCAATTTTTACTACAAAAATGAATCTACTAAAAATACATGACGTTTTCAATTTATCGACTTTCTATTTCTGACAATAAATAATTATTTAACAATGGTGATTGTCTTGAATAATGTAATAATTAAAGGTTGTACACTTAGCAGTTCTCATAAATCTAAAACCTGCATAAAAAGTAAGCCGTTAAAACTAGTAATTATCAGTTTCTCAAGTGAAAAGTTTGTGTTTAATTTTCCGAATTTAATTATTTATTAATCTGAAATTAACGCAACCATTATTGAAAGTTCTTAGTTTCAAAAGTTTAATCGGTTTTGGTTTCAATAAAAACAAAATTCTAATAATGGCAAAACTTTTGACCTAATTTCTTATTTTCCAACAAGCATAAGTGATTCCATCATTCCAATTACCCACTACGTGTCCTACTCAGCAAATAACAGCTTCTTTCCGATTCTTTTCGGCATTTTAAAAGCATTACGTCACGATGAGATAGAGTTCATTAAATTTTGCAACCGTCCAGTTATAATCACGCCGTGTAATTATTTATAAACGAGTAAACTCACGGTTTGATTATTTTGCGTGACCATAGAGATTTTCCATTTGAACACGTGCAAATAAAACAAACCATACTAAATATTGATTATTTTTACCTCGTCCACTTAACTAGTCCATCACTGAATTATGCAAAAGCTTCCTTAATGAAAAACGAAACCAAAATTTGCAAAATTCGCTTCTGGGTTTTGTTCGAACCTTCCCGCACCAAAATAACTTGGAAAAGAATCACCCAAATTGGAGTATTTTGTCTAGAACACCTTCGCACCGTTTCAGGAAGTATTTGATTTGGTTTGGCGTAACTATGGCAACAAATAAACAACAAGAACAGGTACAAAAGTTCTTGACCGCAAGTGCTTCGTTTCTACACGAGCCAAGACGATCGGCCATCATCAGTCGTTTAGTAGTTCTTGTACGGTTAACATCTGCACCTTGCAGGTGACTCATAAAAGACGCTACTTAGCCTATTTTTGATCCTTAAAGAATTTCGTTGCATTTGAAAAATCGTCGAAGTGTACTGCTTAAGTACATTTGCAACAAAAACAGCATGTACGCGTACAGAATAACTGCTTTTCATGCACGCTACATTAGTAGGATGAATAAACAGGTATGTTTGTGTGTTTTGTGTTACCTCATCATGCTTTCATTAGTATCACACGTGATTTTCGTTAAATTGTATTTATTTACTGCTACTTGCTAATAAAATTTGCAAATATTGCCAAAAAAAAATTAGTTTTTGTTGCGAAACCGCAAAAAATTCTTGTTCTTATTAGCTTAACATGTTAGACTTGTTCTAATTTTTTTCTTTCAGAGATAACCAATAATGGATCCGGGCATAGTCTGCTTTCAACACTGTGGGCCAAAAGTTTTCTGTTTTTCCCTTCCGGATTCGTGTCCGGTGTGCAAAGCGGATTTGTCCGAAGCGAATTTTTCCCTCTTGCCCTTTAGGTATGTCGCTTTTACTGTTGTTGTTATAAATAGTTATTAACTAGGTCGTTACGTTCTAATCTTACGTAATGCATTGTTAAATTGCTTTATTATTGTTATATCCTGTTCCATTTAGAAGGACGTCCGAAGTTGAATGAAATTCGTGAAAGTGGGATTAGGAAGTGTTTTTGGATTGTTTGGAAATCGCAGGTTGTAATTTAATAACATCTAATTTTATTAATGTTTTCTGCTTTAATTTCTTGCGTTATAAGAACGACAATGCAAACTTGCACTTTAAGTATAAAATTGTGATGAAGTGTTATATCTCTGATATAACAAAAGTGAAAGTTTTGATAATAATTACAAAAAAAATATTACACTTTTACGAGTAAATTTATTCAGGGATATGTAAATTAAAATAATAAATTTTTGTTTTAAGCTTGTAACGATTGACTTCATTTATAATAGTTACAAATACAATATTTGTTATTATTAATTATTTAATTTCTTACTTTATAAAACGCTGTTTAATTCAAGTTCAAGTTCTGTAACATTCTACTATAATATGAATAAACAAGTTTCTTTTTGCCTTTACGCAATCACTGGGAAAAAACATAATAATTCCTATTAATTAATATGAAAATTCCATTTACTGTGAACTAACTGCACCAGTAATATTATCAAGAGTAGGTAAGGTAAAGTATGACTTCCTATTCGTGATGGTGCGAGTAATTAATATTTTTGTACGTTTCGATACCATATTTTGTCGATAAATCGAAAAAATTGCTAAAATTATAAACAAAACAAATAAATGTAAAGTAATACTTTTAAAACAAAGAATTTACTAAAATTGCTCCTACTGTAATTCGGTTTATACAGGCCAGCCAATAAGAACTTTTTATATTAGGTACCTACCAGGCACGAGCACCGTAACCGAAACGAAAACCGAAAAAAACGCAAAATTTTCCGAACCGTAACCGAAACGAAAACAGAAATTAAAAATTTCTTGAACCACAACCGCAATTATTTTAAGAATATACCGGTACTTTATCATTCCTACAAATGTGGGACATTTGTTTATTGTAGCAAATAACGATAAGTTTTTACTATTTAATATTCGCATGTTCATGGCGTTATCGTATAACATGGTATGAATACTTAACCGGCAGATTACATTTTACCCTAGTAGTTAATTTTAATAAATTAATATTTAAAATTTAATTTTTTATTTTTCAGAGTTCCTTATCCATTTGTACGTGCATCTCAATATCAATGTGCTGTAGTGATAAAACCAACATCAGGTGATTTTTTAAAGTGAGTATTTTGAATTTAATTTTTAAGAGGTGCTGCCCCAAATTTCAAGATCATCATTTTATTAATTCTCAGTACCTGTCCGGTTCATTACTTCAAGAATTCGAATTAAAAATGTATGCTTTCTTCATCTGGTCATCAAATTCTTAAATCATGCCAACCATGACGAAATTAACAAGATGGCAATTGCCAATGACTGCTATGATATTTCCCTGTAAGTAAGATGTATTTAAAACCAATAGTTTTTGAGATACTCCCGGTAGAATATTACATAAAGGGTGTACCATTTAAAACATTCAATTTTGCGTTAGTTCCGCCTAAGGCGGAAACGGAAATTAACTTTCAACATAGTATAACAAACCACATTCAAGCCTTCAAAGCACCAACTTTTTATTTTTAACTATTATAAAAGTTTCCATACTTTTGATACACACTGTATAAGGACGTATAATTATGCAAGAAAATAAAAAAAAAGTTGGCGTGGCGCCTCTAATCTGTTCCGTTTCAAGTACAAAATATAATAGAAGCGTTATTCTTTACTCTTCAGTGATTATTATAATTCCATGGACTTGCACATTGGGGTCACAACATCAACAGGGACCATAGTCGAATTTGACAAGAATGGTCTTCGTCGTCACCGGAACGGTCAATGGGGCCAATGTCTGCTCTTAGACCAAGCCACATCACCGTGGAGAGAGCATTGGGATAATACCCTCCTCCAGGTTTGCAAGCAAAAGTGTTGGCTTGCCAGAAACTACAATGAAGAAAGACACAACTGTTACACTTTTGTGTTAACTTTTTTAAGGACATTAAACTACGGAAATTTGAGCAAGGCTGCTTCCAGCAGAACGGTTTTTTGTGAAAAGTTTATTGTACCAAGAACAACTTCTGCAGGAAAATATATATCTCTGTATAGAAAATTGAAGGATACTGGTTTTTGTGTTCACAAATCAGGCTGTAAATAATTTATTTTGTTCTAAAAAATAGTGCTAGGTAAACCAAATTTTTGTACTACTTTATACCTATTTCTAAATAGAAAGAGAAGATATATCAAACCATGTTTTTTATTTTTTTGTACTTTCAGTGAAAAACAACAAATATTTTAGCCCTTAAATGTTTACTCCGACAGCTTTGAAGTCAATCTCACACTTTCAAGGACATAAATTAGAAAGTACGACTTACAACAAAAATTAACTAAATTTACTAGACTTAGTTCGTTATTAAGCTAAATGAACATTAAAATTTTGATTACACAATCAGTTCAAGCTGGGGCGGAATCTTTAACCTTGCTGCGTCGTTCGTTTTGTCTACACACATAAGGTGTTCGGGTCCAAAACGACCCATTACGTTAAAATGACTGGTTAATATCACCTAGCTTCTTTTTTGTATTAAAGTAATTATTCTATAGCGTAAAAGCAAACATTTATTTAATTTATTTAATAAAAGGAAATTGAACAATACATTTCAAAACAAAAGCAAGAACTAAGAATAAACGTTTACTTAAAATAAACGATGCGGAATGTAAAAATGAACATTTAGTAAAGAAAAGAACACTTCAAAATTAAATTTATAATTGACAAAAGAAAAAGTAAGTTTATGAAAGCAAAAAAGTCATTTTATCTATTTGTAACACTGTTTGCATATTTGCTCTAAATGTTTCTTACAACAATAGTTTCCACACTTGCAGCACAAACTAGAACACTTATTGTCTGTTTTTTAACCATATATTGAGTTGATATTGAAGCTGCTTCATCTTGAACAATTGCTGTAGCAGATTTTACTTTTTCAACAACGATTTGATGTTTATTATGTGCATGGGTCATGGTGGAATGCTACAGTTTATGTAGTTATAGAATGGAATGATTGTAAGGCATTGTAATTAAAAAAAGAAACACGAAAAAAATTAATAATTGACCCATATGAATCATACTTTATTGCTTACTCTACATATTTCCTTAAATACTATACAGTACTAATTTTTATTGCAATTATTTAGTGAAAGTAGGCAAAACAGTAGTAAAGTATAAAGATGTAATCGAATTAGAAGACAACGAAGTAACTGCGCAATTCTATCGTAGAATTAATACAGTGCTTTAATGTCGTTTCGGTTAACAGTTGCCTACGATGGTACCATATCTACCTGCACATATTATAATTGTGTAACATACAAACCGCATAAGCACAAAATGATAAACGTAATTTAAAACATTAAAATTAGAATAGAAACAAAAATCAGTACATAATAATACCACAGTATACTTATTTATACAGTAGCGAAAGCGCCCATATAACGCCTGGTAAGCTGTAACTAGTGGCGCTCCAAATGGTCGACAAGTTAAACTATCGTTTAAATTATGGCGGGTTTTAAATTCCAATCCAGTTCGTTGTTGTTACCATAAGCAAAACAGAAAAATTGCGAGCTACATTATCTAATGGTTTTTAAATAATACAAAGATAATGCCAGTAATATGATTTATTAACAAAATAAGTTTTGATTTATACATTAAACAGTAAATTATACCTATATTAACCAGGCTTTATTATTCGAAGCGCTGGTAGTTTTCTTTTACACAAAAGTGGTTTAGGAGAGTTTAATTTGAAATATTGTTGGTACTGCGTTGTGAACCAACTTCTTCTTCTCTACGTTTATAAACTGCGAATCTTCAAAATGCAGCGTGCACAAAGTGCAGTTTTTATTCAAATATCCCACCTCCATTTCACGTAAATCTTCACGTCTACAGTTTACAACCCACTGTTTTGATCTAGAACGACGAGAAAGTCAAACTTGAATGTATTCATATATCAGAATTTATTACCTTTTTGGATCTTTGGGAAATGTAAAAAAACTAAGGTTAGAATTCTTTCCTTTGTTGTCTTCGCAGTTCACGGCGGAACATGCGCTTCCTTTCGAGACTCTCATAATAGATTGGTATATCACTAATCAAATTTTTATAAAAACACTGGCAAACAACTTTAAAATTGTTCTTATAACGTTAAAAAAGCAGAGAAACACTACTACAATTAGCTGTCAGACTTTAGTGTAACTTGTTCGCCGCTTGGTGCTATAATTACCATAAATGACCTTTGCTTTCGCTACTGTATGAATAAGTATACTGTGATAATACATTAAAATTGTACTGTATTCAGTGTTGCCAATGTGCGGGTAATTACCCGAAATGTGGGTATTTTTGATGCATGTGGGGAATTTTGCGGGTAATCAACTTTTGCGGGTAAAATGCGGGGATTTTGACATTTTGGAATTCTTATTAGTTATTAATTAAAAATTAAAATCCTGTACTTAAAACACGTCAATCTTTTTTTTGTGACGCTTTGTGGTTTCGGCAATAGTCGTTTTACAGTAGCAGACACGACTACCGTCGAAAGTCGAAGGACAAAGTTGCTGTGTACGTGTAAAATTGCCTAACAGAGCAGACAGTCTAATAGTGTTCTGTATTATCGGTAACCCTTCACCCATTATTTCTGACGTTAGAGGTTAGAATTTTTGAAGCTGAACTGTTGCTTTATATTTATTATTATTATTGTACATACCTATTGCCCATAATGGATCGATTTTTATATACAATTTCATATTTTCTATTTTTATGTTTGTAGTTCCTTGCTCGGAAGAGAGCCTTATAAATTAATTTTGTTTTGTATTTTCATATTTATTTTGTGTTTCCTACTTTCTTTAAATTTAATTAAAAATAGTGTTATTTTTGAATTTGGCGCCCTAATATTTATTAGAACTAATCCCCCCTCCCGTTGTACCTTTTCTAGATCCGCCCCTGGTATTAGGAACATGCGGGTAAAAGCGGGTAATTTGTTTTCATACTGTGGGTAATTTAAGCTTATGCTGTTGGCAACACTGACTGTATTGACAAAATCTATGTGGACAGTCACTCTAGACATAGTGCATCTCTTTAACATTATAATTAGTAATGAAATCAAGTATTATAAGTACTTCAAAAGTTTATTATTTACTTGTGTGCGGATAGCGATTATCTTACAAAATTTCAGAAAGACTCCTGCCTATACAGATCACAATAAACATTGTATAATATTCATCTCTAACCTAAGATTTAAGTATCTAAGGGTAGCTTGTATAAACCAGGATTAAAACACATGAAATACGTAAAAAACAAGAAAACATTTAAATCTACGTTAACTAATTTAGTACTTTTTTAGCATGTTGACTTGAGCATTAGACAAGCATTCCAATAAAATATACTTGATATATAAACATAAATTCATTAAAAAAATCTTTTACATTTTAAAACAATTAATGCGTTTTGCAACTCTGCAAAAAATTATAATTAAACCATAAAGTCTCATTAAACAAAATTTTTACAAATTCCATATTCTCAAAAACTACATTACTGCATGTCTGTACGCTTTGAATAAATACAAATGCACAGCTTTTACTGAATAAGAATTCACTATTATATTTATTTATCAATTCCAGCTTTACTTCGTTAAAGTCCATATTTAATGAGTATCTGTATATAAAATACTTAATCACTTTAACAATTTCTATTTATTTAAACCTTATACGTATTTCAGCATGTTAACATGCCATTGTCAAAGGTTATATGAAGGTAAACAGTTAGCGTTGTTATAGCAATAGAACTTTTTTACATATCTTGGTAATCGTCTGCAGATGACTTGATTTCTTATTCCAAAATGTCCAGTAGAGGAGAATTTAACAGATCAATTTGCTCATTCATTAACGGTACAGTTTTTAAATGTTTGTGAATTTCAAAAGCTTCTAGTCGTTGTCCTACTACATGGCACGTCGACAAGGAAATCATAACACGGGGTCCTCAACCAGGTAATTCTGCCACTGGGATGGTGACATACAAGTTGCAGCTGAGGAATTACTGCATATTTTTGTGGTTATATATCGCGATGCACACAAGATGATTGATAACATGTTGGGATGCACTTTCAGAACAGATTAAGAATTTGAAAATAATAAAAAGTTCCTATAAATATTTGCCCAAAAACGCTTCGTTACCGGGCAAGTTGCAGTCTACAGAAGTGGGAACAGTATTACCTCTTCCATAGGTTTAATTTCGCATAAGCAGCTTTTATGGACGCATGTTTATAGAATTTACTCTCAAAGTTTTGTGGAAACTATTCTATTCTATCGTATTAAGAAAACACTTATTAGACCTTCATGGCAATTTAATTTTAGAAAAGCATGGTATTATCTCGAAAACTGTTAGATTTAGAAATTTTCAACAGGAGTACATTCTTTTGCGCAATATTGTATGGAGAATAAGATTTTATATCTAAAAGTTAAAAAAATGCTAAAATCTAAAATATGTAGAAGAAAATATTACGTCCCCCCCCCCCCCGTATGAGACACCTCTAGTCTTCTTATTCAAACCAAGATTATTACAAATACATGTATAAGTAATTACGTGAATAATGCTCACATATGAAATTTTAAAATTTGAGTGCAATTACTGCAAAAGTTATCTACAAAAAGCGATTAGCCTGGTTCATCTTCAAGAAGCTGTAACCCTATAATGAAGGGTTTTCAGGCCCATGTTTATGAGAATTTTTTTGATTATATTTAGATTCCGAATTTATCCTGCAAATTCGTTCCACATGTTATGAATCACGGTATTTTTGCACTAGCTGTTATTTTTTATTTTCGTTTTAATCTAACTTTTCTGTTCTGTGTTTGTATTTAGGATGGAACAGATAAGAGAATAAAATCGTAAGTATTTATTAAGCGATCAAAGTCACTATTTTCTTGTTAAAATCAGTTGTGAACTCTGGTTCAGTGTAGAAAGTTTTCCCCTTTTGTGTCAAATAAAAATGATGGCATCACGCATTTTCAGCAATTTATTTTAGTTAGTGTAAAAACAGATTTGTAGAACGTAGAACTCATCCTCAAAGTTTTTACCAAAAAAACATATTTTTTGAATTTCAAAACTTCACTTAAATGGCATAAATAGACTCAGAATTTTATCCTAATTCGAATATGCATGTTTTTGCATATTCGAATTAGGATCGAAACATTCAAATAAGTATAGCCATAAACATGGGTCCGGAACTGCTCCTTTACGGAGTTACAGCCTCCTGAAGAGGCTAGTTTAAATTGTTAAAAATTTCCATTTCCGAACCGATAACAGTACCTCTGTAAGGAAGCATTTCCGTACGAATTTTTATAGGAATTTTTGTATCGTTTTCATGTGTAGAACTTGCTCTCAAAGTTTGCATAAACTATTTTGAAACCTTGAGAAAACACTTAGACCCTCGCTTCATGGTAACTCGATTTTACAAAAACATTGAATTATCTTCATAACTGTTAGATGTAGCAACTTTCAACAAGAGCACCGTTTTTGTGTATTTTTGTATGGAGAATAAGATTTTTCAGACAAAACTTCAAAAATTGTCAAGATCTAAAATATTGGGAAGCAAATATTACGTGACACCCCATACGAGACGCCTCTGGTGCACTTATTCAAACAAAAATAAGTGAAAATAATAAACTAAATCAGTAGTGCTCACATATAAAATTTCAAAATTTTAGTGCAACTACCTATTGCGAAAGTTAGAAGGACAAAAAGTGATTAGACTGTTCTTTCTTCAGAAGCCTGTAACTCTCTTTAACGCATCAAAACAAATTTCAAAACATGTACATTAAAATCTTCAGAATTTAAGTTTAAACTTAAATGTTTGAGTTTTCTGTAGGACTCCTTTAGTGGTGTTTCAAATTGCAGTTCTGCTAAATGTCAGAATTCTTATAAAACCCTCGCTGGCAATTTCTTCTTAATTTAAATTAATTTCAATATTTGAATAACATTTATTCTAGTACCTAATAATAAACAACATGCCTCAAAACATCAATGCTATCTTTATCATTATCAGCTTATCAGTTTCGTGTATGTTTTTATGTAACATGTGGCATTAACAAGTTTTACCTTGCAAATAATTTTCGTTTGCAGGTGCGCAGTTACGGTTATAACAAAGCTCTGTGATTGGTTCATTTTCCCATTGCGCGGAGTGTCTGTACTCTGTAGAATGTTGGTTATGTTATGTTTCAATTCTTTTAATTAAATGCTAATTGTATTACTTTGTGAAAACTTCAAAATTGTACAGAAATTGTAGGCAGTATTAAACGTGTGTGGTGTATACGCGTAAGTAAACACCAATTTCTACACAATATAGGCACAGACATAGGTACTTACATAATTAAAATGTTTTGTAAATGCTCCAAAGTGAGTGGGTGTTTTGCTTTTAATTTGAAATGGTGAAAATTCATTAAAACAATAATAGAATTATGGACGAATTATATTATTTTTTGAAATGATGATACCATAAACTGATGAACATAAAAAACAGGTTGCCTGATTAATTTAAGAGTTAGTATCATTTTTGTATAATCACAAAGATGATATATTTGATTGGATTTTGCTAATTTGTATTTCTTTTACAGCTTGTGTTGGGGGGAGACAGAAAATTTTCCTTTTCCAATGCATCAGGAACTTATATATCTGCGATAAAAGTAGAAGTGGATGCTTTTTCCTGCAAACATGACTCCCTATAGGTAAGGTAAGATATTTAAATTACTTTAGAAGTTTTTATGTTACACTGGGTGGTGTTTACCCAGGAGGTAAGGGAGCTAGGTATATGTTGGGACACTATGTTTCATTTAGGTCTGCCCAGTTTTTTTTTTATTTTTAGGTTATGTAGAATTTTAATTTATTGATTAAATGAGCTTGCAATAAAAGTAATTAGCCAATTAAGTTTTAACAAGCATGAACATTTCATATGAGCAGCCTACAACTTCATGATCCTAGTCTACAGGGTGTCATTTAAGTGTCGCCGCACCATTATTTCCTAAACTATTGAGAATATCAATTTTTTTTATTAATAAATGTTGTTTACCATTAACTGCTGCATAACGTGAAATTATTACAAATTATACTGGGTGTTTAATTATGCGTGTACAGTACATTACGTTGTAATGTATGGTATGTGGATGGATGTGTGACACCTCTAAAGGCGGCGAAAGTACTGGAACGATTTTGATGAAATTTTAAGTGAAGAGGTATGTCGAAAATTGTAGTTCTAGTTGAGCTTTTCAAAAAAAACCTAAACCGGAAGCGTAAGTTAGACTTGTTTTTCACAACTCTATACTATGAGAAAACAGTTTTTTACTTACAACTCCGTTATTTGTAGAAATAAACTCATCAAACTTTATATCAGAGAAAAGAGGAAAAAGGGCTCTATCCAATGATGACATTGTTGCATTTGACGTATATTTAATAAAGCGAAGTTAATGTCAATATCTTGAAAATTTAACGACCTATAAAAATTTTAATTTAGAGTCGAAATCTGTGTAAAAAAGTGTCTTAATGATATCAAAACTGCATTGCGATATTGTTGATAATAACCAAATTACACACAAAAAGCAAAAATTGAACATTTTAGTTTTTTTAATTTGTACTGAAAATTAAGCAAAAATTGTAGAATTTTAATGTGGATCAAAGTAGTACTTGAGATGCTGAATAATACTTTTCATTTAATCGAATCTCTATCACTTACCGTTTAGGAATCCACATACATGGGGCGCTTATCTTAAACACCCTGTGTAACACCCAATAGAAATATTAAACATTTTGCGATTGTATAACCCAAAAACCAAAGATTTTATAATTTTGTTTCTACGATTCAATTTGTCTTAAACAATTGGCCCAGTAAGATGTAAATGGTGGTAGGAAACTTTAAGATTAACTGTAGAACACTAAACATACTTGGGAGTTGCATAAATACTAAACACTCGTAAATTTTACAACTTTTTTTTTAATTAGAAACATTTTGAAAAAATAAACTATTATCACATGCTAAGTGCACAATTGGTTTTTGTGTATATTAATGAATAAAAATTCTCAAAAAATAATTGAAAATCAAAAATTACTGTTCGCAGTTTTGGCAGCAACTGGCTTGGTGTGCTCCACAAATACAGCAGTTAGAGCGTCCACAATGATTTGTTGTCATTCTTTGAAGACAAAATGGGCACAAATTGTAGATAGTACGCTTCTTTGCACCCTGGGTCTTTTATCTGGTATATTAATTTTCAAAATATTGCATATATCTTGGCATATATGGCCACCATTGCAAAATGTGTTAACTCGCATCTCTAACCACGGTTTCATCCATTCTTCACTTAGATTCAGTATAAATGTTAATCTAGGCTCCCATTTTACATTATTTCTGTTTCTATTGGAATTATAGATCACAAAGGAATTTCTTGTGGCTATATTTATAATGTCATCAAAAACACACATGGGACATCAAGACTACGAAAAAATATTAAGGGAGTCGCAACAGTTCTGCCATTTTTTCAAGATGGCTAATTTAGCACCACTAGGATCACTGTGGACTTTTGATATGTTATAAAGCGTATAAAGATGCATCTATTCTGAAAAAATCAAAGTTCTCCTAATTTATTCGTCAGTTTACCACTGATGATGACAGCTTTCTGTCGAAATACGTATCTGGTATTTAGTTACTTGGGTGGAAGGGTGCTGTAATTTTAAAGTGTTGTTATTCCACAGTTCAAGTATTTTTAGTTTAAATTAAATGTTTGAGATTTCTGCAGGATTCTTTCATTGGGGCCATAAATAGTGTTACAAGCTGATATGAATCTTCAAACTGTAAAAGATTGAGAAACATTTTTTTTTGATTTTATGGGTTGGAAGGAGCCGTGCCGTACATTATGCTAATAGTGAGTTTTGAAAAGCTGCCCGGTTTTAATGAATGGGGGTAACTTGAATGTTTTAAATGGGATGATATATAATTTTCAATATTTTTTAATATCTATATCAAAATATTATTTCTTCAGATTTTTTTCAAAACATTTACTGCCCCAAATAAATATTTGTATGAAATTCTGTAAATATTAAAAACCATTACGAGATTGTTTTTATTTAAATGTACCTACTAAAAATAAACAACCAAAATTAAATCAAGTAAAATTTAATGAGTGAAAAATGTACAAAATATTTCATCCCTCCCATTTATTAGGAGTTGTAAACGTAAAAAAATAATCTCGTAGGGGTAGTCAACGTTTTTATAAAAATCTGAAAAATAGAGGCCCCACCTATTTTGATGCGGATATTAAAAATTATGCAGCAATTTATTTAAAAATTTTCAGCTACCCTCCAATTTTTAAAATAGGGTGGGTTTGCAAAACTGAATATTAGCCCAATACACGACCCCTTCAGTCCCATTTTATCAAGCAAAATTGTTGCTCAATCTTTTATATTTTTGCAGATATCAGATTGTAACTATTTAGTTGCCGCACTTTGTATATATGAAATCCGAATCCCTTCGACCAATCTCAACTTGCGTGAAATATGGCTGCAGTTGAGATTATGCGACGCAAACAGCGCGCAGTGGCGGGTATTATTTTTGAAAAGAAGTTACCAAAAAAAGCGTAGTTTGTAGCCCACTGGTTCAACTAGTTTAAATTAAATTCATTATTTCAATAAAATTAATTCTAAACAACATGTCTGAAAACTTGGATGTTATCAGTTCTTATCAGTTTCTTCCTTTGTTTAAATATGCTTACATGTAACAGGTGCATAACAAACCAATTTATCATTCGACCTTGCCGTTAATTTTCGTTCGCAAATGCCAGATGTCTTTTCTAAACAAGCTTTATGATTGGTACATTTTTCCCCTCTCCCTGATAACATTATTAGTTCATCTTAGTAAAGCTGTAGAGATAGCTTGTTCTATAAATTATTTGTTAATTCATAATTGCGTAAAATGTATTACTTTCTGAATCTTGAAATTGTACAAGAATTATGGGCAGTGCTAAACGTGTATGGGGTATAGATGTAGAGTGGATACCCATTTTAATTTAAAATAACCAGGAAGATTCATAAAAAGGTACAAATACTACCTATAATTTTACTTCTTAAATGCTTTAAAAGGGGCGTTTTGCTATTAATTTGAAATGCGGAATAATGGAATTATATTATATTTCGAAAAATCCCGTGGTAGCATAAATTACGGTAGGTAATTAAAAAAAATACGTCATTTGATTGATGTACAAGTTATGACTGTATTTCTTCAATTGTATGATCGTGAAAGCACATAATTTATATTATGGCTTTTGGTAATGTTTATTTCATTTGCAGCTTTCATCCCGATAGACAGAATTCCTTCTTTTTCCAACGCATTACCAACCCTTTTCATTAAACGTCTGTGATAAAGGAAGAAGTGGTTGATCTTTCTGCAAATGTGACTTTTTATAAGGTAGGTAAGATTTTTAATATTACTTTTGAGGTTTTAATGTTAAATGCGGAAGTGTTTATCCAGTACGTTTTAAAGATTTTTTTTTAATTTCTACTTGTCCCCGTCCGACTAGAAACACAACCTGAAATCCACCAGTCCATAACCTACTCTCTCATAGAAAAGTAAAATAGATTTTCCGTTTAGCTTTTATTTTAAGCAAAAATATTAAATTGAAGACAACAATATCTGGATATTTCTTTTTATTCTAAAATTTCAAAACCCATCAAGTTTTCCACCTCAAATATAAAATTAGGTTAGTGATACTTTTTGTCAAAAGCTCATTAGAACTTTTGCGTGTCTAATTCTAACTCGGGAGCGGAGAAATTAACAGAAATTAGCCTATTCGATTTATTTCATATTATATTTTAGACGTACAGATAACATAAGGCGTTGCCAGCACACTTTATTGAAACAAAAATAACAATTTCTATTTGGCGAGTGCAAATCGAGAGCAAATTCACGCTGCTGTAATAATTTATACAAAAATTATGAATAATTCTTGCGTTTATGATAATAAAATGAAAATATTTCTATTTATGTTATACAGTGTGTAACAGAACACCTACACACTACTTTTATCTTGAATCTACATGGATGGGATAAAAATTTGTTATATAAATCGTAGGTACACGAGGTATTCAGTAAAAATATTTATAAATTTTTTGTGGCTCTGGAAAGGGTAGTTTTTTTTTGGGGGGGGGGGGGGGGGTTCTCGAGATTTTCAAATAGGAAGGTGGTTTAAGTTGTTTAAGAGGTATTTTTAAAACCAACAACTTTAAAAAAAGAAAACATCGATACCTCAAAACCGTTGCAAAATGGCGGCCAATTATATTCATAAAGCAGTCATTATACATAAACCTTTTCCCAACCGCACATGAAGTATTATACCAAGAAAATTGGTACTGATCATTAAAGTCCATTAAATTAGTTTTCCAATGATGTATCTCATGAGGACAAAAAATAAATGTTAGTACCTCCTCTCCTTCTCAAGTGAGCGGGAACATTCAAAAGATATTGTCTCAAAAATCTTAAATAGGACGGGGGGTCAAGTGATACCTCATTTTAAAGGTCTTTGGTTTTTCAATATTTCTCACCGTTATAAAATGGCGGCTCAATTTATAAAAAATTACTTCTTATTATCGGATGAATCACTCCCTCTACCGCATCTAAGGCAGTGAAACAGAATTTTTTTTGCTGATTTATAAAGTCTGTTCACATAACATTTAAATTTAAATCCACGTGCGAGTTGGAGTATGAAGGAAGGTCTCACAGCGGTTGCTTGACAATTATTTTTATATGATTTAGTGTTGAGATTTAAAACTCTAATTTAACATTAAAATTTGCAGACATTCATAATGTGAACAAACATTGAGGAAGTTTCAAAGTTATAACTACAGTGTGCTTCTTTATTTGTTGAGCAATTGGATTAATACAAAAATGTTGGGCCAGAAAAGGAACTGGATTCCCAGACAGGATCACTACAGGACTGCAGTTCGAATTTATGGAGAAATGTGTTATGGAGACTAATAATAAGCAGTCACAGTCCGAAGGAGAACAACCAAAATCAGAACCAATGTTACAACCCCACTTGCAATTCGCTCGTACTCGGACAGCTTGAATTCTGCATTCGCAATCATTTTGTATGGGGATTATTATTGTTAATCAAAAATTTTGGTAGTTATATGTAATTCAAAGCTCTAGTTTATTTAATTTTTGGTGTTTTGAACTTGAAATTTGACCAATTTTTTGGACAATGTACATTTTATTCAATTTATTACAGTTTAGCATTTTCTAAAGTGTATCTTCAATATTAGGATTTTTTCGCAAACATTTTTTCAAACAATTTAGTGCATTGTAATTTCAATCTTTAATTTTACATTTGAATTTCCAGATGTTCATAATGAGAGCAACATGAGGGAGTTTCTACATTTCAACTACACAGTGCTTCTCAGAATGCAGTCAGAATGAAAATCGGAACAATAATTGCTAAAACAGAAGGTGAATTTTTGCAATTTTTACTTCAAAGCTATTTTACTTTGACTTTTGCTTATTTTTTCATTTATCAATTTTTGGATAATTTTATTCTGGCATCTGTGCTTTATTTCGAATATTTAATTAATCATAAATTTGAAAATGATATTTAAGTAAATATTCTGTTTCTTTATTACTCATTTCTTTTTTATTGTAGATCGCTGATGGAAGTCTTCTTCTTCATTGTGGATTATCATTGGAAGCAGCAGGGTTGAGGGTGAAATCTCAAAATCAAAATATTTAAATTTTAATTTTAATCCGTTAGAGATGCATCTTTTTTCTAACAGTAAAATTTCCTTTATCTTATTTAAAGTTTTGTGTTCTTTGAGTTGTTTCTTGTAATGATGAGAGTTTCAAGAAACGTGGTATGCATGTATGTAAGATAATGAGTAACTTGAACAAATGCGTACGTTACATCTCTACCACATCACTGTTAATTTACTTAATTTACAAATCTTAACAGGGGAATATTTATATAATTATTTATAACAAAAAACGCGTTATGGGTTGGGTAGCATTTCCCTGTAGCTTGGTGTATTAGGCAGCCATTACCTTTCCTTAACTCTTACCGTTATAATTACTTGTCCATTTATTCTAATCGGGTTATAATTGTAACTATTTCTTTTTGTATTTGTGACTCTTTTAATTCAAAATGGCTGATTCTTAATAAGGGTTCATCTTTATTTCTAGTACCATATTACGTGCTTGTCCTTTCTGTTCAAGGGTGCACCCATGCACTGCATCTTATTAATTTTCTTATGAGATGATGCCATAGTCGGCATGAGCCACCAATTTCCCCAATTTTTTTATCGAGTGTTTTGAATAGCATCACTTGGAAGTGGTTGTTGTCGCTGATCAGGTTTGCGACTCCTGCAGGCGGTAGTTGGCTATACACAAAGTGACTTCGAAGAGCCTAACATACTTGGTATGGAGCCCGAAAGGGGTGGCCAGCGGCGACCCGGCATGTTGGGGAAGCTTACTTGTTCACCGACCTCGATATCTCTAAGTTTTGCTATTGCACTCGTTTTTTCTTTCTACGATTTGGTATAGTGGGTGGGACAGAATCGAATTAGGTCTTCTTTATGTGCCTACTTCTTGTAATCATTATTACAAAGCACAGAACTTACAAGTTTGCTTAGGAGAATATGCCATTGTCGGCATGATCCACCATTTTCCCCAATTTTTTTTTCGAGAGTTTTGAATAGTGTCACTTGAAAGTGGTTGTTGTCGCTGATCAAGTTTGCGACTCCTGCAGGCGGTAGTTGGTTATACACGTAGTGACTTCGAAGAGCCTAACATACTTGGTATGGAGCCCGAAAGGGGTGGCCATCGGCGACCCGGCATGTTGGGGAAGCTTACTTGTTCACCGACCTTGATACTTCTAAGTTTTGCTATTGCACTCGTTTTTTCTCTCCCTACATCCTTTTCTTTGGTCATAATTTCAAACTGCAAAGTTTCCAGCTTTTTTTTTATGACCAAATGCCGTCACTGGCACCATTTCTTTGAACCCAAGTTTTATTCATAGCACTGCTATTTGTTTCTTCTTTATTTATAGATAGCACACATTAGTTGTATTTGTCCTCTCAAGTTCAAAGAGTACACGCACAGCATCTCGTTATTTTCTAATGAGATTATGCCATGGTTTGCATGAGCCCCACCAATTTCCCCATTTATTTTTTCGAGAGTTTTGAATAGTATCACTTGAAAGTGGTTGTTGTCGTTGATCAAGTTTGCGACTCCTGCAGGCGGTAGTTGGCTATACACTAAGTGACTTCGAAGAGCCTAACATACTTGGTATGGAGCCCGAAAGGGGTGGCCATCGGCGACCCGGCATGTTGGGGAAGCTTACTTGTTCACCGACCTTGATACTTCTAAGTTTTGCTATTGCACTCGTTTTTTCTCTCTACGATTTGGTATAGTGGGTGGGACAGTATCGAATTAGGTCTTCTTTATGTGCCTACTTCCTGTAATCATTATTACAAGGCACAAAGCTTATAAGTTTGCTTATGAGATTATGCCACGACCGGCATAAGCTCTCCCATTTCAATTTTCGCCCTGAGTTTGAACGGCATCATTTGTTGGTGGTCGTTGTCGCTGGTCGACAAGCGAGGGACTCCAGCTGACAGCAGTGAGCCATCACATTTTGCAATCCTTGTGAGCGCAGTGACCCCGGAGAGCCCAATACGTGGTATGGGGCCCATTACGACCACTGCCTATTCATTATCGACGTCAGAGACACCTTCTCTGTTCTCTGATGGGGCATGTCGACTAGTTGGGCGGCGGACGGCAACTGGCGTGTTGGGAAACTTTCTTGGTCCATCGACCTCGATACCAATAAGTTTTGCCGTTGCACTTGTTTTTTCTCTCCCTACATTATTTTCTGTGTTTATAATCTCAAACATCGCAAGGTTAAAACTCCTTTTTTTGAACCAAGCGCCCATTACCGGCACAACCCTTCTCCGAACCCAAATTTTGCTGATAGGATTGCTACTAGCTATTTCGTCTCTTTATATTTTCTATATTATATTATATATATAGATATATATGTTATAAAAGGGCCCCGCCTAAAGTTTCAAGTTGTGACTCTATGTTCTTCCAACAGAGTTGCCAACAATTTCATTTCTTATACTTAAGGTAAAACTAACACCTTGATATAAAAGTTAACTGTTATGCTAGTAGCATTGCCCCTAACTTAACTTTGGCGGGGAGGATTTGCCAACAATAATTGGGAAACTAATGAAAATCAACATGTTGTAGAGAGTAACTTATGTTTTTTTCTTTTTGGGCGCCCAAATATATGTGTACTTTTCTTTCTCTCTTCTTGGGAGTCTTTACATGGAATCGAATGAATGGGACGCATATAATATGTAGCAATGTAAAAGGTATAAGGAAATTCAGAGTAAACTAAATTGTACAAATTTTTTAAAGCAATTACAAAGTTTCTAGTGGGAAATATATTTAGGTAAAGGGTAGGAAGAAAAATACGTTCTCAGACTACCACTGGAGGAGCCAAAAAAATCACCATCTCCATACAGAAGAACATGCAGCTGCTTTTTAAGATTACGAATAGAAAAAATATTGTATACTCATTTTTGTATTGTAAAGGTAAATAAAGAAAATTCAAAACCCTTTAGTTCTCACAAGAACTTTTGTACTCTAAATGTACATTTCGACTGCTAAGCAGTCATCATCAGTAGTAAAAACACAAAAAGGAGAACTACAGCGAAAACTGAAATCACAGTTCTGACTTGCCAAGCACAAGGGACGTTTCTGCACCGTAACTGTGATTTCAGTTTTCGCTGTAGTTCTCCTTTTTGTGTTTTTTCTACTGATGATGACTGCTTAGCAGTCGAAATGTACATTTAGAGTACAAAAGTTCTTGTGAGAACTAAGGGGTTTTGAATTTTCTTTATTTGAATTTTCTCACAGTTGCTCATTTATATTTATTTGTGTAAAGGGTCAAGTTCCTTGATTTTCTTGTTTTAACTTTATTTAATCAATCAATAATATGTAGTTTCAAAATGACATGAATTATATTAACAACTGCATCGGCCGTAGTATGAACAGCTGCATATTACGAATCCGGATTTATTGCTGTAAATACAATCCACGCCCTTTTGAATCTCGTTGCTCATCTCGAAATTAGCTCATCTTAAGGGACTTATCTATGACCTATTTTTTTAACATGTCTTATGCATATCATCCTGTCGTAATTGTATTAAAAAATAAAGAATTGTCAATTTATTTTTATATTAGAACTTTAGTAAGATTAGGTTAAATTGCTGAAAAGTTAGGTTAGAGTTGCGTTCAGATAGGTTATGTTACTGCCAAGAGTCTATTAATGCAACGGCTCCCTTGCTTCGTTTGTGAAGCACGTCCGCGAGAGGGCAGCAGTGAAGATTTATCTCTGACAGTGTCCGTGAATTTTAACCTAATCCTGAAATGTTCTGACGGTTGGATTCGTTCATAAAGTAAAATAATAACGAATAAAAGCATACTTCGGTTATTTATTAATTAATACACCAATGTAATTTACAAAACTGAATTTATTAGAAACTTCAGCTTAGAAAAAGACAGACTACCAGCAGAAAATTAAAGATGAGTAAGTAACCTAACCTTTAAAAATGGGCGAAGCTTTAACCTAAAAGTTTTATATTTAATTTTTAATCAGTTTTTAACTTATTTTGTGTTTACATTTTTGGTGTAATTAAAAATTAGTGATTAAATTAAGGTGTGACAATTTACTCGAGGGTGTGCCAAGAAAGCATTTAGAAAAAGTGAAACGTAATTAGAAAATTGTTCTGCACTTCTTTTTTTGAGCATATTGAATGATGAAGAAGCAGAATAAGGCAGAAACGAAAAATTGCAAAAATAACCAAGAAAAAGTGGATTCTATGGTTTACGTCGTTTTCATATCGCTTCTTTTGGATCTGCTGGCTTTTACGATGATTCTGCCCCTATTGACATCATTATTAGAACACCGACAGCAGGACTAGACGCGTGACTGTCACATAAAATATACTACTTTCAAGAACTTGTCGGTGTACCTGAGTACTAATACAGTTCAATCCTTTTTGGTGGTTGTATGAGTTTGATGTTTAGTTTACTTCATTGCCAGTTGTTGGAGGTATATACGATGTCTTGGGTAGGAAAGCAGTTATGATAACTTGTCTTGTAAGTTTTAACGGTCAAAAGAATGTAGAATGAAGTTTGTAAATTTACCTTTTCATAGATAATTACTTAATTGATTGTATATTAAATATTTACGTCATTAAAGCACGAAATCGAAAAGGCACTTCAACTGTGAAGATCGTAATCATCAACTTTAGTCGATTTTGAAAAAGCAAAAAAGGAGCTACATAACTGATGGTAGGATTTTCCAGCTTTCATTTATATTTTATGTTCATCAAATTTCCTTTTGTTAGTATTTAATTCTAAAAGCTTACTTATAGATAATTACTTTATTGATTGTAAATTTGTTTATTTTAAGTGACCATTAGAGCACAAAATGTAAAAAGCACCTCAATTATGAAGATCCCGAATCATCAACTATTGAAGAGCTTGTGTCCTTGAAGATGTGAAAAAGAGCGACTTAAATCAACATTCCTTATGGGTATGTAGCTCTATCTTTCTTGCCCGATTAACTTTTGATTAATAATTCACCGTTACACTTTTTAAATTACTTTTGTTTTTCCATAATTTTGAGTTTACATAGCTTTTTATATGTGCGAGACACTTTCCACCTGCTTTCATTTATACTTACCTGATTTCCTTTTGTTAGTATAATTCCAATAGCTTATTCACTGATTGTTTTTTTTTGTTAATTTCAGGTTGTTATTGGAGCAAGAACTGGCAAGGCACCTCAATTGTGAAGACGCGGAATCATCAATCAGCCTTGTAGCGGGGAACTTCCCATCCTTTCAAGATGTGAAAAAGAGCGACTTAAAACAACATTCCTTATGGTAGGTAGCTCTATCTTTCTTGCCCGATTAACTTTTGATTAATAATTCACCGTTACACTTTTTAAATTACTTTTGTTTTTCCATAATTTTGAGTTTACATAGCTTTTAACAAGTGCGAGAGACTTTCCAGTTTCCACCTTCTTTCATTTATACTTACCTGATTCACTGATTGTATTTTTTAAATTTCAGGTTGTTATTGGAGCAAGAAATGGCAAGGCACCTCAATTGTGAAGACGCAGAATCATCAATCAGCCTTGTAGCGGAGAAGTTCCCATCTTTTGAAGATGTGAAAAAGTGAAACTTTTCGTATTAATTTTGATTATTGTATTTACGTACGTATTATGAAAATGTTAATTACATATTGTAATAAAAATATAACAAATAAAATAATATTTGCAACAATCAGCTTGTTTTAATTAACAACTTTGTCATTTATCAGAAAATTACTAAAATACATCTGATGGCAAGTGGTCAAAAATTTATTTTAAAGTTACTAATCTATACAGTCAAAATTAATATCCCTGTATTGCTGTTATCCTGTTACCAAATAGTCTAAATTTGAAAATCTATACTTCAAAATATTTTTGGCAACCTCTACATGTTTTCTGTGCCCCTGATAACAAGTAGTTAGAATTTGATTTTAAAATTATAATTTTTGCTTTTTGATGATCTCTTTACACTTATGTGATCCTAATAGCAAATGGTCAGAATTTAAGTTAGAATTTGACATCAAAATTAAAATTTTTGCTTGTTGATGATCTCTTTACACTTCTGTGATCCTAATAGCAAATGGTCAGAATTTAGGTTAGAATTTGATTTCAAAATTAAAATTTTTGCTTTTTGATGATCTCTTTACACTTATGTGATCCTAATAGCAAATGGCCAGAATTTAAGTTAGAATTTGACATCAAAATTAAAATTTTTGCTTGTTGATGATCTCTTTACACTTCTGTGATCCTAATTAGCAAATGGTCAGAATTTAGGTTAGAATTTGATTTCAAAATTAAAATTTTTGCTTTTTGATGATCTCTTTACACTTATGTGATCCTAACAGCAAATGGTCAGAATTCAAGTTAGAATTTGGCATCAAAATTAATATTTTTGCTTGTTGATGATCTTTTTACACTTCTGTGATCCTAATAGCAAATGGTAAGAATTTAGGTTAGAATTTGTTTTTAAATTAAAATTTTTGCTAATTGATGATCTCTTTGCACTTCTGTGATCCTAATAGCAAATGGTCATAATTTCAAATATTCAGGTCTAATAAATACATACTTTACACCTTTTACCATTTCTGTGATCCTGATAGTAAACGGAAAAACTTCAAGAACCAATTTTTAATCAAATCTATACAGTCAAAATTAACATCTCTGAATTGCTGTAATCCTGTTACCAAATAGTCAAAATTTGAAACTCTATACTTCAAAATATTTTTGACCAACCTCTACATCGTTTCTGGACTCCTGGTAGCAAGTAGTTACGATTTGACTTCAAAATTAAAAGTTTTCCTTATTGATGATCTCTTCGCACTTATGTGACCCTAATAGCGAATGGTCAGAATTTCAAATTTTCAGATTCAATAAATACTCGTGACATTATACCTTTTCCCATTTCTGTGATCCTGATAGTAAAGGGAAAAACTTCAAGCTTGAGAACCTCAATTTTAAAATCAATTCAGACAATATTGGTATCAGGGTCACAGAAGTGCAAAGAGGTAGTAACTAGTAAAAATTTCAAGCTCGAAAACCCCAATTTTATAATCAAATTCCAGACAATTGCTATCAGGATTACAGAAGGACAATAAGGTGTTGCAATAATTAATTTTTGGAATAATTATCTCAACTTTTGGGATCAAAATTTACCCAGTTGGTATCAGGATTCCATACGAGGAAAAAGGTGTTGCATCAAAATTATTTAAGGAAAAATGTAAGTTTCCTGAAACAATCTGCTAACCAAGTACTACCAGGAGCACAGAATAAATAAGGTGCTGTTAGGTATTCGTGGAGTTGAAAATTTCAAATTTTTGAGCAATACCTACCAGGATCGCAGCAGAAAAAGGAGATTGTTGCCAATATTTTTGAATCTGTATCATTTAAATTTTCAATTAAAATTTTAAGTTGTTAACGACTTCTTTAATGTACAATGATACAGAATAAAGACACTACAGTTAAATTCACATTTATTGTATATTTCTGTGTAATGCAACATACAAGCATATTAACAAGGGCACATTTAAATACACAGGGTGTCATTTAAGTTTCGCCCCACTTTTATTTCCTAAACCATTGGAAAAATTTTTGAAGCTAACATATGTACAAAGCTTATTACTAAAAACACACTCTTGTACTCTGTTAATTTCCTTATTGTTTTAAATTAGTGATTACAGACTGTACTTTTAGAAATTCTTTTTTGGACGAGTTTTGGGCCCTAAAAAGAGCCATTTGTATGTTGTAGTTGCACCTTTGCAAACTTGTAGGCACATCCTTGTCTGTTAGCAGGCGCTCCCGTTTAGCTGTGTGCTGTTGGAGTTCCACTAATACTCTACTCAAGCCTTTATTGTGCTCTTTCTGCCTTTTCAACAACTTTCCATTATCCCTATAAATAACAATATATAATTATTTAAAATATTGATTATTTACAAAATACGAATTAAAGACCAGACAGTAACACGGCAAGTATAAAACATTGCATTAAAATTTATGATATACCTATAATACCTACTTGTATAGTGTCATTAACCATGTTTGGCAGGGGTATGCGGAGTCCCCAACCAAATGGTATTTTCCATAGAAATATTTCTGTGCCCCAAATTGTTCCACACTTTTACGCAAGAAGGAGTATCTCAGCACCTAAAATGAAGTATTGATATTATCCTTCGTGTAATTTAGTAATTTATTGCTCTTACCCTTGCATTATGAGCAGACTCAGAAAATCCTACAAATGTTTTTGAATATTCGTTTTGCAGTACATATTCCTTGCAGAATAATCGAGTGAAAAAATTTACGGTTTAGATAGCTGTCGTGTTGATCTGCAGGCACTTTCACTGGTATGTGACAACTATCAATGGCACCAGTCACGTCTAAGAAAAAACAAAAAATCCAAAGCAACCAAAATATATTGTATAATAAGCTATACTTTACCTGGATATTCACTTATTTTAAATTTTTGTGCTATATCGGAGCATTCTTCTTTGT
Organism: Ctenicera cuprea; assembly: GCA_958336395.1. Lineage (NCBI taxonomy): Eukaryota > Metazoa > Arthropoda > Insecta > Coleoptera > Elateridae > Ctenicera > Ctenicera cuprea. The sequence continues at coordinate 3,613,877 of OY284487.1, read as the reverse complement.
TCAGCCAACATTTATATTTTGGAAACACGTGCAGTGGTGCTACCATTCTAAATTTTTCTTGAATGTATGGTGATAGTTATACGTTTTTTAAATTTTCCCTTTTAACCTTATCAAATGGCATAATCAATAAAGAATAAACAATTTTTTCTTAAAGTTCAAATATTACATTATTCAAGTTAATATTTTCCCCCATTTTCTTTATTGCCTGCTCGTTTCTTCTACAATTTACAATTCAAATTATAAATAAGACTTTGCAAGTAATAAGTACATAAAAACAAGTTTTATAAAGTGATTGTAATTACACAACATATGCGCGAGAAATCATTTTATTCATCCACACAAGTCTATTATTAAAAACAAAGTTTTAAATCAGTATGAATCGGTATTCTAGTAGTACTATACAGGTTTCTAATAAGTGCAAATTTGAAGCTTTACATTGGCTTTTGTCGTAACCAAAACGATACGTATTCCTCTAGATACTTGACTATAACTACCAAATCGCTTCTATCACAGGCATTCATTCTACGCGCGTTGTCTTCTAATTCAATTACACCTTTAAAGGCACTTTACTACTGCTATTGCCTAGTTTCACTAAATTGCAATAAAAATTAGTACTGTATATACTATCTAAGGAAATATGTAGAGTAAGCAATAAAGTATGATCATATGGGTCAATTATTAATTTTTTTTCATGTTTTTTTTTTAATTACAATGCCCTACAGTAATTACATTCTATAACTACATAAACTGTAGCATTCCACCGTGACCCATGCACATAATAAACATCAAATTGGGCGCATCAAATTGCTTTCAGAACCAATTTTGTGTTTTCGTTTTTTCGAAATTTATTCATATTTTAGCAAATTGGGAATATTTTGAGATTTCAAAATTTTCTTACTTTTTAAAAATTTTCCAATTTTTAAAATATTTTCAAAAGCTTCTGAAAAGAGCTTCCACCGACGGACGGCTCAGCTCAGCCCTTTTTTAAATTACAACAAAATTCTGATGTGGTTGGAAAGATGTGTAAACACTAGCTATAGCGGCTCACTGTCACCTTCTCAAGTATGGGTAGCTTCTAGGGCTGGGCCAATGGCATAACGAGATTTCAGCTCAAATACTACGACTACTTCATCTGATATTTGTACCTACTCGTATATTATTCAAATATTTATTGTTGTAAGTCTTAGATACAACTTGTTTTATAACTGAACTATACACACTTACCTTGCTACCTACCTATATTAGCTTGCTTCTTCGTCAATGTATTTGCAAAAATCTTTTCGAGTTGTTAAAACTATGGGTTGTAGGAATTAATTAGTAAAGTTGGAAAAAAAAAACTTTTTACACATATTAAAGTGAGCAATATGGGAATGACCTGCAGAATAATTAGATAGACGATAACACACCATTAGGGTTCATCCACTCAATATTTATTTTTAAATAGTTAGAAAGTAACCAAAGTTGGACAACAAAATTACTAAAAAAGTTAAATATGATAACTGTATAGAAATGAGGACTTTTGGTACAAATCAATAGTATAGCAATATTCATTGTTATAATAAAAAAGTGAGAAAAGTTTGGTAATTTTCGTGCTGGAAATGTTCCTAAATTGAAAATTTTTCAGAACACTTTAAGAAATTTTTTAATATTTCAATTAGCCGTCGTTTTTGTAAAGGTGTCTCCGAAGTGTCAAGTAAGGTGTTATAAAATGCCTCCCCAAATATTTATTTCAATAATTTTAACTTTCAAACTAAAATACTTGGTGTTGTGAGTTGGTTATTTTTCAGGTAAATAACTGGATATTTAACCAGATAATTAACGGGTTAATTTACCCGGTTATTTTTACAGCACATAGCTGGAAACATCCCTATATCGCTATTTTGTGTTATGATGCAAGGAGGGTTGGCTCAGGGGTAATTCTTTGACTGGTCAATCACTGGCGGGGAAATTGACTCCAAAATTCTGTCTTGGAAAAGTTACGAGCTAAACGATAACTTTTTTATGTTTATATTTACATTTTCAATGTATATTTATTTCACACTCCGACGAACAGGTTATCCATTGTTGTTGCCATACAAAAAAGTTGCATTTTATACATAAAGCTCGTTAACTAACAAACGAACTACTTATTTCCGTACCACCCTGGAGGTAAAGTACGTGACACGTTTTTTTTAACGTGGTGTCTCCAGTAGGCATCATTTAGCTCGTTCTGGTACGATTCTTTTAGGCACTTTATAGCCATGCCACAATTGAATTTGATGGTAAACGCATTAACTCTGCAACTAACTAACTACTGCTGATTTTTTCTTGCTTTATATATATAGATATGGTGTTAAAAGAAATGAAAAATCTCGCAACAATCACCGTTTTGTCCGTTTTAAAAAGGTTTTCTCAAGTAAATAAGCACCTCACTAAGTGCTTTTTGCTTGCAGTTATCGTTTACCATAAAATTCACTTGTGGCGTGGAAATAAATTGCCTCCTGAAACTAGGGGCTGGCAAACCTAATTTCTCGCCCATACCATAAATTAAACCACCTGCCTCGGATAGCATTTTACAGATAATTTTTGCAGCTGTAACGAAGGATGTGGGCAGGCTATGCGAGTGCCGGAAAACTAGATTGAGACGACACCGATAATGCTTCGACAATTACTTAAATACTTTCTTTATCTGGATAAACTAACACCTACTACATCTTTTAAGACTAAAATTAGAATCAACTAAGTAATGTTCCGAGAAGAAGGCCTCCTGGGAATACCACGTTAAAAACCGCTCCATATACTTTACCTACACAGTGGTGTTGAAATAAGTAGTTAGTTAATGAACTTTATTTATAAAATGTAACCTTTTGTAAACATAAAAAACATCATTTTGCTACAACTATTACAAGACTGAGAATTTTGGACAGCCCCCTTCCGCAATTACCCTGTGACCCACCCTCCATGCATCACAAATCATAAAACAAAGTAGCGGTACGGAAACACTGCCAGTATATTCACAGCTTTTCACAATAGTTTTCTTTTTATTCTTTTTGACGGCAAAGGGTTGCTCCGACGAGAAAATGTTACTGAATATTTCTTGCAGTGCCACCATTCACGAGATATTCGCGAAAAACCTATTTTTGGCGCGTATTTAAAAATTATGAAATGTTTACGACTTTAGTTTGTGAGAAAAAAATTAAATTCAAGTTCTTCTAACTAGCGATTATTTGCATAAAACCAAGAGGTGTGCAGGTCTTCAATGGTTCCTCTTAAATCCATATGAGAACTTTATTACTATTGAAAGAAACTACGAGTACATTTGATTTAAATTTCTGAAAACCGCCATGAAGACAAAATAAGTATAAAGGGCAAGTTAATCAATTGCTATTCTACAGTAGACGAGTTTAAACAATAGTAATTTCACATAATGGTTTATTAACTCTACTATATTCAGAAAATGGGGATTTTTAACCCCTTTTGTTTGATCAGATGATCATCATCACATCATTAGTTTATTCTTATACTTAATAATAATCAATAATATATCAATAATAAATCATCAATGTCTATAAGACATACGTGAACATGGAAACTTGACAAAATGTTTGACTACCTTACATTATTAGTTCAATATAATTAACATAATTTTGATTTAAAAAGAGAATTATACGTTAAGAATTAAGAATGAAATACAGTACCTAAAGAGCATAGTTTTATGGCACATTGTTTTTCTTAAAACAAACTTCGATGAAAAAGTAGGCAAGTACAGTCGGCAACTTTTTTTTCTTTTTTTTAAAAAACCAAATATAATCACACACTTTATCAAATTAGTTCACCAATTGCATGACAGGCGCGTAGGAACGACACAAGGCCGACTTAGCTCCTCACTTTAAACAATATAATTGTCTCAATTAAATGATATTTTATTTATAATTTTATTACAATACTTAAATATCAGTATTACATGAGAAAAGACTGTAATAATATGTAGTAATAATGAATCACAAGGCCCCAAAACAAAGAGGGTTCCTACACGCTTGACCATTATTCAAGAACAGGGAGAAAACACATATTATTATTATCATTATAATATATATATATATCGTGAATACGAATCATAATTACCATCATGCACACATTTGTATATTAATTTGATTTACATGCTTAATATTCAAAGATCAATAATTATATATTTTTCTGTATTATACAATTGTAATTTCATATCTTTACAAAAAATAGTTTCGTTATTAATTTGCTCGTTTTCTCCTCATTTTTGAATAATCTCTCCCTTAGTCACTGTATTACTATAAAAGTAGCTTAAAGGAAGTATTATCGTGATAAACACTGAGCAATTAAATTGCTGACTATTATAATGATCAGTTTTATTTTTAATACATTCAGTGTTTACGGACAACACTTTTCAACAGGACTGATGGAAAGCAAATTACAAGTTCTGCTTTCCATCAGATAGAGCAAACAGTTTGCTGCTTGCTGTGTGATGTGACTTAAATAACAATCATTACTAAAATATCACAAAATTGTTGTTGATAAAATGAAAAAATAATGAGCCACTATATACACACCATTTTTTATACTGTTTTTTTTCTTCGTTTTGTGATAGTTACAGAGTCCTTTCATTTATTTATTGTGGCTCAGTCAAAATATGATTTTTCTTTTTCACTCTCATTGATTTCAGATAATTTTACCAGATGTAAAAATATTTCAATAACAACAACTAGATTACGACGGGCAGCCTGTTGTGTAGACCTGTACACAGATCCTTATATGACTCAGAGTAAAACTCTTTCACAACATAACTGGGGATGTCAGTTAGAACAACAGAAGTAACAAACATCCACAATACACAAAAATATAAAAATATATATCAATTTCAAATAAACTATACTAAAAAAATTTTGAACAACTGACGTTCCCTAAATAAATACATATAAAAAAACAGTAACGTACAACAATAATTAAATTAAAATTATAGAAACGAGTGTTAGTTTACGTTCTGTCAGCAAAGCTAGCGAGCACGATAGCAACAGCTGCACTAAGCAAGGCCAAATTCAAAATAAGGGGAACACTTGTTTTTAAAAAGCACAATAAAGCAAAGTAATACATTTTTAACTTTTGAACAGAAATACCGCTGTTGATCTTTATATAATTAAGTTAATAACAAAACTTAAATTTATCATACAATATTCAAAATCAATTTTTTTTGGTAGGCCAAGTGTCTCGTTGATTACCAAACCAAATATCTCATTCATTTTTGAAAATAACTGATTTTACTTTATGTATATATATTTTAAATAGGAGAAAATTGGCATAAAACTTTTATAATGGACAATCAAATGTCTGAAATTTGAAGCATCATATTGCAAACTGTCAGGGTATGAAAAAAACTGAGTTTTTGATTTTAATTGATTTTTTTTTAAATTTTGATCAATTTTCATGATTTTTTAATTAAAATTCATCAATTACAATTTACAAGATTTCTTTGTAATGCAGGAATAGGTGGTCATGATAAAAGCCAGACCTATATGCACTAAGAGCGTTGCCAAGTCTGCTATTCTTATTGTAACAGGGACGCATATCTGGCAACACTGTTAGTGCATATAAAACCAACCTTTATTAAAGGCACTAACAGTGTTGCCAGATATGTTTTTCCTATTGTAACAAGGAAAGCATATCTGGCAACACTTTTGGTACATATAAGCCAGTGCTGCATTGCAAACTATCAAGGAGGATTTTTACTAGCAGATTAAAAGTCCGAACTAATATTGCCGATTTTTTATAATCTAACCAGGGTCAGTTGCTTGTTTTAATCCACAATCCCTTCAGTCTTGGCGTCATGGAGTGTCTGTAGAATGTACATTACTGAATTTTGTACTTGGTTTGCTGGTTTTAAATTCGTTTAAAATCAGTATTCTTGAAAAAAAAATTGGTTTAAACCAAGCATACCCTACAAATTTTACGTGTTGGAATTCTCATTTAAATTTTATGTATGAAGTAGAATTGCAATATCTCATTTGAGAATGAAAAGTTGAACAAAAACAAAATTTTGAATTTACATAATACCAACTTTCTGCCTATTTTCCTCGGATTTAGAAATATACAGGGCGAGTATAAAACATGGAACATCGATGATACAGCCGTAACTATCAACTTGATGAAAAAAAGTTTAAAACAAAAGTTGTTCGCGAGATAGTTCCGCATCACTGTAAATAAATTTCACTTATACAGTTTACTTTTTAAGGGACAACAAAGCAACTTTATTTTAAATGGAACACCCTGTATATTATTACATTTCATAATGCATAATTTAGTTCTCTGTAAGATCATTGTATAGTATTCCTATACTTAAAATTTAAAGTTGTTGAGATATTCGCTGTTAAAAAAAGTTTAATTGCGTTATTTTCAAAAATACGAGTTTGTCGTGGTAATGATTTCATGGACACGCTGTATATGCATATCTATCAACAACAAAATGAATGAAGATAATTGAGGAAAATGTTTTCGTTTTTAATTTTTTTTTAAGTCGTTAAGAGTAATGTAACAAATGGAAGCCACAGTATATCAGAGACATTATTTTGTCACATCCCTCAATTATGTACTATGAACCATTTTTCTTTTGTTTTGATTAGGTGAACAAAAGGAAAAAAATTGTCATGATTCTGAATAGTTTATAGTGAACATCTCTTTAAAGCAGTGAAGGCAGTTAAAGCAATGTGTAAAGCTTAAAAAGTAATGAATTCTTTTACGTCATCGCATAACTCTGAAAGTAGCTACTATACGCTGCAAGAATTATCAAATATCTGCTAAGGAACAGCTAATCACTAACTATATTTAAGTATAGAATAAGAATAATCCAATTAGGGGCATGCATAACAATACGAAGTTATATGTTAGGGAAGTTATTCTAGGTTGGACTAACCTACACACTATAATAATTAATAGACTGGATGTACAGGTTGCAAGAGTTTTACTATTTCGACTCTTGTAACTTCCTAAAGCCTGTTACAACGTAACATATAAGGATGTTGATTATTTTACAACCAAAAGTTACAACTTTTCGTCTTGATTAAACAAATAGTGGCTGGATAATTACAGAACGGATTGTCTCAATTGTGTGCTAGTTTCACGAACATTAGTATTTGATTGTTTTGTATATTTTTGTATACATCCTCTCCTTATATGCGCAGTTGCAACAGAAAATAAACAGGTAGTTGCGAAAGGTTGGCAGGGGCACACAAATAGCGCAACCCAAGAAAGAGCTGACTTAGCAAACAATAGCGCAAGCAAAGCAGAGACCCGTGCTCTGACTCTGGAAGCTCTTAGGTTGGTATTAAAGGGAAGATTGATCTAACTTACACACTATTGTAACAAGTTGTTCATATTTAGTTTGTTAAAACTTACAAAAACTTTTTTTGTTAAGCGCTATCATATAGACGAATAATAAAGTAACTATTAACGAGAATACATTGAAACTTATAATCTATTTACATTATAACATGACGGACTCGACCATCTTATGAATACAATGCGCACGCATACACACTACTCACATATTCAGAATCGCATCTTACCCTTTAATACCACACACCATCAGACACTGTGGAACTTACTTAAATGCTTTTCAGGAACATTTTCGATTTAAAATACACTTGTTGTGGCACTTAAGTTGGGAGATATCGAGTTACTAAATTATTATTATTATAAAACCTACTCGATTTTGACTAGACCATTCGGTAGCCCAAGGTTTAGTTATAATTTTCTTCAATGAATAAAACCGTACAGGCACTAACAAGTAATTTTAATAAAATATTCACATAACTAGAAACTAAAGTAATAAAAAGTATTTTTTTTTGTTTAGAATAGGTACGTCTCATTTCTAACATTTAACATCATCGAAATCACAGCAAATATTATTAAAAAAAATAAACAATAAAAAAAGAGTAGAAACATCACAACAAAAAAACTCAAACAGATATCTCCCTCGTCGACTACTGTGACTCAATGGCCCACTGTCTGGGTTGTACCCCCGATACATTAGTTACTATTAAATGAATAATGGGGTGGCTCTGTACAAGCCCATAATATATAATAACGAGTTATCATCAACATTATATCAAACAAATTGGTACACAATACAAAAATTACTTTTTTGTTCCAACACAGAGCCTGGCTGATATTCTCACTCAATATCTTATTACTTAATGCTATATCAATGAAAAACTAACACATTTTTTTGTCATTAAATGACCATTACAATAATTATATTATAAAGTCCTATATAAACTGACATAAATCAACAGTTTGGTGAGTGTCGTTGTGACTGCTGTAGAGCTGAGGCCAGGGCAGCCATGACGGGAGCGGGTGGCAGTGCAATGGGGATGTGGTAGTATTTACAGACGGAGCGTGTACACTTACCCGTTGCAGCATCGCGACAAACGGCCACTCGCTGATCCACCACTTCCACCCCGTCTCCTGAAAATACAATTCAGAGTTAAGCACATCTTATCTTCATAAAATACAATACAGGGTGGTGTCCCAGACGTTATTACCAAGTTTAATAACTTAGGTATTGTAGAAAACAACCCAAATACACCTTATATGTTCTTAAATGAGAAAAATGTGCACAAATCTGCCACGATACGAAATCAACCTGCTTTTCTCGAATACAAAGCTACTAAATGGTGTCCTTTTAATAGAATGCTTACCCTATTTGGGAGCAAGTCCGCCAGGATTCACCAAAATCACAGCATCTTTAAATTAGTAACAATAACCAAAATTTCTGGTAATCATGAATAGGAAGTTAAATATGTAAAGGTCATTTGTTTCTTGCCGTTACCCTGGCCACCTTAATGGAGTAGTTCACTAGTTCTTTTTTAATTCAAAGATCTATTGTGGGATAAAAATATTACCCCAGATTTTTTATCCTTTTAAATAAACATTTTATTAAGTGCCAAAGTAAAATAAAAATTTCTATTTTAAAAGATGTTTAATAAAAAAAACGTCAAAATAGACGCGCATGCGTAATAATGATTATGTTTGTGTTGTTAATGTTGCTACCACTGCTTGGCTCTTATCACTGTAGTGGCTGATTGGGGCTAACCTTCGACGTATAGTTTATTATAACTATCATCATACATAACAGACGATTTTTTCCTTTTATTTCTTTATTTCTGCTTCTAAACAGTCGAAAAGGAAGTCTTAATAAACTTTTTGAAATATAATGTAATATATAATAAGTCGCTTAATGACATCATATTTCGTTCAGAAATCCATTTTCTAATTGGTTATTGTAAATTATACTATGTTTTTTTTCTAATTAATTAATTATAAAATTTATTTTAGTACTGCGATTAGTATAATGGATATGCAATATATTTCTGAAATACATAAGGTTATTTATCTACGTCTGCTAGGACAAGAACCTATTATATCATTCATTTGAGTTACATAATAAATGATGTTTATTATCCAACTCAATGGAATAAGGATCACTTATCGCACTCAGTGGGATATGACATTTTTCATACTTCATTTTTGGTTTTTCTGGTAACAATGAAGAAACTACCCTCGTTGCAGCTTCCTCTATGTCCGACGTAATACTGTCACAATCACTCATAATTATATTTACCGGTTTTCTCACAATTTTCAACACAAATCAAGAAAAAACACAATTTTCACCACAAATCAAGGAAAAATTAAAAACAGCTCAATTATTGACAAAAAATGTTTGTTTGCTATGACGATAATAAATTATGTAGATACAATGCTACTCTGCTTTTAAATAAAATACCATGCTACTCTGATGTTAAATAAAAAAGATGGTCTGTGAAAATTATATAATTTTTTCAATTTTGAAAATTATGTAATTTTTTCAATTTTGAGCAGACGTATATAAAAAATTGGTATTATATATATGTGATAAAGGCCATTAACATACTCATGCTCTTACTCCGACTCGTGCTAACGCCCTCGTCGGGCAACTCACCACATTCGTATATTAATAATGCCTTTATCCCACTGATATAATAAATAACTATTGTATATTTAAGAAGCAATAAGGCACCCCATTATAATAAATGCATTGACATTTTGTTTTCTGTGCTATTATTATTCACCTGTTTCTGTGAAGAATCAGCCGGTAGAAGTGCTGATTCCCGAAACAATTGAGCAAGTAGAAGAAAAATTTTTGAGCGACAGAAGGTTAAAGACAAAAGGAACAGCAGCAAGGTCGGATCTTTCAAAAACTACATTACTATGGATTCCTCACGACCATCTACATATGAATAAAGTGAGAGCATGATGGGTACCAAAACTACTTTCTGTAGTACAAAAGCAACGTGTCGACTCTTGCAAATAATTGTTGGAGCTCTGTTAAGGACGGGAAAAAAATGAAATAAACAATCATTACAGGGGATGAAACCATGGTGTTACATTATGATCCTCTTTCGAGAAGAGAATCGATGGAATGGCGTCGTCCTGGTAAAGTGCCTCGAGAAAAGCAAAAGTGACACAACCCAAGAAAAAGATATGGCAACTGTATTTTGGTATTCTAAGGGAATTTTATTAATTGACATTAAACAAGGTAACACCAGCAGATTTACATGGAAAAAAACTAGTGATGAAGAGGCGAAGGAAGCAGTTCTAGCTCATTTTGATACCAAATCATCCCACTATTTTTAATAAGCAGGGGCGTGCGCTGCATGGAAGCAAGGGAACCATTGCTTCCCTTTAAATTTTGTTAGAAAATAAAAATTTATTATAAAACAATGTAACGCTGCCACACAATTCACTAATCTCTATTAATGCAAACCGCCCACCCACAGCCCCACACTCATCTCTATCGAGTGTCGCATGTGCGTTGTGATGAATTTTTGGATGCAATTCGAAAGTCTGCCTACTGCCTAAACTTTTTGTATGAAGGGTGCAAGTGCAAAGCATGCTGCAGGTTGGTGACCTTGCCGATTTAGTCGCTGCCCCTTAGTGACCGAAGTAAGCAGTTTTTGAATTGCTTCTTAACAAAATTGTCCTCGTGGCTATGGCTTCAACTTCGTCTTCTATGTCCGGGATAAATATTCAGGCGATAGAGCCAAGTGTGTGTAATTGTGTTGTGTGTGGTGTATTAAAAAAAGGATTTTCCACATACAGTTTTAGGGAAAAATTAGAAATAATTAAAAAAGGTAGACCAAAACCCGCACTAAAACATTTAACAACTAAAGTAAAAACGTGCACTAGATATTTTAATGTGGATATGTACGAACATAACGAATGGTTAACGGGTTGTGATATTTCAAATAAACTTTTTTGTTGGCCGTGTCTACTTTTCATAAATGAAAAAGGCGTTTGGAATAAAAGTGGGTTTTCCGACTTCAATAATATACATAAAGTTATAAAGAGGCATGCAATATCTGGGGGTCTCACTTGCAGGCGGTAATTAAGGAAAAATTATTTGGAAAGTCACGCATCGAGCATGTTATAGATAATCAGTTGAAAATAAGTCATCGTCAGCATAATGAACTGGTGGAAAAAAATCGTGTGATATTAAAAAGGTTAATTGATGCTGTTTGTTTTCTTGGAGAACGTGAACTTGCTTTTAGAGGTCATAATGAATCTAGTAGTTCCACAAATAGAGGAAACTTCGTGGATCTACTTACGTTCTTATCCAAATATGATGATCCTTTAAAATGCCATTTAGAACAGTCTAGCGTATTTCGCTGAACATCAAATCGCATTCAAAATGATTTAATTTCTGCTGTTGCTGCAGTTGCTTTGGAAAAAATTAAACAAGAAATAACAGAAGCACGCTTTGTTGCAATTGTCCTAGATGAAACAACCGACACTACAAATATTAGTCAGCTTTCTGCGGTGGTATGCTATGTAAAAACCGATGGGAAAATTCAAGAAAGGTTTTTAGGATTCCTCGATGTAACAGCGGATAGGACAGCAATATCTTTATACAAAATCGTGTGTGATATTGTCGAAGATATTGAATGCGGTGCTAAACTCGTTGCCCAGAGTTATGATGGAGCGGCAGTTATGGCTGGAGAATTAGGGGGTCTTCAAACCAAAGTAAGGGAGTCTTTTCCAAGTGCATTATTTGTACATTGTTTTGCTCATCGGGTAAATTTAGTTCTGTCGCAGTCAGTAGCACACATTAAGGAATGTAAAATCTTTTTTTCAACCCTTAGTGGAATGGCTGCTTTTTTCTCAAGATCTTCAAAACGTAATCGAGCGTTAGATTTGATAGTACAAAAAAGATTGCCCAAAGTTGCTCCTACACGATGGAACTACAATGGAAGGCTTCTCTTAACGGTGTGTGAATATCGACATCCTTTAATTGAATTATTTGAAAATATTTTAGAAAACAGTTGTGATTGGGACACTGAGACCTTGAATAGTTCTAGGTTATTTAGATTGTTTAAAAAGAGACTTTAACTTTAATTTTCTGTTAAATATTTTTTCAGAGATATTTCCCTTTTCTGATAATTTATTTAATATATTACAAAATAAATCAAATGACATTGGATTCTGTGTTAAAAAAGTGGAGGAATTTAAAAACATTATAAATAAACAAAGAAATGAATTTGATAAATTTTGGGAAAATACAGTTAACACCGAGGAACATCTACAACCCCAAAGAAAACGAATACGAACTGACAATGTTGGGGACCTTAAAACTTCATATCAAAGACTTTTGATTGAAATAATAGACCAGATTTCTGAACAATTAAATAATAGATTTGAAAATATTAATAATTTACAATTTCTCGAACTATGTAATTTTAGTGAATTTAAAAATAAACCTTTTCCGGAAAAAGCTTTTCAATCCTTAATTGACAGTTATGGAAATAATTTTGATAAAGTTGCATTGCGGTCTGAACTTACCGTAATATATGCTACTGAAGAAGTAAATACAAACAATAATGCTAGTGACTTACTGAACTTTTTAAACGAGACAGGGTTAAATAAGGCGTATTTGGAAGTGATTAAATTGTGCGAGTTAGTGGTGACAATTCCCGCCACTAGTGCTTCAGTTGAACGCAGTTTTTCTGTACTAAAACGCATTAAAAACTTTGTAGGAAATTCAACAGGCCAAGATAGACTTTCAAAACTATCAGTTTTATCTATAGAAAAAGATCTCGTTAAGGAAATGTCTGAACATCCTTATTTTACGACAACGTTATTACTGAATTTGCTAAAAAAGACAGGAGGATCGAATTACACTATAAATAAGTAAGTTTTTTAAATTTGCTTCCCTTTCTTTAAATCCCACCGCACGCCCCTGTTAATAAGAGTACAAAGATGTTAAACAAAGTTAGAAATGTGAAGTAAAGAGAGATTAAATTGAAAAATAAAATACTTTGTTGTATTCTGTCCACAGTGAGGCCAGAAACTTTTGGACTTTATAACAATTATCTCAGAATTTGTGCAATATATTTAATTTAATAAACGTAAAGTAACAAAAATAGAAAAAAGTTGTTTTACAAAACTCAATACAAAATTTAACAAAGAATTCTTATTTAATTTGGCTATTAGAAATAATAAAGTAGTTATTTGGCTTGGTGGTGATGTGTAGGACACCCTGCACTGTACAAGTATATAAATTTGGCAAAACAACCCCAAAACTTACAGCTAATTACTAACCTTCCTGAATATGTACGAATTTACAGGCCGGCCGGTTGCAGAGGCCTCGATTAAAATCTTGGCACACCAGGAGGGTGTCCAGTAACTGAAAAATGTAAATTAAATGTTAAATAGATTGACAATCTCAACTTGTATTAATAATACAAATTGTTGAGAAAACTACTGTAGCTAATTATGCACATACGTACTTAGTACCTTTTTTATACATATGTACCTAAATAGTTACAGTACAGGCTGGTCTAGTTCAATAGAAATTTTGATTTTTCTTCTCTCCTTTAATTGTTTAAAATTTGGTACTGTATTAAAAGACACAGTAGAAAATATTAAGTACAATTTAAGATAAGCAAGTGCTACAAATACATCTAGAATTTATTTCCCTTGAAATAGACCATCCTGTGGATTACTTATATTGTATTTCACATTTAAAATGTGCATGCCAATTAATTAATAAGTGAAATTTTAATAATTTGAGTTGCATATTCAATAATAATTTAACTTTTAGGATTAAATTGCAAACTTCAATCATTCTGCATAAGAAAAAAGTATTAACGAAAAAAATATAACAATAATTGTACGCTACCTTGCTAGTACATTTTATCTTAGTAAATATATCCTAACTAGGCGACAGATATTTGGAAAAAATAACAGCATTTTAACAGTAATAATCAGTACACGATTTGGCCACGTTTTGCAAAACATATACAAGCCTTAATTAACTTGTGATACGAAACGTGTTGAAGACCAAAACCACTAAGCAGTGTTAATAAATAGTATGGCATAATATAGCGGTGGATTTCATGCAGAATGTTTGAAGATCTAGTATTCTATGAAACGCCATAAAAGTAACTAAAAAGCAAAATTAAAAATTAAAAAAAATCTTTTATGGCATTTCAACTATTCGAATTAAAAGGAGATTAAAGCACAACGAGACTACTACGTCAGCATCAAAAATAACTAAATTCTTTCAAAGCATTAATAAACATCAAATTAATGCTGCAATCAGACAGTGATGATGTCAGTTAGTACTTTCGACAATGTGTGCAATACTAAAAAAACTGTTACTACAAATTTTGTAATTTAAATTTTATATTGCTTTAGTTTGCATCAGCATGTTGGGAGCATTTAGTACAAAATGTTCTTGAAGTTTTAAGCAACTCATCAATGTGTGTTAAGCAAAGCATATCTGTGCATACAACCTGAACAAACGTTTCTTAGAAAACAATTTTGGTGACCACAATTTTAAATTTAAATCATACAGTGTGTCCCATGAATAAATAGGCAGGCTTGTAACTTCATAAATAGTAAATATACAAAAAAAAACTACTTTAATACAAATTAAATAAAATTATTCAAAAATGGTGATTACAGGATCTAGTGGCACGGCAAAACCTTAAGTAATACCAATTTTTTTTAAAATGAAATTATGTAAATTTTGTCGTTCTATTCGACAAAACATTTTCTTCCAATTTCAGGAATATGCAATAGTTTATACTTTTATTAACAACATTACTAGTAAAAAATTAGACACAATTAAATCTGTAGGTAGAAATAAACTTAAAAAAAAAAGAAAATTAATCAACTCTTGATAAAAGTTTTATTACATTACTTTATTTTCATAACTTATGAAGTTGTAAGCCATGCGGCACACTGTATATACAAATATCATAATTTTGCAACAATCGATTTCTGATTGCTTCTAGATCCAACATTTACAAGCAAAAGTGTTAAGAACATGATGATGCAAACAGCGGGTTATAGTTGTTATTGCAATTAGTTATAGGTAACTTTTCAAACATGTAAGCTGTAACTACTACAAAAAGGTGTACCTCGATCTTTTTGAATAGGAATACCAATAAGTGCAGCTTTATCTTGAAGAATTTTTTTTTAGCGTAGTACAGCAGACATGATTTTAAACATACAGTCTATACCTGTCCATGTTCATCAGTGTAGATCACAAAAGGGGCGTTTGAGGGCACAGGCGGGCCATTGTCTAGGGCCGGCGACATGCAGCGACCAGCAGTGCAGCAAGCCAACGTCATCGCAGCCAATCAGCGTTACGATAACATTACGTTACAGCAGTACATATACCCACCATACACCATTACAATTGCATGTGAAGTAGACAGCGTGCGTTCATGTATTGTTTAAGTTGTTAAATTTTAGGATTTTTAATAATATACACAGCAGTTATTCATTTTACGAATGCGTGTTTTCATTTTTTTTAAATAATTTGTACAATGTAAGCACAAGTTTTGTAGCAACAGCAATAAAATAATGTTAGATAATTTTTAAAAACAAACCAGTGTGTCAATGTTTTTCGTTTCACGAATTAAATAGTACACATTACAATTTTGTTAAGGTGGTGTCGGTGGGTAATCCCAAAACCACGCGATTGCACACCATTAGTGCGCAACAAGTTACAAACAGCAAATGTACATCAAATCCAAAACAGCAATTAAAATAATATAGCACAAAATAATAATTAAAGTTAAATAAAAAATTTAGTTAAACAGAGAAACGTGACGAAGACCAAACCAGATATGTAAGCATGAAACAAAAAAGCAAATAAGTTAATTAACTTATATAAATAGAATTGAAATTGCGTAAATGAATACAGAAATAAAGATCATTTGAAAACTTCAACATGAATTTACTAAAAATATTCTCTGATCTGGAAAAGACAACAAAAAATACTTGATAGCCCTTTTATTATATTTTTTTGTTGATCTTTTGAAATAGGTATTTTTAATTTTTGCAGCAAACTTTTTGATAAGCTGTTCTAAAATTATATTTCCACTTATACAGTGTGTCCCATGAATAAATAGCAAGCCTATAACTTCACAAAACATGAAAATATAGAAAAATTCCTTCAATAAAAATCAAGCAACTTGAGAAAGTCTACAAAATGGTAACGTGACAATCTGGTAAGGTAAAGTATTTCCAATTTTACGAAATAACATCACCTTTAGTTTGAAACCAGATAAAATTATCTACCCAACGAGATGCAAAAATTTCAACATTCAGTAAAAAGAGAAAATTGTTGCGACAGTATTACACACTACTGTAGACTGATTCAAGTCATTAAACTTTTATTACCTACTGAAGTTTTTCTGTATTTACATGACTTATGTAAGTAAAAATTTTTTATTTTTATTCATGGAACACACTGCACAAAGTGTACATGCAGATTCAACCAGGAGCATTTTTTTGTTTATTCCGAAATTGTAGGAGATACAAATTAATGATACAAAACTAAATTTTCTGATTTTTCAGTTTTTATAAAAAGTGTTGAAATTAACCATACCATTTTTGAGTTATTTATATCAACTTCCTAATTTTCATGGTTACACCCTGTGTATTAGAGGTGAAGAGAGCTTTTTAAATATATATACAAGTCTTGTGTTTTTTCTTTCGGTTTTCGCAAAAATTACGATTAAAAAATTCATATTATTAAAGCTAAGCAAAAAGTTTAAAAAATTGGAATTTATGCAAAAACTACAGACCTATGCATATATTTAAACATCTCTTCTCACTCCTAATAGCACCAAATAATAATGTATAAAGTGTAACGACAAAAATCAAAATATCGATAAAAGCATCCCAATAACAACATATAATTCATTTTGACGCCATTTTTAGATAACTAAAAACCATAAAAAGGTTGCCTAGACTCTTTTCTGTGTATCTCCTGTGGTTCCGAAGTAAACAAAAAAACAGTGAATTCTAATTTAGGTGGAATATTACAGCTTAACCTGAAGAACCTGATTTGTTTGAAAATACAAGGCTTTAATGTCGCCATGGTGTAGTGGTAGAGAAACTGCTTTATATACTACAGGTTATGAGATCAAAGTTTAGTAGAGTCTGCTGTTTTTAAATAACTGGAGAAAGGCAATCAGGTTTATATCAATTTATTTAAAATACGTTTTTATTTTAAATAAAATAATATAAATATGTCTTTTTAAAGTAAAGAAAAATTTAAAAAAACAAGCAGACCTCATCAAGGTTTGAACTCATAACCTACGTAGTAGTTTCTCTACCAGTACCCTAAATTATGAGTTCTACGTTCTATAACGGCTGCGCTTTTAAAAACAACTGTAAAACGTTAATCAGGTTTATATTAATTTATTTTAAATAAATAAGTTTATTTTAAATAAAATAATATAAACACGATTGTCTTTTTTACAGTTGTTGGAAAAAAAAGTACCTTATCAAGGTTTGAACTGATAACCTGTAGCATACGAATCAGTTTCTCTACCAGTACGCCACGAGGACACTAGAGCATTTTTTTTTCAACCTGCTATATCAATGCACTAGTCGCATTTATGAAATAATTTATTCAAAGATTAATTTGCATTAAATTTTCAAATGAAGCGCAACGAGATAACGCAAAAATTATTAACTTTCCATACAATAAACTCATCCCACGGACATAATATAGAAGTATTTCACATTCTCCATGCTAAACTGTAATGTTCCACCTAAATTGGATTTCACTCTAAGTAATTTGACGCTATATATATATAAAAAAATCAATGCACTTTTAAAATGTGCAAAAAATAAAGTGCGTAACATTAAATATTCCCAGTTAAAAAATCAATAATTGGTTTGTTTAATTAACAATTTACAAATAGAATGTCTACATAATTACAATTTTAGTGTTTGCAAGAGCAGAACTGTTAGTAAACTTAATGAAGAATTTGAAAATTAGTTGGAGCTTACAAAGAGGTTGAATTAAGCCAGCTTACTTGTCTACAATAAAAACATTTAAATTCAATCTGACAAAACTATGTGGACGAGCAAAATAATTACTTAAAGTAAGTAGTATCATCTGGTTTGTCTACTGCATTATATAAAAATTAATAAGTAGTTTAAGCCTTACACGTACGTGTGCTACTGTAAATGAAATATTAAAAAGATAAAATATTAGAAAGCATTTACGTGTGGGGACACAACTGCGTTGCTACATTTAGTGAATGCGGCTGATTCTGTAAACATAACACCTGGATGAATATAGCATCAAATAGTTATAAACAACTGTGAACCACAAGACAAGCAAATAACTGCACTACCTCATTTCAGTACAGTACAGTACAGTTTTACTTACTACAGAAGCTATAAAGTGATCTAGCAAGATGTAAAGAAAATCAAACATACATAGAAATTGAACCGTAACTATATAGCCTTTAGATTGTTTTCTACAACACTTGAAGAGCACCAGAGAGCAGTTTAAAAACACAACTTTCACTTTCGGTTAGTTAAAAATTCAGTTTAAAAAACTGAACTTCAAAGCTACGCTTTACACATTTACCTACAAGAAGTCACGAGGAGCAATACGCATACTGCCAATTTTATGTAAACACAATCGAGATATTATTTTTTTGTTTTACTTGCTCAAATTCGACACGACGAGACGTTTATAGGCAGATGTGCATTGCTCAAGCAACCATAATCAGATTGGAAGCAGAAACCTGCCAAAAAAATTTTAAAATATCACTACCATATAAGAAGCCAGCTGGAAAAACAAGTCTTTCTATAATAGCCAATTCACTATTTGTCGATAATAACACTTAAGTGATAAATCGGTATAATAGGTAATAAAATAATATAGAAGCTAATTGATAGGTTTGAGCACTTGTGGTAGCATGTGAATATGAGGGTATAAAATTAATGGACATGGTATAAGACAATCAAATAAGAAGCAATGATTAATAAAACAAATATCATGCATTTTCAAGCATTATTATTACAAACAGTGGCTGTGACATAATTACATACACCTCTGGATTAGAGTAGTACAGTAAATAATATAAATAGGAATATAGGCTGTCACACTAAGTGGCGAGCGTGACCCACACCTTTTGCGATAAGCGTGATCAGCGGCCCAAGGCACTGTATTATTGTGAGTCAAGATGGAGGGTGGCTGGCAGCTGATTACGCACAACTGCATAGCCCACACGACTGCATCGCAGTACCCACTTTTATCAGAGAAAAATAACAGGTATTCGGTCCTACGATTTGTAATCACGCACGCTATGCAGCTAGAGCACTGTGTTGTTACCAACATACTAGCTTAGCAGGATGGCCACAATTGTCCAAATACCTAGCCTATTATCATACTGTATATATCCTACTAAAAATGCAAATTTTACACAACATTGTACGAGTACCTACTTATAATAGTTTGTTTACATTATAATTAATAATTATAATCAATACAGAAGCATCACAACATAAATTACTTTTGATAATGATATAAAGCAGTTTATAATTCATGAAGTAATGCTAAAAGCGACAGCTACTAAGTGCTGCCGCGAAATATACATCACAAATCTATACTAAGACAAAATGCACTAGCCTATTTGAAGTAATAGTAGTAGTAGTAGTAGGTAAACTAAAACAACGATAGGATCCCAGTGATGACATGTAGGGCATATATAAATCTAAATTGTGCTTTGAGATCAACCCAGGAAGACAAAAAATTGCAATTACTAGGAAATTTTCTAAAATGAAGGGAAGTTCAAGCAAAAATCAGAATTTACGCAGTGTCACTGTGAATTTACTGATTCGTGCAATTATGTGCTATGCACGTTACTGGACCTACTATACTCTAAACAGGAAACAATTCATAACCATTGTCATGGAAACCGTTAACTTGTTATTCAGAAAGTCCACTCAAAAAATAGCAAGTATTTCAATAAGTTAACCATTTTAAAAACGGCCGTGAGATTGTTCGCGTCAATTCAAGAAGATGTTCAACCACAACAAGAGTCATTCCTGCCGTTATTAAATGTGTTAAAGCTTTGATTAATGCAAATCGTTGCATAGCTCTCTAAAGTACTAGAGGAAACCAACAACACGTCTCATGACTGTAGGAATGATTTTGGTTGCAGATGAATCTGCTCTTAGTGGATTGTTACGAACAGTCTCACTATCATTTTTAAAACGGTTACAGAGATAAAAACTAACTAAATAAAGACACAAAAATAATAACTAAATGACTATTAAAAAATGACTAAATAATGAACGTTTTGAATATTTCAATGTTTTTTAAAAGTATCAAAATATTTGTAAATGTTAATAATGTAATTATAAAAAAATTGTTTTATTTCTATTTTTTTCGATTTCTTGAGTCTACTTTTCTTAAACTACGAGCTGAATCTGCGTAAAATTTCAGCAGGTTTGACGTCTTCATTAAAGAAATCTTAGCAAAAAATTAAATTATAATTCGCAGTATCACTTACAGTTCAAATATCGGCCATGTTGAATAACAAGTAAAGTTATGTATTGTTTCTTGTTTCGATTAAAGTACATTGAATAATGTGTATAACAAATAACTGCAAGAATCACCAAATTCACTGTTTCTGCAAAAATTCCGGTTTTGGCATGAACAACCATCGTATCGTGAATAATAAAAAACAAATTAAAAAAAGAAATCCAATTAATTTAAGAAAACAGAAATCAGTAGCGACGGTACACGGAATAAAATTATACAGTAACAAGTGAAATACCCAACCCAAAAAGAAGTGCATCCATAAAAAGTTAAATTGAAATGATAAGTTATCGTCAACAGTTTAAAAAAGAAATACCAAAAAATCACATGCAGAACATGTATTTAGAAGCCCCAGGACATGCACAGTTCGAACTAACACATACATGGAAACTGCAAGACACACGGCAGTGCGCAATACACCGCGTCTTTTTGGGTCAGTTACAAACTACAGACTGTACCTACAATAATGGCACTGTCTAATCATACTAGAAACTACCATGCTATCAATAAAGGCGATAAAGGATAATTATGGTACAAATAATTTTCGTGGTCAAAGCCACCATGCAAAAAACACTTCTAACAAATTTTTATCATAAACACCACTTTCACCTCAAAATACAACAATTCTTAGCAAGTATATAAAATTATTAATATATTAAAGTGGTGTTAAGGGCGGGATGTCATAGCGGTGCATACAGCGGGTGTGAGGGTATCACAGACACGAGGCACTCGCTTGGTCCGGGGTCGCTCAGCGTACGCCCATCCATAACCACTAACAAAATTTTGACTAGACTTCCTACTTTTAAACAATTAATAATTCAACTTTTTCTTACAATAAACTGACAAAATAAAAACAAAACACAAAAAACATACAATCCCTGTCAATCACGTAAAAAGTTTCAAATATCGAAAACATCTTAGGAGGTTTTCAATTTTTTATAGGGCTGCATCACTGTGTTATTGTTATTTTGTGCTGCGGCCGCTGCCATATGTGTTGGTGGTGGCACGTTAGTAATAGGCGTTGTAGCAACCGATACCGGATATTGCGCGCCGTACATGTTAGGTGTGAAAAGTTGATGAGCGGTTGTTGCTGGATAAGGTGAACGAATCAGAGAATACGGGTTAAGTACAGTCGACTGAGGTCGACTTAGATTCAACAAATTTGAATGGGCAAATGCGTATGGATTTATTCCTAGGTTTAGATGATTAGTGGCACCGAATGTTAATGGCATTGTCGGATAGCGCTGCATAGTAGCAGTTGGTGGAAGACCAACTGCCTGTTTGTTTAGTGCAACACCCGTATAGTTTAACGGATTTAAATGGCTTAGTTGATTAGCAGCCGCCATCGACTGACTAGCTTGGGCTAGTTTAACAGCTTTGGCATAATTTTGCTGAGCGACCTCCTTAGCTAAAGTAGCAGGATCGGGCATAGTGGGAGGTGGCATAGTGAGAGAAGTAGAAGCAGGGGGAACTATGTCCTCCTCCTTAACCTGCAATACTTGGGAAGCTGAGGGAACTTGTTGGGTTTCAGTAGCTGCTGAGGAAGCGTCGGAAGTAGCAGGGGCTGGCGAAGGAGAGACCGAGTACTCACATGAAACGGGCACAAATGGCTGTTGCAACTGCATTAGTTGCTGGTATGTAGTAGCGTTCGGTTGATATACCGGCACACCCGACTTATCAGCTGCAGGTCGTTTGTATGGCACCATGCCAGGGAAGGCCTATAAAAATATTCTTGTATGTTATATATGCTAGAAAAAGAAATCATACAATTAAAATATCATGTTGTAACATATATAGAAGAGGCCGCATAACAATATGAACATTAGGAAGATCGTAGTCCAAGAACTATACAGACGAACCTAAACAATTTGAATCAAAAGCGTGTTATAGTAAACGAATTAAATGATTTATTCCAAGCGGACTTGGTTGAAATTATACCGTATGCTAATACATTTGGGAATATTTTACCAAGTAAAAGACGGGTGAAGTTGTAACAATCAAGAAAATGCTTTTAACTACTAAAACTACGCCTAAAAATTTACAAACGGTTATGGGAAAAGAATTCTACAGCAAAGAGTTTAAAAAGATTGTGTAATTGGCCATTTCATGAATGTGAGACCATGTGGCATCCACATAATGTAGTTTGCCATGTCACGACGACATTTTTTTCAGAACAATGTTGTCGCGTCTTCGGGGTCTTTAGTTAGTTGTCAAAACATATAGTTAAAAAAAAAACACTTTCAATACATGAAATACCAATCACACTAGTGGGTGCGACATATCTGCAGAGTGCAGAATCAGGATATAGGGAATGCCATGTGAATGAAAACATACGCCATCCTTCCCTATGAGAGCAAAAGAGATGGGAGATATCAAAAATGAGGCTTCGATGGCGACGGCCATGGTCGGCTTCGTTCGTCAAATTGTCCACACCCGTCCACCACCTCTTCTGTACTAATAGGGGACTGTCGGGTACTCTTTTTTTCACAGTTACGTAAAAAGATTCTATACCATGTCGAATAATGTTGCCCATTTATGCTTAATTACTTAAAATTTAGATTTCAGGGTATTTTTTGAACTATAATTTAGAACAATTACAAAAACTTAATAACTGCTTTCAGCTTCACGACGTTTTGTTTTCTAGGAGTGAAAATCCTTAATACCTTAAGAGGAAAACAATTCACATACAAAACATACAGTAGAAGTCAACAAGAATATAATATATGGTAGAAGCAGAATCTACTTACAAAGTTGTCATAGTAGAATGATCCTACTGATTTCATGTCCATCTGAAAACAAAAACATAACAAACAATGTTAGATATTGTTATAAACTGTAATTTGATGGTTATTTCAACAACACTTAAAATCCTGCAAAAATGATTCTGAGAATCGGTTAGTTACATATAGTGAACGTGTAACGTATTATTAAACGGATAAACAATAAGTGCATGTCAAAAGCATTTCTGCAGTCATTTACGTTAGTGAAGTCACAATTCATTTTGTTTGTCAAGATGAAGTTGATGGAGGTGTTACGATTACATTAACCGACCAACAACCTAAATCCACTTGGATCGTTAACAAACAAAACAGAAATTTTTGTTTTTTAATAAAATGTATTAATAAGAAAATTATGAACAAAAGTGTTATAAAACAACAGAGTTTCGCTGTAATTGTAGTTGCTAGAATGTTGCGAGTTTTAGACCCATCGGGAAAAACTGTAAAATTTGTAAAATATTACGCAAAGCCAATTGCTGCTAAAAAAATGTGTAAACTGGATTATTAAACATGCAAACATATAGGTGTAAGCAAAAAGCTTCAAAGAAAGCGAAGGTTTTCGGGACAACTTTGTATTTAAGACTTCGTAAGCGGAATCAGCCTCACAACATGCTAACAACTTTGGTGGTAGCAGTTCGCGCTTTGCTTAACGCTTCGTCAAAATACAAAAGCTTCGGAAATCTAGACAACACAATGCCATTTATAATAGACAGGAACCTTTACAAGTATAAGAAACAACATGTTCAGTTTCTTTTAAAAATAAATTTTAATACATAGTTAAAGCAAAAAATAATTTTCAGAAAGAAAATGGACAAACCCAAATATAGCATAAAATTTTACATTATACTGAAACATTATAATTATTAAGAGGTTGCAAAAATATTTGAGCCTGCCCACCCTACTGGCAAGTGGTACAGCGAAAATTATATCTACTAAAGCAATGGTGTTGAGAATCGCGATACGAGTGCATAAAAGTGACTAGCGAAGCATGACCACAAGTTGCACAGAAGCTCTGGTACCTTAACGCAACGTATTAGCGAAATACTTTCAATTATGGCACTGTAATGATTAAATGTTTAAATAATATATTCATATAATATATACATAAAAAACATGAAACAGAGTTTCGTTCGTAAGAAAATGAATGTTGGGCAAACCACTACCTGCATGTTTTGTGTCGTAGATGTTGCTAATATAAAATTTGCAGGGTGTATACTTCAATATTTAAAAAAGGTGCTTTGGCTAAATCTTTTATAGAGTGAAAAAGTTAGCAAAACGTGCTTGAAGTATACACCACAAAAAGAAACAAAA
Organism: Ctenicera cuprea; assembly: GCA_958336395.1. Lineage (NCBI taxonomy): Eukaryota > Metazoa > Arthropoda > Insecta > Coleoptera > Elateridae > Ctenicera > Ctenicera cuprea. Next base: position 3,588,881 of record OY284487.1, on the reverse strand, counting down.
GTGTCATGCAAAGCAGCGGCAATTGGTACCAGTAGTAGATCTGTGTCGGCGGTGCTAGGCTCGCGAGGTCTCTTCTTGCCGATCTCGAGGGCGGCGGCAGCTTGGGGTGCCAGCAAGGGCGACACCGCAGCGGGCTATTAGTAGCGCAGCAACAAGACCAAGCACATCCGCCCAATGGGATAAATAAAACAAATCAGCACTAAATTAATTGGATGCCGAAACTGTCAGTTTATGACAGAAGGCCATAACTACATACAACTATTATAAAAAATGGAACTGGCAGCGGGAACACGTGAATAAACGCATATTATGAACTGCAGTTTTGCAAGTGTCAAGTTGCAAAATTACAGTTGACGGATGGTGGTGAATAAGTAGTACACATCGTACATTATAGAAAACTGGCTGTTGAAAGTTTAATGGTGCAGGTGCGTTCTCTGCAACTGGCATAAGGCAGAGCCAGTGGCTGAAGCTAAGTTGGTCATGCACTTCAATAGCTGAAAAAGAACTTCAATTTGCTATAAGCATCTTTTAAATGTCAAGTGGACATTGAAACTTTCAAGCAAATTACAACACATACACACACTAATCACCGTTACTACACATAATTTTCTGGATGCCCATCAGCGAACATAGTTGGGATAATATCAGTTGCGACTATGTGCATACTGTAACATTTTAGGTTCAGCAAGAATGCTTTTCTAATAGAATTTGAATTCAAATGGCCAGAATGTTAAAAACACAGAGTGCTCCCATGTGCGTGTGTGGAATTTGCCTCAAGTTTTAAATTGCACGTTTAGCGCATATAGCTATAGCAATGTGTTGCCCACAACCTTTATAATATAGTAGAATACGTTAAGCATGCAGCCCTGAAAATTACAATTGTTAAAAGACAATGACATCAAAAGCATTTTCTAACGAGAAACAAAAAAAGAACTTCAATTACAGCTTAAACATTTCTGCAATTTATATGTAATACAAACTGGAATCAGCACCTGAAAATGCAAAACAATTTATTAGAGTGTGTGTTAAATGAAAATTCGTGACGCAATGACAATTCCATCTGCAAACAAGCCCTTCTTCTTCATTATAATGTGTTAATGTGTGTCTGTGTAGTGTACTGTATGTATCGATATGCAGAGAAAATATTTACAAACACATGAAAAGGTCCTGAAACTCTTACAGCAACAACTTCCTAATTTCTACTTAAAATTCAACTTTTACGTCATAAAACACTATAACATACTTTATACAATTTTTGGTTTAAATATGATAAAATAAATTGTTTTAAATTTAGACAAGGGTGTAAATATGTTGTTACCATCACATAAGAGTGCTAGGATCGGTTGCCGTGTAATAGCGAGCAGGGTGTAGCCACTATTCAGCCAATTGTGGAGAGCTAGAGGTACACACAATACACTATAGAGAATTCTGTGCAGCAACGAGCACTAAAAAAATTTTACTTCTTGAACACTATTAAGTCTCAAACAAATGAAAATTTCAAATCAACTTTTATTTGAGACACAATAGTAGTTTAGCTGCCATCATTGCGATTAACTGTTTCATAGTGAAGTAACAAACAAGCGATTGGTGTTAAGTACTTCTTCCTCCAACTAAAAATGTCTACAGTATTAAAACTGTGGCAATTATTCTAAATAGTGACGAATGAAAAACACACTATAGACACTATAAAATTAGGTAGCTAAACCTCTACATTTATAGATGTCAAAAAATATTTGTCGACGTCAGAAATTAAATTGTTGACTGAATTAACTTCAAAACATCACTTATTGCCGTCAAAAAATTATACTTTTATGAAAAAAAAGTGATGCAAGAAAAAACTCACTTAAGATCACAAAATAAAATTCGGTAGCCAAAGGCTATGGAACGTCGTTTTACTTTTTATTACACATTTATCGGTGTCAAAAAAAATTGTTGACTGAATAAAAAGTTCTTTTTTGGTGTCAAAACATCGTTCATTGGGGTTGAAAAATAAATTTTTTCTGAAAAAAAAAAAGAAATTAAAGAGAAATTAAATTGTTGACTAAATTAAACGATTTTCTGACATCAAAACATCATTTATTGACGTCAACATACAAAAGAAATTCGCTAGCTAAGGTTATGAAAGGCCGCTTTACTTTTTATTACACAATGTTATTTCTCACTCGGCCACAGATTTACGGTAAGGCAGACAAGGCTCAAGCCTAGCGCGGTCAAAAATTTGAGATGCGGCATTTAGGTGGAAACTACAAAAAAATTAAACCACCTTTTTAAAAATTATATGAGAGCATTTATTTTCATAAATTGTAAATTTGGTTGGTTTAAAATAGTCTCGATTGCTATGGTCGTCCTTGTTGTAATGCCACAATGATAAGTGTAAATAGAATATATGCACCTGCCTGTTAATCACTTTTGATAGGTGTGTAACCATAAAACTCATTTTTTAAATTTAAAAATTATTATTTAAAAGAAATGTTTCATAATTAAATTGCAAGTATGCCAAAATCAACAAAATTTCATTATTTAGAACAGAATGTGTTAACATACACCAGCAAGTTAGCATTTTATGTGTTGTAATGGTCAGGTATTTTTACTAGGATACTAGGCAATAATTTTAAACATAAAAGTAACTTTAGTGCACTCTAATTCCTAATACTATTCAGTTGTTATTTTATCCAATTATATTTATTAAAATTTTGTACCAATGACTATAAATAGGCAATCATTAGGAATTGGAGGAAAGTTGTAGTCAAATTAGTAATTACAAAGTAACCTGAAGAACGTTAGTGGTCAACTACCTCATTTGCTATAGCCAGAATGAGCTCGTTTTGTACTAACATGCAGATTGATTACAGGTGCACCAATTATACTATCATGAGTTTTTTTTACCCAAAAAAATTCGAACAGGAAATGCAATTGCGGAATAACAAATAAAGTTTGTCATGGTTATTGTTCTTAAATCTTATAATTAGTTGTCGGTAATAATAACCATGTTTTATTACAAAAAAAAACAGTATAGGGTAAACAGTTAAGGGCAAGGAATAGCACAAGTATGTATATAACTAGAGCAGCATAGGACAGCATTATGTCTGTATACAGAGTATCGGTTATAAGGGTAGTGAAATGTGCAGGTATTATAGCAGGGCTTGTTGGCAGGGCGCAGAAAAAGTGGCAGCCGGGGAAAGTTCCCATGCTAGACAGGGCGGACTGACAGAGCGAAGCAAAATACGGAAGCGGCGTAAAAGTACCACAAAAGCAGAAGAAATTAGGGTATAGGCCGCCTCGGTACTTTTTTCGCATCCCTCTACAGGAGACTACCACCACCACTTTAGCCCAGGTCAGCGAGAGAAGACAGCACTTACACATTTCATTGCATCATGAATTGCATCATATGCTTAAAAAAATTAAAAACTAACGCTACATACAGACTAGAAGAGGCCATCACTAATAAAACAAACAACAACAAAAGATATGAACACATATGAACTATAGACCTCTCCGTTTTTGTTAGTTAATAAATGAAAATTGCAAAATGAACTGAAAAGAAACCAAGAAAACATTGAAATATAACAGTAACAACCAAGACAAAGCTGGGCATACCTCTAGAGGTAAGAATGTACTGAACAGGTATATATGAAATTTTTTACTACTTATAAAGGTCCGTATTATCTGCTGAATTTGGATATTGGTAAAGCAAAACTACTTCTGCATTATATCTGAAATTTCTACATAGCGATCTTACCAGCAGATAATCGAGGACCTCTTATGTTACATACACTTGCTATGGTATAGAGAACATAAAAAATGTCTATGTGAATCTATTGACAAAGAGAATGTCATACTCATGTGAATTCAATACAATCTGGTGTAGGTAACATTTTGGTTTTCGGTGATGATATTTTTTGGTATTGTGCCCAGCTGTGACCAAGAAGAAAACAAAAATTGAACATTAAAAAAGAAAAAGACGAAAACACAACACAACAGCTACTATTAGCTAGCGAGAAGAAAATCTATTATTACTGTGCTTGTGGCTCCGTAGCTCATTGGGGTCCTAAAAATGTTCTTGGTAAACATCGCTATAGATATGAAATTTGGAAAGCAGGGGAACAACAAGCACAAAGAGCAAGAAAGAAGAGATAGCGTGCGCCCTAAGATTGCGTAGCATACCGCGCTAGCCCGCGACTGTGCGGCCTTGATTTGGGCTTGGAGGTGCAGAGGGGGGTGGAAATAGCGGCAGGGGTCGCGGTTGCAGCGTCCCTTGACTGCATCCATGCAGACAGTGACAGTGCCGTCCTCGTTGGCCGTCACAGAGTCGGCGGGATGCGCAAAGCGGCACTCAGACTCTGCGCGCTTGCACGCCCCGCGCTGGAACTCGCGGCAAACCTACAGCAGACATCCGGCTCAAGCCACTGCTGCACTATCCCCAGGTCCCTGGTGATGCCGTCGGGCTTCACAGGGAACTGGGCTTTATGCACATACCTACTACAGGGATATATCTAGTGCTTTTACAGTACTTGTTCACTTAACGCAGGGGTTTGTGATCTAATGGGTGGTACAATTCATACATTACATAGTTGCGTTAAGATAAACTGAGTGTTCTAAATAAATAATCGTTCATATTTTAAACTACTTAATGAATAACTCTCTATCGAGGAAAATCTACAACTATGAAAATTTTGCAGGACAAATAGAAAGATACGTAGGCAACAACACAAAAATAACTTTTATAGCTGCAGCGTGCAGAGCTAAAATCGATAGAAAGTTATAGAGTGCTAAGATAGGTTACATTAGCAAAGTATTACTGTATTTACAGCAGGATTAGTACGTATATACAATATACATAGGGATCTGCTGCTAGAACAACTAATATAGCGCCTAATGTGTATGTGTTATTTATGTACTTGCTGCTTTTTATTAGTTCGGATTATTTTTGCTCCAAGCACAGGTGATAATATTCAATTTTTAATTTGAATATAATCCTGCAAAATCAATTGCAAAATAAATATATCCAAAGTAATATAAGTACACATGCAAGCAAACAAAAATAAAAGTAAAATCAAGTAAGGCGGCAACACAATCCTAACAACATAATCAATAAATTTAAATAAAACAAAAATAATTAGTACATATAAATTATTTCAATGCTTTAACTCAATATTTAAATAAAAAAAGCAAACAATTATATATACCTTGAATAAATTACAGCAAAGGTCTGGTATTTTGTAAAACTTGTGTAAAATCAATGAGGGTCTGCAATGTGATCAGATGCATTAGGCTAAACTTTAATGCAAAATTTAAATTTCGTTAAATATTCCAATTCTCTTCCAATATAGCATCATACCTCTGAGGAATTGTCATTTATTTATAATCATTTTAGCAATATTCATAAACTAGAATGTTCTGAATTGTTAACAGTGAACCTTAATCCCATAGAATTTGTTTATACTTTTTACACATTAATCAGGATGAAAAAAAATTGATTTATTCGACTTAAATCGATGTGTTTAACTAAACAGATTTTTTTTAATTAAAAAAATTTAATTAACTCTGTTTACCTGCTCAAACCAATAAAGTATTTTCTGTCGTGTTTTTGCTTAAATATTTTAATAACAAGTGTAACGTAATGTTTGACATACACCTATTATGTATATATCTTATTTTTTATTTTTAATTATTGTTTTGAATACAGATCATACAGTCGCATCTAAGCGATTATATGATCTTTCCCCACCCCACTTACCCTGGACCAGCGCATAACAGCTGTACCACAGATTTCCCCCTTACTCCAACCCCATGTGTACTTTGCTAAGTCTGCGGCTGCCATCTTCACTGTAAACATCCCAGAGAGCATTCCACCATGTACACATTAAAAGAGTATAAATATTGAACAGTGGGTAATAGCTTATTGTGAATTTTCTATATTGTGTACATGGTGCAATGCTACTGTTTATGCACCCTGGAATGTTTTTAGCGATAATAAAGATCCTTAGGCGCAGCAAAGTGGACTGGGTGTCGTTGGTATGAACCAATAACCATAGATGTGTAAGGAATGATAACATGCTCCCGGCCCTTAGTGAGCAGAATTATACATATTTCATGGTTGGTGTAGAAGTAAAAAAAAATACGTAAGGAGTTCAAATAAAGTATATAGCTGTTGAACACTTTTATGTAATTCTATTCTAACTTACTGACATATGCGAATTATTGTATTAATTGAAAAGTTTCACATGGAAACGACACCTCATTCAAAAACCAAATGATTTAAATCAATGATTTTTAAAATATAAATCGTTTTGATTTAAATCAAACTGGTTTAGTTTAAATCTTCGCTCCCTGATATAAATGAGTTACGATCAAGTTTCCCACCTGAGTGCATACTGCAGACCAACACTGTTTTTAATACATATTAATATAATAAGAAGCAAAACAGCAATTAGCAATTAAAAACAAAATAAATGCTAAAAAAAATAATTACATAAAACTTCCTAAAATTCTGCAAAATTTAACCGAACAATTCACCTTTCTAAGTATTTGAAATAAATAATTTGATCAATAATATGAAAAGAGGGTATAGATAGTTGTTTCAGTAATATAAGGGGACAATAGTAACCAGCATCATACCTCTAATCTGTCAGAGCGTGGCATTTTCTGTTGTGCTACGACTGTTTGTGGAACGACGCCCAGCGGTGACCCTACACCAGAAGGGTCTGGGCCTACCATCGTTGACATAATAGGACCTGGTGCAAAGTACGGACTGTACGTGCTTCCTACTTGTGGCACTCCTGTTAGGTAGGGATTCGCAGCCTGCAAAAGAAAACATTCAGAATTTTAAGTTCAAGGTGATACTTCAAAAAACCAAGATTGATCAAATATATTCGTTACCAAAAAGCAAATTTTGCATGCAAAGCGTATCTTTATGAAAATGCGAATTACACAGAAATAGAAACAAATTCTTTAAATATTGATTCCACACCACTTCCATGGGTCACACTTGAGTTTTAAATATTAAAAGACTAATAAAAAGTAAAAAAATCCATATTTGGAGAAAATTTCATTAAAATTTCTGTATACATACACGTTAAAAAGATTAGCGGATAAGTTCATGCAGAAGGCACGTTATTAACATACAATGCACCAATTCTCATCAGTCAGTACAACTGGCAATAAATATGGAACATTAGCACACAATACGGCTATTACAGATCGAATGTTGTCCTTGCCTATTAGGTAAAACTATGACATTTATTACTCTTACGATGTTAAACAAGCTGAAACATATACATACAGCATGTAAGTTGCTTTCTAAATAAATATGACTTCACTAGAGCAATCTATTGACATTTATTCAAAAAGGGATAGATTTAATTACTGTATTAAAATTTATAGCTTGTACATGATTATTTTTTCAAACTGGTTATTACCAAATAAGTGAAATTTTTAAATAATAATAATAATCTAATCTACATTTCTAGCATATAATATGTATATAAAAATGTTTTAGTTTGTGTGCTTTAATGCTTTATTTGGTATACACACTCCATGCATTGTATGAAAAATGGGTGTAATTTAGAAAACAACTAAAACACACTGAATGATTAAACAAAAATTTACGTTACAATGCAAAGTTTTGACTAGAACAAGGAGAAATGGAATGATTCTGGAAATAATAAATAAAAGCACTAGAAAAGCTCACTTTAGAGTGCATGAAGCAGTACAAGCTGCGGCGATTTGTATTTATAGGTAATAACGGTTATAAAGTTACCATAAGTGCGCACTGTTCATCTAGTGACATGGAAGGGTGCGGGAACAAGGTGAGAGGAAGGCTGCAGGCCGATCCATCCACCTCCAACAAGAACCCAATTAGTAATGACACCAGCTACAGCGACCAGACGCATGCACTATACGCCTATATTCGACTGCATAGAGTTAATAACAACGTAAAAAAAATAAAATAATCTTATACAACAGCCCACACAACGTGCACTGCGAACAATTAAAAAACAAATTGGTATAAAATAGAACAACCTCGGCGCACTTGCAGTCGGCTACGTAAACAGTGAGCTTAATTAAAGCTCATAAAATTCCACCCTAACGAGATTAAACATGTTTAAAGAGAAATTTTATATCAACAAATGTTCAACTGATGAGAGGCGATTCACGTCAGTTTTCTGATAATAAAGTTAACAAAAAGTTCAATTTTTAAAACAGGTAGTCGGTTGGGACAAACGTAAAAACCTCAAGCTCAACAAAAATAAGGTCTTTCGCAGCAACTAATACAACCTACATACCTACATTAAAATATCTTAAGTTACAAACAAGTGTGATCAATTAAGGTCTATCCTATACAAACAGAAATGATGTACTTAGGCCTGTAACTCATACCAAGTTGAATCTATTCATTATTGAAACTTTTCCTAGACCCTTTGGTAATGATTTAAATATGAGGGCTTTCCTAAAGTACCAAATTAATTATACACACACCAACATTCCACAGACTCACTAACAATTTCTAAAGCTCTTGAATGTCAGAGCCAAGGCACTTCCTAAAATCCTGCCCTCAATGCAGAACTCTAACAAGATACTTCAGGACTGTGATTTATCACAAAATATCCCTATTTTGATTTTCACCGAGTTGCATCTTCTCGGATCTATCTATTATACAAAACCTTTATATAATTTAATTGAGAAAATGAAAGAAAAAAAACAGTATTCTTTCTGTAACTTAATTTAAAAATAAATTGTCACTTTATCTACCTTACCTGATATACAATACTTCTTAAATAATTTTCGATATGATCATAGGACATGGCTTAACTATATCTCTGTATGCATTCATTCACTACAACAGCACAAAACGTGACTGGTTTAACCTGGCCCGGTTTATCGAATTTCAAAGTTAAATATCAAACTTCAACAACTACAATAGATTCTGTCACGTCCAATTCGAAAATGAAATTAAACTCGCTCAAATATGATTATTACATATCTCGGCTGCACAAACACTACATCTGCCTTCACTAGCTATTGATTTATGAAGACCACTAGTTACCGGAAAGCAGCACCAACTATTGGCTTTTTGTCAAGTTAACTAATCTGAATAACACAATTAACGTTCTCCTTCCAAATGGCAAAAGTTCTTTTTTAGGTCGACTTGGAGTAAACACGTAATTTAAAATTACCGGAAAATTAATGGGAATAATGACATTTGTTGATAGATTTGGGTGAAAAAGTGGCGACAATAAAACTTTGAAAACTCCCAACAACATTTAGAGAAGTTAGCATCAAATTTGATTTAGACAAACTAAACCGAACTGTGGAACATTTTCAGAATTACAAAGTGTTAAAGCATTTGATCATCACTTCAAACTTTCAATGTGTAAAAGATTTCGACATAATCTCATTGCAACGCCGACTTTTCCCAATACAAAATAAAGTTGAGAATTTTTTTTACCCCAAATATAGATTTGATAAAAAAGAAGACCTAAATTTCCAATACCGGTATTTTAAACTTGGCCATGGAAATGAAAAGAAAAACTTTTCAATGTTCGGAAGTCCTACATATGTACCAGAAATAGCACACGGAAGTAAATTTAATCCTGAAAATAATTGTGGTAAATTCTTTACATAGGTATATTAAAATGCGTCACATGCATCCATCGAGTCAATTAAATTTTGGGCTTCCAGCTTTCATTGTGGAAATCTTGCCACCGTTTCATCCACTGTTATGCAAACCATTCTCAGGGTCATTACGTGGTCATGTCTTCTTCTACAGTCATTTCCTTACAATCGGGCAAGGATAAAATCCTGTAGAAGTCCAAACTCGGCAACAACCCAGAGCTACAAGAATCGTCTCCAGTGATGTTGTTGGGTCTTTCCAAAACCCTCTCCCTTCTCTTCCAAATCTTAGGCGTTGCGATCAATGAGAAGACTGTGGTTGAAACGTTGGCAAGATCCAAACTAATAAGAGGAATTTCAATATTTTCCGACTCCCTGTTTTCAAATGCATTTTTTCCAATAGTGCATAAAGTGGCCGAGCAACGCGCGATGCTGTTTACCATCACAAAACCCAAAAATAAAAAATGAATTAGCAAGCTCTCTACAGGTTTCAAATATCTAAGTTCTTATATGAAAGCTAAGAAGACTTACAACAGTGGGCACCTGTCCAGGAACTATGGGTTGGCCTGGTGTGAGGCCCATCTGCTGCATGAGTGCATTCTTCAGTGCGAGATGGTTCCTTCCGTTGATGAGTAACTGGTCCTTGAGGTGCTGGGGCGGATGGAAATACTTGCATGGCGGCTTTTCTCGGTTACACCGACCCTGCAACAAAAATCATACCTTGAGAACGGGAAGACGGTAGCTAAACCCAATATTTACAGCGACGCGACACACGTGGCGTGAGTATGATAAATGTGCAACATCAATCCTATTACCCGCCCTGTGAGTAGCAGTGCCGTCAAAATTCACAGTGCGACTGACTTAACTTTTCCCTCTCGCCTGCTACACACATGGAATAAATATATGCCTGATTTATATATCTGGTACCTACCTTCCTTTTCCTAATAAATATGATAATACGCAGAAATTCGCGAATCCTGCTTAGAAAGTTCGTTCGAATTTAGAACCGCAGATTTAATTAACTTTTTTTGATAAAATTTCTCTGAAGTGTAAATTACCAAGATCAAATGGTGTCAATACAAAGAAACATCCACATTGTTATTAAGTCGGCTTAAGGCGAATGAAAGCAAGCGATGAAAGCAAAGTTATCAGATCAATGAAATGGGCTCATTAGGAGAGATCGAACCCTAATACTCCCATTTCCGATCTGATAACACGGATACGGACGGAAGTACTGGACTCCTCATCACTAATAAACAGCAAAGCGCGAAGGAGGAGAAGATCAATAACCAGATGAAAATTCGGAAAATGCGTTTCCTTAGTACTTTTGAGTTTTGGTAGAGTTCGTCCACAGCAATTTACACACTCAAAAGACGAAACCTTAAGCTAAGTGAAAGGCTGAGAGAGAGTTGAGAAATTGAGTGTTATCCCGATTGACGGGGTTTTAGCATGCGTGATGTGCAGGCAGACACTGCCGAGACATCACTGATGTAATCCCAAGTTGATGGTGTCGCAAAGTCTGTTGAAATCATCTCGCACGGGAAACGGGCTCGAATACAGACAAATGTAAATGAGATTGAGGTGATACGTAAGTAGACGGGTAGCGAAAAACTTCGATAAAAGAGTATAAAAGGTCCCGATGCGTGTCTAACAGAGGTAAGGTTAATACCGGGGAGTTTCTTCGAGATGGGAAAGCTTGTCCAAATGATGTAATTTATGTATGCGCACGTGGCAATCTTTCGTTTCAAAGAAAACCCAAAGGACGTTACGAATTGAAGTGAATAACTTTAGATGTTGCAATTTTTTTCTCCTTACAAGTTAAAAGTGTGGAAATGAAAACGTGCGAAACCTTTTCATAAAAATGTTTGCTCGACAGGGATTTCTAGCAATATTGACGAGTTTGATGGATATTATTCCAGAAATATTGGAAATTCAAAATTTCTTCCAATCAATGCAATTTGGAACGACTTTTCTAAAGAAGCAAAATTGTTATTGTACTTTTATTGAGAAAAAATTATAATATGTTAATTAAAAGTTGAAACGAGGATCTGGGTCCTGCTTTATTTTCACTTTGTCGGTTTCCATATAAAACCACAGCAGTTTCAAAATAATTCAAGCCCATAAATGCCTGAAATCAGCAAATTTACATTTGTTAACAAAGAGAAAGCAGCAGCTTTTATTACAAATTTTCACACGATTTAGTGAACATAGTATGCGTGAGTCATAGCAGTTTTTGAAGTGTAAAATTATTTTAAATGTGTTTGATTGTATGCAAAATTATCAGTAGCGCTTTATCTAGAAGTTGTAGCCGCAAACGCGATAAGGAAGTGGATGGCGTGCCGAGCGGAGCTTCCAGTGGTCACGGAACAGGAAATGACGTCCACTACTAACCTAGTGCCAGCTCCGTGGACGCGGTAATTGTCAATCATTATGCCATCATACACACTCGCATAACTTGACTGGTTGTACTGGTTTACTGAAGTTGGCCGCGAACTTTATTTCACCCGAGTAAACTTGCCGTTAATTTCTGCAAAACCATGGTTATTGAAATGTGCGCTAAAGTGAGCTGGATATGTCTTGGATATCCATTCAGCGGCCCGGGCATGACGGAAGCTCGACGAAGCGGATTATCGAACAAATATCTCGAACTGGTCCCAAAGTTTCATCAAGCACTTTGAAGTTTGCTAATTCGGCCATTTGGGACTAACAGGGAAAGTGTCCAACCTAATGTTCACGCATAGATGTAGTTTCCGGATCCTAACAATGCCCCTTTGCAGCCGCTATTCGATTCGTGCTCGTCCCGGTTATTAAATTTGATTTTTAGTCCTTTCCCCCTAAAACGCACCAGATGAAAATTGTCGGACAGTTTAATCCTCCGCAACTACTACAAATTTTCCAAGTTGTCCCCGCAAATGCGACCCTCCGTCGGTGTATTTTTAGCTGAAAGAAGCGGGCGAATCCTTATAAAGGAACGCCTTATCTGTGGCTTTCCTTTGATGTGCAGAAAGCCACTAGCACGCCCTCACGCGTTCGTCAAAACAAAAAGCAAAAGACCACTGATGTTCGTATAACGTCACTTTGCACACGTTCTAACTTCTCAAGAAACTTTTGATTTTGAAACACGTAAACATCTTGTTCCATTTTGTGGCATCATTCTTCATTATGTGCGAGAGATTCGGGCTTTGATGCTGTAAAAAAGACGTCGCGCACTTCGTCTTCTTTCCTTTTAGTCTTTGTATTGCGTTTAGGAATTCCCTTTAATGTCTGAACGCACTATCCTTGCTGTTTTTGTGCCCCTGTCCCTATGCGACTTTAACAGCCATTTACCTACTATAAAAACCTCAGTGCCTTCATCTTATTTTGTACCCCACTTCAATCAAATGAACCGAGTATCGAGCTCAATTAGTCAGTTTTGTTGTTCTCTCATGTATTTTGATTTTAGGTAAAATTACTTCCGGTAATTCCCCCCGTGGCAAACGGTTTGCTTTCATTTAATAAAAGCTATAAATAAGCACAGAATAAATTGCTTACTTACTAAACCACAGATGGTATTAAACTGATATGTTACATTATTACTAATGGAAGAAACGGATAAACATCAGACACGATCAACAATCGATAGTTTGTAACTAATTTTAAAACCTTATCACCTTCACAACAGATTAAACTTTCACACTTCTTCTACCAAAACCATAAAATAAGAAAGAAGTGCTTGCACACAACATAAATTCGCAAAGGCATAACCGTTTGGGGTGAAATTCGTTACTCGTTACACACTTAATAATCCCAATAACTTCATAAAACTAAGTCATCAGATTACGTAGCCTTCTCTACCCGGAGGGCAAACTGAATGTAAATCTAGTGCAAGTGGAAAATAGGATTGCCCGAGGATTCAAGCCATTGATCCTCTACAGTTAGCGGTCGATTTGTGCGAACACTCGGTACTTAAGATACCGTCGAAGGATTCGTTCGGCACTAGGAGCTTGAAAAAAAAACCGTTCAAATCCCTCGATATCCTTCAGAAGGTCAAAGCATTTTGAAGTTAATTAACACAATGGGATGGGCGTTACGGACACCGTGAAGAGATAACAACGGAGATAACCAGTGTTTAACAAAGGACGCGCACACGTTTATGATGAGGGCTTCTTTATGTGTTTAGCCTAACCAAAGGAGCAAGTTCCTTATTAAACTCGGGGGGCTTTAGAGAGCACTAATCGAGAGACATGAAAAATAAATGAGAACCTCCTATGAATACAAAACGTTCGCGGATCGGAAAAGGAATAACGAGCTCTATTATTAGTCAGAACTACGGAAAAAGGGACGAGTTACGTGAAAGCCAAAATATACAGCTCCCAGCAGAAAGTAAATCGACCCGTAGCAACCATTTTTTCACAGATAGTGCTGATATAGACAATACTGCCGCCGCGCTGCCTTAGTATACATCTCTTCATTTCGGGTGGTAAAATCCCAGGTCTATTTTAATGCCATCATCATTCACACCCTGCCCTTTGTTGCGAAGGCATAGATTTATTCGACTCGATTGGTCTTCATTTTCTTCTTTTCGGGATGTTTCACGCGACAACCAAAATGGTGGCAAATTTAGAGGTAAAATTAACGTCGAGGCGTAATAATATAAATCGCTGTATAATAATTTCCTTAGAGCAACTGATACACCAGTTAGCAGCGCGAAATGAACGCCAAATCTGAGCAAATTTATCTTAACAGTTACTGTGCGTGCGACTTACGCAGAAGCTCATTCAAGCACGCACTAAAAGCTTGTCACTGGAAATGTAATGCGTTTTAGTGCACATTAGGAACAGACTATAAGTATAATGGATGCATATCTCGATACAATAAAGATTAAAACCAGCAGGAGCCAAACGATTTATCTAAGTGATTCCTTACTAGCAATCACGGCAATAAAAGAAGCAATTAAGCTAGGAAAATACACTCGAACGAGCTTACGACATCCATTGCACTGGTCTGTTGTCATCAATTATCTCGAAAACAGCCAAGTCCGGATTGGAAACGATTGTAAATCCTGACAGGTCGCTAGATAATAACTGGAAATGTTTCAAATCAAACCTCGCGGTCTATCCACTTTAAAACGTTCCCTAATACAGAAGTGGTACGAAATTAACGCCGCAGCTTTATGGAGCAGATCAGAAGCATCACAAAGGGAATTATTATGAAAAGTCTATCGCGCTATTAAGCGAAAACTTCGTGTTAAATCACGAGCGACGTTGTAACAAATGGTACGTCATCTCCTGAAATGCAGATATACGAGGGAAAGCACTCCGAATCCTGCCAAACGTGAGGTTTCCAAACCCCCGGGATTAAAAAATACAAAACATGCTTTAATTCAATTAAGCCTTCGCTTGCCTCGATGTGTATAAACCAGATTGCCCAACACGGTCAAGTAGAGAAACTCATTTAGTTCCACCCCAACTCGTCCGCCAGATGGGCTAAGAGAAATACTGAAATAACTAAACTATTATTGTATAGTTGGCCGATATGCCACATCACATATCCCCCAAACTTTGTATTTGATAACTTTGGATATCTTCCTCTCATGCTTTCATAACAACACTTTCAACAGTTTGTTTGCACTTTTTCCATTAGAAAATAAGAAACAAATTGGAGAAAAAGCACAATATGATAAAACAGAGAGGTAATTTTGTGTAAACTTGGGTTTTCTCGCGAAAGTTCGAATGATCCAGAACCACAATGAGAGATTCATTAGACTTTGCCAGTTTTACAAGAGTATCTAGCTATCTATATATTAAATACGGATGCTTTTCCTTTGACACACCTTTTGGTGACGACGGGTCAGCGCAGTTAGTACAGGAAAATCAGAAGATTTTTCCTCAAATGTCGGTAAAAGTTCGAACAAAGCTAATATTTGACAGAGACGCTCAGTTAGGCTTCTTGTTCAATATACTAAAAGTTCTGAATGATCCGATGTGAGCTTTGGCCACCATTTTGTTAAAATTGCGCCAAAAAAACAGCTTTATGCGAATAGATTGCGAACGGTGGCACTAAATGAAAAATGATCATTTAACAAAGTTGTAGAGCGTGAAATTTCTTACAAAACATGTTGAATAACATTTGGTCATCGGAGCAACCCTTTGCAGGCAAAAAATAAAAAAAGAAATTAATAGTATCAAACGCCGAGAAAAACGTAACTTCATGATGATGTAAAACTAGATATTTACAAGTTCATTACATAAATATGTACTAATGTGCATCGGACCACTACGGTTTACAATGCAAATAAGAAATTAGGTTTACACTGCATGATTTAATGATTGAATCGCAATGCACTAAAAAAGTCTTCCATAGCAAACCGAACAGATGCATCGAAGGAAGACTCGAAAACCCAAACGTAATTTTTACAACGATTCCAATGAGCCGGTCAGCAGAATTCGTTGACTAAAGATTAGAAAATACGCACGCTTGCAATACACACTTACGAAAATGTCATACAATATTACTTAACAGAACGAAATTCCTTAAGATATGTACAAGTAAAAGCAATAATCGGAGAAATAGATATTGAACAATAAAATTCAAGCAATCATGCGAACAAAATAAATAAGCTAAGAAATACTAATTAAAAAAAAGACAGCACTCTTCTTCGTAAAATAATACTTGGAAACGCAACACGTACACTAAGCAGCTCGCATTCAAGAAGACGAATAAAAGAATTAAAGCAATCGCAGAATCATTAATAAAAGGCTGTCGGACGACCGCCACGAAACCTTCCTCGCATTTACTAAAATTATTAAAAACTAGAAAATAAAAATTAATTAAATTCTTCAAAAAACCGCGGGGCCCACAGGTTAAGCTAGTTTTTAAAAATGTTTGAAACGTTAACAACTGTGAGCTCTGTTATTCTACTGGAAAGGTGAAAATTTGTGCTGTAATGGAGGGGAGGGTTCAGCAGAAACTTCAAGTGTGATGGGCTTATTCCCTGGCGTTGGCGTTAGGCTTTAACAGCAGAAATATGTCGACGTTAAATAAATATTAATATATAAATAATGAAACCCAGACCCTGATGATGTTGTATGTAGATTGCATAATTCCCTTATCGAATTTCCATACATTTTTGAGCCATTTCTTAAATGGTAAAAAACTTATAAAATATATTTTACAATGTTCACAAGTTGGAATAACTTCATAAATTTTAAAATATTAATAAATGATTGGACATTTCTTTGAAATTGACATTAGAAACATTTTACGATTTTATATCGTTAAATTCATTGCCAAGGGGTTCTGATGGATTTTATTGGTTCTCAAGATGTGGGTTTGTACATTTTCAACGTTTCATTTTGTTGCCAAGGCCGTTAATCGAATGGATTTGCCAACAATAAAAGTCTCGATTCAATCTGTAAAAATATATTTATGGCATAAGAGTTGGACAAGCCAAATGGCATTTTTCGTTTTCTTCTTAATAAGAATATTCTCAACAAATTAACTTTGGACATATTTTTCTTTTAGAGCTAAATTTTGAAAGCCGTTAATATGATAAAGAAGGGACTGTGCGACATAATCATCAACGAAAGGAATATTAGACACCAACTAAGCAAATCGCCTCCGCTTTAATAAATGAGAATGCTCGCGTCATTGCGTCATCAATCGAGGGATAGGCCTGATCGTAAAAGAACTAAATTTGTCAGAAATGACGTAGTTCTTGACGCTAAATCGCGCAAGCCATTACATCGCCAAAGATGTCCTTGCACTACCGGATCAAAAGGAAGTTCATCATTTGCAATGACACACATGCAACGATGCAATCGCATAATAACGTACAACTTTTGCATAATGATGTGCTGAAATCGCAGGGAATTTGCCAAACGCATACACCTGCTCCACAATGAATTCTCGTTTTTATTGCGAACGTATGTAAACATTATTTTCCGTAATATAGCAGAGCGCCCAAATTAGCAATTAAAACAAACAGTAACATAAAGCAGGAATCTTAACCTATTTTTAGAGCTTTAACCAGGTTAAATTAATTAAGCGGATAATCAAATTAAGTTGCCTATTTGAAAGCACGGGAAGTAATTGTAATTGTACAGTTCATAGCACGGTAAAATTGTCTTTAAAACGCGCAGAACTGATTTTCTCTTATTATTACACATCCATCATTTTAGTTACGAATCGATTCTTACGCTCCTCATAAAAAGTAATTGACACTTTAATTTACTGCCTATTATGGCTTGATATAAAATCAAATAGGATGCGATCCAGGCTTCGGTTTAATGGCAAAGTAACACAATTTGCGCCTTAATACCGTGGAGTGTTTACACATTAAAAAATACATCGCACCTAAAAATAACTTCAAAAAATTGTATTACAAAACTTTTCCGTTACTGTAAGTATTGCGATCGTGAAAAAATTTGATTCAGAAATTATGACGGTATCATCGTTTCCAAAAACGAAAATACGCAAATATGAGCGCAGAGGCTAACCTAGGGCGCTAAGACAAATAAAGTGCTTTGTTTTAAAACTCTGGCTTCAAAACGGCGATCGCAACGATTTTTTTTTCCAAAACTTTGAAACCCACCGGTTGTTCAAAAACAGGTTGGATCAGCATAATATCACTGGTATCGTAATTGACTTACGTGGACACTATGTTATTGCATACGAGAATTTTTAAAACCATGAAAACTGAAAAAGTGAAAATTTTCAAAATTTTGAGTTTTGAAAAATTATTTCTAAAAGCTAGCCTTGCGGTTTTACCTTCATCGCTGTACGGAGTATAACTAACGCAACTCGTTAAAATCTCGTAAGTTGAGAAAACATCTGTAGCGGGTTTTGTTTTGGACGTTTACCTGAACAGTTTAATTAAGTAATTGCCAAAAAAATCATCAACTTTTTGGAAAAACGATTATCAGCTTTCAGTGGATAAACATGTTTACAATTACAATTATAGATATCATAAAACTAGATAACTAATTCAAAAAATAAGGGGGTAGGAAGGGATGCTCTATTTGGACTTTGGAGCAACCCCAAACACTTTATTTGGATAACCGCCCAAATTATAAAATTACATTTAGATTTCAACAAATAATTAATAAACACCAAAAATTTTAAAAAAATTCAAAATTTATAAAATAATCAAAATTTCCAAAAATTTTCAATCCTATCAAACTTTGCGAACTTTTCAAGTTTTCAGGATTTAAAATTTTAAACGATGTAAGTTTTCAAAATTTTGATAATTTTTACAATTTTCAAAAATTTTGATGATTTTTGGAAATCCTGCATCTGCATGTTTTCAAAAATTTGTATTCTGAATTTTTAGATGCTCATAATGGCTCACCTCGGTTTTTGACTGACATAATTATTTCGTGGTTTTTTGGTGTTCTTTAATCCTCAGCAAACTCTCCGCAAAATAAAACATTTTTTTGTGAAGAGAAATAAACTTTATGATAAAACACAAAAATTAAAAGGTAAAAAAAGTCCCTTTCGCTCATTACTTCTGGCTGTTTGCCCTATATATGTAATGTTACAGTTATCACATCCAAAGTTATAAATTCCAATTTCTTCGCCCCTCGCTTACAATTTTAAAAGCGTGTTTACTGCAAGAAAATGAAGAAATACCGAAAGTGGTTAAGGTTAAAAATCAAAACTTAATATGAGTTTCCCGAACAGCGGACGTCACAAAGAAAGAATGCGCGGAATTACAATATTCTGAAAAAAAATCTTAAAACGTTTTAGAATCGAATAAGGGCCTAATTTTAACACGAGCTTGTTTTTATAGAAATTCTCGCATTTTTCCGAGCCGCGTCGTGATATTTGATTCGCTCAACCTTTCCGCGGTTCGTTGCTAATTTTAGGGTTCCTCCCGCCATTTCTCCACGCACGAGAAGGCGGGAAACGGTTTGGCATTTTAATTTTATACATGGGGCTGCCGTTAATGTCAACGGACCAGCTGACCAAGGGCGCGCTGATGAATCCGCCTTATGTGACCTTTCTGCATATGAAATTATCTCGCACCCTCTTTTTCAACAATAAACCGAATTTCTCGAGGGTAACTTGCAAGGATTCCGAGTCTTATTGATTTACAAAAATTCCAGGCACAAAGGAATGAAAGGGTCTCCTGAAATGTCGGTTGAAATTAGAGCGAGTTTTTCCTTTTATCAGCTTGACAATAATCTAGCCCGCAAAAATTTCACGGTTTTATTTCAAACTCATTACTTATACGAACCCCTGTGTGTGTTTAGCTAATGGAGGTTTAAGGTTTAACCCCCTCTAGATTGGGTCGCGTACGCTCTTCAAGGATACGTGCCCGTACGTTTGTCACCTACCTAAGGATTATGCGGGGCAGAGAGGACAGAATTGCAGTACAAACACCAATATTCGCGTTCGACTGAAGGGATTAAGCAGTTAATTATGTAGGGTTGGACTGAAAAGCGCGCACGGGGTCAAGCCCGATATAATGAGAACTGGATACAATGTTTGCAGTGCCCCGCATCAAGATTGATTAGTTTACAACGCTTGATTGTTGACATTTTAAGTTAGCACTGTTTGTAAGTACTTAATAAAGACAGCTTTTACTTCGAAATAAACAAATTAGCGCTAAGGCAGCTAATCCTTATTTTCCATACTTCAACAATTTTACATAAAGCCCATCATAATTTCCATCACATCCGGTCGATTTGTTTATCTTCCATTCCAGCATTCGATATAAAAACGCAAATTGAACTTGAAAATTTTCGCATTTTTATCTCGCCATTTCAGCCCTTCCAGCCCCGAGGACGAACAAAATTCTGCAATTTCAGCTAATTATTACGGCGAGAATCTGTGTCCGAAAGATAGCGACGTCGTCGCTCGTCTCATCAGGGCTTTTACGTGGCAAAACAAAAACAAAACTTGCCAAAGCTATCACGGCCGCAATCCCCGACGTCCCTACGTTTATGCAGGACCATTTCTTGCGCCCGGGGCGCAGAGTCCGGCCAGCAGGATGACTGAACAGGATCTGCCTGCAGAAATAGAACAGCAGGAGTGGAAACGCTGAACTGGTGGCGGCCCACTCTGGGGGGAGCTATGAGCCCGAGATGTATCGGATTTATGCGCTACAGCCTGACAAATGACCCTCAACTTAAACTTATGAGGTGTAGGTTTCAACTTTAGGAGTTGAGAAAAATTGCGGTAACACGGAGGGTTTCATTGCCGATTTGAACTGAGAGATATTACATGAGCCGACGTCACGATCCAAAGTTTAATCTTTTGATTTTTTTTTGCTTATTTCCCTGTAAATATTAGGGAAATGAAGTGAACTGCACGAAAAAAAATGCCTTTTGATTCAGACAATTTACCTTCTGGCGTCGGCGATAGATATTAGCAGCAAAAATTTTTTGCAACAGCTAAAAATGGGGGATTGATTTTAACTATGGCTAGGATCCGGAATCCCAGCAGGTTTTCTTATAAGTGTTTTCGGAATCAGGGAATTCGCCCAATGAAAAATTCGCTATTTGATGAGCTTACATCCTCAATGTTTTTTCTCTAATAAAATTATTTGCGAACATAAAGCTGAATAAAAATTTTAAAATATTTTAACGTTTTCTGAGAGTTAGATTTAGAAAATTTTTAGAAATTGAAAACAATTGAAAATATAGATCTTTTTAAAATGTATATAAAATTAGGAAAATTATTTTGGAAATTTTTTTAGAAATTTTAATAATTGTAGAAATTTTGCATTACCGTCAAAATCTCAACTCCGACCTGTCTTTGCGCCTCTAGCTATACTCCGTATAGCGAGCAAGGTAAAAATGACTCAACTTGGCTATAAATACAGATTGTGTTTTATTCATTTTGGTAAATAACAATTCTTCAATTTTGAGAGAAAAGTTAACAACCTAAGGTAAATGCCGGAGTAAAAGCGATTTTGCCAATGACATTTTCAAGTATGCTGCCAAGTTGTATTTAACTGCTACATTGAAACATCTACCATGTACGTATTTGCACAGAATTTTGGGTAATCTAGTCAGTTAACTCGATGGCTTTAGGGCACAACAATTTTATTTAATCAAAACTTGACAAACAGAGGGTAATTTGACAGAAAGCATTAACGGAGTTAATATTCCCGTGCTACTTAGTCATGTTTGGCAATTCTCGACTAATTTTCATGCTCGTAGCAACAATTTTCTTAAATGAGACAGCTGTTAACCGTTGTTTGTCTCCTTTCAACTCCAACGTCAACTGGAAAATACATTTTTTTGAAAAATCTTTACATTGTGAATGAAGGATCGTATTACATGCTATGTAACTTAATTCCATTTTCAAACAAATTTCCAGATTGGAAACGTTTAGCAATCAATAACGCCAATATGTAAATTCGAAACCGACAATAATAGAATAAACAGGACCACTAAATCTTATTAAATTTATTGGCCTTTACGAGTAAAACCGCAGCGGCAAACTTTAACAGGGAAAACTTTACAAGAACTCACAGATGTGGCGTATGCTTATGAGATTTACGGCCAAATATTGCAACTGCTGAGACGGCGAATACAGCAAAGTTTCTGAAAAGCGACACAAATCCACGAATTTTTCTACTTGATTACCTGTGAATGTCAATCGAAGGTTACTCGACAGGATTCAAGAAAAAAAAATAAAGCTCGGGCGTTAATAAATTCTAGAATACGGGCGCGCTTTGCCTATTTAGAAAGTTCTTATTCAAATCATAATTTACTTCGCCTCGGAAAACGGGAGCCGAGACTCAAGATGTCGTTTATATATTATAGTACCTACTAATTAAGACATAATAACATTCCTGCCCCGTTGGTAACTTTCAAGTTTGTTCCTATTTCCATAATTAGTTAAAACTTGAGTCTCCCGGCTTTAAAAGCATGGTTGCAAATAGAGCCACCTTGGCAGAATACTACTTTTTTTCCTGGCGGAAAAATACGGATATAAAAAGAAATTTACATATAACCGTAAAAATATGAGGGCGTACGTTAAGTATGGAGGTTAGGTGGAGGATCCTTCGGAAAACTGAAAAATTATCCACTTTGTTTGGGTTAGGACGGAGAGAAAAACAGTAAGAATGATATCCCTACGTCACGGATAGACACTACCGATTGTCATTGGATCCCAGACATTATTCAAACTGTCATATCGCCGTTTTTTACGGAACCCACGTCAACGGACCAATCTACGAGACCGGAAAAATCAGCAGTCAAAGGTCGCTATGTACTACAAAAAATGATCATCGGGAAACTTGAGCACTGAAATAAATTTCACTCCGCATAGCCGCAACTTTTAAGGACAACAGTAAAGGAAGGGAGTAAATTTCGGAGAAACGAAAAGACTGGCAAAAATTAAGCTCAGAAATATTACCCGACTCTTTAATTTCTTTCTTAAATTATAATTAAAGAACCAAGGAATATAATTACTTAGTTGAAGGGAAGATTTTCTAATTTACTTGAAATGCCATGAAAAATGAAAATACTTGGAATATGGATTTTTCTTGTAGACTAAAAAATATGACAGTAATTTCAATTAACCGTTTCAACACGTTTGGTTTCTTGTTTTTGTTCACTTTTTTTTATTTTAATTTTTTAAATTTTAAGCAGGTCCATTTTAAAAAAGCCGAAGTGTTAACTTCGACTGGATTTTCCCCTACTAAATAATAATATTTGCCGTTTTTGCAAAAATAAAAATTTACTCTAATTATAACGTTGTACAATTCACCGACTATTAGATTTCTCTTCTCTCATTTCACCTTATGTTAGATTTCTAAGAAAACAATTTAGAAAGGCAACCTTACGATGTCGCCTACCGTATAAGAATAGTAAGAACGGAACCGTCCGCTCTACAGCTAATTAGATGAGCTTCGGATTTCGGACTAAAAATCGATATAAATAGTTTATTTAAAGAGTTATCAAAAATATGCCGAACTCGAAAAATATTTTCTAACGAGAGCTAATTGAGAGGCGTAGTTAAAATCACGTAACTGCTCAAAAACGCTTCTTGATATTCAAAAGTATCGTTTTTTTCTTAATTATTAAAATAGTTGAAAATAGCTATGCATTCTCCCCACACACCAGAGAGGAACACTACCACGCACTGATCACGAGCGGACCAATAGACTAACACACCAAGCATACTGCGTCAACCCAGTTAAAGCTATGTTTTGCCTGGGGACATTAATACACGATTTTCAAAAATTCATAGCAGCCGACACAAACTAGTAGACTGCAACACGAACTAAATTATATCTCATTCTTACCTCTATTAGCCTATAGAATTTGTCAGTTTTTGTACAATACTTTTTTGAAGATGTCAAAAATTTGAAATGTTTTCAGTTCGCAGTTTTAAAAGTTTTCCTACCTTGTATCATTGTCTTTTTCTAGGGCACTTCCATATCAAATTTCATCAAGATCTAAATACTTGATTTTGAATAAATAGGCGTTAAAAATTTACATTCAAGAATTAAATTGTAGCTCATTCCCAGCTCTAAAAACGTAAAAGAAGTGTGGCCAGTTTTTGAGCAATATTTTCTTTAAAGTTTCCAACAACTTACAAATAGTTTTTAGCTTGACGAAATTTTTGTGCACACTAACATTGTATCTCTAATGAGCTATTACAATAGAAAATTTGTGTCGAATTTGTTTTTGAGTAATAAGGCGCTATAATCAGATTTTTCAAAAAATTTTAGCGACCGCCATTTTGAACCCAGAAAGTTCGAGAAGAAAAAGGTTAGATTTGCTCTAAAGTTTTCTATTCTCGTTGTAGATTTAGAAAATCTGTTACCGAAAAAATTGCTACCAAAAAAACATGTCTAACTTCCGCTTCTGCTTACGAATTTATAGAAAACTTATTTCCCTGGTGAACATTTGATATACCCCCCCCCCGTTCATTTCAAAAACGTATTTCAGTAAAACTCTCGAATTGGAAAATTTTGCATGAAATCAATATTTCTTCCCTCTACTAAAACAGACGGTACAGGAAAGTAAAAACTAAAATTTATGAAATTACTTACATAAAACTTCTTTTTAAGTGAAAGCTTTTTAGCCCTTTTGAGTGTATAATAGATGGTCTTAAGTGACCCCTCTTCAACTGGTTACAAGATTATTAATTATCCTCAAATTTGACAAATATTAATTACCGCCACTTTCTCACAAAATTGAAAACTTTAATAAAACCACTTTTCCGGTTGCAGAAAGTGCCATCAAAAAACAAACTAAATGCTCGATTCCGAATTGTTTATACAGAGGGTCGGGTATGGCATGTAATCGATTCATTCACATTGCTTTTGAAAAAAGAAATATGAAAAGTAAACAAAATAAAAAGTAGGTATACATAAAAAAATCGACTAAACAAGCAGCACAAAAAAACATTTATCTGGCAGTCCCTTGTGTAAAACGAGGATTGAAATATCAATCTAATGTCAACGGTTATAGATGATATATTATTCCGACAGCTCGTTACGGTGGGCTAATTTATAACAACCACGAGTGGCACAAAGTCAGGGATGCCACCTGAACAAAATATGTCAGTGTGAGTTGCTGCAAATGATGGAGAATAATGATCTAGAGTTACTATTTGGCGCAGCATAAAAACAATTATTCACCTCTTTCAATTTTAACGCCCCATCAAAGTAATTTATATTATTTACTATAAATGAAAAAAAAATATCAAGTTGAAACGAGAACAGATTTAGGCAAGGAGAGTCGGGCGGCCCAAATTGTGATTGTCTAATAAAATTAGTATTTTTGAGCAAAATAATCACGTCAAATCCCTGGTATATCAGCTGTAAACAAGTGTAATCTCAGCTTTTATCATTACACTTTTGTGTACACAGGAATTCTATATTTATCCAATGAGTTAGTTCGACCATATGTCACGAAGGCAAATATTCCCAGACGCAATTCGCTCTTGAATACCTCAGTGAAATATTTCCCGACAACTCTGTGTACACGGCGCAAAATACGTAAAACATACATAAATCTAATCGCTGAGGATTTGAAGATCCGCTAGAATTATAAAACACCTTTATTCGCAATGTTGCGTTTTCCATCACAAACCGGAAATTGTGTGCAGCTCCAGACAATGGCGAGCTAGACGGAAGTGCGCCCTATCGGCTTCCTGTTCCTGCTTGACCTGTCACTGCTGCCAACGTTTGATAATCTAAACAACAGATACGAAAATAATATTGCCATTACATAAATAAGTGTTTGTGAAAGTTCTTCTCCGAAGTGCCGGGAAAAAGTTCCGAGGGATTATCTTTCTCGGTGGCAGTTTTCATTAGCCATAATGCCTGATTAAACGTAATTGATTGCATTTTTCATCGACTCCGGTTATAAAATTAAGCCCCTATTAGCCGTTTTGGATTTGCGAGGGAGATATTAAATTTCCAAGCTGAATTGTTAGGTTTAAGTTCTCTAATTTGTTTCTTTAGGAAGCTTTGAAAACTTTTAAGAGATAAGAAACAAACTATGATCTCCCAATTCTGTTATCTCACGATGAGGAAACGTAAATCCCAAAGCTTTCCTTATTAGAAGAAAAATATCAAATATCGATGGAAAATTTTAAATCAAACAATGTTCGCTTACGGCACGATGTGTTAGTTGTGACACGTAAACTTGCGAAATTCAAAGGTGCAAATCGCGTGTAAATTATTCGACATCATCCGTGTGTAACCGTTAGCCATTACACAAAACATTGGTCAATTATTACCTAATCACTTGCAGGCCTTTGAATTGAAAGTTGCGTTTAAATATATATTTAACTAATTGGTTTGCAACAACGTTTGCACATCGCTCGAAATTGTTCAATTGGATGTAATTAAAATTTTTCGTGCGATACAAATGTAACAAAAACCCTCTCGTGTTATTGTATTCAAAATTCTCTGATATCAGATTTCAATTCGACGTTATTTGCATAATTGAATTTTGGTAAATGATCGATATCGAACCTGAATTTTGACGTCAGTTAATTAAAGTAATTGCAGATGAATTTTTAATTATACCATCTCTATGTTGCGGACTAGACCTGTCACTTGTCATTTCATACCGAGCACGATTTAAAATTCCGATAACAGAAAACTTTTGCATTTTCCCCGAAATAAATTAGTTAATTTCTCAGACTAGATTCGTAAAATCTTACATAATTAAAACTGGGAATTTAATTAGTTCAGAGTAACTTCCTCATTCTTAATCAATTTTTTGTCGCCTTTTAAGAGCGTAATCCGTTGAACGAATGAAAGAAAAACGGATACGAACCGCAGCGGTTCTACCAAGTAAATAACTTATTTTGCACAATAAACCATAAATTAATTTAGAGTAGTAGAATTGGCGAAGAACGCGATAGAAAACTTAATAAAGACAAAACTCCGGGCAAAAGCCGGAACAACGGGTCGGGATGGCCATTCCGGTATTTCAGATTACCGCAGCAGGTGGACCTGAACGTGCTGCAGGAACATTTAAGGACCCCCCTTTCAGCAGGTCGCCCGTGATTATATACATTCCTCCGCTGAAATGCACTCCATTATGGCGATGCTTCACATTGTCCTGCCATACCACGCAATACAAGACGAGCGGTGCGAAAATTAACCGCAGTGTGTGGAACTTACGTACTTTCGCGGTCATGCTCTCGGATAAATGGGGACAATTTCAAATAATTTCCCTGTAAACTGCCAACTTGGCCGGGCAATAATTAAACCTTAATATACAGCACGCGTTTTCACGTTACACGAGCTTTTCCCGAGATATTCTAAAGAAACTAATGGAAGTTAATGCGTTGAGCGACAAAAAATAGTCGAGAATAATAATGTGGGAAGCGACTTGATGAAAAGCCGTACAAAACGTGATAATGACAGCGACAAATTGGCTTGCAAATAAGGGTACAAAAAATACAACAAACAGAAAATGGCGACGCGGCGCAGCGGTACTACATAGATGGAACAAGCAATTTTTCAAACGGCCCGAGATATTTATGAAGTGAAATGAAGACTGTTTAAAAAAGCTGCGGCCGAAGCCGCAATTCACAATGATTGGATAACTACATAAAAAAAACAAGAGAAAAAGAAGTCGAAGTGTGCGCGAAAAATCCATAACAATATTTTCCCGCAATTAAGAAACATAAAGAGTTTGATGTGAACATTTGAACAACAAAGGGCATTGACAAAAAAGCGAGCCTACGGTGCTGATCCACTCTGATGAAAATGAAAAATGCCAGCTTGCACTTGATGGAGAGAAGAGAAAATAAATTTAACCCCGCAACAGGTTGGCAGGAGGCTGAAGTGGCGACAAAAACTCTGATGCTCGTTGTTACGATGGAGTTCATAACTGATGAAGGACTACACAATCATCATCTTCCTGCAAATTCACATCGCAAACCCAGTTGAATGATACAATTTCTGGGGTTGATTAGAATCCATTTACTTTTTGTGGTAATTTACTGAAGCAATTTTGATGAAGTTCTTTAACAAGTTTCAGTCTGCTATTTAGCACCGAAATTTTTTTCGTAATGAATGATTATTCATTATCAACTCATGATAACTTTTAACCCAAATTTTCAACAATAATAACAAATCCGCTCATATGAAACCAGTTTTCAACAAACAAATAATAACCTCAATTTACATGTCGACGATATTAAAAACAAGGTTTTTAGAATACAGCGTCGTATTTGATGCATCAGATTTTTCAACAAACAAGCCGCCCTTAGCATCACGCATAAACTTCAAAAGGGAAAACCTAAAAAATTTTACGGAACACAATATGGCACATGTATGCTTCATCCACTTGAAGCACCTAATGAGAGAGGGAGAGAGAGAGCGGATGCTGCCTTATTGCTTTCAGTGGAGTTACCACGGTAACCCATTGATATCTTTCTAAGGTAAATTCGGAAACACGAGTCGGTTTCAATTATAATGGCATTTTCGTGTTTACTGGAGTGCAGTCACTTTGTACCGCTTTGTTATTTATTAGAGGTTAACCGCACGAGCCCAGTAATTAGGAAGATGATTTCAGCATCTCAACGGGAAGTTTCACCTGAATACGCGATTTACCCTGCTAAGAGCAATCTTGCGTTACCCTAATTACTTTATTGTATTACGATGACACCCTGTTTCTCTCTCCCAACGTGTTGAATTTTTCAAGCTGAAAACGATTTCAGATTCCGACGTCGTTTTTTGCTCGCTTCGTTTTTGGGTAAGTTTATTCGCGATTGGCAATCCGAGCAGTATCTGTAAATCACTCGGTTGAGTAAATAAATAACTACCAATCTGTAGCATCCTGACCAAGCACAGTGTAAATCACCTCGTAAGCGTGACCTTCATTCTCACACGATGTAGGCAATTGAGCAGTTTTTCTGCTTTCGAGAAGTTCGTGGGTAGTAGGTACGTCCTGAAAAGGTCGACGGCGAAGACGCCCAAATAAAACACGTCCCTATATAGGTTAACTACATTCAAAGCCCATACCTATGCCATCCATAAGATATGCTGAATATTTTATAAGTCTCCCAAGAGATTTTAGAGCGATATACTTTCACGGTTAAGAAATGTTAATTAATACCTTGCTTTCACTTAACGGTATCAAACACTTGATTAAAGAAATAAAACCAACATAGAAATTACAGTTTTATAAGGAGTTATTTAATAATAGTGACAAGTGACGCTGCCAACAAAGTAACGGTGCAATACTGACTTACCACCTGCTGGATCCCATAAGAAGGATTATGTTACCGACTCACCTGCAAAAACAAAAATAAAGAATTAGACATGTTAAATAGAACAAAATGCATTAAAAACATTTTAAATAAATTGTGATTTATGTAGGAAATTTTGGGTATCCTAAATTTTTGGGGCATTTGCCCAGTATCTCCACGGACCAAGATGGAGTTAGCATTGAGGTTCAGTTTAAAAACTCCGTTAATCCTTAATCCATTACCCTAATTTTTTCCATCAAAGTGCAAAGCTTCGAGGGAGCATTGATTAAATTTACCGTTTTGCTTCATTGATTATTTATATTAAAATCCGATATACAACTACCTCCAGGTTACTTTCTTCGTACCTGTGGATCGACTACAAAAAGGTTTATTGAAATTATTGCCTTTATTCCTTTTCCTGACTGCCCGTAGGAGTGTTAGAGCCTTCAATAATTCAACATTTCACAGTAGGATAAAGAAGTTCCATATGTAAATCCTGAACTTATTTTCGTCATTTATTTCAGCGCTATCTCTATCTGACTATTAATAAAAGTATCTGATACGTTATACCAGGATAACTCGCAATAAAAGAGCGATATCTTTCATCTGCGAGCACAATGCGGCTGTTTTTCATCGCAGAGCTTGAGGTGGGCGTTTCTTATATCTTGGTAGTTGCACTGACAGTACAATGCCTTAAACGACACACCTTGCTTCATTCCATGCACTCTATTAACGCCGCGTTTTGTCTAGTCACCGATAGCTTTGTTTAACGTCCTTATTAATGCAATGATGACGCAGACCTCGACTTCTTCATTGGCCATCCATGACCAAGACGTGATTAGTTGCATTTCATAGGTGAATGGTTCGTTTGCGACTGATTACCTTGTTCCTTTGTTTGTTCGGAGTTTCGCAGAGCAGGGTCGCGTCGCGTCGTCTGTTGGGCCAATTTTAGCGGCCAGACAGTAGAAGAAGCAATGTCGTTCGTTTAACTACAAACTTGTGCTTCAAATGTATGTTATGTCGGTGCGTAAAGTCGTTAGTCGGAGCGGCCGAGCAAACGGACCACTCTGAATTTATCGTTATGCCTGACGACGATAGTTTCACCGGGACTCGTCCGTGATCCTCTGGGGAGACGTGAGTTAGCTACGTGCTCGGCCCGGATCCCGGGAGACCCGTTTACCTGCCCAACTACTGATTGGGAAGCAACTGCAATGTCCGGTGATGATACCCTCCTTAAAGGTGCTTGCATTTTATCCACCAGGTCAAGTTGAAAATTACTCTTTGGGTCCCCATCAACCTAATAACTCGCTTGCGTCATGCGTTAGTTATAAACATTAATTTAATAGTAATACGCTTCCCCGGGGCTACATGTGAACCCGCATTGTTATAAGGAGTTAGGGAATATTTCCACGAATATTTTAGCTCCGGAGTTTCAGCAGTCATTTAACAAGAAGATCCAATTACACTACGTTTCCGACTGGACAAATTTTCTTCCAGGATGGATGGTTCAAAGTAAAGCGAAAGGTTGAGAAAATGTATTGGGATAAAATCACCATCAAGAACTGTAGCGAAAACCTCAAAAAATAATGAAATAAGATCGTCATGTTGGAAAAGTTTTGTAATGAAACGGTTGCTAAACTAATGACAAACTTAGGAACATTTTCCAATAAATATTTATTGATGATCCATAAAAACGGACAATTTTAGAGATTTAAGTATTAAGTTAAATAAACGTGAGATGTAAACATAGTTTGAAGATATATTGGCAAAGTTTCTATATTAAATCAGTCGGTAACAGTTCGCAAGTTAGATTTTTCTTAGTGATGGGATATTTCGAACGAAAATAATCAAACCATTCGAATGATTTTATGATTATTAAATTTTCGGGTTTGTTTATTTCAAAAGCGCGCGTTGAAGCAATACCCGTTACAGTAGACAACTGCAAATACTCAATGCAAACACATGATACGATGAAAACACCAGTCGTGGTATTATCATGCGAATACACAAATCTCTGGACTGCGTCTTTCCCGCGCAGCACAACGAAATAACAATGCTTTGTCTTGAACATTGCTATTTATTAGAAATAGCAAACATAGCAGTTTCAACTGCACTGATTTATTTCTCGTGATCATTTTAACGCAGCGACGTACTGGAAAATTATAATATTGCTCTAAAAAATATGAAAATATAAAGAAATGTATTAATATATTTAGAATAATACTGTTTTACTGTTGATAAAAACAACTGGTACACTTCACAAAAAATCCCTTATTTATACATATAATAAATAATAATCGGATATTGTCTTTGTCCGTGATGTAATTTCAAAAAAAATAATTAATACATACAACAGAATGTATCTACTTTGACGGTTTATAGAAATATAACTCAAAAAACAGACCGGCATCAGCGATAAGATTAATTAAAAAAAAACTATTCAAGGCTGGAGGTTTCCGCCGTTTTGCTGAGCGCCCGGAGAAACGACGATGAGGACGAAAATTCCTTCATAGGAGCATTCGAGAAGCAAGCGGAAGCGTTTTTACTACTTTATATCGCTTTGAAACATCCGAACGATTTTATCCGAACGAATCACTCGATTATTAAATGCTTTCGAAAAGCAATAATTTGATTATAAAAATCATTCAATTACGCCACGCCCGTCACTAATTTATACTAAATTCATTGTAAAACTTCTAGACACAGAAAACTCACTACAGATTTTAAAATATGTAGCTATCGGAGGTGGAAAAATATTTAAATATGCAGTGCGAAACTAAGAATTATTTGACAAAACCCCAAAGACTTTAGAAAGGTGACACGCATTAAAATTGCAGCAACGTAATTATGCATTCGTCCTACATGCGGCGATAAATAACCAGTTAATTAAGAGACACACTACAAACGGCAATAAGGTCTGCAAAAATGCTCATGAAATATAGACGCCTTTGGAAGAACAACACGGCGGCGGCGGCGGGAAAATTGTTATGCAACACTTAGCTGTCACTTCCATTAATAAATGAATGCACCTACTATTCAGCGTTATATTTAATTGAAAATTATTCAGCAGTCAGAAATATAATACACTACAGGTGAGTAGTAATTCATACTTATCAGAAGGTAAGTAATTTATTTGCATTCAACAACATATTACCACATAAAAGGCATTTCCATCGGATGTATTGTTCTATTATATCATGCAAACGCACAAATGTATTCCATTTTCAAGGGAAATGAATAATATAGAACTCGCGTTATTCAAATTGTGAACCACAATTTGACTTAGATTCCACACAGATATGAACTTCTCATTTTAATAGTGTTATTTCGTGTTTTCTTCCATCTCTTTCCAATCCACAATAATTTTCATAGGCGTGCGTAAGTTAAACAGCGATTGTGGATGTCATTCTTGTTCGACATTTTTATTCAATTTAAAATTAGTAAACTGCAACCATATCAAGTGCAAATTTTTAATATTGATAAAATTTCGAGGACCATCCTACTACTACGTCTCGTGACTAACTAGAACCCTTCGACGGCCATTCCACCAAGTTTCCTGACCAGCACACTTCTCCAATATCCTTACAGCTCTAACTTGAAACTGGTAAAAACCAACCACCTAAAATGCACATTTTTAACATTGATAACATTTCGACGATCATCGTACTAGGTCTCCCGCCCAAAACCCTTGTCCACTATTCTTACAGTTTTAACTTAAAACTAATAAAAAGCAACCATTAAAAGTGCAAATTTATAACAATTCAACGGCCTACGTACTAGGTCTCCTGACCAACACACTTGCTCAAAAATCGTAATAACATTGCTATACATATTATTTAAATATTCATTTGAAACTTGGAACTAATGGTACATACAAAGCCATAAATAACCGAGGTAAATTTCGTTAACAAACTACTAAGGTAGGTAGAATGGCTAGGCTAGGAAGCCCCAACCTAATAACTACAACATCCCCATATGATAATGCAATGTACACAATCAGATAACAGGCTGTTTCGGCAAGAGTTACGTCAAACTCCTTCGTCGTATACGTGAACCGTTCGGGAGGGACGAGGAGAGACAGTCCTGACGGATATTTTTCCTTTGGGAGGTACCATGTTAAGAGCACGATGCGGGATGATTTGCAACATAGACGGAGCATTACAATACATGCATGCGGAGGTCGATAGATACCCAATAACCATATATTGCGTCCATATCTGTCTCGTGGGGCCAGGCATGCATTACCTCAACGAGACAGACAAATAGCTGCGGACGCCCGTGATCGAAAACATACCGCATTTCTGCACCGTTCGTAAAATGCAGTGAGTGCCTTTCAGACTCTATATTATTTGAAAGGAAAATATATGGGAACCGAGTCAGAAGCCTCGCGCGGTATCATTATCTCTAAATCCCGTTTTCGCCTTGTTCATTCTAAATTTCATCACCAGAAATGTAACAAATGACTGTTATGCTGGTACTGGATTTATCTTTCTGAGAGCTTTGCTTATCCAAATATCAGCAAAGCGCAAAGAATTTGGTGACAGCTCAAAATGTTCTTCAAATTCAACATCGTTATCATCTGGAATTAATTATAAGCATCACTATTTAAATTTTAAATCATTACTTTTTGTATTTTTTAATTAAAAACTCAATTGAGTACTTACACGGAGCACTTACGAAGCAACGATATTGAGATCTTTTAACAAGCTATGCTAAAGCGAGTACGACATGCTTGAAAATATCCGCGTTTGCGTTTTCAACAAGTAAGTGAAAAACATGACAAGAGACCTCCCGTTTGGCAGTTCTTTCGGTTTCTTAATAGGCTGCGCGGGGTAAGTTAAGCGGACTTCAAGGACTGTTATGAGTGTTGACGTTAACCTCTAAAAATTTACAGAAACATTTTCTTGAAAGCGTTTCGCGAGAAACTTGGCACTTAAAAAACACTCGAAGTGTGAAAATACAAGACTCGTACGTGACGACTAATAGCTCCCGGCAAACCGTACAGCTTCGGGTGCAGCTTTTCATCCACACTTTGTGAAAAGTTCTTACGAGCGGAAAAAGCGGAACACTTTAATTCAATTTACGGGAAAAAACCGATACGATTTACACGAAACTATTGCATAAAAGAGCGTAAATTATGTTTAAAAACGCGTATTTTGCGATTTCAGCTTTTCAAATTACGTTTTGACCTCTAATCCCTTTATCAACAAGCTCCGGTTAATATTTTCCAGTTTAATTTAAGTGCCCGGAAAGCAGACGTAATAAAAAGTAAGCAAAGTATAAAACAACAACTCTCGTAAAAGCAGAGCATATCTCCGACAGGTAACGAACGGCGGCGCTGCCGCCGCCACAACATAATTTACTAAAAGTGCTAACTTTTTACAAATTAATTCAGGGATAATGCGAGACACTTAAATTTTGCTATGGGAGTTAATCATTCCTGGCCGGAATGGAATAATACAACGCCAACTCTATCTAACTGAAAAAAAAACACAAAAATAAAAATCCCCGGGTTATAATCACAAACGAGCTTTCATACGTATTATATTTTTTTTATAAACTTCAAGTCGTAATTATTTATTAACAACCACTTCCTTTCCGACAAGATATTAAATTGTGGTTACAATTTTCCCGGTTCTATTTTAAGTCAAGAGGAAAAAAAAATAGGAAAACTTGATATTTCCTACTCAAACATTTGCAAGCGGCAGCTTTCATCGAGCACGACGACATCTTGTGAAGAGTTGTTCCAAAATAATTATCGAAAATTATTTCTTCAAGCCCTCTCCACTACTACATCGCTCGAGCGATAATTACGCAAACGAACTAAATCACGAAGCGCTGTATTTAATTGTTGCTGAAGAGATAATTCGACGATTATGTACTAACTCGGATGCAATTAAAATAATTGAATGAATAAAGGGAGTTCCGCCAAAATGACCATAGAATCCGACGTTTAATTGAAAATCTATTTCCCAGGCATAAACCAAAGCAATTCCAATCTGAGCCACATAAAATATTTCAGACGGATTAAAATTGCTTCCCAGCGGAATCGAGATGAATAGCACAAGAGAAAAAATTTACAACACAATGCAGAATAGCTTGGTCAGGATATAGTCATGAATTCATTCAAATGCCTAGCCATGTAAAATTAGGCGAAAAAAACATGTAAAAGAGATTCTTATAAAGCTATTCATAGCTAATAAATAACATGAAAAAAAAATAAAAGAATTTGGAATTCAAATTGATATTTTGGCAACCTAAAACCGGAAGGTATACAGAGTGAGTCAACAAGGATCGCGATGGCAGTTATTTCCTTCACCATTTAAAATACAGAAAAACTTTTAACACAAAAGTTATTGGGAACCAAGAAATCAACATTTTAAAATTATTCTTAATTTAAATATAGAATACCCTGTATATTTTTGCATATTTGTAATCGGCTTTTAATTGCCTTTCTGAAAATGTTTGGTTTTTGAAGTTGCGTTGCGGCCTTGCCAAGTTATTGAGCTTTCTTCGAAAACTTTGACATTAGTAGATCTTACTAAAATAAAAATTGCACGAGTCGTATATCCACATTTTAAACAAATTTTTCCGTTACAGGTCAGTCAAGATGTACTATCCTCCAGATATTTTAAACTTGAATTTGGTCATACGGGTATTTACTGTAACGGTGCAGAAATTTCTAACGTTAAGGTGATAATTCAATTTTTTAAATACAACGCCCTGTATACTTTGAGACAGTTGATATAGTTTTCTGCGCTCTATAAATTTTGTTAACCAATACCTAAAACTAACGGTTTTCGAGAACATCAGATTCTAAGGAAAAATCAGGTAATTTGTCATTCACACCTGTTTTTTATGCTTTTGCACCAAGAGTACGTAGGAAATATATTAGAAACAACGGCAAAAACATTTTTTTAGTAGAAGCTAGTTTATAAGGTTGTCAATATATTCGCCATTTTCTTGCACACACATTATTATTTTCTTCTACATAACCCCACATAAATAAACCTAGTTTGTTTAAGTCTGAAGACCTAGGTGGCCAACAATTTGGTCCACCAATCTCTACATCGTTGAATAGTCTTTTAATTTTTATAAATTTTATTAATCAATGGTTATAGCTAAAACCAACGGGTTTCGAGATAATTATATTTTAAGGAAAAAAATCAGATAATGTTTAAAAATCCAGATATCATAGGAAGCGCTGTAACCTCTGTTTTGTAGAATTGGACAAGGCTGTTCTCAAAAATCCAGGTAGAGTTTACCCATTTATCCATGCTAGAAAAACCCATTTAGAAATGTCCACCACAAAAGTCCAATGCAGAAAAAAGAGGCGGGTTTTCCAATCTTTTTTTTTTACAAAAATCCCGTTTCATTCCAAAACTTTCATCCAATATAAAATATATTTAAATTGAGCTTGTAATACACCAACGTATTTTATTATCAAGATATTTATTTTCTATATTTTAGAGGAAATTTCAAAACACTAAAACTAGTTTTTCTGTTCATAGAACTATTATAGTATTATGTGTTAGTAACTAGAAACAACCCAAAATCCTTAAATAATACGAAAATTTTTAATATTGAAGAAATAAAACTGTTTATTTAAGTAATGATATCTTTTAATCAATTTTGGACATTTTCTGATCCTAACTTGTTCCCTAATTTCGACCAGGTATGTCCAAAAGTGAAAATATTCTTTCGATACTACAGACACTACTTGCAGGGCAAGAATGGTGTATACAGAAAGCATAAAAATTTTAAAAATTGTTTTATAAGTCTGTATTGTAGTTAGCGCAACGGAAAATTTGAATATTACAAAAAGACAAAAAGTCCACAAAACCCATTTAAAAAACGGAAAATTTCTTCTTTCTCCGAAAAATGTGGGTTTCTAAACAACCCCTTTCATTGGGCCATACTTTTTGAATGGCATAGTAATTGGAGATACTGATTTATTTGTTCCTTTAAGAACTAGAACTAGTCTGCCAGATGTGTTGGAAATTGTAGCTTTAAAAAACGAATTGCTGCTGCAGCACGATGAAAACTTGAATTCCAATCGTTCTCATCAATACCCTGTACAATCAAATTCAGTATTGCTGTTGACTCAGCCTGTATAATAAATAACTGTAACTCTGTCTTGACAACACTGTAATTAGCGATTTTTTGATGATTTAATCCAGGAAGAGGATGTAGCCAAAAAAGATTAGAAAGTGTTGAGCAATTGTAACTAGCAGCAGTTGATAACGACCCATCAATATGAAAGTAATGTGTTACGTGAATAACAATCAAGCAAAGCGGGTTAAAGGTTTCAATAGTCGGTACCAATATGTCACCGTCGTCAATGGATGCAGTATTGATGACTTCAAAATCGATAAACTGTAAAGTACAGTTTAGTGATTAATGTCCTGTCAATGCAGAAAATTTTGATTAAATGGTTAGACCTTGTGTTGACATAGTTTTCCAATACAAATATCTCTCTTGAACACGAATTTACACGTTCCGAACGATGAAAACGATGAAAATTTGCGTTATACGGGAAAAATTCGAGCTCGGTTATTTATATTTCGTCCAATTAGAAGGAAAAAAACGGGTGTTTGCGACGATTGGAGGCAGTTCGGAACCGGATCTAAAAATAAGATAAAGTATTGTTTACTTCTCGCATCTTGGAAACTGCAAAGAAAATGTTTATTTAACAATGTAAGTGTAAAATAAACAAATCGCTGTTCTATTATTTACACGAGCTGTGAACCAAACGGGGATCAATGGCTAAACGTGCCATTTGCTGGTCAGCGAGTTTCAGCTGTAAATTTCAGCTTGTCCCGAGATGGGATTAAAGCTATTCTTTTACGTTAAAGGCTTTTTTGGGTGAAAAACCACTTTTTGTTCCCGCCGTTTAGGGGCTTTCGTACAGGCAAGATGTAGTGCAAAAAGCAAATAGTTATGTAAACACGCGATATTAAGGTTAGCTAAGTTGCCGTTTTAGGGATGATTTAACCCTGGGATTTTCCCCAAAATCCGTAAACGAGAAAATCGCAAATAATTAAAGTGAACGTGACGACAAAGTGGCAATTAAATACACAAGGCAGAGGCAGGAAGATGAAGGCTAAATGAAGCACAGAACATGGTCTAATCTAGACTAATCCGCTTGCAAACGATTCACGCCCCTGCTTTGTGTAAACATATAACCAAGTGTATCTAACGTACTCACAACAATAAAGTAAGAGGGAGATCACAACTCTATACGACGAAAATTGAGCGACTAATCTCTCAGCTCGGATCTGTAATCAACGAAACGGAACTAAGACCCGCTTCGGGAAGATAACTCGCATCGATTCTTACCAGTTTGCTAGATTTAAGATTCAAGAAACGATCAACCAGGTGCATCACCTAGTTTTCTAAACGAGCGATAGCAGGAACTTCGAGAAACCTCTAAACCTCGCCCGGCTACCAAAAGCCTTTGCCGTCTTGATATTTTTACATAACCAGAAAACCATCAAAGATATAACTTCACGATTTAAAAATTTTAAAATCGCACATTTTTTATTTATTGCGGATATAAAACCTACGAACTGGGGGATAATAACACTGGGGGTATTCTCATTATGGTTTTATTAAAGCCAAGGATACACATGAAAGTCCAAAAATAGCACTTGACAGCGTAAAAAAACATAAACCGATACGTATCAGGTAGTTTCAAGAACGTAACGATCCATAAAATTTAGCTTTTGAGTTTCCGCAATCAAAGGTAATTAGAGTTATTTCAACCTTAGAAAACT
Source organism: Ctenicera cuprea (assembly GCA_958336395.1). Taxonomy (NCBI): domain Eukaryota; kingdom Metazoa; phylum Arthropoda; class Insecta; order Coleoptera; family Elateridae; genus Ctenicera; species Ctenicera cuprea. The sequence goes on along the minus strand of OY284487.1, from coordinate 3,549,828 downwards.
GCTAAACGAGAAATGGAACTCGACAACAAAAAGCTAAAGTTAGATGTAAAAGCGACAACTTAAACAAGCAAACTTATGTTAAAAGGAAATAATTGGACCTTTTTCCTTTTATTTGGTTCATTCCAGTTCCGTAATGGTCCAACTTTGAGTCCCGACAATTTTTCATCTTAACGATAGTTGCAAACTTAAAATGTGGCCGAATCCAGCGAATAAAACAGAATTACGTCGACTTCTGTCCAATCTTAAATGGCTACCAAATGGACTTCACAAAGTGCCCTGTTTTAAGATAATGTTCAGCCGTTATTTTGGTTGATTTGATGTAATTGCTCGGCCATTAGAAATCCCTTAAAATTATTACCTATATCCAAAAATGCAGGATAATTTCTTAGCTCGATCGAGTTGCAAATCTCGACTTTGCGTTCGATGTAATTACCTGAAACGACCTACTTCGGGTAATGACTCAAAATGGAGACGACGGAGAAATAATTGCCAGTACGTTAAATAAAAAAGAAAATGGGAAAGCTGCAACAACTTACTCGTACGTAATAAAAGGCGGTTACAGCGTTTTTACAACAACTGCGACGATCTTGAGTGTACGTGATGTACAACCTCTGACAACTAGCTGAGAAGCATTATTGTCGTTTAACTATCGTGCTTGTCCAATTTTATTTCTACTGCTTTGTTATAAGAAATTAAAGACGCTTCGTTAAAGGTTACAAATTACTGCTTCTTTTACCACAATTTAACAAGAATTCGTATTTCTGCTACTGAGGCCTATCACTATATAGTAAATTCCAATTTAGGTGGAACATGACAGATTAATATGCAAACAACGAAATAACTGTATTTTATTGCCAAAAAATTTTTATTACTTGCAGTAACCCTAAATGGTACGATAAATTTTTTTACATAGGTTGATGGCATTTTACTTGCAAATTTAATACAATTATGTCTTGAAACAGATCATTTAATAATAGTCAAGCCACTAGTGCATTGATATAATCGGTTGCGAAGTCGATTGTCAGATACCTCCGCGACCTGCAGCTACATGGTTTGCTTCATAAACGAAACATTATGAGTTCAAACCTTGATGAGGTCCAATTAGGTTTATATTATACTACCTAATAAAAAGTATTATTTTTAATGCTACATAACTGAAACTCCACTTCACCACAATTTAACAAAATTTAAAATATAAAAACTTTACGTTAAGGTTCTTCCAGCTGAAGAAAACAAGTTTAATTTAAGTTTTAATAGGAAAAATATTTCAATTCTACCTAAATAGTTGCAAAAAGTTTATTTTTAACTTTTTATATTTTACCTGATTATTGATTTTGTTACGTTATAAAAAATAAGAACTATCCATTTAAATTAAATAATATCAACCTGATTGTATTTATATAGTAATTAAAAAATAAAAAAAATTGACCTCATCAAGGTTTGATCTCATAACTTCCCTCGTTTACGTACGGCAAAGTACGTTGGATTCATCCCCCCCCCCCCCCGCACACACACACACACACACACTCACTCGGAAATGGATGGTCGTATTAATATCAAACCGACCATCCGTTCGGGAGTTATGACGCATACACATATCGACGCATACACATATCCACGCACTCACAGACAAACAGTTTTTTAAACCATATTTCTTTGGATTCCTAAAGGTCTAATACATGTATTTCCGTCAAAAATTTTCACGAAATCAATACTCTCCTACACTAAAAGTATAGCAAAGGAAAAAGTGTGTATAACCCGATGACTAAGAGCTAGTAAGCATCTTCTAATTAAAATTTAAGGTGAAATTGTTAATCAAATTTTAATGTACATTTAAATTTAAGTTGGTAACTGCAGTAAACTATAACTAAGTTTAATTAAATAGAACCGTATAGTTAAAATACATTTGTAGTTTACCTTCGTTGCACAGCAATTTAATTAGTTTATGAAACTTCAATGCAGCCGTTTTTACAACAAAAAAATTCAAAAACAGGAAACAAGAAACAGCATTTCAATGAAGTTTTTTTAAATATTCTAATTTGTACTCTATCAAATTTACACGAATTCACATACTGGACAAAAATTTCACAGATAGGGGTTGGGTTAAATTCACAGATGCAACAATCAACACTTTGGCGTCGATGATAAGCTTTAAGAAGAAACAGGTCGTCGGTTAAATTTTTTCATTAAGGCCAAATTTACGTAAATTTGCAAACTGGACGAAATTTGACAAGACAGGGGTTGGGCTAAATTTCCACCCTCAGGCGTCGGTGATAAGCCTTATAAAGCAGCAGGTTGTCGGCAATTAAACAAAAGGTTACATAACTTCCATAATTACTAAAATAAAAATGATTCCTGTTAAAACTGCAAAATTCAAAATTTCACGAAGCAGACAAATAAAACTATTTTGCTCTATGCTGAATTGGTCACGTGTTTCAGTAATGACACGACCGGCTGACGACTGGCATTGTTTTCCAATCAATAGGCGTTTCCATGGAAACGACGCCGAGGCGACACGCGGCCGACTTCCAAACGGTGGCGCCGTCTCGGGTAAGCACTTTAAAATATCCTCTTTTTTTCCGATTTCTTCGTTGCTCTAACAGAAACAATTGTGCGAAAATATTTCGATGATTATAGAAGTGCAAACAAGACGTCGTCGTCGGCGTCGACATCATTTCGACGCCATCACAATGTGCGCCCTGCGAGAACCTGATTGAAGTGATAGCGTCCCGTGGCGCCAACGACCGATATCATCGACGACAACGAGCACAAGGGCGCTTAGTTTTATGGCATTTTAATGAACATAAGCTTGATGGTGAAACGATGTTGCTTTTTTCGTCACAGAATGTTTCGTTTGGCGTCGGCGAAAAGTGACGTCGCGAAAAACAAATCTATTTTAGGGCACGACTCATTATTTTATCTTTTGAAAGGCCATCACGGCGATAATCTGACAAATGAAAAAGTTTATTCGCCCAATGAAATCTAACAGTAGTTTAATTAATTGAGTATAACTCGAAAGTTACAGTTCCGTCTCTAGCGCTCGGCGACAACTAAAAGCAATACAATGGCTAAAACATAATATTCCATACTTATCTTGCCATTCTATTAAGAGGTGCTACTATAATCACGATTAGTGAATCAAATTCATACACAATTAGTTCTTTTTTCGAGTGTTGATGATGGAAGCTATAATCCTTCGAATTGTTTATTCTTCAGATAAAAATTCTCTGCAACAGCCGAATATTTTTATATGAAATAAAATTCTAGCAGATAAAGTCCTCGGCAACAATCGCATATTTTTTTATAATAAAATTCTTACACATAAAAATCCTGTGCAAAATCGAATATTTTTATATAAAATAAAATTCTTGTAGATAAAAATTGTCTGCTGCAACAATCGAAATTTTTATATAAAATAAAATTGTAGCAGATCAAAATCCTTTGCAACAATCGAAATTTTTAATAAAATAAAATTCTTGCAGATAAAAATCCTGTACAAGATCGAATATTTTTATGTAAAATAAAATTCTTGCAGATCAAAGTTCTCTTCACAATCCAATATTTTTATATAAAATGGCTGCATGTAAAAAAATTGCAAAAAACGAATAGTTGTATATAAAGTAAAACTCTTGCAAATGAAAAACCTCTGCAAGATCGAATATATGTATAAAAAATAAAATCCTTGCAGATAAAAATCCTCTGCAACAATCAAATATTTTTTTAGAAAAAAATGTTTGCGGATAAAAAGTCTATGCAACAATCGAATATTTTTATATAAAATAAAATGTTTGCAGATAAAAATCCGCTGCAACAATCAAATATTTTTAAATAAAATGATGCTTGCAGGTAAAAAATTGCAGCATTCTAATAGTTTTATATAATATAAAATGCTACGCAACAAACAAAAATAGTTCTATAAAACAGGATTCTTGCAGATAAAAATCCTCTGTGACAATCGAATATTTTTTAAAGAAAATAATTAGAATGTTATGCACCTAAAATTTTTTTACAATCGAATTTTTTTATATAAAATTAAATCTTTGCAGGTAAAAATCCTCTGCAACAATCGCATATTTTTAAATAAAATAAAAGCCTTGCAGATAAAAATTGTCAAGCCACAATGAAATATTTTAATATAATTCCTTGCAGATAAAAATTTTCTACAACAATCGATCACTTGTAAATTAAAATGTTTTAAATTTTTCGCTTTTTGAGCAGTCAACTAGAACTTCCAAGTTAACATTCGATATAAAAACTTTTTCCATAAAGTAAAACTGGACCATGGAAACGATAGAAAATAAAGAAGGGTCTTAAAGAGTGCAGCAAGAAGAACTCGTTATAACAAACGCGAAAGCTCAATGGAGATTGAATAGGTTCGATTGACTCTACATTCATCTTGATCGCCGGGAATAAGAAATCATTCCAAAGAGAACTTTTTCACTTTTTTGCGGATAAAAAGAATGAAGCGGGGTTATTACGTATGCCCCATAAATTTAGTTATGAAAATAAAAGTTAATCAACTTTTGAAACGCTTGCTTGGGACTGCAAGGCGCGGTCCAAAGAAGGAGAACATTCATTATTACCATCTTGAATTCGGGCTAAAATACATTTAAGAAATTTACGATATATGAGGATTTATTTCTGGAATTACGAAGCTTGCGAATGATTATAAATGGGTTTCTTGGGCATTTTAATAAAAAAAACCGTACCCAAAACTTTACCTAAGCTAATTCTTAGACCGCAATTAATTAATTACTTTGTAATTTTATTTTGAAATAAAATACGCCGGGTATATTATTCTTGAAAAAATTCCTTTCCAAATTACCACCCAAAGACATTACATGTATTTTATTGCGTTTGGGTTATGTAGACACGAAAAAAAAAACAATGAAACATAAAGGGGTTGCCCTGGGCAGGCCAAAAAAGGAAATCAGACACATCCAAGCTAAGCCTTCAGGATATTTTCACGGGGTTTCTACATGAAATAACACCTTGTGGTCGAAAGCGAGAGCGAATCTCCTACGGTTTTATGGCCTATTAATCCACTTGGACGAAGGACAGCAATTTGGTGTTAAAGGGCGGATTTCGCAGACGTAAAAGCATGTTATATAGCCCCTTGTGCTCGTAAAAATTAAGATTATTTTTACTACCCTAATGCAACGCAACAAACAGCAAGAAAAATCCCTAATCACGCTATTGCAACGATCACGTGGGAGTAGTACCCAGGGGACGAAAATGGGAAATGCTTAAAGAGATTAGTTACTGTCTCTTCTGTAATTTATTGAAGAAACAAGGGTACAACGGGGTAATCTTACGGCACGTCCTATAATCGCAAAATAGAAACGCAGACCCGTAATTTATGGCCACTAAGACTAATTTGGCTAAAATGTCGGAGAAACGGACAAACGGAATTCTATTGCTGCAATTATTCCCTCGTTTTTTAGACGAAAATTAAGCATGATTACTTATGCATCGTTCTAATTTCTAATTTACCTTGGTTAATCTATATATTTCCGACCACATACAAGGGAATTAGCGACTACACCCTGCGAGTTTAATAAAACCCCTAGTATTTGCATCCTGTATTTTAATCGCAATGCTCGCCGCCATCATGTGCGAGCAGCAGTGAAGGAGTTAATTACAAAAAAAAACACCAGGATATTTTCATCAGTTCACCATGAATTCGCGGGTGCGAATGATAGAACGTCCAATACGTGTGGAGAGGCCTAGGGCATCGTCGGTGGACAAACAATAACCCCACAACATTCAGCTAATGGCCACATTGTGACATCCCGGCTGGCCCTTAATGCTATTATCGCAACTGGAGTTGTAAATTAGGTATAGCGCCGACGCCGTGCAAAATTGTCCTCATCATCTAGGCCCGGAAAATTACAGTGGCTGCCAAAAATCTGCATCGCCATTGGCTTAACTGGTGTATTTATCCCGTTCTGCTAATAATACTTGACGCGTAATGATATAAAAGATAATAATCGGTGTAAATCTTTCCGGGAGACGATACGTATTGCTCAGAGCTCGTTGTAGCGCTAACGATTATGTTTATTATCCGACAGAATACGCAATTAACGACAAGGCGCTCATTACTGCAACAAACATTAAAATACACGGCACGAAACATAACCTGCTGCTGCCTGCTCCTCCTGTAACAAGGCGAAAGATACCCGACAAAACGACCATTAGGGCCAGAAGTTTGAAATCCACCCTTGCTCCATGCAGAATGAAACAACGAAAATTAAGCCAAAAATTTATAATTCCGAATACTTGTGATTACTGCTTTTTTAATTTTATTTTTTTAAACCTGAAGATAACTAAAAGCTGCCGAAATATGGCCTATAAACAAATAAAATTTGAAAACATCGTTCACGTCAATTCTGTATATCATATTCTGTACGATTCTCAAATTAAATGTTTTTCTGAAGAATTCTCAATAGAACTTTCACCAACTAGCCTGTCATTTGCAGGCGGTACTTTACTTGCAATCATGAACACATTCAGAAGCAATTTGCAATTTCGAAATGCATCACGAGATGTGTGTTTTATAATAAATGTACAACATTTATCTTCGTTACTAAATTTCACTTCTATTATAACTTTTGAATCTCGGCAACTTTCATCAGCAAAGTAGGAAAACATGGTTTATGGAAATTACTAGACAGCATTTAAAGAAAAATGGTTCTGCATTAAACATATTTCAGAAGAAAAAATTACATACTAAGGAAATTGATATCAAATGAATTTAGTTAGTCAACATTTTCCTAATAATCCTAAAATAAAAATATGAACTTCATACCTATTGCCGTCGTGACAACTTGGTGCAGGCGTCGAAATTTATGTAATTGATCACGATTACAATAACAATTTGGGTCAAAAGGTTTTAATTATCCGATTAGCCTGAAACGTTTGTTTCTGGCTAAAATTTCATCATGAATAATTAATTTCTCGCCTTTGTTAGGTGCGAGGAGTCAAATTTTTGCTGTTTCGGCGGTGAAAAATAATCTTGACAACTTGCAATATCTCCGGATATAAAACAGTTAGAAAACCCCGGTTTAAAGCGTTCCGTTCTGCTGAAAATTTGTTGCATTATAAATTATCGAACCGTTTTGAAAATTACGAAACAATTCTTAATGCAAAATAATTGTACCTTATACATTTCATCAGATAAAAGAGATATATCTCACATTTTCTTATACAACACTTTCGAAACAATTCTGAAATTAAAATAGAAACTTAATACCTATTGCAGTCGTGACAACTTGATGGAGCATCTAAATTTATGTGACACTAAAACATTTTTGAATGAAAATCCTGGAGTTTCGAGCACTACTTCAGGTTGTCCCCCATTCCGCTTATACACGGGTCTAACATGCCCTACCTAGAAACACCCATGCAGCCGGAAATTTACAAACCTCCATAGTCAAAGCGGTCGATTCTTCAATTTAGAAAAATCTTACCATGTCTTTAGGTGGATTTGAACCATGACTTTTGGTCGCCCACTGCTAGTTCTATAAAACATTTTTAAGAATCTGTGTAAAAACAACCCGTTTCAGTATTCGGTAAAACTGTAATTTAGTCTTCCATATGTACCATCATCTCAAAATGTTGAAGTACGAAAGTTCGATACGTATTACGTTTCGCGTAAAAGATTCCCGGGTTACCTGCAATATTTAAAAAGCATAACCCGTACCTTTCAGATTTATCGACAAAACTTTCTCCGCTTCCGCTGGAAAAGTTCAGTATTCGGAAGTGTTTGCCGTAGTAGCTCGATTATTCCCACACCGTCGCTGCAGTATTGCGATACAAACACGTTTCATAGCTAAGAGTTTCTGAGAGTTTGCTGTGCCATAACACATTTCACCCTTCACATGGACTTTATTATATTTTCTGTATCGCGCACGGAGCTGCCACCGTGTGCCAAGATTATATCGCTTGCTTTATCCGTCTACACAGCAAAAGTGATAAAGATACAATACCTACGTCACATTTTTCGCGTATTGATCTTTAAATTCCTTAAGCGGTGTAAAGCGAATTTATATCCAGTTCTCCAGTCCCAAGACCGTACGTTCCGAGCTCAGAATTTGCCGGAAACTTTGCACTCTACGGTAATTGCTTTAGCGATGTCCACGACCGATGGTGTGTGAAAAGCGAGGAAAATATTGCAATATCCGGAGTGGTCATTGGATGTCCTTTGGTCTAGTCTAGAACACCATTAGCAAAGTTTCGAGCGACGACGCATTGTCTTTCAGTATCTCCAGCGACGTTCTGCATTTCTCCAGAATATTTGGATTTAATTTGCAATTTTTGTAACAAAAGAAAGCACACCTTAACCTTTACCTTTATCAAGTTACACACGGTTTCGATGTAAAGTTAATTATAAATTTCAAGGGTAAACCTTGCTGGTTATATTCCTTTGATGGGGGCAAAAATGAAATAATTTAAGTTTATTTTAATGCAACTCTGCAAACTGGGTTTAGAAAAGAGAAGCTCACTACTATCTAGGGCAATATATCTGGTGGTGCAAGAACAATAAAAGATTTTTAAAAATAGTCGTATCGCAGTTGAGGATTTGTAATAGAGGCAATTTGACACGGCTCAAGGGCTAAGACAGTCGGAAAGGCGCCTTGTTCGTGTAAGATCGTGAGATTTGTAGGTAATTTCGCTTTGTACTTTTTATCTCGAAGGTTAACGCCGGAGGAAATGTCGATGCAGCAGCGAGTCGAGATTAAAAATTTCGTCCACGTATCGAATTGACCATCGAGGTACTGAGGGATCGATGCAGAAAAGTGAACAAGCCGAGAATACTTAACGAAGTCTCCATCCATTTCAAGAATCACAGCGGCCAAGGATTATTTCGAAGATAAGCCGCGCTGCTTCCACTTTAACGGCGGGTATCACACCTACATGTGTAACAAAGCATCCGGACCCTAGAAGCGATTACCCTTATAATTAAGTGCTCTCGAACGGCGGCGGAAACATCCCCAATGGCGGCCGCAAAGAGCGGTCTCGAAACTGTACAGAATGCGCGACCTCTGGATGTCATTTCATTAATCGAACTGCTGCAAATGCCATGAATTTTCCATCGATCACGTGATCGCGATGAAAGAAAGATTCGGCCCTGCATTTAAATTGCTTCCATTGTCGGGAGCATTACGTACCGTACGTCAATAATCCGGCAAAAAGACGAGAAAATGCGCGAACGTTTTACGTTAAAAAACCTAGAAAAGCAAGGAATCTATAGAACGGCACGTACGGCGTCCACACCAAGGGTGTTTAACAGTTTTCTTTCTTTTATGTGCAGTACACGCTCGCTGCACCAGTTTCGGGATGTTCCGCCAGGAATATGGTAATGTCCGTAATCAGCGGCTGAAAACTTCGACTTATTTACGAAGAACTTTTAAATAAAAAGGTGTCAAACTGATTGTCTTCGGGAAAAGACGGGGAAACGACGAAGTGTATTACAATAACGGGATTATGCTTGCGCTTGGGACGTACTTTGTTCACTCACACAACGAATGTTTCTGCGGTATTTTCTTTTCCGGGGTGATTTTAAATTTATGAAGTTTCTTTCCGGAGGCGACGAGTTTTCCTTTTCGTTTTGATTTCATAAATGGAATAAAGACGGTAAGTGCAGGAATAAACCACAGTTTTCCTTTTTTCGCTCCATCAACCTTGCCTTGAAAATATTTACGTAGCGGTCATAAAAGGACGAAGCGACCAGAATTTAAAAATCCTTTTGATGCGTCCAATTCAATAAACCATCGGAAAAGCAGGAAAAAAAAGTAACCACAAAACCTGCACATGAATCATCGTTAGCATTTTAACTCACTTTGTATTCACCAACGCAGACGATCTCTCTGCAAACTGCTATTAAAATAAACAAGTTCTTGCAGCAGAGCTTTACGCGTCGTTAGAGCTGGTCGATCATTACCATATTTATCGACTTCAAGTCAGAAAACTTACATGGAAAGTTCTTCACTCGTGATCCGGGCAATCAAGCAAATTCCCACTAATGTGCGACGAAAGCCGGGCGATATACTTGTAGGCTAAAACTTTTTGATAGCTCACTCTACAGTTTGATGCGGCTATATAATGTTCGGCAAAAGTTTCAGACGTGTCTGTACAGCTAATATGTTCTGGGCGTGTGTTGCCGACTTGTTTCTTACGCCTGCGACTATACGAAACCGAGTCATCTCTATTTTGGGGTTATTTTGCTACATTGCGGCACAGCATGAAACCGTTTTCAGAATTATCGTTGGAAAGCCTCGTTAAGCTTGCCCAAAAAATTATAAAAAGTCGTTAAACGTAAACATTTCCACATGTTTGAAATAATAAAAGAAAAGTCTTTCGTATATTATTTAAAGCTTTCTTCCGAGGCAGGAGTGGTGAATTTTTTCGGATGTACGTCATCGACTCGCCCAGTGCCGTAGCTATTTAAAAAAACGACCATGACCTACCTAATCTCACGGGATTCGAGCCGTGACGGCCTTATACCGTGCCTTTAGAGAGTTGCGGCGCTAAAAGCGCGTTTGGTGAATACGCGGAACAGCCATGCAGGTCTATGAATATCAATTCCACGATACAAATCTGGAAAAGCTATAAACGAATAAATATGAATCGCGACAGTGGTACAAAATAGGATCACCAAATGTCGCAGCAAAAGTTCGAAGATAAACTTGGAACACAATCATAGATCCAATAAAGAACTTTTGTATTTGATAAATCAATTCGGCGAATTCAGTTAGAGAAGTACAATGGGCGACAGTTGTGTCCAGATTCGCCAAGTGGGTGAAACGGAAGCGAGGTTGGATAATCAAGTTGCACCCAGTGCGAAATTGGTTTAGTTCCGTAAAGTAACAATATTGCACACTTACCAAATTCCAGGGGTAATTTCATAATTAATTCTGTTTGGACTCACCTGCAACAAAACAAACACAAAATTAGCTTTTGGCACATTAAAATTAACTGTGTTGTAAAATTTGCGCAATACATAAATAAATGTAAGCTTAGAAAGAAGGTAGCGCGAGAAGCGTAAACACCAACACGAAATACACAACAACCTCGTAGCAGATCAGCCCTGCTGGCAGTAAAATTTCGAAAGTAGCTCGACACAAGGAAATATGAATCCAGCAACGGATAAAAAGACGATGCGACTACAAAAAAAGGTTTTTCATATCCATTCATTCGCAACAGATAAACCTTGAGACGTATCTTAGGTATACAGTCTGCAAATAAGGGGCGCTGTTCAGAAACGAGGCAAGGTATAAATGTGGAGGAGTTTACATTGGGATTTTTGCCTTCACGGACGCTTTTATACATCATCTGCACACGGAGCAATGCAATTCGGAGTAAAGGGGACATTTCCAGTCGGTAATGAGATGTTTGTCTAGCGTCTGGGTCTTTAAGGAAGACATTCGCTACAATTTAGTGTAGCGGATTAATCTACATAAAAGTGGAGTTTAGGAAAAACATACAGCTTTTAAATTACCTAGAGAACTGCATTTAAATTCCACCTTATTGCAATAACAATAAAAGCGGACAGCATTAGCGCAAAGTGCAAAACGAAAACAAATACGAATTCTTTTAACGAATTGGTTGTAGTAGCTGCAAAGGGCAAAGCCAAAGAAAGCGGCCAGCAACTTAAATAAACCTGGTTTTTACGCCGGCAAATAACAGAGCTCATTAAAGAAGAACATTAAGGATCCTAATTAACGTGTTCAATTACCATAGTCTAACTTTTCCCTTACTTTTTTTATCATTGCACATAAATTCGCATGAAAACAGACTGCAGGAAATAGCAACACTAGCGGGAATTTACCAAGCTGTACTGTTGTTCCGAGTTCCATAACTTTCACCCCTGATAAAATATACAAAACATTAACATTCCTAGCGGTAAATTTCAGAGGGCTGTCTAAACTAACAGAAGAGCTTTCAACGAGAGAACGAAAATCCGATAACAATTAAACGCGTATACACGAAGCAGAGGGATTATTGTAAAGAGTTTCGTAATACTGCGTCCCTCCGTTTCTTCATTTTAGTCCTTTTTACCACCTTCTCGAATGTTTGCTTTGCATCCTGGTAGTTGGTACACGATAATTACAAATTACTTTGGTACGACGCAGTAAAATGCCGTCGTGAGTTTCAATTAGTTCGGAGCAAAACAAAATAATTAGGGAGCCGCATCTACACAGCCAAACACCAAAACCACTTTGCGTCAGAAGGAATCAACTCCGATAGCACGTCGCAACCACTCTAGAAGCACTCACAGGGTGACTTCGCAACTTCGATAACATCAAGTCAATCCCAAGGAAGCAGTGCCCTTGTCTGCTTGGTGCTGATGAATTGTGAATGTATTTGGATAAAACGACACAACATGCCTCTTACAATCTCTCTCAGAGCTGCTTGGTGTCGCATTCACTCGTGAAATGTAAAGCGACTGCTTGAACTTTTTAACTCGGTTTTGAATCCGTAACTTTTTACTTCCGCTTTTCGTTTTCACACTACATACTTAAATCCTCTTTTTCGCTTCTCAAACGCGGAAACTCGAACTTGATGAACATACAACTTCCCAGCACGTGGTTTTACGTGAGATTCCTGCATAACCAACTGTAGTGAAACTTGGCCAAAGGGCTAACTCTCGCGTCTGACCTAAATACGTAGTGCCCGCAGGATACTAACAGGATATAAGTATTACCATATTAATTAAAATCAACGGGAACGGCGTTAAAGCACGCTACACCACAATTTTACTAGCTTATACGAGAAGAGTTCCGAATGAATATACATAATGTTGTTGCGTAATATAAACTTATCTAGGAATGTAATAATCTTGGGTAAGTCTCCTTTAACCAATTTATACCTAATTTAAATAGCATTAATATAAAAACGCAGTTAGCCAACCGCCACGAAACCTTCCTCGCATGAACCCGCTGCTTTGTTTCCTATTCTCCGATTCAAACTATTATTATTTATATTATATTCAACGTTTTTGAAAATTCTGAAAATTTTGTACAATAAGAAATTACCAAAAACTTCAACATTTTTAAAATGTTTTGCAAATTCGCGAAATTCTTAAAAACCTAATTTAAATATTTTTAAATTTTTAAAATTATGCAAATTTCGGCGTCGAAAATAGACAATTTAAAAATTTTGCATTTTTTTGTATAATTCTGATAATTTAAAAATTTTAATTTGAAATTTAGAAAATGTCACAAGTTTTGAAATTTTGGAATTGTTCAAAAATGAATTTCTAAATTTTTTTGGTAACTTGAAAATACTGCACTAATTGATTATTAAAAATGTAGAATTCCTAAATGTTAAAAAATAAGAAAACAAAATTTGAAATATTTTGATAACGTGGAATATTCCACACATAAGTTTTTAAAACTGAAAATTTTAATAATTCTAAAAATTAGTTTTAAATTTTCAATGTAAACATTTTTAAAAATACGCAAATTTCGATAAAATCGAAACGTTTGTTTGTAAATGAAAATGTAAAAATTGTGAAAATATAGAAATTCGAAAATTTCGTAAATTTCAAATGTAGAAAATTATGAAAATACCGATTATTGTAAAATTCAGGAATTTAGAAATTTATCAAAAATGATTTGAACTTTTTTTTAAATGTTGAATATGTATGAATTTTTTGCATATTTTGAAATATTGAATTATTTTGAAAATGATGAATATTTTGAAAACCATCGAAATTAATAAATAGTGAAATTAAAAAGAAAATTTTTAAAATATAAAACATTCTAAAAAAGTTATTTATTTTGAAAGTACTGCGAATTAAAAACTTCTGAACTTTTGAAACTTCATTATTTAAATTTCGGCAAATTCTAAAAATTTTGGAAGTACTAAATTTTCTTAAAAATATAGCTATTTCGAAATATTTGCAAACTTTAAAATGTAGAATTCGGAAAAGAAAATATTTCAGAAATATCTAATTTTTACAATTTTGGGAACCTTTGAAATGTTTGAAAATTTAAAAATATATTAAAATTTCAACAATTTTAAGTTTTGATAATTTTAAAATCAATATAACAATTTACTTTCGGATTTTATCGCGTCGTCATTTGAGGTATACACCCAGCATGATCAGGTAAGAACCGACCTGTAGCTAGTTGCCTTTGCAAGCATTTAGAATACGAATCTAAGCATATTTTTTCAGTGCGTCTATAACGAAATTCTTGTTTTAGGTAAAAATGGTTCGTTATGAAACTAGCTTTGTTTTAGGCATAACTGGTGTATTGAAGAGTAAGCCCTCAACGAAAATAAATTCGATGAAAGGTCGAATGCGCTTATACTCTTCCGACTGTACAGGTAAAAATAGTTAAAAAGAAAGTCCATAATTGTGATATTTTTCAAATCCCCATTTTTATACTTAAGAGCAGGTTTAAGTTTTTCCAGAACTGTCAAGCTACACCTAGGATGAGTCGGTATTTTCTAATTAGAATGAATGACAAAAACGTTGGAGCAAAAAAGGCTAATTGGAGCACCGAGAGCTGGCTGCAGCGAGTAGAAGAAGATTTAAAGTCTTCTCTTCTGCCAGTCGTATAGTCGGCAAGAGGAGGATTAAACGAACGTTTTCTGTATAAGGCAGAGTCTTACGAAGTGGTCACATAAATTGCAACAAAATGCAGATTGTAAAAGAGGATTGGCACGTCACTAACCGCAAGACTGTCTGTTATCAAAAACCTGTTGGATTAATGGAACACGAAAAATGCGCGCTCCCGCGAGAAGAAAAAGAATTCTCTTGGTATCGCGTAGCAACAACATCTGCAACGTAAAAACCATTAAAAGTGCAAACCTGTGTTCACAGATGCGGAAAGAGTTATGACAGCGAGTATATATAAGTTCAAAAAGATTACGGCGTGGCGGGATCCGAATTTCGAAGCAATAAATTGCGCAAGAAGAGCAGCTGGTTTAATTTATAACATTTCGGGAACGCATTACGAACAAATGAATGCCAAATAATTTAAAACGCTATTAATTTCGTACTGCGTCTAGGCTACAGCGTTGGGACGGGCTCCTTATTACGAAACTAATAATATCCGGTAATGATCCGAAATATTCTGCTGCTACTGGAAGAAGGAATTGTCTTGATCCTGCAGAACTACGGCTTTATCTAATTAGTTTCATAACACCCGTTCTTTTCTGAGCGGGAAGCGTCGCAATTAAAAAATACTTTATCACTTGCCGTGAAGTGATGAGCGGCCGAAGATCCGCCAAAGCCCTAACGAAGAGAATAAAGGCGGCGAAGGATGAAATAGATAGATAAAATTTAGAACTGGCAACACCAGAGTGTGGAAAAGGGTGTACGAGAGCAATGAAGTGAGAACGTAGTCTGAAAGAGAATGAGATGTAAATTCGCGAGGGATAAAAATAAAGCAGAGATGGCAAAACGGCAATAACACGCCTGCTGAATGTGTCGCACATGCAGTCGCAGCGACAAATTTGCAGTAATATGCGAAACACGATCTACAAAATAAGATAAAAAGGGCAAATACAAAAAAGCTTTGTATTACACAACACACTCACACGAGTAACAGACACCCTCCTGCACAAAAAACAACTCCTCAAATTAATCACTCTTAAAGCTTCACTTGAAGGACCAATAAAATCGTGACGTTTGTCTTTTTAAATCCAATTCAGCCATTATAACCCTTGCCATTTACAGGCAACAAAATACTTAATTTGAGGATGAACTCGGTAAAATAAAGCACTAAAATCGGAAAAGAATTTCCCGAACGAAGGAAGTAACTGCAAACTTGAATTTATCGAAATAAACCTTTTCATCGCTTAAATACCCTCTGAGACCGCGTCAAGTCCACGTTTAAACGAAACAAATTGCTTCTAAACAACCCTTTTTACATCCTTCAAATAAAACCGGAAAATTGAAAGCTCTCCATTTCGGTTGCGAAGGAAAAATTTTCTCCGTGGAAAGTGCACTAATACCGGCGAATCCTGGCGTAAAGCATGGAAAATTGTCAAGCCGTATTTGGTACGGAACGAGCGGGACGTGCGATAAACTACACCAGGGCGCAAACGGAACCGTCTAGATAAAACTCCAAGATAGGAAGCAAAAATGAATAATAGAAAAGATTATATTGCAGACGATGAAGGAACGCAATAAGGGAAGTTACAAAATAAAATATGGATGGGCGCTCGGCCCGCAATTGCACGAGAGGCAAAACTACCATAAAAAATTCAAGCAATGCCTGTAGTGTGAATGAATATCCGTTATAATTTGTTTCGCTTCACTTCGCTTCCAAATTTACTTTTCCTCCTTTTTTCTTCTACCCATCGTGCGAGCTCGCATTTTATCACCGAGCACACCTTCATGATGCCAGAAATGTGGAGAAACACAAAACAATTTGAAAATAAACCCCGGGAACAAGTTCCACCGCTGATTTGTACCCGAACGTAACTTTTCCCGAATCTCCGGGGACCGCTATACAGCAAAAGTTTTCCGCTGCCACAAGCAAGTAATAAAATTTTGTCAAAATAATCGTGCAGAAACTCATTAAGTAAGTGCTGTATCTAAAACCTCTTAAAGCGATCCGGATTAAATTGAAATTAGCGCCGGGCAAGAAGAGGGATCGACAAAATATGAGTTATAGGGAGGAATTGTGGATCGAGGCAGATAGGAAGGAAATATAGGGTAATAAATGTTAGACAACCTCTTAGAAACATGAAGAGAATGAAAAATAGTCGCCACGATAGGGAAGTTAATAAATAGTGTAGAAGTGACAGTGCAAGGGCATGATATACAGAGGATTAACCCTGTAAGTGTACACTAAAATTGGAAAGGTAATAATGCGACTTGGAACTTTCTACATTGCGAGCTGCACACCAAATGGAACGGCTGTTCTAGCCTGATATGCTAATTGTATAACCAAACTTTGGTTAATTTACTACCTCTGATGTTGTAAAGTCGTTAATATTACTTTTGCTTAATTTAACCCCAAACTACCATCTTGAGCTGGAACGTAATAAACATACAGAACTATCACATCAACCTTTTGGGTTAAAAGCAATACATTTCAATGTATAAAATTTCGATTAAGGTAAGTTGCCCGACCCCATTGTCCGACCACGTACATACAAAAACTAAACTTTGCGACTACGCAGATAAGAAGCAACAAAAAGGAAGGGATAAAAATAAAGATTCTTAACAATTTCTGAAGAGGCATTATCCGCTAGATAAACTTTCGAACAATATATAAACGCAAGTAGTTGGCAAGTGCGCTCTCAAGGAAGAACTTCTTTGGGCGACTTCCAAAAGCATATTAAACCAGAAAACATTCCCTTTGAGCCGAACGAAAACGAGGGCATAAACTATTATTAGAAGTTCGCTTCTTATCATCTTGCAGAGCAGGGCGTATAAAAGCCATTTTAAACAGCGTTAAAGTTCGGAAAGATCAATAGAATTCTGGAAAATGTGGATCGCGAAAATCTTTTGCCCATAAATCTTTGTTCGCCACGCAACAAAGCTTCTGCATCCCCTTTTCCTGCAAGTCTATCCCCCGAGAAAAGACCACCTAGCAAACTGATACCTACCCGGTTTATAATTGCACGATTAATCATTCTCCGTAATAACCAAAGATCCCGGCACGTTCCGTAGGCATAATTACGAGACTATACTACATTATAATTAGGATACTTACACTGTACGAAGCTTTTAATACTCCAAAGTTTTGCACAAACGATAAAGAATTAACTTTACGACGGTAATTTTGTAAATAAGTGCTGGAGACCCGGTGCATTTCTGCATTGGGGACTGCATGCCGTTATTTATACGTTTAAACCAAAACTACCATCTTGTGGAATCTCACAATTAAATGTTTCCTAAAAGACAATATCCTTAGATTATATTGGATAATACATTTCGCTTCTCGGAATTCTCTAATTTTGCTCCTCCTTGAAGGATGAGGGCGAGGAATTCAAATCGAATCTCGCTGAAATTAATGCTGCCATTTGTATCCATATCTTATCGTAGGTGCTAACATCACCACTGATGCTCGCTAACGTCCCCTCTATCAGGTACATTGCAAATAAATTTTAACACATGCCGTACCCCACATGACCTTTTAACTAAACCAACTTCACGAAACAACAACAAAAATTCAGAAGCATATTTGGGTCGGAAAAGATCGCAAAGGATAAGATACACGTGCCTCAAAAACTGACATCATTTCTAGCAACCGCACCGCATTTTACAGTTAACGAACGTTTTTATTCGTTTTAATTAAAATGAACTGAATCATCCCTATTTACTCCGCAAATTCAAGACGGCTTGAAAAAGCTAAAAGAAAGCGGTTGATTACAAGACTGTAAAATTTGATAAGCAAACATCACGACTTAATTTTATATGAAATATCAGTGCAACAAAGGTTGAAGAAACACGAAAAGCACAATTAAAATAACTTCTAATTTTCCGTGTGATTTTAAATACACGATTTATTTTGAAAAATCCTAACATAGGACCTAATTTCTAGCAAATTAAAACAAATAAAAAAATTCAAGTGGTTCATAGGCGACTGCAATTGAGTTTTCATTTGATCGCCCTGTATCAAATGAAAACTCAATTGCAGTCGCCTATGAACCAAGCGCCGCATGTGGATGATTAGTTTGCAAATCGTGTGGAGCTATAATCATAGTTGCGCTGTTTATTATTATTTTTATCTTACAAACCTGCATGATAAGTCACCAAAATTTAAAAATCTTAGATGCCACGGATAACGACAGATTTGTTACAGAACTATTGTCAATGGCGTCTACGATTGAATCCCTAACCAAATCGACACAATTACCTTATAGTAGAAAAAAATTTTAAACCGGGTGCTGGTTTAGTAAAGGCGTAAGCTTATAATCTGGCGGCCCCAGTTCAAATTCCGTGGCAGACCTGTTTCTTTATTCAAGGGTCTTGAAAACATGAAAAAGCGAGTTCGTTTATGCCTAGATACGAATGGACAACATTTATTGTCACTATAAATTGTTTTGTTGCTTATGTCGTTTTGATTATTTAGCATTTTATTAAATTTAAATTAAATAAGAAAAAAATTTCAAATTATCTCTTTTTAAAGTAAAACAAGAAAAAAATTAAAATAAACTGTAGACGTAGGGCAAGATGAGATAGCAGTAAAAACGTCATAAAAGAAAAAAAACAGGTCTGCCACGGGATTCGAACTGGGCCCGCCAGATTACAAGCCCACGCCATTATCGCTAAACCAACATGTCGCTTAATTTTTTTTTTCATTATGTTATTTAAATAGGTTACAGTTGCCAACCGACATTTATCATGCGTGTTTGCGATTTAAATTAAAAAATATTAAAAATAATTTAAAATACTACTTGCTAATTCTTTAAAATGTTAAATTAGGCTAAAATAATATACCGCGAAACCATGATAATAGCTCGCGGTTTGCAAGCTAATCACTGACATGTCGCGCTTATTTCATAGGCGACTGCAATTAAATTTTTATTAGATCGCTCAGTCTGTGTAGTATACAGATTATCACTACTTTACTGGAACATAGGCATAAGCAACTAATGAGTGCACCGAAACATAACCGAATGATGAGAACGAGAGTTCATTTGCTTTTTTAGCAATGTATACTTTCTACATTCGTATGATTTTATACGAATGAATCATTCGATTATTAAATTTATTCGAATTTTAATCTTTCGATTATTATCAACGATTATATGCACTAGTATATACGGGGTGAGTAAAAAACGCACAATGTATGTGTTACTATAGCCTGAATACGAGATCTCTGCTAAATTTCGGCGTATACTTTCTCAATGTTATTTGAATAAAATAGCATTGAAGTTCAAAAATACCCTATTTGCCAGAGTAACTCAATAAGGAAACAAAAAATGTGGTCCACTAAAATATTAATGATAAATAGAAACTAAGATGTTTTTGTTCATTAAATCAACACCTTATCAATGATATTAGAAATATTTTTAGAAATTTATTTAGTGCAGAAGAAATGAAAAAGTGACTTAAGGAAATTCTACCAGTTGCTAACTTGCTGGGGGCCAAATTGTTAATCCTAGTGCCGTGGGTAACAAATATTGGCACCCAACGTGGGGCGCCAATTTGTTACCGACGCGTCGGGGGTAATCCTAATCCTGCTAATGGCATCCAAAAGCGCCTTGCGTGGATAAAATTTGGCGTTGAAACTAAAAATGATAAAAATTCCGAAAACGTTTGGGCCAATCTAACAGTATTGAAGAAATAAAATAGAAAAAAAAGGTCCCAATGAATATTGGAAATGCGAAAAAATATGCATTATTTATAAAATATTCAAAAATCGTAAAATACTCTAAATATGCATTTTAAAATAAATAATTAGTGTCAGTGAAATCCAATGAATTTGTATACAAACAAAAGTATTTCAATGGTCTATCAATATTACAGAACATGACTTTTGCATAAAACTGAAGCATTAAATTCTTAATTTTCCAAAAAACAAAAATATTTAAAAAAAAAATCTTAAGAATATTTCTCCAGCTTTGCTTTGAGATGGCAAAACGATGGGATCATCTTGTTTTTAGAACATAATGGGATACTTTTTTCAATCCGTCGAAACAGACAGTATAATGCGGATATTGCGGATGTTTCGCAAAAATAGCGAAAACAATTTTAAAGGTAATGCCCAAAACGGAACGAAAGATTCGCGGCGACATAAAAGAAGTAGTGTGGCTCCATTTTGTTCTCGTTTCCATTCCAGCCCTTGTCGTATTTCGCAAATAATAAATAAACACGCTAGATTAATTTTGAAGACGGGCGATAAAATCATTGAAGAAATTTTTATACGCTCGTAAAATATGGCAGGATTATGCGCGCATAATAAAGCGGACCTTTTACGTAGGAAGTTTGTTGTAAAACGTAATACATCGAAAAACAATTTGGTCTAACTCAAGCCGCTGCATATTATTTTCCTCTGAGAGAGCTTTAAGAAATACGAAACCCGCACTTCACGCGGGCATGCAATTTCCACCGCCTTTTTATTTTAACTTTTTTTTTAAATTCTTTCCTTTGGTCACCGCGGTGTTAAAATAAAATGCAGGCGCCTCAGTTATGCGGGAAAAATTTGTATTTTACATATACGTACGCGCAACCTGTTCGCACGAAAGCAGAAGGGTGAGATAATTGGGGTTTTGTGCTACCAAGTGAAACATTAGTTTGAAATTTGACTGCGAGAGGGAGCTTGTAACTGTTACGTATTCCGTTTGTTAACCATACTTCACTCTACAACATTGTTTCCGCAGAACAGAGCGGAAAATAATTGGGAAATTATACCAAACGAAAACTACTCAGATTATTTAAAACTTTCTTTGGTGTTCATCAAACCATGAACAATTGGAAAAACTAGAAAGTAACACAAGTTTAATTGGAAACGCTAAGCTTAGATTTACTAATTTTAAACGTTTCGCGTTCCATTTTGTGGGTCCGTGGTTCGATACTGACAATAGTCGGAGATTTTTCCGAAATTACGGAAAGTAGTGGACAGACGAGACATAACCTTAGCTGCGGAGTCGTCTAAAAACCATAACCATTCAGATAATTATATATGAAAAAATATTTTGAAAGTCGAATTAAAATGAAAAAATTTATTCATAAAATGAGTATTTCCAATAAATATTGCTGATAATAATTCATTCGAAATGAAAATAAACGCGAAGATACTTGTAACATCACAATAGGCGAAGAAATAAATTGATTCGCCTCGTTTTGCGTGCATGTCTGCCGTTCATCACGCGGAAGGTGTCGTAAAAGTATTTTTAATACCATTTGAAATGGATTAGTGACCCACTTCGAGGTGAGTAATTAAAGAGCTTAGACCTTCTGGTTTTTATTATAGCGAAGAGCCACGGGTTGCGATTAGAACCTCTTCCGTTAAGGATTTCTAAATGGGAAACAACGTCAACATTAATGTCCTTCGACAGGTAAAAGCTACCGGGCCTTAACTGTAAGCTCGCGTTAATTAAACGCCAACTAATAACTGGCGTCCCACGTTTATTCCGAGACCGGAATATGAGACGAAAGCGGCTGGAAAAAAACACAGAAGACGAGCGAAAAAAATTATTAAGCAAAAGGCGAGGGAACATTTGCGCGCACGTCGTTTTATCTCTATTTCCTCTAATCTGTCCGTGAGGTTTTCCACGAAGAAAGTAAGGTATATTTTATCACGGGTTAAATAAATATTTAAGCAAATCATTTTCGTTCCTCTGGGAACGTGAGCTTAGCCCGAGCGCGAAGGATCGCGCTGCAGAGTTTTAGCAGCATCATCAACATTCTTCATTTTCTGGGGGAGAACAAATTGCCGACAAAACCGTGAACATGACAGACGTATAAAGTGCTGGAACCTGAAGAGAGCGTATATATAGTGACGAACCAGGTTAAACATGCATGAATTGCTGAACGACAAGAGTAGACAGCCGCCATATTGGACGATGCAAATCTATGGTAATGAGGAAGGTCTATCTGATTGTGCGGCCGTCAGGGGCGTTCGTTGTTTATGCGATCGGAGCACATTGTTGCAGCTTCCATTGTACGGGATATTGTTGTAAATATGTTGTACGCCCGGTGTTATGGGGAATTTCGCGATTTTATCGGCTAGATTTTATGTAACACGAATATACAACTGATTAAACACCTAAAACCGTTGCATATGAACGAACCGGAAGAATACTTAACGCTAGGAAAACACTCGACACGCTCGTAATTATCACGTACTCTTGATGATGTATTATGTAACACCACTGGCAAATTTAAGGGCACACCCCATAGGGAATTATGCACTGAAGCATAAGAAGTATGAATATACAATCATTGCCCGATCGTTATCATGGTCTGAATGTCGTGATTGCAGCCAAAGAAGTAAATCCTAAAATGTGTTTCTAAACCATAAGCAAACAAATTAAAATGATTTTCACCTAAAAATTTGCATTGCGTATAGTATGTTGAATGTAGCCACCAAGCTCACCGGATTTAAATACAATTTTTTAACCGTTCTTATTCCGAAAGTTTTAAGTAATCATCAAAAAATAAATTACGTCAACAACATCAATTTTATGCAATCAAAAACCGATGGGAAAATGCAAATGTAATTGTTTACAGTAAGTAGGGAAATGTAAATAACGTTAGCTCGGCAATGAAACTGTAGGCAAACTCGAGGCAAATACGAGCTGGGCCAATTTTCTGCTCTAGTTTATTTTACTGTCGTATCTCTTGTAAGACGCAGCACGCAAATTTAATCATTTCAAACGAATTTCGTTAACGAATTAGGGATGCCTTAAAGGTTACACTCAACAGTGGAGTAATTACGCAGCAAACAGTACCTTACCTTTTAGGTTTCTGAACATCCGTTTTGTTGTCAACCGTGAAAACAGCAAAGTGAGAAGATTAAAGCTATTCGATTTGTCATAAGAGAAATTTAATTATTACCAGTGGTAATAAATCTTAAAATATTTAGTTTTCAAAATTGAATCAAATTATGCAAACTAGAAGTTCCACTTCACTTCTTAAGGTACTTTAATAATATAATTCGGAAATTATAGTTGGTTGAGCGGCTCGTAAAATGTATTTTTTTTTTTTACAAAAAATACCTTTGCACTTATGCCGTAACTAGAGAGGGGCAACCGGCCGGCCAGAGGAGACAACGACCGCCACTCACGAACAAGCCTATGAATCTGTCGAAAATAAAACGACAATTGTCTTCAGATATAAATGATACTCAGAAGTATAAAAAAAACAACATTAAAAGCAAGAGGAAACATTTCTTTGATGAGAGCAAAGCCACAAATTTGATGATGCTTGCCAGCGATTTGATACTTTTTCAAACATTTGAACGCATTTATACAGATAAAAAATCCCTTCAATGATATTTTTACAAAACGACTTTAATAATGTCTTACATGAAACTAAAATTGTTTAATTTTAGCATTGAGTAAAAATGTTTTTGGAATTTCAAAATGTTTGACAATTTTATGAAAATTTAGAATATTTTTGAAAATACTGGAATTTTTAAATTTCAAATTTTAGAAATATTTGAAAATTATTTAAAAATTTGCTCTGAATCATTTTTTTACGATCACCCGGTATATGAGTATCAGAAAAGCTGTTATCTCCTAATTTTATTTCTGTAAAAATTCTGAGTCTCGTGTTAAATCTTAATAAACAAATTAATGGCTATTAAATTGTTAATTATTCAAAAAAAAAACAAAATCAATAAATTTCCTTTATTGCACCAAAACGGCCCGCGCTGAAACGTCTCTGCGCCCAAACGTCCCTGAGATACGAAGTTGATGCCCAAACGACCATTATAATGGCATTACTTCCGTTCCATCAACAGTTTAAAAAGTTGCAGTCGATTAAAACTAATTCAAAATCATAAAAAAAATTCAATGTCCCAAGACTAATTGAAGTATTTTAAGGATAGAAAAAAATTACTAAGTATGTAATATACATTGAAAAAAAAATGCGTTTAAAAATGTTTAAAAAAAAGACAAGCTTTGCATTAATTATCAAAATTAAAACACCGTTTAGTAGCAATTTTTCTAAAAGTAACAAAAGCCAACACCACTTTAAAAAAATCGGCTTCACACATACCTTAGATGTTTAAATTGTGGCCTATTTGAGACTTACATAAATACCAAAATACGCCCCAAGCTTAACCGGAATAATTACACCTGAATTCTCCAGATGTCATGCAAAAGCCGACTTTTTACCACTCTAATCCGTAACATAAACAGTTTCGACAAAACTAATGAAAAAATCCAATGAAAAAAGTTATAGTAATTAGTTTACGACCTAAAACTGCTAAATTGTAAGTTGATTGTGTGCCTGACACCGTGCAAAACTTTTGCTACTAAAACTTGGATCAAAAATTGGGTCAAAAATACAGCAATGGGAGGTGCTGCCCTGTGTTAAGTACGAACAAACGATCATAGGGCGCACAAAAGCTGAAAAAGACACACGAGATCAGATTGTCGTTTGAATCGAGCAAGCGAGCATTAGAGAGCAAATGCTGGCGAAGTAAAAATTTCCGTTAAAAGAAGAGGAGATGCGAGACAGAGGGGTGAAAAACCAGTAACAAATCGTGGCAAGTCCATTTTGACAATCCCTTTTGTTTTGTTTAATACAGCTGACTTGGTGGCTAGAGATCGCGTGAGAGCCTAAATGCACGCAATCCACGCTCCTTTCATTTAATGCGCGCCCAAATATTGACGGACTCTCCTGACCCACTTTTCACACCTTGTAAAGCTTGGGGTGCTTTATTGTTATTACAAAGGGCAGCTTACTTCGCGGCGTACAACAACCAATAAATTATCATCTCTTGAGGCGTCCTTCTTAATGTAGATTTATTTTCGCCACGAAAGTAATCTGACTTACATCACAATAAACTGCACCTAAAACATCCTTTCTCTCTATACCACCTTTCCGAGAATTAATTTAAACGAAAAACCCCAAACGTGCACTGAAAATAAAATAAAAATTCGCCAGTAATTAATGTTAATACCCGAGCGGTAATAACAAAACCCGCGACAGGTAATTTGCGCGCCCGAAATATACGCACCCACTAAATATTAACCGTCAGACGTGTTACCATATGCTCTTTAATTAAAGCATAAAAATATCAAATTCGAAAATAAACATTACAGCTCCGAATAACGCGAACCTTCGCACTTCCAACAACACGAACACCTTGTTTTAGACATATAAAATATGCATCTACCTATAAATATTTTATCAACACAGTTATGAAGTCTACAAAACCAAAACAAACTACATCTTCATTTATTAAACAGCTGTGCCATTTCTGGACTTTGATTAATAATCATAATTTTGATTCACTCAGCACAAGCGCCGGTGTAATTTTAATTAAGAAAATGCTCAACTGAAGTTAAGAAAATTACAGAAAATTAAATAAACGAAACATTAGCGAAACCAAACTATAATAGTTTCCCCAATTCGCAAAGACGGCGGGTACTAACCAGACAGTTGCGTTTGCTCTAAGGAGGGTGGTAGCTCAGTTGGAAAATGCGTATACGGCGGCGCCGGTATCTGTCAGATCGAAGGGCAGTGTATATGGTGGAATGCTACTGCTTATGCTCTCTGGGACGATTTCAGCGATAATGGCAGCGCCGTAAACTATCCAAAACCTTCAGCAGAATATTGAAATTTTTGAAAACTATAAAGGAAATGCTGTGCTACCAATTATTCACATTATGGTGTAACATTTCCACGCATAAATAATAGCCCTGATAAAATGAAATAAAAAAGCTAATCCCAAAATACCAGCAGATATATTATGTTTAATGTAGAGCAGGCGCAGCGATGAAAACCTCGAGAAAAACAGACACAAAACATCGAGGTTCCCGAAAGAATTAAAAATAAACCGGCAAAAAATCCGGCATTTAAATAGAATGATTATAAATACAAAACTCAATTAAAACTTTGTGAAGATAAAATTCGCGATCAGCTTTCCCAACGAGCGACAACGACAAAACGAGATAGTGATAAACACGACGGTAATTAAATACATAAACTAACGAGAAGAATCAAAAATCTGCAGCTCTTGTCTCAAGATAAACAGAAGTTAAATTATTTAGACAATTCAGCCCCAGAAGGAATCGAGTTTTGGACAGGGAAATGACAACATGTCTTTGTCAATTACTAGGAGAAATAAAGAAACCAAATGGCATTCCAATGATATGCAAAACCAGACGTTATTAAAACGGTAAAAGCTACCACGATTTAATGAGCTACATAATCAAGCGTTAAAACTCCGAACAATGGTTAATTAATTGTTTCATTTAATTAAATTACAAATGCAAAACACTAACAATGGCAATGAAAAGCTCAAAATTATTTTTTATTTCTCATCAAAAGTTATAACAGAAGCGAGGTATTTACCAGATTATCTACCACCAAAAATTTAGATTCCTTAACAAAAAGCTAATTTCTACCTCCAAACATCAAAGTTCTCACAAAATGTATCGTTTTACATATCAAACTTAATAACGAAAGCGTTAAAATTAAAGCCGGTTAGAACACGTGTCATTCTAGTTTAAGCCGGGTACAAAAGGTCCCGTACGAGAAGGGATCCACCTTCCGACACCTGTCAGAGGTCGTGACATACGCACAAAACGCGTGCCGTACCAGATTTCGTCCTGTTTGGGGATGATCGAATCATTACCATCAAGAATGCGGTTGACACGTGGAACTGTTAAGACCGACCCACTCGGGGTAAGCGGGACCCTTAAAGAGCAAAAGGTCCGTGTCAAAGGTGAAGGTAAATTAGGGTCACGGCTTCAAAGCATTATTAGTTCTAACATACTCGGGCCGATGTTGGTTGGCCCGATTAAAACGTGCAATTCCGCGGGAGAAAATACATTGGGGACGCGACGACGATCAGCCGCCCGAACGCCAACGCCGCCGCGCCGTTAGAAAAAAGAAAACAGTAACAGGTTAATTCGCATTCTAAAAAAGTATAATGTAATATGATAATGAGTTCTTTTATGGCAAATTTTATCAGCATGTGCAAGCGCTGCAGCTTAAAAAGTTTATGCAGAAGTAATTTGTGCCGAGAGGAATTAAGTTTGCGACGCTTATTGTGAAGAGCTTTTTACTTTGCAGCGATGAGACTCGAAACTCCGTTCTGTAGTTAAACGCCGTGAAATAATTCATATTAAGAAAGTATAAAGAATGCTAAGAGCTCTCAGAATTCTTATTCCGCGATTTCTGAAATTAAATATTTGGGCTTTGTATTAAAATGCAAAATTGGAGTTATTGCTCAAGCACCCGAACGAGCTTCTGAATACATAATGCAAATTCTTCTTTAATAACCTCACAAAACACGACAGGACATCACATGAATTTTATCTTTATTCCATTATCCTTCTCACATTCGCCCACGACATTAGGTTAATGATGTCGCAACTTCACCTCTGCAATTACGAAAATTTCACACTTAACCGCCCGGATCTTGCCGAATTAAAGAGCCCGGTCGGTAAACAGACATCTGTTTAGTGAACCAAAAAAACTTCATACATAATTTCATGACGCGAGGGCCCATGTAGTTAGCAGTGTATACGAGGCAACATTAAAATGCTAATACGGTTACCGAGCAAAATTGTGTCTCATTCTTTAAGCGGCAGGAGGAAATGAGAGCCGAAT
This sequence comes from Ctenicera cuprea, assembly GCA_958336395.1. Lineage (NCBI taxonomy): Eukaryota > Metazoa > Arthropoda > Insecta > Coleoptera > Elateridae > Ctenicera > Ctenicera cuprea. The sequence goes on along the minus strand of OY284487.1, from coordinate 3,521,618 downwards.
TGGTGTGCGGGGTAATGGAGGACGCGCGATAGCTCCTGGTAATGGAGGCCGCTAATAAGCCCTTCCCGTAACAAGGCCAGGCGCTTGCTAATTACATCAAGATGCAATTACTTAAAAATGGGAAATATTGTATCGAAACAAGGAACGAACACTAAATTCTCTTACTACACACCGAGAGTACTTGTTAAGAAAATTACTCCATTATCTTCCTCTCAGAAAAAGAAACACTCTGTTAGAAAACAATATTATACGAGAGACGGAAGAAAGGGAAGAAGACATCGTCAAACTAATTCAACTAGGAACAATAGGGGAAATACTCACATATGACAAAAAGCAAATGTCGATGATCAATCACATGCTTACTTCCCAACAATTTTCTGAATGTTAACATAGTCTCCGCTTCTTATATGAAATTTACAATAAAATAAATGTAGCGTCACAGACCTGAGGTACAATACGCCTTGTTTCGATTCGTAGCGTTGTGATATTTTTTGTAACATACTGAGAATATTGAGAATGTGGGGGAGGGGTTAGAGTTTACCGCAGAGGCAGCCGGCCAAACCAAGCGCCAGATACAAACGTGAAATGTAGCCTAGAGAACTCAGCCGGACCAGCACACCGCAGAAAACCAAGTGACGGAGTCGACAGAGGTTGTCGGACCAGCCGAGCGCAAAAAACCAGATGAAGGAGTTCACACAAACAGCCGGGCCCGTCCAGCGACAGTAGGGGACAAGGATATGAAACCTGGAGAAGTTCTTTTAAATGGGTTAGTCGGTAATGGTAGACTAGTGAACGTGCAATGCTCATAGAAAAGTTGTAACAACTCAAACTGAAGTGACTCACAGTTCAACAATATTAATGATATAAGTAATAATATCAGAAAGCTACTTCTGCCTATACAGACAAACTCTGTTCCGAGCAGAGAAAATTAGGCCCTATTTTGAGAAATGACAATACCCGATAATTTTAATACCCAGGTTCCCGCTTCTAATACGCGATAATTATCCGTACCCGATGATTACCCGTTACCCGACAAATACCCGTTACCAAATAAATGCCTGTTACCCGATAATTACCTGTTACCCGATAATTACCTGTTACCAGATAATTGCCTGTTACCCAATAATTACCCGTTACCCGATAATTACCTGTACCAATAATTACCCGCTATCTGATAATAAAACAAATTTTTAATATTTTGAATTGATTGTGTGGTAGGCACAGTATTAATTAATATTTAACTATCAAAACTTAATTTTATATAACAATAAAATAAAAGACTTGGTATTTGTTGAACAAACTAAAACAGATACCAAGTGTTTTAATTTTTTAATAGTTAAATATTTACAACTTTTTGATAATTATTTTTATTAACATTAGGCAAACTAAACTCTAAAATAATACCTTAACTACATAACCTAATAGAATACAACAACCCTATTTAAAATTATTATTGTTGTGCACAAATAGCAGTGTTGATGATGTGTCTGGAGACAATCTCGTGCTGCTCGTGGTTATTATCCTACCAGAGGCTAAAAATGTCTTTTGCTAGCTACTGATTCAGAAAGAATACAAACATATTTTTGCTATATCAAGGTACCTAATTTAATTATTTTACACCATATCAGTGGGCCTGATTTCCGGTTAAGTGGTGTTTCACTTAAAAAACACATGTGCTGATATTATTCTATTCGTATAATTATCGGGTAACGAGTTATAATAGGGTAATAATCAGGTACCTGGTAATAATCGAATAACGGGTAGTAATCGGGTAACAGGTAATTAACCGGTAATTATCAGGTACCGGGTAAGAATCGAATAACGGTTAATTATCGGGCAACGGGTAATTATCGGGTAACGAGTAATTGATTATTCTACTAGCGTAGCATATTATCAGGTACCACCTGGATAGCCGCGTGCCCGTCGTCGTTCCTAAGCCGTAACTTTCAAATAATCAAATTTTTGTCATATATTTATATTAAATAATTATTATGACCTAAAAATATTCAAAAATAAAGGCGGCCGAAGACTGATCCTCACATAAGTATCTGCACAAGGTGCTTTAAGCGTTCACATTACACCGCGCCGCTAAAAATTGTCTAAAACGCTTCACTTAGCATGAACAACTATCCTCATAGTCTTTTCTATTTCTATAAGTAGTATTTGCCAAAACCATGAGCAGCAGCGTTTTACTTCACTCAATTCGTACCTATTTCCCAATTACAACATGCTTTACCTACACTTAGTTTCGAGGTTAATTAAAGCTTTGTTCGCCAAGATGTAATTAAGAAATCTTTATTCTTAAACGATTTTGTTCTATCGTCAATACCATTTTGTACAACTTTAAAACACATTTAGAACAGAAATACCTTCCGTTCTCATTATTTCCATTAAATGATGATGCTGCTGAAACTATGCAGCAGTAAGTTAATTCACCGCTTCCATCCATGTGATTTACATCCGCAAATGCTGAAATATCCAAAGTCTGCTCCACAGGAATGGCAAACACACACAACTGCAGCAATGAGCTTGGGTCCCGAATATAAAAGCGTTCCTATCCGTGTACGTGAAGCACATGGCGATCAGATACATGAATGCCGAATGTCCGTTTGTGAAGTAGAATTTCGGTGAACTCTTCAGACTCGGGTCTTGCATTAGACGACGATCATGAATCTGAATACGTCGGAGGTCGTGTGCATAAACTGAATACTGAATACATTTGAGGATGTTAAGAAAACTCCTACTCAATTAAATACGTGTGTAACGATAACAACGCTCGAGTTTCTTCCTTCAGGGATGAACTTTAAATTGGAAAGGTGTATCATCTAATTAAACGAGGTTAAAGTGGAGGTATACAGAAGCAAGCAAAAACTGCCTGTAAAACTTGATAACCATTACTTTTAATTACGAAAACACTAATTAACTTCACTACTTATAGTGGTTAATTTTTATTTTACGGTCTCTCCAACAAACGCGGATAAATAAAAAGCATTTTCTAGCAAGTTGCTGGCTCGAGAAGCATTTACATTTAGACAACAAGAATGGCAAGTGAAGGATTTACGAGATGACAATTGACCACACGAGTGACGTTGGCAGACTTCACTGGCTCGGTATTAGCCCGGGGGTCACGGGGCAAATGCCACCCTCAACCCTACATCGCTCACATTTTCCGCACGGGACATGCATTCAAGTCAGCGACTTATGCATTGCTCCATTACGCCCTATAAATAGCTGAATTCTATCTCTGTGTATGTGTGTGGGTGGTTGTTAACCCACGCCGTATCCAATTCGTAAATCTCGTTTCACGCTAACAGTAAAAATGAGGATTAAAAAAGTATTTTATAACGAACACTTTGTCAATCTGTCAAATAAATACCGGCGAGTCACGAGGTCAAATTGAGGTATGCTTTGTTAACTGGCCAGGCGTGTACTTATTTAATTTACTGCGACCGATGTCGAGTAACCTACAATGAGATATTTTTAGATCTTTAATTTATAATGTCAAATATGAGGAGTATTTGAGTTGCTAAACCTTGGTATCTTGACACCTACTGAACAAAAGCTTTCGGTTATTAAAAGCACGCAACTTGTTCATTCATTGAGCTTTGAACTTCCAACTGTTTTTGCTGCTGACGTTGGTTGATAGTCACATTAAACCATTCTACTAAAATAATATTATTATTTACACGGCGTTTTGCAAGGTAGACTGAGTTTATGGAGAAACGTATCATTAGAAACATCCAATAATTTAAGTTGTCGGTAATGCAACTTCATTCTTGTCTAATAAATTTCAAACACAAAAGAAAGGAAGTTGTTCTGCGGTGCATTTTTAACCATTTCAGGAAAATTGTTTTGTAGAAAATTGTCAATAATGACAACAAAACAAGCAATTTTGTTTTCAAAACTTGCAAGGACTTGAAACGGAAACAGACCCAAGCAAAGAAAACACAGCAATGCATTTACAGTGTCAAACAGTGTAATGCACCGGTCTCGAAGCGTTTGCTAGTTTGTAACAGGAACACGAAGAGTTGGGTTGAACATTGTCGGAAACAGATGATCCTGTTCCTTACGAGGATGCACAAATGAAGGCGGAGGAAGTCAATTTTGGTCAGTTCTACTGGAGTACTGACAGAATCAGAATTGCACAAGGGACAAAGTTCGCAATGTAGAATTACGAAATTAAGTTAGGGAAGTTGTTGTGGTTGCAACGTCGTCGATTCGTTGCTTCTTGTTCTTCAATTCGGAACGTGTGGGGTTTTTTAAGGTGCAGGCTTCATCTGTATTCAAAAATAATACGCGCATTTGTGTTGCAAAATAGTGAATCATGCTGTGCAATTGCTGCAGCTGTAAATAAATATAATAAATGTTATCAATAAACTTGGTTGTTAACAATTTATTTTAAACCTGCACAAAGAACGTGTCAATTTATATCCTTCAAGTGAATGGGAACATGGGTGTTGCGTTTGCGTTTAATACTACGACCCTCAAACGTTTACCAATAACTAGGTCGTCAGTACTTATAACTTTCAAATTTTGCGGGTTTTACATTAAAAACGCCACTTTCATTCTAATAATAAACCGGAATTGTAGTGTGTTCGCTTTTCAGCTTACGTTCAAAGGACAATTTGACCTGCATGTGACAATTAACGAACACAATTGATTCATTTTGCGGTATTAAAATCGTAGGGAGCCCAAAACCATTACCGAAAAGCGTCCAGTGTTTATTCTGTATTGCAGCACAATCGGACGCTATCGGATTACAATGCATAAAATAATACGATAGGATAAAAGGGTTTTAGGACACTAAGCGAGAGGGTTACACGTTCGACATATATTAAAGTGAAACAGGTAATGAGACTTCGTTAAACAAAGGGCGCATGTAACACATGGTAGCCATTGTTTCCAAAATTTAGGCCGTTTTGTCAGATTACAAAGGTGTAGATGAAAATACAACGGGACGTATCTGTCCCGATCATTTGAAAGGACTTCATTTCCGATTTAATTAGATTTAACAATTGGTGTTTTTTCGCTAAACTTGGTATTACATTAATACACTTAATATGCGAGCCACGATTTAAAATAGAAATAAACAAACTTCAATTAACACCGCATCAGCATATGTGAAACGTGTGCCCATCCTGCAACCGTCCAAACAAACTGCAACAGGAAATTTGCACCAAACGCCCCTGCTACATTTAAATTTGCATTGGTCTCCTGTTAATGCACACAGAATATACGTGAGCGGCCTACGAAATACATGGACATCAATTATGCGACCGTTCAATAGCGAAACCCGTAGCAACTGATGCAGCCTTAATTTAGTCAGAAATGACGAAAAAATGCAGACCAGCTTATTAAAAACCTGCTGTCGTTAAAAGAAATTGCTGCTGCTGCTACGCCCCGGGACTTTGGCGCTTTGTCAACGGCTTATGTGCTGATGGATAGATAGTAAAAGTGATTTCAAAATAACTCCACTTCCAACGCAAACACAACCAGATTACTTGCGTTAAGTGAGAAAATCTAAAGGATTACAGGGCAGAGATGTACGTTTTCGGTGCTTCTACACATGTTCACATCAAAAATCAACAGCAGGCAAAGGAAGAATTCATTTCATATTACGTGCAATTCCTGCGAAAAGTTCTTACCATACGAAAATTTAAACATCAAAAATTACTTTGGACACTTGCTATTCGAACGTGACAAAAGTACAAAACACTAAACGTCATCAGGTCCTGGGGACAAAACCTTCAGTCTGCAAGTTCTCACAAACTTGCTTTAAATGGGGTTGAAATTTGTAACCGGTCTTTAATGGAACGGGTTTTATTTACTCCTGATCATTTAAATTGCTTCAAAAGGCCTAGTATGTTTTAGTCAAAGACCTAATTCAACCTAGACCTACCACTACCAGATGCCTTTAACGGTAATTTATTTAGAATGCTCTAAATTTAACATTGACAAAGCGTACATGAAAACCGACCGGATACAAGGTGACATTTTGGAACTTTTCTTGAAAATGCAAATCTTTTAAAGCGGAAAATTGCACAACTATTCTGCTTGAAAGTAATGTTTAAACGGGTAAAAAAAAACAATATTATGCCAAAAAGTTTTAAGAATGTTCCACCAAGGTATTACCGTATTATTTTCGCGAAAGCCTCATAATTTCTAATTTTGCGACACAAAAATCCCAGACGCATAAACAATTCGAACATTCCAATATAAAAGCGGTCCGGAATAAATTCAGCCGAGAGCTAGAATTTTTAATGAGTTCCAAAAAGATATATGAAATTGTTTGGAACTGCTGTGCATAAATATGCCTCTGGGGACCGAGAGAAGTGCTAAGTTATGCGTCTAGGCTTTACTCGAGATACTCATAGCGCCACACCATAAAGTGCACGGATTAATTGCGCTTTAGGATTTTCCTTACAGGTGCACTGACTCGTAGGCGTGAGCAACTTGAAAATTTTTAGCTCGAAGTTTGTCTAGTCGGCGCGAGTTAATCAGACGCGATTCATAATGCAACATTCCCAGTGAAATGAGCCGGCAACGAGACTATGAACGAACGCATGCATAATTACATCCGTTCAATTGTGTGCGTACAGTATTACTTTCAGCTGAAACTTATCCGAAAGTTCGACGGCGACTGAACACCGAGCTAATATTTGCTGAAGTAGACGATTCGCGATTGCTCTCTTCAATTTATTTCGCTTCATTCTCAGGTAATCCGATGTAATTTTAAATTAAGTTTTTGCGTACATAGTCTATTGAGTTAAGGAACTGATCAAAACTGGAGAAAAGTCCTTAAATGCGAAAATCAGACGTATTTTTCCACAAGTGGGTGTTCTACATTCATTCAGTCATGGAATAACTTACGCCTTAGTATATTAATATTCCCTTGTTATAACTTAGGATCTATCTACGCTGCGGTCGGCATCAAACGAGGGCGAGAAGGATGGAAAGCGAACGGAATAACAGCTAAGCAAGTTCTACTAACACGAAGGGCGTACAAACGCTCCCGAGATACAAATTATGCTGATTTTGGCGCCACGAAAGCCTAGTGGAGGATCGCCAGCTCAGGAGCACCACCACTACGTCGAGTAAGCAGGCTCCCGAAGATAACTCAATCCATTATGCCCATAATACTGCAAGCGAGCTTGTTTGTGTTCCAGCAATATATCATATTCAGAAACTTTTATAAAACAGATTTATAAGTATTGTGAGCGACAAAGCCGAAATAAGTAAGCAAAGATAGGACGAGACCTTCATACCGAGTCGGAGATAAATTTCCACAAAAATGCCGGAAAAGGAAGCGAGCAGAATATGAGCACCAGGAATGCGGATAACATGTAAATATAAAAATGCCTAGGAAGAGAAAATTATATATGAAAAGAGGCCTCTGGGAGACTAGAATAGATGCTAACAAGAAGCTGATAGACGTGGAAATAATAAGGGCGACGGAATGAGAGGGGCGCAGGCGGACAGAACGAGAGAGAGAGAAACCGAATGGTGGAGCTGCACTGAATAACAAGTAGCGGCGAAAATTAGAGGGAAGGAAATGTACTACATCGAGCGAAACGAATGAAATAAGAAAACGCGAAGGAAACCGCAATGGAAATATATAGTACGACACAGAATAACTGCTTATTATAGAGTGGGGCGAGGGCAATATATAATGCACGCGAAACCCTACTGGGGACTGGGGAGCAATGCATTAGGCTCGCGTGGCCCTCATTACGAGCTATCTTGGCGCAAGGACTAACTATCAGATTGCCCTTACGATCTCCTCGATACTCAGGTGTCTCTGCACAATCTCGACTCGATAATGTCTCTAACTAATTAGATTTACAGTTTAACATCATCGCCCTAAATATTTTCCCTTTGGAATATTCCAATCCAGAAACAGCATTAAATCAGTGTTCAATTTCGGAACTAAAACCATTAGGAAAACATTTTTTTCCAATAGTAGATTATTATACTTCAACTTAATTAAATGTGGACTATCGCAGCAGAATTTTCCATGCAGGGTAAGTCTAAATTCTCCGGTTCTCAAGGACAGATAAAAAAAGTTAAGTTGTAGTAAAGAATACCAAAAGTTATTGGTTTAACAAAATATGTGAATGTTATTGGCACTTATTGCTACCTCTGAATCAAGTTCTCGTGTTTAATTTAAATGTCAATGCCTACTTTCGTAATAACTGACACAACAAAAAATATTGCAAAGCATTTTCTCATACGATGGACGATAGAAATAAAAGTTTGTTATGGCATATTGTTGAATATTTTACCTACAAGTGAGTGCATCACATATTTGCATATTCAGATGTATTAAGCATTTTTCAAAATTTGGCATATTGCATATTTTGTCTATTTTTTAAAATATTTTGGATGGAACTTCACAACCAAAGCATATTTTCATTTTTTAAGCGTATTTTCGTTTTTGTAGAGCATATTTTAGGAGATTAAAACTGTTTTTAGATCATATTTTTGGGTGATTTAGTACAAAAAAACATTCTGCACATTTTATTGCAAGATTTTCGTCTGGCACGGTTAAATATGTGGTTCTAAAACCAGGAAAAATTAAGTATTTAAAAGCATATTTTCTTTTTAAAGCGTATTTTCATTTTTGTAAAGTGTATTTTAGGCGATTAAAACCGTTAGCAGAGCATATTTTAGGTTACCTTAGTACGAAAAACATTTTGCACATTTTATTGTACGATTTTCATTTTGCATGTCAAAATACGTGGTTCTAACACGAGGAAACATTAAATATTTAACAGCATATTTTCAGTTTTGTAGAGCATTTTCTAGGCGCTTAAATCCGTTTTTAAGCCAATTTTTGGTTGTTCTAGTACCAAACAACTTTGCACATGTTATTATAAGATTTTCCTTTATCACGTCAAAATATGTGGTTCCAACAATTCTATTTAACCGGAAAATCATAACATTTTTCACAATTGTATTTTTATTTTGGGTATATCTTTTTTGTACAATTATCGCTAAGCACTTACAAATTAATTTTTACTCGCCCTGTATATAACAGCAGTGTGGTGAACAAATGCTAGTAAATAATAACCAATATTTCTTAAGGAGGAGTGCACTGAAGAATTAACTGTGACTGTATATAACAACAGCAGAATTGTGAAAAGATGCTAGTAAAAATAACAAACAATTCTTAATTAAAATAGCCAAAGGAAAAGCAGGAGGGGGGGCACCAAAGAAGTATCAAAAATTGTTGAAAATGACGGAAATACGTGAGATTCATTTTAATACTAATCTAATTAAAACAAATACTTTCTTTTAATTCCACTTTCTTCGGAACCATTGTTTTAGCCACAAATATTATTTTGTTCTGTTACACAGTTTTACCACATTGTTTTTGCATATTTTACAGACTACGCAAGGCCAATTTTGCACCCCTGGGGTTGTAAAAAATAATGTTTATAAACAAAATTCTTTACATCATAAAAGATCTCATACGCACAAAGAAAATTTTATGAAATTTCATTTAATTTTTAGGAATATCATTTCCAATCCAGGGTCAACCTTGAATCAGTAATCGATTTCGTACTAAAACCATTAGGAAAACTATATGTTCTTTTTTAAATGGTTTTATCCATAGCAAACTATTTTACTTTAACTCGTGTAATATGTTGACTGTCGCGGAAATCCAAATATCTGAGAATACTATTTTTTCTGTTACCCATTTTGACCACTTTTTTCTTCTAAACCTAAGCTTTACATTTGCCACATCATCACGATATGCGATTACATATACAATAGACGATGAGAAAATTGTACCCTTGGGGTTGTAAAAATAGTATTTGTAAATCAAAATTCTCGTTTACTTCATAAAAGATCTCATACACACAAAGAGAATTTTAAGAAATTTCATTTCTTTCTTGTTCACCCTCAAGTCTATGCACCCCACTTTTTAAACCGGTATCTTGAGGCAAAAGGGGGAAAACGGGTTCAAATTTAAAAATTACGTTAACACAAAAACATCGAATCTTACAAATTCGGCGCGTTTTTAAAAAGTACGTTAAACCAGGTTTCGGTTATATTTAAAGTGAAGGGTGTTGGATCCCTTGTGTTGTATACAAAATCTACATTTTTTTAATAAATTAATAATTAAATACTGAAGAAAGGCATCTTGTAGAGATAAAATTTAAAAGAAAATAAGTGAAGTATAATTTTGAAACAAAAATCTAATTTAAATCTACACTGAGAGTATCAAATTCCATTACGAAAGTATAAAATCTCATTTTTAGCAACAAACAAGGTTAAGATGCCTTTACACCGGAAAGTTATGCGATTATCAAGATCAAAGGTATTAATAATAATCCTATTGCACGTCTGTGCCAGAATAAATATTCAGGAATTTATTATTTACTTGGTAATTACCTAAGGGAATGAAAAGCCAATACTTTCAAGTCAACAATTCTGTTAAATTACAAAAGACGAAATTTGATTTCCCTCTGCTTTGGTTTTAATCAACTTCAGCTGTAAGAACCAAGAACTTGAAATGGTTATTACATTTTAAATAAACTATTGTACATTTACAACAATAAATAAATAAATAAATTAAATAAATACTACAATAAAATTAAAACTCCCAGGCAAATTAAAATTATTCTTTTGAGTAAAGTATTTCGCGCTACTTAAATGCAACAGCATTTTTTGCAAATTCTCGAAGTCTAAAAGCACAAAAGATCTATCTGTCCGGCTGTTAAGGACGAGACGGCGAAAATTTGTTTATACAAACCAAGGTTCGGCTCCAATTTCGACCAGGAAATATTGAGCATGAGACAACATTTTTCGCAATAAATCAGGGGGTCCAAATTGGCACAAAAATTCGATGTCCTTTGAATATTTCTTTGAAACTTTCGAGCCAATTGGCTAAATCGGTTCCGATCTTTACCACATTTATATCGCACATGTACAGCAACATACTGATCAACATTCTAACGTCAGATTTAGGGTGCGGCGCTCGGAAATAATTTCAGCGGCGAAATTCTAAAAATCATTAATACCGACACGCACATCCTCAAAAAATGAGGAACCACTCCGATCTTCACCAAACTTAAAAAAAAAACATTCTGAAACATTTTCACAACCCAGAGCAGGAAATTCTCGCCAGGGTCACACCTGGAATTTTTATACATATAAAAAGTCGAAATTTAGTAAAATTAATTTTTTCACAACTTAAAAAACTTAACTTTGATTTCGATCTTCGCCATAATTATAGCACATATATAGAACATCAAACTAAATAACATTTTACCCCAGGCGACGCGACGCACGCTACAGGTGTAAACTTATTCTAAAATTTAGGTGCAAAAAATATTAAATTTTGAATTAACTTGTAGGCGGTGCTCAAAAAGGTTTCGACAAATTTCTTGAACAGTTTTAAACTGCCTTTAATGCTTTTTTAAATAAAAAAAGGTTCAATTCGATTTCTCAATTAGGCGGCAAATGGCGAATTTTTAAAGTTCACATTACAAGAACAAATTTTACTAGAAAAACATAATTAATTTTCAATTGCTTAAACTAATACAAAGTTTCAAGGAAATACACTACAGTAACATTAACATTAAAACTTGCATTCTTCTTTTGAGTAAAGTGGGCACATTTAGCGCTGCTTAAATGCAACAGCATTTTTTTTGCAAGTTCTCGACGTCTATAGAGCATGAAAGGTTGTCGGGCTGAAGTATTAAGGACGAGACGGCGAATAAGAGATACCCTGGGATCAAGGCTAGCAAAAAAAACTTTTAACCTGTCGTTTATATGCAATGCGGCGTATCGGGGCGCTATTGGACCATGAGGAATACTTTCGATCAGACCTTAACTACCGGATGCTAAAATGGTATAACCGTTAAACTCGTGTTTTCCAGATGGGTTTTGTAAGCTACTGGAGAAAGTGGTGAATACGCGATATTTAAATAGCAAACGAGGAATGGAAATCTCTATGCCCACTATTAGATTTTATGTACGCCAAAATGGATGTGACTGACGTCTAGAAGTGGGATTTCATGAAAATGTTCCAAAGATTGCGTTTCAGGGCTAAAGTTACCAAAAAAAAAGGTTTAGGGAAAGCCGATTCGTTCCGAGTTGATCTAACTCACTCCTTGTCATAGCGTTGTGAGGTGTTAAACTTTGTTGTTGTTTTAACGAAAAACATAGCTCAAATAGGTAGAATCGTTTGAAAGAAATCTACGATATGAGGTTAGGGTTCGGGCAGTTTTCGGTGGTAAATTCATGAGAAATGGGGTTCGGTTTGTACATGGGACCTCGGTAACCGTAACTTGGTGGATTAGCCGAGTTTATGTGTGGTTGGAGTCAAAATTCAGCCTAAACAGCTATATCCGAGCTGACTAGCGCAAGTTTACACCGTGGTGTAATTATGATGAACATAATAAATACATTCTTGAACTCATTAACGTATACTTTACGATGTTCGCAGAGAATGCGGCCCGAAACTACAAACAACATCATTTATTTTGCATGAATACGTGTTGTGTACTTTGACTGTTGAAGGTAAAGTTTGTCGCGGCGCGGAAGAGTTCCTCATTTTGTTGGCTTATCTCGAGAGTTTTACGAAAATTTGATGAGAAATTCCGTGGAGGTTCAAGCGTGTACTGCATTTTGCATGATTACCGAGAACACTTAATACTACGGGCAAATTCTCTAGCCTTTTTTGCTCACTCGGCGAGGTCCCATTAATTATTAAGCCGAACAACACAGACGCGAACTTGACAGTCACTTGGAAATAACGTAAACGCATCTGTAAATCATTTCGGAAACATAATTACGAAAAACATCCCCAGAAATACAAATCTTATTATCTCCCCCCTGCATAACGCAGAACGGGCCGTGTTCTTGCGTACGCCGGCACTTCAATTATGGTCCAAAAGAGATGAGTGTCATCTATCACCGATGCAGATTCGGTAACAACCACCTGCTTTTAACGAAATAGCCTGCACCAGATAGTCCACTACGTCAACCGCAATAATCGATTACAACGTCGCAGACATCAGACCGAACCAAGACACCAGATCCATCAAAAACTACACTAAATCCCCTTTACCGTGTTACCTTAACCAGGAACCTTTAGCCGAATGTGCTGTAAAAGCTGACCACCAAAACAGGGATCGTTAGTTTAGGAACACCAACCTGTAACAAAACAGAAGTTTATTATTTAGCAATAACGGAGTAATCTAAATTTAATTACTACGATGTAAATTGCAAATTTTCACGAAGCGATAGCGATTGTAAATTAACTCTTTAAACTTAATCACATTATTAATATTCATGATCGAAATACATGCTTGCTATATACATACAAATTAACGCCAATGGAACTTAAGCGTAACAGCTTGTAAATATGGGCTGTGAATGCCATATCAATTAAAAGTGATAAAAATTAAATGGGGCTTGCTTGCATCTTTTTACACTGCGGGTTATCTAACTTTATGTCTACCAGTCGTAAAAGTACTTTATTAAATAAAGCATTAAAACTCAGTTTCAAACTTAACGATATTCAATTCCAAGTTTTAAATTGATGGGTGGAAATGGGTAATTTTCTGTTCAAATCAAAACTTTAACATCGAAATGCACTGTTCAAAAATACTAGCAGCGTTTAATAAATCTCACTTTACGTTCGTTATCTTTGAGAATAGTTTTAAAAAATGCACGGGCCAATTCAAAATAAAATGTAAGATTTTGTTCGTTCTACACGACTCAATGACTAAGCTTAATCAGAGATTTTTTATAAATTCCAAAAGTTTGTAAAAACTTAGAATGTGAAAAATTGAAAGTAATTGGAAGTCTTAAAATTTTTGTTTTTTTTTTAAATATACTGCAAATTTTTGAATGACAAACTGAAATTTGAGTAATCTAAAAAATTTTCGGGGGTAATACCACAAGAGCTCAGATTTAGCCGGATATTTTTTATGGTTGTTTTCGTATACTTACTTTCATTGGCAATTTAACGAGAGCTGTTCTGACAAAATCACGAGAGCGTAGCTCGAGTGATTTGTCAGAACAAATCGAGTTAAATTACCTATATGAAAGTAAGTATGAGAAAACCACCGTAAAAAATATCCTGCTAAATCTGAGCTCGCGTGGTATTTGGTAAGACAATTCCATGATTAGAAAACTCAATTCAATTAAACTTTATTTAACAAACTAAAGAACAATAAGTACAAGAATAATGTTTAGAAATATTTCCAAATCTCGACATACTTACTGGAATATTATTTTGCTGTTTAATTCTGTTTTTGACATTTACAATTTTCAAACTGATGCGACGCGCAACGCTTGATAAACGAACAGTAAATGCTAGCGTTGCTACGGTAACGTAATTTATCCGATTTTTTTATCCACTTGCATTTCTGTTCCTTCCTATTTAGCCGATAGCAAACTACGATTTTTGTACTCACAAATGGGAATTATTATACATGAGTGGAATTGTCAATAATATAAAACTTTGAGAGGTATGATTGTTTTTGGGCATTTGTCACAAAATTATTAATATTTTATAAAAACAGGATTTTTTGAAAAATTTCATGGATAATTTCAAAACTGATTTTATTTAACCCTGAAAAAATTTAAATATACCTACTGTACATTTTTGGAAAATTTTGAATCAGACTAGCTGGAATTTGGGTAATATTCGGAATTAACAAAATTTGAATATTAAAAAAAATGTAGACTGGAATGAATTACCAAGTTTTAAATGTGAAAAATTGAAAGTTTCGTTCTTGAAACTTTTGAAATTTGGAATTTTTATTAACCTTGAAAATTTTATACATTTTAAAATATACTGCAACTTTTTGACATATTGTTTATTAGTCTTTACATTTTGCAAACAATATTTATTCGTGGTAATCTCAAAATCTAATAAAGTAGAAATGAGCGGAGTTAGTGCCTACTTATAAAATTATTAAAATAAACAGTGTGTACAAATTTTGAAAAACGTTTCTACACAGCCAAGTTTAAAAAAGACTTAAAAAATATAAGTCCTGAAAGTTTCCTTGCAGAGTTACAACCTCCAGAAGAGCGAATACTTTGGACTGTTGGACCTACAGACTATAACTCCGTAAGGAATTGTTTCGAGACCCATGTTTATCGAAATTGTTGTATTGCTTTATCACGGATTTATTTTTTATTAATTACTTTGATACTTTCCCTCAACTTTCCCTCAAAGTTTGTACAAAACTATCTGAGGCTCACACTAACCCAATTTTTCATAAAAATAAATTATTTCTAAATCCGTTGGGTTGAGCGACTTTTTAAGAGCCCCTTTTTGTGGTGCTTGATGAGTATAATTACATTGTAAATGTTGTTTATTTTAGACATGGTGGTTTTTATAATATTAACAAATGTTTTAGAAGCGCCACCGTTGAAGGTCCGTAGTTCAATAACAAAGCATTATAGAACCTTAATACTGGTATTATGTTTACCACTGTATGAATTATGCCCAACTTTTCATGGGGCAGCCTCTATTATGCAACTTGTATTAAAGCGGGGTTTTTTTAAATGTGAATATTCAAAATAAAACCGACAAAGAAAAAAATAAATTTAATTCTTTCACATCAATATACATTAATGTTATTTAAACTGAGTCTTTGCCCCCATATAGATTCTTTCCTCAACGTAGTCGGCGCCTATGCTCGCTACTGTTTATCTAAGCCTATTAATTATTAATTCGATTAAGCGACACGTTTCCTAGCTCTATATGAGAGCTAGTAACTACTACATAGGCAGAAACAACGTGCAGACTCCGAACGTGCTATATAATTATTTAGGAGCGTGTTTGACTGTAATCGTAATCCCGTACAGCAACTAATTGACAATTAATGGTAAGGTACAATCAAGTATATTCATTAGTTTGAGTAAAGCAGCAAAGCCAAACAATCTAGTCGGTAGGTTGATGCAGCATTCTACAATGCACGTAATTAAGGTGGTGAGGCGACACATAAATAACGTGCAAGGCAAGACATACTAATACTACGTGAGTAGTGCAAGCACATCTAATTCATTTACGACTAATTAATATATGGTTAGCTGCCCTATTCAAAGAACTTTGCCATTTTATTGAGCCCTGGAACACATTCAAAGACAGAAATTGGAATAATTTGTAAGACGTTTACGACTAACTTGATAATTTGCTTGCTTAAACACATTTCGAGTGGTAATAAAATTTGACCGACAACATAACTAAAATAAATTTGAAATTGTTCTGTAAACACCACACCAAATGTTGCAAATTTAGATTGAAAATGGATTTAAATAAAACAAGTTTAAAATTAACCCCTAAAATTTAGAGGGCATTTCCGAATGTGATCATCGCAAGCCGCAAATCTAATAGCACACGAAAGTTTTGGTACGATGAGTTTATTAATCCGGGAGGCGCACCTGTCCCGAGTTAACCCACATCTAGAAATACCACGGCCGGGTCCCGCTACATATAACACGACATACTGGTGACAGGTGGATTGCAGTGGGTGGCATCCAACCTTCTGACAACCTGGATTTATAGTAAGCGAGTGCACGATTGCGGTTAGCTGACACAGTGACGTTTATGCGATACAAATGTCATGCAAATTGCTAAATGAAGGAAAATCTGCAACGGTGAAAATTGAAGAAGTGAAATGCGTCGTCCTGAAACAGGGTAAAGTTTTGAGTAAATCTGAAATTTCATTTTTAAAAATGTTCAGGAGTGGGATAGAAGGCAGCCAGGCGGCACGCGCCGACTTTTTATTTTTAAAATATTTAGGAGTGGGATATTGGGGCAAAAAGGTATGAAAATTTTGGAGGTTAAAAGAGCAATTTTCATTCGAGATATTGAATAGTTACAAAAAAAAGAACGAATCTACCGATTTACGAATCTATGTTTAAAATCCGTAACTGTCTCCACATAACACGACGACGGGCTCTTAAATGCTGAGACAGCGTATTTATTATTTTGGGCGAATGTTTATGTAGGAATCAAGTAGGGCGGAGCGGCACATAGAATGCAGCCAGGCGGCACACGTTGACGTTATCAAAACAGCGTGAGGAGAAGGACACGGGCTCTGCTAGTTCTCATTAATTACCAATCAAAGTGCATAATAAAAGATGCAAAAAGTGAAACAATGGTCACGATAAGTTGAGAAAAAGATTTCCAAGGAGTGATTTAAAAGAAGTCTTTGTTATATTCACTTTCAATTACAGCAAGCATGCGGGTAGGTTAACTTAGAAAATATACAGGGTGTACCAATAGAGGTGAATGCTTCCATAGCTCCGTTAATATTCAAGACAGACGAAAACTTTAATAAATATACAAGTTGTTTGTAATTAACTACTTCGTAACCTAAAATTATTATCCAATATACAGAGTGTTTGGTTACACCTGTACAGCACATTATTTTGTTATTTTAAACGAAACACCCAATATATTATTGCATTTTTAGATTCGAAACGTAATTCCAGGTATAAAAGTATAAAGGTATAATGATCTTAAATTAAAGGTTTTCAAGTTGGCTGTGTGTTTAAAACTGCATATTATTATACAGTGTGCAGCAACTAAAGTGTTACAAGCTGATACCTCCACAACTATAAAAGATTGCGCAACAACATTTGTTTTTTATTTTATGGCGCCGAAAACTGAGTTTTGAAAATATTGTTTTTAAGGGATGGAGGGGGGGGGGGGGACTTGAAAGTTTTAAATGGAATGATATATAGTTTTTACTATTTTTTAATATCACATCAAAACAAGTAAAGCTTATTTTTTCAAACTTTTCGAAAACGTTTAATATACCCCAATACATCGGGGGATAAAAATGTGTAAATATTAAAAAATCCGGTAAGAGATTTTTTATTTTAATTTAAATGTGTGTACCAAAATATCCAACCAGAATTAAATCAAACAAAAATTAATAAGAATGAAAAATGTACGTTTACCTTTACAATCCCCAATAAAATAGGGTATGACAGTTTGTACGATTTTCGCTCGAATGAACTTTTCCTTGATCTAATTTTGGTTGTTAATTTTTAATAGGCAAATTTAAATTTAAAAATTATCTCGTTCGGCTTTTTTTAATAATTATAAATTTTGATCCCCGCGGCCTCCATTTAATAGGGGTACTAAAGGTTTTCAAAAAATCTAAAAAAAGTAGGCTCCACTGATTTTGACACGGATATTTAAAAAAATTAAAAATTACATCATTCCCTTTGAAAATTTTTAATGAACCCTTGAAACAAGGTGGTTTTTGTAAAACTTACTATTAGCCTAATATACGTACGGCCCCTCCCGTCCCATAACAGCAAAAAAATTGTTATTTGATTTTTTATATTTTTGAAGATAATCAGCTAGCTTGTAACACTTCATTCGTCGCACCCTGTATAGTGTGTTCATAATTTAAAATTCATTTCGCAAAACTTCAAATCTTAATAACTTTTGCGTTTTTCAATAGCAAACCCTGTATTAAACATACCATCGAATGTAGAATTAAATTTTATTACATGTAATATTGGATATTGTGGTGTAGACCAAAAATTAATATTTCTACGTTTTTCCTCGCTTTTATAATTATATTTTTTTTAGAAATTACTAATTGAAACAGATGTGCTATAAAAATACAACAAAAACGGACAAATGCATCAGCATTTCTTAGCTAACGCATTCTTAGAATTACTGGAAGACTAAACATTCGTGCTAATAGGTATGTGGACGCAGCATAATGGTGCACCTGTTCATATCGCAGAAAAGTGCAGAATTCTTAAAGTAAGAGTTGAAATTGTGAACACCCTACTGCATTAAACATACGACCAAAAATCTTTATAATGTGTTAACAATTTATGCAAAATAGCAAAGCGTGAACGTTTTTGGTATCGAAAATACTAATTGTTTAATAATAGTAAAAATATACAAAAATGCAAATAACTCCAAAACCGTTAATTTTAAGATTACTGTACCTTGATGTTTTTATACCTAGCATTAAATAAAAAATCTAAAAATGCGATAATATACAGGGTGTTCCGTTTAAAATTACAAAGTAAGGTGTTGTACGGGAGTAACTAAATACTCAGTATAATTGATAATAATTGTAGGTTGCGCGGTGGTTAATTACCAACAATTTTCATGTTTACTGTTTTCCTCTAATTTTAATATTAATAGATCTATGGAAGAATTTCCGTCTATTGGGACACCCTGTATAAAAATCGGAGGCACAGAAATATTGATATTTTGCTATTAAATAGCTTTCAACAAACAATAATATCTGACATTATTTCGTCATCAACCCTAGACAATTACAGGGTAATAATACTGTTTGAATTTACATGTAATTCGGGTCGAAGTATTTACGTCTTATCAAGCATTTTACAACCGAAGTAACTATTAAACCACATCATTAAGCAAACACAAAATAATAAATGGGCCATATGGGATATGTGACTTCGCCAACGAACCACGTAATCATTTTATTTGCATGCTGAAATAAACCCAGCTATTTATATATGCTATGAACTTGTGCAAACGTCCAACAAAATCACACCTAATTTAGAAAGTGAACGCTAAATTTAACTCAAAACTTTGTGCGACTAAACGTGGAACGGTATTTATTTAACCTACTATTTTCAGGGAAAACAAAGCTTTTTTGAAATTCTCCTCCTGTCAATCGATTTTGGGATGAGAATTCGCTGACCTACAAAACCAGCAACTCACTTTTAAAGGTTACACTTAATTTTCACCTCGAATTCATTTTATACCCACCCACTTCCTACAATTAGGCTGGAAATGTTTTCCATTTGTGCACCAAACTTGGTAAAATTGTTTTCTTTACAACCTTGAATTTTCTTCAAGTTCAACTTGTTTTTCCAAGTACATATTCGGTACAAATAATTGAAATGTAATAATTGGAGTTGGGTAAACTTTCCAAGTACGTAAACAAGTTTCCAGCTAAATTTTGCACGAACATAGTACGGTTTGCTACAAAGTTTCAGTAAACATTCCCAAGGAAAAACAGAATAAATTTCTTTCTACCGGGCATAAATGTCGCCAATATTGTCAAGCAATGCGGCAACCTAACTGCAATAAAAACTTGAATCAATAAAGTTTCAATCCCACACTGTAAACCATATAAGCTTATCATAACAAATCAAGCGCGACAGAGCTTAATTGGAACCTAGGGCGAAAACAACACCTTATTGCCCCGAATAAACGAGCGTTGCCGGCCTGATTTACTATAATTGCACGCATAAAACTGCATCTTGTAAGTGGGTTCGAGCGCATGATGTAAATTAAAATCAGAGCTTGAATAATAATCGATTTGTTGTCGGCGAAGCCATTTTGTTAATTAAAGGTGGAGATATTTTTCAAAAAGCTCCATGGATTTACCTACAGTAAAAAAAAACGTTTCAGTAGTCTGGGCCGTAGGAAGCTTTTCCACCTTAACCCAAAATTTCGGTATATACAATATATTTTGATGGTTCCTATATGGGAAGAGTGTGCTGAAACCAAACATGTTCATGTTTGGTATCGAATAAAAGCTCTAGATACCTGGATTTCATCTAAATGATGCTTGATGATGTCATCGCGATGGCTATTTATTCATTTTACATTCATAATTGTTAATAATCTTACACCGTTAATGGTAAACAAAATGAAGCTTTACACGAATTTTATTCCCAGTTATTTTTTTGTGTGATTTCATGTTTCTTGAAGTAAATGTGTATTTTCTTACTACAATTGATTATATTTGATTAAATCCTTTTTGTTTTCAGGTGTCAAGAGACTGTACTGGTATAGAACTGACGATTATTTTGAATTAAGTAAGTGATTAGTAGCTGGACAGTACAATGGCAGAAGAGGAAACGTGTTTAAGTGTGATATTACATACGCGCATTTGATTAATTCTGGCGAAGCCCATATTCGAACAATAATACAATCAAGTAAGTAACAAGGTAATGACCTGCATATAGAATTGGAAAAGCAATTTTTTCACAACAAGAATCGGACAGTAAATTGTCACAAAAAAATTGTGTCGGTTAACACATGTAAAAGTAACATTGAGAGTGTTCAAAAGAAGTTACATCACACAGCCAGTTCCTGTGAAGCACCTCCTGCTGAACAGCTTTGCAGAAGTAGCTTAGTAAAATTTAGCTTTAGAAATGACTGTTTATTCTGTGGAAAGGATTGCAAGATGGCGGCGAGCTTTCTTATGTCGTACAAAAGATCCCATAAGGCACATAACCTTTCAAAGATTCAATCACGGAAAAGTGTCATGAGCACAATGATGAATGGTCACAGCAAGTAATTCTTCGTTTGCAAGGAGCTGTTTCAGATCTTCATGCAGCTGATGGAAGATATCATACCAAACATGGACATATTCGGTGTAAACTGATCAATATCCTAAAAACAGGTACGCATTATAGGACCACCATATTGACGTCATACCTAATAATCCTCAAGGGTATAAAACAATATACCCATCATATTCGGTTTCAGCACCCTTTTTCCATATAGGAACCATCGAAATACATTGCATATACCGAATCTTGAGTCAAGGTAGTTGTGCCCCTGACTAGACAACACTAGACAATACTCAATCGTTTTCTAATAAAATTACTTTTCGAAGCTTTATTTTCATACATGATTTTACTAATGTCTCACATTGATGAACGCAGTTCTAAATTTTCCTTTCATTTAACCTGAAGGGTACAATAAACACCTACGTGTTAGCAAACACACACATACAACTACAACGTAAATAATAACCAAAAAGTTATTTTAGGCATCAGATGTAGAAGCAGAGGATACGTCGTACCCGAAATACAGTTGCTAAAATTAATAGGAGAGTAAGAGCGAGTCTTTGAAACGGATTTAAGCTCCAGCCTAGCAAATCAACGTGGAAAAGCGAGGCCCCTCTCTCGAAATAGGGCCTTAATTGGAGTAAACACAGCCTACCTGGATCGGTCATTATAGAATCATTCCGCTGCGTGGGTAATGTACTACATTCATGCATATGAAACAGTTTCAGAAGCGATCAGCAAACGCGCCGGCAGAGCCACCACACTCCTCCTTAAGAGCAAATATCGCGTGGTGGATAAGATTCAATTAGGGCGAGACTAATTGGGCCGCGGTGGCTGCCGCAGCTTGCAGAAATAATTTGAATATAAGCAACATTTAATGTGAAGATATTTGCTTTTGTAATAAAGTGACTCTTAGAAAAGTATAGCGGCGCAGTGGTGAGAGAGAACGTGGGGGCGGTTCAGGAAAACAGCTCGAAATTTATATCACGATTATGGTTTCGGGTTCTCGCTTATATTGCACCCTGGCCCGACAGTTCATATTCATAAACATAGTTGCTTATATTAACTTAATTATGCGAGTTCGGCGGGTCGCTGCCATAACACTTGGGCCTTACAAGGCAACACTAGATATAACGACTAACCCGTAACGCGATTCCTCTAACCAGGCGCAATAATGGTCAACTACAACCCCATCAAGTTTAATATAATACGACCTTGTTACGAACATACGAAAACGACGGCTTTTCACCCCAATACACGGCAAAAGCAAATAAATTTAATCAGAAACAGTTACGACCACCTTTTAGCAACTTTCTCACTTAACTAACCCTAAACACATTAAAAACTGTAGGTTTTTTGGTACTTTAATATACAAGTTATAATTAGATGCTTCACGGTGTACGAGCCGTAGCATTATAACTATTTGTTAATTTCATTAAAATCAGAGCAAATTGTCTACAAAATTATAGCACATTACAAGGTTATCTCAATATCTACGAAATGAGATCAAATCACGTTGTTGGTGGCAGAGGTTTTGAGATATAGCACCCGCTCACCAACGAAAAGATCAGGGGTTCAATTCCTATAAAATTCCTTTCTCCAAATTAATTTTTTTTCGTGGTTTTACGACAATTTACTAAATAAAAAGTGACTAAATATTTTTTTATGTAAAAATGTACTAAAAACGTAAGAAAGCGACACACTAATATCACCAGGCGTCAAAGTTACATGCCCGCTGGTTGTTTTTCCACATCGATGTAGCTTTTTGTTCCTTGCGTTTTGAGTTTACTGAAGATGGCGGTTTGGCAGCCGAAATGTACATCTGAACGTACAAAGAAAAATTATCAATAAAAACAATTCAATATCTTGTATTGCAATACGCACTATTGTCGATTATTTACAATACGTAATGAAGACTATTTTGCGAACCTTTTCGATTTATTTGCAAGAATAATTTGAACACTTACTATTTAGTATAAACGTCGAAAAACAGGGTTGTTGCAATTAGGCCCAACAAATAAAAGACACCCAGAATTTTTTTAAATAAAACCCAATTAAAAAAAAACAGAAAAAATATAACTAAATAGTTTCATTTTTAATACGTTGGTACATTATAAAAAACAAATTTAAGTAAACAACAATTTTATTTATATAATACCAAAAAACTGTTCAATAAATAAATTTGTAGATTTTTTTGAGAATTTTTAATAAAATCCGAAAACCCAGGTGACATGGTTGTTTCACAAAAACCCAGATTTTTCAGCCGCAACCTACCGAACATGAACAGCTTCGGCGCAACGTTGCCAAATAATACAGAAGTGAACGAACTCTTATAAAGAAACAGATATTTAATAAAGGAAAACAAATTTTATTATAGAATCAAAAAATAAAAAAAATATTTTTTTGGTTTAAGAATAAGCAATGTTTAATCTCTCACCTCTTATACCCGAAGGTGTCGAGGACTTTCACTTAAAATCTTTTAAGAAAAATAAAACTTTTTAATAAATGTGAATTGTTTTACAGAACAGAATTTTCCTTATTTTTTTAAATTTTCTTTTTTATTTCTTATTCTTTCTTTCTTTGTGAAAGAATAAGAAATGAATAAGGAAATTCAAAAAAATAAGCAAAATTCTGTTCTGTAAAACAATTCACATTTATTAAAAAGTTTTATTTTTCATAAAATATTTTCTTTTTCTTTAAGAAGTTTTATTTTCCTTAAGCAAATTTTTTTTAAATTTTGTTTTTCCACGAAGGGCGCCTCGTAGAGGTCATTCGTCCCTTCCTATCCTCTTTCGAAATGGCGTAAATGAGTTTAATTATTTTTTTGCACATGGTGGAATACCACCGCTTATGCATCCCTAGTCGTTTTTAATGGAATGATCGTACCTGCCCGTAAGGAATTTTCAATCAATCGCAAGCGTACCGATCGACTAAACATGGCGTTTAGAAAAGTAGAGTTGCCTTGAAAGTCTTGGGTCTAAATTTACATTAAAACAATTTACAACAAAGGCTAAAACAAAAGAAAACTACGTAAACAAGAATATTGACCCACAGAACTCACCTTTGAAGCGTACCTTCCATTTTAACAATCTTTATGGTAAAAATTGAATTATCTCAAAAACAGCTAAATTAACCAAAAATTCCAAACTTATTTACGAAAAAAGGAACTGAATTGTTCCTTCTTTCTGAGGCTGTAATTCTGAAAGCGTTTCCACGCCATGTTTATGGAAACTGCTTTTAATTGTTTTTTGGGCTATACTCACACCTTGTTTCATTATTTTCTACACATCGTCGACATTAAAAAAATCTCCGATATTGACGTTTGGGAAATCTGGCTACTCTGACTATGACCTGTACTCGGTAAAACATCATCTGCAACAGATCTAGACATTTCAAAACCGTAAACTTTCAAATCGTTCTTCCAAGCAAATGAAAAAATATTGACGGAAAAAATAAATTGTATGCGCTGCGTCGCGTCGAGAGGAAGTTGTATTTGAGGTTATCAGATTTTTCTATTAGTTTTCCGTTTTTTTTTTATTAAACTTCAACAAAAAAACAAAAAAACAAAGTCAAGGTACGATACTTTTCCGGATTCATATTTGTCATTGTGCCTCTACAAATTACTCAAGTTTTCAAAATTCGTGTAGTACCACCAATGTATGTTTACGATGTATTTTGGTATTTTGAAACTATGCCAAAACGTATTAATGTTTAGTTTAATACAGTGCTGAAGTAACCATTACAATATTAAACGATTACCACTTAAAACAAAGTTCAACAGGAGTCTTGCCAAAGAGAAACAGATCTGAAATTTGGAACACGGCAACATCGTTTCCATTAATTTATAATAAGACCAAAATCAAACAAAGAAAAACAATACACGTTTTCACATCATTAAAAAAAAGTACAATTGTTGGCCAGAGTAGCAAGAGTAGGATAGGCGCCGTCTGGGGACATCAAGGTTAAGGCAGTCGCGCAAGAAAAGCTGTAAGGCCGACTAGTGCAAATGCTGACATAACACTTGTAGACTGGAATGCGGCCCAATTAAACGAGGCATCCGGTAGACCACAACAGCTGGAGGAAGTCGCAGACGCACTACGCCGGAGAAAACTGAACAATGCCATGCATAAAATTAGCAACACGTACAATACTTCGAAAACAACGCCGTTTGCTCAACGATCTGGAACCACTTGAATAGCGACTTTGAAATAAAAGGGGACTCCTTTCCGATAGAAATTGGAGAAACTTACTCCGACATTACGAGCATGTGCAAGTTGCACAAGGAACAGTCGTTTCCGTAAAAAAAAGTTTCTTGGGTGCAACCTTCATTGTTAATTTCAGTTAGCATATTAAATTTATGATCAACTCTTTAAACATAACGAAACGATTAACAGATGGAGGAAGTCGACCAACAAAAAAGCAAAAGCATCACCATTCTGAACTAAAAAATTTTTCTTGGGTATTCATTAAACTGAAAATACTATCAAATAAAAACTTTTTTTAAGCCCGAATCGTAACAAATTTATAACTTTTGTAATAAAGAACCTTTCTCATAAGCCATCCATAATCGTGCGATTTTCATGTAAACGCTAAATTAACTTTCAAGTAAATCTTTTTGAAGTCTTCAAGTTGCGGTTTGCAAAAATTAATAAGTTGAATTTACGATTCAAAACGGAAGTTATTTATTTACATTTTTCGATTCAAGTGCTAATAATTTTCTAAATGAATCGTATTGTGTTGCGTTGATGAAGTTTTTCCTTTTGGCTTCTTTTTGGTATCAGTATCATCCCTTCTGGTTCTATACTTGCACGGAACAATCTCCAAGTTAATGCGTCGACAAGACGCACGGCAATGAGCAAGACTTAAAGGTGTTGTTCGACGCATAGGAATTCCGCCGACTCGGCGAAGGAACGTGCTAGGGTTGCTGAGCACCACGGGGACACATTAAGCGGGGCGTTCTTGCTCACATATAAAGAATTTAAGAAAGAACATGAAGTAGAAGTTTCCTAAATGGAAAGAAAACACAATGCAGCGTGAGATAGAAAGTTGCGAAATTGAACGCATAAAACGGAATAAAAGATGAACGCCAGAAATGAGAATATCAAATATTGAATAAGGGAACGGAATCTGCGTACGAGCAACAACCAAGAAAATCCCGTATTATTTCGCTTTTTGGTCAAGGTTCTTATACCAAAAGATCTTTTTTCTGTCAAGCTCTAGCAATTTCCCAATATATTCCGAATAAAGCTTATTGGACTAACAGAGGGAGAGCGACAGGAAATGAAGGATTTTCTCCGTTGACAAGCTTCCATCAAACGAATTCTTTTGATAGGTAGAGAGCTAAGTAATTCTGCAAGCTTACAGAGAACAATATTCCCGGTCGGACATGAGTCGCTCTTTAATTTCTGCGTCAACGTAACAAGTGACGACGGCGGCGGCGTAAAAACTGGACAAGGGAAACAGGCTTTGAATGCTGTGAAGTCCGTGCAAGGTTCACTAGCGAACAATAGAGTTAATTCAGAAACGAGGGAATAGAGAAAGAAATCCAATTAAACGCCGAGCTCTGTCTGGTGAACAGACAGGTTTGGCAGAGGACTATTTAGACGTGGGACGCGCGACATGCACAACTGATTCGAATACAAAATACTCGTGCATGCCTAGGTGTTTTACACGGTCATATTTTTAATGTTCTCTCTCCGACGCGCTGCAGTGCGCAATGCTATAGTCACTGTCTGGCCCCCCAGATGACTCACAATTAAGGCATCCATAAATCAAGCACCATTTAAGCGAGTAAAATTAAAAATTCCTTCATAAGTCATCATAAGTAGAAACGCGCATAACAGACATTGCAGCGGTGTCGCATCGCCTAGCCAACTTCGCCAAATCTAATTGCCATTCCGGCATCGCACGGACTTCTGTTGAGACTATAAGTCTTAATTTAAAGACGTAATAGTGGAGGACGTGTAATCAGATATTCGCTGCACGGCCCACCCCTCCAGCTAATTACGACGAGTCCCGACTAATTCTTTCTATGTTATGGAGCCTGGCACGACGCCTATTACTTTACATAAGAATCACAGTTAATTGACGGAATGCGGCATTGATCCCCCATTATTTACTTGATTAACATACAAACACAATCGCTCCCATAATTGCACTGCTCTAGTTCTGTTGCCAAGTTTACTGTAATACGAGCAATGCTCAATTAACCAAACTTGCACAAAATGTCAACCCCCCCAACGTGATCTATGTACTACACCAACAACTACAACATTAAATAACTTCGACGCAGAACAGGGTTATGTACGTACTTGCTGTTGCACCCAACCCAGACATTATAATGAAACAATCCAGCCAACTGAATAATAACGATTACGTTAACTATGAACGCCTCCGCCAATAGAGGATTGTTTCAGCTGTATTGTTATTCCACTGCAACGGAACTGCATGCGTTTTGAATTCATCGCAATAGAAAAAGCATCAAACGCACAAGAACAGCTTATTTGCTTTACAATAACTAACCAGTTTAATCTTTCATGCCGTTCATTTCTTGCTTCACTGCTGTTTCCCTAATCTTACGAAAACCGTACAAACAATACAAAATTTTGAACCGAGACAACAGCATCAGAGGTATAAAACCCGCAGCACTTTAGCCATACCATATTACAATATTCAGTTCTAGCATTACAATTTTCTCAATTACTCCAAGCGCCTCCACCAAATGCCATCTAGTTGTATATTTACTTAATTGTAAAATATATAAAAATAACGGCAATAATCTTCTTTTACAATTCCACCTAACGCCTGCAGCAAATTCCACGCACTAAAATATTTAATTATACAAAACATTAACAAACAAAAATGGTAAGCATATTTTTTTTTGTACTGCAATTACATCGACCACCTCCAAAGTACTAAAATTACCCCGGGCACCTCCACCAAATGTCAGGTAGTTATACAATATTGTATACTATAGCGAATATTCGCTCCCCTAATTATTTTAAAGCAAAATGATACAACAATAATTTGCTAAGCATTAAACACTTCATCGAATGCATGATTTACTTTTCCAAATTTTCTAACAATTTTCCGTAAAAATAAAAAAAAAATGTTTAATAAATTAACTAAATTAATGGCTGCTAGCTATGACTTAGACAACTAAAAGCGATTATTCTTATGATAATAATAATTATTGCTGCTTAATAATTGTTAATAACTATTGCAAATTAAAAGTAGTGATAAATATTATTATCTTAACTGTTTCTAGTTGTCGAAGTCATAGGTAGCCGCTGTTAAATTGTTTAATTTTTAAACTGTTTTCTCATTTCTACGGAAAATAGTTGTATAATTTCTAAAAGTTAATCATACATTAGATACAGTTTTTAATTCTAAACAAATTATTTCTTCCGTTCTTCTAAAATAATGAAGGGTGCCAATATTTGCAATATTTATTTTCATACAGGCAAGTCGTATGTCTCAAAAGTATAAATCGACACGGTGTAACGAGTACAAAAATTACACCAAGCGCTTCCACCAAATGTCACATGGTTAACACTTAAACAATTATACAATGAATTAGTAAATAACAAAGCATTCTTGGGTACTACAACTTTAAATGGAATTAGAAACAAAACTCTTAAGATCAAATTATTATTTTACTTATAAAATATTAACGTATTCCAGAAAGAAAATCAATCATTGGGTTATCGTAACTTTTCCTGGGCATAAAACTCGCACAGGAATTACAAGGAACGAATAAAATACCGAAGTTATCGAATCAAAGTTAGATGTTAACCGGTGGTCCATAAGTTTTCAGGCGAGACAAATAACTATCTAGAATCGAGATCTTCAATAATCGATGCTGGAGAGAAGTTCGGGTCTCCGGCTAGACGTTATATGCGGTGAACTATATTGGCTACGACCACTCTGAATTCAGGATACTGCGATCAGATTTGAAGCCGGTCAAGTGTTATAATATCCTCAAATAATAGCACGAAGAAATGCCGGAGGAGCTCCCGGCAAAATGAGCAACACAACAAATCGATCAGCGGGCTAGACAATTACGTATTCGTGTATTGTGAAAGCAATTTCGTAGATAAACTAACTTTTTTTTTTATCTTTCGACTTAAATTAAAGATTTAAAACTAACATGGGATTCGAATTTAAATAAATACAATTTTCTCATTTCGAGGGTATTTGTAAAAACTGGAGCCATAAATAAATTCCATTGCGCGGCTTTTGAAGTTTCCTGCTGAAATCTACTGAAGGGAATCTAATTCGGCAAATTAATTGCAACGCCGAGAAAGGACATTTTGAAATGGGGCATGTGATATCCTTTCAGCGCTATATTTTATGTATTATATTTTATGTGGGATGTGGATTCAGCGAACAGAGAAAGACACTGACGAATAGACATCGAGGTCAATGATGGGAACAGCTGTTTTGTTACATCTCCGCGCTTTCAGAACTTGTGTGCTTTGCATTTGATTAATGCTTTTCCCAATATATAGAGATCCGCACACAATACATCTTCCCCGCTCCATCAAACACATACGCACACAAAATGTCGAAGCACACACAAGGAGAAGCGGTTCGAATTCCCTCGCAATGGAGCACTCCTCCGGTTATGAACAAAGTTTTCAAAGTAAAATTGCAATATTACACACGAAGCATTCAACTCGAGTGAAAAATAACCAATAGTACGTGCATACTATTCCTCCATCCATCCTTTTTACAGAGTCGGCACGGTGCCCGTACATTTCCATAAGTCTGCAGGGTTAGCGCATTGCAGACCTTTCGCCAGTAATGTTATGTTGAACTATTCCGAAACTTAGTCTATTACATATCGTGATAAGAACAGCGAAACCTTTTAAACTTGTTTGATGTGAATTGTCCATACCTAAAAACAGCAGCATGGAATATAACCTAAACCTCAAATCGCTTCACACTTGCTAGCAAATGGTGTCGGGTCTAAATGGGGAGGCTCAATAAGGGATTCTATCTTGTCATCGCTGACGCAATCGGACTCGCTGTAACCGCTTAATTATTTATCTAATCTAAAGGCTTGAGGCGTAATTACAACGTACTTGGTGGTGCAATTGCAGAAGCACGTTAAGCCATTTGCGTGGCATTTCAGTTGATCCAGGAACCGTACACAAAAAGGGGGGAAAGATTCTAAAAGCACTGCAGGAACCTTTTCTTACTACTCAATATAAGGATAATGCAATTTGATTCCTGCTACACATATCTGAAAGGAATCCAGGAGAAACGAAGGACCACACTCATTTGAAGTTACCTTTGTAAGTAGCTACAAAAGCATCATACATTATGGAGAAAACGCTTACGAATATCTAAAAGGAGGAAGACGGGTATTATCTATTTTATGTACAGGCTTTTCGAGAGATTGGATAAGTACCCCGTACATCAACCCGCCTTATCTGTTCCGATAGGGACACCACCCTAAATCCGCGCCCCTGTGCGTAGGTAGACCTCTCCGGTTCAACAACTATAAAGTAGCTACTACAAGATATCCAAGAATATCGAATTCGTACCTCAGGCTGTTTGTTTTATGCTTATTTTCTTTGTGCGACCCCAATTATTTCCCCCCTTTATTAGAGGATTTTCACACTAACCTTACATCATTGTTACAAATATAAAAACAGAATCGCATTTGGCTTATTATCTAGACAATAGATAAATTCAATGAAGAAGTAGCAAACTGTTGAACAAAATGTGTGTCTAGCCGCTTATAAAACTCTACTCGTCAGTTGAAGGACACCACGTATTACAACCTTTTCTGACGGATCTTTGCATAAAGACCATTCCAGTTTGCATGCAGAGAGCTAATAAAAATTCAGAAAACCATAGTCAATTCTCATTGTGTATCAGAGTTGCAAACTCAATACGAAGAAGAAATGCAAAGTTCAAACAAACCAGGGATCAGCCGATCGATGAGTTAGCATGTCCGGGGGCAATGGTATATATGGGGTCGGAGGCGACAGCGACGGCAGGCGTCTAGACTCGTGGACGCCAGGGCGGAGCACCTCAGCGCAACCACTGTGCCACTAGGTCATAATATTGCGAGTCCCCGCCTTCGAAAATATGATAACGTTAATTAATTAAACAGCCCCATCAATTGGCTTCATTTTTCGGCTATCAGGTGGGGATACTTGGCGTTAAAATTATTCGATAACTTTCCAGCAAGCGCTTCACGCTAATTAAACCTCTGCGTGAGCACGAGATGCGAAGATTTCGTTAGGGCTTGTGGAGGTCAAATAGGGGTAAAGAAGGTCAGGTGAGCACACAAGTTTACTGCTCTAATATATCCTTATCCAGGCCACGCCGCGCTTTGAACTCGCTAATGCGAATATATGGAAGGATCAGAGCAGATACCTAAACATCACGTTTGGTTATATACGCGAGAAAAAAATCAAAACCGAAGTGTATACATTTCTGATTCGGAGTTATTGCATGAATTTCGTTGCCAAATGTAATGAAATCGCTGCCGGTATGAATATTTGGAAAGGTCTCGAAAAAACTTGCTAAACAATGCAAATTTGAAAATAAGACTTCGTACGAAAATAATTACCGTTAATAGGAAAACATCAAGGCTTTCCAATTAAATAACCGTCTACCGTGATCGAATTCAATGTTAAATTTATCCAACTAAATTATCGATTAAAAACTTCTAAAACTAGAGATTTTCAAGTCGGTTTATTTGGAAAGTGGAGAATCGAAAGGGCGAAACAAAAAGTTGAAAATAGGTAATCACTTAAGGAAAGGCTTAGGTAACTTTAAAAGGAAATAAGTCCGGGGCATTGGAAATCCCTCTAGCAAAAGAAAAATTACTCCCAAGTACAAATACCGACTAAATGGCGATAGCGCTACCGGAGAATAGGGACGTATGGCGTCATTGTTCCGGGGATTGCGTGCAACAGTGACGGCGCCATGCGGTCCGGGAAGATAACAGAGAGACGCCCGTTCGCAATTTCAACAAATTAAAGTTTTGCGCGAGCGAACTCCGGCTAGAAGTCGTGACTGGGCACGCAACGGCCTAACGATACCGGTCTGGAAGAAAAGCGCACGGTATTATACCCCCCGGCAACAAAATGCAAGGGAGGTGGGAGCAAATATGCACTTCTTTGTGTACGACAAATATTTGAAGAAAGGTTTTTGGTAAGACGCAATACTCCGGGGGTTTATTCTCTATGAAATATTGAATGGGGGATAATTTGCGATAATTGCGGCTCGTTCGTCACTCCGGACTTTAGTAATTATGAATGTGTATGCAAATTCAAAGTTTTTACAGTAAATAACCGCGACTTCATTGTTAACACTCGGGTATTGTGGTTTCTGGGGAGATTTAATGCACGCTTAAGGCTACAAGCTAAAAATAGAATTAATAAATTGCCTTAACCGCGCCATCGTGCTCGTGTCATTACCACACATATTATGGAGGTCGAGGAACAATATGTACATACGCAAATTTAAACGTGAAAAAGATCTTATTTTTCTCAACGGGTCTAAAAATATTTGAACAATTGACATTTCATGCGAGCGAAGCGTAGGAGGATCAATTCTTATCATTCAAACAACGTAGGCAAACAAAGTGCTGGACAGCCATCTTTTTCTCCTTCACGTTACATAAAACTAATTCAACAAACAAAATCTCATTTTATTTTATTTAGGAAGGCTCGAAAATAACGACGCTCAGTCACGCCAAAACGGCACAACACGTAAAACGTAAAAATAAACCAAGCCGTTTAGCAATGCGTGGGAACGCAATTGTTTCGCAACAAAAACTTCAAAATAAGCTTTCCGAATCTCTCGGAGAACAATGCGTACACACCGAAACGGACGTCCGTCAATCAAGCCACCTTCGAGTTACTGCCACGACTAAAGACAGTTGGCGAAACATTTTGCTTCTCTCGAAATTCATGTTTAAGTTTCTACTTCCTCCAAACGAAGTTTCGTTCGGACAACGTGGGGAAAGATACGGGCATAAAAACCCTGCCTGCGAACGTCAAAGGACCCCAATATAAAAGGATGGATTTCAACAACCCGCTTGGGTCAACGAAATGTCTACTTGAATCAACGTCGTTTCGTCTATACCAAAAGGTATCGATTATGGGAGTACAAAATTGCTGAATGACACTGATAAGTTCTAAAATGTAAAGAAACACATTTCGTACCCACATCAAACCAACTTTTTCTTCTCTCTATTGCTCCTAGTTTTTTTTAATAAACATAACTTCGAACACAAAAAGATCAAAGTCATGATTTTTCCGTTGAAAATTGTACGTTTGAGCCACAAGTTTTAAAAAGTAAATATTCCAATCCATTGTTAGTTTTTCCAGTTAGTTTGCTTCCGCACATTACTTTGACAGGCAATTTGAACTTCAAATAGAAGCAGCCTTTAATTAATTCCGTTTGTTTTCGAGCTTTTATATTTCATATTTGTTTCAAATCGTCTGTTGAACGCCAAGCTGTAAGTCGACTACAATTTCTAGTCATTTTGATTCAGATATCAGCATGGATTTCGTAAGTAAAAAGCTAGCCATCACGGTCGCCAGACCTAACCCCTATAGAAGTTCTGTGTCAAGGATAACAAACATAAAACCTTTTACAGGTTTATTTAATATTCGGAATTTCAAGCCGATTTTAGGACGAGATCCCGTTTGAACGCAACAGAAATAAGGTTTTGATGCGGAAATCTGACGATGATAATAAAATTTATAAAGCGCAATAGGCACATAAATTATATTAAGGAGCGGTTCCGCATTTAACATAATCATGAATAATAAAGATTCAATTACATCCCTTTAATAAATTATTGCGAGGGCGTTTGCGCCGAACATTTACGAGCATTTTATTGTCGGTCAGGTCAGCCGTGCATCATGATAGCGTTCTGCCGTCCGTAAGAGCCGAAGAAATGGGCCAAGTCTTACCGCAAATTTGACATTCACTGCGCCGCAAATTATTTATCGCCATTACGGGCAAATACGCCGTGAAACTCGCGTCCCCCCAGTGCAGCGTCGATCGCGTACGCGTACCTTGCCTGTGTATGAAATTGAATTGATATGTTGGCGCAATGTTGCCGGGCAATAAACGGCGATCTTGATGATCGTAAAGTGTGTGCAATAAAACTCGACCCGCACACATACGTAACACATACACACAAAGCTCGCCAGCTTTACTGCAAGTAAACCTAATCCTGGATGCGACACGTATTTGTATGTGCTTTGTGTATTTCATACACAATGCTATGAAGCAAAGCGAGAAAAATAAAAAAAAAAGAATAAAAGTATTCTAAAGAAAAGAATGTATTGAGGGTATATTCTTTTGGACTTCTTAACGTTTTCTTTTTGGGCACCAAGTTTTCACGCCAAAGCTTTTAAAATACAAGTTTTAAATCCCCATTAGAAGCGTGTCTCCACGAACAAAAAAAAATTAAATTTACCCGCAAAGGCGACAAACACGAAACACAATAAAGTATTCCCGCTGACAATTTGTTCAGTGTTTATTTTACGCTTCATTTTAAACCGTTTCAATCGGAAATCGCAGTGAAGAATCACATAAATACCGATTATCTTCCGATCGACTATGTTAGTTGTTGTAAATGCGGTTTAAAAAAACTCTATAGCCCAAAACTGAAGAAAATGTTTTTTCAATTTAATCTTATACGCTGTTCGTGAGCTGCAGATGCTTTTGGACATGTTCTCAATATTTATGCTGAAACATATCAATAAATTTATTCTGACAGGCTACAACTTACAACACCTTATACATATTACGAGTAAAATTTTGAAAATGTTTAATGGTCTGCAATCATTGCAATATTAGTGAGTCTAGCAGTATCAGTAGTAATGTAACAAGAACCCATTTAATTACCACTAAGTTAAATTAAACCGAGTTGTTTTTGTTATCTAGAAACAGTTGCAAATACAAATACTGGAAATATCGGAGGCCAAATATTGTAAATATTGGAAACATTGGAAATATTTATACTTTGTCAATTTAAATGCTTTCACTACCTTTGTAATCTTTATTAAACTGATACCATGAACTGGTATTAGACACTATTGTAGTTAAAAAAGTAGTGAAAATGTATTTTTAAGCTTGGTATATTATCTGACAAATATCGAGTAATCCCCTTTTTATTGGCAGTCCGGGGAGTCCCTATTGAAAGACATAACGGTAGTTAAACTTGATGCTGCTACAAATGCGCCTGTAAGTGATTTCTTGTGTAGATGTTCTTTTGTGTGATTTGTGTTCATAATGCATAATAAAAGTAACAACAAAGGGAAAAAGTAAAGAACAAAAAAGTAAAAACAATAAAAGAAAAAAGTAAAGAGGAAGTGTGGAAAATACTAGTTACTTTCAGCATTCTCAATGCATATGGTTAGCACATGCCGCAAGCAGAATTAACGTATCTATGCTCGAAATTGGGAAATTTTTGTAAAATTTGTTGTAAAAACTTTTAATAGGGTAATTGTGGTGGGAGGTGACGCCAGTACCCCGTTTGCACCGTCATACGTTTTCCTGTAGTAGTGGGTATGCTTTTCCGGTATAATTACAGGGGGAGTTATTTTTGATGATTTCAGGATTTTCGCGAATTTTCATATCAAGTACGTACCGACCTACCGATTTTCACCAAACTTGCTTAAGACTTTCTGATTGGCATTGGAAAGCGATTGGCAAAGACGGAAAATGCGTATGCGTGCTGTAAAACACTTTTAAGAATTTTCAATCGCCCCAGGGATTGTTTATCTATTTAGGAGAAAAAAAAATTCATATTTATTATTATCTAGGCATATATTTTTTTTGTGCTTCTTCTAAATTCACAATTGTTAATAAAAAATACACAAATTAATGATTTCAAAAAATCTCTACAAATAAACTAAGGTGCAGCTGAAACGAGCAATTTACTTTAAACGTGTTAGTTTTTAAATTGCCAAACTATAATTAGATATAATTAATGTTTTCAAATTTTTTGACTTATTCAAATAAAGCATTTTTAGTCATATTTATCTGGGAAATTCTAGGGATTTTTCCCTCAAATTCTACCAAATTGTACTAGTGTAAATTCTGGCACAAGATTTTTTTTAAAGTGCTTCAAGAATGAAAGCTCATTTCAAAAACGACGAGTCTCATATAAACGAGTATATTTTTAAAATATTGTTACTACTGTACTTCTACTGTAATCATTAAGTAATTTAAGAAAATTTATACTGTAGTGAATGTTAAAAGGGATGTAAATTCTTCAATAAAGGCAGTATTTCAAAATATTTCCGAATATATTTCCAAAATATATATTTGTGGAAATCACTAGTTGCTATGAAACAAACTGAGTATTACTGATTAAAAATTCAAGTTTTCCCAGAAGTACCTGTGCAGGTAAATAGTGTTGCCTTTTTACTTTGTAGACTTGCACTTCCTGTGCTGCGATTATTGCCAGGAAGCCACGTACTTACATTTGGGTATATGTTGGAAAATAGGTAAAAGAATTTATGTAATCACAAAGAAAAATGCATTCATGAAAAATAAAATGGTTACCATAAGAAAATGCATAGAAATCCGAACCCTACCCTTACGTAAAAATAACATTTTCCATTATCTAATACAAAATACATCAGTTTTAAAACCACAAACGATCAAATATTGTTCTGTGTACAATTTAATCCGAAAGGAGGTAGAACTTGTAAGCCTCGAGCGTTTGCAGTTTGCCAGTTATTTTCAGAGGTGGGATTCAATCTTGTACTACACGTTCTAAAATCTTGCTAAGACAATCGGCCCTAAATTACAGCGGGAAGTGTGTATAACATACAACAATTCCAGTCAATAGCTTTACCAGTAGAGAAGGCCCCATTATGCCGGAGTATTAAACTTGCAAGCATCTATTGAACAACAATCTTCGGTTTCCTAGACGTGCTCGATTCGATTATTATCGTTCATCATCCTGCATTCGCTTGCTCGCGAACATGTTTGCTTAACCTCAACCGGCTTAAGATCTGCACATAATTCTCGTGCAACGTAGAGAGTGTATCGCGAATCACGACTTTGCTGGCCGTTTGACAGCGACACAAGGTTCGACCTTGTTTGCATACCGGTCTCTGCAGAATCGCAACGTATCCCACAACTTCAGGCCCTTAGCAACACGCTGTTTGCAGTGCTTGCGAACGCATATGCAAGAGGACCATTCTGGTGGCAGCGCCCGCATTAAAATAACTCCTAACAGAAGCACGTACTTCGCGAATGCAAACACCCGAAAGCAATTTTGGTCACCATAAACAAGAGATACACTTATTGAATACCAAAAATATGAACACGCCCGAACCAATACATTTTAAACGAAGCGGGCTTTTTTTATTAGAAGCATCAAAGCAACGACCACGAATACCTTATTGCCAGCGAAGGGTTTAATACTGATGTCAATATTTACGTTCATACACTTACCAACCATGAAATAACGATCATCGTTTGAGAAATAATCACCCACCTGAAACAAGGCAAATAGATATCATTAGTAATACGCTGCTGAAAGGTAAATAATTCCAACACATTCAATCAACAATATTCAATAGTAGCTCCTCGTACATGAACGTTTTTAAATCTGGCATTTGTGCAACTAAATTAGAATTTTACGAAATATTTGCTTATTGCATTAGACTTCCTCATAAATTTGGAGAAGATAAATGAGCTGTTACTAGTTTGCATTTTTTTTAATATTTCCTGATAAATTTCTGAAAACTTATGCAGCATTTGATTTATGATAAATTTATGTGACGTTAAATTTATGACTTGAAGGTAGTTCCTACTTAATTATTTATAGCAGGTTGTAACATTAAAAAAAACTTTTAAACGCATTAAAGTTGCGGGTTGTACCAAAAGTAAAACAGCCTTATTATGCAATATTATTAAGTAATTTTAAAAATGCAAAAAATATTTAATTATTTGTAGGCAAAATTTGCAAGTGCATTGATTTACTGTCTGGCGTCGGTATTAAGCCTTAGCAACAAAAATAGGCCACCAATAAACAAAGACAAATGAGTAATAAAAAGTAAGTACCTTATTTCCAAACAACTTTTCATACGTCAAAATCTGGGAATTTTAACACCTGTTCCACCTAAATTGTAAAAGTTGTTTACTTCCACATCTACACATTTGCTAAAAATACCATCCATATTCAGAAAATGCCAAGCGCGTTCAACCCTTATTCCATAAAACATAAACCAGAAAAAAATTACCTCAATCATCATAAACGAACCAATGCAATAGAGCTATCAGAATATGGTCACATGCACCAAAAAAAATCTGGATATTTACGAGTATTCCTTGTACTAGCCCACAATTATCGAGATCAGAGAAAATAATTATACTTTTTATTGTTATCAAATCGCTATTATTAACTTATTTTATTTTAATCAAGGAATAACCCATAATCTAACAATGTAACATCAAAAAACCATTCATTTTTAACACCCAAACTTGGTGACTTAAAGCAGAATTTCACCAAAATCTACTATCATTAAAAAATCGCTCATAAAAGTCAATGAATTCACCCGAAAAGGCGTGGCAAAGAGTGCAGAATGAATGATTTTCCTTAAAAACAGTACATTAAAAATTTACACATGGTCATTATTTCACTGGAAAACATGGGCAACTAATGGGTGCGACACGGAAGAGAGATAACAGGCTATTATGAGTGGGGATTCACGTATCCATCCTGACTTTTTAATTGAAAATAGACACGAGTTTTCCATGGATACGTGAAATCCTCATTGGGTTCCTTGTCGCACTTCATTAGGTACCTATATTTCCAATAAAATAGTGACAATCCGTTATACTAAGTATACAAAATTAGACCGGCAAACTCAAGGAGGTATTTCAGTTCTCAAGATAAAAATGGATAATGTAATCGCCTTTTGATGAATATCTCCGCTATAAACTTTAATTTAGTATACATATTTACAAAGTAACTTGTGTGTGGGGGGGGGGTAGTTTTAAACACTTAAGATTTTTAAATCTTATTCCCCATACAGAAGTGCACAAAAAGGTATTCTTGTTGCAAGTTGCTAACTCGAACACTTGTTGAGATAATCAAATATTTTTGAAAAATCCGGTTGCCATAAAGGTCGATATCCTCAAAATGCGAAAAGTTTTTACGAATTGTGATCGTCATGTAGGATTTGGAGCAAATGCGTTCAATCAACGAAGTTTTTCTCGCTTTGAGCTTACTAGTTGATTTTTCAAATATTTTCAAAATATTTCAAATTGTTTATAAAAAAAAGCCGGTAAAGAATTCTAAACAATTTTAAAGTTTCCAAAAATTTTAATAAATGCGAAGAAGGTTCCATGTCGATTGCCCGACAGCTTTTTATGGTAAGTTTTGCCATTATTCTGTATGCTATGGAGATTAATAATTTCCAAATCCACAAATTAGAAAATGTCAAGTGTGTGAAAAATTAAGAAGGACATCGAGGACATCCCATGTCTACGGCCCTGGTTGACGAATGTAAAAGTGAAATTGTGAAGAGTCTCCGGAAAGCTGTAACTCCGTAACGAAGCAGTTTAGAACAACATAAGTTCATAGAAACGTTTTTTTTTTAAATGCCCTAAGAAATTTCCTTTCGAAGTCGGGGTAATTGTGCAACACCCTGTACTGTACGTTTAAGAAAACCAAACCTTATGGAATTACAGCCGATTATATTCCAATTATTGTCGTGATATATTGAAAACCCCAAACTTGTTGATTAGTCAAGAGAATGTTAGGGTAAAAACTTTTAATTTTAATTAAATCAGCATATTAAATTAATTACCAGTAAAAATTAAATTCGAGGGGTAGACGATGCCGACAGTGACGAGGATAACTCGAACTCGCTTGCAAAAGCTTAGTTGAAAGGTTCAAAGAGCTCCGTAAAAACCACCACTCTGTTTTATCAGGAGTGTCAACAACTAATCTAGAGGTGAATCGGATTTGCGGAGAGCATATGCAAAAAAAGTCTCAAAAAAAAGTGGAAATTAAATTGCAACAAAAGGAGAAAGAGAGAGTTAACGATGTTCCAATTATTACGAAACGTTAAAATCTTTACGGCTCGTTTAAAAGAAACCAGGCTGTTTTGACAAGAGCATAAATTAAGAACCGCCCGAAAAAGCTTAAAACATTCATCCAAACGTCAATTTATTCAAAACTCGTTTCGACAAAAAGGGGCCGCGAATATATTTGCAATTGCAATAACCGTATATCTTGGCCCCTGCGCGCTATACGCCTGGCGAACTGATCCCTGTGGGAATCAATCGTCTTACGTATATCGAACTCTACGTTCGATATGACTTATAAACGTGAGAGAACTCGCTTATACCCCCGTTCATGTAGTTCGATATTAGTTTAGAACTTGAGACGATTAATTTCTTATCGCCAGAATACGATTCGATAATGCCAAAACGCCTTCTTTTTTTACTTTTTCCAATGTCGACATTTACTCGCTGCCAGATACTTCTTTTCTTGCTTCAAATACGAAGATAAATGTGTGCATCTGTATTCAGATCGCGATACTGAAAGTTGCATGAAAAGTTCAAGAACGAAATAACGCGACATTTGGGCTCATTCAAACGAGGAATGGCAATTTTTCAATGTAAATACGTACTGCATACATAGATGTCAGTATATATTGGTGTTGGATGGGTGTTCTTCTGCGGCGGCACCTCCACCACCAAATGAAAAGTTGCCCAACGGCGGCGTCGTGTCAGTTTTAATTAAACTTCGACTAAGTTTTCCACGAGTTTTGACGTTACGTTAAAATTGAAAAGCTTGTAGCCCGAGTCGAGGTTTTTTAAGTGTTGTTTTTTTACGGTCTTCGTTCACGCCTTTTGATGCCGGTGAATCGATGAATAGAAGTGGTAAAGGCGACTTGTTTGACTTATTTTCACGTGACGACCTGCAACGCTTTTTCAAGCGAAACAGTGCCGTATTACAAAAGCTTTACAGGTATTTATGACTTTTCTTAGATAGCAGTAATACCATACTGCACTCGAGCATGTATGATGTTCCTGCTTTGTAGTTTGTTCCGTCGTTGGTCACGATTCCATGAATAACACCTTCATGCAACACACGCACGCTAATTTAGTACATCTAATAAATTTCATGAGTTGCAGCAATTACGACCGACCAGCTACATACAATGTTTTTTCTGCAGTCTGGTATGTAAAAATTTCTAAAATATGTCTTAAATTAACTAAAATTAAGAATCAAGCTTAACAGGAAATTCTAAATAAGTAATTTGTCCTTGTAATTTCTGCACAACTAGTAAAGCATGGGAAAAATTAAAACGGAAATCAAGAAAAAAAACTTGATTGTAAAATCAAGAAATGCATACAAAAAACCTATCGATGTAGAATACGATTGAGCGTTTAAAAATACGTTATGCAACACCCTGTATGAACTTCGTTTAGCTGTTTTCGTCCTCTAAATCAACCCCTTATGTATATACCAAATCCAAATTTCTTCCACCTGTCTCAACTATTACATTCACATATTTACGCGTCTATTATATAAGGCACACATTCCCTTGTGCAGCAGACCGCTACAGTTTTGATACAGAAAAACAAATTTACACCGTTTGAATTATTAGAACGTATGTCGCTAGCTGCTGTCATTTTAAAAACAAACTCAAAAGATGAAGCATGCAGGCAGAGCTTCCGGCTGTTTATGTAAAGAGCTGGCGCAGCCCGTTATATCCACATCTTGGGGTTGGAATGGAAGAACATTAATAGAAAGGAAGAGCACCGCCTAGTCAAAATTGCAAGGTTTAAAAGAAAACAATTTCAAAGAAGACTAACCTAACGTAAACGAACCTAGCATGCACAATCGCCATTAATATGGATCAAAAACAGACACTTAATAAACTTAGAATTTATTTATCAGGGCCAGTATTCCTACAAGGACAATATTATGAGTAGCATTTTATACAGTTAGAAGACCTTCATTTTAAAAATAAAATGGTAACGAGGCCAATTAAAAGAAAACGCGGATACATTAGTTCTAATGATTATTTGATGTCACTCTCGCTAGGTCAAGATATTACTCTAAAAGAATAAACATTAACGTGAATAAGTTACGCATATTAACGTTCAGTAATTATTTTACAAAAACAAATTCCTTGCGTGTTTGAATATATACAAGAATACTGCTGGAAGCATCAAGTACGTGTCTTACATCTCGCCGCAATTTACTTTATAAAATAAAGTCAAGGAAACAAACACATAGGGCGTAGCCCACAGGTTCCACTAGTTTTTGTAAAGAGCGAAACGGAACATGTACATCCATTAAAATTTGAAAAAATGTAACGAAAGTATTTTCCCTTTTTTTGCACATAACATACTCTGTAATAAAATTCGTGCAAAAGTCCCGACTTTTCCACACCAGTAAGAATATATTTCAGATAATACTGTTTTTTGTTCTAACCAAATGAAAAAAATAAATCCCCGAAGCGAGACATTAATAGATTTTTATGAAAATTAATGGGCTTTAAAACCAACAAAAAAAAATACAACATGGAATGAACAATATCGGATGGTTTGTTATATGTATCCTTTTTGAACTTTTAAAATCAAACCGTTCCACTACAATAAATATTGCAACCTGCAAAAACAGCTAACTGTATTAACAACTTCGCATTTGCATTTTCATTTTATCCGGATGCACAACGTTTACACGTCAACGGATATTTGAAAATAAATATAAATGTAAATAAACGTACAGTGAAAACTAAATTTAGATATAATATAATTTCCGTTAACGGGAAAATATTGTTCCTAGATATTCAATTTCAATTTCGAATCAATACGGCGACGTTCCAATTAGCATCAGCATCGAGTTCTCATAATTAAAATTCATTTCCTCCAATGTTTCGATTCCATTACACGAACAATCTTGTGGAATCAAGTGCGCGTTATTATTACTTACAACCGATTGATTCGCACATTATGAAGAAACAACAATCCTAATCACGTTTACGTTTCACATAGGTAAACTTTTCAAATTGAAATAAGAGTAGTAGTGGTGAACGGAATACACACTGCGACATTAAAAGTCAGTTGACGTTTGAAAGAGTTCAGTGATGATGATGATGATTAGTGCGCGGATTTCAAGCATTTTGCTTATGCACTATTATTGTAAGCAAATAAAAATCATTTTGTTATGTCCACGATTCATGAAAAATGTAAACATTAGACACCACAATTATTTTGACCATTTTGCTCCTTAAACCGCTTACATGCGCTTACTATAGCTTTTATACAGCCAGTTGGTGCTTTTTTCATAAAGAATTTAACATTAGCGATTTTAAGTTTGGAAAATCTAACGTTAAGATATTAATTAATTTACTATTTTTCGGTTTAAACGACCCAGCGAATAATTTACCGAATGTTTACACCTAGAAATCCCCTGCTAGACCAAAGAAACATCCCTCGGAGAAACAAATAGTGCGCTCGGGGAATCACTAAGTTCTGTGTTCTATCGAAAGCCACAAACAATAAATAGTCTCTCGCGTTTATTTCTAAAAAGGCTAAAAACATTGTTTTGTCTTTTGTCAACGTCAGTAATCCAGAGCATTCCATTGTATTGTGATATTTTGTGAATAATTTTAATTTGAAATTATAAAATGCCTAAAGTAAAGAATAAATACGTACCAGCAAGTTGGCGTAAAGATTTTCCTGAATTGGTTATTGTAAATAAAATATGCATGAAAACCCTTACGCCTTTGTAATATTTCTTATTTTAAAAATGCGATTTAAAAAATTAATGTTTTTTATTGTGGTTTGGATTGAATCAAATATCACATTGATCATTTTAAATATACTGCCAAACATAAACAATTTTCGTTTTCACATGAGCCTTATACACCATACGTGTAATTGCTGATAATAATTGGTAAAAGGGGGTAATTAAGGTTATTTATGCTATGCTGCTTGGGCTCGGCTTGATCTATGGCTTATGCTTGCTTCTTCAAGAATTATATGATTTTATGTGTTATATGATTTATTTTGATGGTGTAGTCTATGATGGTAATGATGAGTTAATCAAATAAGATCCTGCGTAGTAAACAGGCAAATAAGCAATTACTTCTTTGTACTTACTAATAATTAGCAGCAATTAATCGTATGGTATTAAACAATGTGTCAACGGGAATACTCA
Source organism: Ctenicera cuprea (assembly GCA_958336395.1). Classification (NCBI taxonomy): domain Eukaryota; kingdom Metazoa; phylum Arthropoda; class Insecta; order Coleoptera; family Elateridae; genus Ctenicera; species Ctenicera cuprea. Next base: position 3,477,133 of record OY284487.1, on the reverse strand, counting down.
GAAGACAATATTCAGCAAAAGAAACAACACCGTCTTACAACAAACAGGGCTGTAAAGTTATGCTTTATAAGGAAATAAAAAATTGTCACCCCGTAACTGGCGCCCTCTGGCGAATTTTATAAAATTATCGCTTAGCATACATGTAAATTCACGTGGTCAGTATGCATACCAAATTTCACCCAAAACGAAATTGGGAAAAATAAAAAAATACGGGTCTGTTAATTATCGGTGCGGAGCGCACCCCCAAAGATACCAACATTAAAATTGAAACACCCTGTACGCGTACGAGTACTCTGTAAATAATAACTTTTATGAAATATTTGTGGAATACAAATTTAGATATTTAAAAAGTAAACTTTTACTAAGAAATATTTTAGTTTACGGTTGAAGTTTGCCAGGAATTTGTTAAAATAATTTTTACAAATAAGCCACCATTTTGTGTTAGCGTTCATTCTATAACAGATGCTCAGGATGTCTCCTATAAATGTATCGAAATTCAAACTTTTTATCCAAAGATCAAAGTGCAGCTTTCTTGTAAAGTTCAATGTGCTCACACACAAAATCATCGTATGGTGTGGTGAGTAATATGCTGGGTGATACTGATATGGTTCAAACGTTATCCAACAAATGCATACCCAAGTGCTGGACGCAACTATAGCTGATTTGTTGCGGAATACACGACGCACATTGCAGTTACAACACAATAATCTCATAGCGTCGTCAAAAACCGAGAAACATGTTTTGTGATTAGAAGATTGAACGGCGTGAACACATCATGGCCCGCTACATCGCCTGATCTCACTTTTCTGATTTCATAGGGTGTGTGTTTGACAACACGTTTTTATGGGGGGAAAATCGAGTTGTCATGAAGAAGGTCTGAGCAGTTCGTTAACATGTGTAAATAGACAGTACAGACTTTGAGAAGTCAAACAAATCAAAACAATAAAAAAAATTCTAATAAACATGGATTTGGAAATGCGTTCTTATGCAATTACAGCGTCCGTCCGTCGCCTCTATATAAATCAGGGTCAGTAATACAAGAAATTCCTAATTGCAGCGTTTTAAAAATTTCCATAGAGTAAATGTAAAGCAAATTTTCGTAATTTTATTTCACTAATATGAAGAAAAAATGTAAAAAAATATACATTGAACCAATAATGTATTTTCTCATTTGTTCGTCAAACAAAATGTTCTGTTGATGTACCCCCGAGGGTAGGCGGACACCGGTTTGAGAAACATGGTTTGGAGCGCTGTATGACGGTTCATAGAGCATTTCCGCTAGTTTTTGAATGAAGATATATATATCAAACGACTTTAGTGTCACACTCTGGAATAGAAAATAAAAGCTAAAAGGAATACCGTTAAAAACAATTCAGAAATTCACATTAATTTTGTTAAAGTATTTATTAATCGAGCTTATTGTACATTTATATATTATTCTAGAAAATATATGTAACGAAATCACTTATTGAAAAATATATCCAACAGTCAAATTAGTGAGACGATTGATTCAATATCACAAAGCTAATGTCGGCTTTTTATGTAAATAAATTGCAAAAGCAAATATAATAAAACCCGTAAAGAATGCAAATAATCTCTTCCTGAAAAGATATTAAAATATATTATGTAATATAAGGTACAAATAATTTTTATTGCAAAAATTTTCATCTAAATCTAAAACATAACTTCTCAGCTCAACGCTCAACCTTGATGCAAACTGTTGTAATTTTTCAGCTTTCATTATTCGATCACTAATATTTATTAGATTACCTTTCTCTAATTTGTTTCTGTTTGCACCATACGAATGACTCATAAACTTTAAGTATTTGATTTTATTAACAGTTATTATAACAGGCTACGTAATCACTGCAATATGACAAATAACCACGTGCATCTTTCACTTAATGACAATAAAAGTGAAAATCATGAATACATGAACAACCAAATAGCGTGACTGGTCGTGATACAACAAAATATTTTTGAACAGCTTGAATAAAAATATAAAACAGCACGCACAAAATAATATAATTACTAATTTAAAACACATTAACTCACAACCTAAAAGCTGTTGGATATTGACCGGCAATCAGAACGAAAAGCGCTTTTAAGCTCGCGCGAATTTTATTTTCGAATAAAAACACAGCCGCTCAACGTGTTCATATGTAGGACATTAAATTTAATAAAGTGTAGAAGAAGGAAAACAATAACCCCAAATGATGGTGTGAAACACTAGAGCTAAGTATAAACAAGGCAAAAGCGAAACGTGAGAAAATATAAGGGAAAATCGGAAAACCTCAGGTTCAAATTTAACCTGTGGCGTTTTCGGCTAAATCCGACTAAAAGCTTCTCCTCTTTAATATTTCGCAAGTGGCGAGATCAGAATCTGACAATTACTGGCAGAAAACAGGGTCGGCTCTGAAATAAATTACGTCTTTTGGCTTGTCCACCTCTCGCGTTCGATAACGTGAATTTCAGCAAGAGGACCACACGTAGGAAAACGTGTTTTTGCGTGCAACAGAGGCACGAAGCGCAGCAGAACAGGGCCAAGTCCAAGTCTTAAAACAAAAACTCGTTTCGCATTTAATGGCAGATTTTGATCGGATTGGTGCACAGAAATGTTTAAAAGAGAAGTGTAAAAAGTGGTCACATAAGTACTAGGATGTCGAACCCACTCGATGGTTTTCTTTTGTGCCATTTGTCTTAGTCTAAACCACTTGATCACTGTCTCAAAAAACAAATACGTCTGTGTATCCATCGCTTATGTAAGCTCTAGAAATTAATTCAACGAAGATTTACGAACCGTCACCACTGTGGAATATTAAGCCTCGATTATACTAAGTTTAAACGCTTTTTAAAAAAGTGATCATTTACACAACGTAAATTATCATCAGATATTTGAAACGCTTCCTTTTTCACCTAACTAGGTTTACCATTTAGAACGAATCTGATAAAAACATAATTAAGAACCCTTTTAAATGAAATCAAACCCAGCGTTAACGAACTGCATTGAAAATTTCCTTAACGAACTGAAGACAACCATTACTCAATTACTAGAACGGATCTGAAAACAGGAATGGTTTACAATTTTCCATAAAAAATGCAAACACAGAAATATGAAGCGCGGTTTGGTCAAGTTAAAAGGATTGAAAATTATGTTATTGTTTTAACTAATTTTTTTTTAATAAATATATTTTTGGCATCGTCCATTTTTTTTCTAGAATTTTTTACTTCTCTGGCAATTTTTTCTGACGAAAAAAACCGCGGCCGCGTATCTCGTGTAAACAAATAAAAGCTTTATGTTCCCCATTAATATTTTTTAGATATTACTTAAATAATAATTCTGTACTACAAATAAATTATTTTCGTCAACTAAAAAAGAGTTATTTGTGTACCAAGGCCAAAAAGTGAATTTTTTTCGGCCGTGTCTGAGTTTAATGGCCGAGGCGAAGCCGAGGCCAGAAAGCAGACGAGGACGAAATAACACTTTTTGGCGGTGGTGCACACATTATTTTTTAGGCGACCTTCATTATAAAATTTACAAATTTGTTAGATTTTTATTTATGATTTATTGATATAATTATTTATAACAACTGAACAATTGTACATATTTGCGACTCCTTCAGAAACGTTTATATTGTTCTACAAATTTGTTAGATTTTTACTTAAAATAATCAAGATAAAATTACTGCTGCAGCAACATCAAAAAGCACACAAATTGTTCATACGAATAATGAAGCTATACATGTCGAAATTACTTCGAGTGTAAATAAAGAAAATATAAACGTTTCTGAAGGAGTCACAAATATGTACAATTGTTCAGTTGTTATAAATAATTATATCAATAAATCATAAATAAAAATCTAACAAATTTGTAAATTTTATAATGAAGGTGGCCGAAAAACATTTGTGTGCACCACTGCTAAAAAGTGTTTTTTCGTCCTCGGCCAAAAAACGGTTACTTTTTGGCCGCTTTTGAGTACTAAAAATTCAATTTTTTGTCAAGGTCGCCTAAAAAAATATTTTTTTTTAATAACTTTTTTTTAATTTAAAAGTTTGTTTTCAATTTACAAAATAAATTTTGCAGATGTAACACATTAAAAATTAATTGTTTAAGTCGGAAAATACCTTTTACGTAGTCGGCGCGCGCGCCCCCCGTACGTAACCAACGCCTTGTGTACCAAAATCTACAAAAATTAATTAAATATACGGACAAAATAAAGTATTTAGTAAAAAAAAATAATCCTTTAACTGGCCCAAACGGCGGCGCTGTATACAGAAAAGCGTTTCGCAAAGTATTTTATGAACAAAAAAGAATAAAAACTGTATCTAATAAACACGCCCATTAATGCAGTAATAAGTAAGTGTGTAAGTGATTAAGTAATTAATCTTCATTTCACGTACACGTTTATAAATAGCGAAAACTTAAGCTCAACTAGTTGTAGTGCATGCAAAGAACATATCTCATACTTAACACTTTCGCAATGTTATATGCACGCATGTACACCGCCTCTTCCATAAGAGGCAATTTTAATGATTGATAATACGACTCTACGTGAGGTACGATAGTAAACCTAAAAGAGATATGCTGAGAATTTGTTTAATACCACATATACAAGGTTTCTTACAGGACATTATCTTTTAGGAGCTCAGTGCGTTCTGAACACGTCTTTGCCAAATCACTGTATCAGTCGGCGCGCCCGCCACCACGGTTACCTGATGTATGTTCCATAACTTTTTTTGAAAGCGATGTAAGATTCTAGTTTTGGGCTCCCACCAGTGCGTTCCTAACACGCATTTTTTGCCAAATCCAAGTACAAAGTTCCCACTAAAATCTGAAAGAAAAATTCCCCGACTTTTTCAGGTTTTCCCTGACCAAATACATCAAAATTTCCTGACCTATACCAAAGATTCATCAAAGAAAAATTAAGTTTATACTAAATAAAATTGTAAAAAATAACAAAATAAATACAATTATACTGTTTTCTTCGACATTTTTGTTTTTTTTTCTGTTTTTGTAACAGCAACAGAAAATAAATTACGTAGTGGTAATATCAATACTATTTCACATAATATTATATTAAAACACCGAATAAAAAGCAGGTCGTGGAAAAGCGCTACATCAGGTCAACCTCTCTCTTTCTTTTACAGTAGAAGCATTTATGGCTATCTCAATGTTCTAAATGTCTACATTACAACATTACATTTTAGAGAATTTTTAATACGTACGCTGATAAATGCAGAATTTTTACAAAATTTCCCTGGTAAATTCAGAATTTTAGGTTCACATTTTCTTCTGATTATTTAAAATTTATATACTTGATGTGTAACACTTTCACATTTTCCAGATTTTTTTAATACGCTGCTAAATGGAGAATTTTTACAAAATTCCCGGATAAATCCAGAATCTAAAAAAATCCTTGATATTTCCAGGTTCCTCAAGTTCAGATTTTAGTCTGATTATTTAAAATTTCTGTACATTATGTGTAACTGCATGACATTTTGTAGAATTTTTACAAAATATAAGCTGATAAATGCATAACTTTTACAAAAATCCCCGATAAATTCAGAATTAAAAAATTTCCTGATATTATTCAGGTTTTCCAGGTTCCCCAGGTTCAGTATACACCCCGACTTTCCAAACAAATTTAAGGAGTATATTCCTGGGTCCGTTTTCAGTAAAAAAAAATGTGTTACAATTTTGAGTCTGAAAACGTTCTTACAGTGGAACAGTTAAATAACGTATTATTTGATATCTCCGTCATACATTGAGATATTTCATTCAAATTTTGTAGGGACATTGTACTAATGATGGTCTACATTTATGTCTGTTTTCGTTTAAATCCATTAACTAGGGGGTTATATGTGGGGAGAATACGTCGACGTATTTCATGACGTATTTTGAACACCCCCTAAATCTACGCCCCTGGAGTACGGATTTTAACGAAAAGAAGTAAAAATGTTAATCATCCACAGCAAAATATTCAGACAAAATTTAAATCACAAATCTTAAATTTTTGTCATAAATATTAATTATAGCGTAATTAAGACAGTTCTATCTTCGGGTTTGTTTGTGAAGTGCTGCGCTGGATCTATGTTTATTCGACGTTTTGTATTTAAAATGGCGACACCGTATATAAATCTTTGCTAAAAAAGACCAATAAATTAAATTCAAAGGGATTTAGGCCAAATTGTTGATTATAAATAAACATTACCTTGGTTTTTGGTATTTCCGCAAAATAGTTTCATCCCACCAGCTTCCCCTTTACTCGACTCCCTATATTGGAAATTCTCATGTTCTAAATTTACTGCAAGTTCTCATTTTGTACAATATTGCCACGCTATAAAAATAAATCTTTTCTATTAGTTGTTCGATATCTTTATGCTATCTTTGGTTTACTTATTTCACAATTTTTATGATTATTGCCTACTTTTCCTGTTGATTCGTCTAAAATCGGCATGTTAATTTCAAACAGGTTTGCGAAACCATTATGAATATTAAAATTTGCCGATCCTAAAAGACACAAAAGCAGTAAATTATTAGACAACTTCCACTGTTGTACAATAATAATTATTCCATTGAAAAACCGACACGCCTACAAAATTGACACAAATTGATAAATACCAAAAATGGCGATGCATAAAAACGCCACTTCTCATGCAAATTAGACAGGAAAAAAATACCTTCCATTCAATGCCATTCGGCACAAACTTTTCAACCGGTCATACGGAAAACATAAATCCCATGTCAAACTATTCCTAATTAGAAACCACTTTCACGACACAGACCTAAAGCAGCATCCTTTGTAAATTTTGGATCTATTACATTGAAACATCGGTGGTCCATAAAAAAAATTTAACTGCAACTATGACTAATATTTTAACGGCAATTTCGACTCTCATAAAAACGATAATATCTAATCGTTGACCGTATTGGGAAATGTGCAGATTTTATTTATGAGTTATGTCCAGTAGTACGTACAGCACAGTATTAAAAAATCGCACAACACGCGACCGGAATTTATAATTGCCCGCATTGAATTAATGTATCTGCTTGTTCCGAACATATGGTGCAACTGCATTTATTACAGATTCAAGTGTTTTATTGGTTACGGCAGTTTATTAACGCACCGCACCGACTGCACGAAATTTGCGCAAAAATATCACAGCGTAGCAAACATAAAATAATCAAGTGAAACAGCGCTGATGATGGATACTTCCCACACTAATCCAAGACTGATTTCCCAATTTCAATTGTAATTTTCGAATCTCCAACGTTGTTTTATTTTCTCTCCAAAGCACGGATAAAAAGGAATTCAAAAAAAAGCAAGTATCGATGGAGGTTGAAAGCAAAATGTAGCAATAAAAAGGCAACCTTAATTCAATCCCGCCGGGACATAATCAGACGCTTTCGAAATTAGATCATTAATTGCAAACGTTGTTGGAAGATTAGTAAGACAAAGACGAGACTTCTATAACGAAATGCGCGAAAGGAACTAGAATTATGTATGATGAATTAAACATGTACCCTGGCGCAGCAAACCCGCAACAACCGCGGCTTTTCGAGGGCCTTTTCAGATCATGAAACAAACACAACATCACGTGATCTGTCACGAAGCGATGCCACCAATTAACAAATCAAATAATACACTTCGGGTTATTTTCACACGGAAATGAATGGTTGAAAAAATCCGACATTCTCCTCCACTCGACTGAACTAAAAACCGCTCTGATAAATTGCCATAGCCTTAATACCTTTGAATATGATTCAGGAACTAAAAATACACATCACGGAATCCACTTAAACCGAGTTGCATGTGAATAGCATTAAATATGCAGGACGTGCATAACACCGAAGCGTATTGATCAGCAGTGAAATAATAAACTGTCGTCTTCTGCTCGGAAATTTCTATCTGCATTAAAAGACATGGGGATATAAACTGTCACTGAAAGATTTCAAGGAAGTTCTTGCTCTGCAAATGTTGACAGAAGAATTTGCAAACTGTGTACATATATTCCTTTATGCCTGAACATTCATCCATAAAACTGTGATTTTCTCTTGAAAAATTGAATCCTGGATGACCTTTCTGTCACTCACAAATATAAACTGAAAGGCCTTTTCATAAAATATTGAAAACTGGGGCCGTAACGAGACCTGGAAGAGAGGGATTTCGCATCGTAATGATTATATCGTCCAGCTCCTGATTTTAGTTAATTTGATAAAAAAAACATTCAACAAGAATGTGTTACAAAAAAAAAACTAAAATTATTAAAACTTTGATATCTAAATATTTATGAAGCTACATCAAAAAATAGTTTTATTATGAACAAAAAAGGAAAAGATGTTGGTCGGTCAGTCAGTAAATCGTATGATAAAAGGTATGGGAGGTAAGTATTTGAATGCAGTTTTCTAGCGCTGCCGTCCACAGACCATCTCGTTTCCGCATTTTTGGCCCTGAAGATGGCTTTTCCGAACTTGTTCTGCATTAACAATATTGTCGAGCAAGAAATGCGTTCTATTAGATATGGCACTGTAGTGAGCTTTAAATTAATTTTCCTTTTATTTCAGTGTTTTAGTTTTAATTGTGAAAAGTGCAAAACGGCTGCGTATCGGAAGCGATGATCGGTGCTTCTGACCCACTGCATTGCAGGCCAAACTCCTCATTGGAGTGTAATGCCACTAACTGTACTTTACTTTATGTAAAACCAATACCAACATTTTTATATTTGATTTTTGGGTTCGGATTTTTGTTGCATTTTTGGTCTTTTTCTCCCAATCAAGGCTCTACTACTGCTGTTGACCGGTTATGGTTCACCGGTTAATTTTTTTATGGAAACTGTCGGTTACGAATTTTCTAAAAACCTGTTTGAAACCGGTCTGAAAAATCTGGTCTACAAAATCGGCCTCAATGCATGCGTTAAACTAGGTTTGACGTCATCACTATTCAATTCAGAAATTTTTCTTCATTTGTCGCTATACATAAGAGGAATTAGGATTAAGTGATAATAACCAAATAAAACAAAATTGCAAGTGTAAGGCATAAGCGGGTATTAATTATTTATTTTCAATAAGTAGAATTACATAAATAATAATAGGTTAGAAGAGTTTTAGTTTACGCTTATATCCAGCGGGTGAACTACAAATTGTGAGCTTGAAATGGTCCCAAAACCGGTTTTTTAAAGAATCTGTCACAAATTGCGAAAACGGTTAACCGGTTAAACTTTTTTTCGACAGTACTGCTCCTTACTAGGTTCAACAAAAAGAAACGTTACACCGATAATTGGAAAAACTTTAAAAACAGATTTTTTGAGCTACTTTTGATTAGTATCAGACAGTAATTTATTTTTTTCTAATTCCGTTGCTATGGTTTAGATAGGTTTTGCTATACATTTCTTTTGCAGTAGTGTTTAACATAGTACATTATACACTAAGGGAGAGAAACGTCTTATTTTTCCTGACGTGTATTTGAAGCCCGAGGGCTACAAATACATCGAGGAAAAAATCGCGGTCTCTCCCGAGGTGTATATACTATTTTTTCCACGATCGGCAGTAGAAAGACTTAATTTCACAAATAAAGATTTATAATAAATCGTAGTGAAATTACAACATTTAGAAGCCTTTGGGATGTTTCCATGCAACGTACCATGACGACAAACATTTGTTTACAAAAATTAATATGAAATGAAATAAAAACTCCTCCAGGAAAATTGTTGTCTTATTTCGTCCCTAGAGAGTAAATGCTTTACCTCTGTCACAATTTTGATACTATAGAAACCGACTTCTACTCCCGGTCGTAGAAAAACGTATTTTCGCACTTGTTTAAAAAAAAAAGACCATTTTTGACACTAAAAACTGTGTTAAAAACTTTCACTTTATCCAAGAGCGTACAGAAAAAAAAAGTTAAAAACTTACTTTAAAGCCGAGATACAACAAGCCAAATTGACTTTTTTACTAATTAAAAAATTGTAAATCCGAAAATACTTGTATCTAAACCCAAATTTATTAAGTAATTTTTCTTTACGTGTAAAATTGGCATGATAAATTTTTTGACGTCATTTTGGAGACATCGTGTATGAAAACCGCAAAAACCACGTGGTGACTGGGCCAACGCACGATAGGCATTTCAATGGTAAATTCTTAATGTTCAATTATTTGCTTCCCAAATTGTTTTGGAGGTAAACCGTAATTCAGGGCTTCCAATGCCGAAAATGTCAAATAAAGTGAATAAGTGAATATTGATTTTAAAAGAAGTGAATTAAGACTCAAAGTTAAGACTAAAAGTTAACACGAAACCACAAAAGTTGCAACAGTAATTTTACACTGTTGAAAAACTGTAGAGCAACGGCCACGGGACCTTCCTTGCATTTTCTGAATCTTTCAAAAAGTTTTAAACTTTGTAAGTATTTAGAATTTTTAAACATTTTAGACAATTTTATAAAAAGAAGAATTAATAAGAATTTAAAATTTAAGAAAAAATGTTTCCTTTTTATATTTTATACTGGATATTCAAAAATTTAAAACATCTGATTTTTTTTAACTTTGAAAATTTTGATTATTTAGGAAAATCGGTTTTTTATTTTTTGAAAATTACAATTATTGTGATTATTTTATTCATGCACATTACAGTCAATCAAAATGCAGCATTAACCTATATTTAAGGGACGAAATATTATAACAATCAACATTTACCATTGGAATTCCTATGGTGCGTTTCTGAAGTCGCCACCCGGTATATATCTAATTTCACATTTCCGTTTCGATTTAGTTTTGCACCAAATCTATCACCGTTTTAATACGAGTACAAAAATACATATTTCTCTTTTTATTGCTGACATTATTTTTTGGCCTAATTTATCCCGAGAAAAACAACCCTGAACTACAACCGCAAAAATTAATAATACCGTTTTATCGCGAACATTTCGTGTGTCTACAAAAAAAAGTACATCGCACACAATATGAGCATCTCGATTCAGGTCGCGTTTCGGTCGGGGTATTCTCTATTTTAATTGGAGTTTTCAGTCGATTGAGCTTCTGATACCGATGGCTGCTGTCGAAACAGATCTTTAACCCGCAATTTCTTCATGCGTGATCCCCTCGCGCTCTCTCAGCCAACAGCTCAGATTCCATAATGAACTTCGCATGCACAATCACGGCTTCTATAAATAAGTGCAGCTTTGAAAATCGGAAACCATTAGTTTTGGAGTAAACCAACACGGAAAATTACGGAAATAGTTAATAACCACGAGGGTATGTATGACTACCAGATGATGAGGTTTCGATGATAGGTCGCATTACGCGCAATTTGCGGTCTGTAAATTATACGTTTGCGGTTTGATTGCTTAACATATTAAGCAAAAAACTGCGCCGCAAGACACGAATATCAATAATATTTAAATTAAAATTTCGTTTTATTACCTTGCTTTTGTTTTTATACAATACAGTGAAAGTTACCTGAATAATAACGTCTGCTACTTGTTTTTCAGAACTGTAATATATATTTTTTTCATCCAAAATATAACGGGAAACAATGGAATCCTCGTGTTCTTAATTGCTAAACTGCAGGGATTCTTGAAAACTTTTACAAGGATCATTGAGAGCATATAAGGGGGGATTTTCCCTAACCTGAAAACGTGCATATACATTTATTACATCGGTCGATGCAGAGTTTTCGGTTGAGACAGCTGACAGAGAAGCGCTTATCAGATCAGCGAAGCATTCAATACGTTTCCCTCAATTCCGTTCAAATGCAGATGCAAATTTAAAACTCTTAACGCGTGAATACAATACAGCTTTCCATTCTTTTTTTAATCCTAACCAATTTATTCGCTGCATTTTTCATAACTTCAAACTACGAAAATGTAAAAATATTAAAGCCAGTATGACAAAACTTCAATATGTTGTTGTAGTCTTCTAAAAATATGTAACCGCGTAATATGCGATACTTGACTACACCAAAAGAATGTGGTTGGGGGGAGGCACAGGAATTTTTCATACAAACGTACTTGACATTATTAAGGAAAGCTCGTCATCTTGGCCAAGGTTAGGTTTCATTTTAGTGATTTTCTTAAATACCACAAGTGGGTAGAAGACGATATACGCCCCTTTTCCTATAGCAATTTTTATTGTAATAGTCTTTTGTTTTAATTATACAGAGTGAGTCAAAAGTATAGAGACGCCAATTTCTTGCAGTTACAATTCATTTAAAAAAATGTTTCCAATATAAGATGTAAGACACCAAGAAGTATGTTTTTTTTAACAGAACCCCCTCTATATTTTTGCATATTTTCATTCGCTTTTTAATTGCCTTTCTTTCCTATTCTCTGAATGTAACTTTAAAATCAAACTTCAAAATTTTCTAAAAATTTAAACATTTTTGGGATATTTTGAATCGGTAAAATTTAAATATTTTTGATAATTTTAATTCGTTTTTAGAATTTTTTAATTTTTAGAAAAATTTAGAAATTTTGAAAATTTCGAAAATATCTTAGAACTCATCCCAAGTAGCACACAATATATATCCAATATCTATCCAAGGTTTATTTTATGTTCTACATTGGCTCAACATTTTATCGTGCATCTTATATCTGATATATAATGGATAACTATTGGAAATACAAGGTATATTTTGAAATATTGGCAAACTGTTGAAACTACCTGGGACAGGCAACATTGGTATCCCAGGGTAAAACCAATATGTAACCAATGTATGGGATCCCGCAATAAAACCATGTTGGGTAACCAAATATTGGCAAACTGTTAAAACTACCTGGGACAAGCAACATTGGTATCCCAGGGTAAAACCAATATGTAACCAATGTATGGAATCCCGCAATAAAACCATGTTGGGTAACCAATATAAAACAGTTACATAACCAACAAGCCATTTACAATATAAACTTGCAAAGGTAAAATCTATATATAACCAATGTATGGAATCCCGCAATAAAACTATATTGGTTAACCAATATAAAACAGATATATAATCAACAAACTATTGGCAATATAACCTTACAATACTCTGCCAATAACGAACAAGTAAATGTAATACTAGCAGTTGCCAATATTGCCTGCCATTATAAAGCCAATATATTTTACCATTGAACAAGGTTTGTAATTAAAATTATAATGGCAAGACGATATAAAGACAATAAGAAACCAATAAACACTAGTTGAGATACTGCCAACATTTGAAATTAACCTAAAACCAACATTTTTTGATAAACTTAACATTAAATGTAAATAAAAACGTTTCACTTTTAAAATTTAAATTTCAGTCAGCACTGCATTTATTAAAAAAAAAATATTATTCTGTTTACTATTACTAAAGACAGGATCCTGCTTAGTTAGGCAAATTGTTATTTTTACAAATAGGAAATTTAAAGCATACTCTATTTAAAACCCCGTTAAGAGTATATTTACATTTAATCCAAATTTTATTTCGTATTTTTTGAAGTTTTTGAATTTTATAGCCCTTTATCTGGTTTTTGTTGTTTGGCTTATTTTGTGCAAACATTTTTTTGTAATTTATTTTCCAGTCATGCTGTTTTCTATATTTTAATTTTTGTAAGAAATTCCAAAACAAGCAAATAATGTTTAAAACTTTTGAAATAAATTCAATTACAAACCACTGAAAAGTTCACCAGTCTTTAAATCCTTATTATTCTGACGTAAGAATAATATTAGCGACCGAACAAGTATTCTAACATATATACAAATTAAGGTCAATTTCGCATATTCTAGAGATGGCTACGGTAAATAGAAAGTTTTATGACGTCATTCGTGAATCCCTCTTTATGGAATGTTTAAAAACTGATAAGAACAGTATAATTATCTGCGTATGTCATTTTTACCTATTTAATTCTCTGGGGTGTTTTTTTAATAACATTTTTGCTTTTTTGGTTCCTTTTTTGTCACTTTCTTGCTTTTTTACGTATGTTTTTATACTTTAATTTCTTGCCTGTTTTTAGGGATTTATTTGTATGTTAACAGCTATAATAAAACAAGTATCCGTTTATGGTTATAATTCCCATATATTATTTTATAGAAAAATACTAATTATAATATTTTACTAAAATTTTCGGTTTGTGTTGTTGTTTTCAATGTACATAGATAAATCAAAAAATTGGACAAAATATTTTTTACTTTACTTTGATAAAGGTTGACACATGCCATCTTTAATATATTTAGCATTCAGAGTAAATGTACAAAAAGTGGTACCACCGATTAAATTACACGCTATAACTCAGTTACACAAATATCTGTGCGTCATAAGATGCAAACAACGAAAAGACCTTTTGAATAGATATTTCTAAGAAATGAGTAATACCGAGGGCTGCAAGCAAACAAATTTGTCTTGGAAAAATTTACCAACGGACTAGAGTTTGTATTGCTTCCAGTGGCGTTACCACAGGTTAAAATTAAACATATATTCTACAATTTATTATTTTACTTATTAGAATTGTTCAACTTACTAATTCAGTACGGTTAATATAAAAATAAAACGATTATCTCAATTGTTTTATTATACTCTAATAAATTGTAATATTTGTTTTATTATTTTGTAATTAATTTGTACTGGTATTAGGAACCATGACATTACTAGAAGATATTTTTTGAATCAAGAGATTCAGAGAATCTAGGAAATAGTATCCGAAAAAAACCACAGAAAGTTCCCGGGAAAATAGTTCTCTGAACAAAAATCTGGAAAACAGTTCTTGGAAAAAAATTCCCATAAAAGTTTCAGAAAAAAACTATGACATGGACAGAAATTTACTAAACATAGAATAAGTTTATCCTTTGTCGAGATACAAAATTAATTTGTATTTTTAAATTGCAATGATTGTGAGCTCTAGCGTATTTTTTGATTTTATTATACAAGTTGATTGCAAATTCAAAACCAGTTGATGTGCTCATTTATTTAGTACCTAAATATTGTAGGCAATAGATACAATTTCCGTTGACAAGTATTTTATACACAAAAAACGAAATAACCGATTCCACCTAACCCATATGATCATTTCGAACATTTCAGAAGTTTTAGGGGGCTTACACATCAAACAATTTTTTTGGAGATTTATTTCCGAAGAGTTTTTTCTGAGTACTTTTTTCCTGAGACTTTTTTTTCCTGGAGACTTTTTATTCGGAGATTTTTTCGTGGAACTTTTTTATAGACTTTTGTTCTGAAGCACTTTTTTTCGCATCCTCTAAAGAATAAAAAACGCCTCGACAAAAATAAACAGCACTATTAAATTAGTATTGCAGAAAAAACAATATGAGCTTCATAGCATCCTCATAAAACTTGGTTGCATAAAAAAGGGTGGCTTAGCATTTCCGGAACAGAACTTTATGAAAATGACTAGCACAAAACAACTTAAAAAATCCAAAAAGTTTCAGCAAATAAGTGAATTTGTATTTTTTTAAATTGCAAATGTTTCTTGGGCTCTGTAACAGTACTACTACTGCCGACGCCACTGTTACATAATCCTTTTGCAAGAAAGGGTACATATTTTGCTACCTGCGCTTTTACTCTATTGATAAATCGAGTTGGGGGTAGTGTGTTTCCTTCAGTTAGTGACACAAGTTAGAGTTAAATTATCTATTGCTTCAGTGTTAGTTTAAACAAAAAGTTTCGTTGAGCAACGTTTAAAATCATTTTCTTAGTTTAGTTTCAGTTTAAGCTAGTTAGTTAGTTAGTTAAGTGTTCTTTTGATATTTTAGTACAAGTTAATTAGTTTAGTTAGTTAGTTACTTAAGTGTTTTGACTGAAATTGTGTAAAGTGTTAACAGCTTATTATTACAAGTAAGTATAAACTATATATAGTGTATTTGTTATTGCTACTTTATGCCTAATTCATAGATAAAGATGTCTGGCCTTCGAGAGATTTATATCGATCAGTTATTTCTTAAAAGTTTATCTTTGATTATTTGCTCAGTGGTCAGCTCAGGGCAAAGACCAGAAAATAAAATTGGCTGTATTATTAATTGCACAATTCAAAATTGTGAAAATAAATTTCAATGTACTAATATTATCAAGACAAAAAAACGCATTTAAAAAAATTCTTATATAATACTTCTTTCATAACCCAAATATTTCTCGCTGGTTGTGTATATCGTTTAGAAACGCAATTTTTTTTGCAATATTTGTAGTTTACGGCAAAATATCTTATAGTAGTAGTGTACGTTGATCTATTACATGGTTTACAGAATATATTTACTTACAGCAAATTTGCAAATGTTTTAGGTGTTTTTCTATTTAAGTAACAGCACTAATTTAAAAAATAATTCTTTTTTCTATTTACAGAAGCAATTCCTAAAGGATTCCCGAGTATTACGGATACGGAATTCTTAGGAAGGGTGGGAACCTTTTTGTGCACCGCAAAGGATCGCGATGGTGGACGTAAAAGGAGAAAAACTGAAAACGCAGAGGTGGACAATAATTTATAAAATGTATTAATTTTTTTTATATTTAATATTTTTAAAATAAATTATTGAATTATTATTTGCATTTTTGCTAGTTTACATACAACAGTTAATGCGTAATGTAATTGTTTAATTCTAAATAAGCTTTAGAGGCGCATTCACATTCTTTTAGAAACCATATATGTATTTCATTCAAAAACTTATATCTAACCCCATCAAAGAAACTACCAGAAGGAGAAACAGCAAATGTTGAATTCAAAGACGTGAAAAATATACTTACTCTTATTTAAAAACGTATAACAAATTAAATATACAAAATTGTTAAGGCTATTTTTTATATAGCTGATACTTACATTGTAACATTATAAGTTGAAGCTTACTCGAACTTATAGGATGTGGCATGGGAGATGCACATCGTTTGTACTTCGAAAACTAGAAGAGCTACGAAGTCGGTTAAATAGGCAAAAAATATCAGTTTTTTGGGCTGATTACGATGCTGCAATTAAAAAAACACAACTAAACGCTAGTTCCTAAAAATAGTATTTTTGCATATTTCGATGGAAAATTAAATTGTTTATAAGAAAGTTCAAATGCACTACTAGCCTAAATTTGAAAATAAAGTTATAAGCAATTTTCTACATTAATAATAATAGCAATAATCATTGAATAATGCATAATTTTTATATCCTATAATAACACGGTTTTCTGTAGAAAATTGCTTATAATTTTTTTATTTTCAAATTGATTGGTTGTGCTTATTAACTGTTTTATAGAAAATTTACTAAATATGCAAAAATATACAGAATGTTCCAAAAATTAAAAAAATATTTATAAAAATATCTCTAAAACTAGACATTTAATTGGTTTTTTAATTACAGCTTCATAATCAGCGAAAAAAAACTGTAAATCTTTGCTAATTTAACCGACTTCGTAGCTCTTTAGTTTTCGAGATACCAATGGCGTGCATCTCCCGTGACACACCCATATAGGAAAACTACGCAGAAAATAATGCACCAATATTAACGACCAATAAGCATCCAACAATAATATTTTATATTGGGCACGTAATGCCAACCAATAACTAATTAATATTTACACCCAAGATTGGATCATGTCTGTTATACAATAAGTAGCCAATATCAGTATTTGATGTTGGACATATGTTGGTTGTCAATATATAACCAACAAGAGTGACCAACAAGAAACCAATAAACTTTTCAGATATCTTACCTTGCTAGATTTCACATATTGGCTAAACGTTGGCTGCCAATATGTAACCAACAAGAGTGACCAACAAGGAACCAATAAACTTTTCAGATATCTTACCTTGCTAGATTTCACATATTGGCTAAACCTTGGCTGCCAATGTGTAACCAAAAAGAGTGACCAACAAGGGACCAATAAACTATTCAGATATCTTACCTTACTAGACTTCACATATTGGTTAAACCTTGGTAGCCAATATATATCCACTATAAACAAGCGTTACATTTCATCGATATCACCAATATAACAGAGCCAATATTGGCCCAACTTTAGTGTGCTACTTGGGATAGTTTTTGAAAATTTTCAGAAATATTTAAAATATTTTTAATATAGACTTTTTTAAATAGTAATTTATCTGTAATTTCGAAAATAATGAAAATTCCAAAATAATGAATTGTGCGAGAATTTCAGATATTTTGAAAATTAATTGTAAATTTGAAAAATTCCAAAATAATTTTTTTGTTTTCGAAAATTGAAATTCTTTGAGATCTTCAAAATGTAAAATACAAAAATGTTGAAAATTTTGAAAAGAATGAGTGAATGATTAAAATCTTTTGGAGAAGATATTAATTGACATTTTCGTAAATGTCGAAAATAATGAGAACATGAAAAATTTGTAGAATATATTCAAAAAGTTTGATACTTCTGACAATTATAGAAATTTAGAACGAACATCTTTGGAAAGTTTTTTATCTGAAAATATCTAAAAATCTGTACTTTTCGAAATATTAAGATGTCAAAATTTTGAAATGTTTGGTATTTTGTAATTGCATACAATATCTTATTCGTTGAAATCGACGCAATGTCAAATTTTTCCCAACGAAGTTAAATAACTTGAGAACGCCGCAATGGAATTTCAGGAACAAAACATATTCAAATGGGCATTAAAAGACAAATGTGCAAAAATATACATGACGTTCTTTTGAAAAAAAACATGTTTGGTACAGCATTCTTATATGAACCCCCTTTGTATCTGAAAATAATTTTAAAATATCGTCCCCTTATATTGCTCCCACAACTTTTATTACAAACACTTTTGTCTAAAATGAATATTAACGCAAGGAATTCCATACTTTTGACTAGCTCTGTGTACTTTATTTAATATGATTACATCTTACCTCATTCTCGAATTCTTTTCCAAAATCGGCAAATATTTTGCAAGAAACTCACCTGAAAAAAAAATAAACGCCGTTAATACATGTTCATTACAAGCTCAATTTTAAATTTAAACGTAAAATAATTGCCACCCCAAGGTAACTGGAAATATTCAAATTGCAAGGAATGACAATGCCAAGCCCACTGCTCACAGAGCAGACAATTTATGAGAATAACATTAGCTAATAGCACGGGGTAATTTGCAAAATTACGCCGTTATTGAGCAAACATACGAGCTATTAAATTACTGCTATAACTACCTTCAACCGAAAGAAAACACCTTCAAACTGAGAAAGATAGCTTTAGCGCTATGGAAAACGCAAATATTACCCTCGTTAGCCGATAACAATGTTGTACTTTGCACATATCCAATATTTACAGTGGTTTAATAACAATGTTATACAATGTTGTTATAGGAAATTTAAATTTAATTAAGCTCCATAAATTAAACATTTCATAAAAATTCTCTACAATTAATTGGGTTGAACGATTAACAATGGACTTCACAATGAATCTAACCATTTACATGGTAAATTTGTTTATAATGCGATTCTGTACAGCTAAGCAAATCACCGGAGGCCGCGGCTTAACAATAATTAATTATTTCGGAGTTTCGATCATTAACAACAACACAAAGCTGATGTCGCTTGAATTAACAAACCTCAAATGTGACAATTACTGTTTACGATCGTATTATCAAACTACTCGGTACTAATTTGCCAATAACTAAACAGTTTTGAACATTATTTAAGTTGGCGTAATAAACATTAAAATTACCGTTACAATTTAATTGCGGATTTACATAAAAAAACATTGTGAGCATTGCGAAGAAGCATATATATGTCAAACTGCAACAAAACATGACCTACAGAATTTTGATAATAAAGCAGAAAGCCGTAAAAGAATTTGCAACTCCTGTGGGCATATAGGTCAAACTTTTTCTCAACGTTGAGTTGGTCTGGTTGGAAATAAATAATCTAACAGTTTGAAAATTTCATGAATCCCTGTGTTAAAAATCAATGTCGAAATGGCGTGTTCATTATAATAACGGCGCATGATTGCAATGCTATCACGTGTATTAAGGTTGACCTTAAAGCTTCAATAATTTAACAAAGGAGAGAGTTTGAAAGTTCAGGAATGGCATTTATCAAAACAGTTTGGCTCGTTAGTAAGCACAACAAACATACAGTCCTGTGCTTTAGCTTTATCGATTTCAAGCTTCCATAATTTATAGCGGTGCGGTTTAGCGCCTTGAGATCAGCAGGTAAGTAATCCTTCTTAGAAGATAACGTAAATTCCCGAACAACTTATATAGCATATAATTACTTGTTCACAACTGACTCAATGGGGTTGAGAATAAACCACTTGGGGCGCATTCGAGTTCCGGAAACCATACATCGGCGTGAGATGGTTAAACTTAGCACTTCCAAATAACTAATCGCGGAATCCACTTCCAATTTGCACTTTGTTGGTCCTAGAACGGTCCGTCAAATTGCATCTACTGACTGATTGGTGAGAAATATTAAACCCGTACGCAATTTGACGTTAATATGCTAATGGTGATTGCGGGATTATTGAAAGTATCGGATGGTAAAACATCCCCCCGCGTTAGATGGAACTTTCTCCGCGCGGCAGAATCCAGAATCGGTAATAAAGGTATTTCCTCACTGCCGCAATATTGTCTTTACCGTTAACTGTCTCATTCGTTTCCATTAAGTGGAATCCTTTCTTTTCGTTGTGCTACCAGCAACAACCCCCTTCGCGCTTCGGACATCCTCGAACTCGGCTTCTCGCAATGGAAACCCCAGGGAAATTCAGAGCCGAGCAAAAAATCGAATTAAAACGCTACCCGGGAAGCTTAGTGGTGGAATAAGACAACGGCGGAACGGATACTTACTTTCTAGCTGTCTAACTATCTAAGAAGTAAATAAGCCATTTTCTTTTACGTGCCAAAGCTCAAAGGCTTACCCAAAAACAAAGCATTCGCAGACACGCTTCGTTGAAAACGATTCTTTCCTTTTTACACCCACAAATTATTGTTCCGTTAATTTATTTCAAATAATATTTGTATATATATATTTATAACTTCAAAATAGACAGTGTCTCACCGAGCGTGTTACACGTGATAATGGGCTTATTAAAGGTTTTAAAATAAAAAGTTTCTCATAATATTGTACAGCATATTGTGTTCCCTTAAGCTGAATTTCAAGGTGTGATGGGCTTATAACCTGGCGTCGGTCGGTGTCAAGCCTAGCGTTAGGCCAGGACGACGTTAATAGATATAAAAAAAAATATTATTGTTAAACACTAAAATCCCTAAAACAAATGTTTCGTACATATGTAATTCACCTTCTGCCATACATAATTCTGAACATACTGAAGATGTTCTTGGTGGACTACTTCTAGGGAGAAACTCTCCAGGAATGCGTGATAAATTCCGTTTTAGATCGTCAATATTACAATGAAGTTCGCAGTAAGGAGCTTCTAGGAACATCATTTAGATCTCACAGCAATTGTATTAAAAGAATTTACTTAAGTTCCATACGCTTTTCAAACAAATAAATAGCTTCGCACAATAATAAATGATAAAGACGCTCAATTAAGACTTAATAAAAGCACACAAAAAATCCTTTAAAAACGCAACTTCTCTAACTCTAAATTTTTGATCGAGGTATTTGCCTGAGATTTGCTGTATTTTGTCAATAATCAAATTAAAGGTTTTTAAAAATTTCTTAATTTTCTGAATTTCAGTCAATAATGGAGCTTAAATTTTATTATTTACTGCAGTTGTTCCTGCTGCGTTTTCCTCTAGTAACTAATATTTTAAAACAAACCTCTAATTACATTACCCCACCCGATTCCCATAGAGGAATTCGGTCATGTTGAACAGACTCGTTAACAATGAAGCACTTCTGTGAGAGGTGTTAGCTGGTATAATTGCCTCGTAAAAAACAGGAAAAAAAAAACTCAAAACTACATAAACAGAGGAAAATAACCTAGAACTCGATTTCTAGTAATTGTACATTTTGACACGTAAAACTTACTTTAAGATTAACTTTTTGGAGCAACCTCGAATATTTTAATGTTTAACAGGGTGGCAACTCAAAACTGCTTTGCAAATTCCCTGACTTTTCCCTGACTTTTCCCTGACTGATAAACTTCAGATTTCCCCGACTAATTTTTATGGTACAAAATCCAATCTCAACTGTTTTTTTTAAATAAAAGTTGTAACCCAACATAAAAATTAGCAGAGTAAACTTAAATTACTTTATAGCAAATGGAATTTTTTCAACAAGCATAACAAAAACATCTAAACTTTAAGGAAAAACTAAATGAAATAAATATAAATTTTATAAACATATACCTAGGTAACAAAATTTTCGTTTTGCAGGCAAAAGAAAAAATATTAAAATAATTGCATTTTACAGAATTTTCCCCGACTATTTCGTGAAATTCCCTGACTTTACGCTGAAATTGGTACAATTCCCTGAATTCCCTGACCAAAATAAAAAAATTCTAAATTCCCTGACTTTTCCCGGTTTTCCCTGTTTTCCAGAAAAGTGGCCATCCTGTTTAACTGATAAATAGTGTGGGGGGTGGAGGTTTAACGTTTGTATGTCTATTGTATGAATGCTTGTGAATCTTTAGTTCATTAAAACCGGATCAAACCACTGTAATGGTCTATCTTAGAAAAATTTCCGTCTAGGTCCATGTATTTTCGTGTCTCATCACGCTGAAGTGGAAGCTCTCTAGCATTTCTGGGCGTTAGTGTTCCATTAGAAATTAAACGGGTTTTCCTTGTCGGGTAGCTTATGCAACAACTCCGAATTTACACCTATCGGCATTTTTCTTGAATTTTTATTCTATAACCCCCCGGTAAAAATACATATTTAGAAAACAACAAGTATGCTTCTGCACACAGAATATTATTCAATTTAAAAACCTATAACACGTCCGATATTGTATGAAAGATGCTAGCCGAGAGCGAGAGCCCCGCTTTACGAAAAGAAAGAACACCAAGAACAATGCAATTTATTGACTTTCGAGTTGATGACGAGAGCGGTGCTCGAGAGTAAATTATGAAATTTCTGAAATACTTTACCTTCAAATAAAAGGGTTTAAATTTCTAAACTTTTAATTAAATTTACGAGTATCGTTGACGTTCTTGAAATTGCCCCCAATGTAACTTCTTTGACATTATTTAATACCACCAGCGAGTTACTTTTTAACGGCCAATAAAACTCGCCCTAATACAATGTTCCCACATTATTCCTTCATTTTCCGAGCATAATAAAAATTCCAATGCCCCCATAAATTTGCCAATTTGTGAATACTTCCTGGAGACACCAACTAAAATTGAATTCTTCATAATTAATTTCGATCAAAAAAAAAATTAACCGTATAACCTCTACCAGGAACACGGCGGAAATGTGAAATTAATAATCGCAATGGAATTTCATTTTCGCTGCACAAAATCGAAAAGCATAAACAAAGCATAGGTCAGCGAGCATGAAGTGCACTACATAAGAGCGTGATATAACCACCTCAATATTGCTATTGCACTTTTTGATAGCCGCGTTAGGCAATGGACCAAAAAGGCAATCGCCGGAGGAATCCTCGAGGAAGGCTCCGCAATCAACTGTTCAACTGTACCTGAACTACCGTGAAAACCTCGCCAAGTGTAAACCGGCGAAGGAGGCGATACCGAACAATGGCGGTCGCGGCATAACGACGTGTCGTCGAGATACAAAAGGCCAGCAAACGGCGTTCAGTAAACTTTCATATCGACAGAGCAATTGATCGTTCGATGGCAAAGGATGGGGGTCCATAAAGGGAACGTAGGAAGGCGCAGGATAATGTCATTTGGTGTTTTGTAGAACCTCTGCACAACAGACCGCCTCGAGGCTCGAGCGACGACCAAAAAGTACACTGCGTTATATGTGGAAACTCTCCAACCAAAAGGGAATTGCACAAAGCTTCCGCTAATGCAACAAAACGTTGTCCTAGATGTGCCATGTCAAATAAGTAAGATTAACATTTATGCGACCTCGCGTAACACAATTGGGTTAGAAAGTCTGCTAGTCCAATTCTGAGAAAAAAAATGTAATAATTAAACTAGACACTAGGGTCTATTTTCGAAACATTTGGGGAAGTCAATAAACTGTTACTTCCTATAACCTTGTTGAGTAACACAGCGCCGTATGATAAATGGTGTTTCTTGCATAAAAACTGTCATTAAATATGACCAATTAATGCAATGCATTCAATTTCCATTTCTGGCTAGTCATATGTTTCACATAATTAAAAGGCCTTTTTTTTCGAATATGTGTTTTACTCAACTTTAAATTTCTCAAAAAAAAATGGACGTAATAGCAATTAACTGAACGCAGACGACAATCGAGGTTAATTGGACGAGTTATTGTAGTGGATACCCAATACTGATTGCGCAAGAAACAACAAGGAAGTATCATGCGAAAACAAACCGAAGTTTTAAGGCCTCCGGTAACATTTTTGTTTATATTGTGCGTACAAATAAAATTACCTCATTTCTAACGACCTATTACGTACGAGTATAAATTCCAGGGTTAAGTCAGTGGAATATGCAACGTAGAAACGGCGTAATGTATGTGTATATTTTACCGTAAAGTATTTCAATGTAGATACTTTTATTGTTACATATTATATAGCACAAAATTATTAAAATTAAATACTAAACTAGATAACATTAATATTTTGAATAAAAATTCGCATACTTGTTAGAATTAAGTTTTAAATGGTATTCATGATCATATTCAGTTTTAGTATGCAGCCATTAGCAAGCAATTTTACGACTTACGCAGGTAGAAGTTTGCAGGAGGGTATCAAAAATACACATGTATTAAAAAAATTTCGATTTTTTTTTCATATAAATTGATTAAGTTAAATTTCCATTTTGGTGATTTTTCTAATTAAAATTCATTATTTACAATTCAAGTATTGCCTCGTTTAACAACGTAAAGATGTAACAATCCTTGTTACCTTGCAAAAATCTATAACTACGATATGTAGTTTAAAAATAACAGCTAATTTGTATTTTAACAATTAAAAAAAAACTTGTTAGTCGCTTCGAATGTAAACTTTCTTACAACCAGGCTTGATTTTAATCACTTGATTTAAATCAGTCAAATGTTATGCATCCACTATTTGCGAAAAACAAAAAAAATACCTGAATTGCAAATAATAGATTTTGATTAAATAAATCGTGAAAATTGTTTTAAATAAAAAAAAACAATTAAAATCAAAAATCGATTTAGACCAAAAATTTCGATTTAATTCAAAATAAACCATTATAATACATGAAAATCTGTTATTTCATTCGTCTTTAATAAATCGATATTTTTCATATCCTGCTTCAAACCTCTACCTGCGTAAATCGTAAAATTGCTATACTATCGCGTACCTAAACTGAGGGGTGTATCATATATTGATATAGAATAATATTCCAAATATTCTACATATTTTACGTGGTTTTCTACACAAATGTAGAAAAATAATACTCTGCGCGTAATGAACCAACCCAAGCAAAAATGCTTACAACAGGTTTTGAGACAACACTCAGACCTTCATGGCAACTCAATTTCCCAAAAACATTGAAATATGTCAAAAACTGTCGACTTTAAAACTTTATGACAATATGATTTCGTGAAAAAAAAAGTAAATATCTAACATATTAAAACGTCCCCCCCCCCTCTCGAAACACCTCTGCTGCCCTTATAAATACAAAAAAAGAATAGAAATTCTGAGCTACGTGAGCAGGGCTTACATACAAATTTCAAACTTTTCATGCAACCACTGTGATAGTTATCGACAAAAATGATTCGACTGCAGATATTTTCAAAAATAGTATTGCTCCTAACAAAAGTTGCTCGAAAAAAGTAACTCTAACAGAAAGCTGCTTGAAGTAACGTGCGTTCGAGGAAAACTGCTGCTAAAACCAAATCATAATTTACTAAACAGCAAGTTGTTGGTGTGAAAATGTTCCTAAATCCGGATCCATTCCACCTGACACTTTTAGTGGTGAAGGGTCACCACTACTAGAAGTCATATATTTACGCGTCCATTATATAAGGCGCAAATTCGTTTGTACAGCGCACCGATACAGTTTTCAATGCAGATAAGCAACTTTAGATATACAGTTTTTGTTTGTATTATTGGAGCATACGTCGCTGATAACTGACATTACGAAACAAAACTCCGAGGAGGAAACATCGCATTGAGGCCGCGTGAAGTTCACTGCTTCACATATTTTTCTCCTACTGAAAACTAAGTTTACTGCCAACAAGTACAACACTTGTTCATTTTAAGAATATTCATTCGAGCAAGTTTACGCAGAGCAGAACGTTCAAGTAAAAGTTTCGAAACTGTAATAAATCAATTTATACGAAAAGTTCTAAGTTGTTTTATTTTTGTAATTAATTATGAAAATTGTAGGTAATTATGAAACACCCTGTATAGCATAGAGCCATAAAATATGTCCAGTCAGCCTTACTTCATCGGAACATTAATTCAAACCGCCATTACTGAAAAATTTGTTTTAATTCAAATATTCACACAACGCACAAGAACGTATATTAGTATACAAAACTTGATATTTCAACTCTGTATTTTAAAATTGACACCATAAAGGAAGAATTCCTACTGCATTACAATATTTAAGAAAAATGTAGCTTCAAGGCGATTAGAGTGGATTTGTATTGCACGATTTTTACCACTCAACTCGTAAAGTTCACCACTGTATGTTGACGCCGCTATTTATGCAGTTATTTCGCATAATAAGCAAAGTTATTCCCATAAAATGGCCACAGATTTTGCTTATGAAATACACTTACTTACTACACTGGATTTAATCAAAAGCTTAACCAACCCATTAGAATTCGAATTTATAATACCAACATTTTTACATGGCAGACAGAAAATTAAGTTTAATCGTAAGTTTTGGATTCAATTAATCGGATCAGAAGTGCAGGTTCTAAACGTAGACAATGGTTTTTAAATCAATATTGATTTCATTGAACTTTTCATATTTTGGTGGATTTTATGTCACTTAACCGAATAACAAGATTAAATTTCTTGTAATTATTGGAAAAGTGATGAATTCTGTTTTAAAGATCTTCAATATTAGTAAAAAATTCGCACCAAGGAGCTTCTTTAAAATCACATTTAAATATTAAGTAAACGGTGTAAAGTCAGGAGAAGCTGCTGACGCGAGTACGTAGATGCCAGTACGTGTATCATAAAATGATTTAATTCTCACAGCAATTGCATTTTTCTGCCATGGGCGTAGCCAGCTATGGTCAAGATAAGGCCCTGATAAATCTTAGATTTTCTCATATCATAATCTAATAATTAATGCAAATAAAAACGTTGTATACACCTTCGCTTACCGTATTTCATTGGAACTTGAGTATTCTCATTTATATTTACAAAAAAAACGGCCCTACGTTGGGCGCCCTTTTTGCATCCTCTTGTACAGCGGGACTGAAGAATTTACTTACGTACTGTACGTTTTTCAAACAAATAAATAACGTCGAACGATGTTTAAAGATAAAACCGCTCTACTACAAATTGAGAATTATTAAAAGTAAGTTACATACAAACAAGAATAGTTTCAAAAACGCGTCTTCCCCATCAGACGCCAAGGGAAGGGATGACTGTCGGTTTTAGTAAGAGTTGTTTGCGGCACCCCCTCCCTGATGGGACACATCTACCGGGACTTCTTATGCCCGTCATCTACAGGGTGTTTCGTATGCGTGTCGGAGCCTACTTTTTTTATGTATCAAAACGTAGTTATAAACATTTCTTTACATTCATAATTTCTAGAACAATTTGTAAAGCTTTAATTTCCTATTATTCTTTAATATTCACCAATCGATCGATAACTTTCTATTTCAAATTAAAAATTATGCATGTTAAGGAACAAAGCTCGACGGTTAAACAATGCTTAATCTAAGGAATAGAAGCCGTTTTTCTTCGTTCCCTCAATCCGCGTGAGAGCGATAAACCAAAGAAATGAAAATAAAAAATTACCCATTAATTTAAAAGAAACACACTTTAAGGATAATGGCCAGGACGATGCCGTGTCGCAAATAGCATTCTGTATAGTCAACTAGAGAGTGCGATATCAAAACATGGGGCGCAGTTGAGAGGTGACATACGGTAAAGACGCGTGTGCCAACTCCCATTTGGCTCAATGTATGTAAAGCACCTTGTGCCCTCATTATCATAATCGCATCACGGCTTTGCTCGGAACCAAAAAATACGGCCTCTCCTCGCTCCGTTAACTACTTTACATAACGTACCTGCACGTAAAAGTGCTACTTGAAGTAATTACAATATAGTTAAAAAGAGTCCCGTATAATTACCGGAAGTTCCCTTAAAAATTTTTGTTTTGCGTTTCCGAACGCCCAAGACGACGTTGTTGAACGAGGCAAATGGTACTTCAAAACAAGCTCCAATGCAGGACTCGAGTGCTTTGAATGCAATTAGACACGGATATAGCGCAAAGAGAATAGCGGGCAAAAACTACTTTTAGCTTTTATTCATTTGAGTTCGTTTGTACCATGTTGAATGGGATTGTCGCTAAATCGAATGTCAGCGTATCTGATGGGCTTTCAGACTTCGCGACCAAATCTGCATATGTCAAGTGGTCGAACTTTTATTACTGCGCCTCCATGACATGCATGGAAAAACGACATGAATATGTTAAAATGAAACCGTGTAGGTTGAAAAGTCGACTTAAAAAAGAAGTAAATTTCAAACCGTATCGATTTAAATATGCAAAAGCCACATTAAAATATCTAAAGATACGCAGAATTTGTAATCAGGACAATTAACAACCTTCGTTTGGTCAAAGTACTTTACAACAACAATCTCCTTACAATGAAACATTTCAAATTTTACAACCCGATCATAAACACAAATTGAAATGGTATACATAATAACCGGGCAACTCAATTAATAATTATTCCATCGTCTCTCTGAATGATTCGCAGTGTTTGGAATTTATCGTTCCCGCGTTTTACATAATCATCGCCCGCGGGGACAACTTTATGCCAAGAGAGAGTATTATAGTGGCATTACTTTTCATTGCTAGTTCGTGCAAATGCATCCTAATAGAAATGGTATTCACCAGGCGGCTAACAGTACAATTTGCTATCGAGTGGTGTTTTTACAAAACGAATGTTCCGTAAATTCCGCACGAAGCCGCAACGGCGCGGTTGAAAGTCTGAACCAGACAACGGCGGTATTTTTTGCAGGACATCACTGCAGTATCGACAATTTGCCACCGATGTACAAATTCCGTCTAATTATATTGGTCCGTGGTCTGCAATGTAGCGAGTCCCAAAGGAGTTCGAACGGGGGTTTGAATTGCCATCGAATGATCGATATATACGCGAAGACCATTTCAATGAGGCGGCCCCCATTTTCGTCCTCCGGTTGATAATGAACACCGAGTTTTATCGTTCAACGCTTCGCATCGAATATTACCGACTTTTTGGTTTTTCGCTCTGTACACGAAAACGCGAGAGGCACTAAATACATAAACGTAAATGAAAAATTTATACCCAAAATAGGAGTTTTCCAATATCAATGTATAAACATGTTTCTGAATGAAACGACCTTTTCAATTTTTAAATTAATATTGGTTTTCGAAAAACGTTAGGAAACAAATCACACAAAACATGTTAGAAACTTCAATATATGTAATATTTTATTAGGATTTATACACGGCTGAACTTATATGTCAAGTGTATGGGAAATTATATTTTTCCCGATATTTGTTCTATACTTAGCATCAGAATTCTTGCAACACAATAGCCCTACCCACTTCGACACAGAAGCATTAGCAGATGTCGTTGCTACTCTGATATTAAAAGCACACGTCTTAAATTTCTAAATATTTATTAAAATTTTAGCTTAACTTGTAAAATAAATATTGTTTTCTTTTAGAGTAAACGGGACTAATAACAATAATAGAGTTTAAATTCTTAACCAAAGTGTCATGGGGAAATAAAGTCTGGAAAAATTTAATTTCCCTTATTTTTGCATATAGTACTGACTCAAGGCAATATCGCATCTGTTCAACTATGCAAGCAATTTATTTCCAAGAAAAATTAGGTACCTACTATTGCCAGTATTGAACCGAAGATCCACTTCAATACTGAAAATGCTAGAAACACATCGCTGTGTATAAAAACAAACCAATTATTTACTTCCTGTCCGACCCCAACCAATTTCTACAACTCGCAATTGAGAAACTCACAGCCCACATAACAATAACTCGGAAAAAATAATTAATTGTTGGATGACAACGTCCGTTAACTTAAAATTAACAGTCATGATCGAGTACCAGATTTCACCAAGTTTTGAAGTCATCTCTCAACAAGGAAATCGTAAAACATCCGCGTTTATGTTGAGATTTATTCTAGAGGTGTGAAACTAATATTGCACCATGATCACAAAACACGGAAGGGCAAAAAGTAATTAAAAACTGCTGTCGCTAAAAAAGGCCGCAAAGAAAAAATATGATCACCTCTCTGTGCCCTTTTAATATAAAATATGGATCGAAGGTATCCTTTTATCCTCTAACAAAGCAGGTATGGGAAAATTCTGCACATGACGTAAATTAACTTTGAAAATGGAAAATTTAAAATCTTCCAAGGGATTATGTATCACCCACCACATAAATAAGGTAATTTGAATTAAGTTAAAAATACATCCAAATTCCTATATTTTTTTCTATTATTAGAACAGTTGGAAATATGTATTTTTGCGTTTCCTTTGTTTATTTTTGTTTGTGAACATTATAATCAAATATTATAGGCAATCATAAATCAATATGTCATACCTTCAAAACCAAAATATCTAAAGGAATTTTATTAATAATTTTGTGTCTAATCAATAGTGTCTAATAGAACTGTGTGAACGTTAGTCTTCGGCATATAAATCGTACAGAAATGCCTCTCCAAACACAATACTGTGCTGGAAATCAAGACTAATGACTCGATTAAACTGATAAACCGGGCATATTGGAGCGCACCGCTATTAGCAGTGATACGCCCAAATAATGCGCTTTGCAACAATAATTAAACTAATAAATGAAAGCCAGCCGCCGCCAAAATCGAACCAATCCCCGATTCCATAATTAGTCGATTTCGGTCGATTTTTAGCTAAACCAAAACATCAAATGCGCCCGGAACTATTTGCAAGGTTCTCTGCATGCGACCGCACGACCACAAAATTAAATTATGGAGAATCAACAACGTAGGCTGTTCCGATACCCCATTAAACTTAACAAAGACTATGTATCAAAGCAGACAAAACTAGCAAATGCAAATGATCGGGTAAAAACGGTTCGGAACAAACACAAAATCAATTATTAATCAATGGGCATACACGCCAGATCCATCTCGATGACGCTGATCTACCCTTGTAAATATTCCAGTAAATAAAATTTGCAACGTGGTATCGATTGTGGAATTTTCAAACGACATAAATGCAGTTGCACTAAACAAGAATAATACCCCAAGGCGCATGTTTTTAACAACGCTCAGTTCGTGCATTTTGCGACGTTATTTTACGCAGGAACTGAAAAATTACAAAATTATGCTGCGTTTGTAAATTTAACTGCCCATAATTTTTCTTTCCTTGCAGCGACACTTGCTGGCATTGTTTGCGTAAATTACGCAAAATTCTGTGGAGACAAAATAGCGAGTAAACCGGCAGAAAAGGGCAATACTGTTCCGTTCTAATACAATACCAAGAACTGACAATAACAGACAATAATTAATTATCATAAATTTCACAACGGGTCATTAAATACGCAGCCCAATCGTTCAGTTTTAGTTAAATGTGAAAAAGGACCACTGTCTAGGAATTACATTATCTTCTAACAATAACGCGTATAGGAAGAGGCATTCCTATTTTTATCTCTAGGTTTAAAACGAATTTCTAACCTAACCGCATAGATAAAGGCGCAGATATTGCAGCAGAGGCGCTTCTACGAAGAGGCTTCTCCATTTTTATGGGTTTACAACGGATTATTAAAATTATATTAAAGGTAAATCCTATTTTACCGGAGAAACAAGTTACATTTAAAATTCGGGAATAAACTTCCTTCAAATACCAGCCTAATCCGATCAGTTGGGGCGCAGATATCGTAAAAACCCTTCTAAGTAGAGGCTTCTCTATTTTTGTTTTTAGTTTTCAACAAATTTTCAAAATGTTATTCGACTAAACCCACTTTAACCAAAGAAACAAGTTCTAATTGAAAATCTGGGTCTAAACTTCCTTCAAATATCAGCCTAACCCGATAGGTTGAGGCGCATTTATTGCGGATACTCTTCTAATAAGATGATTCTTTAATTCTTTTTAGTATTCAACGAATGATAAAAATTGTATTGGACAAAGACGGATAAATCCTACTTTAATCAGAGAAATAAGTTAGATTTGAAATTCGGGACTAAATTTGCTTTACCTAACCCATTGGATTCGGGCGCAGATATTGCAGAGACTTTTATAAAAAGAGGCTTTTCTATTTAGTATTGTTTAAAATTTTATTGGAGAGAGACAGATCAACCCTACTTTACTCGAATAAACAAATTAAATGTAAACTTCGGGACAAAATTTTCTTCTAATATTGTCGTATAGATTCAATAACACTGTGTTAGTTCCTGTTAAAAAGAGATTCATTCACTTAGGTGCAGTTCAAGTTGAGCATTTTCTCCTCCCTCTGTGTGAAAACTTCCTCGATTTTGCAAAGATGCACCGCAGAAGAGCTGTGCTTATGCAATAGTTGAAATTTACACCAAGTTGTACTCCCAGGGGCTATGTAGATGGCTGCTTAGTTCTCCCATAGCGCTACACTTCGCAGAACGGGCCTAGAAATTTAGTTGAAGATATCGCAACGGCTCCAATTGCGAGTTATAAATTCTCGACCTACACCTTAATTGCGAAATGTATTCCTAAAATTGCGCGTTTCCCCCGAAACGTACACGTATATTAGCCAACCTGAGAGGGTAAATGTGCCGAGCCCCGTTTCTTAACGGTTTAACTTTAGCTACCTTGAAAAAGTTTTATTTCGGGTTTCCATGAATTTGCTGCGCAATATTCCGTGCCTGATGTACTCGGGAGAGCCGAAAATACTTGTGTATTTCACTCGATCGACCGAACGTTCCTTAGCATTTCGTCTCTACGAATTAGCCTCGAATCTCTCCTACGATTCGCGATGAATATCGACAGATAGAAAACTAGGGTGTGCGTGTCCCAGATCGAAATCGCCCGATTAAGCTTTAATATTTTGCTTCTGCCTAACTTCGCTTGTTCTATATAACCTTGACGTAGCACCATAATTTGTTACGAAAACAGAGACGGCAATATTATCTAAGTTCGCTTGCTAAAACGAGCCACACTTACATCATCATTTAACTTAGTTAGCCTTGGTTAAAAAAATTAGATTTTGAAGGAATTTTTTCACAATTTGTCATAGAGTCGAACATTAAAAAAACAACAATTAACCCGTGCTTCAATGCGTAATAAACCTAAATATTCTAAATTAACAAAGAGATTTACGTGTGTAAAGAGTACGCTTAGTCAATTTTCTGGTGCAACCTTGATCTATGATGCTAAACTGTACATTTATTATTTCCTCCTCTGTTTATGGTATTGCGTCGCAATTTTTGCACATTTGTGTCTGACTGTATTTGGTAATACGTTTGACCTCCATTTGAAATGAGCAGCTGAAAGCCGAAGTCTTTGTCAAAATTTGCAACTCATAAATGTGTCGTTCGGCTGAGCCGTGACTCCTGCATTGAATTAGACTCTGATTGTATTCAGATATGGTTAATTTAGAACATTGTCTGAGATACGTCTAGCCAATAATGGCGCATAACATGCAAGTCATTAAAATCAAACGTTTATTTATAACAGAAAGCTAAAGTTAGAGCAAATTTTCAAAACAACTTCCTAATCGATTCTAGGATACGATCCGATGTTTAGAAGAAAAACGATAATTACACTGTGTTAACTATCGCTAGCGTGCAACTTTGCTTTGATGTTTAAACTGAACCTTTACCTGTAATAATTACCTTAGGGAATTATGGTTTGTGGCAAAAGAAAGTTTAGGGTCGAAACTAAACCAAAACTAAATTATCCGAGTTTGCATGAAGTGCCCACTAAAACGCTGGTCAACAAGTAGTAGTGCAAGTTTCCGCCACTTCCCCTAAGATATTATTCTACAAATACACCTAATTGCTAGACTTATTTCCCGGATAATGTGTTTACCTAAGGAATATGGGCAATTTCTAGAACATTTCACGAGAGATAACGCGGTTATCTGCATCACTACGCTCAGCGCTCAGTCAGTACGTCATTTCTAACTAAATTACAACGAAGCCCATTTAATTTTCCTTGTTCTATGCGTCTTCATGGGTAGCAGAGAATTGTAAATAGACATCCGCGTGTGTATGAGATCCTGGCTGCTTTTTTACACTGAACCTAATCCGATTTAGCGAATTTCACTTTGTCAGGCTTATAACATACAATGATTCAGGGGTTTATTTCCGATAGAGGTTTTAATAACGAGTCGGTGGTGCTTCTTTTTTCCAGCTTTAGTCCAGGAAGACTCGTTAATTAGAGCGCGCATTCGGTTTTTCGGGAAAACTTAATCACCTGTAGAATCGTTACGTAACGTTCAAAGTGACCCGCGTAATTCTCGGCATGAGTGACATTTAGAAACGCGAATATTGGATTATAAATTCATGTAATTAATTACACTTTCACCAGCGCATTAGCGCACTAAACGAATTATGGTGAACATGTTTGAATTTATTATGAGTTTAGTAGTCGCTACATATGGTATAAAGTTAAATATTTGATATCATGTTATGTAATGTAAACCATATTGTGGTGCAAAAATACTAGGGGAAAGAGTACTTGTTTTCACATAAACATAAATTTATGGAAAAACTTTTGAACAACAAAAAAACCTACCTATTGAATACGTTTTATTCGAAAGGCGAATTACTTAATTATATTGCACTCTTTACATTTCACTTAATTAATTTTTCGAGTTTTAGAGGTACGAGTTGAGGTCAAGTCCGTCGAAATTGTTAACTGTGTTCTTGGGATCTAGCTAATACGGTGGTACCAAAAGATCACTCGGCCTTCTTATTAACAATATTAATAGTGACTCCAGAACGTGTCTTATCTCAACTAGCCCAGTTAGTCGCTGGTACGTAGCGGCGGCTATTGTAGAAACTTAAAGTGTTTTGCCACTAGTCGCGGGCACGCAATAGGAACATTCCCATTACGTACCTGCGACAGACTGCGGTGACTACAACGTTCCGGCTACGTTCCAATAACGGTGTGGTTACGTCACGGCGTAGTAGCAGCGACATTAACAGAACTTTATCAGTCTTTTTAATTAGTATTAGTGTGTTTCTTGCTTTGTCTTGCAACTCTTTTTGCAATACTTGTTTTATTCCTCCATGATCCTTGTCCATTTTCCTAACTCAGAAACTAAATAGAATATTTAACATACTATAAGAGTAATTAATATTCGAAAGCAAACGGGAAACTACAAATATGTAACTTTAAAATAATTTTTACTACCAAGTACCGAATGGGACTGTGGCGTCAATTTAATGTTGCGGCAAATTTGGCACTACCAACTTGCCTGTTTAAAAGTTTCAGTTGCCGAATAACCGGGACTAGATAGTGAAATTTACTTCGTGGCGAATTTAAGCGGCGACACGCACTATGTAGTGAAGTTTAGTTCTGTAGGTAGCGGGAACGTTATTAACACTATTTACTTATTAGTCCCGCGGCATTAAAAGGAAAGAGAAGGTCCCCCCCAGAACGTCGCGGCAACTAAGTTACTTAAAAATGGCTGCCACTTTAAAGTCGCATTTCAGTAACATGAGCTAGTCGCTGCTACCATCATATGCCACGGTTAAGTTTTGAAAACCTTAAGGTCATATAACTATAAAGTAACTTACCACTAGTGGCGGAAACTACGTAACAGCGGCTGGAGATTTTTCAAATAAAGTTATTTATACATAACAGTCGTAGATTTAGTGACGGTTACTAATAGTTACTCATTTGAGGTTCCCGACTGAGTTGTCGCTACTTTGCTGCTAGTTGGGATGGGGTCGCTAGGGATCCCACGAATCTACGTAATTGTGGGTTTCGAGGAAAGGCCGAATAGTAAACACATTGACATAGATGCGATTTCCATTGGTCGGTTATTTTTCTCCTGCGGGTTTAGTGCACTGAAGATAATGTTGAAAAACAATCAAACGGTGAGGTGAGTTTTACGGGGTTCCTTCCGTGGAAATCTCACCTCTTTTGTAAATAACATATTTTGATCATGATTTGCTAATGTAGTAACAGCCGAACTCTTAAGGACCTCGGTGATTATGTATTTACCCTTATACGTCCGTTATATTTTGAAATTGCATCACTCTTGTAAAGTAAATCAGTTTCAACCCATCCTACGTACGTAAGATACCATTCCATCACCAAAGCTCAAACAAGACTAATCTTGCCCGGAAACAAAATAATAAAGACGGTGTTAAATTCATCAAACATGCTCACGGTTTAATTTTAAATTCAATCCAGCTATAGAAATAAATATCAATTTTCAACAGTTGTCCGGTACTGCGAATTTTGCTGGAAACCAATTTAAACAGCAAAAGAATGCGACAGACCAAAAGTTGTGAATTTCTGAACTCTTTAAAAACGTAGATCGCATAAAACAAGCGACCTAGCTTTAATATCCGGTAATGGGCAATTTCAAACATGCAATGGTTTCCGTAAGTCTGTAAATTGACTGTTTCTCGAAGCGGTGGCGATAGTGTCTTGGCGCAATAAGGGAGTTCGCCGACAAATGTAATTGCAATCGTACACAGAACACAGAGCGGCATTCAAAGGAAAATTGCCTAAGTAAAATTACGTTCTGTGTTGTAACAGATGTGGTTAAAAACCGGCGAATCTGAATTACAAAACATGGGACAGTAAAAGTGATCGTGGCCGAGGAGAAGAGGTAGAGAGGTCTAATAAACGAATTTGATTTGGCGGAGGAGTGGTCCGCTGTGGGAAAATAAATATTGAACGGGGAAAATACACAATGCGCCAAGGGTGGTATCAAGAAAACTGTCTTACAAGGACTCGAAATGGGCAAGGCA
Organism: Ctenicera cuprea; assembly: GCA_958336395.1. NCBI lineage: Eukaryota > Metazoa > Arthropoda > Insecta > Coleoptera > Elateridae > Ctenicera > Ctenicera cuprea. The sequence continues at coordinate 3,440,071 of OY284487.1, read as the reverse complement.
ATTCAGACGGGGAAATAGAGCCAACTTGAGTCAGCACGGAAACAGTTCGGTACATTTTTACGACTTCATTAATGCAAGACTGCTTTTTAGATACAACCGAAAATGGGGTGTTGAAATTAAAGTGCAGATTAAAAAGCGGAGTGGTTCACATTACAGAAACCATCTAAAGGAAATGTTTCCAGAACGCAATTGGACATAAAATTCAAACTAAAACATCGTGGCGGAGAAAGTTTCGTTTTAAAACGAATCTCTATTGTAACGCACATTTATAGCGCATTATTAAGAATTTCCAGCGAGTTTTAATATAACGAAGGTCGTACGAAACAAATTAGGCACACTTAATCGCCCATTTAAGAAAATTGGTGAAATTTGGGTTGAATAATTCAAGACTTTACCTTATCTTAACGCAGGGACGCCGTGTGCCATCGAAACTCCGGGCGAAAAGGAAGAACGTAAAAAAAACTCACCTGAAATAAAACAATCTCGTGTTATCTAAACCGTTTTGTAATTTATACAAAAGCAATAAAATGCGAGCAAATCGTTAATTAGTCCATGTTAAAACCGGGCAAATGTCCTCGATTAGTGTGGAATTAACAAAATCGTAATCTCTGGTAACAAACTACTAGTTCCAAGTACTCGAGAAGCGATCTCACGTACGAAATCTATCCGGGCGCGCAATTAACAGAGATAAATCACTTTTTATAATCTGGTAACGGAGGCAGTATCAGCGGTATGCAAATAGCAATAAGAGGTGCTAATCTTGGTGGTGGCACATTTGGCTCTCGTGGAGGCGGGTGGCAAAAAAGGGTCGACACGTACAATTATATATCGTGGCGGTATAAATGCAATTTTGTATCTGCCGGCTCATTCTTATTCCGGCAATGTTTCGCAGAGTCGTTCCGCTCAGCCTGCGAGCTTATACTTCCAGAGATCTCTAGTGATAGATGCCCGCCGCTGTGTGTTCAAAATTGCTAAAATGCAACGCTCAGCACTTTCAGACCGCGGAATGATCAGACGGGCCGTGCATCGTAACCGGGAGCTCATATTAAAACTTTAATAGTGCACCCTCCGTATCGGATTTCTTCATTCATGGTGACTGATGACTCGGAAAAAGACGGAATTTGCAATGATTTACCAAGCTGCTGCACTCTCAAATTGACTTATAACGCTAATTTATATGAAATATTGGGCAATTTTAGCTCGCGTAACAACTACAACCTACATCAGGCTCCATAACGCCATCTTTAATATTTCAAAAATCTGGAACACCACAACAGCTTTACAAACTTATTTTCTTTCCTTATTTTAAAGCTTCATCTAAGCTGCTGCATGTAAATAAGCTCTAGATTTTTTTGTGGATTTAAATATGGCGGCTACTGAACTTACAAAAATTTAAAGAAATTACATGGTGTTTCAAGGAGGGCGGTACATTGGTATATTTCCCAATTTTCCAGAAATTATTATTCGTAAACTAGCCACAATGTTATTATGGAACTGTGTAAGCTAGCTCATAGAGCTAGATATAAACAATCATTTGGCTGTTTTTAAACTCCGCAATTTTACGGTGACGGCCTCTGTGAATTTTCAAAGTTCCAGTTAATAAACTAACAACTGGATGATAATCTAAATTTGTTCTTTATAACTCAAAGTTAAAAGGGAAGCGAGGAGCTTGTACTCCCCATTATTTCCCCGATTTTGACTGCAGGTCTCTGGTGTCTTTAATCCCAAAACAACTTTTCCGTAAATATCAGCGACAAGTATTGTTGAATTTCTAATTACCTTCCGATTGTTATACATATAATTGTATGTATAATTGCGAAATCCGTCATTTTATAAAATGCCTAGACGTGATCGCAGTCACATTAAGAAACTTGCCACTTCATGACATCTGCAGTATCTTTAGGTTAATTGTAGAAAAAATATTCTATTCTTCAAAATGACGGATTTTACAAATTGTCTACGACATACACATTTCAAGCCTAGTAGTGGATGCTGCGAGCCATAACGTTGCGAGGGGTAAATTATTATAAGTAATCTGGATCTGATAGCAAAAACGTTGGGAGTTAGTAAAGAAAATGACGGCGCCATAGTGGACACCCTGTATATTCCTTCGAGCGTAACAATGATGCAAATATCGTAACATTATCCTGGTTCCAGTTCAAAAGTTCAAAACTTGATGAAAATTCCAACATAAATCACGTTATCTGAAAACCGATGGCATTTTCCAGTTTTATAGGTCAACAGCAATATTTTCTTTGGTTTCGCTTGCTATTTAAAAAGGGCTGATAATGTAAACACTGAAGAAAAACAGGAGAGCGAGTTCTCAAATCGTTTTGGTCTGGAAAAAAGCATTGTCATCATTCTTGTTTTATTATTTCCAACTTAAGGATGTCTATATAAATAAGAAGTTTTCTCCAGTGTCTGCTCGATTTTATTATGTTTGTCACCAAATACGAGAGATTTTCTGGTGTTTCATGTTTCCTTTTATGTTGCGTCACCGTATCAGCAGAAAAAAATTAAGATAAAGCAGCATATTTCGAAATGGAACCGATCCGCATGAAAACAACAAAGACTATAAAAATGCCTAAACAAAGCTCGCAGTATGGAGCTAGCAACAGCCCATTACGGCGTCTGGGGTCGTCCCGACGCCTAGTCAGTTAGACGCCTGGCAAAAAGGAGCTTCCCGAAAGTTACATTTAGTGAAGCCGTACAATCGTCCCCGGCAATTCAGACAGCTTGGTTATCGTTCTAAGCTGAGCTGCAAATTTTGGTTTTTATGCCGCAAAAACCCTAGCCGGGTCAAGATTGCGAGGAAGACTATCCAGTTCAGTATAGCAAAGAGCTGAGTAGATTAAGATATGCAAAATACTTGATGCTATATACAGACGAGTGCGTCATAACGCTGCTGGCAAGTGCGGCAGATTAAAAACATATTTAGCAAGCAGAGCGCAGAAAGTTTACATAATTTTAATCGCGAACATAACCTGTTAAAACTGTTACTTGGCGCCAGTTGGCACTTCCAAAGCTCTAATAATAGGGAGAAAAAAGCAAAAAATAAATCTCAAAAAAAAACTAAACAGGTAGGTCGTGCATACTTTGCCAAAACGTTTCGAGTTGCTTTAGGTCAGCGCGCACGCAATGACGCAAAAATTCGCATTTCCGATATTTCAACTTCACTCCCAATTTGAATGTTCCTATTTCTTGCAAACACGGGGAATCTCCAATGTTTTCGTCAGGATAAGTATTTTAAATTGATAAAACCAAAAGTTTCCTAGACATAAATCAATGTCATCCCTTTCCGTTCAGTGGATATAACAAAGTTTCAATTTCCCGAATCGAACAGACATTAAGATTTGATTCGGGTTTCGTATTCCGCACGGCGAAGATAACGTCAACGTCGCTCGCGGTTGCTTCTTACACACAACAGCTACACGATTGTGCGAGTTACTGAATCACCCTGAAAAACAATTCAAAGCAAAATTCCTACAACTAAGGAAAAAAAGTTTTAGTACCAAAATTGCCTAAGATTGCACACGGCACAGCAAGATAATAACAACGTTATAATGAAGCACTTTAAGAAAAAACCTGCAATAGAAGAAAACCGTAAGGACAATAAGGGAAAAATAAGTAACCCTCCAATCTGTTCATCTAATTCGAAGTTTATGAAATGCATAAATTGAATTCAGCGTTTCTTTCAGAGATTGGTTCGCTTTTTAGATTCAAGTACCGCATTTATGAGTCGATATAGTAAACAGGGAGCCTGCAATATGACAGAGAAATGTCTATGGACAGGGAATAACCGAAAACAAAATTGGAAAAACAATGTGAATTTCAATTTTGCGAGATACAGTTTTGGCACAGGTGGAACTTACGCCAAACAGATTCTGCTTAGTTAGTAGTTTAATCCAGATAACACAGTTATTATTGCCGACAACTTGAAATATCAAGTTTTACCCCCATTTTTCCATTTTTTGATCTCTCCCCTCCCATTTGCAACAATATTTAATTATTACAAAATGGGGCTATGGGTGAGATCATCACCATTGGAATGAACAAATCATTAAAAAACATTGAGTCAATTATTTGCAGTTACTCACAATTGCTTGCAATGAACGTTAAGTATAAACGCGATAAGATAAAATGGTTTAACAACGATAATGTACTTCCCAGAAGAAAAAAAACTACGGCGTTTGCTGACGAGGTGTGAATATCAATGTTTTAATTTCACGTTTATTCACCTGAAAAGTGCACAATGGCAAGCGATATACTTAATTTAGCATAAAATTACCTCTGCTGGAATTGAACGGCCGTCCATTGTTATAAATCGCTGCAATCAGCACACCAATGCAGAGATCACATTACGCCCACACCAATGTTAATCTAAAACATGTCGTATGGTCTTATTGTTCATTTAATTAAACAGAAACTAATTAAATGGCGTGCAGTGCCTTTCTTTGATATCATCGTTCCAATCGGTTCGACTGCACATTCCGAAGAGCGGAATAATGAAAATTGAAAAGGGTAATCCGTGCATCCAATCTGCACATAAAAAGCTCTCCTATAATCGTCTTCATTTCCAGTTAGTCCCCCGACAAGGACATAAAAAGAATTCCTCGAAAGCGAAAGCGGGGAATATCGTGTCAATTTTGAACACGATGCAGCAAAACGACATTCTAAACATTTTTATGATTAAGGACACCGTCGAACAAGAAATTATTCAGGTAACGATGACGATACAATGTCTACGACCGATTAGCTCAACGATTCGGTATTTTATTGACATTTTAAAACAGTGCCATTGCCTGCAGTTGAGAAAGCCCGAGAATGTGTACATTATATTAAATCCAACTAAAAATCTATTAATAATGAACGGGTTTAGCTGATAATTATGTTCTACGAAGCTGCTTAACTTCTGCATTTTCCACAATAATGTGCCTTTTCAAAAACCGACTGATATAACCAAAATATTTCACAGCTCAAGTTATTGCAGTGGCGACCCATATACAACGTAACGCAAGACGTAGATGATAGAAAACAACATTTTAAAAATAATATCAAAGATTTTATATACGAGTGGTCTGCTAAACTTGCTTTATTTAATAAAACACCCTGTATATTTTTACATATTCAAATTCGCATTTTTAAATGTCTTTCTAAATATATTTGGTTTTTCAAACTCCGTTTCATCGTTGCCAAGTCTCACTTACATTTGAAGAAAACCGACACTATTGCAAACCTCTATAATAAAATCTACACTAGCCGGCCGTATTTCCACAAATTAAACAAACTGATTCTGCCAAACGTTAGTTAAGACCATGTACTATATTTCAGATATTTTAAAATTTAATTTGGTTTTACAGGGCATTTGTTTACAACGGTGAAAACAATTCGGATGTGTCTTAACTTGACGTTTTATTTGGAACACCCTGTATATTTTTACATAGCTACACAGAACCATAGTTTTGGAGAAAATATATTTTTAAGAAAAGAAAATCAGGTAATTTCTGCAAATCCAGATATTCATAGGAGGCACCTGGTTTTTTGTATTTTTGCACAAAAAAAAATACGAACATTGTTTTAATTAAGTTGGGAAATTAGATTTTTTTATAAATCTTTAAATGTCAGATTACCTACTTGTTAGAATTAGAAACGGTGCTTATTAATAAACTTTTACTAACAAATTAACTAACTTTAAGAATAAAATATAGTCACAAACATGCAGTTATGCACTGTCTTTGGATGATTAGTATAAACCCAGAAATTTTAGAATTTTAAGGACTTCTTGAAGTTATGAAATAAAAATTAGAAAATTTTGCACCGTGCGTTGTAGCAAACAAATTGTGTTATGTAAATATCTTTGAGATGTGGATTTTCCGTACAGGCTACCAATATAATATTTCAAACCGATAGTATCTGGCAAACGTCGTACATGCGAGGAAAAAGTCGCTAAATCATATTTCTCACTATATGTGCTATTCGTAGGCTGGTTAAATAAGCAAAGCAACATAATACACTCGTTTATAGTCGTGTGATCCGCGTGCAACCCACTTCGTGACCAGTTTCGCACCGAACTGCTGACGCACCGATGCTAGAATCTACAAGCTTACTTACGGGAAAGATAGCTACGCATTCGTTAAATGACTTCTGTTACAGACGATCGCATGTTTCGCCCGCCGCCAAAGAAGTTTCACTTCAAAACATACCTACATATCTGTAAAAATTGTAAGCCCACAGGCCCGCCATTGATGCTGTATACGTGAATTAGTCAAAAAATTCAAGACGGTACTTGTCTGCATGACAAAAGTGGGTCACTTTTTACCACGGTGAAATCTGTACCGCTCCACTAAATCACCTCTCGGAAAATCATTGCAAAAGCAACGTCATCTCTGAAATTCCGAAATTCGTCGAAAGCACTTTGCATGTTTTATTAACACGGGACCCTACTACAGTTTAGCATTTCACACAATGTAGGAAACGAACATTTGACCCGAAATTAATTTTTAACGTTTGTTTTATTTATACAAAACAGGGATACGCGAAGGTCCGTTCAGCATTGTTTACTTTAACTTGTTCAACATCAGGTGAGCTACTAAATAATACATTTGTTCCATGAATAACGAACTACCCTTGCCTACTTGAATTTAACTACGTACATGACTTTGTGAATATGAAACTAGCATAATATTGTAATGCGATTTTCATAAAGTTAGGAAACTAAATATGTTTGACCTTTTTAGTCTGGCTTTTAAATTACCATTAAACAAATAGATTGCATCTTTTGCAAAAAGTAGGGCAGCGAACTCATCGTCATATGAACAAGTGCAAAAAACGAAGCAAAAATCTTCTTGAAAGAGCACAAGCAATGCACGAGATAGAGTAAATTATGCAAGCAAAATGCAGCAAAAAGTTCGCTTCATAAAACTAAATAGTTTCACCACAAACGACGTTAAATTTATTTACGTGACTGCCGTTTCAAAATTATTTTACCGGGCACAAAGAACTGAATTTACTGTAAAACTGTTAGCGAGCCGCACAAGTAAACAAAGTAAAGGAATGGTTGAAGTTAATTTAATTCCTCTCTCTATGGCGATATAATAACTGCAAAGGATCCTGCTGTGTGTTAAGCGATCATATCATATTGCCTGAATGCAGCTTTTCCAACAAATAAAACGAGATATAAATTACTACACGAATAACCTTTTAATCAATGTAATAAAAGAACAAACGATCGTTACAGGCAACATCTGAAAGGTAAAACATACTGTGGGAATTTCACTGTGCAAGTTCAAAAATTCAAGTTGCACCAATAAAATGAATTTATGACAATTTCACCTACCTCTTATTATTAAATTCCGTTGTTTCCGCTTTTCCAAGCGTCAGTCCGTTGGAAAGCTTTAATTGTTAAAGTGGATTATCCACGGACGAGCTCGGATGTGCCAACAATTTCATTAAAAGTACCGATAGGAATATGACTATTAAAATTTAATAAAGCGCTCGCTTGAGCATGAGTCTTGAATACGTAAAGTGAATGAATGACAACGAAAAATAAATCCTCGCAAGCTGGTTAGACGGAATTTAATTTGTAATATGAAATTTGAGGTTCCAATCTATTGTTTTCCACACTTCTTCAATTTAACAACAACATTGAATTTATTTACGGAAAAAAAAATTTCCGAAGTATTGTATTTCCAGTACGTAACCTTATTGAGAACCGCTGTACGGTAATATAATTAGTATCCGGTGAAAAATCTATAAGAACTTCTTGGGGAGTAACAAACGAGACAGAGTTCGGCGACGGTCTAGCAATAGGATAATTAATTGTGGTATTCGCAAACTCAATTAATACATAAACCGATGGGTGGTGTGTTATTATTTCATTATTCAGCAGACATAATTGAATATCATAATTGTAACAATAATTAAAGTTAACGAAGCAAAGCACAGCGGAATCTAATTATTTATTTCGCCTCTTCGTCGAATAATTTCAGTTCATTACAAGTTAGGCCCCAATTGCAGCCGTAGCAGGAGGAGGAATCGAGTAGCTTTTAAGCGGAAAATGAAACAACGAATATTATCAGCGAGAGCTTCCCGGAGCCCTTTATTGTAACAAGGCGCCCCACAGTATTTAGCCAAAGGAATAAATAGAAAAACCAAAAAGAACCAAACATATACGGACGAAAGAGCGCATTTACAAACATATGAACAAATATATCACATCTTCAAAGAAGAGCTAAAACAAACAGGCAACATTAAGCCGAATACGTAGGTCGGCTGCAATAGAACGAGACGAGGAACGCAGTTATTAGATTTCCAAGCAAACAGTTCATGAAACAGCTGCGAGGCGACGCTCCTAATGGCGCGGTGCCGCTTCGGGCATCGCGGCGCCTCGTCTATCGATTGATACCTGCTACACATTACATTGCGAATATGAGGGGTGGGCCATCATTCGCTTCGATCTCATGAATTGAAAGATCTGAAAGAATTATTTGCCATCGCAATATTACGGCTGCCACGCAATTCAAACACCTTCAAGCGATTTTTCAAAAAAAAATCAAAGTTTCACGGTCGCAGCAAATAAACGCACCCGAAGGGTATAAATGGACACCCTTTAATATATAATAACCACCAAGCGTACAGAATTGTCGTGATGCAACAAAGCTGTTCCACTTCATGACCAGCTTTTCCCAGGAAGCAATTACTTTGTTTCTTCTATTTTTTTTGTTTTATTTTATAGAAGTTTAATATACGATGTCTGCAATATATATACGATAAATAAAATAGAATGAATGCTTTTATATCGAATCATTTTATTGCATCGTTCTTGAAGTGAAAATAATATGCACTTCTAAGTTATCCAATTTTGGTAAATACATTATTTTCATTTTGATCAATCATCTTGATAGCTGCTTATGTATAAAATATCGTTAGGAATGATACTTTAGAGGTCCCGTAAACATTTTTCAGTTTGTAGTGACGTTCCACACAATAGCACATGTACACGCAGTAATAATTTAAAAAAGACTGCTAAAGCAAAGTATGTAATTGATAGGCATAATCGAATGATTTGTTCTCAAATCAGTTTATTAATCGAAATAATCATTCGTATCCACAATGCGCGCGCATCTGAATAATATATAGCTCGGCGATTTTATAGCTACCGAATACGAATTTACAAACCATCCGACATACATGAAACACGATTCATTTCAAATATATGCAGCATGCTTACAGTTTATCAAATCAAAATATTCTAGTCTCCTTGTCCCCTACGATTATTCGGTGAAAAATGCGAATTCTGACTACATTTGCAAGCCGTAGCTACCGCTTAAAAACTCGCCTCCGAAGAAGATAAAATCAAAAAATTTAAACCACAAAACCATTCGAATGATTTTCCCTAACCGCTCGAGATACTTCAATAATCCACAGCTTCGACTATTTTCATTCGAAACATTCCATCTCTAGCATTTACTACGGCCACATTCTTCTGTCGACTAATACCCGCAAACTACATGTTTTTCAACCGATAGTAACTAGAAAACACCTCACGTGCGAATGAACAACGACTTGGTGCAAGACTCGCTAGGTACATATGCTTACAGTAATTTTACACAGAAGAATCGCACATATTAAATATGCTCAGACATCGGTAACGTTTCAGCGGTGATTGTTTACATAAAAGTTTGTTAAAGGTTTTTTTTAATAGTCTCACAATTTATAATATATTCGATAAAAAAAATTTAAACGCCTGAAAACTGCAATGCATTTACTGTAAAACCACAAAGTATAAATCTAGGAAATAAAAGAATTTTTTAAACTAATATTTATGCTAAAAAACAAATGTGCAAAACACTTCACCTGGACGTTCCTCTACTTCACACATTGTTAGTTAGTTTTCCTATTTTCAAAAGTATTTATGTACAGCGTTGTAACGCCAACAGCAGTGGCAGTGATCAACCGCACCGACGTTGACCAACTACAAAGGGCAAACGCAACACAGCATACAAATATATTCCATTTGATGCTGCACTACAGACGGAGGAGAAGACACCGGTTATGCAACGAACAAGACATAATACGAGCCGAGTCCAGCCAAGCCAAAACCATGGACGCTTCAACTTAACGTCGTTGAATCGAGTTTGTAAAAAACAAATTCATGAGAAAAAATTAATTTTTCTATTTCGCGCCTTTAAGAAAGCTATTAAAGCACGCAAACGCCTGCGTTTATAGCTCGGTTGCCAACTACCGCAAAATCCCCATTTTGGAACTGGAAGTTTTTATTTAAAAGGGCATAAAAAGCGCAAAATAGAAAAAATAGTATAAAATACACGTTTTATAAGACATTTCAGCGCACTTGTCCTTTAGAAAACTCGCCGCAAGCGGCTCGTTTTCCAAACTTGGACGCGTGCTCCAAAATCAGTCTTATAAAACTTGTGTTTTAATGTACTATAAAAATATGGAAAATTAAATGTTTAGATCGGCTACATCTACGTACAAATTGTGAACCCCCGCTTTTTCTACCCGCGGGGCGTCAGTGATAAGCCTTAGCAGCCGAACCAGACAGACTAGAAATAAATATAATAATAGATAACAGTCCAATATACATTCAACTTTCAGCCAAGCGTCTGCAATAAATTTCTTTATTTTCCATATAAAATTGATACCATTGTGTTCTGGATCAAAACTTTCATTTATGATTCAACTAGATTAACTAAAATTTTGTCTAGGCCATCTGTCTGGCAAACAATATAAATTCTCAGGCTTCAGCGCCGTTTTCCCTTATAAAATCACAGCCTTGAAACTTTGGAGCCAATAAATTGCCAAGTATAATGAATTAAAATCAGAAATTCCGTGGGATAGACATAATAACCAAAATTTAACCATCTTTCATCCTCATCTGAACTAATTTCATCTCATTAGTGCAAAACAAACATGTTGTAATTGGCTGATTATTGAAAATATCAGCTCTTGATAATTAGACAATAATTACGTTTCAATTATGCAACTTAATTGCTAAAAAAAGAAACATGGCAGCACAGCTACTAAACTAAATCGCTACGCGTTTGCAAGGTGGCCAAAAAATAAAATCGGCTTGTCTGTCTATACTTTCACACGAAGTAAAGTTAAGTAATTGAAACCTCAAACGCCCAATTAGTCAAGCTGAAAGTTTCGAACATAATGGCGATTGCGAGCCAACAATGCGCGGAACGGTTCGCAATTACACTTCAAGAAAAACAAAGCTAAAGAAAACAATATCAATTCGGAATAAAGCCATTCTAGAATGACAACACGCCCGGCACAATAAAACAATGAATCTGAAAAATGCAGCAAATCTTTCGAATTCGAAAGTCGGAAAGGAGGCAGAAAAACGTCACTCATACAAAGTGGATCAGAGATACCTCCAGGACGTATGAAACTTAGACAAACAGTGCGATATTATGCTTGGCGAAACAAAAAGATTCCGCAAACTCAACGTTTTGTGACAAGGACGTGCATTCAGAACAAAGCACATACAAATCATTTGTGGGGGAAGCTTAAAAAACGAACTCTCGGCGTTTTACTTTGCTAAATGCGCAAGATGAGAAATTGTAAATATTTGTACAAACGTGATTTTAATTCATTCATAAAACAAAGAGGAGAGAAAAACAACCAACAAGCCCAACCCTACAAGAAATTGTGTAAGCTAACAACAACACTGAAACTAAAACCTAATATTACCTGAAAACCAAACCGCTGAAAAGGCGAAACCTTCCGTGTCAACAGAGCTATACTCTGAAACACAATCCCTCAGGACTTTTTTATCGGTAAAAAAATTCACCACAGTAAATAATACTCAGATAAAAATTAAATGTGTTAATTTGAAAGTTTTATTAATAAAAGCTGGGTCAAGGCGGAGAAACTTCAATTTTTTGCAAGCGTAAGAACTTTTTCGAATGTTATCGTCCAACAAGAGCTTTTATTAGTTGCTGGGGGCTGTAATGACACCATTTTAACTCGAAAAAGTCCCTAACTACACGGATTTCCTGGAAAACTCCCGTTGCTTAATTTGAATACAGATTAAAAGTTAAAAGAGAACGCTTTCCAAAGTTCTGCACGGAAAAAGCCCCCCCCCCCCCCCCCATACTCTTTTTTAATAAATTATAACAAACTAAACTGGAGCTGAAATAATATGCCACGGTTCGACACTTTAACCTTTAAAATAAGAAAGGGATTCTTATAAATTTTAAAGCATCCGTGTTTATATTTCCTCCGTATTTTTATAATCTCAAGGATTCGAGCTTAAAACTAAACACCGCAAGGTAGCTGAAAAAAGCTCAGGGGTGAGAACGAAAAAAACTTTAAAATGCAAATGGAAATCCAAATATTCAGATATGTTCAAACACATATAATTCTTTAACAAATAAGGGCGTTCAAAACAGAAATTCCCAGAGTCTCTTCGTTAGTTCATTCGCACAAGTTTGACTCCGTAGGGAAGCTGCGCTTTGTTCGCTACCCCTTTTGCTTACATATTTCCGTTGTTTGCCCGCTGCGAAGTGAGAGAACTCGATGACCCCCTTCTTCCTTTTTAGACGAACAGGAGAGTGTTGCTTCCAGCAATGGTCAACGACAGATGTCCGTTGAGGAAACGCATAATGATAGGGTTTGAACCGCTTTGACAGGAAAGTTAAAATTTGCGGGAAGCGTAGAAATGTTAATATCCATGTGCGTAGTAGTATCTTTGTGTAACATCCATACACACGATCGCTTCTGGCGTAGTAATTAACAGCAACGCGGGAACTTTTTTTAATCTACTCTCATGTCGTGAATCAAACAGTTTAATGCTAAATACATCATGATGAATATACAGCAAACTAAATTACCACAGGAAGTATAAAAAATTTAGAGAATTTCCCGATCATTAAAAAGGCATAAGTAAGACATATGTCCCGAATTGCTTTAAACGGAAAAAATAGGCTTGCCGCATTAAGTACCTATAACAGGAATTATCGGTACTATATCCAAAGGCATTGTAGGAAAGGGTTGGTTAACCATCTCAAATTATAAAATTGCGACCGTTCCATAAAATTACAATGTTTTGGAAAAACGCCTCTAAAGCAAGAGAAAGAGGTTCAACTTCCAAAGGATTGTAATTGCTGCTATTTAATACAAAGCCTTTTAAGTCACTTGAAATAATATCCCAAAGTCGATTCTGTTTAAATACCTGTTTCGGTTGGGTATTGCGTGAGCTGAATATATTAAGTAGTTCATTTACACTGCTTCAAATGAGAGAACATAATTTTATGCAGTTAAAAAACAGAAACATTTTCTTTGGAACATAAATGCTATTGAATAATAAAACCTTGAAACTGGACAATAAACCGCAAATGTCTTACGACCGACCCTACCACCACCAGTCGCATTTATGGTTCCTTTCTACTTTTTATGCATTTCCATACATAAAATTTAAATTAAAATTTTTGAAACTAGTATATACTAAAAAAAAGTAAAAGGAAGAAAAAACAAGACGACGCTTTCAAAAGTATCAACTACCACCACATTACATATTAATGCGGCATGACTTATACATGCTGCATACATTATAAAATGCAGTTGACATATATGGCAGAAGTTCTTCGGTAGGTGGTTTTGCCTTTTACGTTGCAGTTTTGGCATTTAGAAAGCGCTAGGTCTTTTGAAACGCAATCAATTCCTGGATGACGTAAAACCACGGCGGCGTTCTGAATATCTCATAACGAGCCAATGGAAGATTTTGTATTTGAATAAGTTAAAATATTCGCATCGCCTCCCCCTGCCTTATAATTAACCCAATTTTTCACAAAGACCCGTCTGTGTCGTGATCTGAAGGTGCATTGTTCCCGTAATGAGACTCCTACGGAGAGATATTGACGGCTATAAATTATGATTATTCATGAGAACAGGGAAGGTGGGAGAGCGAAGGTTAATGATCTTAACCTGACCAGTTTTTTCAATCCTGCACGTCTGACGGATACTTCTATTTATAATTTTGTACACTGCAAAATATAATAGATGTTAATCGTGATTGGCTGAATAGTAGTAAAACAGGACTGGAAGAAAAAACGCAAGAACACTCTAGGAAGCCAACAACCACGGTTTGGGCGGGCGGCTTCTGAGAGAATACTCTTGTGCCACCACAAAAAATTCAACTACTTGGAAAATTCAACAGTCACGATCAGAATTACGCAAAAAGAACACATCATCACATTGCCTACTTTCATACCGAAGACGTGCTAAACAAAATCTTACGTAATTTGGACGCAATCGGCAGAAACTTAACCACCTGCGGTGCAGAAATGCTTCCAAATTCTTTTTCTCCCTTTTGCACAATTTCGCGTCTGTTGGCAGGAATGCGAGTGCAATGCTTCGCCAGACTGACCTTCCTGAACCGGTTCTTGCGTCCTCGCACCGCCTGAGGCTCTGCGGACATCCGAGACCGCTTCCAAGGCTGCCGCCCCTCCAAGACTACCATATTCTATGCCATCATGTTACTAGGCTACCTAGATGAGCTTTGCAACTCGTAATATCCGGTGTTCTTAACTAAATTTCCCACATTATAAAGTAAATTGCGAATTTACATACTACAGTAAACTTTGCTGTTTCAACGATGCAAATCCCACTCCTGAATTGGAACATTTTTTTTTGTTCAATCATATTTAATGGAAGGGAAAATATGTATGTATTTCCTAAACATCTGCAAACAAATTAGAGAAGTTTCTTTCCGCAGTTAACTAATTGACGGAGTCGCTTTCAAAGATATCCGTCAATTTAAAAGGAGTTTGTAATATTGAAAAACGGTATCAAGGAGAATACACAATATTAAAAAAAAACTGAAAGTAATAAAACTGAAACCACAAGAAAAGTAGCACACAACTGACACATCCATCCAGCAAATGTCAAGTCAATAACGATAATGATTTATGAGAGACGTGAAGCAACAATGTAACCAATAGCAACATATGAAATTGGTTAATCGGCAACAAAATTTAAATCATTACGGTTGAAGTAAATTTCATTGTAACAAAAAAATGTCCAGCAAATTTGCGACTGGTTTTGAGTACCGAAATAAAAATTTTAAAAACAGAAGTTAAAAGTGCCATTAAACATTTATGGCACCATGTCGCACTTAGGCAATAATAAATTATATACCCTTCGTTTACTGCTTTTCCTTTGATGTCCACATCAAGCTATTACACACACATATTTACTGGAACGTACAATATTCTGAAACAACCAACTATATTAAATTTAAACGCTTACAGTAAAAACAATTTTAATCTGAACACAATCATCGTAATGAGCATAAGGACCCCTTGCTATAATATTACAGCAATAAAATTTAAACATGAGAAGCATTTTAATGGCAAAAAGCTTAAAGCTCGGTAGTTTTACTTTCCTTAATAATTCTACTGATGTTGCATGAAAAGTGAATACGAACATTTTACAAAATATATTTCATAACGGCATAAAATATATTTTCGATGTCTAAAAATAATTTTACTACGTCATAAAACATTAACTGGCGTTAGGCGTCCACATCATTTATTTCCTCGAGTCAAAAAATACTTTTTTGGGTCAAAATGATGTTTTGCTTTAAAAAATCATTTTGAGACGTGTGACAATTTATTTTCAGTTTAAAACTGATATTTTTGACGTCTTAAAACTGTAGGAATCTAAAATAAAACTATTTAAACGTCAATCAATGAAACGGCATTTTTGCAGTCAATAAATAATTTTTTGGCGTCAAAACATAATTTATTAACTTCAAAAAACCATTTGTAGATGTCTGAAAATCGTTTACCCAATTTAGAATTAAATAATAATAAGTAGACAAAAAATTCTTTAACGTATTTATTATTTTATTTAAATTGCTCAGAAGCCAAGAAACGATGTTTTGCGTCATAATATTTGACGCCAGTAACAGAATTTACAACGTCAAAAATTGGATAAAAGAATTTAACAAAAATATTTTTATCTGTAATTCCATGACGTTTAAGAGCAAAAAAAATAAGTTTTGACACCATAAATTATTTTTTAAAGTCAAAAAACTTTCATTAGCGTCAAAAAACTTTCATTGGCGTCAGATGTCAATCATTTAATTACCTACTGAAATCAAAAAGTAATTTTTGGCGTCACAAATGCTTTTTTTCGTCAAAAAATCATTTTGATACGTCTAAAATTTATGTTCAATTTAGATTTTTGACGTCTGAAAATTATTGTTTTTAATGTACAACGCTAAAACAAAACTATTAACTAGTAATAAATAAAACAGCATTTTTGCTGTGAACACATCATTGTTTTATTGTCATCAAAAAAATTATTTGTTGACGTGTGAAAATAGTTTATAGCCGAATAACTTTTCCGGTGATTTATTAATTTATTTAAATTGCTTGAACAGTTTTCAGAAGTAAAAAAAACACCATTTTTTGACCATGCTTGAATTTCTGACGTCAAAAATTGGGATTACAGGGTTTGTTAAATACTTTTATCAAAAAGTTCATGACTTTTGAGCGTTAAACAAATACTTTTTGACGTCATAAAATCGATTTCCGATGTCTGGAATTCAATTTCTGACGTCCAAAATTGAATTTTTCACTTTCAGAAATTATAAACAGACTTAAAATAATCTTTTGTTTTTTATAATTCAAGATAAAACGTAAAACAGCGTTCCATATGAACATAAAACGAAAAAAAAATAGAATAAAACATTCTTGTTAATATTTGCGTAATCAATATGTTTTCCCCAGAACATTTTATAATCCATTAAATATATATTCAATGGGTTGTAAAATCGCTGGATTTTGCACTGCATATTGAAACTATGGAATGGCCATTAGCTATTTTTTACAACGCAGTGCATTTACGTGGAAAATCCTTCATTAAATGCACTCAGGATTTGTTGAATTCCACGTGCTAGTTAAATCGGTTTCCATGTAATTCCCTAATCCAGATTTATTGTGATTCAAAGTACGTTTCAGGCTCAGGTTGGAGTAAAGAAAGCGCCATAAGTAATAAGCAGGCGAGTTCGGCTCGCATAAATACTGGTTTGTTCCCATATAACAGCGTAATCTTCTGCTATAGCGTTAAAAGCCCACGCCAACCCACTCGTTTGCATTAGATTAGTATACGTTCTTGTAGTGGAGTGTTAAGCTTGGAGCAATGTTGTCCCGTGGTACTGCTGACCACATACATATAAAATTTGCATGTTTCTCAATTAACATTACTAACAACGCTTGCACAAAACGTACTGGGGCAAGGGACTAATCTCGTTATCTGGGAGTCATACGCTCGCCGCGTTGTGTTCATAAAACCCTAAACAGATTGTCCAAGATTCGCCCGTTTATTTATTAGATTTTCAGAACTCTTTTGTAAATTGCCACAAAAAAAACCACACCCAAACACTCTCTTTTATTTACCACATCGAAATTTCTAAAAACAAATCTTAGATCAAGGCCAAAACGTGGGCTTAATAAAATGCATAAGTTATGCACTGGCTTTTTCAAAGAATAAAAACCACAACAAGGAATGCAGAAATAAGCTTGAACTTCTTAGAAGAATAATAAAACTTTTGCAAGAATAACAGTCGGTGGTTTAGCGAAATTCGCACGTTCAGAGTATAAATGAGGTAGTTTACAAGTTAAAACGCACTCGATCTTGTAGTCATGAAAAGCGAGTTTAAAAAACCAAAACTGAAAGAACTTTGCTGGCTAATCAGGGCACCAAAATCAAAGTGTTCCGGCTGGAACGGCTTTGCCATGGAATAATGCATCACAATCTGACAAAAAAAACCACCTTTACATTCTCCGCATACTGCATTCTATACATCAAACGGACCACATGTTTTTATTAAAAATGCTGCTCGATACAAGTAATTACTTTGCGAGTGAGTTCCAGCATGGTCGTTTCTCATTGCTCCAAATGAACTTTTGCTCCATGATTCTCCTTGTACGGCGCCGGTATGAGCCATAAAGCTTGAGGGACGGAACTATTTATTTGGATTAAGATGGCGCAAGGTGGAAAAGAGGTATTAAAAAGGAAAACGCCGTCTTCTGAGATATCAGTTAGAAAGGCTTTAATAGCTGTAAACTTGCTCATAAAAATCACCTTAACAACAGTGTAATGTGAAATTCTCCGCCATCAGAGCGTCATTTATCTAAACTCATCGCTCGTTTGCCCATTCTCTCTAATACCTCGCCATTCTTAAGTTAATAATGTCACTTTGTCCAGTTTAAACTGCTTAATGCTGCAAAAAAGCTAAATGAACACTGCAGAAATCTACCCAATAAACCTGAATATTCTAAAATGCTCCGTCGAAAGATTTAAAACGGGAATGAAGCTCACAATGAGGGGTAGGTACTCGATTAGGAGCTGAAAAGAACAGAAAAAAGATGTCGTCTTTATTGGTAATAAACAGGGATCATCAGTTAAAGGATCGATAACGTTTTCCACAAAATATATGTTTTTTCACTACTAGACATCGTCAGGACTCGAGAAAAACTAAACGCTTTATGCATATACACGCTTCATGGAAAGGATTACCATTAAATTATGATTATTTATTAATACAGTCAAAACATGGAGAAAAACATTATTCGAGGAAGATGGGGAATTTCTGACGTACCCAACTTGTAATAAATTTGAAATTAATGCAGAAAATTACATCCGTTACATTCCGAGAAGTGAGACTATACCACTTATATGGTAAGAATTAATCCAATGTAATTGCAAAATAATTCATCGAAATAACTACGCTGTGGGCAACCTTATGTAAAAAAAATAATGCACAAGGTCATAATCTATACAATTTCATTCCCATCTTATCATTATTAGAAGTACTTATGCGAAAACAAAACAATGTTGAAATACACCAAGGCAACATAGTTATTTATTACTTATAACATTAAAAGACGAGAAACTTATTCAAAAATCCCTCAAGATTACATTTTAAAAAAACCTCACATTAGATCGTTTTGGGTTTCCGAATGCCTGGAATTAATGTGTGGTGAAAATGAAGTTAGCATAAAAATGTTACTACAGCACTACCTCACCAATGTGAAGGTAGCCGGTTCAATTCCCATAAAATTCCTATTTTCAAATTATTTTAGTTACGTCCATACATGTCTATTAAATATAAAAAATGATCAAATATCTTATTTGAAAATTGAGATAAACAATGTAAAACTAAATTCTCTACTAACAACGTATTGCTGGTGTTATTAACAATGATTTTTTGCAGAACATTTTCGAGGCTATAAAAACATCAATAAATACGAAAAATAATTTTATGGGAATCGAACCCAGAATCCCGGCATAGGTAAGCGAATGCTTTACCACTACCTCAAGACCACTGCCACCTAACAAGCACGTGACTTGCTCTTATTTATTTCAATATTACGACACGCATGTAATGTAATAAAATTCCGTAGAGAAACTGCATATTTTCATACTAACTAAATTACTACACGGTTCAAATCCTATGACTTGCGCTGCGTTATAATAAAAACAAAATGCTAACAACTTTGTCGTAGTAGGAAGTCTATAAACACAATTATCAATTAAAATCCTTCCTAATAGGGTTCATATATGTAGTTAGGCAATTCTGTAGCAATTAACAACTAAATACCACGAGAAGCGTATATTTCCCGTAACAAAACTTCAACACTGCGAAAGCGCCAATAAGCACTTTGCACGTGTATTTGCGTAGTTATAAATTTCTGGAGGCTAGTACATATTATGTATACACGTTATTACAGATATATGTTAAAGAGTTAATGCAACAACCTCTGTACATCCAAGAGTTTATATTACTTGCTAGAAGAGCTCTTTTATAGAAGATATATTTACATACAAGGCGAGTCCAAACTTACTTCCAATTTTGAACACTCAAGGCTAAATTCTACAAGAACAAATAAAACGCAAGTAAAGAATGCCCACAATTCGAAAAGGCCAAATTAAAATATAAATACTAAAAATATGTTTTCGTTATCTTTTTAGTTTGTAGGGTACATTTTTATATACAGGGTGATTTAAAACATGTGGGATAAATGAGACTAGATTCCTGATTCCTCATGCGAAAACAATATGCAAATTTTATATACATATAACCTTACGGTTACCGAGATACAGAGTGCTGTAATTTTATTCTTAATTTGCATTTTTGTTCAGGAGCTTTTGCAGTAAATTTTTATAAAATTTTCAAAATAGGGAAAAAGTTTTCGGAGGGTTATACAGAAAATATTCCGCTTATAAAATGCTCTTATCTGAAGACCATAAGTATGTAGGCAACAAAAGGCTTTAGTTTAACCTGGTGTGTTAACGAATGTTGTTAACATGAACAGAAAACTGATTTAATAATCAGGTTATTTACAGAGCAGGGAAAAGTGTCTCAAGACTAAACCAGTATTATAACTGCTAATTTTCGAGATTGGTGTGTAGAGCGCTTATGTAATAATTTAACCCTAAAAGTAGAGTGAATATTCGTCCCGGATTTTTTTTAGACAGTCCCGGATTTTAAGACTTTGTCCCGCATCCGTAAATGTCCCAAAAAACGTCTCTTTTTACTTTTTTAAATTGCCGCGTCATATTTTCAAGGCGAGTTCAATTTGGCAACATTGCTCGAAATCCTCGTCTATTCTCTATACTGTCGTCAGTTGCCGGCTCACGCTAAAATTTAATTATGCTTATGTGTTATGACTTTCTAAGATCGAGGATTCGAGGATGATATGAACTTGTTAAGGTAAAATGCTGCGAAAGAGGTAAATAATTGTTTTAGTTTTGCATGTCATGTAAATACTGACTATTTTGATGAATTGATTTTGCACTTCTGTTTTTATTAAAAACAGTCTAGTTACAGCGCGTGAATTTAAATATTTAAAATTTGCAAATTTGTTATAGGAAGCATTTGTTAATGTGACGCGGGCGGTATAATTGTTAAGAATTTTAAATTAACGCAGTATTTAATTATAAAAGTTGGTGAACTTGGATGGTAATAATTACGTAAGTGACTTTTTAACTGCAGAAATGACTTCAAGAAAATACATTTTTTTTGTCCCGCGTGAAATAGTCATCCTACTTAAAAGACAACGCCCAACAAATGTACATGGTGGTTAGATTTAAGGTTAGTCATTAAATAATCACAAACAATATTTTTTTATCAGCTCGATATCATTCTTATCACCGTAAGAAAACTTTCCTGACCAATTTTCAGAAAACCCACACATCACTGAGCGCACCACTTGACAATTTGGTAATTTTCAATCCCATTTAACTGGAAAACGAGAACTTTTTCAAATTTTTGGTGTTCTTTAGTTTCATTTCATTTTGCAGAATCTGTCCTTACGCGCTGAGGTATGAATTTTGACTCGCACTGTATAATATTTTTTCCTTAAATCTAATATTTTTGAATACTCACAGCAGTTCGACATGGAACGCTTTCTCAATGCTCAGAACTTGTGTAACCTCAACAAATAATTTACAACAAGAAAGTTTGCTGTTGGTTTTTCCTGTATCTCCCTCCAGTCAACATACAAAATTATATTAATGACTGGCAAAATTACTTCCGTCCAGTTAAGATATAAATTTTAACCTTAAACTCCAATAGATCATTTCCTACAATTGAAAAACAAATAGATATCTTTATCTTGCCTCGCTGTTTCTCTATTTTTTTTATCGGATGAAATAATTAACTCAAGTTAAATTGTGCAAAAAGGAAAACAATCTGTTAATCCCAAAAATAGAAACTATGGGGCCCAAGCACATAATTCAAAATAAAAAAGGATAAACCGTTCCATAGTTCCCGGGATCTTACATGAATACTTTAACCGCCCACAACTCATAAAACAATGCTTTAAAAACACATTTGGATGTCATTTTAGCAGCGTGTATAGTCGCCCACTGCAAGAAGTAATCTAGTTGTAACGAATGAGGATCCTCAATTCGCGCCGAGGATTCAACTGAGCAAATGGGGAGTGGGTGAAACGGGCCATAAAGTAGTCGCGAGGGGACCAGTTAAAACTCCCACCATTTCCAGTTGAGAATTAAACTTTTCGAATAAATGAAGTAAATGATACTCGTTGACATGATGTAATCTGCATTGAGGAGGATACGTCTTCGGATCAAATTGCGCCCCAAAAACTACTTTTGGTAAATGGTTAATTTTGTGCAATGGTTGCAGCTACATGAAGAAGCATTGCAAACACCACAATGCCGCCGCTACCTACTCCTTCCGGTTACGCTTGAAATCCAAGCCTGCAGCAGTACATACCCTATGAAAAGGAAGGGAATTATATGGCTTTGAGCAAACAACACCCGGCTCGTACTGCCGGTAAAAACAATGCCCTTACGAAGAAAAACGACGTGTGTCAATTGTAAATTTAAACTGTACAATACTTTATGGGGTTTCATATTATATTGTAGCTGCACTGGAATTGGATAGACATAAAAATCGCAAACCAAGTCATGAATAATGCTTTGGAATAATAAATTAGCAAGGAGTCGAACGAATTTGGAATAACCAAATGGGATTTTAAGTTAAGTTAAGTTAGGCTTGTGGTTATTAAGATTTCTAAAAGATTACAAAATGGTTCTAATAATGACCAACAAAACATGGATTTTGTAATAAGCAATACGTCGTTATAGATAGCCTTGCAGATAAGAAAATTTCTTGCAAAATAAAACCGTTTTCCGAATCGAACACAAAAAGTCTATTTTGGAGCACGTGTAGAAATGAGGGCGTAGGCAATAATTCCTTATCCTGTCTGCGAGATTTATTTTAGGAAATGCGACTAATGTTCGGAACAGTGAAATTATAATCCGTTCTCTGATGACATTACCGAACAATACTTGTCAGTGTCAGCCATATTTCCGTGGTAATTTAATATATCACCAAATTGGAAGAGGAACTTATTATTGTAAGCTGTTCGGATCTTGTGCTATTACTATTACATTTCGTGGCATAAATGTACATCAATTAAACGTAACGATGTAGCGCATTTGATTAATCTGAACTTTAACTAAGATGGGCATGTTGAAATTTTATAAATGTTAAATAGCCTTCTAAATGAAAGCGGTTGCGTTTAATGAGTTCGGAAATGAAAATTTCATTTTCCTTGCTCGCTCTTGCTTTCACAAATTAAAAAAAAAAAAGCGGGAACTCGGCTGCTTTTCATCCTATATTTTTTAATTTCTAATCTAACAAGCTTCGAAGTGCCATCAATTAATTGATTTTTAATAAGCGGATTAAGCTTCCGACTTAAAGAATCTGATACGCGATTCTATTATTATTTTTTTATTTCTATAACGAACTTGCCGTCGTAATGCACCTACACTTTATACACAATTGATCACGTTATGCGAGTGGGCAAAATACAGATGATTTATTCTGCTTTCAATACGACTTTACGCCACCCACAGTTCGTTGTGCACCATAAGCTCGCTCGAGTCTGTTATTATTTAAATCTGCATTCTTCAGATAATACCTTACTAGTGATTTCAAACTTATTAGTTGCATTAAGTAATACACGTGCATCTGCAAAAACTAATTGGTTATTTCGTAATAAGGCACAAATAATTATAACTAATTCTCACTCTTAATTATAGTTGATGTCGATCTGCCAATGTTTTTTTTTATTTATTCGAATTAAAAGAAAGTTGAAGATTACCTAATCAAAAATTTGCGTCATCACATGGAGGTTTTTTAATAACTTACACAAATGGGGATCTCATATATTTAACACACAGAAGTGAATAAATGTCCCCAAAACAGCACGCGTATTATGTTTAGACGTAAACCGACACAGGAACTTGGGTGAAATGTGTCAGAATAATAGAGCACACTGGTACAAACTAAATATCAAAACTTTGCCCCGCTATAACAATATTTGAATGTTTCCCCTACATTTTGTATGAGAACCAGGGACGTGCAGCGAAACGTAATGGAAAACCAGAAAAAACGCAAAATTTTCCGAACCGTATTCAAAATTAGAAATTTCTTGAACCGTAACCGCAATTATTTTAAAAATATACCGGTATTTTTTCGTTCCGACAAATGCAAAACAACCAACATTTGATTATTGTATTCACAATTTTATTTTCGCATTTCGCATGTTCAGCCCTTTTGGTTGACCCCTACTTATAGTTGTAGCCAAAAGAATGATTAAAGTGATTAATGTTTCTCAAACGCCAAGGCAAAGTTCTTGTCGGTATAACGTTATCGTATTTAACATGATGTAAATGCTTTACCAACAAGATACATTTTCCTTTTTACTCGCGAGCGAGCCGACAAGTGTGCACATTGCTGAGCCTGCCGCGCTGCCACTATCTCTAAAAATTCCAGTGAACATAAACAGTAGCATCTCACCATGTGCACAACAATAACCTATGTAGCTCCACTTTCAAAAAGTAGTAAAATTACAATTTTAAAAATGTAGC
Organism: Ctenicera cuprea; assembly: GCA_958336395.1. Lineage (NCBI taxonomy): Eukaryota > Metazoa > Arthropoda > Insecta > Coleoptera > Elateridae > Ctenicera > Ctenicera cuprea. The sequence continues at coordinate 3,415,630 of OY284487.1, read as the reverse complement.
TCGCGCAGGATTCGAAGTCTCGACCAACCTATGCCTCATAATGCTGTACACGCATTTTAGCATGTGGCACGGCGCGTCTGTAGATAGTCGATGCTAGAATATAAAACATCTCCATTGGAAACACCACGTCATCTGCCGGCCACATTTAAATTGGTGGTAAACTACGCTGCAAGTTATTCGATTACGGTATACTTTATACCGGCAAAATGATGCCTGCCGGCACCAGCCGGCTAATCACTGCAATGTATGGTAAGGAAATAATGTAATTAATCATTTCATGAAAAGCCCAGACAAGGTCTCGGTCACATCGAATAATTTGCTTTTCGCACTACCGGCAATGTAAATACGCCATACACCCATGGCTGCAAGAAATGTAGGTACCTCATAACATTTGTTCATTGGCTACACTACGGAACTTAATAATGCCACTTACATTCCCAGAAAAATAATAGTAATACAGATTTATAGCAACACGCACAGCTAACTACTTACGAAATATAACTAATTAAAACACAGTTCTGATAATAGTTTTGATGCCAGATGTCAAATTGCACCGTATTTTACAAATATTTTCTTATTCTTTTAACCTAATTGCTACAAATCGTGGAATAATATAATAAGCAACACGAAATGTAAGGATATAATATTCTCGGCTCCTTTCTCGAATGTTAATACATCATAACTATTACATAACTTTTTTAAACAATGTTGCCATGTTTCCAAAATTTCTATATTTCTAAGTTATTGCCGAAATGGTGTATTTTTTTAAATTCAACAAACTTCTTTTATTTCATGATCTGGCTCGGCATTTCGTGAAAAGACAGATTTCACCAAAAAACTACGACGTACAGTATATTTTATGGAAAGAGTCGAAGACCGTAGTTAATTTATTTTTTATTTAACCCCTAGCAGCAGGTTTTTCTACAATTTGACAAAAACGAAATATTTTTAGTGCTGCCAATTTTTCGTAATAACTTCAACGTTTTTATAACTTGCATTGCATAATTTTTTCCACTCTAATTTAGTCGAGAATTTTCTTTGTTTTCATCAAGAAATACCGGCAAATGTCAGTAACCCTAACCGAAACCGAAATTTTTAGTAGCAGTAAACCGTAAGCAAAAACGTAACCGAAATTTCAAAAACTTTGAACCTTAACCGAAAACCAAAACTTAATTTTATTTCCGTTCACGTCCCTGATTTGAGAACTCCAACAACTAACAACAAATTTGCCACAAAAATGGAAATATATATTATTTTTCATTGATTTAAATTACGATCATTCGTCCTCAAGAAAAGTACATCTGATAGTCGAATAATTTTGAATTATATATTATCGAAACACTTGTATGATTTAATGATTATCACCTACTACATATGATTTTTTTTAATGGAAAGTTTAAGAGATAAACTGGAAAAAATTTCCACTTCCATAAATTCACAACTTGTTTAATTTTGTGTATTTTTCAATGAAATAAATTATCTAAAAATGCGACATAACAGATTTTATTTATAACTTCAGGGTTGCCAACTGAAAAATATCCCGGCGTAGTCCACGTCAAAATATGAAAGTAGCAATAACATGCCCGAGTAGATATTAATAAAAAAAATCTATTTGCGGATATACACTTCCTGGTAAAATTTCGAGATGAACTGGGGTTCCCTTTTGCAATAATATTTTGCACCACCAAACAACAAGAATTTTTCATTACCAAGAAAAAATACAACTGCTGATATTTAATTAAAATAAATTTGAGAGATTTTTTAAATCAAAATAACGGACTTTATTTGATAATTAAATTCTGGCTCAGGTGAGAGTAAATACAACAAAGGTATTCAAACAAAGATATCCAATAAGGAAATAATTTATTTGAACAGCTCCTTAGTTATGTAAATTAAATCCGTCTTTGTTGGAAAATTCAAACGAGAAAAATATGTTTTTCGAAAAATATTTAAATTAAATATGGTTAAAATTTACAGCTTTAATTATTTTCGGTTAGATTGAATTCTCTGATTAAAATCATTTTTAATTTTGACTAAAACCAAAAAAATATGCAATTGCTGACCTCCCATAACAACTTGAACCTTGACGTAAAAATTTTCATCATCATCATAGGACAAGTCGTCAAGCCTTCCCCAATAATATTTTTTTTTAATCCCCAATCATGTATCAATATTTCCCAATTGCGAAAAAAACACGAAATACTTTAACCTTTAACATTATTGGTTCTGCTGGTTTATACGATCGTGATCAAACGGCGTCGCTCTACTTATCTGAACTGTCTACTCAATAATGGAGATATTGGAAAACTGGCAATGTGAATGGTACAGCGAGGGTTAGAACTTAGAAAGGCCAAGACACATACCTTGATACTGTCGTAGCAAGCTGTAACCCGGCCATTTTGAACCTCCACGTTGGCAGGAGGATGGGCAAACTTGCATTCGGTGTCGGGCCTCGAGCACTTGTTCCTTTGGAACTCTCTGCAGACCTCGAGCTGGAGCCAGCGGGAATCTTTGCCATTAAGAAGGTTATTCATGTTCACCATAGCCATCATTTAGAATTAATAGTTCGATGATTAAACGCGAAACACTTATGATACTTCGAGACGCGGTGCACACAAGATAAATATATTATATATATAGTATATTAATTATTATACGTTATCTAAACGAATGGTTACGTGTTAGAGAGAGTTATGTGTGCAAGACAATCAAGTGGAATTATTGTCCATTCTTTTCGTTAAACAAAAAACACGTTAAACCAACACACGCACGTATATAATAAATATATGAATGAAAGTTGGAACGGGGTCACTGTTCAGTTATTACAATTAATGTCTGTCTGTTAGAAAACTGTGCCTGATGGACTTGCAACGAGTCTGGAGGTAGAGCTGGACACTGGTCGACTTGCGGTAAGCAGGATGGCGAAGCGAAGCGGCTGTTCTGTCAAGAAGCTAACGCATGTTGATGGTCCGGATCAAGCGAGCCCTGTGCTGTCTTTGGTAATAGTCTGAAAGCAAAAGCACCCAATGTAAGTAAGCATCAACTAAACATGGCCTCTCTCCCAACACCCAAAACACTTCCTCAAACCATTATGGTCCGGAAATGAAATTGGGGAGGGGGAGGAAGCTACCATCAACTTATGTTTAGTAAAGTGCAACATTATTACACTAAACAAAGCTTACTTTAACAAATAAAAAGAAACCTCAATGCAATTCACAATTTTACATCGTACCGTGACGGAGTCTTATTCTTCCTACGAATAAATCCCTCGCGAAAGGGAAAGATTAACTCGGCGCAGTGCAATTAAGACCGGTAATTGCGACTTTGAAAGCTAAACAACTATTATAAAAATACGCAGACACAAGCCTGAGTCACCCTCCCACATCTGACGAGGAGCTTAGTGAGAGCATTCAGCAAAAGCAAGTGACTGCGGAACCTCAACAACTGCGCTAATGTTTCGTTTTTGGGGCGACAAGGCCGACAATTCGTATGTTAATTCACACTTCATCCTGGCTAATTAGTGTGGGACGCTTAAATTTCTTTAATTGCACGTAAAAAACACCCATACGCAATTCCCCTGTACACGTAACATATTGTGCTATTATAAATATGGCGGTAAAATTATAAAAAGGTTCGTAAAAAGCGTGAACAATATTTATCTTTGCAGACGGATAATCTAAATTGCAAATAAAGATATTAAAATTTCAAGGATATGGGAAGATGAGACCATGACCATACATATTTATATAAACTATGAATGGCCAATCCAATCAGAGCTAAAAATAAATATTTACTCATTACACATGTGCCGATTTAAGTAAACCACTTCAAGCACATGAACACGAAAAACCAATTCAACCTAATTGAAATATACAAAACCTAACTGTAATTAGTTAATAACATTATGAGTTTTAATTAACGTAATTGCCCCAACACAATACTGGCTCAAAATGAAAATACCGTGCTAGCTATTGCTGCAATTTTAATGTAAATATAATTTTATAAAAATTTATACTTTACGGATGAAGCAACAAAAAAAAATTAAATGTTACATTTTGTTAACTTTTTACATAATTATTTTAATTATAATACAAACATGGTTGTTCCGAAAACTTTGCAACTGTTCGTATTAACAACAACTCCAAGTGATCATTAAAATTTGAATGCAATAAACACGTTCGTCCATTTTGCCTCTTACATGTCATCCATAAAAACGACCGTGTAACGATCATGTAGCTTGAAATATTTATACACGCATCCAACTTGGTCTAATAACTGTTCTAATAAAATAAACAAAATGCCGTCAATCGCACACAGTCTAGACGTAGATGAAAACTAACGAAGGCTAACGTTCTTGAAAAGTTCACAGGCTAGCTCGCTAATGAGATTTAAAGACACGAACTTAGAGGTTTTGAAAAGTTATTATCATTGCCGTCAATAACAAACCTATACTATTTTTTATAAAAACATAATTGAGATCGAAACTTTTGCAGTTTGATGGCTAAAAAATACTCAAAAAAATAAAACAAAAATTAAACTCGGTATTATCATTATTACTAACAGCAGCATCCAATTTTTGATATACCCCCACAATCCGAAGATTATTAAAATCAAGCCATCCTTTTGGAGAGACACACAGACAGACATTTTTTTAAAACCAAAACACGTATTTCCGTCGAAATTTCTAAAACGAAAATTTTCTTAAAATAAACTTCCCTATAATGACACTATAGGAAAATAAAAATGACTAATAGAATACGTCAGTTACCACCAACCCTGTATACGTATAAAACTTAAAACGGGACATCTACGCTAAATAGCCCAGTTTGAAAATGAACATTTTATCGACTTCTCTCTTTCGGTGATAAAGTTGGGCACCAAATGTCAGCGAAATGTACAAAAGTGCAATAAAAACAAATTCTACTATAAACGACGAGATAAGTCAACATGCAATTTATGTCTTCCGTATTTCTCATCTTATCAGAAAACAAAATCGACACCTGTCACAAAATATAATATTGAAAATTAAATTGGAACAAGCGTCAAACATGATCGGGGAAAAAGGGAGACGGAAACATAGTTTCTATGCTGCAACACCCAGAATACAGATATATTTTTATCTCGCTTCCATATAATCGATTTGAAATAAAACAAACAGGAACATGGCGTGGCAATATTTTTCCGACTATTTTAAGTTTTCCAACGCTTATCGCTACCTTACAAAAACGTTCCTGCGGGATTTTAAGCTCGCATCCAACGAGGAACACGATTTCATCTCTGTAAACGATCCTATTTTTACACCTAAAGGTCAACGGTTTTAATTAAGCATACCTTTCCTAGTAATTACGATATCTAATCTGATTGGCGGATATTTAATCGGCACTCGTTTAATGTTTTTAATTAGAGAAAAGGAATGAGTAAAATTAAATAAAACGAAGTATCCAAGAAGTTATCAGTGAGGTGTCACGCAACGTTTACTTAGTCCCATAAAATTTATCAGACCAACAAAGGTAACCAACTTAAAAGGATCGGGGAGGCTTATCTTTTGTTTATTTGGACATTTTGGTTATCTGCACACAAATAAGCTTAGACAAATACTATTTTTGGGTTCAAAAATTTATAATTCATAAACTCAAAATAACTGGCGTAAATACGGGAACATCAAGACTAGCAGAGAGTGTTAGGCAGAAAGTGATTTAATGAGCTTCAGAGACGTTTTAATTAACCCGTCATGTCATCGCGAAGAGACGCAAACACATCCAAATCTCACATGATTTTGGAGAAAATAATATCCTTAAAATATTGTTCCATTTCAGTGACAAAGTCACGTTTTTGAGTGCGCAAAATCATATCAGATTATATAACGAACATAGGAAACAAATAAAACTATAATTAAAATGACAAAATCCAATTTCACACAACAATGCGTCCCGAATCTATAGCTGCAACAGCCAGCTGGTTTCACAAATTCGGCAACGGTGGCGCATTTGCCATTTTGCGTTGCAGAAGAGCTTTCACTGAACCGGACAACAACGATGTTACGAAATGCCCCAGCGATTGTTCAAATTGACTGCATTTTGCCCGGAAGCACTCCGTGTAGTACAGGTAATGATTATTATTATTATTATTATTATTATTATTAAGAAACCGTCATAAACACAACTACCTCAAGTTTTGGTCATTAAGAAATCAAACCACAGGCCGTAACATTAAATTTAAAGACTCCAAAATACACCGTCGTTAATAACTTAATCACTAAAAAACCTTTTAAATTAAATACGTTTCCTTTGAACTAACAAGCAGTTTTAAGATTCAATTTAGGAAGTTTCGATTTCAATTAAAAAAAATGTGGTACATTAAAATGTTATTAATTTTCTCTCGTTCTCCCTGTAATGTATAACAACACGCGAATTAAGGTACAGTAAGAAAACAACAATGGATTTGGCGATTCAAACCCTCGCATTTTTTTCAATGCTGTTTTAAAACATCCTAGCTAAAAATATGCACGGAACTTGTAATCTCGTAAAATTATTGAGGAAAAATGGTAAACGCATCAGTGCTAGAATTAAACTGAGGCGTTTGTTGGTCAGATATCTGCTATATTGTGTCCTATACAACCACAATACTAACATGTTTATACACAAGAATAAAATTTAACGCTTTTCCTTGATTAAGAAAACGTTTTGTTTTCGAATTTGATTGACGAGCTTTAGAATCTAATGGCTAAGCTTTAGAACCTAACGGCCCAGCTTTAGAATTTAATAGACGAGCTTTAGAAGTTAATGGACGAGCTTTAGAAGTTAATGGACGAGCTTTAGAAACTAGTGGTTCAGCTTTAGAATCGAATGGCTCGGCTTTAGAATCTAACAAACGAGCTTTAGAATCTAACAAACGAGCTTTAGAATCTAACGGCTCAGCTTTAAAATTTAATGAACGAGCTTTAGAATCTAACCGGCTCAGCTTAAAAATGTAATGGCGCAGCTTTAGAATCTAATGAACGAGCTTTATAATCTAACAGCTCGGCTTTAGAATCTAATAGACGAGCTTTAAAAATTAGTGATCCAACTTTAGAATCTATTCAACGGACGCTTTAGGATCTATGGCTCAGCTTTAGAATCTAATCAACGAGCGTTAGAATGTTACGGCTTAACTTTAGAATCTAACTGTTCAGCTTTAGAGCCTAACGAACGTGCTTTGGGATCTAACGAACGAGCTTTAGAATCTAACGCACGAGCTTTAGAATCTAGCGAGTTAACTTTAGAATCTAACAGACGAGCTTAAGAATCTAGCAGCTCAGCTTTAGGATCTAATGAACGAACTTTGGAATCTAACTGTTAAGTTTTAGAATCTAATGGACGAGCTTTAGAAACCAGTGGTTTAGCTTTAGAATCTTATGAACGATCTTTATAATCTAATGAACGAACTCTAATGAGGATTTAAAATCTAATCAACGAGCTTTGGAATCTAACGTCTCCGCTTTAAAATCTAATAGACAAGCTTTAGAATCTAAGGGCTCAGCTTTAGAATCTAATAGTTCATCTTCATCTGTATGGTAATCGCTTAATGAGTTAAAAAAAAATTAATCCAAACCACAAAACAAAGTTAAAATCATAATTGAAATTAGAAAAAGTGGTTCCAAATTCCCGGTACCCAAAAATATATCCTTGAAATTTCTAAGCGTACTAAATAATGCAAAATTTGATTAAATTTATTAAGATTGCCCAAAGCTCGGAGAATTCATCCCAGTAATTCAGTTCTGCATCACTAGCTTTATGGTTACGTATACAAAAAGTGATGTAATAAACGAAGCGATGTTTTTTTCCTAATTTGCTCTGTTGCGCCCGGTCGGTCTGGCGGCTAGAACTTAGCTTTGCGCCAATTTACGTAAAAAGCTATAAACCGTGCATACACGCGGTCATGGTAACTAGTTTTAATATAAAATAATCCAAGGTTCGGTGGAAATTAATGCCAGCTTATGAATTATAACGCTATTGCACAAATTCGCCTTAATTGCACCCTAGAGGTGGGTCTCTAACCGGTTTATTCAATTTGTTTTGTAAAATTTTATATTTCTGCAAATTAGTGCGCCATTTTCTGCACTGCATGAGATAAATGTTGGGAAATAAAGTGGAGCGTAAATTATCGTCCTGTGGCATGGATGATACACTCGCACTTGCATGATGACAGTCAAGTTTAAAGTCCCTACTGTAATTTTTTTGCTGGTTTTGTTGTGCATTCCACCACTTCTGTAAAGTCCAACACTTCACGCTTTTTTGAGGGGAAATCTCATCGCTGTGGCAAGAATACCAAGAAAGATAAACTTTATGTTTTTATTGATATTTGCTGTTTAGTTCTGGTTATACTTATAGCTTTGAGAGTTATAAACCCACTTTAGTTATTTATCGACAGAAAAGAAAGAGATATGGTGTTTCGTTCTCGAACGATTCGGACGTAAAGGTGTGTCTACATGACCATTTGAGACCAAAAATTATATGCGAGTCTCAAAGCGGTTTATTTGGTTTAAATCAGATTTTTTTTATTTAAATTGATTTTTTCATTTAAAAGATTTTTTTTTAATTAATGACCCCTTCTTATTTGCAGACGGTAATAAATATGAATGTATTGTCTGCAGAATTACTGTTTCATTTAAAGATAAATCAATTTTTATTTAAAATAAATCGTTTAAAATCACCTAAATCACAATGGCGAGTTCAAGAGTTTAAAAGAAGTACTTTAGATATATAAGCAGCCATAAATCGATAGAATGGAGAGAGAGAGAAAGAAAAGATATATCACACTCCTCTCTCGAACGACGAGGACGTAAAGGTGTGTCTACATGACGATTTGGAATATGACAGTAGAATATGTGCACCTGCCAAAAATGATTACACGTATTGTACTAATAAGATGCAATTTTTGTAAACGTGTTGATAATACTATAAAGTATTGTCTATATTAAATAGTTCTCAAGTGCGGCCACCAAAAAGTTTTGAGCACGAATTAAGAATTTTATTTATAAAATCAGTTGTCAACCGACAAATACGAACCCGAGACTAGCGAAGTACACACAAATTTCAAAAACTGTTAAAATAAAATGTTAATGAAAATAGAATGTCTTACTATTGCTTTACTCGCTTCTTTAGATATGTAACTGGGGAGGCCTTCTCTAAAGCTGAGGTTTCCGAACATTTCTTTTATTGCCGACCTCATACCAAATTTAGGCGCAGCATGTAGCCGGGTTACAGGAATTCCAACAGATGTTATACGTTTTTAGGATTTTAGGACATAATTTTACTTGATTGACGAAACATGGTTTTCCTCTCCACCCATTGTTCTTTATTAATTTAAACAATTAAATTTGTCAAATTTTCCCGTGAGTAATTTACCGAATTGGTAAACGCAGAATTCGTCAAAGAATACATAAATTCCAAATAAAAATTTTTGTTTCGTTTATTTTTGAGATGTTCTAAAGTCTAGCAATAGATTGGTTCATTTTGAAACAATTTTAAGTTTAGCTGTTACATTTAGTAGCAATTTGGCGAATTGACAACGATTTGAATTCGCCAAATGACAACATTGATGAGCTTTTAAACTTTGAATTTGTTCTGAAATCCAAACAATGAGTTTGCAGTCTAACAATATTAATTTTATGATGACAAAGCTTGCTTGTACGCGTCCACAAGAGGCGGCGCGCAAAAACCCTATAGCGCGACGGCACCACCTCGCGAGAACGAGCAGAAGCTTTATGTTTAGGAAAATAATATTTCTCGGCTTCACGAAATTATTTTTTTCAGATTTAACACAATTAAAACACATTTTTGGTGCGCCAGAAAAAAAAACTGGTGTATTTTTTAAATTTTTATAAAATCTATTCAGTAAATAAAAATATTACTAAAATAATATTATTTATTGTGACAATATTAAAAATCTATTAAAAATCTATTAAAAAATTGTTATAATTCCTCAAATGGTCCAAACGGCGCTTCATAGTAATTACTTAAACAGATGTATAACGAATGTTTTCTATTGGAGAGATGTTTAGCAGAAATAGTATGCATTTAAAGAATTTTTGTATACTTTTATTTCGGATTTTAAAGACAAACTAATTTTGAGACTTCTAAAAACATTACCGGTGTCCACAAATTTTAGAAATTTTAGGAAATATGTGGGACAACTGGGATCTTTGCGGGTCCGATGTAAGGGCAAGAACATCCGCGTGGAGAGTGCACAGAGGTGAGATAATGTCCGCGGTTCATTAAATAGTCGTGCAATATTTTGCAAAAAATATAAATGAATTAACCTTACAGCTTTGATTTATTTATAAATTAATTATGATTTTTAGCCAAACAATTATGGATAATTGTAAATTACCAGCGGAAACAACGCCCTAAGGAACATGATTAATACTGTCATTACGTAGGAAAGTGCGATAACGTACATTGTCCGAAAATTATGTTTCAACCGTAATCACAACGGCGAGATTGAAAGTTATAAAACCGCCTTAGTTACATCCTCGCTTATATATCGATAGGATAGAAGAGAAAATTCGAAATATCATATTTCTTTCTCCAACGATGAAGACATAAAGGTGTGTCTGCATGACCATTTGGAAAGCGATTGTATGCTTGCAGAAATGTTGGTCATATTATCAAATTATCCGCACCAATCATATAAACTGAAAATTATGTTCGGGCACCTCCACCAATTAAACAAACTGCTCCAATTCGAAAACAACATCCCGCCAAGCAACGTGTAGCTTTTGAGAGTTTATAAAACTGCTTTGGCTGTATTCTCAGCTATAATATTAGTGCGCGGCAGAGAGAGAAAGAGATATCGTAAAGAACGTAAAGGTGCGCCTACATGACCACTTATAAGCTGCAATTTTTGTAGACGTGTCGGTCATATAATCGACCATTGTCTACATGAATCATACTGACTGAAAATTATGTTTGAGCTCCTCCACAGACATAACAAATTCGAAATAAAACTCTGACGAGCATTAAAAGCACTGCTTTAACTCAACGTCATTTTTTTCAGAAAAACAAACACATATGCAAAACAAATTACGAATATGAATATTAATAAAGTGCAGTCTTTCAGTTGAAGTGCTCCGACAAAAATTTCAACATGCTAACAGTTCTCGCAGATGATACATCAACGAAAAATTCTTTCTCCATGCTGGTCTTGTCAGCTCGTCATGATGACAAGAGTATCTAGCTCGCTTCCTTTCATTTCAGGTGCGTTCAACATTTAATCTTTCTTTTCTTCTTCAAGTTAGCCTATTTTAAACAGCACCTTGTTGGCCGGTAGCGTTCATTAATTACCTAATGTCACAACAAAGATGGCGGCTACCCACACAAACCCTGACGTTTAAAAATGATATGCGCTTCCGAACACGGCCCTTGCAACGCGATGTTTACGTTGGCCCGCTCTACAGAATATAATTAGTTCCTCTAGAGAGAAATGAATAGCGACAGATAAGATCGAAGTTGGTAATACATGTCTTTTGTTATCCCGAGATAAATATGGCAGGTAGTCGTAGTATTCGTACATAAAGTATCATTTGATTTTATACATGTTATCGCAAACGCTGTATTTGGGGCTCGTCTCTGTGACCCCCCTGACTGTTTTGGTTCAATTTTGCCTATCTCCTTTGAACTTCAAAGAGGTAATGACGTCAACACTATAAGCATAATGATTTATTTTATTATCAGGTTGATGATGTTCGCTTTTCGAGCCAACACGGTATACGTTTTTAATTAACAGTACTTTCAAGTACGAATGTAAATACTTCCTAGGTTAATTTGCAATATAACTCGGTAGATTTTAATCTTGCACATTTTGCGTAAACACTTTGAATAAACGCTTTAATGCGTGCATAATGAATTGAAGTAATTGCAAATATGTGCGGAATTCAGCAACGTGTAATAGTGTAATGTGGCGGGTATATAAGGATGTACCGCTGCTGTTGGGAATGCCTATTTATCAACGTCATAAAACAATTTATAAGATTTGTACAACATTTAGTTTTAGAGCACCAATTTTTCAGAATTTGCGATAGCATCATCATAACGGAGCAAATTAAAGTTTGCCATTAATGAGCTACAGCATGAAGTCGGGTATGTGGATGAATAATTACAAGTGCGAAATAATTACAGCAAGATAAGCATCTGAATATTTGAAGAAAACACGTTATGGGCATTTCAGATAGTACCCAATTTTAGACCAATTCACATTTTTGATTTGGTCAGAAATTGAGAAAATTATATTTTTTTCCTCAAATACCAACAGAAAACAAATTATACCGCAAAGTTAACAGAAATTTTGATCATTTCTTCTGAACTTGCTTGTAGGTCGTTCATTACGTAATACACAATTTCATCGTTAATTTTCGAACGACACACGTGAAAAATGTTAACAATCGCCTACGCTGCCCAGACGAGGTCATTTTTTCAAGCCTCTCCTATATACTAATTTATGTATTTGCAAACCACTAGACGGTATCAATTTAATTAATTAAAAATATATTCGTATCGTAGAAAAAATCCCGCCTCCTCCATATTTCTACCATTTCACAGAAGCCCAGGAACCCTACCTGCAGCCCAAAGAAGGCGTTCAGTTTATATTTACATTTGAGCTGGTCGTTAAATGCAGACATATAAAAAAGACAAACATACAAAGGTTTACTCTACTTTTACTTAGCAGATACTGGTTTCTCATAATAGTGGAACCAGCCAAGCATTGCGTCTGGTGTTAAGTCAGATGCGGAGGCGAAGGTAAATTTAGACCAAACCCGGGTTACTGCAAGGCATTGACCTACTCAGGAACCTTTTGGTGCTACCCAATTCCGATCCACCCACATGCACACACGTCCCTGAAGGGCTTCATCCCGATTCAATGATTCAACAACGAGCAAGGCGAGTGGCTGCACCCTGTTGCTAACTCGGCCAAATACTCAAAAGAAGTGCGTCTTTGTAGGTAAGGTTTGCCAAAAGGAATGTAGAACACACAAGATATGTCACCACCTTAACGAACCCATTCACTTCCTGTTCCAAAATTTACAAAACCAGCGAGACATTTAATGTAAACAGCCAGGCAGTCTAGTAATAATTTTTACACACAGGCGGAGTTAGATAATAATGTAGGGGAAGTAGCGGGTGACTGGTGGTCTGGGGCTCTGGGGTATCGCCCCACGAAATTTTGTGAGATTCAAGTATTCTACGGTTCTTCTTCATAAGCACTAAGCAGTAAATCGTTTCTTAAGTGTCTTTAATGATGAACTTTCCGCATACTCGTCTGGAAAATATTCTTTAAAAAATGTTTCGGAAAGAACGCAGGTCCGGACGCTGTAGACACCCTCTTTGGCTACGCCACTGCAGCCAGCAAATTGTTGAATATCGAATTATATAGGTAGGGCTGAAAAAAGTTGTTTGCAAATGAAATGCAACTTTATGGCATATATGCAAATCATGAGCTACTAACTAGCACTAGGATGTTAATCGATTAATTTGAAGGAATTATAGAACTTAATGAATTTTTTAATTTAAAAAATATGTAAACTATTACAAGTTTTTTTGGGTATTCTACCCAAAATGGTAAATGTGAATAAGCACCAATATTATACGATAAAAATATAATTATAAGGTGCCATATCGTGAGAAAAGTTTGTCAGTTTTTGTGCTAAATTTAAGTATATTAAAATTTGAAAACCTTATTTTCGAAACGTTCCTAATCGCATTTAGTTTTCGCCATAAGTATAGAGTTTTGGGACGAGTCTGTAGGATTTCTTTATAACCCTGTGCTGTGCGTACGACGTTGTGCTTGGCCCCAAAACCATTTCAGGGAGCATAAGTAGTAGCTTTACACTTTGTGCACAATAAAAAATATAATTCACAAAATTTTAAAAAAAAGTTGACCCCTGTCGGGGTTCGATCTGGCTGCTACTAACACCATACACGCATTTTTTAGCTGAGGTACTAGGTGGGCTGCTTACAGCAAACGCTACAATATTAAACAATAATTTTTTCTAAAAATATCTATAAGTATTACCACATCCAAATCACTTCGACCAGTCTCAACTACGGAATACGACTGCAGCTGAGATTAAGCAAACCAAGCGGCGCGCGGCGGTAATTAGTTCTCTTAAAGTTCCCAACAAAACGCACGGGCGTAGCCCACTGAATCAACTAGTTTAAATTAAACTAAGAAATGTTAGATATACATAATAAAATCTTTTGAATTTTCTAAAAATTAAATGTAAATCAACACCAATATTGGAAGATAAAAAATTAATTATAAGCTGTCATTCTGGAGCAAAAGTTGTCAGTTTTTGCACTAAATTTAAGCAAATTAAAATCTACAAACCTCTTTTTATATAGTATTATCCAAAAGTCATTGGATCGCGGTTGATGTGAAATTTCAAAGCTATTTACACAATTACTTACTTCTAAATCTCGCTCGATTATGGCGAAGTTGGGAAATCTTTCACGGAATTCATTTAAACATAAATTAGGTGAATAAACCCAGTTACCGTTTTCACCACGATTTCCGTATGTTCTAATCATAAAAATTTCATGTTCTGTTTGAAACATTTTTAATTATAATCCGCTGACTTTTGAAAGTAAATATCAAAACTAATAGAAATAAATAATTTCATAGATGACTTGTCAATTTCACAGCAACCGCTATCCAAGACTTTTTGATCATATGTCAGATTTCCTAATCGCGTTTATTTTTCTCCCTGAATTATGGACTTTTGAAACGCGCCACTAGGAATTTTTATAGCCATGGATAGTAGGCCGACAATTGGAGTAGGTAGTAGCCGCCTTGTTAAAACTACGACAGAATTGTGCAGTTTGCTGCGCCTATAGCTATCCATTATCGCCAAAACATCCCACAAAGCATAAGGAGCAGCGAGTAGTGTAAGGATATTTTACTAGTGATAATTTACAAATTCACCTATTTTCGCTCAAATTTATTAAACAGAGACGTAGTTACAGGGGAGGCGTGCTCGACGTATTTTTTAACGTCGTTTTAGCACGTTTAAAACGTTTTAACTGATGTTCTTGCAAGTACTATGCAAATGTAAAATTCTTTTTGAAAATTATTGATATGCAAAGGTTTTATGTTAAAAATAATAGTCAAAATAATGCTAGGGCTAAATAAAATACAATGATTACATTTTCTGAAATAAAACTGTAGCTAGTAATAAAAATGAACTTTTTACAGGACTAGTTTTCTTTATATAATTATATTATAATACATTTTCGACTCTGTCTGGCAAATATTTTAAAGAATTTAACCACATGCATCGTACACGCGTTTTCTAACTGAGCTATCGAGCTGCTTATAGCAAACCAAAGAGCAGCAAACGCTATAACAGCAGCATTTAATTTTAAAAGTTTGCGTATTTTAAAGGACATCATCAATTAAAACGTAGGGCTTAGCCCACTGATTTTGCTAAGGTTATTCATTTTAGTTAGGTGTAGGGGAGGTTAAGTTTTTTATACGTGTTCATTAACGTTTGAACTGTCAAATGTTGCATCGGTATTATTCTACATGTAGAATATGCAGAAAAGGAACTTGATATTGTACGTGCAGAATAACCATGTATAATAAGTATATTTTACATGCAACATTCTACATGCCCAACTCTGATTAAAATCTCATTTGTTCCTGTCTGCTTAACGAACTATTATATTCGCTTTTACAATTATTTTTATTTGTGATACTTCTAATTTATAGCCTGCTTTTTGTCATGAGAATTTCAATGGTCATCTCATGATTCGTTTTCAAATATTACAGCCGCATACTTACATGAGGTATCAAATCAATTCAAATCATCTTCTTGTTTAAAAATTCATTACCTTGAACTTCGTCCACGTTTTTATAATATTCAAAATTTCGTTAACATAAATTTGTCATTGAATTAATTAAACACGCCATTTTAATTTTCATCTCCATCATAAACAAACTAACAACACTATTATTTGAAATTTACAAATTAATGATAGCCCAAAAATTAAATCAAAACCATAATTTTAATAAAAGCTGACCTAAAAACCGATCAGACTCGGACAAATGCCATCTTACATTGAACTTTTACTAGACGAAGCGAAAGGTTGCAACCTATAAAAATGTGCAGAGTATAAATTAGAAAGATCCACATCATTAAAAACTTTCAGCGATTACTCCCCTTTTATAATGTCATCCAACAATGAAACCTCTCCCGTTACTTCCTGGTACTTGAACTGGCAATTAAAAAAAATCACAAGAAGTAAGTAATTGCTGTAAAATGGTATATCGATTTTAACTATTATTTTTCACATTAATTGAGAAGTTAATATTTGCCGGAAAAATTCTGCTTTTTGTTATTTTAAATTAACCAACATGTCTGCGACTGATAATATCAACATTGTATGGAAAATGTGTTGGCAGAGTTCACCAACACCTAATGATAACACGCAAATTAGCAATACTAAAAATTTCCTAAAAATAGTTGACAAAACAAATATTTAAACATTGCAAAAAAACGAAACGTGACCTCGAACTTCTTCGTTGGGGCCTCATTTACCCAAACAAGGGCATTCTTAATACACTAAATTATGACTTTGAAGTCGGAAAACATTCACGAAATGGAAATTGGTTTTAATTTGATTATTTGGACAACACTAACGAACCGATGATAAATATTTCCCGTTTTTAATCAATCATTGCAGTTGGATAATTCCACCTTTGAGTAATGCAAAACTGGTTTAATGCAACCGATAGTTAGAGAAATTAAATAAAACCGAACGGTATCACGTTACGCGCTCGATCGTATTTTCTAATTAAAATAAAGAAAACTAACACGCAGTAACAACATTTCCTGTCTCGTGTTTTGTAAATAATAAGGTCAAACCTCGGTGCTTCCATCACCAAGTTTTGGACATGCAATTTAAAGCAATTACTTTGGAATGCGTGAAACTTAAGGACGCTTTGTTCTTTTTCTTTCTCCTACCAATTTATCAACTGACCTTCCGAAACAGTTAAATTTAACGTGTAATCCGTCTTGCAGCTAAAAACGCAATAGGACAGTTTCTAAACAATACTTAAAGCTCGACGCGAACAGTGCGAAGCTGCTGCCCTTCCCCAGAACTTATAATTAGATTTTTCAGCGTTATTTCAACGGGTTCCAGGAAGTTTGAAATTGTTAGACGTTTTTACACAATTTTTCTTCGTAAATTTGCTGAATTTTCACTTGTTATAAAAAGTGAAAATACAAAGGTGAATACAGAAATTGACGTTTCGTTTTTTGCTGGATAATACACACATACCTATATCTCTAAATCCACAATTATAAATCTAACAATGTGTTTATGCACATTACTAAACAAAGACCTAAAGGTCGCCATTTAATGCATCCTGTTGCATCCCTTTTTCTGAGCTTTCATTACACTTATTTTATTTTCAATAAATACAAAGTAACAAGGATACATGCAATATTTTTAGATTACATACTGCAGCTGCAAAAAACAAATGTAAAACCACGCAAACACATAAAACTTTTGGCATATTCTGGGATTAACTATACTAAAAATAAAATACTAGCGCGCTTCGCGAAGCGTATTCGAAAAATCGCGTAAAACTCAATTTAAAGCTAAATGACAAGCATTTTAAGCGTTCTAGAGTGAAAACGTCTACTTGTTCCAATAACCTTTTATTAAAACCTCTTACCTAACAAACCAAAGGCGCAATTTATTCGCACGCTTTCTGTAATGACTATACTCCGGGTTGATTAACAAAAGGCGAATATTTTAAACATTAATAAAGTACGAACTGGAGGAAAATTAAACGACAATTAGTTGCATGACCTCAACTTGCACATTTAATGAAGAAATTCATAATGTATTGTAATATATTCCTTTGACATTTAACAAAATGTGGTTTCTAATGTGTCCGCTTTCTAATGGAAAAGTGTAAAATACCTACTGGTAATTTTGCTACAAACACGTGTTAATGTTGCCAGCAGACATAAATAAAATCTGCTGGAAATGCAATATTTACGTTAATATAAGATGCACTTTTGTAAATATAAAGTACATTTATATTTTTTTTTGGTACAAAAAATTAAGTGTTGCTAAAGGTTCATATAAAATATGACCAAGATGATAAAGTGCAGTATGGTTGCAAGATTTTTGAATCAAAGCCAAATAGAACACAAGCCAGACAAAATTCTGCTTGTAAATCTGTGTTATTTCTACGAAATTCTTACAATATATATTTTTATATTTATTTAAATTCTGACAAACTTTCAGAGCCCACGTAAACTAACTGATCAGATCGAATTGAAAAAATTCCATTCAAATTGGCAGTAAATTCTAAAAAAATCCGATTAATCAGAGCGGAACGCAAATTTAGAAAATAGAAACGATGCAGTCTGGTAAGCCCGTGTCCAAACGAACTTAATGGCTAGTTTATTATTAAACAGGATTCATTGATCAAACAGTTTCCACCGGTTGATGTTCTACATGAACCTCCCAATTTTCCACGGTAATGCCTAAATTTAAACGAACTATTTAGACCAAGCACGGAGGGCTTTTGTTCATGGGCGCAACGAAAATTGTGATTATTCACAATTCATTAACAAACGTTTAAATACGTTAGAAGTTTTTAATTTGCACCTAATTTAGTTTAATGGGAAAATGTCAAGTTTGCTGATTATTGTAGAAAAATCTCCCGCTTATAACGTGCACTGATATAACGCACAATTGAAATTCTATGCTGCATTAATAAATGTTTACAATTTATTTCGGTTATAATGAAGGTATTTCCAAAGTGCGCCGATGCACGTTATAACCGGGTTGCATTATAATAAATTCCTAGAATTTTTCTGATGTGATTTAAAACGATAAAACAACAGCAAGGAACTACGACATTATGGTAAGTAAAATTTCACAATCTGGGGTTAATTTTAAGCAACTTTAACGGATTTTCGGGGCAAACATCTAAAAACGCGTATAAAGAGCCAAAACAAATTGACAAATTATGTATGAATCATCAATTTCAGTAAATTGTAAATGTGGTGGGGTGTTTGTCACCACGTTGTCATTTTTAAATTGGGGTTTTAATTAAGTTACTTAATTAGACAGTGGTTTTTAACAAAATTGCATAAATGACTGTATTCTAGGGTTTTTCAAAGTACAATTTAAATTTTCCCTCTGCTTCCTAAAACAACATAATTAACAGAATGGAGTAAACTAATTTTATTAAACTTAAACTTTCTCATGCTTATTTTGAAAACCCATACTTTTGCCCGAACATTTTCAACAATTCTGCAAGGTGCAATTTTCACTTACAATTTGGCCCTATTCATGCGAAAATTATAATTTATTTAAAACAATACATTTGAAATTTATATTTAAAATAATTATGCAAATATACAAAAAAACTTCTAGATATGATTACTTGAAAATTTCTTTGCCTTAAATAAAAATGAACTAACAAACATTTTGGATACGAAAGTCTAAAAAAATGTGACCCTTGTTCGTTGCGGCGATTTTTATCAACTAAATTAGTCTACCATGTAAAAATGCAAAGATAACAATTCTAGTGGCTTAAATAATAATAAACAATACCCTATAATCTTGTATGTTCTAAGATAAAAACTTTAAATTAACAAAAATATCATTTAACGTCTATTAACGTTCAATTCCGGCGATAATAGAGAAGTTTTAATGAACTCACATGGATGATTTGTAGGCGGCGTTTCACCAGCAAAAAAGCGAAACCCCGTGTGCGTTAAGAGTCCAAAACGGCCCAAGCAACAGGGAAATTTCGATAAAAATCCACACAGAGACAGACAACAGCTCCGACGTATGTATTAAAACGGCGCTCAAAACTGAGAGGACACACTCGCAAAGTTACGCGAATTGTGCGGCAAAGCTGATCGCATCAAACTTTATTAAAACACAGATTTAGACGCAACTAGAAAGACTGACTTAAAGAAGCATAATCACCTCGCATGTAGTAAAGATGTGGTGTACAGAGGAGGCAATGTGTACGCCTCGGTACAAAGACACTGACTGGTTCAGAAGCGTCGCGGGCAAGCTAAGCGGTCTGGCGGTAGGCGAGGGACTGCGGATCGCGAAACGGCGTCGCGGACTGGCATCGCGGGTTCGCGCTTGCGTCGCGGGGCGGAGGGTGACATCGCACGACT
This sequence comes from Ctenicera cuprea, assembly GCA_958336395.1. NCBI lineage: Eukaryota > Metazoa > Arthropoda > Insecta > Coleoptera > Elateridae > Ctenicera > Ctenicera cuprea. Next base: position 3,395,433 of record OY284487.1, on the reverse strand, counting down.
TGCGCAATTCTACCCCCGACCCTGACTAATTATGTAAGACTTACCAGCTTATATGTTCGGGGAAAAACCGTGACTATCCTCGTAAATGCGAGCAGGAAATTTTTCTGACCCAATCAAATACAGACTCGACGCTTTTCTGCCCAAAATCACAGCAACCCCTTGCCCTAAACATTCATGAGACGTCTCTCTCGAGGGTCGGGAATTTTTCTTGACCTAATCAATCGATTTTTTATTTGATTTTTGTACATGGCTCCATTTGCATTATATTATAACAGAAAATTTAAAAATGTACAGCAGAATTCCGGTTACAGCGAACATCTGCGGACTTGATACATTGTAATCAATTAATAATGTAACATAGCATTTAAGCAGGGATTCATAGATTGGCCACGACTTTATACCTACTGAATGTGCATTTTATCACATATATACGTTATAGGCGGCTTACACTGCATGTTATAATTTTATTATTTGTGATGAGATGATCTGATGATATCTTCATAACATATTAAAAAGTCAGCATAAAAACTTTTAGATTATTTGTAACTTACATAAGCTGGCGTACCAAACTTGTAGGATTTGACAACAATTTTCAGATTGTTCGATAATGTTCATTTATTCTTAAGATATTTTTGAGGCCACTGTGGCTCAGTGTGGTCAAATGACTGCTTAGCAACCATCAGTCTTGTGTTCGACTCCTGAACTTGCCATCGGTGCTTGTGTTCGTCTGTGCATCTCCGAGGGAGTTAATAACTTTGACACAGGGCCGACTCGAGCAACAAATGCTGGTGAGGCAAATCTACATATTGCTGCCTCCTAGGCCGCCAGTTTTTACACAAGTTGAAACAATTATAGGCGTATATGGTAAGCAAATTTTAGCTTATTTTACTTTATTTTAAACTAAAGTATTGTTATTTTTACTTTCCTATACTTTCAGTATTGTTTTAACTAAGCAAACATGTATATACTGTAATATGCGCTCAGGGATAACCAACTAACCACTGCATCTAAGAAAAAAAGTCTCCGGGAAGAAATCCTCGGTAAAAAGATCCCCGGAAAAAAGTCCGCGGTTCTTGGCAAAAGTCCCCGGGAAGAAATCCCCGGAAAAGGTTTCCGCAAAAAGTCTCCGGAAAAAGGTCCTCGGAAAACGTTCCCCGGAAAAAGTTCCCGGAATACAGTTTCCGGTAAAAACAACGCATAACTGCATTCACATAATCTTAATACCATCCGGTAGCTTTAAAAAGCGAACTGTGTGGGTGTAATAAAAACAATCTATCAATTGAAAAATAGAATTATAGAAAAATTTTACATTGCATCTCTAAAATTACTAAATTACAAGCAATGGTAAACTAAACAAAATTTTCCAATAGATAGCTCGGGTATTTTTGATGAAGGGCGTATAAAGAAGTGTTTGCTAAGTATGTAGGAAGCAGATAATTTTACTATTTGTTAATTGTATTTATTCGTTGAAATCTAAAATCGATTTCATTATTATTATAGTCTTTATTTTAGCGATTATTCAGGTTCATTTTTTTAATCGAAAATTCGTTGGGGGACACTGGGAGTGTCGGGCTTGCGCAGATCGGCTATTCGGCATAGAAGACGCATCTAAGGTTCTTTTCCGAACGCATCTTATATTTAAGTAGCCCCCCCCTCCATGTTTTGAAGTAGTCAAGTGGTTTTATATGATTTTTTGTGTTTTCTAGTTAGTTGTTTATCCCCTGAAATCTCAAAATCAATATCAATTTTTTTTTGCAATTACTCAATTAATATGTTCAGGTAAGCGACCGAAACGGAACCTTCCAGTGAAGTTTTTCAATGGAAAGTTGTTCCTATTGTCATTTAACATACTCATACCGATTTTGAAGTCGAAATTTGTAAATTTTAGAGAACAAATTGATGGTAAGGGCAATGAGGGGCGATAGGGAAATCGCATTTGCGCAGATCGGCTATTCGACATGCGTAGAATACGAATTTAAGGTTCTTTTTGGTGCGCGTCTGTTTTGACATAGAGCACCCCCCCCCCCTTTAGCAGACCAACCCCTATTTTCTTACGTTATCCTATTGCAATTAGCAAGCTTTGAGCCAAATTTGGTTTTTCTGTCAAGGCGTCTGGACTGTAAAGTGTGTACAGACGCACACACAGCCACCTTCACAGCGTCCGCTTTATCAGTTTCCCAAGGCCCTACACTCTACTTATTAGTCAAAATGTTTATAAATGTTTACCGTATAAAAGTACCTTTCTTTTAGGCATAACTCGTATATCGGCCAGTACACTCAAAGCGAAAAAAACATGAATAATCGCATTTTGCTCCAAATCCTACATGACAATCACAATACCTTCATCTATAGCTATACTTCGTATAGCGAGAAAGTAAAAAACTGCGAACAATATTGACAATTTAATTTTTATTATTTACTAGATTCGTTGTACCAATTCTTTGTTCATTTTCAAATTTTATGTCGCTGTCCTTAATTTATTTCTGAATTCCGTGAAATCGTTCCTTTGATTATTTTGCTAATTTACCTTTTCCTCAGAAGCTTTATTTTAAATGTTTTTTCTTTGTTTAAACGCGAAGCGCACGTATTAATTAATACAGTTCCTTTACAAAATTTCTGTCAGAACTCTTCATATGTTAAAATTGTAAACTCTATAATTAAAGTTTGACCCACTTCTAAAACAATTAAATTCCGGACGTTTAAAAAAAACAAGCAGCTTTAAATTTGTTACGATTTTTCACCGAATTTCACAAAAATTACGTTAATAAAAAACAAAACTTCATTACTCTTATTGAAACATTAAATAAAAATAACTTTTATTTATCCTACCCATACCGCCGTTTTGTTTGCACAAAATTACAGCTTCGATGTGTGAAAGTAAGAACCAGACTGAAAAAATATTTATGAAACCATTTATTTTACATTCATTTAATAATAATCGGTGAAAAGTAAAACGAAAAAAAATCACGCTGAGCTGATTCGCGTCATTAAAACATCCGGTGATTTAAATAACACCGTGGTATGAGAAAAATCAACATTAAGTCATAAAATTAACGTATTAATTGACTAATATTATCCGTAAAACGGTCGGTGCGATTGGTCATTTTTAAATTTTCAAACATTTACACGTCCTATCGACCACGAAGAACTGCTTTTAAATGAAAATGAGCGGATATTATGAATATATGTATGAACAACTTCAAATCCAAATATAGCCTGGTGTAAAAGCAAATAAATTAAATAATTTGTCTCTTGTAATTACGGTGTGTGCTGTCAATCCACATTTGCTGTGATTTATCTGCATCTTTCTAAAAGACACATTACGCAATTTAAAATTAAAATTTAGCAATAATAACTTTACCAACAACTATGTCACCTCAAAAATATTTTTATGAAATCAGAAAAAAATTAGTAATTAATCATACTAGATTAAAAAATGATTTTTTTTACAAAACCAATATGAAGAAATAACAATTAATTATTATTACTATCTTTGTCAATGTTAATTATCGAAAATAATTACTTTTTTGTTTTTAGACAAAATAACTCGTAAATATATACAATATTAAATAACATGGCGCGATCCTGCAGCAAAGATTAATATGGACACTATCTCATTAGAATGCCAAAATTTGTTTTGCTATTGAATGATCTAAGGTTCAAAAAGTTATCAAAATGTGGAAGGTTGACAGATTTTTAAATGCAATTCACGTTCACGATAGTCTATTAAAAGTTAATGCTTTCTGTAGTAATTGCCAGTGCTGTACAAGGCGGAACAACATTGATTTCTTATCGGGAAAAATGGTTTTGCAGTGACGATAACAATATTTGGACAGGAACGGCCAGAACGATAACGTTATAACAACAGGATATGTGGAAAAGAAACATTTGCCGTTGATTGTATTAAACTTAAAAAAAATTAAAAGAAAGGTTGCTAATTAATACTCGACGGTAAAATTTAAAATCGTTAATTTATTGTAAATAAAACAATTCTTAACTTCAACAGGTTTTTTATTTTAGCCTTATACGTATTTCGACATGTTGACATGTGTTTAAAATGTTTTTTGTTGTTTTAAAAGTTATTTTACATTTATTTGTTTTGTTTATAATTTAGGCAATTTTTTCTGATTTATTGCCAAAATATGGAATTGACGTGTAATTCACTTTATCTGACGAAGTAGTTTTCTGAATTTTCTGAACAGCTAATTTATAATTTTTCTTTATTTCTTTATTAGTATATCAACAAGTTGAGTATTATAACCATGCAATGTGTTTATAATCGAAATTTTTCTATTATAACTAATTTAACCTAGAGGAACCGTTCAAGCCTATGTATCATGGACCTGTAAGCTGCTATTTTATGTGTTTTATGATGACAAGAATCGTGTGGTATTGTAATGTCTGTTTGTGTAGGTTTTCTATTAACAGAATATTCAAGTTTATTATTATAAATAATGTTTATGCTTAAAGCTAGAAAGTAAATAGACCTATTTTGTTCAGTTTCTAGTGTATATGTTATTTTTAGGTGCAAGCTGTTATTAAAAATGAAAATTCATTGATTCACTCAAATGAACTAACTACACATACTTAAATGTCATCAACATATCGAAACCAAAATATAACTTTCTCAGAATGGTTTGAATCAAATATTTGATCTTCTAGATTTTCTTCTAAATTGCTCGCGCTGTAATTCGGTTTATATAGGGCAAACAATTAGAAATTTTAATATTAGGTACAAAGTATTAGGTTGTTACAAATATAAACACCCACATAAATCCAATTACGTTAAACACTTCTTAAAACACAATCATTCAATGACATTTAATAACACTATAAAATGTTTACACTTTTGTGATGATAAACGTAAGTTGGATATACTACAAGCATTTGAAATTTAGAAACATTTAAAATCTGTACCTTTAATGAATGAGCAAATTGATCTCTTAAATTCACCATTATTAGACGATTTGGAATGAGAAATCAAGTCATCTGGATGCAGATATAGAAAACCAAGATCAAGTTATGAAGATTTATTGTTTCTATAGCAACACCAACTCTTTACGTTTAATATTGCCTCTAAAAATGACATGTTAACATGTCGAAATACGTATAAGGCTAAAATAAAAAACCTGTTGAAGTTAAGAATTGTTTTATTTACAACAAATTAAAATAAACTTCAAAGAAGTAAAGCTAGAACTTATAAACAAAAATCTTTACGTTTATTACGTTCCTAATTTATTTATTTTTTTTTTAGAATAAAATACAATTTTCTATATAAACCAATATTATAGTTCCGCATCAATGCCAACCCTTGTCTCAACGACCGAAATAAAAATACGAAAAAACGTCAAGCAGTTCTTTCGTTTTCTCAACAACACGTACTCGCACAGAAGTATAATATGAAAGGGGTCAGACAAATCAAGTTACATTAGGGGGAGTTTGCTGGACCATCTGGCCACAGCTTCCACGCGAACCAAGCCCCTAAGGCACCATTAACTAAGGCGCAAAGCTAATCAGCAGCCAGAAACTAAAAGAGAGCACAAACAATGAGTTTAAACAGAATTTTCTTGTATATACGTCGACAGCATTTACTGAAACATTGTTTTTTGTTATTTGCCTTTTTTGCACAGAACGCGACAAGTTTATTCATGATGCCGTATTATTTTCCGGTACGGCTTTCCGCTAAGCGTAAATGCAACAAGTTCTCGCTACTTTTTCAAAAGCTTTCATTTGGAAAATGCAACTGTACAAACTGGTGCGGCTGCAATCCCTATCCACAACGAAAAATTCGTATCTATTCATGCAAATATGCGTATTAAACAACTACGTTTGGGATTATTTGCTAAACAAGTTAAGCTTTTATTTAAAAAAAAACTTGAATTATAGTTGAAAGGATCAGAAAAAAATATAAAAGATTTATTCTCCAAGTTACATTTTAAATGCAGCAAACAGGTTTACATCTATGTATGCCAAGTATTTTCTACAATATGAAAAATCTCTCATTCGTTTCTTTTCCTCTCCCTATTTGAAATCTTCAATGTATTTTTAATATCCCCTAGAAATGCATTCGTGTTTGACGTTCTTTTTTCTCTTTCCAATTGTTCTCAAATAGGTTTATACGTCCTCTCTAATAGAATTTGATATCTTTACCAACACACCTTCAAAATTAATTTGTTTGCTAAAAAGCAATAGTCAAGTCAAATATTTCCCTATAAATGGAAGTTTAAAATTTATATTTGCCCATCCGACACGCAGGCGAGGTTTGCCAACGATTATTAGTAGGACCACGGGTTTCGAAAATTTCTATATCGATACATCAATACGTATCGTTGTATCGATACAGACATTTTTCTATCGCACACCCATATTATAAATATTTCTATTAAAATCAATATAATCACGTTTTTACGGTGTGGGCCGAGAAGCTACTTAGTTGGCGTCTCGACTATGCTCTTCAGTCTTGATAGTAGAGTGCTCGAGAGATTTTATTTTCACTGCCGTGGGCACTTTGCAACGAAGTAGCCAGTTATGTAAAGCACGTTTTCATTACTCTAAAACTAAAATCTGTCCAAAATTATCCTAACAGAAAAGGCGCAATTCAATAATGAGCGCCGCACATCGCCTGGACTTTCCTATACTTTGGATATTCTTACCTATAAGTTCAAAAGTATCTTATTATGCCCCAACATTGACTACAATAACATTTCTCTACTCTTACCACTGTACCGAAGCATTGCTGCATAACGGAGTAATAGTCTAAAAACATACTACACGATACTAAATCTTTCATATAAAAATAACACTATAAACTTAGTAAGAATCTGTTCATTTATTCTGACTACAAAGAGAGAATAACGAAAAGTCGACAGGTAGATGTGCGTGTATTTCGCTCACGCGTGAGAGTCAGATAGAAAGAGAGCGAGTGTTGTATTGTAAAGTAAACAGAGAGTACGCTGAATTTTTTTCAAGTTTTTATTTGAATTTGATTTTTGGGAATTAAAGAAATCCAAAAACGAAAGCACAAATTCGGAGGGAAAAAATAACCCCCCCCCCCCCCCCCCCCAAATATTACCGTACGTAAAAATTTAAATGAGAACTTTATTACGCTATCACTCATGAGCAATTTTGCTACAGAAATTTTTTAGTGACTCCCGTTTATTAAAAAAAAAGGTAGAAATTTTTGACTTTCAAAAATTCATAGAAAGTGTTACAAAGAAGTTAGCGGACTCGGACACGAACCAAACGGTAGCTGATCCATACCTTTATAAGTCTACAAAATTTAAAAAACATCTCGTAGCGAGTTTTCGAGCAGTGTGCTTTTGAAAAAGTAAACATTTTGATATTTTTTTAATTTCAGGTTTAATAGTTCCAAAAATTCTAATAGCGTGTAACGTTGTCTACTCTTAGGGCAATTCCAATATTAAATTTCATACCGATTTGATAACTCCTTTTTGAGTAAATAGGCGGCAAAACTCCACTTTTCAAAAATTCATAACCGAACCCGATCTGTCAATCTGTTTTGGAGGAATAAAGCGCTAGTCAAAATTTTCGTTCAGTTTTTGCGTTTCTGGAGGTACAAAACATGCATTTCCATCAAAATATCAAAATAGAAAACTTTTTCCTATACAAAAATTAAGAAAAGTAGAAAGGCCTAAAATGACTGTCCCGAGAAAATAAATATGAAACACCTTAACCAGTTGTCTCTGAAAACCATAAGCATGACCGTTCTAACTGAACCATTTCATATTAAGATATCTTCGTCAAAAACTTCCTCTTATTAAAACGAATCTGAATTTCTGCACGCCTTCCTCATGCTCCAAAAGCCCACAATTCATTGTACAATAGACGATTCAAGGATACAATCGGGTACAACAACCAATCCACCTTGTCTGCACAAGAATAGAGACGAATCCTTCACCTGTTAAGTCGGGACGCATAACAAATTTCGTTCTTCCTGTAGATACACATCAACATGCATTTATTAGCCAATTTTAGAATGCCCAAGCTGTAATTATATAATTTGAATAGTTTCAACTTTTCACCCACATCTAACCTACTTGAATACGCGCCCACGATCTTGGTCGTATCGTTCTGCATCTCAAAATACATAACAATCCTATTCAATTCTGTAATTATGGTTACCTACGCCATTGGTTTACAATAATCGTTTTCTATTAACAACCAGTCGCAAAAAATAAAACGATTGTGTTTTACCGGTTTTTTACAGTTTGTAACGCCTCGCCTTAACTGCAACTATTAACCATAGGAAAAATAGTATAAAACCTGTCTTCTTTTAATAATTATGCTTTTAGTATTATCTCAAAGCTTTTCCATCTATCAGTAAAATTAAAACAGACAAGCCACAATATGTTTGTCGGTTGGGCAACAGGAAATTAACGAATTTTTGACCAAACGAAAGTAGTTTCGATTGCACCATTTAGGTAATCGTACAATACAAAATTTCCATTTGATTAGAACAAATGGATTTTAGTATTTTACCACTTCCTGTTCCACTAACTAACGGCTATTAAGCTAAATTTCAATTAATGCACAACTCATTCATTATAATAGAAACAACTGTTTTAGAAAACAACAATATTGTAAAAATAAAGAAAAGTTGACATTAAAAGTTATAAAAAAGCGCAATCGGTGAAGTGGAGTACTTTGACTTCACTTATCACGTAATTAATCAATAAATCTCTGTATTCAATACTGTAACAATGGAGTTTTACATAATGTAACATACCGTACAGTTAGACAGATATTAGAAATATAACAGCGCATATCAGTCAAGCAACCAGCACAGTAGCCTATGAATAATAAAATGGCCCGATGGACAATGTGGTTCCACAGGCGAACATAATTAACTAATTATTAGTTTATTTTAGGTCGATAAAACGTTTAATAATCCCTAGATGTCGCAGATAAATCCCATTTATATATATTTCGAACGTGGGCGGTTTATAGGTACAATCACCCCAACAAGAAATATAATAATATCTAACTTTCTTCTTCAAGCTAATTTTTCTAAATAAATATCAGCTAAAAAAACACGAGTGAGAGACACAAGTTTTTCTGTCAAACTTACACAATCTTTTAGGGTGCAGGCAGTTTCAAATATTAGACAATAGTGATTTTGGTCTTTTACGACCTAATAACGAATATCCTGCGAATACTCCTCAAAATAGTAGGCCAAAGTGCCGAATATCGAACCAGTATCTAACATTACGCCAACTATTCGACCATATACGTAATATTAGGCTATTCACTTATGTACTGAATATTAGCAAACTAGATCCAATTATTGAGATAAGTGACGAATAAGACTTAGTGATAACCAAACCGTGGGTTATTTGTAGGGATACAACGGGTACTATTAAAAAAAATTACAGGTAGCAGCTACCCTAACTCTTATCATTGCAGATTACCGGGTATCCGGCCGCCGGGTACTGTTATAGTATGCTATGACAACATTGATCTTGCAAATCTGATTGTACTCCAGTGGATTCCTCGGAAAACATTCGATAAGCGGCACTCGCTTGCTGTATTAGTTAGTGAGCTCTAAAATCAGAATCAAAGTATTGTGCATACATTTTGAATATATTTGACATGATCTGTAAACTCTGTCGCCAACCACCTTATAACCCATATTAAACCACGTCTAAATAAAAAGTAGTTGATATTAAAGTGAAAGCAAATATTCAGGTCTGTCAGCTTATACGTCACTAAGCAACAGGCGAGTTAAGTTTCCTAGAATAATACAGATGCAAACTCAGACAGATTAAACGTAAACGAACACGTATACAACTAAACAAGTGCTCCGCCCCACCCCCAGTAAAATAAATAATACTAGCAAAACCCGTGGTCTACGTGCTACGCTTTTAATTCTGACTTCTTGTAAAATACGCAAACGTTTGAAAAAAATTGCCGTTACTGTTAGATAAACATCGGTACCGGCAAACATAATAAACAAGCTGTATCGAGATGTAAGAGCATAGTTCGTCATCACCAAAAGTTGAGACAGGGTAAAGGGATTCGGATTTATTTTATAGATAGATCGGTAGCCTAAGGCGCAAGTGCTTACTTAAATGTTGTAAAGACTTTGTAAATCTAGAAATTTTAAAAATGGGCAAAAAAGCCGAAGAAAACCCGTAAAAAACAGCGGTAAAATAATTTAGAAAGGGAACCCACCTACCAAGAAAAACATTTTTTCTGATCTTTGTGTTCTTTAATTCCCATCGTTTACTAATAAAAACGAAAATGCAATTTTTATCATTCATTTCCTGGAACTTAGCAATTTCTCAGCTTATAAATGAACACAATATACAGGAGTAATGGCGCACTATTTGTTACAGCACTGCGAGCGGCTAAAAAATTAAAAATAAAATCTTATAGTTCTGAATAGAACGTTACGTTAAAAAAAGCTTTAAAATACTTCAGGAGAGGTTCTTGCTCATTTTTATTTGTTTTTCATACCTACTTTAAAAATAAACATAGATAATAAAATGGTTGCATATCGTTCGGGATTTTAAAGAGCAAGTCATGGATTTATTTTTAGAAAAAAACAAAGATTACTAAATTCCTTTCATAGAGGCCACTTGCGTCGACTTTAATTAACTGCAACTTAAATTGTTTCTTGGATACCCTACAGTGGCCTCTGCATAAGAACACGTATTATTTATAATCCTCGTTTTCTATTTGCGAATTATTCGTTTATGTTCTCACCTACTGTAACAGTTTGTCCATCTTTGCAAAGAAAATTTGCGATAACTTGAGGTAACGAATTTAATTTTTCCGAAAAATATACTTCTACACAGGTACCGGCTAAAGCAAAGAAATAAATCGATGAATATATTTTTTTAAAACAACAAAAATTGAGACCGAAATTCTAAAAAGAAGGCCAGGTTATGTAACACCGGCAGGAAATGGTTCTATTAGAATTTGTAATGATGAGACAAGAATTTTGTTCGACCTGAACGAATCACTGCATTTTATTAATGAAAAAAGTCAACAGGAAATCAACGTCATTGCTTGTAAATTTTTAACGACGAGTTATCAAGGTTTTCCCACCTTTGATGATATGGAGTGGCTTCTCAAGATGAGCTTAAAATATATCGTCTATACTAAGCAAGGAAAATGAAGCGCAAGGAATGAAGCTTTTTATTTGGAACAAACTTCTCGAACTTCCATTTCAACTCGTACAGTGTCTATTGTTCATTTCCCAAACAAGCACATCCGGTGCGCTTCTGGTTTCGCTCGACTCCCAATATCTTACGAAAACGAAACTTTTACAGACTTCTGAATAACAGTATAGAAAGGGCGTAATGTTACCGTGGCCGTACTTGAATTTATAGCGGCGGTACCGGCTTGTACCTTTGGAGACCTAATTCATTTACTTTATAACTATGTTGGCGTTATCATAAAATACACACACATATTTCAAACACACCTTTTACAATCAACTAAAAATAACTTTGCAGAATTCTTCAGCAAATATTTTTACACAGATAAGAAACGCAACCTCTTCCTTTCGGAATGATATGGCAAAAATGCACATTAATAATGCCTATTTGCTACATATTTCTATAATATCTACAATTATTTTAATCGCTGCAAATGTCGTGATATTAATTTTTTCACACAATGCGAAAATATTTTAAGTTCTTATCAACATACGTAGTGCTACTCGATTATAACAAACACGAACATTCCACAACAAAAACGATTGTTCGATTTCGACTTCATTCGGATAAAGCGAACAAACCGTTGTAACGTCCAGGATTTCGCTATGGCCAATTTCTATCGTATTACAACTTAGGTCATCCTCATCCTTCACTCAAAATAAACAATAGAAAAGTTTTATAATTAATCCATTAAACGAAGAGTCGATTATTGTCTGAAAAATATTAATTAATCGATGAATTACGATTATGATTAACTCATTATTTAGTTAACGAATTATGAGTTAACCGATTAATTATCACTTTCTTAGTCGATTATGTAATTACTCGATCATTTCATTAATCGATCATTTGTAGTCGATTGCTTGATTATTTGATTAATCGAATTGATACATTATTCGCCACAATCGAATATTTTTTTATAATTGAATATCGATTATGCATTTTGATCATCGTACAGCCCTAGTGCCTACTGATACATTCCAGGAAAAAAATACTAGTCGATTTTGGCATTCTTCAGTTCGCAGATCTCGTTATAACGAAGGCGATTTTAAGCTGAGAAAGTAGCTACCAAAGCACGAAAGAAAACGAATGAATGATTTTTGGAAAAGGATTCCCTGGCATTAAAGAAACCCAAAAACGGAAAGACAAATTCGTACACCAAAAATTGGGTAGGAAGGAGAAATTACCCCCCCCCCCCCCCCCAATATTGCCGTATGTTAAAATTAACTTTATTCTACTATCGTTCATAAGCAATTTAGCTTAAACAGAAATTTTTTATCGTCTCCCGTTTATCAAATGAGGTGCAAATTTTTGATTTTCAAAAATTCATAGAAGGTGTCACAACGAAGAACTAAGACACGAACCAAATGTTAGATAATCCGTAGCTACGAGTCAAAATTTTGATACCTATATGTTTCATTTCACAATTCAGGTAATTTCAAAAATTCTAGTAGCTTGTAACATTGTGTACCGTTAGGGCATTTCCAATATCAAATTTCATCCCGATCTGATAACTCGTTTTTGAGTAAATAGTTAAAACTAATATTTTCAAAAATTCATAAAAGGCGTCAGAGAAAAAATTGCGAGTAGAAACACGAACCAAATTGTAGCGCATCCTCGGCTTATAAGCTTACCAAATTAAAAAAAAATCGTGTGGCCAGTTTTGAAAAATTGTTTTTGAAAATTTCCGAAATTTTGAAATAGTTCTTCACTTTATAGTTTTGAACTCCTTAAACATTTTTCTGCACAGTAACATTGTGTCTCTATTGGGCTACTACGATCTAATGTTTGAACGCGATCTTACAACCTGTTGTTAAGTAATAAGGCGCTACAGTGGAAATTTTCAAAAATTCGTAGCGGCCGCCATTTTAAAGTTAGAAAGTTCGGAAAAAAAGCGTTAGTTTTGCACTAAGGTCTTCTATCAGATCCCGTTTTCAAATTTATAAAATTTGGTTTAGAAAAAACATGCTACCATAAAAACTAACTGTCTAACTTCCGCTTCCGGTTTCGGATTTTTTTAATGCTTACTTTTTGGAGTGGGTGAATTTTTGATATACCCCCAGATTCCATAACTTATCAAACTCGGACCATCCGTTGGATAGTTATGATGCGCCACCGTCCCACAGACAGTATGAGAAAAGTATAAGAAAGTAACAATTATTCGATTTTAGCTCCATTCGGATATAACGTCGTAGGTAAAACGAAACAGTGTCATTATAGTTCCCAAGATTTTGTTATAGCCAGTTCTATACAACAAAACAAATGTTTTGTAAAAATTGATTTAATCCACAATGGGTCGTTATAATGATGCTCATCATTAGCTTACAACATTCGGTTTGGGTAAGGAAAGCAAGAAGTAACCAAGAGAGTTAGTTAATTGGAACTTGGCTGTCCGGTCAAACGACAATTAAACCCGATGCTATTAACGTTTATAAACTTCGTAGTTTCAACTGCTGAGATGGACATTTCTAACGATTGTCTGATAGATCTAATCGAGGGACAAATTACGATTAAAATGCTAAGGACCCCAAGCTAAATTGACCAAGAGTTAAATTACAAGCTCAACTTGGAATAATGAATTATTTACAATTTTTATTGGCAAGAGTAAATTCCATAAACCTAAACAGTTTAATAAGAATTTATTGGAGCGTATGAGCAGTTTAAAAGCAATGTTTATAACTGCACTAAACCCATTTTATGATTTTGTGACCGGACAAATAAGTGAATATCGCCAACATTTAGAAATAACAGGGAACATTATAAGTGGGATCAAAAACATACTGCACATAAAATATGTAATTAAATCGGAGTTATCGCGTTAAGGCTTAACACAAACATTATTAACATTTAAACCATTAGATAATACCAGCGATAAAAATTGACCCCCATGTTATTTTAATAACCGAAAACATATAGAACAGGCCCATGCCTACTATAAATGCAGTCAAGTGAATGCAAAAATGATAAGATATTAGCTCCAATTAACGACAGTCTGATAACATTTGACTTTTCACGATAAAAATGTATGGAAATTATGTAGTCACAGTACAATGTTGTTCCAATTGTGAATTCCTGATAAAATTTATCATCTTGCAAAACAAAGAATAATTCTATACAGTCTCGTTATTCTGTCTAGAAACAAAAAACTACTATCTCTAACTAGTTGTAGAATTAAACTAGCAGCGAAAATTCACCAAAAATACGAAACATATGTTGATTATATGTATAATAATAATATCCACCAACTTGCAGTTGCGCTTATATAGATAATTTGCAACCTAATCACAAGTTGAGTAGGTATGCAAATTAAAAAAAGGTTACTTAACTACTAGTTATCTTACGCATAAAATATGTAAATTACATTCAATTTACTCTAAAACCTAAATATGTGCATATTTTGAATTAAACATGGGTTACTTAAATAAAAATTAAAAAATTAAACTGCTACTGCCAATTATTTTAACTAAACCGCCTTTTATACAATATGGAGCACCTCCACAATATGGATTCAATATGAGTATTTTCACTAGTTGGATTCAAGAAAGTGGCCACCTCGTTCACCAGACCTAAACCCGTCCGGCTTTCTTTTCTGCCAAGCCTAAAAATTTGCAAGTTTTGGGATATTATAAAAGAATGGCAATACAGGAAATTTACGATCGACTAGAATCTGTGCAAATAAAATAAAAAATAACTACCTACTTATTAAATAATTTTAAATTACATTTTTGCAAACATAAGTATAAATAAAGTATTAAACATTTTTGGAAACATAAATACAAAAAATATATTCCTATTTCAAAACAAATGTTGATAACAAAACAAAAAAACTTTGAGTACCTAACAAAGATAGCTTGAAATTAGTACATAAGCAGTTAGAGTTGTGCTATTTTCATACTTCTGATCAACCCTGTATACAGCAATGAGAAATCTTGTTTTAAAACACATTTAAAATTATTTAAATTGATTCAAAATAAAGCACACACCTACCCCACAATATTAAATACAATTTTATTCCTTAAATGTGAATTTAATTGGCAAATAAAAATAATTTTATGCTTCCTTATTTAAAATTTCTAGATGCGAAACTGGTAAATCATTTTTAGGAAGCACCTTTTACCTAAAATTTCACTATAAACACAGTAAAAAAAAGTGTAACCTTCCAACTGAACAAAATACCCTAATCACCAGAATTAATCTCCCGTTCAATGCCACTTTTATCAAAATCGTCGCCGAAATCCTCTAATAAAGTTTTAATATAATAATCGGGCAAACGTTCTATACTACAAACGCGGCCCTTGTCCTTCCCAAATTACACCAGTAGAACAGACATTTGCATTTTCTATACGTGCTATTAAAATTCAAGCCTCATCTCTGTAATCACGTATTGTAACAACCTTGAGAAATGAACAGAACGAAAACAACTCCACTGTGTGGAACGCGTAGAAGGGATATTAAATGGAATTTTGATGCACTGGTTGCTTCTTTTTAACATCACTAATTAGGACAAACAATTAAGATAATTGGGGCATAAAAACAACATAAAAAAGGGCATTTTATAAACTTATTATGGAAAAAATAGCAGATATACTTGAAACTTCGCCCATGCTAATTTGCATAAGACTAACTGAGTCGTTGCGCTTAGACACACTACGGAGGATCAAGATGGGAAATAGATCCTAGACGACGCAAAATTCGTGCAGTGCAACGACATTCAAGGTCACATTTATAAGCATGTTACTTTAATAATTAGCATAGTTCAAGCTGTTGCAAATCTAACAGAAGGAATATTTTTTGTCGGTGCTAGACACAACAGCGCTCTAAGCTGAAGTAAATAAAATAATTGGATACTACTTTAAATTCGAAATGTAACATGCAAAAAACGCAAGAAATTAGAACGTAAAAGAGAAGAATGACGTAGTGTGAGACGGAAGAGATATAGAAACAAAAGATAATCGAGAAGTACATTCATATAATGAAAGTAATATCAACTAGACCTTGGTGATACGGAAAATTTCGTATGGATATTCAACTATACATATCTTCGATACGCAAATGGTATCGATATATCCATTAAAGATGCGCATCGTACTTCAAAAATCGATGTTTATCTTTTAGCTACGAATTAATAATTATCTGTAGATTATCGCGACAAAACACAATTCAAAAAAAACAAACATTAAAATTACCGCCACGCATATCGAACTGCTACACGTATCATACCGCCACGAATGACAAACCGCCACAAGTATCGTACCGCCACGACTATCGCACCACGACGTGTATCGTACTGCCACGCGTATCGTACTGGCATGCTTATCGTACGCCACGCGTATCGTGCCGCCATAAGTAACGTACCGCCACAAGTATCGTAACGCTACAAGTATGGTACCGCCACAAGTGTCGTACCGCCACAAGTATCGCGCCACGACGCGTATCGTACTACCACGCGTATGGTACTGCCACGCTTATCGTACAACACGCGTACCGTACCGCCATAAGTATCGTACCGTCACACGTATCGTACTACCACAAGTATCGTACCACCACAAGTATCGTGCTGCCACAAGTATCGTACTGCCTCAAGCAACGTACGGCCTTAAGCAACGCACCGCCACAAATACCGTACCGCCACATGTATCGTACCGCCACAAGTATCGTAACGCCACAAGTATACTTTCAGTATATTTCCTCATCTATCATCGCTAAATGTATATTTCTTTGGCGGGCTTCCACATATCTAAATCTAAATGACTTCCAAAAGATTAACAATTAATGTTTAAAACTGCTACGAAGTGCATTGGATGCAATCCGAACTGCAAAGCCAGCGACTTTGGCCACTACACCACCGCCACTATCAGCCCTATTGCTCCTTACGTCGATTTACAAAAAGTTATAAAAATGTAAAGAAAACACCATTTTAAAAACTATTCTAGTTGCATACTATTTGAATATTGCAAAATAAGATTGATTCCATTACTTATACTTTTCCATGAAAATTTTAGATCCTATACCCTACATCCGTTGGTCGAACCGAGCTCGCTTATATTTCAGGGCATGCTTGGTGGACTACAGAGATGTTAATGTTACTGACCGACACGGTCGTAGACAGCGGCATAAAGCTAGAAAGCGAAATCGAATGATTTCAATAATCGATAATTTGTTCTCGAATGATTTAAAAATCACTATATTCACTCGGAATAAGCATTCTTATCCAAGATCTGCGATTCTACAGCTACCGAATGCGAATTTGCGAACCTCCTTCTTATCGTCTTTTCTCGGGTCGCTTGGCAAAAACATACACGATATTCATTTAAAATATTCGCTACTTTACAATTTACTATGCGAATGTAAGTCATTCAAACGCTCGACCCTAATGTTCCGATCTATTCTATTTTGCCTCGTTGTCCCTCGGGTTTGCTGATTTGACATTTATAGCTGGCTATCGCTAAAAAGCTCGCCTCCGAAACAGATAAAACCAAAAAATTAAAAACCCAAATTTAATCGAATGCTTTTCCGTAAACTCTCGAGATATCTTGCAAAATCATTCGAATGCTTTTCCGTAGCCTTTCCAAATACCTCGAGATTTTTCAAAAATCAATAATTTCGATTATTTTCGTTTGAAATAGCTCATCACTAGAAAAGAGAGGCAGGTAGATAATCAGCAAACACCGGCCTTGTTTTAATCGATAAGGTCGTAAAATGCATATTATGCCACTTGCCCTGAAGATAGGGATAGATCCGGAACAGTCCCGCATTGGTAAGTGTAGCGGAAAACGTCCCGCAGTTTGAGAACAGTACCGTTTGATTATACGCAACGTTTAAATTTTTTGAAATTGCAAAGTGAAATTTTTAAGGCGACTTACATTTGGCAACATTGCTCTAAACACGCGTCTACTCTCTACTGTCGTCAGTTGCGGGAACACGCTGAAAGTTATATTATACACATGCGAGGGTGATACAAACTTGTTTTTTTTACTTCAGATAGGACTAAATAAGAAGTTTTTTTTTGTGCTGGTTTGGCACGAGTAAGAAATGGCCACCCTACCGTACGAACTACAGAACAATATTACAGATGCAAATTTTCCATTTCCTGTGCTAAGTGCAAGCCTTTCTAAGAACCTCCAATCTAATCAATAAATGCAGCTTAGCCTTACAGCTTTAAAAAATTCGCAATGTTACACTTTGCTGAGTTATAATTATAACATGCATACATAATTTTTACATACAAGTCATGCATCACAAGCCAAGCCTCCCATCCGTCTGGATATATCAGATGGCAATCACATTCGCGATCTCTTAACATTTCGTCGCATCTCACATAGCATAGCATAACTACTGTCTGCTCGTCGATTACGACATACCCCATAAATACCTCGAGGTCGAAGGCTGACTAATACATGGACCAATTGTCAACATTGTGCTAATTGTCAATGTGACGAGTTACGCTCACATTTCATTACAATTCATCGTAGTAAACAATTCTTTTTATGTAGGTGTAGCATATATTCGTACATCCGTATTTTGATTTCTTCTCCTTTTGTGATTGTTTATTTTGAAATGTTCAATTACATATATTCGTGTTTACGTTTAAATTTTTAAGAAACCATCGAATAAAGTTTTAATTTTTTACCATGGAATTACGCAACGCCGCTCAATTCGATTAAGTAAAAAAGTTGCAATAAAATTATGAAAGTTGCACACACAAAGCAATTTCATGAATAAAAAAATAAGTCAATTAAATTAACAATAATCAACAGTAATTTTATCAATAACTATACGTATCTAATACTTATTCAAGATTAATTATAAAAAGTAAAGGCTGCAATCAAATTTGTTGTTCGGATTATGACTTTCATCAACGATCTCGATCACAAAGCGAGACCAGGAATTGCTCAGATCATTTGAGATTATAATATTATGTAATTAGGTACGTTCTAAGGTATTTCTTCCGCTTCCCATCTGCTTCTTCTAGTTGCCTAATTATTAGGTAAATTCCTACAGTTTTTGTCAATTTCTATAAGCTAACCATTTGATATATTGCGACCATCAAAACTCACGCACCGTATGTGTATTTCATGCAAATATACCTATTTTTAACCCTTTTGCCGCACATAAACGCGTAAAAAGGCAGATGTACTGAATTGGCAGGTGTTCGTTGGGTCAGAAATGGGTCAGAATCGTAAATATTTGAAAATGTTCTGTAACAGCTTCCTAACTGTACATAATAAAGGTTTAAACGGGGAAACTGATGTGTACCAATCAATAGATGAGTTTTCCCTTTTCTTGGTAAAAAACATTAGTTTCCTGAAACCATTGAAAGTAAAAATATAAGAAATAACGATTGCAAAACCGTTAGGTTCGTCCGACATGGTGGTGTATGCTCATCGTTTATTAAATTTATTTTTTCGTATTAGTATCATTACGCCGTGGTTTTTGTGGTGTTTTCACACACTCATAATTCCAGTATAGGAAGGTATTGTGGTCGTGAAACAATCGGTTCTTATATTTTGACGGATAGATATAGCATAAGGCCTTTCAAAAAAAAAGATTGGAGCCCCTATATTTTTTCCAATGAAACTTTACAGTGAAATGATCCAAAAAAACTATTACGAAAAAATTAAATTCTACATTTTTACGCCTCAAAATCGGTTTTCTTGAAAGGGCATATCTTAGAAACTGTTAGGGCTAGAATATTCTTTCCTTTTTAGTTGTACGCAGAATTTTATTCAAATGCTCTATTTTTTTCTGTTTTTTTTTGGATTTATAGAAAATTGAATGTACTCTAACTCATCTATGGACCATTTTCACGTATGATCATCAGAGACAACGGCATTTCATTAAATCTGAAAAAAAACGATTTTTGGGCCAAAAATAAATAAAAAGCGGGGTTCTTTAAAAGAGCATATTTTGGAAACTATTAGGGCTAGAAAGAACATCCCTCTTTTTTTTACTTTTTGGCAGCATTTTATCAGCTTTTTTTTCGAATCGCGTGCAGGATTCGCAGTGGCGTAACAAACACCCCCCTTGGGGCCTTTTTGGAGCCCAGAGTGATCAAGCGCCGCAAGAAACTTAATAGAAAAGAAACACGGCCAATTGTACTACAAAACTTACAATCTAAAATAAATATTTTAATTTTTCTTCGGACCACTTTTATCATAGGCTAACAATGAAAACAAACAATCCACGATTTAGTGATTTTTTGAACTTTTTTCAAAACACATTTTTTGGGTTTCCGACCAAGCTAGAATTCACAAACTCACTTGTTGGACGCCTAAAAAAGGGGTTTAAGCAAAAAAATTCCTTTTCACGCTACCGGCAATGTAAGTAGGCCTTACATCCATAGCTACAGGGATCGTAAGTGGATGATAACATTCGTGTACTAGTTACCCTTGACGACGGAACTTACATTCCTAGGAAAATAATGTTGATTTTAACTGTTCGTTGATATGGTAACAAACACAGACAACTTAAAATAATGGAGCTTTCAAAAAATAATTCCGATGACAGCTGTCAAAACGAACTTTTAAAAATATGCTTAAATTTCTACCTGTAGGCCTACTTACATTTCCGGTAGCGTGAAAAATTTAATAAGTAACACGGAATGTATCGACTAATAACATCCTCGGCAGGCGACAAGGTTCGGCTCCGCCTCAGCTCGTATTCGCCTACCTCGGATGTTATTACGTCCTTACCTTCCTTGATACTTAAATAACTATTCCTGGACTATTATTTTTTTGTTTAATTTTACGTTCATTCAAAATTTACCCTCTGGATTCGGTGTTTAGATCTATCAGCACAAATGGCTCAACTATAAATAAAAATGATAAAACAATATGCAAAAAAAATTGCAAGTGAAAATATTTATAAATTTTGGTAATTTTTTATTGACTCAAAAATAAATCTTTCTTCTAGCAAACAGTTCAATGCGAAATTGGTTCGATAATGATTATTTTGCTAGTTTCTAAATGTCATCCGGCTTTTTCTTACTTAAAATAGGAATTACAGCTGATCCATTATGGTTTCAGATTTCCTTCTGTATCTAGCGGTGGCTCAACGCTGCTTCCGCGAAATATTCACTCAATTTATGGCAAATTTTCTGTAGGCAATCAATCATTTATTAGTTCCGTTCGGCGAGACAAATGCAAATCGTTCTAATACATATTAATACCGTTCCTTGTTGTCTTCTGTATCTCTTCCATCCTTTTTAAGGCAAATATTTCTCCGGTAAATTCGACCCATCTTAAGCGTTAATTTACGGCGTCGTCTTTTTTAATAGGAGACTCGCCTTTGCTTCTTCGCGAGGCTCCTGTAATCCGCGCCAGACCGGTTTCGGAGTCTGCACATGGACCAGTTTGAAAAGATTAACCGTGGTCAGCTGTTTGGTCAGATACTTGCACAATGCCCCTGCATACGTTAAGCATGAGTTTGCTAGGTCTTCGCGAGTTCAAAAGAACTGATTAAGTATTCCTCCTCGATTAAAATGGGGAGTCATTAAAAGATTCTGAATATAGGGGAAAAGTTTTATTAAGAGAAAAGACGTTTGAATTTGGTTAGAAAGACCAGGTGATGCATTACGTATGCAGCGAAATGTGCTCGAGTATGGGAAAACGTGGGATTTTGCAGTTGTAGATGCTGAACCCTACATTCCACACGATTATATACTAGCCTGTTTTAGTCGTTTTTATAAACTTCCTATTGCACGTTTTAAAATTACATACTGAAAGCTGAATTTTTGGGGCCTCCCATTAAACGAGACAATTGATTTAATGAAAGGTATGGCCGCATTATCACGGTGATAAATCCGAAATTGAATACCTCAAAACGCGATGTCGTTTTAATGAAATATGGAAATTGTGGCGACACGCAAGGACGCACATCAACTTAAAAGCTTGAAATAATTTTAAACTTGGTGCCGCCACCAAAGGAGAAAAGGCAGACTTTGGAAAACAGTGGAATATTATAATAATAAATTCAATGTACGAAAACTATGATAGAGGAATTTAATTTATGGAGCTTATTTGTGTGTTTGTTTTGACTCCTAGATCTTATTTTTACGTAAACACGATACGGGCACAAAATTAATGTCTCGCTCATTTTGATAAAAATAGTCCTCCCACGTTACTATTTTCAGCTTCACAATTAATTTCTCGTTTGGTTGCTTATAATCTTAAATTTGAATTAATGAAGTGTCTGATGTGACTTACAAAATTTCGTCCCACGTTTATTTCGCATGTAATTTTTATCAATTTATATTGATCTAAGTTAACGGATATTGATTATTAATATTGCAGTTGCTTGCCGTCTAATTTGGCGCTATTTTTATTGTGTAGGCGACACAGCCCATTCGTATAATAGATGACATTCCTTTCGTGGTATTATTAACTAAGATTAATAGAAGTGCAATTTTATTTATGAATGTAATTTTGAAATTAGTTTCGTTTTTAAACTCAAACAAGTTTACAAAGCTGCAAGACCAACAATGCAACAAACCAACACGACCAAAATATTATTTAAAACTCTGTTTTTATAATTTATGCACTTGAATATGAAATGTAAGCCAATCCATGAACGTTAAACCATCATTCCGTATATGGCAGTTTTTGATCATTTTACTGCAGGGGTCTCATCATTTCTAAGCTATAAGTTTTGTGGGTGGGCAACCTCGGCCTAAAAAAGGCGAGTCTAAAATACTTTTTCCTTTTGTATTTATGTACTTTTCCTACTTTATGACGTGATTTCTCCATATTTGTTGTAGTTTCGTTGCAACTTTTTCTAATTCATTCTGCCAAAAATTTATCAAGTATAGTCAAGTAATTTTTATAGTTCCTTTGCATATTATTCAAAAGTTATTTACGTTATTTTACTTTCACTATGGCACCAAACAGCAAATAAGCTAAAGTGTTAACTTCGAGTGGACTTTCCCATACTTGATACTAGATATTAATACTTGCCGTATTTGCAAAAGTCTAATTTTTTATAATTAGAACGTTGTACAGTTCACTGACTATTAGATTTTAATGAAACGAAGCAGCGAGAATTTGAACTTGCGATAGCCTGTGCAATTGGTTTCCATATCGTATCTGTAGGCATAGTGGCAGCGATTAAACTGCACGAAAGCAAGGTAAGTGCCGTGCCCTACAAAATCCGCCTCGAATGTCGAACAAAAATTGCTATAATAGCTTTACTTGAAAAGTCATCAAAAATTTACAAAAAATGAAAAAAATATTTATTGACAGGCGCAGTAAAAATTACGTAACTGCCGGAAAACGCGTTATTGATATTACCTTAATTTTTAAAATAGTTGAAAATGAGGCACATTTTTTTGCGTCTCCAATTGCCTAGGCATCATAGGCATATACGAAATATTAGTTGCAAAGCGGAATGACATCAATTCGTAAAATGTCTATTGATTTGGCGATTCTATAGGTACAATGATTCTGCGGATAGACTAACATTGCTGGAAACAGATACATATTTTATTGATTCTGAGTTCCACTAATCGACGACTAAGATTAGAACAATTCTACTACATGCCGACTTTAAGTAAACTGTTTTTTGGATAGCTAGACATTTGTTTTTGGGCGATAAAATTACAGAAATTTAAAAATTTTGGCAATTTTGGCTAAGTACCTAATTTTAAAAATCGACAGACCAGTTATGCAGCTCTACCCAGATACAATTCTTGGCTGCACCACTGTCCACTTCCAAATTCCCATTTAAAAATTCTGCCTTTAAATATTAATGATACCAAAAAACATGTCTTCCTTACTCGCGATTTCGCAAAGATTTCCAGAAAAATAATTATTTCTTTAGGTTCTTTGATCCCACCCCCAAAACGCGATTTTTCGGTAAAATACAGGAACAGAAATTTTACGAAACCAATTATGTCCCGTTCTAGAAGTACGAAGAAGTGAAAACACTTAGCATGAATTTACAAGACTAACGTTATGAAATAAAATTCTAAAATTGAATGCCGTTTTGGCAATTTTCTAATAACAAAACACTCTTTAAACGAATTTTGGCTTTCAAAGCGCCTTCTCCCATTAACCCAAAACGAAGTTATGGATTTTTCCATTTTATGAGTTTCTTCACCGTTCTAATTTCTTTTCATTTGCCTCCTAAATTTTATCTAAAACAAAACGCCGACGCCAGAAAAAAATATGTACAATAACTTTATCATCAACTAAGTAACATTGGCTTAATTTTAAAACACGACTCGTGTTTTAAGTTGCAAAACTCGAAGAGTAGCCCATACCTAATAGTTTATATATACAGGAAGCTTTTACAAAATCCGATAAAATAAATACATAAAATTAGCTTGTTTGAAGGCAATGACCTTTGAAACACATACTGGCGCATTACATGGCCGCACTTATATAACGTTGTAATCCTTTCTACTAGATCTGCCCCAGCTGAGCACCGTCGCGACGCCAGCCATCCAGACGCCATATGCGTCGAGATTTATCCCTTAGCTACAGTTTTTCTTTATTAGAAATACTTTCGCTCGTATTTTAATACCGAGAGTATTGCCAGAAAGCAAACTTGGTGTTCACTCTCCGGGACGCAGCACCTGTTGTATTGTAGTTACCCGAAAATTTCGATTATAAAACTGCACGTAATCAGACGTCATCAATTCGCGAATCTCAAGATTGTTTCGCCGCTGCCAACAAGTGCGCTTTCGACATAAAAACCAAATCCACTTCAGGTTTTAGTACCTAAACTGGTTTTATGCGTCCAAAAATTAAACTCGGACGCTTTAAGAGTTACGTTTTAGCGTTTAGGAAGAAGCGTATTTTAATTTCTAGTTGTTAAATTTTTATTCCGCTCAAAATTCGCCAGCCACTTTAGGAACGGAATTTTAATCAGTTCACGAGAATAATTTCGTGCTACAAAACAACTTTAGAAGAATATTACCCTCTGATGCAAAAAATATCTTTAAAACCGATGACGACAAAAACCGAGCTCACGTCGGCTTTGGACAACAAATGAAAAACGTTAATTAATTCCTGCACTTAATAAAAAATTATACAATTTTTAAAAGTCTTCAGCCAGATCTTTTGATCTTTATACCACCGATTAATCTCGCAGTGGGTTTTAATCAACTCGACACTCCGTCGTTTCTTAAAACTCGTTCGACCAAAAAACTCACAAGAAAAAATTATACAAAAACAAAAATAAATAACTTTTCACAAAAATGAATTATCGGCAATAAATAAAAACTAAAACTGAAAAGTTTAAGGTTTTATAACGAACTAGTAGCATCTTATAATTAAAAACATAATTTTGTGATAATCTGTTTGAAAACCAGCACCTAATCAATCCACGTTACAAAAATACATTACATAGATGTCAAACATCAGAAAATAAACTATAAAAAAAAGTAAAAACGCAAGAAATTGTGGAATTTAACAAACAGACAAATCGTTACTTTTTAACTTTTAACTCATACAGGGTGATTCTCCTAAATGCATGCTACAAATAACTTCCTCAATTTGATTTAAGTTTCAAATTTTAACTTGCTTTATATGTATAATAGAGAAATTTATTTTAATACAGAGTGTCTGGTACAGCTGAGTGCTAGATAACATCGTTTTTTTTTAACTGAAGCGTCATATACGAAATTACATCAAATTTTGAAAAATATATAAGTTATACTACACTAATAATAATAACCAAAAAATCGCAATTTAAAATAGAACATCCACAGAAGGTCTTGGATACTACCCCGTCAGTTAGGCTACAAAGTCACTTTGTTAAACCATCAAAAGTCGCGTGTTTATGTTCCATGTTGTAGCATTTGTGGTACGCAGCCCCGTACCTCAGTGAGAAAATGCGCCGCGTATTGTGTCCGCTAGCCCCGAGATCAAATCTACCTTTTATTTCACTTCACTAATTTTTTTTAATGTATACATAATGACATAAAGCTTTCAGTAATTATTTTTGATTGTGTACATGGTTGACTGCTACACTGCTTATGCTCCCTAGCGCCGTACGGGCAGGCAGCAAAGTGCACACTGTCCGACCGTCACGGTACTATTCAAGGCCTACACAGAAATGTATTCATGCTGCAAATTGTTGTTACTAACAGACCCCTTGGGCTACGCCACACGTACCTTCAACCCGCGCAGTTTATATATAGTACAGACCACCGCAATTGAGAAATCGTGAAAGCGACACCTGCTTCTTTATCCAGTACAAGCCCTCCCGATGAGTTTCTGTAGTACAGATTACTGCAACGAAGAAATTTGCGAGAGCAGCAACTGCTTTTCTATCTGGTAATGGTGAGACAGTTCTGGATTTACTACAGGTTGAGTTAACGGCGCCGCGGTGGTCGATATCTTCTTTACTACTTAAAACGCAAAAAAATGTTTCAAATAAATGTTTTAGAGGACTAAGAGGACCTCATTTTAAAATTATTTTCAATTATACAGGGAGTTCTCTATAAGAGTGGCATAACAAAATTACGATTTTTTAAAGAGAACACCATTTATATTTTTGCATGTTGTTATTCGCCTTCTAATTGTCTTTATGAATTTGTTTTGTTTTTGAAATTTCGTTGTGGCGTTGCCAAGTTATTGCACTTTTTCGAAAAATTTGACATTTGCAGCCCTCACTAATAAAATCTGCTCGGGCCGTGTTTCCCAAGATTAAGCAAACCTTTTTTGTCAAACCTCAGTCAAGAACATGCGCTATCATCCAGATGTTTTAAAGTTAAATTTCGTTGTACAGGGTGTTTGTTGCAGCATTTCAAAAATTCTAACTTTAATGGGTCATAACTCGATTTTTGTAAATAGAACACCCTGTATATTTTTAAATAGTTGGATAAAGATCTATTTGCTCCATAAAGTTTACTATATAATCAGATAATTTCTATAAATTCCTCTTCTTTCTGACGGAGAGAGGGTCGGTCGGTGTAGAAAGCGTTTTTTCCAGGAATTCTTTCAATTTCCTTGGATTTCTTTAGGTTTCCTTGGATTTCCTCGAATTTTATCTAGATTGCCTTGGATTTCTTATAACATTCCCTCTAGTTTTGTTGTAATATCCTTAACTTCATGTATGTACTATTATAAATCATGACAGCAAATGGTGTACACATATTTCCCTATATCAAAAATTAACCCTTTCTATCGTTAGATTTTCTTTCATTTTCCAGGATTTCCTTGGATTTCCTCAGAATTTATATACTGGATACATACTTAATTTAAACAAATAAAACAAAATTCACTATTTCAACATAAAAATCATATTTTTTCGCTACTTTATGAAACTTTATAATACTTAATGTTTATTTAGTGTAGAATTATTTAAATTTTTTATTAATTTTATTTTTATTGCCTTTTCAGCACCACTGACTCAAAACGATCCTGAACCTACTAAATTTACTAGTCCATGAAGTATGTATTCGGTAATAACTATGTGTTAATACACCGTTATTTGCCTAATATATTTACTTAAAAATTGCTTCATTTTCTAGAATTTTTATAACTATGCCAATTTACGTTATAAAAGTATTAGTTTTCTAAATGGGGTTACATTTAAAGACATATGGATGTACTAAAATTTCCCATAATCACTATCGTTGGAAAAACATTCAGTACAACATACTGTCATCCAAAATACACTGAACATACAACATGATACTAAAATGTTATAGAAAGCTTTCATGTAAAAATAATAGTATACATTTTTTGACAATCTTTCATTTGTTTCAAATGCTGGCTATAAAAAGATAAAGTACTGAAGCAGAGGCCGTTTCGTTTTACCATTAAATGGTTTTGTGTAATGAAGTCATGCATCGTTATACTGTATGCTTCGGCCTATCGAATATCTTCCACAAGCTTTAGAAAGAGACCGGGAAAGGCGAGGAAGGAAGAGGAGGAAGCCAGAGAAAGGTGGAGGGGAAAGTCGGAGAAAAGTAGAGGAAGCCGGAGAAAGTTGGAGGGGTAAATCAGAGGAAAGTGAAGGGAGCCGGAGAAGGGTGGAGAATTCCTTGGCTTTCACCAGGGTTTCGTTGCGTTTCCCTGAAATTTCCTTACAATTTCCGGAGATTTTCTCCTTCGAGTTCCCCGGGATTTTCTTAGACCTTCCCGGGATTTCCCAGGAGTTCATTGGATTTCTCCGGGATTTTCTTGTGTTTCTCGGATTTCCCGAAGACTTCCTATGCCGTATACATTAGATTTCCTTTGTAGTTACCCCGTGAAAAGTGTTATATTTTACCGACAAAGACAAAAAAAGTGCATAAAGTGCATCAGGTTCTAAAAAAATAAAAAATTATTTAAAGAAGCTAATTTAATCATCTCACTATGCCCAAGTGTTCCATTTAGAAACCCTGTATGACAAATATACTCAACACATCATTCACAAGAACGTAATATCGGTAACGTATCTATTTAACTTGTTTCTATCTCCTAAAGTAACAATGTAAGTAGAACAACACGCTTCGACGAATCACCCTGTATATGGCCGTGCGAGATATATTTGCATTAGGTGGATCTAATGACCCTTAGACCCACGTACTTGTGTATACTAAAATTGCATCCTGTAGCCCACACTAAATTTACTGCTACAATTACAAAACGAGTTGGAACGTCTAAAAGCGTTATGTCATAATAAAAAATGTCCTTTGTGGCTTTGCATGCTGGACGAAATAAATTTCCTCCTCGCCTGACAAGCTATATTTTTAACTCAGTCAATCATCTTTATTATTCATGCATTATTTATGATGTTTGCATATTCACAACGTGGACAAAAGAAGATGACTCCGACTTGCTGTTTAATCACTGTAAGCGTAACGTTCCTACTTAACTTTAAAATCACTTCTTATTATCCAGATTTATTTTATACCTAGAGGAAAATTACTAGGCTGGGCGAATATTAAACTTTCCAACGGCACCTAATCATTTTCATATGTCAGTGGAAACTAAAAAAACAATATGGAAACGTAGAAGACGTTGCAGAAGTTTTATGCATAGATTGAGAGCGCGGACGTGAAAGGTGATCAAGAAGTCGCTGTACAATTTTTCTCCTCGTTTCTCCTTATTCAGTCACGACTAGACAGGATCGTATTCGCAATTAAATAGGCGAACATCTATAGATCAAAGATGGCAATCAGCTCGCTTCTAAAAGGCTAACGCTAATTTTAATTTCAGCATCAATCACACCACGCAAATATATCGTAGCTTTATTAATAATCCGCACAAACAGTGGTGACATCACTAAATTGTCATAATCCGTTGGCTGTTTTGAATTAATGATATGGGTTCCAACTAAAACCTCAATTCGTCTTACTTTTATCAACGAAGTTGGGTAGTACATTTGCGATAAGTTTATATACAGAGTGAGGTATTTAAGTGCCACCAGGCTATTATTTCCTAAACTATTTGTAATATCAAATTTGTTTCTTAATAAAAGTTGTTAGTAATTAAGTGCTACGTAACCTAATATTATTACCAATTATACTGAGTGTTAAGTTATGCCTGTATAGCACAAAAGTGTGTTATTTAAATGGAACACCCTGTATATTATTGTATTTCTAGGTTCTACGATTTATTCTATATATAAAATTATAAACATGCTATGCTTTTAAAATTTGTGGTTTTCAAGTTATATGACGTGTTTTAAAATTTTTTATATTTGTGGACTAAATTTAAATGCCAATAACTTTTGTTTTTTAAATAGAATGTGTGCTGCAAAAACATCACAAAAACTATACTTTATAACGTTTCAAAACCACAGGATGTTGCCCTTTTTCTGTACAAACAAAAACGCTTCTTTGCGGAGTTACAGCTTTCAGAATATGGGCCAGTTTAATCGCGCTTGCTTTAATATCTCCGCCGCATATTGAGATACGTGATTCAAATTTTTTATGGATATTGTACTATTGATGATGTACATTTTTGCAAGTTTTCGTCTAAATCTATTACCCAGGGGCATTTATGTGGGGGATACCCTAACGTATGTTGAACGTCCCCTACACTTACGGCCAAATAAAAATATTTGTGCGAGACGCCATAGTTGGGAAACTATTTCCATATTTTTTATTCATCTTAGAACTATTGTTGACATTGGGTGCACTGGAAACAAGATATTTCCAATTAACTAACAACTTAAACGCAAACATAAAACTCGAAAAGTACCTTTTTTCTCTTATAAAAAATTATAGTTATAGTTATATTTAAGGAGCCATTTCTTGGAAACTGTTTCGAGCTAGGGCATTACTTTTGTAGTTTTGTAGGGAATTTTGTATACTTTTATTTGTCTAATAACTAATTTTGAGATTAGATGCACAGGGAATGAGCCCTTTTGAAAAAAAAAACAGGTTTTTGCACCTATTTCCTAAAATCTGAAAGGATTGGAAGGCTCGGCCGATGTCGAAAACGTAGTTTTTATTTTTGTGTCAAAATAAAGGGTTTACACAAAATCCATTCCAGAGTTTAATTCCACATGTACTGGATTTTTTACGACGTAATGAGTGGACGTTTTTTACCAGAGTGCAAGAATCGTCATTTTTACAAAAAAAAAATCAAAAAAATCGATTTATTTTATTTTAATCTGATTTTATTGACTTAAACCATTTTTTTAATTTAAAAAATTTAAGTAACTTTGTTTACTTGTTCACAGAAATAACATATTTTCTGCAGTGTTCTTTAATATTTTAATAACAAGTGTAACGTAATGTTTGACATACACATGTTATTTATATATCTGATTTTTTATTGTGAATTACTGTTTTTAATAAAGATCATATAGCCGCATCTAAGCGATTCTATGATCTGTCCTCACTCCACTTGCCCTGGATCAGCGCATAACAGCTCTGCAACGGGTCTATCTCCTTAACTCAACCCCATGTGCACTTTGCTAAGCCTGTGGCAGTGCCTTCATCATTGTAAACATCCCAGGGAGCATAAATAGTAGCCTTCCATCATGTACACATAAAAAAAATATATAAATATTAAGCAGTCATCAAAACTTATTGTGATTTTGATATATTGTCTACATGGTGGAAAGCTACTGTTTATGCACCCTGGAAATTATTTTAGCGATAATAGGCGCAGCAAAGTGGACATGCTGCCTAGGTGTGAACCTATAACCATACGTGTCGAAGAAATGGTAATATGCTACCTGCCCTTACTGTGCAAAATTAATTTATTTTAGGTATAGATTGGTCTAGAAGTAAAAATTACTTTATGATGTATAAAGTTCAAATAAAGTATATAACTGTATAACACTTTTATGTAATTATATTCTATTCTAAGCTCCTGCAAATTATGCACAGTATTGTATTAATTGGAAAATTTCACATGAAAACGAAACCTTACTCAAAAACCATTTGATTTAAATCAATGATTTTTTTTATATAAATCGTTAGATTTATTAAATTCAGAATTCAGTATAAGTAACAGTATTAGATCAATTTTTTTTAAAAGTGAGAACACCTTCACTAGACTTTCTGCAAACAGACAAACCTAATTGCTAAGAGACGCTAAACAAAATGGGACTAAAATTACCTAACTTCGAACTGCGAATATCGTTTTGTTAACATATTTGATATCCGCCCCCAATACGCTAAGCGGAAGAAATAAATCTATAAATCTGCTGTCCTAGCCGCAGTTAATAATTTTTACAGAATTTTGTAATCGTTTCTGTAAGGGGGGCGTAAAAATATAAATTACTTAGAGGCGCCTATAATGCAAATCCTGCTCTGCATACTTGAAATATCATTACACCATAATTGCATTAATAATGGCTTTAAGCTAATGAGTCTGGTACATATTGGCGATAGCAGTAGGTATAGCTTCAGGCTAGCATTTTTGCATATCCCAAACGTGCACTAGCCCCGACTCTTTTTGCTATGATTCAATTAAATCATTAATTTTCCTGAATACGCGTTCAGGCGTAAAAAGTTATACAAACTTTCAATGGTTAGCCAATTTCTTATTATTATACTCATACATTGGTCAAGCAATTATTACTTAAACAAATAACATACCTAAAAATCCAAACAGCAGCCAAAAACGTTTTTTCAACACCTTCTCAATGACATACCTGTAACAAAAAAACAATAAAAATGAGTAAACCCAATCCAGCAAATTAGTTAAAATTAAATAAACCAAACAGTAATTTGCAAAAAAACACATACACCAATTAAATTCTCAGTAATGCAATAACACTTGACAATGACACTTTTTAATGACAAGCGTAACCAAATTACATTTGACATTTCTGAACGTTTCCAAACAAAAATTTAAAAAATTGAAAACTGCAACCCGGCGACTCGATTGCGCACTGCAACTGGCTAATACTTCATTGAATCGGATTTAATTGGCAAGTAGCTTAAATAAATCAATCTGTTTTCCTTTTGATTTTCATGCCAATACCGGTTGTATTTACTGTTATAACCTACCACAATCTCAGAATTATTAATAATAAATTAAACTAAACAGGTAGGTGCTATTATTTCTAGAAAACACGTATGTGGGTGGTTTTAACCGCAGAACCTCCAAGCCGGTCTATAAATAAAAGATTAAAGTGTGATCGACTTATAAATATATTATTCCTTGTAATTTGTCTAAAATTACATTTGGATGCTATAAATTCTATTTTACAAAAATTCCTCATTGGATATTTACTGGCAGTCACTCGTAATGGCTAAAACGACTTTTTAGTAACTATTCGTAAGGACAACCTTAAAACTGTTCAATTAAGAAATTTAATTTAATAATAATATTGGAAAGGACACGGTGTGTAATAATAATATTCATAAATGGATTTCAAAATTATGTAGTTAATGATGAAAGGATTACCTATATATTGCAGCACTTGATACTCTCACTGTAGATTTATTATTTAAATATATTCAAAAGGTCGTTGAAAGTTATGAAGTAATTCATACCGTAAGAACAAGTTGTGTACTTTATACCGGGAATCGATTAAAAATCGAACATCGTCCGAGAATACCATGTATGGATTGATATAGCGGTTCTAATTACTTTATTAATTATTGGAAATGATAGCAAAAAATGATTCTGATTTTACTGTTAACGATAATGTTCTGAGAAACCTCTATTGTACTTCCACATCATGTTTTTATCGAAATGTTGCAATATCATGTTATCATGTACATTTTTCCTCTATCAGTATCTGCAAGTTTGTGATTTCTTAAAGAATTTTGGTTTTGGCATCAGCTTTTACAAAAAAATTTGCATCTATAAGAACAAAGTATGGTAGTCCTGTGGAAAAAGATTGCTTAGGATTAAAAAAAAATGGATGCACCAACTAGTCCGCCAAAATATGAGTGGGAGGGAAAAATTAGTTTATCTAATTTTTGCTGCAAATGAAAATTAAGCTGCCACGCTTATTCTACTACCACCTATAAATTCATAGGAGGCGTCACAAAACAATCATGAGACCGGGCCGAGAACCCAATTAAATCTCATCCTTAGCTCTATGAGCCTGTAAATTTAAAAAAACGTGTTGTCAGCTTTTAAACATACTTTCTTGACAATTTTAAAATTTGTTCTCTTCACAATTTTAGTAGTTCCAAAAATTCTCTTAATTTATAACATTATTAACCTTAGGGCATTTCCAATATCAAATTTCATCCCGGTCTGGTAACTTATTTTTGAGTAAATGAGCGTTAAAATCAAAATTTTCAATAATTCATAGAAGACTTCACAGAGAAATTATCGATCGGGAACAGAAGCCAAATCGTAGCTCAATTTCAGCTCTATGAGGTGGAAAAGTTTTAAAAAATCGAGTGGCGTTGTTAGGTAATTTTTTTTTCGAAATTTTACATTACTAAAATATTTTTCACTTCATAGTTTTTGTCTTATCGACTATTACCATAGAAAATTTGACAACGATCTGTCAAATCGTTTTTGAGCAATAAGGTGCAAAAATGAAAACCTTTAAAAAGTCGTAGCGGGCGCCATTTTAAAGCTAGAAAGTTTGGAAAAACAGGGTTGAATTTGCCCTGAGGTCCCAATCAGATTCCGTTTTAGAATTTTCGTATTAAAAAATTCAATTTTAGAAAAAATGCTACAAAAAACATGGCCAATTTTCGCTTCCGGATTTTGATTTTTTTAAACTTATTTCCCCGAAGAATTTTTGATATACCCCCACATTCTGAAGCTCATGGAAATCGGACCATCCGTTTGGGATTTAGGGAGCGCACATACCCACTCACAAACAGACAAACATTTTTAAGAAAACATTTTTTTGAGTTCCTGGAAGTCCAAAACAAGTATCGAAAAATTTGACACAACGAATAACCTTATTAAAATAAAAATTTTCGAAATAAAAATGTATGCGAATCACTCGTGTTTAACTTATTCGAATAAATAAACGAATTCTTATTCCTTTCAATAAATCACCTCGCACTAAGCAGATGTACATATTATAGTATCGCAAATGGACACTCACTGCTTAACCGATTAAGAATTAACTATTGTTCTGCTCTGCAATGCAATTGCTTTTACAGTAAAAAAAATACGTACATAAATACTTTGTTGCGCGTAGTTGCAGTAAAGTTAAGCTGCAATAAACTTTTTTCATTCGTTTTATATTTTGAATCTTCAACAATTTATCGGAAACTAAATATCATAAGAAACATTAATGTCATAATTTCGTAATTATTAAAAGACACCCTTATTTGAATAAATCGATTATTACATTATAAGTTATTCAAATAATGCGATTCGAGTAATTCGATTCGACTAACTCGCTTCTTATTCGAATAATTCGATACTTCTTCGAACAACTCTATACTTCTTCGAAAACTCTAAAAAAGGTTAGTTATAGAACTTTCGATATATCAAATCAGGTTGTGATCTCGAACAGGAACACCCCTATTATTATGTAATTCAAAAATTAATCAAGATTGATTGATTGAGATCTACTTCCAAATTAAAATGGTATTTATTAGATATTTAACACAAACTTTACCATTATTTTGTAATAATCGTATACTAAACAAATTTAGTAATAAAATAAAACTTCACTTTGTTGAAGTTCATATTAATATAAATAAAATAATAATTAATAACTTCAACAGATATTTACTTTAACCTACTAACATTTATTTAAGTAACCTGTTAAAACGTAAAAATATGTAGGTAGTTAAAATAAATATTGGTTAAAGTTATTTTTATTTATTTAAACTAAACAAATTCGTTTTTTAACTTAACTTAAAATAGTGCAAACTGCTCCTTTCCTAGAAGAATTTTGTCAACCAGCCGCACAACAAGCTTGCAACATACCTCCGAATAAGATTTTAAAAGTAATTTTGTTTATACCTATTAATGTTTAGCAACGCTGAATCGCGAAATACTGTTTGAATTTCTAACATATCACTAACCGACATTTACCTTTTAAAACATGGCGTCTAACTTCATTTTTTTATGTATAATAAGTTGTGTGTCTGGTGTAAATGTATAGAAATCTGTGAAAGGAAGTAACATATGAGCACATGAAAGTATCGCACAATCAAAAAAGGAAGGGTTGATATATACCAAATCAAATCGGTAATAGTTTAGCTACTTGGAAGTTACCTAACCGTGACGTATACAGATCAACTAAAGATGCGTTGGGTGGAGAAGCACCGTTTGAAAGTAAAAGTACAAACGATTTCAGAAAAAGGACCAAACCGACACTAATTGTTGTATTTGGTAGTCATATATATGAGCACAACAAAGTATTGATTAATTAAAATTGATTCGATAAAGAAACGAAACTACATATGTACTTAGACGGGGTGATTTCGAAAAACAAACTACCGAAAATCGTAAATGGTACCTACGCATAATTGGAAATGAAAGACAATACATCCATATCAAATCAACCCCAAGAGTGTGACAATCCCCACGTGTTCGACCAGTTAACTAAAAACGAATATCTATAAAATTTTACACGAACATATAAAAAAGGCTCCCTAATAACCACAACCCCATAAAACCCCTATCAAACGGTTTCTTTTGTTCGTAAATTATCAAAGATCTAAAAAGTGGTTGAAACGAACTAAATCAAGTGATAGGTTCGCGCCAGTAGTCGGGCGGCTATCGGGCCAAATCGGCCCCCACCGAAGCCCGCGGATGGAAGGAATCCAGCAGAATGCGCGAAAACTCTACCTACTAACATTAACAAAAACATCGCTTTTTCGAGTAATAACATTTCGAATTGCAGTTTGCAGATGGTTGTGGGGATTGCAGCAGTTAGCGACTGCCGTGTGGGCTTATCAGCTGCAAATAAGAGGGCGTGCCTACTGACGGGGTGTTTAACCTCGTGCCCTTCTCTAACCTAGAACCCGGAATTCTGACTGGAATAATGTCTCGTTACCTGTCTATCCTGGCAGCTGCGGTGTTGTGGGCTTCGCAGGTATGCGGGTGTAGTGAGACGGCGTAAAAGTTGCACAGCACACACTTAGCAGGGCACATAAACAAATAAAATTTAAACTAAATTTTACTAAGCAAGCGTACGTCGCACCACTGTGAAAGCAAGCAGCTGACAGAAAGTGCGATACATGCATTTCAGATTCGGGTTATTCCGTTTCTCGCCGGTTGTGGGTGCCGCACACTTTAAAAGAGCAAGTGTGCTTCAAGCGCGAAATTCAAACATACTGAATTATTGATCAGGCTTTTTACTTCGCTCAAAGGACTTACTTATTCCTATGCGACTGATTACATTTATGTGTGCTGAATGCTCAGTTCTTTAATGTTTCGCTAAATTTTCGCTATAACAGAAATAACAATACAGCCAGTGGCGTTAACCAAGTGGTGTCGAAGAGCGTCCGCCCCCCACACAACTAGGTACGCCCGTAAGGTAGAAGGTTCATTGAGAACAGACAGAAACAATTAAAAAAAATTAAGTCTTGTCAAGATTTACTCTTTAAAGTTCAACTGTACCTTTGTTCGTCGAAGATAGTCTGTTTCCACACCATACAGCATACAAAAACGATTAAGAAACGCCGATTATTTAACCATTGAATTTTTTTATCAATCCTTAGTTACACAAACATGCTAAAATTAACACCAGTGGTGTCGACAGAGGGAAAGGTCAAATAGGGTATAACACCGTTGATTCAGCTGTCCCACTGATAACACACAGAAATGATTAAAAGGTGCGACTTTGTTATGAATTACTCTTTATGTTTAACTAAACTGTTGTATGCAGTGGTCGAAGAGGATTATTTCCACGCCTGATAAGCATAACACACAAGCAATTTTTTTTGAGCAATATTTTTTTGGATAGGTCAAAATTTTGAAGATATTTTTCACTTCTTAGCTTTTAACTTTTTAAAAACATTTTTGTGTTTCGATAGGGCTATTATGATAAAAAATTTAAACCCAATTTGTCAACTTGCTTTTGAGCAATAAAGCGCTAAATTCAAAATTTTCAAAAACTCGAAGCGGTCGCCATTGTACAGCTAGGAAGTTAAGAAAAAAAGCGTTGAAATCTTACTAAAGCCTTTTATAAGATTTATAAGAAAGTTCGCTTTACGAAAAACATGTGTAACTTCCGCTTCCGGTTTCGCGTCTTTTTAAAGCTTATTTTCCCGATAAATTTTTGATATACCCCACATTCCAAAATTCATTGAAATGGAACCATGTGTTGGAGAGTTATGGAGCGCACACACCCCCCCGCCCACAGATAAACATTTTAAAAACCACTTTTTTGGGTTCCTAGCTTTAAAACATTTATTTCCGTCAAAGCCTTGATTTTGAAAATTTGCATGAAATCAATATTGAAGTTAAAAGTATAGGAAAATAAAAAAGATTAAAAGAAGCAGCTTATAAAGATATACTCTTCAATGTTCAACGTAACCTTAGTTACACAAGAACAATTATTATTCGTACCAGTGGTGTAGAGAAAGAGAGTCAACGAGCGAACAAATGTGTACATCCCATCATACTTACGGCGCCGTCCCTGTGTGTCGACAAAATCGATGAAGAGATGCAGATTAACATTTACTATTTAATGCAGGACTAAACTTTTGTTTAGTTCACAATCAGCCTTTACGTTCCACTGCTGGGCTCCGGCACTCTTCTCTTCCACGTACTCTGCTTAGCGCTAAGATAGAGTACGGGGGACCTGCAGTTTAACGGCGAATCTGAACGACTAAATACCAGAGACTGTTTCAGGAATTGAGACTCCACAGCTGCCTACACTGGATTGGGGAATGTGTGTGACGGGTTGCGGCATAGATTTCTTATTGCTGCATGGCTGCGTCGGGAAATAGAACCCCAGACCTTTAGCACTAGAGGGTAACTAAATTTAACCGCCACTAAAGTAGGCAGAAGGGGACAAAAAGGATGTACCTCCACACCTCTAAGCCACCGTACAGTACATAGATGTAATTAAAAACTCTTTGATGTTCCACTTGCTATAATACCAAAACATAAATTGAACCAGTGGTGTAGGCAGAGAAGGTGTAAGATGGTTCGCCTCCACATCAGTGAGGCTGTCCCTAAGGTAAAAAAATTCCCTTGACAACATACAGAAACGATTAAAATAAAAATGTACCACTAAACTTTAGTTAAAATTTGTATCAGTGGCGTAGACAGAAAGGAATCGATTCCGGATGTATTTTCATTTTCAACTCTTTTGACTGCTTTGATGTGTTGAACTTATCCTCAAAGTTTGTACGAACTATATTCGCATCTTCACGAAACACTCAGATCTTCATAGCCACGTGATTTTTCACAAAAATTGAATTATCTCCATAACTGTTAGATTTAGCGAAATTCAACAACAGTACTCTTTTTGCGTATTTTTGTATAGAGAATCAGGTTTTATAAGAAAAAATTCAAAACTGGTATAGTCCAAAATATATAGAAAAAATGTTACGTGACCCCTTCCCTCGTGTAATAATGCATTACTCATTACTTAAAGTTGAATAAGTAACGCTCACAAATAAAACTTTAAAATTTGAGTGCAACTACTGCTAACGTTATATGTATAGGCAAAAAAATTATGACACCCCCCCCCCTACTCCGTAAGAAAGCTTTTCTAGACTAATGTTTATAAAACCCTTTTCGTTGTTTTCAATTACTGAATCTAATCTGAAAGTGCGATCCATATGGTATGAATCACCCTGTAGATTTCGATTATCCTGAAATATCATAAATGTATTTGGAGAATTCAACGGTTCGTTGGAGGAAATAAAACCGGAAAGAACTTGGAAACTTCAAAAATGAATCTAAATTTGTAAATGGTAAAATTTCCCTTATTCTGTATTCAAGTTTTCTTATTGTGAAAAATCTCAAATATAAATGATTTATCTAAACACAGTAAATTAAAGTTTAAGTTTCAAAATACCGAATGTTTGTCATTTTGTGACTTTCCCATTATTTTGGAGAAGCCAGAATAAAACAAACAGATAGTTGAGTAAATTTAAAATAAATAAATTTAAACTTTAATTTATTTTAATTATGTTTTAATTATCGATCATTCCAAATTATGCCTAACTTCCTGAAGGCTTATAGCTGATTGATTTGTACCAGCTTTTTTGTATAATAAATAATTATTAGGGTGTTCATTTCAGAAATGGCCTCACACGAAATTATGCAAATGATCCCATGCGGGGATATCAACACTTCATAAAGGTATACAGGGGTGAGTATAAACTTACATACATATTTAGCGAGGGTGAAAATATGAGGTGGCCCTTTTCTCATTAAGGGCTAGTAAGTAATAAATTTATTTAAAAATTAACACGAAGGTGTTTCCATTTTTGTCTTTGTCAGTTTACGTCACCAGAACCATAGAATATGCAGTGTAGCACTAAATTTTCTATACAAATGTGGTGCAGATTATTTACAATTTAATAACGGCAATACCAGAGCGATTCGTATAAAAATATCCTAAATCAGGTCTGTGTTGTGTTTTAATTACTTTTTACATGCAGGAAGCTTTTTTTGAGTATTCTTTTGCAATAAATGTCTGCTATAATTACGTCTATGATATATGTATGTATATTTACACGTTATAGATATACAGCACTCAACCCCCTAGCGTCGCGTCGGTGATAAGCCTTAAAAGCAGAAATAGGGCGACTTTAAATTAAAATAATTAAAATATTTGGAATTTACATTTTGTACAGTAGCCAAATAAATTCTAAATTCGTCAACCAAAACATTAGATGGGGAGGGGGTGTTGTAGCTCCACCAAATATATTAATTTTTTTCTAAAAACTAACATTAGATTCTGGTTCTACTAGTCATGATGAGTAATTCTTCTTAAGCAGAAGTTATTTTTTCCGGTTTCCGGTTTAATAAACAAAGTGCTACCAATTTTTGACTTTCAAAAATTCATAGAAAGCGCCACAGTAAAATTATAGCTGTCAGAAAAAATACTGTATTGTAGCCAATCTTTAGCTCTAGCGGTCTTTAAAATTAAAAAAAAACGTCACAGCAGTTTCAGGAAAACATTTGTTTGAAAATTATCAAAATTATGGAGGCGCCATTACGATCGTTTTCAGATTTTCGAAATTAATTTCGTTTCATCATACACTACCGACAAAAAACTCTCAAATAAGTTGTAACTTGTAGCCGATCCCGATCAGACAACTACTTTTTGAATAAATGGGCGTGAAAGTCTAGATTTTTAAAAAATCTTAGCGATCGCCATTTTCAAGCTAGAGAGTTCGGTAAAAAAGTTTTTCATTTGCCTCAAGTTCTTTTCTCAAATCCTGTTTCTAAAAGTTAGTATTGGAAAAGAACGCCACCAAAAAATGGTGTAACTTTCGCTTCCGGTTTCGGAATTTTTTGAAAAACTTAGCTAGAATTACAATTTTTGATTTTTCATTTAAAATTTCAGTCCAATACTTTCGCTTTTAGAGGCGTCACACTCACCTACAGACATACATTTTTTAAAACCACTTTTTTGTGTTCTTCGACCGCCAAAACGTGTATTTCAGTTAAAATCTAGATTTCGAAAATTTTCATGAAATTAATACTTCCCTATACCGCAGGTACAGAAAAGTAATATATACCGAAGGTATGGGAAGATAAAAACAAACTCCCGGTGACACCATTCGTTAATGTTCTATTACTGATTGATAGATGGTAGCTCTTTGGTTACGTTACCGAAATCTGTTTCCCATTTATCAATTGAGTTATCGGAATTTTAATTTTTGAAAATTTATAAAACAAAAATTATTGCATTCCGTAAATTAAAAGGAATCTTAAGATAACATTCTTGCAAATTTGCCATTAGTTTGTTTGAGTACTGCAGAATAATAACAAAACTATGAGTCCAAAAATTTTTGATTTAAAAAAAATTAATTTT
This sequence comes from Ctenicera cuprea, assembly GCA_958336395.1. Classification (NCBI taxonomy): domain Eukaryota; kingdom Metazoa; phylum Arthropoda; class Insecta; order Coleoptera; family Elateridae; genus Ctenicera; species Ctenicera cuprea. The sequence goes on along the minus strand of OY284487.1, from coordinate 3,353,968 downwards.
TATACCACTGGATTCTATTTCCTCTAATCTTCTACTACTTTTAAAACATTTAATAGTATTTTTGATATTTTGATATGCTCTCACATTCCAAGTTTCGTCAAAATCTGACCATCCGTTCCGAAGATATAAACGCGGTTGATTCCCAAAACGTATTTTTTCTTCACAAATGTCCAAAGTTTCATCAAAATAGTTATGAGAAAGTAACAACGAACTGCAAATTTATTAATATGCAATTTCTTGAGCAACCTCCTATTATATAAGACCCAGGCAATGAATTAGGCTCAAAGACTTAATACCAATACTTTCCCTGCTTGCTTCCGAGCTTACCGTTTCGGGATTCCCAGGTAGGAATACAGGTTATTTAGGGTGCAGGTGCCACTTATAGTTTGGGGGTGAATGCATAACAAGTAAAGTAGGGTGGTATTAATATACCTGATCCTTATTAAATTATGACAGGTAACCCCGCTAGTACTTAAGCAGCTGAATAGGTTTGCTTAAGGAGTTGCTCCCTAAATCCTCGTATTGATTTGTGGAAAGTGAAATTAGGGATGTTGCCTTGTTATTTGATTTAAAACAAATCCATGTAACGTCAACGCTGAAAGTGGTTTTAATTCAATCTAGTTTTAATTTGCGGTTTTAAATTTCATGCATACGAAGTGGTGAAGCGAGTAATAGAAAAGTAACAATTTTGCTATTTCTAACACAGAGAATATTATATCATTGTACAAAAACTTGCAGAATGCATTTTATGCGTATAAAGCCTGGTTGTAATCGTATATTCTAGATTTAAATTCTCCTAATGCAGCTTAAGAAGTTTAATTCTGAAATAACACTGCAGCTGTTGTTTCGTATATTCTTGAAGTAGCAGCGCATGAAAACCAGAAAGCAATTAGTTCTGCAGATACTGCAAGATAAAATAGATAAATTAATGTTAAAAATGTCTTACTGGAAAATCTATTTTAAGACAGTACTTAATTTTTACTTTCCTATACATTCGGTATAGAGAAGTTTTGATTTCATGACAATTTTCACAATCTAGATTTTGTTTAAAATACACGTTTTGGGGGACTCCAGGAACCCAAAAAAGTGTTTTTTTTTAATGTCTGTCTGTGTTGGTGTGTGTGTGGGTGTGTGTGTGTGTGTGGGTGTGTGTGTCTGTGTGGCGCCTCTAAAGGCGAAAGTACTGGACCGATTTTTATGAAATTTCAAATAAAGAGGTACCTATCGAAAATTGTAGTTCTAATTACGCTTAAATTTTGGAAATTAGGGCACAGGATCTGAGCGAAGAACGTAATGCCAATTGAAAACATTTTACCGAACTCTCTAACTTCAAAAACGGCGACCGCTATACGATATTTTGAAAATCTCGTCTGTAACGCCCACTTACTCAAAAAGTAGTCGTCTGGCCGGCACCAGCTATAACTTATTTGAGAGCCTTTTCTAGATAGTACACGATGAAACAAAATTTCGAAAATCTGAAAAGGAACGCAATGACGCTTCTCTACTATTTTGAAAATTTCAAAAACATGTTTTACAAAAACTGAACCCACGTTTTATTTAAAACTTTGTAGAACCGAAAATTGGCTACAATTTGACTTTGTTGCTGAAAGCTATAATTTCACTGTGGCGTTTTCTAGGAATTTTTGAAAAGCTGTAATGGATACCCTTTTATTTATTAAACGGGGTCCGATAATAATTTTTTTATGCGGAATTGCTCATATTGACCAGTAGCACCAAAATTAAATGTTAGTTTTTAGATACAATCATGTATACTGGGTAGAGCTATTCAATTTTTGACGTCAAAATGTTATTTTGTTTTAAGGAAGTCGGAATCGAAAGTAAAACAGCATCCCTTATCAGGCCGGCCGACTGTTCTGCGTCAGGTTTTTTCCTGATCGAAAAGATGATTACTGGGACAGTACTTTCCGCGGAAATCCTCTTTATTTCAAATTCTTTGTTCTAACCCATCTTTTCCCGGCTGAAAAAGGGCTTAAGAGTCCGGTGCGGAGTTCGAAAGGCCCCTACGGTGCAGCGGGCCGCTCCTTCACTGGGAATAAAGCGACACCGATTTTCCTTTCCATTTTCCTTTCGGGAAGTGAAAGAGAAGACAAATTGACGAATTATTACAAAATTTCTTTTTGCACTTGTAATAAGAGGCTATTTTGTTATCAGTTTGACTTTAACCAATCATCATAGAGAATAAAAGCGTATTTAGAATTTTATGAATAGATTTACGAGGATGTCTGAGATTTTATGGTACTATAGCGACCTTGGCGTTAGTTTTATTGCATTCGAAAATAGATTTCGTGTTTTGAGTTCAAAATATAAAACGTTACAGCTTGCTTTTGATGTTTTTCGATCAACGACTTAAAATTACGTGAAACATACCTACTAATAAAATTTAAAAAAGCAAAAGCAAATTTAGTTAAGTGAAAACTGATAACGTTATTTAATAAAAATAAAGCGCAAATTTTCAGTTAAATCTAGAAAAATGAAGAATGAAATGGGTTTCTTCAAGGTTTTCTTTTAGAAATGTAATTAAAAGGCCATATTTAAGTTTAGCTAATTAAAAACTGCTGGATGAAATAAAATAATTAAATTAGGAATTTTTATAACATTTAAGAAAAATGCTACCCTTTTGTTAGATATTTTTCCCAGAACTCTCATTATTATGTTGTTTTGTAACACAGAAATTGAAGCAAGGGTAAGAATATAATTTTCTGTGTTTATGACGAAAAGGTTTTAAAAAAATTCCACCCTCGCATGAATTTCACAAAAGAACGTTCTGAATTTACAAATCGTTTCTCTGCACTAATAAGGCGTATAAAGTCTAGGTGAATACAAAGTACACACCCCTAATACTCGCCAACCGAGCACCAATTTCCGTAAATTACACCCAGCTTTGTTTTCAGCTCTCTGCACAAATCTTCCCAGAAAGCAATTTCGAGGCTGGAACGGGAATAGTTACGTTTTTCGCAGGCGATAAAGATTCATTACCGTGTGTTCGCAGGAATACCGACCAAAATTTCACTCAGCCATTTTTTTGCGTTAAGTAAATCTGGTTTCTTTCGATTCGAACAGAAATCTTTATAAGAATGCAGCATGCAGTTTGTTGCTGTTTCTGTAAATCCATAATTCCTGCATATAAATCAAAAACGTTTTCGAAAGGAAACCAGCCAAACTTAAAAGAGTTTTGCTTGATGGAAAAATACACGAACTCGAACTCGGTCGTATATTGCACTGCAGGATTGCAAAATGAACAATTTAAATAACAAATAAAGTAAAGAAAGGTTATGCTTGCACGCTTTGACGTGTATTTAAAGTACCATAAAGAGTACCTACTTTAATGAACAGAGAAAAATGCCACCCATCATGCAGCCTTACAAATGGGTTTCTCTCACTCACGCGTATATGGGCTAATAGAATTCCGATTTTTAAATTTTAATACGAAGTACAGGCTGATTATTGTTAAGAGAAGCATACAATGAAGATTTATTGCTTCTTGTCGAAATCAATGAGGCCATGTTTGTGTTTCGTCAGTTATTTGAGATTAAAATGAGCTTTTGATTTATCTGTACGTTTTCGGAGCTGTGCAGAGAAAGTTTCCCGTTTTATTGTCTGATGTCAGGAAATTTTTATTGCCTTGAGTGGAAAGGCTTTTCACGATGTTTTCGACCTTGGGACCTGAAAATGGGCGCACCAAATTTTGGTTGCTTGTTAACGTTTTATGAGGAGAATAATACGTAGTAGTTTCTAATTTTATGACATTTCCCTGCCGCTTAAATCAGAACTTTGCGGCACTTCTACGTACAATCTTAGTCGTATTCGTTTATATGTAAATTAAAATGTCATGTGCCTTTAAATATGATTATAGGTTAACGCTAACTGTTTAATGCAATTATTTAAATTAGATTTATCAACTATCCTGTGTAAGGAATTTAACGCATTTTTATGCTAAATAATTTGCAAATTTGTATTGCCTCACATATGTTCCAATTTATATTAGAAATAATAACACTAGTGGTAATATCTAACATTTTTTTCGTAACGCAACAAATGTATTAACATAATTAATAATTTATAGAAAAAAAGTTTTGTTAGAAAGTCAGGAACAACTTGGTTGAAAGCGAAGCTTTTGTATGGATCGCCGTTTTACTTTGTATCGACAGAGATCTGTGCAAAATAAAAGCAAAAATGTACATAACTTAGAAATATCTCATAGTTTTATTTAGTATTTAATTAAAATATTTTTGATATTTGTAATTATTCCAAACTATCTTCGATATTCATAAATATTTAAAAATATATTTGAAATATTATTAATGCGCCTTTTTGAAAATATCTTTAGAGGTAATTTAAAACCATTTTAAACTAGCCTTGCGTTAGAATAAATAATAGTCGATGTATTTTTGTTTAAAACTTTCATTCGGAATTTTGTAAATAATCCTATTAGCAATAGTTTAGATATTTTGTTTAATTTAAACGGTGGTTCTTTTATTTTTAATATTTTTTATATGTTGGATATTTGAATATTGGTCTATTTTAAAATATCTTAGATATTTTAAAACATAAGGAAATAATTGTTGTTGACTGTGACACTGACTGTGACTGTGACTGTGACAGTGACAGTGACAGTAACAGTAACAGTGATTGTAGCTGTAGCTGTAGCTGTGGCTGTGGCTGTGGCTGTGGCTGTGGTTGTAACTGTAGCTGTGATTGTGATTGTTATTGGGATTGTGATTGTAATTGTTACTGTGGCTGCGCCTTCGACTGCGACTGGGACTGTGACTGTAATTGTAATTGTAACTGTAATAGATATTTTTTTTAATTAAATTTTTGATATGTTAGATGTTTGGATATTGGTCTATTTTAAAATATCTTGGATATTTTAAAACATAAAGAAATAATTGTTATTGTTGACTCATGTTGTGACAGTGACAGTGGCAATGGCTGCGACTGTAGCTGTGGCGGTAACTGTGACTGTGACTTTGACAGTGACATTGACAGTGACAGTGACAGTGACAGTGGCTGTAGCTGTGGCTGTTGCTGTTGCTTTGGCTGTGGCAGTGACTTTGGCAGTGACTGTGGCAGTGACTGTGGCAGTGACTGTGACTGTGGCTGTAAGGGTGGCTGTAACTGTTGCTGTAACTGTGGTTGTGACTGTTATTAGGATTGTAATTGTTATTGTAATTGTTGTTGGACTCACAAAACATATACCGTTAGTATATTCTCTGTTACTTAGAAATAAATAAATGCATTATTAAATGAGATTATAATGTAACCACGCAAATCGCACCGTTGCCGACTTAATTCGACTTAGCGGTGGTACTAACCTTATAGATGGCGTTAATTTCCGAATATCGTAGATATTCGACAATTCTTTTATTATAACATTTCTAAGATATTTTAAATTAAACTTATTGTATAATTTAAATTTAAAATATCCAAGATATGTCTAATAATAACAATTTCTAAATATCTAAGATATTGGAAAGATAAATTTAATTAAAAATGCCTAAGATATTTCAAATTTAAATTGCGCTCAAATACTTTAAAATATCTATAGGCTATTTCGATATAGATAATTTAAAAATATCGTAGATTTTTTAATTCAATTATATTTACAGTACAAGCTTATAATGCTTAAGATATTTAGAATAATAAATTAATAATATGTATCTCTAAGATATTTTTCGAACATGACAGTATATTATAATTTTATTTTGTTGAAATTCGCTTCTACTAAAATGTAAAACGGCGTTCCATATAGATGTGCATTTTCCCCTGAATCTCCATTTCAAGTTTTCTTTCATCATTTTATGAGATTTATTACAAAACCCAAGTAACGAAAACGTTTTTATTTAATATTTTAATTGTATGCATTTGTTTATTTATTTACATGTTTACTCTTTAAAATAAATGCTTTCAGATTAGAATTAATCAAATAACGTAAACGTTTACTAATCAGAACAGAACTAACTAAAGGAAGCTAATTTAATTGCATTAAAGGAACTCTTTGTAAACAAGTAAACTTTTCAAAGTTTGTTGATTTTCTTCGAGAAAATTACATCAACTAGGACAAGTTTGACTTATGTAGTACTTTCGCGTGTGCTCCATACATCACGATGTGAAACTCGCTGTTATGGGTGCTTAAGTTAATGTCCTAACTCAAGTATAATTACCTAGAGAACTTTATGAACTATGTTAAAAAATTAATAATGATTTGCCAAATATGAAAGCGACACAATTCGAGATTTCGTTACAGGAAGTATCATAAGATGTTATTATTATATACAGGGTGTCCTAACAGAAACTCGAAATAAATTTAATTAAAACAAATTACGGCTGATAGTAATATTTACGATTTATTAAATTTTAACGCAGTAATTGTTAACTTTTTTGAAATAATGTCTTTTTTTCGAATAATTTATTATATAAACATATAAAAATTATGCATCATTTCACCGAAAGAAATTCTCTTTTTAACGGCATGCGTAAAAATAATATATTTGTTCAATTCCAAAAAAAAACATTTTAAAAATGTGAGCAACTGTGAGAACATAATATAATAATGAGAAAAAACTTTTTTAGTTCTTACAAGAACTATTATTTATACTTTTAGATATACAGTTTGACTGCTAAGCAGCCATCTTCAGTGAACCAAAAGTGTACGCAACAAGAAACCATACTCTAGTGGAAAAATGAATGAAATGAAAGCAGATATCAGAGTGACGACCGACGGCGCTGTTTTTCCATTTCGGTGTAATTTTTGTTCTTTACGTTTTTAGTTCACTGAAGGTGGCTACTTAGCAGCCGAAACGTACAAATAATAGTTCTTGTGTGAACTAAAGGGAGATTTTAGGTTTTTCAAAATACTGGTTGATCGCGTATTTCCGTCACAATATCTTAATACAAGTTTTTCGTTAATCATATATATAGAAAAGTAACAAACAAAATCGAAGCTGTTAGCTGACCTTGGGTCTAGCAAAAAAAACCAAATGTTTCTTATGAAAAATGCAGCCCACTTGGAAGTTTTCCAAACTTTTGGCAATATCCCAAATGAATTTTGAATAAATCCTATCTGTATTTTGCCCGATAAAATAAAACTTCATGTAATTTTTAGTAAAAATTCCTCATAACTGTATAATGTATATATTCGTACAAAACACAAAAACTTGACAGTTTATTTTACAAGAAACTGAATTTTTTATGCTTTGACGAATGTTACTTTTCCATTTCAGTTTTTTTTCTCATAATAGAATACTCGTATTTTTGTTAAAAATATTTCGCATGTATTCTGGATACATAATAAATTCCGAAACCAAGTAAAATCATCTCGTACGTTTTCAGCAAATTTAATTTTAAACGTTAATTACAGTAATAGGCTATTATAAAACACCTTTAATTGTGATTTATTTATCTATTTAGCGGAACTCATTCCGAGGTTTTCCCCTCCGAAATTGCGCTAGGCTCATTGCCAAATTATAGCACGGTAAATGGTTCGTATCGGAAATTTGCGTAAAACAAAGGGTGCGATATAATTTCGGGGCTTGTAATACTTATTTGAAAAGTTCTCTGACTCTGACAGTGAAATGTATCAGACATTTAACTTTATTTATTGGAGTTTTGTACAAGTTTTGACTCACAGACTCGGTACCTGATTATCGAAGCAAACTTCTAAGTTCCCTTTTCATATCCTGCACTGTAATTTATTTTGTGAATTAAATCGACGTTCGATTTCGCCGTTTTTAAGTTGGATTTTGCTGCAATAACAAAAATATGAAAATTCTTGTATTAATCAACATGATGGACGAGTTTTAAATTTTCTGCAATATTAAGGCTTCGGTTTTAGTGAGCTATTTTTGGGCTCACGAAACCGGACAAACAAAAAGTAAGTGTTAAGTGTCACAACAGGAATTTGACATGGTAATTCTATATCAAGGCGTCTGCCAAGTCGTGATCGATGCCAAAGGTGATCCAGATGTTAAAAGAGGAATTTGGCAGTTGAGAAGGTTTCACTTTTTGCATAGCATAAATATAACTCGAGTTGAAACAATTATTCGTTATATACTAAAAAAATGTTAAACTGACATGTACAACATCTGATAGAGCTTAGTGCGCGGAAACTCGATTTTTTTAATTCGTGTATTTTTAGGATTTAATTTTCGACACGGCGATGGTAGCAGTACGAACGTAACATTTTATTGTTGTTCTAAGGTCATAAAAGAGCCAGAAATGAACTCGTGAAAGAATAAATAGTATGTTCATCCCCATTTTCGAGCATTCATTACATTACCTTCTGCAATTCGTTTTCCAACAAAGTTAAATATTTCACCGGGAGCAAAGCAATTCCTTAATTGCTCCACTTTAGCAAAACGTTACCTAGATTTTGTAAGCGATGCAGCAGCGTAAGCTAAACTTGGACTTTTACATTAATGGTATATTTTCTCTAAATGCACTAACTTTTATAGCAAACATGCATTTGCAGAGATGAGCATAAAATCGTTCAATCCTATTTTGTAACAATTTGCTTTCGTATAAAAGTATCTGAGAGGAACCATACAAAATAGTACTTGCGGATGTTTTAAAAACTAAACACAAATCAAACCTCACATTACGAAATTTGCAAAGACGTCAGGTAGTGCTATTATGTTTACTCTGTAAACAAACCAACTGATTATGTTTCTAGGTTTAACATGCAGCCTTATTTAGTTGTTTACATAAATTCGGTTTGTTATTTTAATCAATGTTTATGCTTTGGCGCTTTTAACACCGATCGTTTACCGACGACAATACCTTACCATTGTTTGCAATAAAGGTTGAAGAAACAACCACCGAAATTAATAATTCCACCCCTAAAAATAACAAACATTATTATTTTAGTTTGTAGTGTTTTGCTAATGCAAGTGCATCAAAGCATTTACATCTTCTCCCCCGAGAAATTAATGTTGCAAGATGTAAGGAGTTTGCTATTCGTCAGATTAGGAAGACGAAAGATAGGATTTGAGTTGTGTTCGTAAGTTTTAACAAACCACATGTTGCAGTTTCCTGAGCGTCGCGTCGCGACGCTCTAAGACTTGACAACATTTGACAGACTTCCTTAACGACCGATCCTCTTGTACTATTAATCTTAAAACAACTTATATCAATGTCAAATAAAGTTTCAGATCAAATTTCTTATGTGCAGGTAGAGGGTGAATTCAAAGCTAGGATAAAAAGGTTTCTGAAGGAGTCTCGAGGGAAAAATAAAATTAATGAGTAAAAAATACAGTCTCGTATTATTTCAACTTTATTATATACTAGTTTAGAAATGCATAACATTAAGACAATGGGCCGGCGGGTGGTCTAGTGGTTAAAGTCCCAGGCTTTGAAACTAGACTCCCAATGGCAGTTGGTTCGAGTCCACTGCTCGTCGGTAATTTTTCTGAATATGTTAAATCCGACGAGTCCATGGATGGTGTATGTAGGTGTGTATGTTGGGTTGCATGTCTTCGGGGGTGGGGCATGTTAGACCAGTGAAGAGCATTTAGTGTGCATGGGGTCGTGCTAACGCACGGCTTCATGATTCTTAAAAAAAAATTAAGACAATAATTGTTATAGGTAAAAAAGAATAGACAAAGGGCGTTATATTAAAAGAAACCATTAAGCTAAGGAAACATCACTTGCCACGTTATGCTTTGATCAACCGATTTGTAGCGCGGCCAGTAGAAATTTATTAATTGATGTGTACTCGTATACTAAGTATCCACAATAATTGTATTAAATTTATTCCTTGCGGGTCTGCTGCTCGACATAAAAAAGGATACCTAAAGTTTTTGCTTAAAACGCACAGTTCGCATGCATGTCATTTTCTACGCCCGCGCCAGCCAAAAAAGATTTGACAAAAACGTTTTTTTTTCAAATAACCTAACAAAATGAACAAAATAATGCCGTCGCCACAAATAGCGACGTCATAAGAAACCCAGCACCCAGTAAATATGGCGTTAATTAAAAATGTCGCATGCAAAAATAGCGCCAACAAAAATAATTCCATAAAATGCAAAGTATGGCGATGTTTCTTAAGACGTTAATTTTTAGGCGCTATTTTTGCGGGGGCGGTCTTTGACCATTTACCATTTAACCATAAGCAACATCGTTATACAAGTACTTTGTATTTAGATGAAAGTTTGATTTAAGGGTTACACAAATTACATCAAAATGCAAAGTATTTGTACGGTGACGTTTCTTAAGGCGTTAATTTTGAAGAGCTATTTTTGCCGACGACTTTTGCCCGGCGTTATTTTTGTCGTTGTTAGTTTAGACAACGCTAGTTTTGTCAATATTATAATTTACTTTCGGCTTAGACCGCGTCGTCATTTGGGAACTACGGCTAACATGCCTTTACAAGCATTTGCTCTAGAAGTCTGAGCCATATTTGTTCGTAGGCCCTGCCTGCCTAAACAGGGCCGTGTGATTAGTTTATTTAAACCTTGGGGCGGACAAGGATTTGATCTTAATGTATGATGTTTGCCAGGACAATAATACTTAATCGGCTTATGCCTGTTAGCTGTTTTGTGAACCCATACAAACTAACGTTTCGCAAAACATTGCAGCTTGCATCTTCAGAGTGAATAGAACACCGAGGTCTAAGCCGAAATTGTAATATTGACAGTTCGAGAAACCGCGAAAGCCTCAAAGAATATATAACGCTAGTTTTGTTTGACGACGCCGCTATTTTTAACGGCAACATTTTTGACGGCGCTATGTGTGCTGGCGGTATTTTTGGATTTCGCTAATTTAGCCGGCGACATTTTTGAAAGGCGCTATTTTGGCAGATGGCATTTTCGCCTGGTACTATTTTCACTAGGCGCTATTTTTTGCGGCGCTATTATTGAGGTGCTATTATTAGCGTATACCATCGCATAGGGCACCCAGAAAACGTTGAAAAGAGAGCATATTATGAAGTGAAAAATAACTTTATACTTAATTGAGCCTTGAATTTTAGAAAAATGTGTTTATTCGCGAAGCAAATCTGTATTGGAAGAACTAAAAGGTTATTTATTTGCTTAATTTTTATTCCGTATTATAATTTGGTAATAGAAATATTCGTCCAGAATTGAATGACTCATTAATTGAAAGCAATAACATTTAATTAAAGACAATTTTAAATTTTAAGTGTTAAATCATTGCCAATTAAATCAAATTCCTGTTAGCTCCAATATTATAACACCTACAGTAAATAAGACAAATAAAAGAATTTAGTGACTAGAAATGCCATTTGTTTCAAGCACATTATAACCGTATGAAATGTGTTATCATTTATTTTATCCTAGAAACTAAGTCCATCTACCGAGTACGTGTTCACTCAACCACTCTAATACATTAATGGCTCTCGACTCCTCTGTATGAGAACCCTTAAATAGTTCGAGGTTTTGTGGCAAAAGCGCACCGACAAGATAATAAAGCAAATCTACCAGCCTTAAGAAGTACCTGAAACGTGAAATTTCCATGGAGATAAAATTGCACGAACTGTACAAGTGTACAGCGCTCTATGTCAGGATTTAACGATGCATTAAAAATTGATTAAACACCTTGCATAAACTTTTACAGTACAGAAAAATATAATAAATGTTAAAAAGCCGTGCGAAGCTTGAAGTTCGTTGTACAATAAGTGCTTTTAAATAAGCAAATAATCGTAAATTATTTCAACATTGTTGGGTGTAGCAAAGAATTCACTCCTGTGGAATTACTCATATAAAGTATGATAATTACAGTAAGCTGAACTGAATAATTTAGTACAGTGACGACCACGTGGGCATCTTAATAGGCTAATTAGTCCACTGGTGACATAAACACGGCTTCTAAAGCCTACACTTGCCGATGCGTAATTACACCTGATGGATACAGCTTGTACCCCATGGGGAGCAGATTTTCATAAATATTATAAGCGTGTTCCAGTTTTACTGGAACGTTACGATGTTAATAAAAACAATACCATTTATTTACAGGTCTATTAATTAATCCGGTTTATGCTAAAAAAATCGACTAGTAAGTCGATTTGAAGAAAGCTACATACTGACATTTTTTTCCCCGGGATATTGAATTTTAATCTCGAAATTCCAAATCTGAATTCCGATCCCAAATTTTGGATTTTCTAATATGAAGCATTTAGCTAAATTTATGCGAATGTAATAAATGTTGGAGCAATTTGCCGTAAATACCGTAAAATAAACAACAAATTTTTGCCTTACAGTTGGTACCTAATAGTTGTAAACATGCATCGTGATTTATTTGTATAATATTAATAAACATTTTATCTTGTGTTTCTACACTTGTGTTGTAACAAAGGGGCGTTATACAATATTTATAAATAAGTTTTGCTTTTGTTTAAAGTTGAAGCCGTTTTAAACCACAAATTCAGCCACAACTGTTAATGCTGATAACTTGACTCCGTCACATTTTACTAGCACTGTCTACGGGTTTAAAAGCAGCGGTAATGATTCACGCCGTACTTGCGGCGTTTCTTGTCACTTACCCAACAGTACTGCTTTTGCACAAGAATTTCTAGAGTTTGAACTTTGGCATTTTTTGACACTATTTTTTATGGCAAAACCTTTTTTACTCCTAACATATTGCGCTTTTCCATTTACAAATATATATTTTTTTTAATTACAGGCATTCTTTATTTTTGTTGCGATTTACATTTGGCAACAATGCTTGAAACATTCGTCTACTCTCTACTGTCGTCAGTTGCCGGTTGCATGGCGGAGAACTGCGGATGCCGGTCACACGGTATTCCGAGTTAAGCACTGTCCGCTCTGGTCCCCACTCGGATAAGTGACCAATATATAGGGGGATATCTGCAACTAATCGTGCTTCGGAGGGCACGTTAAGCCGCCTGTCTTGGTTGTCATACTAACATATTTGGCAACCGTAAACCATTTAGTGGAACTTCTTCCCCTTTCGACGGATAAGTCCAGCAGTTGCGGGTATAAAACAGGCCATTTGGTCTATAATATGGGGAAGAAGAAACAGAGACGTCAGTTGTTTTAGTTTTGCATGTCATGTAAAAATGTTTCTGTGATGCCATGATATTTTTACTTTAGAAATGACTTCAAGGCAAAGTTTTTTCGTCCGGATTAGCGCGAGTAAGAAATGGTCATTCTACAGATAATAGGAACTATACAGGTTACTTATTAAAGAAGTAACACATTCTAGGAGAATTCGAATTTGCGGAAACGCCACTGTTGTGTTGCCACGCCATCTGCAGAAAACAGGCGCTTCATATTTCCTACAAAAACAATCAAGACTATAATAAATTTCTGATTATTTATACCTGCTTTACTAATTACGATAATTGAATATGCCTATTAAGTTAAGATTTATGAGGCAAATATTGACAAAGCGCCCACCCGATCAATATTTCATCATTGCATGTTTTCCATGTCCAGATAATATGGTTGTGCCAGAAGCCATACTATCAAATTTTAAATAAATCCATTATGCTAATATTTAAGTAGTAAATTTTTCTATTTGAAAAGCGAAGTTATATGTTGCTGTCAATTACACGAAATCATTTTCTACGAATACAGTTCAATAAATGTGTGGGTATAGTTTATGAGAACCAATAACCCATCGCTTCCAAGAGAAATTGATTTATTGGAAACTAAGCAAGGTTTATGGTAATATATAAATCGCGATTAAATGTGAATAAATTACATCAAGATTAATTTTACGGGAGTTTATTCTTAAAACACAACACAACAAATTATCCGATTTTGCTTTCATTTGCACACTAAAGCCGAGTAAGTTCCAAAGTAATCTAGAAAATCATCTCAAAGTGTTTCGCGTTAAATTAATCTTCTCCGCTTTATTTTCCCTTAGCAAATTAATTTCCACAAGTTCGACTTTATCAGAATATCTGAGTCTAAATTATACACGGATCTCGTATCAAAGTTCACCTAAGATCGCCTTTTGGCAAACTTAAATCGTTTCGCTTCACCCGAGAGAAACTCGGTACTCCTATACAACTGCATAATTAGAAGACTGGCGTTTATCGGCGGCTTTGAAGACAGGGTTTGATCGGAAGTGAAAACTTCACTTAGAATTCTTGTTAATGTTTCTCGAGAAATTAGTTTCTTACACCGCGTGCTTTTGTTGTTTCAATAAAAAGTTTTTCCTATCGATCCGAATCTGTTTTCGAAGGCTTCCAGACTACAAACTTTCGAGAACAATAAAATCGTAAAAGGTTTTCCCAAATACTAAGACGGTCGACGGAGAATCACAAAGAAAATTGCAAAATATATGGTTGCAAAGTTTTACTTAATTTAAGTGTCACATATGCTCTTTGAAGTTGCAAGCTGGCAGAAGTTTCAAAGTATCTTATCTTCTACGCGAGTTTCCGCTAAAATAAACTGTTGTTCTTGTGTGTAAACCAGCATGAGGCGCGACAATATTTCTTCAAAGTTTCAGGAAATTAATAATATTTAATAAAATAGCAACACGGTGCTGATAGATTTCCAAGTCTTGGTATTATAAAGTTCTCGGCTGAATGCGTTCAAAGTGCTCCCTGCAGCTGCGTAACACTCAGCATGTTTTAATATTAGATCGTAAAGTAAGTGTGTTCGGAATGTTAACTCGGTTTCCTAAACAAAATTTATTTTTGCTCTTGGAATGTCCTTAATTCTGACTATTTTTAAAATTCTATTTAGCAAGCTACACCGTGAGGAAAAAAGGTGCTTACGCTTGTTATCTTGAAGTATTTCCTTATGACAACGATGTAGTGTGCTGGAATAGCTTTTGGGTGAAATGAGAATAATTATGCAATTTGGCAACAGTAAATTAGGGAAGAGATTCAGTTGGTTATTAGTTCTACCTGAAAACAACTTTTGCAACCTTACTTCACTATTTTAGCTGGAAAGGTATAATACTTAAAAATACAGCACCCTTCCACACAAGTTACGAAACACCAGATACGTATTTCGACAGCAAAGCTATCACCGTCAGTGGTAAACTGACACTGCAGTGTCAGTTTACAACTGATGATAGCTTTGCTGTCGAAATACGTATCTGGTATTAAGTTACTTGTGTGGAAGGGTGCTGTATTTTTCAAGTGCTGTTATTCCACAGGTCGAGTGTTTCTTCTTAGAATACTAAATTTATGATGTAATGTATGGGCAAAGCTAAAACAATTCCTTGAGTCATTACTGAAAAAGAGGGTTAAAAAAATTTTTGAAAACACAGCTCACAGGAAAAGTTATAATTTAGTAATTTTTTACCTTCCTCGCTGTACCAAGCATCGCTTTATAGGAAGGTTTTGTGATCGTCACGTTGTATTTGGAGCAAATGCGTTCATTCATTAAGTTTTTTTCGCTTTGAGTTTACTGGCCTATACACGAGTTATGCCTGAATGGGAAGTATTTTTATGGCAAACATTTTTAACCTGTACATTTTGACTAATAAACAGGTTTTAAGGTCTTGGGAGACCGATAAAGCGAATGCTGCAGATATGTCTGTCTGTGTGTCTGTATAAACTTTACAGACCAGACGCTCCAACGCAAAAAAATCAAATTTGGCTCGAAGATTGGTAATTGCAATAGGATGACACCGCAAGAAAATGAGGTTGTTCCGCAAAAAAAAGGAGGGTCTCTATATCAAAATAGGCGCGCTCGAAAACGTCTCTTAAATTTGTACTCTACGCATGCCAAATATCCGATCTGCGCAAACACGATTTTCTTATCACCAGTCGCCGTCGATTTTTTGTTTGTGAAAAAAAGTACAAATTTTGGCTTCAAAATCGGTATGAAAACATCACTGAGAGGTTACCTTTTGGTCGTTTACCTGAACAGTTTAATTGAGTAATCAGCCAAAGGTCTATAGGACGTGAAAGATCGATTTTGAGATTTTAATGGATAAACACTGATTGCAACTAGAAAACACAAAAATGGTGGCGAGGGGGAGGAAAGAGGTGCTCTACTTCAGTATATACGCTCAGTAAAAAACTTAAGATTAGTATTCTACACATGTCCAATGGCCGATCTGCGTAAACGCGATGCCTCAATGGTCCCCCCACCCCTATTGATTCAAAATTAAAAAGTTATTGCAATAAAAACTTTTTTCATTTTTAACATTTTCAAATTTATTATAATTCAAAGTTTCAAAATTTTCAAAAAAGACTAAGATTTTTCAATTATTAAAAATTTTTGAAATTTTCGTAATCTTCAAAACTTTTTAGATTTTTCAAAATTATCGTAAATATCAAAATTAAAAAATGTCATGATTTTCTAAAATTTTCAAAACTTGTTTAAATTTTCAATATGTTTATATTTTACATAATTTTTAAAAATTTAAAAATTTTCTACATTTACACTTCTTTTACCTTTTCAAAATTTCAAATTTCTTTCCAAATTTTCTAAATTTTTTAACATTATTTCTTCTTCTTATAGTGCCATACCCTATTCAAAGCGTTGGCTACCTCTCTCCTATGTCTGTGTTTGGTGCGCGGCGACAGATATTTTGCACAGACAGACATAGGGGACCTACAGTTTAACGTGGGCTCCGAACCACAGAAAGTGCATGCACTTCAGAGAGGTTTTTCTTGGGGAAAAATCCACCTCGCTGGTTTCCCGTTGCCTTGACGAGAGAGAACGACCGGGCCGGGGATAGAACTGGGACCCGCTGCATTGGTAACATTATTTAAGAACTCAAAATTATTCAATTTTCCAAAAGTTGTAAAAATATCAAAATTTTTGAACAGTTTCAAAATGTTTCAAAATTATCATAATTTTCAAAAATTTTTAAAACAAAATATATTTTACATTTTCAAAAATTTTTATAATTCCCAAAACTCTTCCCAATTAAAAAATATATTTAAAACTTTTAAAATTTTCAATAGTTGCAATTTTGTAATTTTTAAACATATTTCAAAACCCAAATTTCAATTTTTTCGAGCATTATAAAAATAGTCAAAATTTCAATAAAATTGTCAAAATTTTTATAACATAATCAAAATTCTTAAGTTTCCATCAATGCGAGGAATAAATACCGTCATGAATCTAGACTGGGCATTGGGCAAACTCCAATATATACAGTGCATAGGCAACCCATTAAGCTATTTAATAAAAAATTATTTACATTGTTAATGATTATCTGTACATAAAATACTTAATTACTTTTTTTTAACTTTATTTTAACCTTATACGTATTTCGGCATGTTTACATGCCATTGTCACAGGTTATATTTATAAATAAATTTACATTGTTGCCTGTAACCCCAAAAACATCACTGTTTTTGTCACACAGGCCAACAGACTAAAGAAAATTTGTAAGAAGCTACTTACTAAAATCGAAATTGCTAAGAAAAAAACCATCTACTGCTTTGACATCCGACAGTTTTATTGTCTTAGATGACATTTTTACTGTACAAGCGGATTGCTTTATTATTCAGAGGAAACGGGAAGCACAGATAAAATTCTTGTAAGATTCTCAAAAGTTATTGCTTTCTTAAAGTTAAACTCAAGATCTTACAGTTGAAGTGTTTGATATTAAAAGACCTTGTAGATTCCTAAACAATTGACTTTAATCGTAAAAATTTCTTAGCTACTTTCAACAATATAATTGGAAATTAGATTAAGGTCATAATTCTAAATTCAAACAAAAACCGTTGTGAAAATACAACGCAATAACCATCTGGAGCTTCCAAAATTTATACCTTTTATCTTTGTTTGTATTGTAATGGTTTAATCACAACAAGCTACACTTCAGGTGCTTATGTAATCAAGCAACTTATGTCACACTGTTCGTGCTTTACTTATAGAACTTATAAAAATAGTGCAGTTAGGCGTCCCTGATCAGGAAATGTTTTTTATGGTTAAAAATGGCATTAAAGAACACCATACATAAAAATAACGAAACTTTTAACTCAAAAAACAAAGCCATTCCTCAATTTTTTGACTGCTAAACAATTGAATATTACTGCACCTAAAAATTTCGTTCTACTGTTGCTGTTGACTACTGTTTAGTAATTACAATTTTTACTATATGCTTACGCGATTAAAATACGTTTAACTGTTGTAATTAAATATTCCAGCAAACAAAAATTGCAAAAAAGCTATAAACAAACAAACTTGAAAAATAATTCTTTGTCTGCATGTGTGAATACATTCTTGTCCGTGCATGTTACATAACAATAACAATACACTGCAGCCGCACTGCATACTGCCATGTCTGCCACCAAGCAGAAAGAATTTTTTCCAAGCAACTCTTGTCGTTGGAGGTCGGTCAAATAGCGTACGTAATTTGCGGGGATTACCGATATATCCGTTTCGCGTGTTCTGCATGTTATATATCTGTAACTAATTCTAATTTTGGGACGTTCGCGTACGCGCAAATAAATAATAGATAACCTGAACCTTAATGTACGTAATTGAAGGGAAGGTTAAGCATTGACCTAGGTGACGCCCGCCGTCAAGGCGCCGTGGTGGAGTACATTGCGTACGGTAATATCACTCATTTTCAGTTTTATTGCATGTTTATTAAAGGTATTTCAGTTTTACTGCAGTTTCATTGTTTAAAATGCTATTATTGCTGATATTTCCATTACTAATATGCCAAATTTTTATCCGCAAAGTCGTAATATCGCGAGTACTGTAAGTACCACGGCTGCATACATTTTTTATGATTTTGTCTAGTCTGTCTGTAATAAAGTGTTGATTTTTTGTTCCCTTCACTTTCCTTTACGTTTTCAGGACAAAGTTAAATTGGGTTTTACACCAAAACGTTTTATCATTAAACTTTTATTAAATCTGAGAATTATATTTAAAGAAAAAATCATACATGTTCTATGTTTTTATTCTAAGCCCAGGCTGGATGGACGCACCTCCCGCAAAGTAAGGCACATAGCTTGTGTCTGCCTAACCGTTCACCATCACAATCATGATGATGATCATAGTGGCCATACCAACCTTTATCCCTGCAGGAACATCCATGGTGGTAATCAGGTCTATACGCACATTTATGTCCGTGCGGTATGACAGCACAATGCCGAGCACATGGCCACGTTAAAACCTAAAAAAGTGTTTCTTGACGTTATTAATTTATACAAAAACGGTTACATGTGTGACCGTATAAAATTATAATTAAAATCTTACCATGCTCATTGAAAGCACAATCAAAACTGCTACCAGGATGATTTTCATTTTGTCCAGGTGAGGATGTTCCAAGGACTTGTAATGAAATATAATTCAATGGTATTAATCCGCGCGTTATATAGTACAAAATTTATTATTTATTATTAAACGCTTAAGAAAATAATTAAAATTCTTCACTAAATACATGCTAAAATAAAATAACAAGCGAGATTCTGTACGTGATACGTAATCCCGTTAAATTTCTAAACGAAATTACTTAAAATACTTTGACCTCAGAACATTGAACGCGTACGTGTCAAAACGAGCAAAAAATGCGTTAATACACAAATACAGTAATACCATTTACATAGCAATAAGGTTGTATTAGACTATGTACTGCCTCAGGAGAATTCAGCCTGATGTTAATTTTGTACGTTTATTCCTAAAATTCAAAAATTTATAGAGGGTGTCACGGGGAAATTCAAGTCTTGGGAAAACGTTAAATCGTAAGTAAAAAATGCGTTGTATTCTTGTAGGCACTTATAATTAACCCGGCTCGAAGGACCAATGGTGAGTGCTTTGGGATACTTTAAATGAAACAAGTGCACTAACTTTTAATTATTTATTTATTTACACACAATATTTGCTGCATATGTAGTGGTACCTCGAACACTTGTAACTAACTAACTACTGAACCCACTCAGCTGCTTGAGCATGCTGAAAGTAAGTAAGGGTGGGTAACCACCACCTGTAAAGGACGACTTTTTCTATTATTAAAATTCCACATCGGGGAAGTCCAAGGGCAGTCGGGGAAGTCAGAGGGAAGTCCAAAGGAAGTTCGGGGAGGTCGGGGAAGTCTAGAGGAAGTCCGTGTACAAATTTTACCCTGTGGTTTACCTCCCGACGTTACGTCAAGCGATAACAGGTAAGAAATTGCCTAGAAATTTATTTTTTTCTGAAAAAAGAAAAAATACTACGGAATGTTTAAACTGAACACGCTCTGCAGTTGAAGAATGGAGAGCAACAGTGAGATTATTTTGTAAGCATTATTAACCACTACCGTCGGCTTTTTAATAGCAACATATTAGCCAACCATTTACTGCACTTCGTTCGCTTTAACAGTGCTTTAGCATAAATGCCTTTATTGAAGACACAGTAGGACTAAACAGTAAATAGTAATAGCCGCAGTTTCACATGCCATTTAACCCTCAAAGAGCCAGGTAATTTTGCTTAACATGTATTGATGATGATGATTGTACAGCACGGTCAAAGCTAATAAACTGCGGGTAATTACGTCCATTCGAAATCAAATCTGCATTACATTTAACATTGTTGTCTGCACTATTTTGAACTTAACACCAAGAAGTGAAAGTGTCATGAAATTCAGAATTTGTACGTTTTCTTTGCAAAAACGAAAACGTAAAATTAGCTGTAGTTTTACAAACTTAAATTGAAGCCGCGTTTGCTCATCCTGTATTCTGACTGCGACGTCACACGGTATTCTAACAAAACTCATCAAATTTGAAGCGTGTTGACAATGTGGATTATATTCAACCTGTGTAGGGCTTATAATCTCATCTTAAGGATACGGAAATTCTCTCAGAACTTTGATCATCTCGTGAATTATGATGATACACCATCGTGTGGAATACAAATACATCCCGTAGTAGCAAACCCCAAATTCGTATTTGGTAATTCTTGTCGTTTGCTTACATTAGATACGATGAGCTAGCGAACATCACAGAAACGACAAATGTCTCATTTTGATTAGGCCCGCTTTTTAAGTTGCTCTATTAATTAATATATTGATTATAATTAGTTTGTTGATTAATCACTTGAAAAATCGCCTGACAAAACTAGAGCTGCCTAATGGTGTTGCAAAAAACGAAAGGTTAAGTTGGTTTTAATTGCTTTGCAGACAGATTTTTTCTTTCGTTTGAATTTTGTAATTAAGAATTTGAAGATTCTCGTTTGGTTACGTAACCGATAGGAGCAGTGAAAAAATAATTAAAATCGTTCAAGCAGCAGATTTAAACCACGACAAATCAATTAAGCCATCATAAAATTAATCGCATGGAATAATACAGTGGGCAGATGAAAGTTTGACATTTTAAGTTTTAGTACCCATCCAATCGCAAAAGTAAGAAATTAGTTTGGATCGTGTTTTGACCTTTTCGGTCCTAACACCATATTTGACACATGACTAAACGTGCACCAGCAATGCAAGTAAAAAATTGAGGTGTGATATTTAGCAATTACAAACGAGCAAACCCACGCGGGTCCATGCTAAATACTAATGCAACGGTTTTGATTTACATAGATACTTATATGGTTATCGAATATTGGAACGCATTGTTTCGCGCTTGGACATTCACTTTGGTTGAAATGAAATTGGTGGCGGATTTAAATTGAAATCGGCTCAAGGGATTAATACATTTTGGATATGCTAATAATAGCCGCTCAGAGAATATTGAAACGCCATTCAGGAAGAAAATAATATATTAAATTACATTGTGATGCTGTTAAATGTAATTTTAAGCTCTTCTCGTTTGTTCAGGCATTGACACTGATGCGATTTTCTGGTATAATTAAATGGTAGTTTATTTATTATAAAATGTGAAACCGAGTAAACTGTAAAATTATTAATTTAAAAAAACCTAAAAAAGACCTTTTACTTGCTTGCATACACGTGAAAATATCGTTTGAGACTGCTCATGCTATGTCGGTTAATATTTCTACTACTATGCAAATTGGAAAAAGAAAGAAAATGTTTGTTGATAATCAGGGACGTGAATGGAAAAAAATAACGTTTTGGTTTTCGGTTACGGTTCAAACTTTTTAAATTTAGGTTACGGTTTAATGCTACTAAAAATTTCGGTTTTGGTTACGGTTACCGGTATTTTTTGTTTTGTTTTCTTGATAAAAAGCAGAGAACATTCTCGAAAAAATTATGTGGAAAAAATCATGCCATGCAATTAATAAAATGTTGAAGTTATCACGAAAAATTGGCGGCATTAATAAATTTTCGATTTAGTCAAATTGCAGAAAAACCTACTGCTGGAATGTTAAATCAAAAATAAAGTAGCTACGATCTTGGGCTCTTTCCAAAGATCAGACTACGTCGTAATCTTTTGATCAAATACGTCTTTCATGACATACCCAGATAATTTTTTCGAATTAATTACAAAAAAAACGCCTTTTCGACAATAACCTAAAAACATAGAAATCCTGAAAACATGACAACATTGTTTAAAAATGTTACGAAAAGTAAATTACTCTATCTGACTGCGACCATGCCTAGACTTTTCATGAAATACTCAGTTACACTCGCTCCCTACGATATATTACAGTGACTAGTCGGACTGTGCCGACTGGCAACATTTTGCCGGCATACAGTATACTGTCATCATATCGGTTCTATATTCTAGCATCAACTATCAACAGACGCTGTGCCTCAGTGCTAGAATGCGTGTAAAGCGTTGCTGGGTACATATTAAAAAATTTAATTTTACTCCTTATTTAATGGGATACGTTATTATTTTTTGTTGTTGTGTCCATAGTGACATGCTACTGTTTATGTTCCCTGGAAATTTTGGCGGTAGTGGCAGCGCCGCAGAAGCAGCAAAGTGCACACTGTCTGTTCACTAACTTCCAATAACACAAAAATTAAGTACTTTGGAGTACAAATGAACAGTGCATCCTGCTGGTAAAGTATTTATATCATGTTATACGATGACGTCACACCTGCAAAAACTTTGCATTCCAGTTTGGAAAACATTAACAATTTTAATTATTGTTTTGGTTACAATACTAAGGGTGAACCAAAAAAGCTGAACATGCAAAATGCTAAAATTAAATAGTTAAACGGTTACGGTTTTGCGTTTTTTCCATTTTTCGGTTACGGTGCAACGTAAATGCTATTTGCGAAAAACCCCAGGATCTAACCAGCCTTCTTTCTCAATTAAACATGTTCTTATCAATAAAGTTTACACTTGAAATCGAACAAAATAATAAAATAGGTTTCCTAAGTCTACTCGTAATTAAGGATAACAATAGTATAAAGTTTGACATTTTTCGAAAAACTCACTCATACAGACAGATACATCACAAAAGATTCTTAACACCCACCTACCCACAAACGCTCAGTATTTAATTCTCTAATCCACAGATTGATCAACATTCTACTAACTTCTGTGAATGTTAAAATAGAATCAGAAATTTGAACAAAAAAAATAAAGTTTCGGTTATTGGTTCCTGTTCAACAATTTTTTAATTTTGGTTGTTTTCGGTTACAGTTTACTGCTACTAAAAATTGCGGTTTCGGTTACGGTTACCGATATTTTTTGGTTTTTCTTCATGAAAAACAAACAAAACGCTCGACAAGATAATGTGGCAAAAAATATGCCATGCTATTAAAAAAATATTAAAATTATCACAAAAATTGGCGGCACTAAAATACTTATTTTCGTCTATCTAAAATTTCCAGACCAATCAGGAAATGAAAAAAAATTTGAAATCATTTAAAAAATTTTTCTTTCGACAATTAATCTAGAAACCCTGGAAACATAACAACATTGTTTGTATAAAGTCGCGACCGGGATTTTCATGAAATGCGCAATTACACCATCTGCCGGCGATATATCACAGTGTCTAACTGACCGGTGTCGGCTGGCAACATTTTGCCGGTATAAGTATACCGTCATGGAATAACATGCTGCATAGTTTACCGGCAGTTTAAATTTGACCGGCGGATGACGTGTTGTTTATGTATGCGTTCCATATTTAAACGTCTGCTATGAACAGACGACGTGGCTCAGAGCTAGAATGCGTGTACAGCGTTGTGAGGCATAGGTTGGTCGAAGGTTGGCAGGTTACATTTTTAAAGTTTTAAGTTTCACTACTTGTTGAAAATAACTAAATAAGTTACATAGGTTATCATTATTTTTTGTTGCAACACGTTTTCTTTAAAATGTCGTAAGCTTATACAGCTAGGGATGAGCTACAATTCAATGTGACGCCTTCTATACATTTTTAAAAACTGAAAATTGTTTGAATTGCTCATATGCGATAGCAGAATAAGATTATAAACTTAATTTTTTGGTCCAGCAATATTTAGGTAAGGTGGCTATTTTTCCCCATTCCCATCCAATTTTTGGCTGACTAATTTTGTTTTTGGCGTCTGGTTTTTTTTAATCACATGGAATTTTTCCTAAAAACAAAAACAGAACTGCGGTATGCTGACCGTGCTCGCGGCTATGATTTCGCCGATGTGCTGTAACCTCCAGACTACTAAAAGTAATGAGATCTTATAGTTACTGTTAGTAACGCGTAGAACGTTAATACAAAAATACTGTTCGAATTATGATAGGGTACATTTTCTAATATAAAGGGCTTTGCTCATTTTTATATTCTCAACAATGATTTATGTATTTTAAATACAAAACATTGCTTGGATTTTCCGTACTTTTATTGTAGTAAATAGCAATAAATAAAAAACTAAACAGATTTTTGCAAACTCTTCGCTCCAGATTCGGCAATTTATTTTTTAAACAAATTCTGAAAAAGAAAGATTAAAATTTTATATACCACCACACATTATGTTTGCGCGTAAAATATTCAGATGAGTTAATGCATAATGCATCAAAATAAAAATAAATTAGACTGTCGTAGCTACGAAACATTGTTAAACGAAGAAACCATATTAGGCAGTGCTCCTAGCTGCCTAGTAATATATTTTACGTTTGGTTTATTATACGTACGTGTTACGAGCATAACATTTGCAAAATGATGACAATATAATTCCAAAATGGGATGCAAATTACCGTAAAAAAAAGTTGCTTTTGGTAATAAGATTATGTACTTAAAATAATATTATTAATTTCCTGAATGATTTAAATATTTATAGCTTATTCTATTTCTTACAATTTAAGCAGGCACTATAACAGTAACAACACTATTATTTAAGCTATGCCTGACAACGCCTTATTTTCGATCACATTAAAATAACAATAAGTATCAGTTACATAAAAGGACAATTTATGTTCAAGGTACTTAATTACTGCAAACTTTATGTACCTATACCTGTACGAGATAACATTAATAAAATTGCTACTTGCAAATGGCTAATAAGTACACGTGTTATTTCACCTATTTACGACATTTTGTGAAAAATTTTAGTTTCACATATGGCTTAATGGATTACGTAAACAACTTTCTGAAAATCGTTAGCGCGAACTTTGTTACGTTATTAACCACAATTGTGTAGGCATTAAATTTTAAGTACTTCTGTTACAGTGAAAGCTAACAAAAGGGACATTTTGGGATTTAATGGTTCCTCAGTTTGACCTGCCCTGTTAATTACGATTATGAGAAGTGCTTGTTATTGCGCCGGTTAAACATATACTGCTCTCATTTTATATAAAATGAATTTAATTATCCTGAAAAGCACACCACAGATTATTGCCGCTTGTTGGTGGAAACATTTGGATTACACGCTGAGTACATTTTGGTCTTTATATTCGATAAATGTTACACGGTAAAGTTAAAGCAAAATGTATTTTTTGTACAAAAGCGCTTTGGTTTCGCCGAGACGAGACCAAGACTAACTTGAAGGTACCTTTAGTAGTTCGGGTTTGTCCTCTATTGAATTTAGTGATGGACGTAATTGAATGATTTGTATAATCGAATGATTGGCATTCGAAAGCATTTAATAATCGAATCATGTAATTGAATAAAATCATTCAGATGTTTCTATGCGGTAAAACGTATCAAAAACGCTCCCCGCTGGCTTTTCGAATGCTTCTATGAAAAAATTGTCGTTCTCATCGTCTCTTCTCGGGCCGCTTGGCAAAACACCGCCTTTGAATAGTATTTTTATAAATCTTATCACATTTCATCGCTAATTCCGGACTGTTTTTTGTAACATTTCTAACCGCGCAAGTGGATACCTATTTCTGTTTTATAAATTAATTGTTTTAAATGAGACCAGCGACAAAAACAATATCCGATTATAAATTATTATAAAAATAATCGAGTTTTATTTTTTTTGTGAAGTGTGCCAGTTGTTTTTATCAACAGTAATGCAGTATTATTCTATATAATAATAAACTTCTTTATAGTTTCATATTTATTATTATTTATACTTTTAAAATCAATAATTGAAATTTTTAAAAATTGCGTTGAAATGACCACGAGAAACAAAATAGTGCAGTGAAAATTGATGTGTTTGCTATTCCTAATAATATCAGTTATATCCGAATGTTCAAGACAAAACATTGTTATCTCTTTGTGGTTGCGCGAGAACGAACGGAAATTTGTGTATTCGCATCATAATACCACGTTTGGTGGTGTCATCTTATCATATATTTGCATTTGGCTGCTGTACACCCTGTAACTCCCGCTTCCGAAATAGACAAAACCGAAAATTGTAAAATTGAAATTATTCGAATGGTTTTCTGTAACCTCTCAAGATATCTCGCGATATTTCGATAATCGAATTGTTCAGTTATTTTCATTTAAAATATCCCATCACTAATTAAATTGTCAAGTCTCGGCCTTTTAATTTTTTTCCAAATGTGATCGCTTTAGTCTTAGGCTGTCACATTGCCTAGTGTTACAGGTTAGTGGTGTCGACTGGTTACGGTTCGCCGGTTAACAGGTGATTTTTTTACGGAAACCGTCGGTTACGAATTATTAAATAACCGGTTTCAAACCAGCCTAAAAAAATATTTGAAACCGGTCTTAAAACGAAACCGGTTAACCAGTTAAATTTTTTATAACATTTTTATACGTCAGTTTTTATTAGTAATTTTTTACTTATTTTCTCAAATAGCAGAAATATTCTAAAACATGTATCTTTTGACTCAGGCTGTATGACATTCTATTAGATAATAATTCTACTTGGTAATAAATCCCATCGTATAAAATCCATAGAAAAAGTAATCTAGAAATTTGCTAATTGCATGTTTTTATTTTGTAGAACCTAAAAATAACTTCATGAATTCTTGCTGAAGATTTTATTTTAAATAATTTCCTCTGGCAAATTTAATTTAATACCTCCTGCTTGTCAGTACTCAAATTAATTAATCTTCCCTTAGGCCAAATTTAATTTTAACTACACTGAATAATATTTTACGTGTGTTTTAATGGTTATTATATAGTAATTTAATTAGATTACATTTACTTTACACACATTTTTGTAGCCAAACTGACTAATTAGATTTATATTATTTATTTCATAATAAATACAGCGTGAATCTAAAAGGTATTTGTTTAAAATTACATTTAGTTTACGCACATTTTTAGCCAAATTGAATAATTAATTTCTGTATTTATTTAATACGTAGCAATTACTGAGTAAACATAAAAGTATTTTTTTAATTACGTTTGCTTTACGCACATTTAAAAAAACTAAATAATTATTTTATTATTTATTTAATATTAGAGACAAGGTAAATCTGAAAAATATGTACAAACGCTGGGGACATATTTAAAAACATAGACCCACAAATGCTTGCTTGAAGGGTTACAGTCTCCAGTAGATGAAACAGTCCAATCACTTTTTTAGTTTATACAAACTTTTAAGGGTAAGTTCTGCGTATCAAAACAATAACAAATATCTGAACTTCTTTTTCGATTGCGTGTATATTGCACAACACCCTCCCCACCCTTTTTTGGCACACCTATCTCGCGGTTACATCCCAGTGTTTTACATTACATCCTTGCGACACTACAATTTTTTTTGGCCGGAAGCGTTTACATATTATATATCGGCCACAGACATTCGGGCAGACAAATCAAAAAAAATGTAACCTTGTTACCTACACCATACTTCCTGTATAATACACTACGTACACTCGACGAAGTAAAAATAGAGGCACATGTTCTACTTATCGTTGAACTTCCGTGCTGATCTTGTTGCGATTGTTTTGATTTACGTGATCGCAGATTAAATCTAAGTCTATCTTGGCTATATCACAATGGAATACTTGACATTGTGTCTTTAAGTTCAATTTAGAGAAACCATTATTGTTGTTAACCAACGGAAATCAACATTTTGAACTGTCCATAAGGAATACTAACTAAAGATTTAAGTCGCGCCTTGATCCTGGAAGGCATTAACTGATGGTAAGGAGTTCCACAGCAAAGTTTGAAATATTGCTTCTCAGTTAATTAAATTAATTTATTTAAGTGTCAGTTCACGGGTAATTTATATTTAGGTGTGTTTATTTGAGACAGACGTTCCCTAATGTGGTAGGTAGTTGATTATAAGGTACCTAAAACAAGATTTTGTGCCAAATAACAATAATTAACAAGTTTCTCAAAGTGTTAGCAAAATAATACTAGAAGTTTAGAATTACAGAGGTTTGTAATAGCGAAGACATTTCTTTTATTTTATGGACCTTATTTAGGAAACGCTTAAATTAGTTTAGCCTTTTGTTCTGTAAATGCGTGACATAATTTAAATTTTCCAGGCGAAATTAATGAGAAAATGCACTTAGCTCGTAACAGTAAAAAAGTATTTAAAACAAAATTTTCGTTTTACTTTTAATTTTATAATACGAAAGGGAAAGGTTGCGATTTATGTATCTTAATTAAAATGTGGCAGATTCAGTCGGAATATAAATGAAAGGCTCGACACTTATTCTGAAAATTGGCACCACTTGCACTGCTTTCCGCGTTACGTATTTTTTTCTTCGCGTTTGTTTCAAAGAAAACGTATTATTTTCAGTTTGATGTTTTCGTTTCGGCAAGCGAGACGAGCTCGGAGCTTTATTTACGTTTGGAGACAAATATAAAAGTGAGTAATGGAGAAGTTTGGCCTTTTACTTTTTCAATATTTAAAGCAAGGCCGTAAAAAACCGCGGCTTACTACTAACCCTAAATTTCAGGAATCTCGTGTCATACAAAATATTAATAAACGCTCACAGCGGCTAAGCTTGAAGCGACTGAATTATTTTTGCTAAAATTAAAAAATATATGACAAGCAAAATGTTGCAAGAATATATATTTCCACCCACTTGCGGTAATTTTCTTGTAGAGCGTCAAAGAACATTAGGCCAACTGGCTGGAAGCCAAGAGGCGTTTCATACAAGACTTTTAATTGTATGAGTGCTCTGCAACTTGTACATTCCTTAACTTAATGATACCTTATTGTTTAAACTTGTTAAGTAAATTGATCCCGCATCCATAATTACACGCTTTAATTGCTTTTAATGTCGTTTTAACGCAACAAATTAATAACGCAAAAATGCTTTTGTAAATATGAGCAGAATTTAATTGTTCTGTACGCAAAATTTAAATTAATAAGACACGACATGACAATTGGCAATGATTGCCGTTATACTTCCTCGTCCATCACTACTAACTCGATGTTATTTTAGCAGAAACATTTTGTTTTACGACTTTATCCACGCGATTTTGAATTTGCTATTCTCAGGGGTTATCAGACTTCGACACTCTCTAAATAATAATAATTGTTGCAATTTCTAAAACTTCCACGTTTTCCTAAATATCGCCCCAAACCGCAACCGGACAATAAAAGCTGTATTGAATTAACAACCACGACCACATCGGGCTGAGCATACTTGGGTAATTTTCACTACTACAATTGCTAATAAAGCACACATTTAATAAATATCAGTTCCAAACCTGCCCTGTTATGAATTGCTTTTTATTAACAAATTATTCGCAAATTATCGATTCCTAGTGCCCTCTTACCCTCCCTTTTTAAATCAATATTATTTTCAGCGGAGTCTCTAGTGCACTCCGTTCTCCCTCTCTTAATAAATATCACAACCAGCGTAATTCCTAATACACTCATAAAAATAAATATAACTCCTAGCCTAGTCCGTAGTACTGTATTGGTTACTTTTTATTATTAAGTATTGCTTCCAGTCAGTCGGTAGTGCTGCCTCATCTTTTTTCTTTTAACGAAATATCTTTAACAAATATTCCTTTTAACCCAGTCCCTGGTGTCTTATCCGCCCCCCGTTTTAAATAAATATTAATCCTAGCTTTATATATCACTTTCAGCGCATTCTCTAGTACACTCTTACCTCCCCCTTTTCATAAATATCACTCCCAGTTCCGTTCCTAGTACACTCCAAACTCTCCCCGTTTAATAGAAATGATTCTTAGGTTAGTTCTTAGTGCTCTTTTACCTCTACTTTTCAATAAATATCACTGCTAGATAGTTCTAAGTACATTCGCAGCTTTCGTTTTCATAAATAACGCCCCAGCCTCCTAGCCCAGACCCTAGTGCTTTCTTACCCTTTTAATAACTATCACTCCCACCGCAGTCCTTAGTACCTCGTATCTCCCCCCTTTTAACAAATATGACTCCCAGCCTAGTTCTTAGCAATTTTTACCTTACCTCCTCGCTTTTAACAAGTATTGCTAACAAGTTTGTTTCTAGTGCTCTATTATCAGGTCCTTAGTGCAATCATACACTGAGAAAACAGGATTTGTTGATTCAACATGATTTCGACTTTCAAAATATTTCTGTTGAATCAACTGACTTTTGCTTATTCGGAACAAATATTATATTGCTTTAATAGTTACAGAGTATTCATGCAAAAGAAATAAACTGTCAAACTATATTTGTTTCATTGAACACTATTGTAGGGTTGAATGAATAGTGAACACAACTGTGCTTTGAAAGAATACACTTTTTAGTCAATCCAATAAAATGTAAGTAATTGTTTCAATGCAAAACTGTTTGTTTAAACCAAACGTGTTTGGTATTGTCTCAACATATTGCAACATTATTGGTAAAATTGTCGTACATCGATTCGAAATATGTTGCTTTCAATGTAACAAACATACCATTTTGAATATAGAACTTGTGGTAGTTTCTTCAATATACGAAAGGTGTGTGGAACAAATGTTTTAAAGATTTGCCATAACAT
The DNA here is from genome assembly GCA_958336395.1 of Ctenicera cuprea. Classification (NCBI taxonomy): domain Eukaryota; kingdom Metazoa; phylum Arthropoda; class Insecta; order Coleoptera; family Elateridae; genus Ctenicera; species Ctenicera cuprea. Next base: position 3,322,953 of record OY284487.1, on the reverse strand, counting down.
TTTATGAAATGTAATGTTGATCACATATATTAGTTGAGGTACTGACTAATCATTTAGCTTATCTTTGTTCAGTTGCGTGTTTTGACTAAGTTGAGTAGCTCGCGCAAATTTTAAGACCGTTATTTCTGTGAGAACAGTGCGGTGACTGGTGTCTTTAGTGAGGTATCTGCAAGCTTAATTAAAGTAAGTACAAAATTAAAATATCGTTTATAACTATAGTTACACATAAATGAAGCATATAGGGAAACGTTATTTTTATGTCGTCAAATAAAAGTTGAAGATAAGTACTTTTAAAATTAATTTATTAATTATTAGGGTTACTACTCGACGTTTCCTCTGGACATGCTTTAATTAACGTTTAGAATTGCTAGCGTAAGTATTTTCAAAATTATTAAGGGAAATAACCGCGCGTTGGGGGCTTGTCGAAATTATCAAATGTAGTTTTTGAGAAAGCACGCTTATAAGCGTTTTTCACCATTAAAAAGCTTTAAGGCGAGTTCTGGGAGACCATCTGTAGGTGCATTAAAATATGTATTTATATATAATTATTTGTATGCAAATATGTTTTAGTATAATTTTTTTTATATAATTTGTATTACAAATTATTCATAATTTATGTTTTCTGCAGGTGATATGGAAAATAGTGCTGTATAGTTACAGAGTTATACAGAACCATGGGAGTTAGTAATGACACACTGGAAAGATACTTTTCAGATGAGTCGAAATAGTAATGTCTCAACAGTAAAAAAAGTCAACAGAAGAATTGTTAAGTAATCTATTTGAAGATTTACCTGAAGGTAAACAATGCATGTTTAATTTTTGAGGGAATATTATTTGTAATTGTTTGTTTAGATAGCAAATGGATGATCAAAATCACTGCCTTTGCATCCCCTTTTCCTTCAAGGGACGAATAAGAAATAAAAATATTCTACGGAAGCCCGCAATTTTGGAGTGCAAAAAAGCATCATTAACCATGTAAAAGTAAAGTTTGTTGCGATTTTTTATGTCATAATTATCTCTTAATATAATAGTCTCAGTGTACACTTCTTAATAACTTCAGTGAATGAGAAATATGTTTGTACTTTTGTTTCATTATACTTGTTAGTCGTAAATTTGTATAATAATATGCCCCCTGTGGGATTGCAAATTTAAAAATATAAAACTGTTTATAATTAATAGCAAGATTAGGCATTAGTATTCCGACAAGTTCACTTGCAGACAAACCAAATGTTTTCGTTTGTTTCCAACAATGTTTTTGTTTAAACAGCATCTACTTATAACGTGCCATTGGCTTTTCTGAACATTACCACGGTTACGAAATTCAAGAATCTAAGAATATTTCCATTTTTAAATATGCTGAATTAAACAGGGTAGAGCGGCACACACTTCATATTCTAGGAAATGGCAAAATATTTGTTGTTGTTTTTGAGTTATAGATTTATAACTACTTTGTGTTTAATGCTTAATATTTTTAATGTTATTTCTACGACAATATTTAATTTTCTATGTTTTACTTCTTTATTATAGCGTCTAAATTTAATGTATTTCACTGTTTTTATCTGCTGTTCTTAATAAATAAGAAAAAAATATAAAGTTGTATTTTTCAGTGTTAACCATATCCAAAACCAAACTAGGAGTATATCCAACAAAAGGGGTTTATTGCTTCAATCGTTGTTAAGCTTGTTGATTCAAACAGTGTTTCATATTGATTCAAAACTGAAAAGTATTTTAATTGGAGAACTATAAAACATCAACTAAAAATAATTATTATTGGTGGAACATCTTTCACATGTCCATGGAATGCATTCTGCTATTTGAACAAACGAAATACTACAATTTATTAGACAATTTTAACATGTTGACTTAATGCACCGCGAACTTTGAGAGATATGGCAACACACTCTAATCAAAAGCATTGTGCGATTCTTTTGATAAACATTGGATTGGTTTGATATCCTTAACCAGTTCTCTTAAGAAATAAAGCATTCCAAATAACAAAGCTACTATGTATTAATGTGACACTTTTTACGATTGCTTGAACATAATTAATTTAACACTTTTAAAATCTCGATTGAATGCATGAGATACATTGTTTACCGGTGATGTGCAAAAATTGTTGACTGAAACTTTTTCTGTTTGTTTCAACTAATTATTTTTCTCGGTGTAGTTCTCTTGTTTTCATAAATATCATTTCTAGCCCAGCGTCTAGTGCTCTCCTATCCTCTTAATAACTATCACTGTTAGCACAATTCCTAGTACCTCGTATCTCCTCCCTTTTACCACAACTATGACTCCTATCCTAGTTCTTAGTACTTTCTTATCTTTCCCATTTTAAAAATTATTAATAATAACCCTGTTCCTTTCGTACCATTTATTTAAGTATGACTCCTAGCGTTGTTTCTTATGCCTCTGACCCTGCACCATTTAATAAATAATTAATAATTCCAATCTAGTCCTTAGAGCTCTCCTACCCCCCCCCCGTTATTAAATACGACTCCTCGCCTAGTACTCTCTTTTAATAAATATGACTCCCACCGCAGTCTTTAGTATCTCTTACCTCCTTTCCTTTAAGAAGTATGTTTGCTAGCCTAGTTCCTAGTGCTCTCTTTCCAGTTAGAACTCATAATACCGTCTTTAGTGGTTCTTTATATATCCCGTTTTAATAAATATTGCTTTGACTCTAGTTCATAGTATTCTCTCACCTCCTCAATAAAAAAAATCATAACGTCCTTTATAATACTTAACTTATTGATACACTACATAAAGACAAAAATTATAAATTAGCTATTCAGAAAATTTATTCAACTTTATCAGATAAAATGAAATACGCCTCAATTCCATATTTTGGCAATAAATTGCCAACATTATAAACCAAACAAATAAATATAAATAACTTTTAAAACAATAAAGGACATTTTAAACACTTTGTTTAATGCTAACGAAAAAACAAACAATTTACTAAAATCAGACATCTACAAATTAAATTGCTCCCACTATAATTCGGTTTATATAGTACAAACAATTAGAAAATTTGATATTAGGTACAAGGAACACGTATGTTGTAAGTATAAACAGTCCCATAAATGCAATTACGCTAAACACTTACTAGAACACAATCATTCAATAACATCTAATAACACTATAAAATGTTTATACTTTTGTGATGACAAACGTAAGTTGGATATACTAAAAGCATTTGAAATTCATAAACATTTAAAATCTGTACCTTTAATGAATGAACAAATTGATTTCTTAAATTCACCGTTATTAGACGTTTTGGAATGAGAAATCAAGTCATCTGGACGCAGATATAGAAAACCCAGATCAAGTTATAACGATTTATTGTTCCTATAGCAACACTAACTGTTTACTTTTAATCTTGCTTTTAATAATGACGTGTAAACACGTTGAAATACGTATACAGCTAAAATACAAAACCTGTTGAAGTTGTTTTACACCTGACTTTGGTTAGTTGGAGTGGCATACGCATTTCTTTCATTTTTTGGAAACCGCACATTAGAATTAAAAATTAGTAACAATACCATGTAAGGTTATTTCCTAGAAAAATGGCAAACAAATTAGCGTTAAAATTAAACACGTACCTTTACTTCCAATAAAGGATTGACTCTTTTTATTGCATTTCACACTGCAACATGAGTAGCAAACTCATATAACACCTTTTCCGAACGTATAACGCCTCAAAAGGGAAAAGATGTTAAACAAGCAATATTTTCTAATGGTTTATGTAAATAGGCTAATAACTTTATTGGTGTAGATGAAGCCAATATGGCAAGAAGACCAAACAACCAGTAGGTCAATAACTGTTTAGTGCTACAATTAATCTGTCTTTGTGCATATAAGGCTGGCGTATGCACTTATATGTAAAACAAGTCTATTAGGTGTCGGTAAAGGAACTCAACCGGCTGTTTATGGACAAAATTATACATTTCTAATATTGCTAATGTTCAATATTGAGAAACACATTTTAATTTAATTGGCTTAAACAATGTTGCAAATGATATGGTGTACCTACCAATTTACAATATGTTTGCTATAATAGCAACTCATAGTTGTACTTTAGTATATCCGAGGTTTTAAAATAATAAGATCAAATATAAAAGGATCTGTAAAATGATATGCGTAACGTATCAATGTTGCTTTGTAGATACCTACGTTTGATGTTTACTGCTTTGTGGAAGCCGCTATACAGAGAAACGACTCAGAGTTTCTCCCACTTGATTAGTTGAAGTATAAAGTAGGTACTTGCACCACAAAGCACACAATAAAATAAACCGAGACAAAAATGAAACACGAAATAATACGGTAAAAAGTGGTTAAGTTCTTCAGAATGATGAACGGTGTTTGGTTGCACACGATATGTGGATGTGAAATGAGAGGTAATCGCAATTCCCTCTCTTTCTACCTCATCTCGCAATTAAACCGAAGATAAAGAAGATAAAAACGTTCGTGGAAAATAGTTCACTCGAATTTAGTCAGTCACAACTTGCCGTTTCGCTACTGAAATATTGCAAGGACTAAATGTTTTATGAACAAATTTGGAGCCTCAAAGAACGGACAGTAAATTTTTAAATTATAGCCCAAGATTTGCAGGTTCTCTCAGGTTATTTTTTTGTTCGTATACCTATGGAGTGCCTTTTTATTGCACGGTGCTGTTTAAATATGCATAAATATTCCTCACTGCGATCTGCTGGTGATTGCAGCTTTCAGAGAATTTTCCTAAACGTTCTCAAATAATACTCACCCAAACAAATCCAAAGATAGCACTAAATTCAGCGAATGACAACTGTAATGAATCTTGTTGTTATCTGGATAAGTTTCGTAAAAACAATGTGTTCCGTATAGCGTAGCGCAAACTAGAATTTTATGTAAATGTCGCAGACAGACTTAATATCACATGTAGTTACTAGAAAGCGGGGTTGATTTATGATTTCATGCTTGATATCGCTTATCAAATATCGGGATTGAATATCTTATTGATTGATGTTAAAAACATTCGAATGCATCCATGCTTTTCTAAAGAGAATTTTCATTCGAATTTGATAAATGAGTTTTCTCCACATTTGAGATAAATTGCCATGTTTTAATATCAATAGTTTCACAAGTTTGCTATTAGTTCTTTAAGGCATTCATAAGTAAAGTACTGAATAGATCACCCCGTTCTTTTTGATTTATTTTCAGCGTTCGTATTTCTATTTAAAGGATACGTTCTATTGATCTAATTCAGTGATTCGCTATAACGGTGTTATTAGTATTATAAATGTTACACAATGGAAATTACCTAAGTTCAGAAAACACAACAAATTTATTCAGGCTTAAAGAAGTTTTTAGAAGGTTATTAAAGAAATTAAAGGACATTTTTCTGTACTATTTCTTTAAAAAAAAACGCAACAATTATTTTATCAAGTTTAAAATCACTGTTGCATTTAAAGCTGCAATGTGAGTACAAAAACTCAGATTTAAGATTTCTAATCTGAATTATTAGAATATTACTTTCCTGCAAAAGAATGTTTTTCACTAGTAATAATATGGCGTAGCATTTTGACACATAATAGAATGCTGTGAAATTCAATTTCTCTACCTTTGCTCACTGACAGGTAACTAATTTTTCATTATTAACCACTGGTAAACAATGAACAAATTTATATTTTTTGATAATCCTGTGACAGTTTTAAAGAGAACGTTTTTATGGCACGATTTAATATAATGGAGAGATTCTATTTAATGGTATTTTATGCACAAAATAGTTGTTTAAATAAATTAAATTAATTTTAAAAACTTTGGTGTATTTGAATATACGTTTTTCGCGCCGTAATAAATGACAACTCTGTCAATATCAATTTCGCCTATAATACAACCACACAAAGTAAAAAACAGAACATTGTTAATAATTTCAGTATTTTAGATGAAACCAGTTCTGAAAAACAATGTTTTTGAATACCAATGATGATTTAACAATTTTCAAACAACATGTCATGCCAACAAAACAGAAAACTGTCATTTGTTTTATAATTTGAAATAAACAGGGATTTAAGTTAAAATAGTCATTTTTCGACAATTATATAGGTTTATATCACTAGTAGTGAAAAAAAAAGTATATACGCCTCGGTGAAAAGTCTTGTAGCCCTTCGGGCCTTACATTCCTCGGCGCTACGCGTCTCGCGATCTAACCTTAGCCCACAGGCTATAATAGTAGACTTTTCTACTTTGGTGTATAATATACTATTACTAGAAAATCGTAATAAGAACCACTTTGCCCGAATTTTCCCATAATTGAACAGTTTTGACTTTCGTATACCTTCGGAATTGGGAAGTATTGCATTCACGACAATTTTCGAGATCTAGATTTAAACGGAAATACACATTTTGCGGCTCAAGAAACCCGAAAAGGTGGTTTAAAAAAATGTCTGTCTGGTGGGTGGGTCTGTGGATGCAGAGCCGTCCTACGAAATGTGGGCCCCTGGGCTAAGAATTTGTAGCGTCCTAACAGCAGTGGTAACATTCGAATCTAGAATAAAACATCCCCGGAAAAAACAGCCCCGGAAAAGTTACCGCAAAAATATCCCCTAAAAAAAAATTGGCGTTCGAGTCCTAAGCCCCTCTTCAGCTGCGAAAGAATGGTAAGGATGGGTTAGAAGAATAAGAAATTTGGATTAAAGGAGGTTGTTCCACGGAAGTACTGTACTGACCCAGTATTCACATTTACCTCAGGAAGACCGCAGAAAAAACGTAAGCTAGAACAGCTTGCCGTTTAAAAAAATTAAATTTTAAATCAAATTAAATTAAACTAAATTAAAAATTAAAAATATTAAAATTTTAATAATTTTGCCAACCTGGAAAATTTAATAATATTAAAAATATATGTAATTTTGTAATCTTTTTCTTATAGTTCCATACCCTATTCAGGTCGTTGGCTACCTCTCTCCTATGTCTGTGTTTGGTGCGCGGCGATAGATAATTTGCACAGACAAACATAGGGGACCCACAGTTTAACGTGGGCTCCGAACCACAGGAAGTGCATGCACTTCTTCTCCAGAGAGGTTTTCCTGGGGAACAATCCACCTCGCTGGTTTCCCGTTGCCTTGCGAGGGAGAACGACCGGGCCGGGGATCGAACCCGTATCCGCTGTATTGGTAGCCCGCATGCTTACCACTGAGCTACGGCCGCTCTTAATTTTGTAATAAAGTTTGAAAATTTGCAAACAAATTATAAAAATTATATTTGAAAATTAAGAAAAAATTTTTATTAATTTTAAACATTTTTTAGGCGGACCCATATCATTTTCTTGCGGGACCTACCAATCTTTCAGCCAAATTTGGGTTTTCTGCGCTAAGACGTCTGGACAGTAAATTGTATACAGACACACAGACAGAAAGACAGACATACACATACCATAAAAGTACCTTTCTTTCGTGCATAACTTGTATATCGACCAGTAAGCTTACAACGAAAACTTAGTGTGCTTAATTTACTTTATCCAAATAACCGCACAGAGTATACAGAGGTAAAATTGGAAATTTAAGCTGAAAATTGGCAAGCAACTTATAATAATTTTACTCGTGCAATTAATGACCGCAATTTGGGGGAACTAATGCATGTTCAATAAATAATAACTTCAATACACCGAGTATATACACAGATTGTTGGAGCACGTTTTACGTATTTTGTGGTTGCCTAGTAATGTAGCCTTAAGTATAATATACGTGCAATATGTCCTCCTACAAAGGAGTTTGAATAATCGTTCATTGTGTTCCTTATAAGATGACGTGACGATCTCATTATAAGATACTCGGGCATGGGAGGCGAATAATTGCTCTTTATTGGAATCATAAATCTACATTACAGTGTTCTGAATATGAAGAGGATTAAATTTAAAGTCGTCGAAAATGTTCTCCAACAGAACGGTGTTTGTAGGTATGTGTGTAGCACGACTTGGGGATAGAACAGCGGATTTTTACCTTCTCGTAGAGCATTCTTTCTAGTAAACTCTATTAGATTTTATCGACTCCTGGGAGGGATTATATGAAATGCAATAAAATTACACGGGCGACCGTGATTCCTCGATATCAAAAGCACTCTCTTTGTGCACTTAACGTAAATGTCGATGTAATAATAACTGTACGCTTTTATTGGATTCATTGTCGACGGAATTTATTTTCCAGCTCGTTACATAGAGTGCTGTACAATCTCTTGAATAGAATTTGCTTTAACTATGTTAAAACAACTACCTCAAATTATGTTTTCAACTTTACTAATCATAAATTTTATGTTGTTGGGCGCAAACAAAACTTCAAGAAACAAAGTTGCCCTGCCAAAAGGATTTTTTAAGGTGAATTAACTTTATATAACCCTTGAAGATGTTCGGTAAGTAATTTAGGTCTGCTTCTACACCGGACAGAAACAGACTTCGCGTCTCATTTGGATATTGTAAACACGTAATCTGCATTTTGTAATAAGAGCGAACGTCGACATGCTGATTTACACGGCAGTGAAATTATATTAATGGGCTGATATAAGATGCAATCGTATTTTAAACTTAATTAATGTGCCTTCCTTTTATAAAATGAACTGTGTTTTCACTTACAGCAGAATTTACGGTTATTGTGTGCATGACGGATGCTTAGGGGATCTAAAATTCAAAAACAATGAGCATTGAAATTCAGATTGTTGGCAATTCCACACAATGATATAATTACAAACTGTAGCAAAGTTATTCCATTTAATAAATCTTTAAATATAATCAGAGAGCGAAGGTAAACTAATTAATTTTTCAATTTTCAATAAATCCAAACAAACAAACAAGTAGAGAATTAATAATCTTGAAATAAAGTGCAGATAACATAGTATAGCGTGTTTGGCAGCGTTTCCATAATTTGTTTGAAAATTGGGTTATGCAGCTTTTATGTCGACCGTACAAAATGTTGCATGTTGCAGCAGTATTTGGCTCCGGTTCGAATAAATTGTCTGCACTACTTGAAGCTGTTTGCTGATTTTGACTTAGACAAGAACCGTAAACGCTGTAACAATTCAATTCCGCCCTCTTCACTCGCTTAAAACAATGTCGACAGGTTTTTGATCGTAACCAAATGATATTCAATATTAAATTATGGAATACCGTCTTACTTTTTATTGACCGCGATTTTTGCAACATAAAAGGAAAACATTAAATAATTAAAAAATATCTCATAGATATTTGTATTTAATTAAAAATATCTTAGATGTTTGTAATTATTCCAAACCTTTTTTGTTATTCATAAATATTTAAAACATTTCAGAAATATGTAAAATATTTCTGAAATATTTTTAAATCGCCTAGTTGAAAATGTCTTAGAGATCATTTAAAATCATTTAAAAACATCCTCGTGTTATAATATAACAGTCAACGTGCGTTTATTACATCATTTAAATCTAAAATATCTCTTTTTGTTTTAAACTCTCATTCGGAATTTTATAAATAAACATATTTGCAATATCTTAGATATTTTGTTGATTTAACAATGGTTTAGATATTTAAAAAAAATAATATTTACAAGATATTTGTAAATTAATTAATTTAAAAATATTCCTGAAAAGGTTTCGTTGTTTAATAATATTATTAGTCAAGAAGTTTGATGTCGTTAAAAACGTCTTAAACGTTTACCATTAATTTGTTTCTGATTATGTTACAAATATCATAGATATTAATATTTTACTTTAAAGAACCTCTAAATTTTTAATGCCTTAAAAATATTTGCAGGATATTAATAAATAATTAACAGTGTGGTTGGGATATTTCGAATATAACTGTTTAAGACTATCTCAAAGATACTTTTAAGGAATTTCATTTATCGTGTAGATATTTTAAAACGGTTTAAAATTAAATATATTATAGGTATTTAAAACACTTTTAATTTTAAAAGATATATTTGAAATAAAAACATTTTTTTTATTATAGATATTTGAATATTTAGATATTTTAAAACAAAAAAATAATTGTTGCATCTTAAGATATTTGGTAATTACCGCCATCTATAAAGTTCGCTAAGTTTCGATATTACATTTGGGAACAGTGAATAGCTTCAGACTTCAACGTGAACAAAAATAGGGTGTTGTTTACGAAACGGGACGTATGGGGCGGCCGTTTGGGCGCAGGGTCGTTTCGGCACAGAGACGTTTGAGAGCAGGGACGTTTGGGCACTGAGTCGTTTGGGCGCAGAGACGTTTGGACGCAGGGACGTTATGGCGCGAGCCGTTTATTAGCAGAGACGTTTGGGCGCAAGCGTAATCTATTGTAGCGTATTTTACAGAAAATTTAATATTTGTAATAAAATTGTTGAACTAATTTGAAAAACAAATTATTAAATGTAGGTAACAATTGTTTCAATTTTTTAGGAATTAAAAAATTATTTTGAGTTAGATCAGTTGTTAATTTTGCTAATTATATGTATGCCAAAATTCCGAGTCTCGTGTTAAATGTTTGTAAATAATTGATTGGCTATTAAAATGTTAATTAATTAAAGTAAAAGAAAAAATCAAATAATTTCCTTTACAGCGCCGAAACGCCGCTGCGCCAAAACGGCCCGCGCCGAAACGTCTCTGCGGCCAAACATTCTTGCTCTCAAACGTACCTGCTCCCAAACGGCCGCGCCCATACGTCCTAAACCAGTTTGTTGAAGTTTACACGTGGCTAGTGAACATAACCCGCAAAACAAGACGTAAATTGTTGTTGCAGTCACAATGTGCTGTTTGACGAACGGAAGCTTAAACCTTGAACGCCTTGAAAATATAGATGCTGAAAATTCGAAATTAATTCTGTGTATTATTTAAGATGTTCATATATCTCTTACAATAAAATTGTCAAAAATTCTTTGTAAAGAAAAGCGTGTGGCGTAGTCCACGGGTTCTGCTATTTTATTGTTAATTTCTAGCCAAGACATTGTTATTTCATTGTTCTTAATTGTAATATAAAAGATTGTATTCACAAAGTCATTTTTCTCAAAAGGTGATTTAATCGCGTGATTGCAAGTCATCAAGAAATAGTCGATCGATTCAAATTCAATCGGATGTAAGTGAATGCCACAGTTCTGTTGCACTCCGGCACTCCGGGCATGGACATCGCTACTTGATAATATTACATCTATTCTCGGCCGGCGTCCTGACAATATTATATTAAGAGACTATTAGATAGACATATCTAATGAAACGGCCCTTGGCATTCGAGACCGCAACGATGTACCAAATTAAGGATGGCCTTGAACCTTGTATAGGGTCATGTGCAAAACGAAATAAAAATTTAATATGTCATGTCCATCAAACCCTTAAAGTTCAGCTTATTATAGCTACAAGAAACCAAAAGGTGATTATAAATAATTGAATAAAATTGAAATCGTCTCTTCAAACCATAAATGTCAGAGTGATCCGACAGTGATAAATAAAAATTTATTTGGGTCCTATAAATAATCATGTAAAAGAATTATTGAACTTTCGGTTTTAAAGTTACATAGATTCAATTTGAACTAAGATTTCTGGCACTCCAAATTATACCTTTATTTTTTTAAATTTTTATTCCACGTTTGAGTGTAGAGGAAGTATATGAATTTCATGAAAATGTTCAAATTCGACACTTTGACGGAAATATATGTTTTGAGACCACATAAATCTAAAACGTGGCTTTTAAAAATGCCCGTGGGCCAGTACGTGAGCATGTATGTATGTAGTAGTCATAATCCAGGAAGTACATGATATCCTGTGGATGTCCATTTTAAGTCCTAATACTTATCCGCACGTTCGTGGATATAAAATGGATGTCCAGAAGATTACCAGAATTCGATGTCCATAAGACATCCTACAGACGTCTTATAGATTCCATTGTACTTCTGTATGCTAGACATTTAATGTTTTTTTCAACCACTGTACATAATAATTGTAAATAAACAATAACAAATGTTATTTAGCATAAAAGCACAGGACATATTTAAATAAAAATCATCAAAAATGTAGTTGTTGATTCTTTATCACGTACAAGGTACATGCGCAATAAAGGAATTGCTACTGTTCGGCATATGTTCACGTGCGCTGTTTATGGTGTTGACGCGTCGCCTGACTCATCGTTCATCTTTGATGATCTTTGGTGTTTTCTGTTTTCTTTGTAAGTCAGAATGTTTCCTCCGCCGAGTCGGTCTCAGAATTGTGAGCCGCTCCTAGAAAAAAAATCTCGAGTAAAAAATCGAAGAAAGAGTCGAAAAACAGGCCCGGGCAAGAAACCTGAAGGAAAGTCCGGAAAAGAGCCTCGTAATAAAATGTAAAGAAAGAAACACCCCCGTAAAATTACCAGGAAGAATATCATCAAAGAAAAATTCTTACAGAGACCCAGAAAAAATTTTTAAAAAGAAAGCGGGAAAAAGTGACTTTATTTTATTACTTTTTCTCAGTTCCAGAGGATTGCCTTAACAGAGGTTTTCTAAATGTTTTTGTAACTATTAAATACGCATCCTGTTAAGACTTTTGCATTAATTCCAAAATGAAATTCGCCCTTCTTTGTGGAAATCGATCACCGTACGTCCCAACAATAAAGAATACGATAGTGTACACTAAGGCAATCTGTAAAGCGGGCCCTTCACGTACAGTTATTCACTCCACTCTTGGAGTGCAACCCTGGCGGGCAGTCCGGGAGTCAAATATGAAACTACACATTCGGGCCACGATGATTTTCGGTACTCTAATTATGTTTTAAAATTGGCACAGTGCAGTTGCATACAGTTTCAGTTCCATCTTCATCTATTAAAAAAATTTAATGAAGCGCACCTTTAAGATTACTAAAATTGTTGTAGGATGGATAGCGAGACGTTTAATTATCTGTTAAGCTTACTTAAAACACCTAAAAGCAAACAAAAGAATGTGATGCGCCAGGAAATGGCGCCGGAGGCAAGATTAGCGTTCACTCGTCGTTATCTTTCTACCGCCCGCAACTATTTCATGTCGCTTACCTTTTTCTAAAGAAGAGAGGAATGAATCAGTCCTACATGTTCAAGTTCTGCTCACGCTGCACCTTACTCCGCGACAAAAGTTTTATCTGATTTTAAGAACTACTTCACCTAAGCTGTTCGCTGGGCCAGCTTACGTGGTTCGCACTATGAAACCAATCAACAAATTGTGTTAAAATAAATATTCTTTTATGAACGTGTCTAAAACAGAAGAATTATTTCAAACTTGCCACACGCGGGCCTCGTCTTTAGCAACAAAAATTATGTTATTAAAACACAAAAAATAAAAAAAAAATTATTGCTAAAATACAGCCGATAAACTGTGCCGAGATGTAAAAGTCCGCCGCGCCGGTTTGTCATGGTGAGACAGTTACGGATTTAATATAGAATGTAATATCAAAATATAATCAAAATTCTTGACAGATGAATGCATTGTTTCTGAGTTTCTTTACATCATCAGAATTTTATAAATACAATTACATGCTGACAAACAAACTGAATGGTTTTTTCTCATCATTCTAGCTTCAAAATTACGTGCGCAACGATTTTGTTTAAATGTTTTAGTTTAGTCAAAAATAAATTGGCAAAAAATTTAATTTTTGAAAATAACCAATAATATATTTGTTAAAATTGGCAACACGATGTTATTTAAATTTTACCAGCTGATGGAGTTATGAATCGGCTATGATTATGTTTTTTTAATCTGCCTACGTAATTATGAGTGTTGCGCAGATTCCAATCTTAATGTAGTTGTTTTTTGGATGTATAAAAAGTAGAAACATTACCTAAAGTATGAGAGAGTCATATTTTTTCTTTTAATATTTGTACAAAGTCTTATTCTCAAGTAAAAAAAAAAGCCAAACTGATGAGAACTAAAATCAAATCCTTGGAAATAACATCTCGTCTCATGCTTTTCATGGTACTTTTATTATGAGAATAAAATTGTGATATTTTACAAAAACAGCAAAATGCAGTTGTAATGCCGTGATTTATTTTTACTAGTTCTTGTGGAGTGATAAACGGCGAATATCATCGTAAAGAATCCAATGACAATATTTCTCCAACCGTATCAGGAGGCTAATTCCTATTGCATCTTTTTCTAGATTTTATATGAATCAGACCTGACGTTTATGTACTTCTTTCGGTGGTTTTAGTTTCAACTCTATAATGCATGACATGATGGTTCGTGACAAACATATTCCAACTTGAAGTGGAGAAATTTAACTCGTGCAACTGCAGTTCTTCTTGTACGTCAGTTTTAGACATATTTCTTACATCTCGACGCTGTATTTCTGACACACTAGAAGTTTTTACTTTAGATTGCCGTGTAAAGTAAGTTTCACGCGAAGTCGACTTCTGCAACCGACTTTGATGATTCCAGACGCAACTTTAATTAGTGCTAACATTTATTTATGTTGCCTGCTTAAGCTTAATACGGAAGCAATCTAGACAATTCGAAACGGAATTTCAAAGGGCGAATTCTAGAAGTTTTAGACCACGCAGCGTCTCCTTTATTGGTGATTAGGCAGAATAAGGAAAAGTTTTAGTTCGCTAAATTAAAGTTCAAGAATTCGTCCTTAATGCGAAGAACTGACTGATATATTTTAAATTGTCTCGGAAGCAAAAAAACAAAACGTTTTGAAATAAATACGTTGTCAACATAATAATTATTGTAGGGTGTTAAATAAATCTTAAACTGTAGTAAAGTCAATCAAAAACAAATTACATTAATGGCAATAAAATATCGCTTTCAGAGTTAATCCAGGTTCAGCCAACGGGCTCGAAACGGCAGTCCCTGTATCGGGCCGAGAATGATGAATGTACCCAACATTTGCATATGCCGAATGATGTATGAGTTCCGCTGAAATCAACAGTGGCGTATTATGTTCCGATTTGTGATCTATAAATTCACACTCTTACACCATACGCCAGTTCAATTTGCCATTATCCTAGTCCTTACATCACGCTCCCCTGGATTAACTACAGTTTCATTGGAAATCCCTAATATCATCTGCGCCTTCCTAAATTGGGGTTACAATTTATTTTCACCATCAAATTGCCGTTATTTTTTACATCAGCACCTTACTGAAAATATTTACGGTCTCGTTCCATCATTAAATGAGACGATAGCAAAATTACGTATCTAAAGAAAAAAATACTTAGAATCATTTGTAAATGTTTGAAATTATTAAACACTACAGAAACCTAAATATTTTGATTTCCTCGAGAAATACGGATGAGTCTAATTATAAAATTTGATGTTTTCGTCACAACCGGGAAGTTCTCTAATAAAATGGTTGCTTATTAATCAGCAACATTATTGAGCTGTTAATTAGATAAAGAAAACGGACGCTTACATAATTATGAGACAAGTACATGTTGATATCTCCTGTAAGGACTTCCTTCTAATTTTGCAATGTCAAAAAGAAAAAAAGCACGCCACTGATGGTGTTTGCACTGTTTTTTTTGTACTAAAAGTCAGTTTAAACCACCCAATTTACTACAACATTGATAAATGCTGCCTTTTTGCAGAAATTATTAAAACTCATTGATTGGGTTTTTTAAGGACTTCCTTCTATTATTATGGGCGTCTCACAATAAGATGTTCATACGTCAAGATTAAGAACGTGTTTTTACTACAAAGAATTATTCTTAAGCGAATTGAAAGCCCGCATAGCCCCCGTTATAGTCTCATTTTGATCCCAGCATAAGCACCATCTGTTAGTCATTGTTGTGTATTAAAAAATCTTATTAAGGTTCGGTTACGTAATAGTTTCGTTAGTTCTGCATTTTGTTGCAAGGTACAAAAACGTGTGAATCCAATTGATTTTTTTTCCGTTATAAATCCAATTTTTTTTAGAATTAAAAAAATTTTAATACGATAGTTGTTATAAGCAACTATTTGTTTTATTATATTTAAACCTTTACAGAAATTTTAACGGTTAAGGGGTAACATTAAAAAGCGACTAAAAAATAATCGTAGGGATTATCAGTTTTGAAATAAGGAATAACATTGTAAGTGCTGATGGGTTCCCTGGAGATGCTGAGTTTAAGGTACAAGTTTTTCAGGTGATAAAAAGATCAAGAAATGGGTGGAATGGTTGCAGTCACTTTTCAAAGCAAAAATGATATTTTAGTGTAAAGTGTTAAACCAATCAAGATAAGCTTTCAAAGAATCTTCTTTAAATATAACAAAAATATCAACGTATCTACCTCAATAAATGACATCGTTTTTCTAAACTTCATTGTTGAAAATATTTTTCTCAAAATTACTCATAAAAACTTTAGAGAGGAAAGGAAAACTGTTTCACTCTATAGTAG
Source organism: Ctenicera cuprea (assembly GCA_958336395.1). NCBI lineage: Eukaryota > Metazoa > Arthropoda > Insecta > Coleoptera > Elateridae > Ctenicera > Ctenicera cuprea. Next base: position 3,306,652 of record OY284487.1, on the reverse strand, counting down.
CCATAGCAAGGCCAGGTTTTTGTTTATAGTAAGATTTGTTAAATAGAAAAATATTTTGTTGTAGGGCTATTTCTAACCAAGTAGTTAAACAAACGATTTCTGAAGTGGAAAAGTTCAAGGATAAGATGGAAACATTCTACAGAAGAGATGCTCGCGAAAAGTTTTATAATATCAAAGGACAACAGTATACATTACATAAGGAATATCTTAACTGTAAAGAAAAGTGGATAGTTCAAGAAAATATTTCATAGAAAATTCAGATTTGAAAACTAATTTATTCCTTAGAGTGTTGTTGAGCCAGGAAATAATTGTCGAAGTGGGAGTATTAGTAAAGAAGACAGCATATTTCATTTTACGGATTTTGGCTTGGAGATGGTATCATTTGATGACGAAACATGTAACTAGTTTTAATCACTTTTAACAGTAAACAATTCATAGCGAAGATTGTGAAGTTTATAAACTAAATATAAATTTTTCTTAACAAATGAAACCCCATTATGTAGTGTGTAGCAAATAATGAACGTACCCTACGTTTATGATTGGCAGAAGTTATATTGTAAGAATAACAAGCCCTTGCTTTTTTGAAGTATTTAATAATAGCCAGCTTCTCCACCCGCAATTGTAAGGCGGACCAGTATCATTTTTTCCAAAAATAAATTCCTGAGCGATTTAATTTAAACATAAAGTTTTATCGTCCCCCGTTTTTTAAGCAAAGTTACATAAATTACCGATTTTAAAAAATTTATAGAAGGCATCAGAGACAAACTAGCAGACGGGAACCTAAACCAAATTATAGCTTTATTAGCTTATAGAATTTAGACAAAATCGTATGGCCAGTTTTTGAGAAGTATGGTTTTGAAAACTTAAAAAATTTAATATTTTTATGTTTCACAGTAATTGCAGTTTTAAAAATTCTAGTAGCTTGTAACATTGTTACCCATAAGGCGAATTTTTGAGCAAAGAAGCGTTAAAATTTAAATTTTCAAAAATTCATAGAAGGCGTTATGTCAAAGAAAATTTTGCGAGCTGGACCGAACCAAATTGTAGCTACTCCTCGGCTCTATAAGCATACAAATTAAAAAAAAATGTGCTGCCAGGTTTTGAGTAATATTTTTTTGGAATTTTCTGATATTTGAGAAATTCTTTAGCTTTTAGAAAAATTTTTGTGGACAGTAAAGTTGTGTCTATGTAGAGATATTACGATAAAATATTTGAACCCAATTTGTTAACTCGTTTTTGAGTAAAGGCGCACAAATTAAATTTTCAAAAATTCGCAGCGGCCGCCATTTTAAAGCTAGTAACTTTGAAAGAAAAGCGTTAGATTTGCCCTAAAGTCTTCTATTGGTTTCCGTTTAAATTTATAAAGTTTGGTTTAGAAAAACAAGCTGCTAAACAAACATGCCTAACTTTCGCTTCCGGTTTTGGATTTTTTTGAAAAACTTATTTTGGCCGTGAATTTTTGATATACCCCCAAAATTAAAAACTCATAGATATGGAGGTCCAATACATGTATTTTCGTAAAAATCTCTTAATCTTCCCTATACTGAAAGAATAGGAAAAAGGAATGTAAAAATTATTAGTTGCGAAAACCACAAGTTAATGTAAAATATTCAGTATAAGTACACCTTTTCAGCTTCCTCTTTTATGGACGGACCGATATCGTTTTTGGTAAATTATATCCTTGAGATATTGCCATAATTTTAGGTGGAATACCATTTTTGCTAGGATAAATGTGCAAACAGGAACCCACAACGCCACAAAGTTCGAACTAGAAATAATAATAAATAATGAAATAATAATAATAAGGGTTTAATATTTTTGCCTACACATGTCTAGTTGAGATATTAACCGATACCCACAAAAGGAAAATGCAGTTTAAAAAAAGACAGAGCGAAGTCTAGAACAATTTACAGCTTTAGGTAAATTTTGCTATCTGTTATCAAGGCAATTATTAGCACAAACCTGAAAGGTCCTTTCGCATACGTAGCCACAGCCTGTAAATTAATTCGTATCTCTTGCTCCAACAAAATCAGATAAGCTAAGCATATTTGTTCCTTTGAGTATGAAATTAATTTATTATTTATCTGCCCGGTTTATTCGCCGCCGGTTAAACCAGCATTAAACCATTCAGCAACTTACTTAATTTTTAGAGCTTTTACGAATTTTCTTGAAGTAAGCCTGTTTGTTTATTAAGGGAGTCCTTATTGAGCAATTTGGTTGTAGCAATAGAACGTCGAAGTACCCAACAATTTCATGCTAAATTATTGTTCTGCTTCGGAGATTCGCGTTAAAACCATTTCAGGAAAGCCGTCGAAAACTTCAAAGTATTCGTTATTGTGTTTTAATTACTTATTTAACATTTTATTGCCTGTGTAATGGACCAGTATTTGCTCTTGGCTTATTTAATCGCGTGATCTCCGAGCAATGGATTACACTTTATACGGCTTGCCGCGTTTTTTATCGACTTAATTCTCATCCACGGCGTCCTGCTGCTTACTTTTTTCGTTCGAATCGTGATACCTCAAACAAAGAAGTTTCTGTTTTTTTCTTATTTGATGTTATTTATTTAACAAACAAAGCTCAAGCTTAATTAATTAGTCATTAATAAATAACTCAATTTGTGAGCACTCAGGGAAAATATTGAAATTTCATTTTTTCAATTTTCATCAAAAACTCCGGTTTTTGAAACGTAGCAACTTTCGCTGTTCTACGTTCACCGGTAAATCCGTTTAAATCATATGGAGTTAAATTACAAATTCTGTGCGTTCACTCGTTTATCTTCTACCACTAAATCACATTTAGTACGTACGCTAAATTGGATTTTGTTTTTGCCATCACCTTGAGACCTGCTAAAAGGTCTGGATCAAAGAATTTTAACTGACAGTCATAAAATGGCGTTTTCAAATAAAAATATTCGATTTGAATTGTTTCTATGAATTTCAGAAACAGGAAATGCACCCTAATTTTAGATTCTGACCTAATACGGGGGCGATTTTAAATTGTACCTACTCTTTGGGGGAAAGGATTAAAGTGAAACTGCAGTCTGCGGCTGGATTTAGGAACATCCGTGATTCATTACGTACTGCAGAAGAGCAACTCGTGGTTTAGTGGTTAACCTTCCTGCGTGAGCTGGACTGTAATCTACATATACTTTTCGTTTGCTCATGGACCCTTAATTTAAGTTACTTATTATTACTACTATTGTAAAATGATTTCATACCCACTGTTTTTGTTTTAATTTGAAATTTGTCTAAAACTTGAAAACACTAATTTAGTCGATTTTATCTCGTCTCATATTTATGTATATTTCCTGGCACAAACTGCCAATTTTTCTGTAAAAAACATCAAGTGTAAATTCAGGTATCCAGGAATACTTTTTAATGTAGTGTAAATAATTTACACGTACTCATGCATATTTTTAAATTTATTAATACAATGTGATCGAAAATGATTGAAGGTCACGTGACCACGATCTGGTCCCATTATTATCAAAAATGAGTTTCGATGTGTCCGCGAACCTGTTGTTTATCAATACTTACATCCCTGGAATCCATTAGCGTACGCGCATTCTATCTGTCAAATGTGGTAATAATAACAGTTATTGTTTTCTTTTGTGTTATTGTTCTCGTTTTTGTAATCCCCACGTTATAACAGATTTTTTCAAAACTCAACGTTTGTATTCGTTCCCTTTATTAGGTAAGACAATAAAATTACAAAGTTTATTTTAAATGGGGATGATAACAGGTGTGTAATTTTAGGTTAATATGGTGTTTACAATAGAGCATGATAAATTTATTTTGGAAGCGTACTTTAGATCCCGAGAACGTGACCAAAATGGTGTTTGGCAGTACTCTTATCCCTCCTGTTTCAATCAGTTCCAAGAGCATTTTCCCAACGAAGCAGTTAACTATGAAATTTTTAGTCAACACGTTCGTCGTATTATTCAACGGTACCACGAAACAGGCAGCGTCTGCAAAGGAAAGTCTACGGGCAGGTCATCTGCACTTACCGAAGACACTGTACATGATATTCAGCAACGAATGGATGCAAGTCCCAACAAATCGTTAAGATGTTTATCTGCTCAAACAGGTAATGAGCATAATGTTGTTTTTGTAATTGATTTATCTATGTTAGTTTCAGGTCTTTCATACGGATCGTGTCGTAAGGCTTGCAAAAAAATACTTCATATGCAACCGTACAAAGTGTCGGTGTTGCAAGTGTTGCTACCAGCACATTTTGGAAAGCGTCAACAATACTGTACATGGTTTAATGAAAACTTCAACAATGATGACATTTTGGATCTAACATTTTTCAGTGATGAAGCCTGGTTTCATTTAAGTGGCTACGTAAACTCGCAAAATTATCGTACGTGGTCAACTGAAAATCCCCATGTATATCGGGAGACCATTGAAAAATGTGTTTTTTATTAATTTAAACTGTTATTAAATTGTTAAACTGAGCAATTATTATAAGCAACAATCAAGAAAAATGTGTTTTTTTATTAATTAAATTGTGTTATTAAATTATGTTATTAAATTGTCTTGTTTTTTAACCTATAGGTTAACTTTTGGAAAATAAAAATTTACTAACATAAATCGTAATTTACAACAAGAAAAGTCTTTAAAAGTCCCTAACAGTAATTATTTCGCTAAAAGAAATGGTGCACCAACATTCATATAAAGAACACGCCACCCATTTTTTAATTTCCCGCGCTATTTAAATTACCATTGGACGCCAGTGGAATTAGTCAAGATCACATTAAGTAGTAAGCGGACAAGATCAAATCAGTATGAAGCGGCACGTTCAATCATTTTCGATCGCACTGTAGTATCTAGCTATAGATGCGTGAATCCCTACGTGGGTCTCCCATTATCTCTCTTCCTTGTCGCACTCATATACTGTGTATGTTTCTAGTAAAATTATGACAAAAATGGGAATTTTGTTTGGAGCTAGTTCTTCAAATCTTCCTCATATATCGGTTGATATCTCTACTATGCGTATACACACACCCAAAGGTTCTGCGACCACTAACTTGCAGCTTTTTAACTGAAAAATCGCTGTAGAATAGACGGGTTTTTAGACATTTTTTCGTGTTCAGGATTATTTAACAAAACTTTCTAATATTGAATTTATATTCAATAAATTGAGAAGGGAGACAGGCAAAAATTACTGTAATATGGAAGGATTACAGTTTTTACAATTTTTTTCCAAATTCAGGTTTTTCTGTTACCTTTTTTGAATAATGCACAGAACCGTTGAATACTTTCAAGATGCAAAATTTTGTTTTTGTTTCTAAATAGTAGGAGGAAACGGTATTTAAGAAATCTCTTAAAATTTGCAGAACTTTCATTTTCCGTGTTTATAATTATTATTCCAAATTTTTAATAAATTCACTGCATATTTTGAAAATTAATAATTTTACATTTTTATTTAAAAAATTAAGAAAGTAGCTGAAAAATACAATGTCGAATTAAAGAAATCTAGTTTTTAATTTTTACATAATATATTTATAAAATTGAGAGGAGGGATGGAAGAATTGCAGTCTTTTTGTATAGGGTTTTTTTTTATTCAATGTTCTACAGAAACCCTCAAATATTTAAACATATTTTTCTATGGTTATGGTTACAAATTAAAAAAAAGCATAAAAAACTAAAATATTTTAAAATAATTATTAAAGAATTTTGCATTTATTGTTATACAAGGGGGGGGGGGGGGGTACCTAAAACTTGCTGTACAATGAAAAGATTGTAGTTTTAGAAATTGCTGCATTTTAAAAATATAAAATAAAGTTAACAATATTGCCGAGATAGTTAGATACATCCTGTACACAGAGTGGCTAGGAAAACCCCGGCCACTTTTCTTGCGGCGGTCAAGAGACGGCGCTTTAGTAAATAAAAATTATATTAAAATACTGGCAACAACGCAGAATCCAAGACGTTTCATTTATTAAATACGCCCCATATTAAATCAAAACAACCAAAACGTCTTGGATTCTGCGTTGTTGCCAGTATTTTAATTTAATTTTTCTTTACTAAAGCGCCATCTCTTGACCGCCGCAAGAAAAGTGGCCGGGGTTTTCGTAGCCACTCTCTATACAGGGTGTTAATGAATTGTAGGGACAAACTTCTGGGGCTTGCAAAACACAACAAAGCAAACCACTTTTGTTAATAAATGTGTGGTCAAAAGTGTTTCCTTTCAGGATAGAGCTTCTCAAAGATTCTTTAAAAAGCGCCCAAATGTAGGCAACTCAATACGACGGAAATTATTACAGAATAAATAAAGCCCTCTTTCCCACTTTTCAAATTCAAATTAAATTTAAAATAAATTAATTAACAAAATGTTTCAAAACTAAGCAATAGAAAAAATCAAAATTACAAAGCAAAAATCAACTATTTGAAAACTTTACAATAACAAATTCAAAAATTAACAAAATTATAGTAAATATTCAAAATGTCGCCCACCCCCCCAGCTTCTACACACGAAGCACATCTACGAAGTAAATTCCTGGGCAGAACGAAAATAACAAAGAAAATAATTATCGAAAAAATCACAGAACGAAAAAAACGAATTATAAAAGGCACAGAAAGAAACGAATGCAAGAAAAATCAAAAAATATCGAATTGTGTCAAAATTGACGTTATTTGAATGCATGTATGTCTAGATCGGTTTTTTTTTCAAAATTCCGTGTGACCTGCGCAAAATAATTGAAAATGCAATTTGGGTTGCCTATTTTCAGGTACTTCTTAAAAAATCTTTAAGAGGCTCTCTTTTCTAAAGGAAACACTTTTGACCACACATTTATTAACAAAAGTTGTTTGCTGTGTTGTGTTTTGCAAGCCCTAGAAGTTTGTCCCTACAATTCATTAACACCCTGTATAATAAAGGTATCGTTCTTTATATTTTGGAAATTATTGAAATTGTAAGAGGATTTTAATCGAAGCCTAATATTTCTTCAGCTTATTAAATTTTGACTAGTTGAATTTGTTATCCTGTTTAATTTTTCTTGTCTTTAGTTTAGTTTGGTTATTTTTTTAAATATTTTCAAATCTCTTTCTTAACGAGTTGATTTTTTTTAAATATTTTCAAATTGTTGTTGTTGAGTTGGTTTCTTTTTACCGGGTTAAGTTGATACCACTTTTTAATTTTTTACGAACTTTAAATTTTTTTGGTACAGCCGCCATAGTTTATTGTTTAATTGTTGTTTTCGGCCCGCTTTGGAAACAATGGCCTTTTTAAATTTAAAGCGTCTTTATACATTCATCGCTTTCTATCATATAAACTAATTTAATAATTTTAAGGGGTTTTCTGAACCTTTGTTTAAAATGAAATAAAATGTTAAAAAATATTTTGTTTCTTTAGATGGTAAAGTATTTTTGGAGAAATATTTGGATGGTGCTTAAATTTGGTTAAAGCAGCTTAAGTTAGTTTTATTTACGGAGTATTAGATTAATGCCTTTTTGAGAGTCACACTGTATAGCTAGTAACTGCAATACATTATCAGGAAGACGATGTTATTACTCAACAGTTGGCCTATTACAAGGTGTTGGTGGTATTCTGTTAGTTGTAATGGTATGACTACTAAATTTTAGAAAGGATAATAATTAATGGTTTGACATTCAACTGCAAAAGAGAAAAGTGACTAAGAATATGCAATATATGCATTGCTTTTAGGTCTGCATAATGAACCGATTGCATTTCGTGCAGAAATGTTATCGTTGGTGAGGTGGACAGTCTTTTATTACGGAACCGGTTGCAGATTATCTCTTCGACTATTTGCGAATTTCGCAGCGGTCATGGGAGCGGTTAGGCAATATATAGCAGCCATTTACGGTATGAAGCGACTCTACAAATAAAAATGTTATCCTCTGGTGCACAATAAATTATTATGAAAAGGCTTGTTACATTCATGAGACTCCGGCAGCAGAGAGGCGAGAATCCAAATCTAGTTGAGTTCGATTTAAAGTGCCATAATGTCAGCTGCGAATGCATCTTACATGAGAATTAGATACGTTCGGGAAATTTTCCGCTCGTTCTCATATACACTAATTTTACACACCATTACGTCATTCGCCTAGAGGCGAGGCGGTATAAAATTTAAAAGTGGCGAGGTTTTCTTCGGCAAAAAGGGTCGTAATATACCACAGCGTACCCTAACGACTGTCAAAAGGTGTTAAGTTCGACTTCTCTTCAGTATTTCACACTTTTTGTATATGCGTGACACGAAAGCAACGGACGTAGAACTTCAAAGGAACCGTGGAAGGAATTCGATGCGACTCAGTTTTTTTAAAACGATCAATTTTTACATTCAAGCGTCAATTACTCGCTAATCGAAAACCATCTGACGTATAACACGACGTTTCAATACTGCACTTCTTGATTGGTGAATAATAAATGCCCCCGTAATAACTGCAACGACTTTAAAGAACATAAATTGCGCAAAAGGTACATTTATTTTCCAACTTCTTTGCATGTCATCTTTGTACTCTGTAAATAAGCTTTACGATGCACCCGAAGGGTTTGACTTTCTGCTTTTATTCTAAACGTTCGCATTAAATTGAGATTCATATATGGAAAATGAAAATCTTGTATGATTTGAAGAAAGAACTAGCTGAACCCGTGAGCTACGCTCCACGCTTTTTTTTGGTAAAAAATAATAATAAATCAAAGTTTCACAGTTTAGTCAAAAAATAATAATTTTTACCTTTAAAATTAAGCAAAAATTTAAATAAAAATTAATAAATTCAAAACGTGTTATTTTATTCCAAGAGTATTAACAATGCTTTGTAATGTCTGTAGTAACATGCTTAAGGAAGCTGTCTTTTATGCAGAAAATCCGGATTCTAAACCTAGTTGGGACAGATTTTTTTAAATTTCCGTTTTGTTATTTATTTAATATTAGAACTGTATTCATCCTCTCATAAGTGTAAGTTTAATGTTTAATTATGTTATTACAATGAAAACTAAAAGAATTATGTATAATAATGAAATAGGTACCTATTTGATTATTATTTCATTACCTTACGTATTAAATATACAACTGACTTTACAAATCCCGTTCTTTTTAATATTTTATTGTAGAACTGGTGTGAAAATTTAATAAATAACAAAACAAAATTAAAAAAGTTTGCACATTTTCTGCATGAAAGACAGCTGCCTTAAGCATGTTGCTACAGATACATTACAAAGTAAAAGGACACGTCTTGAATTTATTAATACTTATTTAGATTTTAATTTTAAATGTTAAATTTACGTTCTTTTTGACTAAACGGCACTAATAACTAATAACAATAATACAATTTAAATTCTTAGCCAAAGTATAAAATATATAAGACAAAATCTGAAAAACTATATATTCAGAGACATTCTAGTTTGTAGCTCTTATCAATTTTCCTCCACAACTTTTCAGTAAAATTTCGTAGTCTGCATATTTTTTGTGGTATTAACGTTCAAATTAATTTCAATTTTAATTAAAGAGACTATGCAACGGTATAACGTTATACAACATTTTAATATCATACATACATATGCGAATTTGTACAGCTTCATTGCCGCATTTCGCTTCTCATTCGCCAATATTTCCTATCTTGCCAGTCGTTTTCATCCAAGTCTCTTTCTCTCATAATTCCTTCTATTTGTTCCTTCCATTTGACTCTTGGTCTTCCTCTTTTTCGTCTTGTTGCGGGGGTCCATTCATATATCCGTTGGGGCCATCTATGTTCTTGCATCCTTCTTACATGTCCATACCAAAGCAATTTTTTGGTGTTTACGCTGTCTACTAGTGTGTGTTGTACATCCATTCTTCTTCTAATCTCTTCATTCCTTATTCTTTCTAATCTTGAAACTTGGCAGCTCCTTCTCAAAAAGTCCATTTCCAGGGCATTTAGTCGTTTTTCCATTGTTTTGTCTAACACCCATGCCTCTGCCCCATATGTCGTGACACTTTCTGTTATGACTCGGAAGATGTGTTTCTTAGTTTCTTTATGTATTTTGTTACTCCACAGTGTTGCATTTAGCATCTGTATCGTCCTTTTCCCTAGTCCTATTTTATTTTTTATTTCTTTGTTTCTGATTCCTTCCTTCGTTATCACAACTCCAAGATATTTATATTCCGAGCAGCTCTTGACTATTCCTATCTGGGTATTTAAATTTCTCTCTTCTGCACCCACTGCCAAATATTTAGTTTTTTTCCAGATTAATCTCCAACCCCCACTCAGCATACTCTTCTATTAATTTTCGAAGCATATATTCTGTGTCGTCGTGGTCTCCGGCTATAACCACCTGATCGTCTGCGAATAGGAGAGTGTATAGGATATTATTCTGAATAGGTATCCCCATACCCTGACATTTTCGTTTCCACTTATTTAATGCTGTTTGCAAATATATTTTAAACAGTGTTGGAGACAATGAACATCCCTGTCTCAGTCGTTTTGTGCATTTAAATTCTTGCGTTATCCTGTTTTTCACTTTTACTCTACTGACAGCATATCTATACAACTGTTTTATTGTATTTATGTAGATTCTACTAATACGGCTGTTCTCTAGCACCTCCCAGAGTTTCTTTATAGGGACACTATCATAAGCCTTCTTTATATCTATGAACACAAGGTGCACTTCTTTATTATACGCTATAGATTTTTCTGCTAGTTGCGCCAAGGTAAAGATGTTATCCATGCAGGACCTTCCCATCCTAAAACCACTTTGCTCTTCCTCTTCTTCTATTTCTCTTTCCAGCCTCGTTTTAATTAATCTCCCATACAGTCGTCCAATTGAACAGGTCACGCTTATCCCCCTGTAGTTGCCGCAGTCAGATTTATTGCCTTTCTTATATATTGAAGCTATATCAGCGATTTTCCATTCCTTTGGAATGTCGTCTCCACGCAGGCACTTATTAAATATTTTTTGTAACACTTCCAAAGCAACGTCTGGAGCGTACTTGACCAATTCTATTGGACAGCCTCCTGGGCCAGCCGATCGTCTATTTTTCATACTCATTAGTGCTTTCCTAATTTCTTCCATACTAATCTCTTCGTATTCTTCATTATCTACCTCTAGAATATTGTAGTCTATTTCTTTCTTCTTCTCGATTTTCATGTAGTAGGTTTTTATAGTATTCTCTCCAGCTGTCTAAGCTTATTGGTTGTATCCTTTGTGTTTCGTTTGTTCTTTGGTTCTTTAGTATTCTCCAAACTTCATTCGATCTTGTACTTCCCAATAATCTTTCAATTTCTGCACATTTGTTTTCCCATTCCATGTTTTTTAATTTTGTCACTTCTTTCTTCACTTCCCTGTTGCATCTCATGTATACTTTTCGATCCTCTATATCTTGTGTTACTAGCCATTTTTCATACGCTCCCTTCTTCTCTTTTACTAAGCTCTCAATATTGAGATTCCACCATTGATTCGCTTTCCTTGGTGTTCTTTCATCCATCTCTCCTAAAGCTTCTCTCGCTGCTCGAAATAGATATGTTTTTAAATTTTTATATAAAGTTTCAGCATTACCTTCTTCTTCTATTCGTATATAATTTGCAGCTCTTAACTTATACAAAAACCGAATTGACTCATCATTTAATTTATCCGTACTAAACTTGGGATATTTTATCGTCTCTGCATCTCCTTCGACGTCCTGTTCTTTATTTTGCGAATTATATTTGAAATACACTTTTGTTCGTAGCATAAAATGATCTGACGAACTTTCCGCTCCTCTCTGTATTCTGACATCCATAACTTTTAACTGTGATATTTGTTTTATAATTACATAGTCTATAATAGATTCCAAGCCCCGAGTACGCTGTATCCAGCTAATTTTATGTATCCGTTTTTATTTTAATATCATCAATACAAAAATCGCCCAATGTATAAGATGTCTGTTTACTAGTTCCTAGTATCTGGAGTGTGAATTCTTTGGTGAAAATCATGTTGATGGGCCAAAAATTTCCAACTATTATCGCATCCTATGGAAGCACTCGGAGCAACTTGCTTTTTCACAAACATTGAAATATCACGAAAACTGTTAGATATAGCGACTTTCAACAAAAGTACCTCTTTTGTGTAGTTTTGTATGGAGAATAAGATTTTCAAGACAAAACTTCAAAAAAGGTAAAGATTGAAAATATTTAGAAAAAAATACTAAGTGACCGTCATATGAGGCACAGGTAAATTAGTATAACTCTTAAGCTAAATAAGTAGTACTCCCATATAAAATTTCAAAGTTTTAGTGCAACTACTGTGAAGGTTATCGAAAAAAAATGATTAAACTGTTCTTTCTTTAGAGGGCTGTAACTCTGTACGGAAACATTTTCGGACATAGGTTCGTATGCACTTTTTTCAAGAAATAACCAAAGAAATCACTCCCTGAGCTTTTTGTATGTACTTGTGAAACACCCTGTATAATTGACTTGTAAAGCTATGACTGCGCGCCAGGGGGGGGGGGAAGCTGGCGTCGCAAAACGTTAAGACAGCTGGAAGGGTTTCGAATTTAATATACAGACAAATAGGTACTTAAATAAAATCTGCAAAGGGTATATAAATAATTTTTAGCAACATTTTTTTATCTTGAAATTTTAATAAATTTAAATTTCTTGTTTCCTACTGTGCGACATACATACAAAAAGATAATTTTTATTCAGTAACCAACCGATAAGCAATACTTATAAACTGAAGTTTACCTAACACTGCATTATTTCTAAGTTCGCATACGTAGTTAAAGTTTACATTTTAAACATGAAATGTCTAAAAACAAATTTAATTATTTCATTTTGTATAATCACAATTTTAGGCGAAACTAATATCAAGGCCATAACCAAGCAAGATTTAATAAAATTGTTATCAAGCCACAAGAACGGATCCAACAATGAAATAACCACAAATAAGGAATTTCCAAAGGATGTTTACGCCACAATACCGTCCGATAATGGTGGCAATTATGGGGACTTGCTGCATGGAAACAGGGAAAATGGAGATGTTCTGCTTATAAGGGAGACGATCATCAACGAGTTCACGAGTTCTGGAGAAACGGACATGTACTGGTATGGAAATTTTCCTGCTAGGTTATCACATGTGAGAGCTTTAAATTTTGGACGCGAACGAGGCTACACGCTGCAAATTGTTACGAGAAATAGCGACGGATATGCCGAAGTCTATGTGAGAATTGCTCCTTACAAAATGATTAGAATGTTCGTTGAAGTTTATGGGTTGCCTTAAACTCGATGGAATATTTTATTAAAAGTTTGATTTAATAAATTTAAAAGCTTATAATGATTTTTATTTAAGTGCATACATATTGCATAACATGTAACGATTTTAGATTAGTAGTCACGTCACATGTAACTGCTGTATAATTTCTACGTCAATATTAATATATTTACGAGTAGGCATATACATATATTGTAGGTATGCACAAGCACATACCAAGTTATAGTTCCATAAAATAAATTCAATGTTCATAAATTTAATACAAGAATGAACAGCGCATATAAATATGTTATTACTATTGTTCTACTATGCATATGTACTTTGTAGATTGATATTTTTATTAATGGGTCTGATTTACCATATGGTCATAAAATTGCACTTAAATCTATAGCTTTTGACTAAAGTTTAAAAATTTAAATAAATTTACTTTATGCCTTATAAAACTGTCGACGTAGTGGATCGCTTGTTTAATACTGGCAAAATTCAGAGATTAGGGACCCAGGAAAAAATGTTCTCGAATTGTTCAACAGACGCGATATAACCTTAGCTGTTGAGTCGTGTATAAACTATTTATTAAATCTAGCAGCGACTGTACAAGACAATTCTTAACTTCTAAATCTACTTTCAAGTTTAACTTAAAAATTTAAAATATTTTTTGTCTTGAATTAAAATCTCTAAAATTTTCTAGAGTTAAAAAAAATGATAGATTGCGATCAACGTTTCTGATATTTTACACATATACAAATTTATCTGTTTAAGAGCTCAAAATGGGAGATTCGGTTTCAAGTATGGCTAGGATAGACCGCGACGCGTTTCTCTCTAATTAGAACTCTTTAAGTGACCCCAATCCTAGCCATAGTCTAAACCAAAAAAGACAGCGGTACGTAATATGCCAGAAAGACAAAATCTTCAATGGGAAATAAGGGCGTTGCAAATGCAGTGCCCTCTATGTGTTGCCCGGCAACATTTTCTGTATTGTATTTGCTAGCCTCTTTTAAAAATTTTGTATTTCTGGCATATTATTGCTGCGATTTTTTATTTCGGCTATGTATTATTTTGAACTGTGGCCACCTGAATAATTCTAGCAACAACGTAACGCGTCGCTGGCTATCCTAGCTATAATTGAAAAAAAATCCCATTGTTATTTGTATTGCAGCACAGGCTTTTTGCAAGATTTAATTTTGTGCTGTTAAAAATTGACGATTGTGACACTTAAATTTGTTGTTTTCAAGCAAATTCGCTAGTAAAATTGGTTACAAATTGCTCGCCGCTCAAAAATTTTACTGGCGAAGTTGCATACCATCAAACTTTCTTCCAAGCATCACTTGCGATGTTATACAGAATGAAAACTTTAATTTTGCTCAAAAATGGGATCTCGGAAACGGTGAGAGATGGAAGGTCCGTTAAATGCGGCAAAAGTTGCCTATTTGGAAGACCAGTTCATTGACAGTTTTGAAACATTTATAGCTTACTAATTAAAAGAAAGAAGCTAAACTATAATAATTTATTTTTGCAGTGTAATGCATAAGAACTTTACTGATGCAAACAGAATTTTTTATGACCTGCCTTTTTTGAGCGGCGATGATCAACTTTTTTTTCTTACCGCCCGCCACTATTATCAAATTTTCAACGATGTATGACAATTCTGTGCAATAAATAATACTGACGTTTAAAATAAAAAGCTGTTTTGTAACCGCTACGGGACCTACCCTGGTATCTATTGACATTTTTGAAAACTTTAAAATATTTTGAAACTTTTTACAATTTAAAGGAATTTTAAAGAACTTCTGTAATTCCCGAAATATTTTAAGTATATTTTATATCATGTTTATTAATATATTTTATAAAAAAAAAGGGGGAAAGGCTTACTTCAAAGTAGACGCGCTCTAAAAGAACGTTAGATTCGTATTCTCCCCATGTCGAAGAGCCGATCTGCGTAAACGCAATTTCCTTATTTGGTTTGGTGTTATATTATGGCTCTAATTATAAACAATATTTTTTAGTTAAACTCTAATATCTATTTCATTTTTGGCGGTTATCCTGTCCAAGTAAACGACCAAAAGGAAACCTCCCAGAGGTTCTTACTCAATGGAAAATCGTTGTTATTGTCATTAAACATGTTTATACCAATTTTGAAGAATTTGAACATTTTTGAAATATCGAAAAATCGTTGGTGGGGGGCAATGAGGGAGATTTGCGCAGATCAGCCATTTGACATGTGTAGAATACTAATCTAAAGTTCTTTTTCGAGCGCGTCTATATTCAAGTAGAGCACCCCTCTTTCTAGCCCCAGTTTTTAATGTAGTCGCCCGGTTTTATGATATTTTGTGTTTTCTAGTTGAAAATAGCAAGAAAAATAAAATATGCAGATTTCAGCCAATATTTCCTGAAAATCCACGACAGGGAATAAAAACTGCAACCTGACTTTTCCATGATTTTGGGGTTTTGAGAACCGTGAACGAGAATGTTTCCTGGGGGATTAAAAAACCAAAAAAAGTTTAGAAATTTTAAACAAGTCAACCAGAATCAGTTACTCATTTAAATTAATTTATAATTTCTTGCATCCTGGCGTCATGGGGTGTCTGCAGAGTATACATTTTTGTGATATTAAATGACATTTAGAACAAAATCAATACATTTAAATCGCGATTTAAATCACTGATTTAAATCAAGCGTACCCTGGTCTAAATTAGCAATTTGAACAATGGTGCAGAAAATAAAAATATAATAAATTTCTGCATCTTTTAAAGCTTCTAAAAGCAGCTATTCACATATATGCATGTTTCAGGTTCAATAATTTGTAATCATCGTGTTTAAATTGCAAAAACTGATGTTAAAATAACGCATATGCTATAAAACTCGTAGACAGTTCTTCCATAAACGCGTAGACGCTTTCTGAAACCACGCGATGACAACCTCTTATAAACCGGTTTTAAAAAAAATCGGTTAAGCGGTTTATTTATAAACTGCTTTTTACGTAAACCGATTACACGGTTTAAATTTGTTGTAAATTTTCGCTAGCACTAAAGCTAGGGTATAGAAAAGTCTTGATCTAGACGGCAGCAATACGAATCATCTGCTTAAAAGAAATGCTACAATTACGTATCTCGTAGCTGCCAAAAATTTACAATAAGGAAAACTTAAAACGCAGAAAATCCAATTTAGAAATTAACCACTGCGCACGTTGCAATTGTGAAACGAGTCTATTAAAATTATCAGATGTATCTATCAGGGATGCGACGGTAATACATCTATATTTCAAATTTAACATCGGTATACGCGATGAATGCAACTAATAGCTATTAGCAGCTGGAGGGCGAAGGAAATACAATTACGAATTTAATGCACACGAGAGAGATGTCCGCTGTTTCATCTCAGCAGGGCAAAATCGGATTTACTACCCGTACGAGGCCAGTAAATACACTAGATTAGCTTGATTAGTTCTGGAGTTCGCGGGGAATAACGCGCGGCTCGTCTGGACGCCGCCAGCGAAAACACAATTTGAATGTCGACGCATCCAGAGAAATACTAAAACATGAAACAGTTTAAAGACGATAACGAAACAGTATGAAAGCTCGTTAAAGCTCTAGACGACGTTATGTTAGCTCCGTTTTTATAACACAAAAACTCTTTATGAAAAGCTTTTAAACGATTAAGGAGGACGTAGCCAAGCAAGAAAACCTCACCATTATAGTAGCAGCTATTTCAGGACATTGTACTGATTTTATGGAAGCGGATTAATAAAATCAAACATTAAAAGAAAATACATAAAATGAGCAATCAATAACAATGAAATGCTGAATACAAAATAAAATAAGCACTTGTTACGTGTTTTTTTTGGCTCGGAATTGAAAAGAAAATTATACTTTTATTTAGATATAAACGTTGTATTGAAAAAAATCATTTAAAAAAAGAATGGTTATTACGTAATGTAATTCGTTCAACACAATATTTGTTTTATTTCATCAAATCACACAGAAAAATTAACCAAAGATAAATGTGTGCCCCGATTGAATATCTGTACATTAAATCAAATTTTCTTAATCGAAATTTAATTATTTTACAAATAGAAAGATTACTTAGAAAAATGTACTTAATACGTTAAAACTAAAAGCTACAAAAGTTGTAAGAACTGTGGCCGTTCTACAATTTTTAATTTCAGTAGGCAAACGCAAAGGTCTTATCTTTATTACACCGTGCGAACTGAAAAGTGGCTAGCGCACCGAAAACGGTAATTTCGAGTTTAGATATGGGAATATTATGCGGTCATGTACTTAGTACGGAAACATTCAAACCGTATTTGTTTTGCTAAACTTGAATTTCGAAGCGTTCTTAGTCGGAAACGCTATTCAATTTGTGAAAGTGAAGCCCTCATTGTTATAGTGTTCGCCTGAAGCGCTGAAAACTGAAAGTTTTCCACCGATGCAGGCGAGTTTACTTATAGCTATGGAAATTTTCAGCTGTGTATAAAACGAGGGAATTCGTGTTTTTTGCACAAGCTCGATTTTATTGCCACTACGGTGCGATAAAGACTTGGTAAACAAACAAGGCGATTAACGGCTGAAAAAAATAAATTCGAAACTACACAGACATTTGCTGAAACAATACAGGAGGCTGTTGGTGTGAACTTGTTCTTGTCATTTATGTCTTTATAAGTTTAGGTTGTTTCTCAATGGAAGATTGTTCTTATTGTCATTTTCATAACGCTTTTTAAGTAGAAATTCATACATTAAATTTCAACTAACTGACTTGGGGTTAGAAAAATAAGTCATTGAGTATATATAGAATAATCTTTCATATAATTCTTTTTCTAATGTGTCTACTTTTAGGCAGACCCCTCTCCCCATCGTAATTAGAAGTTACAATTTACACACGGCTTAGACCGGGTCGTCATTTAGGCATTTCATTCAGCATAATCAGGTAAGGACCGACCTGTAGCTTCTCTGCTTTTACAAGCATTTGCTCTAAAAGTTTGAGCCATATTTGTTCGTGGCTCCTGCCTGCCTAAACAGGGCCGTGAGCTTAGATTATTCAAACCTTGGAACGGACAAGAATTTGATTTTAATATATTTTGTTTGCCAGGACAATAATACTGAATCGGAGTTTGTTTAAAGCTTAACGTCAATACCCTCAAAAACGAGCTAATGGTTCGATAGAAATTTTGGTTTCATAATGATTCTAGAAAGATAACAAGAATATTGTATCTAAGTATTTTTTAACATTAATGAGTTTTTTTGTCAATTCTAATACCCCAAAAGCTGGAAGAAGAGATATGTTTATCAAATATTTACAAAAGCTATCGGGGAACCGCCACGTGACCTCCCCTCCCTCGCATTATTTGAAATTTTTTAAATTAAGAAAATGTTATGAAGTTTTTGAAAAATTATCAAATATCATTTTTAAGCAGATGTTTTCTGAAAAATTTAAAATTGAATAATTATTAATTTTTTTGTAAAATTTTGTGTATTTTAAATAATTTTGCAGTATGAAAATTTTTAAAATTACAAATTATTATTATTTTTAAATTTAAAACCTGCCAAAATGTTTACGTTAAAAATGTTTGGCATAAAGTAAATTTCTTTTCGGCATAACTCATACATCGACCAGTAAACTCAAAACGAAAAAAACTTTGCAGAATGAACGCATTTGCTCTAAATCCTACATAACGATTACAATACCTAGCTCTGTAGCTATACTTCGTATAGCGAGGAATGCAAAAAGTGCGAATCTAACTTTCTTAATTTACCAGACCATAAAGGTTTATTAAACAGAATTATATAGGCAAAATCAACAAGAGAAGATAAGGTCACGTCTATAAGATACCGAAAGATAACAATGTAAATAAATTAGTACAATGGCCAGAAACTCGTAGACTATCGTGAATTATTAAAGCCTTAAAGTTACAGTTCCCCGTCGATGGTATTACTTATTACAAAAGTTAAAACTTTTAGTGAAAGAGAAAACTTTAGCTTTTATGGTTTTGGTATCTCTTCATTTTGTAATTGATTTTCATTGTAACCCAGCACATAATAAAAGTAAGTAGTATAAAGTATGGAGTATTGAATATGCATCTATTCAGTATTTCATGCACTTTATTAAATTAATTTTTTGACGTATACAAATCAAATTTCAATTTCATCTAGGGATGATATATGATTCAATTTTCAATAATACAGTGCGTGTACGGAATATATATTTGATATTTTGAATCAGATCTTAGATATTCAATCAGTTGAAAAATGAGTACAATGAGAGCAGGATGTGGGGTGGTTTTCTTATCTAAAAAATACCCCACCAAATTAAAGATGGATCTGAACACAATTGGCATGAAGCTGTTTTTGTCGTTTGAAGGTACCTATTTGTCCCAGAATCGGAACATGAAAATAAACTAGCAAAACTCGTGGCCTACGCCCCACGTTTGTTTTGCAAATTTAAAAAAATAATAAGTACGTACATTTTTTTAGAATGCAATTGATGTACCGAATGCATCTTGAAGTATGCAGTGTTGTATATTCTGAAATACGACAAGTCAGTTAATTTTGAAAATTTTCGCTATATTGCTATTTTAGAAAATTAGTCGAAAATTTCGGAAATTTAAACATTTGAAAATTTTATAATATCTTCACAAGTTTTAAAATATTAAATAATAATTTTCACAATTTTCTTTTAATTAAAAAAAGTTTAAATTTTTCAAATTAAATATTTTTAAACTAAAACTTGCAAATTTTCAGAAATTTTAAATAAATTTGTAGAAAATTCTGAAATTATCGAATATTAAAACAAAAATTACTTATGTAATTGGGAAAGAGAGGGAAGAGGCCACAGATGAGATTGGCGGATGATATAAAGAAGACAGCAGAACTCGGATAGAGAAGAGTAGCAGACGATCGCGAACAGTGGAGGCGCATAAGAGGAAGGCCTATGTCCAACACTGGACAGGAAAGGGCTAAAATAAATGAATAAATGAAAAACAAAATTAACTGAAAATTTTAGATTTTGAATATTTTACGTATATTTAATTTGAATTTGAAAAAACTCAAATGTTTTGTTAATTTTGATATAATTCAAAATTTTGAATTTTGAAAATATGAGTCAAAGTTTTGGAAAATTGTAGATTTTGGAAATCTTACAAAATTTTCAATTTCTTTAAAATTATCAAAATATTAAATTTAGCAATTTCGAAAATTTTACAGAATTTCCGATAATTTGGAAACTACAAATATTTTAATAATATATTATACAAAATTATAAAATATTTTCTCAATTTTGAAATGTTTGAAAGTGATAAATTTCGGATATTTGAAAACTTAATATTTTGCAAATTTTATAATATCTTGACAATATTAAAAATATTAAATAACAATTTTCGGAAATTTTATTTGATTTACAAAAAAATTTCAGATTAAATATTTTTAAACTAAAACTTGCAAAGCTTCGGAAATTTACAACTAAAGTGCTGAAATTTTTGAATAATTAAAAAAAAATTTTACTTGAAAAATTTTGATAGATAATTTCATTTCGACAATTGTAAATATTGTAATTTAAATATTTTAAAAAACGATTTTTGGAAAATGTTTAATAACTCCACGAAGAGAAAAATATTTGCCATCAAGTCCCAAGCGAAAAGATTTCAATGAAAAACGTTTGAGAAGTAGATTATTTTTAACTTTTAGAATTTTGCAAACGCTTTCAATAGTTAAATTTAGCAATTCGTTGGCAGTTTTCTTATCAAAGAGTGTCTTGATCTGTCTATAACTTTGAAATTAATTAGTCAGGACATATTAAAGCAGCACGATTTGACGTCATGTTTCTGATTTAGCGGTAGTCATACGAATATTCAAATAGATGGAGCAGTGATGTTTAAATTATTCGTCGAAATAACGCAGACGTTTATTATTTATTTAAGCTCTATTAAATTGTTTTTATTATTAAAATGCACGGTTGGTATCTGCTACAATGTGTTAGAGGCGAAACTTTTGCGCTATACAAATTGTTTCTGTCGTATTTTTTGTCAATATAAAAGTTTCCGGTTTATAAATTGAAATTTCGTAAAAAATGTAAATAATAGACCATTTTTTTGATAAATATAAAAGTAAAATGTTATACGAAAAACGAATAGAATTCTCTAGAAAATAAAAGATAAAATATATTCCCCGATAACGCTAATCCGAGGAAAATATATATGTCTGATGAAGAAGTAAAATGTGAAAATGGGAAAAATGAAACGTTTTTGCCTGAATCTGTTTGATACAACAATTTTGATATCTATTTCCACGACGCAATCTTGAAAGAGACAGAGACAATCAATTTATCGACCCCGAATCCGCCCTTCTTTTATATAATTCTTAAATCGGGTTTGAGCACAGAGACCTGCAGCTCTTGTCGATGTAATTTAGATTAAAATCGCGTAAATAAATAAGATTATGTTTGTCTGGTTTATAAGAAGCGAGGGGGTTGCGTGACAGCTGGTTTAAAAATTGATTCCCGAGAGGACCAAGCAAAGTGATGTCTGAAGGAAAGAAAAGAGGCAGGAGGCGCGGCGCGGCGGTAAGAAGAAATCGCCTGTAAATCTAAGCCAAACCATAATCCAGTTTGAAGAATATTGTTAGACACAATAATTTAAAATGATGAAGAGGAAATGCGTGGTAGATCAGATCAATGTCGATCGCGATGAACCATGAAGGGGGCCGCACAGGTTGTTCATTCGCATTCCAGGCAAGTCCCTGAGCGAGTCGCAGATGCGATGCCCAATAACAAGACGGAGACGCCAGCGCCTTGTCGTCATGCATTTTTATTCCCCTCTGCGAATGTTTTAAGAAGGAGCAAGGTATTAAGGAACCGGCCGACAAAGCTGAAAAGAATAATGATTCTTAATTTTCATTTCGTTCCTATACTCGAGAACGTGACCAGAAATCTTAAGGAAAATATGTCATGGGGAATTTTTTTAGTTAAGTTTTCTAAGTTGTGCCATTTGTTAGAAAATTCAATAATGCTGTACTAAGTTGTCATCCGGTCGAACATCATCGCTCACCGTGAAATATGGCATTTTTGCAGCTACCCACTTTTATGCTCCCTAAATCCACCTCTGAAACTACCGCCCTCTTTTTGGAGGGACATCGTTGACCGTGATCAATCGATCGAGAATTATTCGCCCAGAATACAAATTGCCTTCGAGTCATTTGTTAAAGTGCTAATATCATCCTTCAGAGCTCAATCTATTAAGTTTTCCTGTAGCATTTAATTATCCTTTATTTCTTTATCCTGCTGGGTGAATTATCGTACAAACTCCCTTCTAGCGCATTTCATTGTGCTTGCACTTTAAAAATATGCATAATAAAAGAAATCTTCAAAGTTGCACCTAATATAAAGCTTGCGGAAATATTTCTTTAATAAGCAAACTTACTTCAGGCCATTTTAATAATTTAGAAAACCTTGCTTGCTGTTAGCGTAAAAACAGAGACTAAAGTGGTTATTGGAAATTTGTTATGTAATCATCTACAATATTATACGAACAAGAATATTCAATTATTTGTGAAATTTGATGCCTTCCAATAAGGCAAATAAAATCTCTGTAGCAGCGAAACAGGCTATTGTAACAACTTTATCCAGCTTGAGGTTGTTGTTGTTCATTTTTATATTCTAAATAATTTTACAGTATGGGAAAATTCTTCACTTGCTTTTTCCTTTTTCAGATTTTCAAAAATATTTTAGATCCCAATTTTCTAGCCTCAATAGTTGATTTAAGATCGGAATACTCGTAACATGCTCAACTGTGTGAAGAGACCGTAGCACTTCGCAGCGTTTGCTTACGGTAAGAGAGCCTATAAGTGTAAACCGAAAATTTTCCGTTACGAAATATAAAGCAAACAAGCCTATTATCAATTTTTACAGATAAACAAGGTTTGAGGATAGTTTGAGTATAGAGACCAGATGATAAGATTTGTCGGCTAAGAAATCAAGAACTACCCCCCTCTCCAGCGTACATCTTACTACATATAAAACCTACGAGCAAGTGTAGAGCTTTTTGTCCCCAATAAGCAAAGCAGCTTAATTGTCAATTTTGTATTGAGGCCTGTTTATTAAAAACATAATCAATATTAATTCGTTCCAGCTTTACTTCGTTGAACTTCGTATTGATGTGTAAATAATAGTATATTATAATACAAGTGTATAAGCAAGCCTTTAAAGCACGCGCGACGGGTTTAAAAGCACGAGGCGAAGCCGAGTGACTTTTAACGGAGCAGTGCTTTAACGGCTCTTATACACGTGTATTATATGCTATTTTTTATTATACCTGCATCATAATCTAGAAAATAAGAAGAATATAGCTCGGAAGCAGCATTTTGATTTTGATTCATCTAACATAGTAGTCTATGATGTGACGTCATATCATTTACCTGGAGATTGGTTAGCATATTTTGTTGTTTATGTTGCTATGTGAATTCGAATATTTTTTTTCGCGTGTTTGTAATTTGTTGCTTCAAAATTGATGACGCCATTGTTGCTTAGCAACTTTAAAACACCGGGGTGTTTTAATGTTGGGTTTACGCACGCTTTTTGGTTTGTTTTACAAGGATTATGATGCAACTATAATAAAATAGTATATTAAAACACAAGTTGCATAAGGCATTGTCTTAACGTACGAGTCCAAGATTGAAAAACGAGGGAGCGTAGCGACCAAGTTTTTCAATGGACGAGTGCAAGACGCCTTATGAAACGAGTTTTTTATACTATTTTTTCTATTGAGCAGAATTAATGAAAAAACGTTATAAAAAATTGCTGGCATCAAATTTGGTAAATTTAGTATGTATATGTTGGCAGCAAGTTTCAAATTGCTGCCATCAAATTTGGTAAATTTAGTATGTATATGTTGGCATACATACTAAATTTACCAAATTTGATCATGAATATATCATGAATACCAATCTTTGTTGGTGAAATTTTACTAAAAACAATGCTTTAAAAGACTCTCTTAAAACACTGTTTTTTAGCTAAAACAGTGCTTTAAGAATAACCTTAAAAAACCGAAATAGAAAAAATACTTTATAACGTTAACAATGTTTATTTATTTTAGCCTAAATAAAATTTAAGAAAATAAATAATCTATTTTATTTGCACAATAAAAACAATAGTTTCAAAATTTTAAAGATTCAAAGAAAGTGTCACAAAGAATTTAGCGTGTTCGAGGAATCTAATTCTAACTGTTTTGAATATAAAAGCAAAACCCGTAGGCTTCGCACCACGTGTTTTTTTAAATAATAAATAAGCTGCTTAACTTGGCAGTGTAGTAGTAGTCTCAATATTGTTTCTGAAAAAGATTTCTCTGTATTTAAACAAAAAGAAGAACTCCAAGAGGGAGAAGAAAAATTAACCCCCCAAAATATTGCTGTGCCTAAAAACTAAGTTCTGAATCTTGTTCTACCATTACTCATGAGCACTGTAGCTTGAACAGCAATTTACCATCGTCCTCCGTTTATTAAACAAAGGAACATGAATTTTCAAAGATTCATAGAATGCGTCACATAGAAATTAGTGTACTGGAACACAAACGAAATTGTAGCCCATCCCAGCTCTATAAGCTTACAACGTTTAAAAAAATCGTGTAGCCAGTTTTTGAGCAATATGTTTTTGACAATATACAAAATCTTGAAAATATTGTTACTCCGCAGTTTGCATTTGTACAAAAATTCTCTTACACAGTAATATTGTGTTTGTCTAGGCTATTGTAATAACAAATTTAATACCGATCTGTCAACTAATTTCTGAGGAAAGAGGCATTAAAGCCGAAAATGTGCAAAAGTCGTGTTGGGACACCATTTTGAAGCTAGAGTGCTGGAAAAAAGAGCTTTTGGTTTGTCTCCTGTAGCATATTCTGTTTTTACATTTTTGAACACTTCTTCAATTTAACCAAGAACTCAAAAACGTAAAATAGATATCGGAAAACCAAGACTGGAAAATTGAAAATTACTAAACTGACCGCAACCAAAATAATACGAATGTACAAAGGGTCACCTAACTCCCAAGAGTAAAATGAAGTTAAAAATTGAACCGTAACATATGTATAAATTTAAATTATAGCCCTTATAAGAAATTTTTAAGAAACTATGACAAATGGTGGAGGCACCAGAATTTTATTTTGTTTTTGGAACGTGTAATCCTGGTTGGAATTACTTACAAATAATTATTTATAGTTAATAAACATTAAGAATAACAAGTTTTTATTGAAAATAAATACGAATTCCAACGCTAATTTTTAATTCACAGACGTTTATGTCTATGAATGCGATTTAATTTACTAGTTTTGTTTTCTGAGTAGTTAAATTGTGTTTCTTGGTATAGAATTTAATATCATCTGAATTTACAACATTATTTACTTATATAACAAGTAGGAACTTTTAATATCGAAATACGGAATTAAAGTTAACAAGATAACATTTTTCGAATGCGTTAGTCGTATAGATTTTCCTTATAGTCCCATTTATTTGCTAGTTTGTATTAATAATGCTTGGTTGGCAATTTTCAAACGATGATATCAGGATTCCTACTTGTACGGCAAGAGCGTCTGTACAATATAAATCAAGTTTAATGCCGCTATCGGCCTTTCAGGACGTTTAAAATATATGTATACGTTACATATAAAAGTAAAAACCAATTCATACATTTTCTCCGTAGGGTTAGATACGAAATCCTCGTGTTATCGCAAAAATAAAACTGTTTAAATTATGCATATGTAAATACTGTTAGGCAATAATATATTTATTTGCATTTGCAAACCTTTGTGAACTTGATCAGTTAAATTTAACCGTCGGCAGGTATCGATTTGCAATTAATCACGTAAATAAATGCTTACCGTAGAGATACTATAATGTACATACATTCACAAAATACTAATTGAGTATACAGCACACTATTTACCGTTAATAAACCATGCTTAATACGGTGTAGTATTAGTCGGAAAAACAGCAACAGCCAGGCACAGCGAATAGCAAAACATCAACTATGGGGTTTATTATGCTGTTTCACAACTCTTAAATTGTACTAATCTAGCTGCATGTGTATTCCCTACCCATAAATAATATGCAGAAGGCAAACATTAAAAACTACATTTGGTAGCATTGCCAACCGTTCTATTTTAAGACTGGCTGCAACCTTCCTAGTACTGAGAAGAAGAACGCGATATGACTTCCTTTATTTAGCATCGTTTTACTTCTTTTCTATTGCTTAACCTTATTAGTGTAATGGAAAGGGTTGCTAAACATTCTACTTTAGGAAGAATAATCCCTCTTTCAAGTATTTTGTTCTACACCCATTCTTGATATCGAGAAGAACGCGTTTCATCCTCATTTCTTTTAGTATTCATTAATATTAACTATTGTATTGTTTAGGAATTCCAACCGTCTTGCTAAAGAAGGATACTCTTTCTGTTAAGTGTTTTGCCCTGTAACCTTCCCTGATACGTAGAAGAGAGAAATTTGTCCTCTTTGCACCTTTATTGATCTTTATTAGTGTGCTGTTTCAACCGCCTTGCTTTAGGAAGGACAATTCTTCTTTTAGGTGTTTAGTTCTGTCTTACTTTGCCACTGAGAAGGACGCGATTTGTTGTATTTCATGATTCTATGTTTTTCAACCTTTCTAATCTCAATTATGTGTGATTTGTGAAATATTTTCCTTAACATCTAAAAATAATTTTAGTTTGTTCTGCGAATCCTTTGTTCAAGTGTTTTGTTCTTCGTCCTTTGTTGATACTTAGAAGGGCCGTATTTGTCTTCTTTTTTCATCATTTTACTTTTTCACTTTCATTATTCTTATTTAGTTTGATATTTAGGGTTTTCAACCGTCCTGCTAAGGAAGGGTAATCCTTCTTTTAAGTGTTTTGCCCTGCAACCTTCTTTGATACTAAGGAGGGTAGAATTTGTTCTCCTTTTTCGACATTTATTTTTTAACATTTATTCCTCTATATTAGTGTAATGTTAAGGGTTTTTAACCGTCCTGCTTCAGGAAGGATAAATCTACTTTCAGGTGTTTAGTTCTGCGTCTTTCTTTGACACTGAGAGAAATTACTTTGAATTGTGAAATATTTCCCTTAAAAGCTAGTAATAATTTTGTTGTGCAAACGTAGTTTAACACGCAATGTAATGTTGCATTATTTGTCCTAGTATTAATTTCACTAAAATGTGTTGTGTTTGTAAATGAATTTATTTTATTAAATTGTATGTTATTTTAGCATTAGAATTAGTTTTACCAGAGCAAGCAATTCGGTTTTACGCGTGACCTCGAACTGTACGTCGAGAAGTGGAGCAAAGTCCCCGCCCTAAGCCAAGTCTAAAAAGTGCATCAACTTGTAGTAGGTTTGTAAATATTTCAGATTTCAGCTCAGTTTGACAGTTCAATCATCTTCGTCAAGTCTCAACTTTAGGTCTACACTAGAACAACCAGCAGAAGTAACCGATCCTGGGAGGTATACTGAGTCAGTAATACTTGGACCATTCTGGTAATTTTTGTATTTACTTTGTTACTAATTACCTGTTATTCCGCATACTCTCTCTCTTCCTCCCTAGTCCGTCGCGACTGTTTTGCACGAGACAGGCCCTCTCTCTTTTTTGCTTCTTTCTGAAATCTCGCAGACGTTTGACACAAGGTAGATCTCCCTTCTCTCTTTTTTACGCCAGTATGTTGCGCCCGTTTTACACGAGGCAAATTTCTTCTCTCTTGGTGTCTGACTGTCACGGACGTAAGACACAAAGATATTTTTTCCTTCTCTTATATCTGTCATAATCGCGTTTCGTGTGATGTTTAAGATTTCCAATCATCTTGCTTTTGGAAGGATAATCTTTCTTTAAAGTGTTTTTATCCTGCATCGTTCTTCATATCTAGAAAACCGCTATTTGTTCTCTTTTTTCATGACGCAATTTTGTGTATCTTTCTATTCTTAATCAGTATGAGTTGTGAACAGTGCTGTCTTATCTCGTTGTGGCGCTCGGGACAAGTAAAATTTTGCCGTCTTAACTGTAGATTTGAGCAGGCGCAAACCAGGTTTTCACGGTCAAAGGAATTTGAAGCAACAATCCGCCCCTGCCCTTAGCCTGCAGTATACAACAATTAGCATAATAAGACAAGTGATTAGTGTACGAAAAACTTAGAAAACCACTTACACAATAGCACACACTACTCAACAGTCAGCTCAGCACTGAACTTCCACGTAATATTATGTTAAGTCATGCGCCGACCGACTTCCGTTACTGTAGTTGTCACACAAGTATTTGCGAAGAGAATCCCAAAATAAGAAGAGTTCCGTCGCTCGCGGTGTGTAAGAACTATATACTTGGTGACTAACTTAATTGGTGTTTAGTTTAGTTCAATTTTTAATTTGTATAAATAAGAATTACTTTCTGTCTAATTAGGGATGACTTCCGCTTATGACTTAACTGATTTTATTTTAACTAAACTTCTTATTCTAAAATTTAAACCAAAATCATTCGCAAGCACAACCTTTAAACATTGTTTTTGGCGCGCCTCTTTTAAATGTTGCGCTGGAGGCGGCCCCCTATACTCCCGCATAGAGACGGCACTAGTTGTGAAATTTTATATTGTGTGCCTTGTCAGCTATCTATGGGTAGGATAGGGTTGCTAGTTGGCAATCCTAGACGGTTAGAGCAATACCCTATTTTGTTTGTTATCTCAGTAGAGTGAAGGTCAGTAGTACCAGTGATTCTGAAGGCACTTGACTTAGTATCCTGCCTCTTGTGTCTTATAAATAAAAGACGAATCCAAAAGTAGGTAACATCTATCAAATATAAATTACTGTCACCATGACAATAACCTCAATATGGTTTATTTTGTAGTATAAATCTCACTGTTGAGGTTTTTTTCGTATTGTTTTATTTTAACAGTAATTTAGGCTATACATTTACAGAAACATTTGTTTAAAACCATAATTGATTGTTTAAACAATAAACATGGTTTTGATTTGTAAAATTTTAATTTTTTATCACTACTCACCCCCTGTATTAAGCCGGTGTTCTTCTACAGAAGTTTCAAGAATTCACAACCTTAGCATTCGTTGAAGGTGCAGGAAAATTTCACAAACTGTGACAAGCCGGGGATGGTGAACTAAAAACCGCAGTCATTTACCTGCAACAAAAATGTAGTCGAGTCACATACTACCAGCCAACGAACAAGTGGAAACATACTTTTTAAATCAAAAAGAACAACAAAAATCTAAAGTTAGATAGAAGTTAGTGGCATTATCGCAGAACACTGCTCTCCCTTGGGTTTAAGGATACAAACAGACACTTTACTAGTTCGAAAGTTGGCTGCACAGGTCGCGGTTTGAATGTTAGTATAAATGAGTACTTCATAAAATTTGTATGTGCCAGACGCTTTCACGGATTTATTTAAGATATAAAAAGTTTCGCGGCGAGATTTAAATCGAAATTATTCTAAACAAAAAATGCTGAAAAGCAAACCACGGAATTATTTCCGCAGCTGGTTACTTCCAATGTAATTTCGGTGATATAATACCAGATTTGAAACCGAATATATTTGATATTATTGTAGCTTTGGGTGATATTTTATCGGATTGCGAAAGCTCTGGGGAAGCGCGGTTTAAAAATATTCCGCTGTATTTATATTTATGAATACCTACGAAGATATCGTCTGGTAAATTTCACAATATTCTATTTTGGATTCTGTATGCGTAAAACAACCACGAACGGGAACGCACTGAGACTAACCAAGAAAGCACGTTATTTACCGACCCCATTCCATAAAATTCAGTTTTTCATTATAACGTGCCTTAGATATTCACAATTTATTTTTAACCGAAACTCGGAGAGCAAATAAGAGCGCGAAACTTTAAACGAACACTCTGCAGAACCGAAAATAAACGGAAACCAATAAAAATCAAGAAAGTGAGTTGTTTACCGAAAGCCCAGGCCCAAATCCAATTAGAATAATTAGTATCCTTGAAGTCCGGGCACTAGGTGAGCCAAAAGCTTCAGAGAGCTAACCTCTCGTAAAACTCTGTTAATTTATAGCTAAAATGGTGGCCATTAGACGCACGCGGCACCTGTGATGAAGAAAAAGACCGTTCTTTCTACACTACCTTGCTTAAATTATGAGACTGCTCGGCAAATTATTTCGGAAAAGTTCATAAAAAGTTTTCACTCAATGTCTTATTAATGGACCGTTAGCTTCTAATGCTCGCCGATAATTTTTTATTATCACCAATCCCAAAAAAAGATTTCGATATTCAACGCGGTCGCACGCCGAATAAAAACGCCAAGCTAAATTTGAACTAACGATTTATGAATTAATCGAAAATTTTTAGAAAATACACCGATGGGCTTTTATTAAAGTACAAAAATGTTATTTTAAATCTAAATACGAATTCATCCTTTTTGCGGTTAATTAACATACTTTTTATAATATATAATTATACGGAGAGATAAAAAAGTAACAAGTACGTACGCGGCTTTTCTGTGGATAGGAAAGAACGTGTCATTTGAAAAAATACACGCAGTAAATTTTCCTATATACTTCAAACATTGTTATTTATCATAGTTGCAAAAATATGTTTTCCCAATGTTTTCGCACTAACAGTTTTTCAGGAAAATTTTTTTTTTGTTTTAAAAAGACATTGCACTGGGTTTAAAGAACAACAGAAACCACAAAAAAGATTAGTCAGGCAAAAGTGGGAGAGGAAAATAATATACGGATATCCCTTCCTCCTGGTGATTATTTTGCAAACGTAACTTAGTAATAAGTCTCAGTGCGGCTATCGTAGAATGAGCTTGAGGACGGTCGAGGGCATAAAATCAGTTATTAATTACGTCACATGTCTATCCTGCGCCTCCGGTTTCAAACTTATTTAAAAGAGTCTTTTGTCGACAGATGTTTGATATACTCCAACATTCCGTTCCGGGAATCATTTTTCCGTTTCCTGCACTATTAGCGCAAAATAGTGCGCTAATCTCTTAGGAAGCGGATCGCCATGATTTAGGTTAGTTTCCTACGCTAGTAGCACGCGTTATAGATACAAAAAACATTAAAGATAGCTTGGATTTATTTGCAGGAATTACTTAGAAAAAACAACTAAGAAACGTACATCTACCCACAACAGATATATTATTTACAAAAATTAAGTTTTTTTAATTCCTTGGTCCTAAAACGTATTTTTTTGTTAAAATCTCGAAATAAATAATTTCCACGAAAGCATGTTAAAAGTAAAAATGACATTCTGATTAAGTTTTGGTAATTAAATACAAGCACTTAAGCTTTCCGCGATTTGGTTGTTGTTTGATACCTCAGTGATATCATTAACTCTGGGAAGAGACGTACCGGAACCCCGTAAATAAGTTCCAAGTCCCGTATAAAGTAATTTTTTCCACGACCGGGAGTAGAAGTCGGTTTCTATAGCATCAAAATTGTGACAGAAGTAAAGCATTACTCTCTAGGGACGAAATAAGACAACAATTTCCCTAGGGGAGTTTTTATTTCATTTCACATTTATTTTTGTAAACAAATGTCTGTTGTCATGGTGAGTTGCATGGAAACATCCCAAAGGCTTCTAAATATTGCAATTTCACCCCGATTTATTATAATTTTTTATTTATGAAATTAAGTGTTTCTACTCCCGATCGTGGAAAAAATAGTATATACACCTCGGGAGAGACTGCCATTTTTCCCTCGATGTATTTGTAGCCCTCGGGCTTCAAATTACACCTCAGGAAAAATAAGACGTTTCTCTCCCATAGTGTATAATGTACGATTATTTTATTTCACCGTCCCCGAGCGGCTCATTGCAAATTGAAAAGTTTTATTATATTTATATTAAAATTGGTAAGGGTTTGTTCACGTCACTGCATTTACCAATTTTTATTCCGGCTCTGTGTTTAAATGCGAATTTAATATTGTTTTATGATAATTAGACGTGGAATGAGTTTTTCAAAGTGACGATCAGTTTGCACAAACATAAATACTTATTTTAGTTGAACAAATCACATGGAAGCATTCTAAATGTAATGTATTTAGATTTATAAAAGGTTCCAGAAATGTTAACTTATCAGTTATTTGCAGCGACCAGGTGGCAAGGTCGTCAGACTTATTTTTAGTTCGTGGCATCGAGGGAAACCAGGAAGCAGATCAATTAGCCGAAAGGGGGACTGAGAAGATTCATACGAGTCTCGAACCCACGTCGGTGTTTCGTACCAGGTAGTAAAAAGGGCTGTGAAGAACCTGATACGGGAACAACATCGCTTACACTGGATGGGAGTTCCTAGATTGAGGCAATCGCATAGTAAAACGAAGAAATTTTGCTATCAACAGGGAATGGTAACATAACTACTAACAGAACACTGTTGCCTCAGGAAATACCTCAACACTATGCGGTGGTGAAAGATCCTGCTTGCACACTATGTGGGAAGAAAAACGAGGCCTCTCTACAAATTCTTTGTGAATGCCATCCTCTGGGGGTCAAAAGACAAAGACACTTAGGGGTTCAATTCTCAGATCTGAAGGAATTGGCTACTTCCCCCCTCAACAGCATCTTAAGCTTTATTAATTGTTAGTACAGCGGGTGTCTGCACCACGCTCGACGGCTAATAATAACCGAGGTTCGTTATAGCGAGGTAAGTTATAACCAATGTTCGTTATAAGAAATGTTAAATATCGTAGAAGTTTGTTACAACTTTTCAGTTATAACAATAACTGTAAAAAAATTCAATAATTCTCCAAGAAATCTGAATTGATATTAATGCGCAACATAACAATTAATTATAAAGAAATTATGCAAATTGAATTCCAAGATAATTCGAAATGTCAGGAGATACGCGATATATTAAAAGGATTACAAGGTTGAAATTATGTTTTATATCCTTTATGTTCGTATAAATGTAATACGTTGGATTACAATAATTAGTTTGAAACTGCTCATTTGCTCAATCCATAATTCTTGCAGTTTCTCTTTCCCGTATTCCAAGTTTACGAGATGGTAGATAGGACGTAGGGATGACAAAAGTTCATTTCACAGAGCTGCATTCCGGTACAGTAGCAGAAGAGGCGTGATCAAGTGACACAAAGTCGATATAATTGCACTTTACTTTCACGTCTCTTGATGTAAATGGATGTTGGTGCAGTTTGGATCAGCTTAATTGGTTGTATAAGCGTTTCTTACCGATGTTGTATAATAATTACGGCACATTCGAGAAGGTGAACGAGATTAACATTGCCGGTCGATTTTTCATAACATAATTGGTAGTTATAGAAGAAGCGCTTCTTAACTTAACGTAGGTCATCAAAAAGGAACGGGGAATTTAACAACTCATACTGAATTTTAATACGGGTCGTTGCAATCTGCTAAAGTTCTGCAATCATGCACGGTCCCAACGAATAATAAGATTAAAGTTTATGCATTCTAGAAAAAGAACTTGTTAGAAAACTGAATAAAAGTTGGGCTTGTAAAAACTTAAAAACGAGTTTGGTAATTTTGTATAATTAAAGAAGTTAGTGATAAACTGAGTACCGAAGTCTTGATTTTGGTGACACTGGTGTTGTTTTAAAGGCCCTAAGTACTGACTGAAAAAACTTAATCGTTTTCCCAAAACTAGAAGTTTAAGTGTAATGAAATATTTAATAACCCAGCGCCGATGGTCCAGTGGTATGCAGATTTGCTTATGGCCCGGACGACCGAGCTACCCACTAAGTAAAAAAATGGTCGAAGTATGTCGCTGGTATTTTCCCATACTTTAAATGTAAATGAAAAAGATTCCCAAAGACTAAACAAAACTAAAAGCGAAAAAACACATTCGTTCGCTAAATTTGGAAATGTATTCACTTCATAGCTATTAACGTTCCAATAATTTACGAGATGTAACATTGTGCCTTTAAGAGGCTATAAAAAAACATTTTTGAACCAGATCTGTTAACCTTCTTTTTCAATTTTCAAAAAACCGTAAAGGTCGCCATTTTGAAGTTAAAAAGTTTGATAACAATCACGCATGCCCACGCCCACGCTTACGTCTACGGCTCTACGCCCACGTCCATACCCATGTCCACGCCCACTTCCACGACTACGCTAACGCCCAAACCTTCGCCAACGCCTACGCGCACGCCCATTCACACGGTGGCGCCCACGCCCACGCTTGCGCCCACATCGAAGTCCATGTCCACGCCCACACCTACGTTCACGCATACACCCACGCCCACGCGTATTAGCACAACCACTCCCACGCTCACGCCCACGCCCACTCCCAACGTTTATAACAAGCAAATGTATTGAAATTTTAAAGAATGATACTGTGACCGGAAAATTGCAACAAACTTCGGTTGTAAGAAAATCTGTTATAACGAACATCTGTTATATCTTTCATCATCGTAACGAATCTAGTCAGAACGAACCTCGGTTAAAGCAACCAAATGTATTGAAATTTCAAAGCATCTTGTTATAACTTCAACGTAGTAACACAATATGCTTGTAACAAATTGCTGCTTTAACTAGCGTCTGTTAATATCTTACAACAAACTTTGGTTATAGCGAGCACATTAATTAAAATTTTAAAGATTTATAGTTATAACTGGAAAGTAAATCGATTGTAGCAGGTTTCTTTTATAATTAACATCCTTTATAACTTACCTCATCATAACAAAGCTCGGTTATATCGAACAAATTTTAAAAACCTTGTTATAATTAGACAAATTAGAAAATTCGTTGGCAACAAACTTCTATTATAATAACTAACATACGTTGTAACGAACAACCGTTATAACTTACCTCGGCATCTAACGAACCTCGGCTATAATGAGCAAACTTCTAATATTTAAAAGAATTATCGTTAACGCAGTTGTAACGCACTTCAGTTATAAGAAACATGTAACACACAATGGTTATAATATTATACTAGCTCAATTTCAAAAAACCTTGCGTACAACGAATATTAATTACGCGTTAATAAAAAATAGCCAGCAATGAATTAGAAGTATTAACTCGCATGTAGGAAGCTCGTTTTATCTCGATTTACGCTTCGCCGTTCTTCTAAATATTTTTTTACCTGCATATATTTTAATTACAGAACACGAAAACATCACCTGATTATTAAAACGTGTTGAAAATAGAAACTGCAATTTCGTTGTTTTTTTTTAGATTTCTGGAACATTCGCAGATACTTCAAAGAATTATTACTATTGTTATATTGTTATTAATTAAAACATGCCGAAAAGTGAGAACTATCAAGAATATGCATTTATTGTTGTTTCATATTTCTGACAAATTGAATCATATTATATAAGGAATAAAAATAACAACTGGAAAGCTTCACCGGTTGTAACGACTTTCAGTTGTAATTAACGTTGGTTATAACAAATCTCTGTTGTAACAAACGTCGGTTATAACGAACTTTGGTTATAAGTATCACCTCTATTGTAATGAACTTTAATTGTAATAAGTTTGTGTTTCCATCCTCGTGGTCAGTATATTTTAATTATAGAATTCGTGAATAGATATTTAAATTTATTGCAAATTAAAAATATCAACAATATGCATAATTTTGTTCTGCCTTGTGTCTTGGGCCTTTTTGGCTTTTATATCTTCTAAACACACCTTGTAAGAAGTTGAATAAATTTAATATCGATCTGATCACATTACTTGCTCTGTTCTCTTTCAAAATTAGTTTTGTTTCGCCTTCTCAGAATAATTTACACTCTAGCGAGGAGATATGGTGTTTGCTTTTGTAATTAGCGGCCGGTTGTATTCTGGCGATGCAGTCAGAATCACCTGACAGGTAACAAGAGCTGTGTTTACACCGGCAAAGTATTGTGTTATTCAGCAAGTTCTCCTGCAGCATTGTTTTGCTCCACTTATTGCATGTCCGAAGGTTAATTGAATTTGTTTATTGTATCTTGGTTGTATGTGAAAGGAGGCAAGGAGTCAATCAGAACACAAAGACAGTTTTTTTCGCATGAAAACGTAACGCAAAAATGCCAATGGACAACCCATTTAAATAAATTCCAATGTAAACGAGTCTCAGATTGTACCGTGGATTATGTTTCTCCGAAAAGAAATAAAAATAAGACATTGTACTGAGATAAGCAAAGACTGCTGGGATAAATCATTCGGCCTGAAAGCTGTAACGTGAAACAGCGTTTACGTTATAGCATATTGAAATGCATTATGTAACTGATAGCAAAGACTCTCGATACGAACCGAGTGAATTCGAGCGTTAAATTTCACAAAAATAGATTCCATGGAAAGCATTCAATTGCTTTTTATAATAAATACAAAAGAAACTGTTAATACGTCAGCATATTGCTAGTTTTACTGAAAAACAAGCAAGGAAAGAAAAACGTTTTATCAACACGCGTGTTTTTGTTCAGTTAAATCCACATAACAGCACTCACGTTAAGGATATTAATGTTAACAGAAATATTGAATGTAATAAATAACTTGCAAAAAAGTGTCATCAAACAACTTCTGTGTTGACGAATTTTGTTTTCTGATCTATGGTTTTCCTTAATTCAAATGTAATTAGGATTTCAAACTTACATTGGTAAAAAAGAGCAACAAAATTTTTTTTAAATATTTTTAAAAATTGCGTTTGTAATATTGCAAGTCGAATCGGTATATACGTGCAACTCACTACTTGTCATAGCGTTGTGTGCAGCGAAATGTATAGTATTCTGATTTATCTTCTGTAGTTGTATTAACCGTTTGCGTATAGAATAGGGTGACCATTTTTTACTCACGCCAATCCAAAAACAAAGTCATTTCTGAAGAAAAAAATCACTTAAATTTTTTAAAAAATAAAAAAAATAATAATAATAGTAAAATGATGCAAACATTTTTTCCCAAAAGATCAAAGCGGCTAGAAGAAAAGCTACAACCAAATTAAAAAACTGCCGGGCAACCGCCACTAAACCTTCCTCGCATATATGTATTTTGAATTTTTTGACAACTGTATAGAATATAGATATTATTTGAATTTTTGAAGAAATTTCAATTATATTATATATACGGGATTTTTTTTATTATCAATTTTGTTGTTGTTTTCTTTCAAAATTTTGGAAAATTTGGGTTACATTAAATTTTTTTTAAGTTCTGGTCATATTAAAAACTTAAAAACTTTTTTAAACTTTAGAAATTTTGAAAATTGCTGTTATTTTAGAAAAATTTGAAATTTTGAAAATTTCAGGAACTTTTTTATATATTTTTAAATATATTGAAATTGCCACTTTTTCAAAATTTATGTAAATATATATTGTTAATTGCACACAATAATTGTACGTTGAAATCGGAAATCGATTTCATTATTTGGTTTTAGTCGTTTTTTTTGACACTTATTTAATTAAACTGTTCAGGTAAACGACCAAAAGGAAATCGCAATATGTCTTTGAATACAAAATTGTGTTATTATACTGCAGTACTCAAACAATGTTCATATAGTTTGTAGATACTGTAATCTACTGGGGTTTTTAATATTTGTATCTGCTTTTGATTAAGATACGCCTAAGTAGCAAAAATAGGCCGACATTAAGTTCATTTCAATAATGTAGAAAACATAAGCTTAATAGTTAAAAATGAACTACAATCAAATCAACATTTATATTCCACGAACAGCAGAGTCGTGCGTTTATTCAGCTCTCTTTTAAAATTAGAAGATTTCGGTCTAAAGCACCTGCTAAATGCATCGTTTTAAGACCCATACTCGTATTGTTCTTAACATTAGATTATGGTCTCTGTTTACAATAAAAGCAGCTGATGTTGATGTGCCTAAAGCGCTTTGTTGATGCGTACGTTTGAGAGTAGTAAGGATACATTGTTAAGTAATCAATATGCAAATTTGTTTTAGATTAATCTCTAAAAATATATTATCAGATATATCACGCAAGGCTGTTACGTTTATTTACACTTTAATGTTTGTTTTTGTGTTGAAGATAAAAACAAACCATTTCCAAATGTACTATACCATAATGGTACACAAATGACGTTTATTCTAAAAAAAATTTCAGAAGTCAAACCTCCCATTACTAAGAGACAAACATATTGAGTTGAAAACAAAGTTTGTAAACCGCCTTCGCTAATTACTGATACCCACGTGACCTTTGGTGCGTAGTGACTTAGGGAGTTTTAGATTTAGATGTTGAAGTCAGTTCAGGATTGGTACTCGTGGTAACTAAACATTCCCTGTAAGTGTCACTGTCGACACTCAAAGTGAGGTTATGTATGTAAACAAGCAAGCCTTGATAAGTTAACAAACGGTTTGGGAATTTTTGGATAAAAAGCTTACCAAGAGTGTAAGTTGGGTTGCCTATATTTTGTGGTCACGTGGGTGTCAGTAATTAATGAAGGAACTGTACAAAATTCAAATTCAAACCAATAGTATTACTCCCTCACACATGCCATTAGACGAGCTCGACTTCAAAGTTTTCCATCAATCAAATGAAACTGATACATGCACTGGTGCACATCGTTAAACTGTAATTATCGACCGAGACCTAACCATGGCGACCATATTTGTTAGTAACCAAAGTTAAGAAACGAGCCCATCTATTTACATAATTATAAAATAATGAAACAATTAATGATAAAACAATGTTTTATAAACCCACCGGCAATACATTCTGACCAACCCATTTTTTATAAGTTTGTGGGCATGACTAGATTAATTTGCCATACTCTTTATCTCTAAAGAACGGCCGTAGCTCAATGGTAAGAGCGCGGGCTACCAATGCAGCGGATCCGGGTTCGATCCCCGGCCCGGTCGTTCTCCCTCGCAAGGCAACGGGAAACCAGCGAGGTGGATTTTTCCCCAGGAAAACCTCTCTGGAGAAGAAGTGCATGCACTTCCTGTGGTTCGGAGCCCACGTTAAACTGTAGGTCCCTTAGGTCTGTCTGTGCAAATTATCTATCGCCGCGCACCAAACACAGACATAGGAGAAAGGTAGCCAACGCCCTGAATAGGGTATAGCACTACAAGAAGAAGAAGACTCTTTATCGTTCTTCCACTTTGCAACACTCGGTTGTTCTTAAGATATGTATCGTGCTTGTCATTTGCACTATTTTGTACATAATTGTTAACGCTTATGACACGCGCAAATTTGTTGTAACTGTCTTTTCAAAACTTTAAAGTTCGAATTAATTTCATTAAAAGAGTTTGCGTTTTTCAAATTTCATATCGACTTATACGGTTGTAACGGCAGAAAACGTTGCGTAAATTGTAGCATTATTCGAAGCCGACGGAAGTCAACGTTATATCTCCAACCAGCTGAGAATTTAATAATACAGGATGTTTCAAAGAATTTATTGAAACTGTAGAATACACATGCAGGCCTTGATTGGGTGGTAATCGCAAGACGTCAACACATGATGACGATTGATACCATTTGTTGTGCGCATTCTTCCTAGCAACCAATGAGAATAACTCGTAACAAATTTACCGACATTGTTAGCTGTGACAGGCTTTTCCCGAGCCTCACGTACATAGGTATAATCGGTTGCAAAATCGGTGCTCGTATGACTCCGTAGAGTACTGGCAGCAAAGCTGCTTTGTATTCTAAAGGTTATGAGTTTAA
Organism: Ctenicera cuprea; assembly: GCA_958336395.1. Lineage (NCBI taxonomy): Eukaryota > Metazoa > Arthropoda > Insecta > Coleoptera > Elateridae > Ctenicera > Ctenicera cuprea. Next base: position 3,266,899 of record OY284487.1, on the reverse strand, counting down.
ACCGTGATGAGATCTACTTTTTTATATTTTTTTAATTAGTGTAATTGCAAGTAATACGTTTTTCCTAGGGACATAATATACAACTGTTTCATATTCTCCATGCTCAACTGTAATGTTCCACCTAAATCATAATTCACTGTAAGAAATTCGGCTTTTAAATGCAGCAATTTTTGGTCATCGACATCTCCGTCGAATCTTGTTATTAATAGTAATTCAAAAATGTTGTGTTTATATTTAATAAAAGTACATCTGCAGCAATTTAAGTAAGAAAATTTTAAATAAATTGGTAAAAAAAATGTAAAAATATTTATTTTGAAATATTAAAATTTGAAAAATTTACAAGTATGATTAGTTGAAATTTCGAAATTCGGCAATGTTGCTAAACTGAAATGATTTCAAAATCTTTTACGATGACATTTAACATGAAGAACTTATCAATTTGCATATCGACCATGAACTGACTATACATATATACATACACTACATTAAATTTCAATTGCGCTCCAATATACATTTCCAATACTTTACATTGAAACATGTTGTAACGTTTTACGAGATAGCTGCATTATATTGAACACGCGTTATTTTATTACTTTATAAGATCAAGTAGCCCGATGTCTGACTTTTATGCGGTGTTTTAACTCCTAAAAATTTACTCGTGTCGTTATTGCAGAATTTATGGTTTTCCAAGGTAGAAAATACATTTTCCGCCATGTTCGGAGCTATCGATGTTTGAAAACATCACGTTTCGTCCAAATGATGTAATTAAAAGAAACGAACCCTCAGGGTTAAATTTAAAACAGGTGTGTATACATTTAGGCAGGATGGTGGGCAATTTAAAACAATCAAGTTGTCTTAGTTTTATGATATGTTTCAGCGTGTTTACGTATTATAATTGCACGTTACTTGAGGAAGCGATCTATCAGCCGGTTAAATGCTTTAGAATGCTAAAAATGCAGCAGTGAATCTTGTTACTGTGACTTCGAAAGTTATTTATTTTACCTACCGCAATGACTTTACAGCTTCGGGCTGACGCTTTAAACAAGGGTAATGTACAATATATTTGCTTGTACTTAATATTTTGGTGAAAGTTACAAAAATACAGGTTATATACAGCAATATTATTCGTTGGGCCAGATAAAGCAAAAATTTATACAAATTAGAATTATTAAAAATAAATAGCTTCGTGAAAGCTCAGCTTTTTTGGTGTTGTCGTTGTAATTTTCATTTGATAAAATTCTAAAATGGAGCTCCAAGTTTAATTACGGACAAAATTGAAGGTAGAGAGCGTAGCCGTAAATGCAAACATCAAAAGTACAGAAATTGGGTCTAAAAATAATCTAATAGAAACGTTAGGCAGAATTTCACGATCAATTGAATAGTGCCTTGCCGCATCAATAAATTATCTAAAATAAACCCTCCGGCTCTGTATATAGCAAAACCGTAAAACTCGTACCTATCAGCCCAATTCGGTTTACTGCCTTTTTATGTTGGCTATATATAATATAAAATAAGCCTAAATTTTACAAGATATTGAATGTTATTTCGTGTAGAGCAAGTGAAGGTAAATAATAAATAACGAGAAGAATAACGAGCTTGCAAAAGCTAAGAAGCAAATCTTGTTTTAAATTTAATTTAATTTTCACTCCTGCGTCGTGCTTCCGGTTTCCAAACCGGAAAATTTCCACTACGTGCAGAAAACTTGAACTTGCATTACTAAATTTTGTGATTAACTGTGCAGATTACATACGTAAATATGTATCTATATCACAAGTTATTAGGCGTATCATTTATATTTTTAAAAATACAAATTAATCACGTTTTAGTTAATATTTCCGCTATAAATTGAGATATTTGATTCAAATTTTGTAGAGATATTTTGCTAGTACTGATTTACAATTTAGCGTGTTTTAGTTTAACTCCATTAACCAGAGGTGTAGATATGGAGAACGGTACGCAACATATCTCTTAACGTATTTTTAGCACTCCCCACATCTACGCCCCTGGCCAATAGATTTAAACGAAACTAGGTGGAAATGTAAACCACCAATAGTAAAATATTCGTACAAAATTTAAACCAAAAATCTCAATTTATGGCGGAGATATTAAAGATTGTTCCATTTTCTGGAGGTTGTAACTCCGCAAGAAAGCGTTTCCGAACCCAGGTTTAAAAATTTTCTACATAAAATGATCTCAGCGATGTGCTTTCGTCCAGAAAATTATGCAACACTACGTATGTCATAACAATCAAAGTAAAATAAACAAAATTCTAATTAAATGTAAATGTTGAATAATCGGTCATAGGTACTAACACAAAACTTATGCATCTGCTATCAAACGACAATACATCAAACGAGTCAATTGCGGCGTCAATAGTTAATTAATAATTACCGAACAATGCAATCGCCGCACCAGTAGCCATGGAAACGGTCAGCATGTTGTATCTACATAGTGTAGCAGAATACACACCACACACGCATGATTTATGCACGATACACATAATTACTGTTTTAGTTGCAGGAAACGGATACCTTGCTTGCTTAGTTAATTTAGTCTGAATTTTGGAGTTTCACAAGAGGCATCCCTGATGACCTAAATTGTTCTGGGATTTCATGTTTAAGTAAATAGCTTTGTAACAAATCGCTTATCATGTAATTATTTAGTCAAAATAGTCTTTACCTTTAAAGACGAAAGGAGAAACTTATGTAAGTATAACCCCTTCGCTTACGATAAGTTGACAATTTTTTAGCAATCGATCACGAGTATCGTGTTTTCATAACCATAGTTGTGAAAATAATACTTATAATTATGGTTGCTGAGGAAGAGTAATGCGTGGAGCGAATTTTGCAAAGCATTCACTTGCCTTGTCAACTACTACGTATAATCTTCTTAAAAATTGAACTGCATAATTTAAATATGTATTGTTTACATGATTAACAAATTTTATGACCCCGACCACGCCTAGAAGCGCATTCTATGTTGTACAAACTAAATAATTTAATATAAATGTAATTACTTTGTCCTATCTGTTAAATGTTAAATAATTTATACTGCGGGTTAAACAATAGCAACTTCAAAAATCTTATATAAGCACTGTAAGCTTTCGGACTGAAGCCTGCTGCAGCTACCGGTCTCCCCTAGAGCTCTGGCTCCCAGATCGAGTGTTAGCAAACGGTCCGGAACACATCAGCACAGCAAGCTCTCCCTAGAACCCTGCAGCAGCCCGCTCCTTCTAGAGCACCGCAACACCCCGTTTATTCTAGAGACACGCAGAACCCCGGCAGAATCATCAGACTCTTCTAGCTTTTTGTTCGACGTCTGCTCGACTTCCGGGGCTGTTAGTGTGTACAGCGTACACGCCAAGACGTCGTTGTTATTTAGCGTTTCCGTAATTATACCCTAGAAGAGCGGTTTTTTGTTAATTTAATTATTATTTGTCATTATTTTTTGTTTTCTCGCAGTTTTTCACTCATTTCTGCGGCAAACGGCACTGTAACTTATTGGGTCTAGGAGAATATTTACATTTCTTTAAGAAGTCATTAGCCTTTTTTGGAGAAATACAACAGAAGATTGTTCCTATTATCATTTAACATGTTCATGTTTTTAAGCCGAAATTCGTAAGTTGTTATAATATCAAAAATCCATTGGGGGTAGAAAGATCGAGCTTGCACAAATCGGCTATTCGACATGTGTAGAATACGAATCTAAGGTTTTTTCAGAGCGCATTTAGGCACCCCGCCCCCCACATTTTTTCAAACAGTCGAGTGGTCTTATGCTATTTTCTGTTTTTTAGGTGCAACAAATCCTATGAAATCTCAAAATCGATTTCATAATTTAGTGATTGCCGGCCGTTGTTTGGTGATTACTCAATTAATCTTTTCGGGTCAATGACTAAAAGGAAACTACCTAGTAGTGTTGACTCAATGGAAAGTTGTTTCTGTTTAACATGCTTCTACAGATATTACCGCCGAAATTCGTAAATTTTTAAAGAAACAAAAAATCGGTGGTGGGGAGCAAAGGGAGATCGCGTTTGCGCAGATCTGCTATTAGAGATGCGTAAAATATGAATTTTAAGTTTTATTTTTCGAGTGCGTTTATTTTGACCTAGAGCACCCCTCTCCTCCACTACTTTTTTTAACGGACCAATCTTATTTTTTATGCAATTAGCACTCTTTGCGAAAGCGAAAAACACTTTGCTGAATGAACGCATTTGCTCCAAATTCAACCTGACAACCACAATACCTCCCTCTATAGCTATATACCACAGTATACTTTATATATAAGTATACTGTGTATATACCACAGTATACTTATATATACAGTAGCGAAAGTAAAGGTCATTTATGGTAACTATAGCACCAAGCGGCGAAAAAGTTACACTAAAATCTGACAGCTGACGGTAGTAGTGTTTCTCTGCTTTTTGAACGTTATAAGAACAATTTTCAAGTTGTTTGCCAGTGTTTTTATAAAAATGTGATTAGTGATATACCAATCTATTATGAGAGTCTCAAAAGGGAGCGCATGTTCCGCCGTGAACTGCGAAAACAACGAAGGAAAGAATCCTAACCTTAGTTTTTTTACATTTCCCAAAGATTCAAAAAGGTAATAAATTCTGATAAATATTAATACATTAAAGTTTAACTTTCTCGTCGTTTTAGATCAAAACAGGGGGTTGTAAACTGTAAACGTGAAGATTAAAGTGAAAAGGAGGTTGGATATTTGAATAAAAACTGCACTTTGTGTACGCTGCATTTTGAAGATTCGCAGTTTACAAATGTTAATAAATCATATTACTGGCATTGTCTTTGTATTATTTAAAAACCATTATATAATGTAGCTCGTAATTTTTCTGTTTTGCTTATTAAAAATATGGTAACAACAACGAACTGGATTAGAATTTAAAACCCGCCATAATTTAAACGATAGTTTAACTTGTCGACCGCTTGGAGCGCCACTAGTTATAGCTTACCAGGCGTTATATGAGCGCTTTCGCTACTGTATATATAAGTATACTGTGTATATACTTCATATAGCGAAGAAGGTAAAAAAACGTATTTCATAGTAATAAAACATGTATTTGAAGTATACTGTGATATCACTGATATCTGATATAATTTTTAATAAATTTAATCTCTACCAAGAGCTTACCCTATATGAAAATGAATGTAATAGTGGCTTAACCTATCAGACTAAACTAATTGCACTAAAATGTTTGTGCATCGAACCGCATGATTCTGATTGGTTTTTGCTGTAAATCCTAACCAGCAATATATTGATAGATATTTAACACCAACAATGGCATGTGTCGCAACTGCTGGTCGGGACCGTGTTTCAGAAATGTTATAACAGTGTTAGTAACCCACAGTAAATTTCAACTAATTCAGTGGTTATACTAATTATCAGAAAACATGAAGTATTTTGCTGATTTAGTACGGTTGTTTCGCGCAATCAGACAGGCAGGCGTGCGGTATTGGAAGTGTCCTGCCTATATACACTGTTAATGTTGCAGAATTAACAAATTTTTTGACAATATTCAATTATAATTCACGGTAGTGTAACAAATTTAAATTTTCAGCCACATAAACGCGCAAAAAATTATTATATGCTCTTGTAAATATTTGGAAACGTTTTAAGGTATAATTATTATTTGCTCGTACTTGCATAAAAAAACATTATTTCTTTTAAATTTGACACTCACACGCCACGTGCAATTAAATGCTATAATAAAGCATTTGTTTGCGTGTTTAAATCGACAATTATAAAAATTAAGTAGCCAAATTTTAAACATACATGCTAAAGTTATAAACGCAGATGATATCAGAAAAAAGATTACCATAAGTAGGATTTATAAAAGTAAGGTCACTTGTGTGAAATCACACAAGAACAAGTGTGCTTTTAAAAATATAAATTAATTAAATTCATTTATGCAAGCGTTTTCTCAGATTTTCTCATTTAACAGAACCGCACTCGGGAGCTGACTGGCGAACGTTTCAGCATCAATTGCATGATACTTCTTCAGGGCAGAACTATACGTAACGCTATTGGGAGGACATTTCTTTATTTCAAAATTTTTGAGATGAGGCTATAGCATGTGTCTATTGAGACTTGATCGATACGAAAAATGTACAAATCCTCGTCTAGAAAATTCAAGACGAAACTAGAATTTCACTCTCCAGACTTGATAGCGACGAGAAATTATTGAATTCTTTTCTCGAATTTTTCGAACGAGGCGAAATCATAAATTTCTACAGTCTACAGTTTTATTTAAATCTATTATTATCAGTAGTAATATAACAAGTGCACATATTAAGTTATGAATTTAATAAATTTAAATTTTTTTAGAATGGGCGCTGCATGGTAATTGCATGAACCAAATGACATTTGTTGTTTGATTATTATTTATCATACCATACAGGATAGCATAGCATAGTTTTTTAACCATGCCAGTAATGTGTCAGGATCAAAGTAGCTGTTTTACAGAAGTTTATCGCATTGCCTGCAACATGTAATAAGTGAAAATCAGAATGGCGTGGAAGGTGGAGCATCTGCTGACCAATGCAGTTATGGGGGTTCGATTCCCAGACAATTAGAAAAAATATTTTCTCTTGTATTTATTCCTACAACATTTCCAATGAAGTACAAAACAAGGAAATATTTTTTTTAATTACTCTTAAACTTTCGTAAACAATCATATCTGTTTTAAATGCGTAACTGTTTCACCATAACAAGATGATTAAATTTTGGATCTCGGAAAGATTTGTTACTATTCTATAAACGCAGACCTTTTGTATGTCTTGCAGCGTTATTTTATTAGAGAAATGCAATCAAGTGCGATATTAAGGTTTTTTATTGTCATAAAGTACACTTTTCTATGGAACGCCGTTTCACTTCTGATTGAAAGCGACTCTTGCAAAATAAAAACAAAAGTTTACATAATGTAAAAATATATCATAGATATTCGCATTGAACAAAAAATATTAAAGATATAAGTAATTATTCCAAACTATCTTCGATATTCATAAATATTTAAAAATATTTTTGAAATATTTTTAAGTCGCCTATATCTTGGAGATAATTCTAATATCATTGGAAAATTTGTACGTCCGCTAAATTTAAATCTGATGTAGTAGTCATCTGCATACTTGAACGCAGACGCTGCCCGCGATTGAAAATCGAATTATTGTTTAAGTTTAAACACATGGCTAATGCATATAACTTAGAAACCAAGATCGTTGTAAATTGTTGTTTCCGTCACAGATATATACCGTTGGTCTATTCTCTATTATTTAGCAGCTCAGTTTGTGCGGGGTAACACATAAATAAAGATAGGCATTATCAAATGAAGCAATTTCCGAATATCTTAGATATTCGACAATTCTTTTTTTTAAATATTTCGAAATAAAATAATTTTAAATATCTAAGATATTGCAAAAACAAATTTAATTAAAAAATATCTAAACTTTTATATTCAACTTGCGTTTAAATATTTTAATATATCTAGAGAATATTCCTAAATAGATATTTAAAAATATTTAAGATATTTTTTAAATAATTACAAATATCTTAGAGATATTTTTAAATAATTCAAATAAAGCAGCTTAGATATTTTCAATTCAAATATATTTTCGGTGCAAACCTATTAATAATTCTTTAAGATATTTATAATAAACAAATAATATCTTTATAACATTTTTTAAAATGTCATTATATATATTTATTTTGTTTATTCGCTTCCACTAAAAAGTAAAACGGCGTTCCATACTTTTCCGTATGCCAGTTTGTAGCGATAGTTTTACAATTTAAGTACCATAATAATACTTATTCTAAGCGGTAAAAAAATCAATTATCACATAGTTCTTTGGAAGAAATAGTCTCAGAAGAACGGCATATTTATTCAGGGCATACTACGAAAATTGACCTGTTTTTAGCAAAAGCATTGCAAACAAACATTTGTAAAAAACACAAGTTTTTTCACATTAACTTTTTTACAATTTTAATCATTTTTTTTATATTAAATTATAACTAATGATGATGCACTGTTATTGATACGAACTCGCGATAACAACCCGTTGCCACGGCTGACGACTTATTGCTACCATAAATTGTGTTTTATTGGTGTTGAATTTCCGAATAACCTATTTTCATTGGTTGTCTATATTATTTAGGTAACAATCGCCATTATGCTGCAGTATGCACAGAATTACTCCCATTAAAATTAGAATACAACAAAGTGGTGTCATCAAGTATTCAATCGTTGCATAATAAGTATATAAAAATAGAAATGTGACTTAGCAATCGACAAAAACAATCACTGCAGCATTCAGGCTTATCTAACAGTGACTGCCACCCTTAGAGCGTTAACACACGTGTCAGCAACAGCCCTCCCTGTAAACAAGGCTCTATTGTCCACTATTCAGTACTAATTACCTCCTCAATCAACCAATAACGAACTCAAGAGATGTGCTTTAAATGATTATTAGATAAGAGAGAACCCTGTTTTGCGGCAGCCTTCAACCCTTTCATTCAACGTGTTCTATACATGTATTCATCACTGTTTTTCTGCAATTGAATGCTCGGCATGAATACATCTTCGTTCATAATTACCAAAATGCTTCAACGAATGTTTCCCTCTGTTAATTAATAACCAGACGATGATATTCTATTTACACCAATTAAAGTGGATAAACTTTTACATTTAAATCAGTTGCTTTCAGTTTAGGTATACATTAATGATGTTTTCGTCGATTTAGTCTTCTATTAATTATTTCTGAAGAAAAGGGCAACTGTACGAAATATTATTTAAATATTTCTACAAACAACAAAAAATAGCAACTCTGAAATTAACAAACTATTCTTGAAACATTATCCAAAAAAAATTATCTACGTTATAACTGTTTATAAAAAATGAAAGTTGTCCTGTTGTTCAACACAAAACAAATCGCTTTTCTAATTACCTGAGCCCCGTGAATTCTCGAATCGCGTTGTATTGCATATATCCTCCGGTTCCTTGAGATAATTTTTGATTTTATGTATCCCAAAAATCGGGGGCGTTAAGTCCGGTTACCTAAAAGGCCAAAAAAAATCGCTGCGGCCAAAGCCACTTCTTTCCATTTGAACAAAATTTGACTTGATTTGTACTGTAGTACTCCAGTGGTTGGAACCAAAAATTTTGATGTTATGTATCGTCCGGTGACCTAGGTGGTCAAGAAACTAGGCCTCCGTGGCTATTTCACTGGTTTCCATAAGAATTATTTAATAAATTTTGACTGACCAGCATAATAACTTGGGTCTGGTCTCTTGCCACCATATGCTTTTGATCTTATGTATCCCCGACAAATTTGAAAACGTTAAATCCGGCGACCAAAATCACCGAATAACTGATTTTGATTAAGAGTATTTAGAAAATTTGACATATTCCGCATAATATGTGGGGCTTCGTCTGCTGCCAACATAAACCTTTGATTTAATGTGTGTTCATAAAAAATGTAGAAGAAAGTCTGGAGGCCTAGCTGGCCAAGCAACCGGCCGTTCATGTTCTGTCTACTGGTTTAGATTAAGATAATTAAGAAAAACTTGACGTGATGTGCATAATATATGGGAATTCGTCTGCTGCCAACTTAAGTTTTCGATTTTATGTGTCCTCATACAAATTTGAAGACTTAAAGTCTGGTGGCGTATCTGGCCAAGCAACTGGCTTTTCAGATCAGTCCAATGGTTTTGATTGGGATTATTTAAAACAATTGACATAATCTGTATAATGTGTAGGGCTTTGTCTGCTATCTACATAAACTTTCGATTTAACGTGTCCCCATATACAAATCCGGGTCTAAAGACCGGCAAACCTAGCTGGCCAAGCAACCAAAATTGACTTGATCTGCATTGTGTGTGGGGCTTTGTCTGCTACCACCATACCATAAATTTTAATTTTATGTATCGCCGAAAAATCTGGAAAGGTTAAGAGCGGCGACCTAAGTGGCCAAAAAATGATCTTCATCAAATGTTCCGCTAGTTTCTATGAAAATTAGTTGAATAAAATTTTACAGTAACTACATGATGTCTGAGTGCTGCGTCTACTGCTACCGTAAATTGGTTTGTGACCATTCTGAAAGTTATTTAATTTAGAAATAAACTATTGACTTAATATTTCACACCAAATTTTTAAAATCAGAAGTTATTTCGTACCAATAATGGGGGAGGTCTCTGAAAATGTATATCTACTAAACCATTTTTACTACCATACTTATACTTCTTCTTCTTCTTCGTGTGCCTTCTCTGTTCATCAGAGGTTGGCGATTACGTTGGCAAAACTGTTTCGATCTTCTGCAGTTCTAAATATTTGTTGGACATTCATTTCTGTCCATTGTCTTATATTCTTTAGCCAAGAGATTTTTCTTCTTCCTCTTCTTCTTTTGTCTTCTATCTTGCCTTCCATTATTAATTGAGGAAGTTGATATTTCTCATTTCTTAGTAGATGACCAAGATACGCAGTTTGTCTTCGTTTAATTGTGGCAATGAGTTCTCGATTTCTCGGTTACTGGATACTTATACTAAGCTCACGAAATAAAAACGCGTATCAGTTGACACAGCCTGTATATTACTTAAACCTTTTTTGGCCGATGTCTTTGGCTACAATCACAGCAAAGATTAATCAACATAAATGCCGTACTGAATTTTATTGTAATTCTGATTTATAGTAGAATTTGTAGAGCTATAATGCGACGTCCTTTACGATTAATATTTATTAACAAACCTTATATTGTCGCGCACCTGTTTGAGTAGCAGTCTGGGCAATAAAGAAACTGCAATTAAATTGGTTTGCATTGTAACACTTACACTTAAGTGCTAGACTAACATAAATTTCTTATACGAACAGGTGTCTAATCTGAGTTGCAAAATTGTCAAGGGAAACGTTATCGTGTGCTCACAGTACAGCTAACGCTTTCTGGCACCGACCTAATTGTCAATCATTAAAACTAAATTATTTTTATTTTATTTGCGCACCTGTTTGCTAAACATTTTTATTTGATTATTTTGATAACAATAGCAAATTTATGACTTTCCTTTCACTGCGTTTGTTGTGTTGCAATGAATTTATTAAAAAAGATCAATGGTCAGCAGTCTACGACAGTAGCGCAATGAACTAATTACAATTAACATGCAACAAAAAAATTATAATATTAATAATTCATATTTATTATGTATTTAATACAAAGAAACGAATTAATTGCAGTAATAAACGAGAACAATGAAAAAGAACGTAGTATAAAGACTGACCTTAATTTCCGCGCTAGTTGTCAAAGAAAAGCCGATTCCAAATTAAGCGAGTATCATGAAGAGAGGCGGAAAAACAAGCATTTCCGGGACCGGTAATAGCATAGGCGGCCATCTATTGAAACGTGCGGCAATCTACTACCATGTTCTGTCCGTTTTCCATATCACAATTCGGACATATTCGCCCAGACGAGAGTTTCCGAATAAACAAGGGTTGATAAAATACAAGAAAACATACTCATCTTATGACAGAGAGGATGAACAGATTCATTAGTTAAGTGGCTAGCCCGGATTGTACGGTTTTCAGCTGCAGCTGAAAGTGGAAACTGAAAGTTTCGCCACAATCGATAACGCAAACACTTGTCTCGTTTGCTCTGCTTAGAGGTTTATGAAATTCTTTCAGAAATTTTCAACTTAATGATGGAGTTATAACGTGAATCGTAAATTTGTAGTGAAATATGAAATGCTAGCAATTTAATGAAGACTTAAAATATTGAAAAATCGCTCTCAAATTGTTTTTTTTGGTTACAATGGTTATTAAAGTATGATAAAATTTGATACCCCTTTGTCAATTCGTTTTTGAGTTTTGACAGCCATGTCTTTAAATAAAGTAAAAGCCGTATTTTAAAGAAAATGCAGTGCCCATAAACAGAAAACAGTATTTTTACAAATAGAATCGCGTATCTTTAAGAGGGTAATATCTTTCGAGAGACTGCCATATTTCAAAAGACAGAGTCGTACTTTTAAAGAGAAAAAATCACTTAAAAAGAGTTGTATCTTTAAAGGGAAAACTTTATCTTTAACGAGAAGCTGTATCTTGACGGAGAAAATAATTACTTAAAAGAGAGAGCCATATCGCGAAAAGACCTATGTTTGTATAGAAAAAAAAAGAACGAAAGCGAAATCGTATCTTTAAAGAGATGGCCGTATCTCTACAGAGAACACCATATCATTAAAAAACTTTTTTTTAATAAGAAAGCCTTGTCTTTAACTAAGCTAGAAGCCGTATTAAAAAAAAACAGTATCCTTAAACAGAGGACCGTATCTTTAAAGGGAGAATTCTATTTCTAAAAGGGATCCCGTTGTTTAAAAGAAAAACTTTACCTTTAAAGAGAAAACCGTATCTTGACGTAAAAAATAATCACTTAAAAAGGCGAACCAAATCGCTAAAAAGACAGATGTACTTTTAAAGAAAAAGCTGTATCGATGAAAAAAGAACGAAAACAAAACCGTATCTGTACAGAGATAGTCGTATCTCTACAAAGAAAACCATAACTTAAAAAAAGGAGCTGTATCTTTAAATAGACATGTCTTTAAATAAGGTAGGAGCCGTATCTTAAAGAGAAAGCAGTATTCTTAAACAAAGAATCGTATCTTTAAAGGAAGAGTCTCTAAAGGGAATTGCGTATCTTTAAAAATAGATTAAAATCTTTTGAACGAGTGCCATATTTTAAAAGACAGAGTCGTATTTTTAAAAAGAAAACAACATTAAAAAAAACATTGTATTTTTAAAAGAAAAACTTTATCTTTAAAGAGAAGCTGTATCTCGACGGAGAAAATAATCACTTAAAAGAGAGAGCCATATTGCAAATAAGGCAGATGTATCTTTAAAGAAAAAACTGAAAAGTGAACTGTATTTTCAAAGTAAGAGCCATATCTGTCACGTAGGAGCAGTATTTGAATAAGAATGTAGAATACTTAAGCAGCAAACCGTATCTCTAAGGGGAGAAACGTTAAAGTGACTATCGTATCTTTAAAGGAGAGATTGATATCTTTTGAGCGAGTGACATATTTTAAAGGACAGAGTCGTATTTTACAGAGAAAGCAGTATCTTTAAGAAAAAGTTGCAACTGTAAATGAAAACATTTCGTATCTTTAAAGGGAGTCTTGTATCTTTAAAAGGAGTCTCGTGTCCTTAAAGAGAGTCTGGCATTTATAGGGAGCGATTGATATCGTTCGATGGAGTGCCGAGTGTCGTATTTTTTCAGAGACAGCAGTATCTTTAAGATAGAGTTGTATCTCCAAAGGAAAAATTCGATCTTTCCAGAAAGGGCTGTATTTTTACACATAGAACTATCACTTAAACGAGAGAGAACGAGAGAGAAAGAGAGAAAGAGAGAGAGAGAAGGGGGGGCGAGAGAAAAAGAACCATATCTTTAAAGAGAGAGCCGTACCTTTAAAGAGAGAGCCGTATCTATAAAGACAGAGGCGAATCATTAAAGAATAGTTAAAAAGATTGCCGTATTTTTAAAGACAGCACCGCATCTTAAAATAAAGAACCATATACTTATACAGTAAGAGTTGTATTATTAAAAAGAGAAATAAAGAGAGAGAAAATAATGTCTATTGAGCGCCAATTTAAAGTGATATAGAGAAGATCATTTGATCGCTTAGAGACCAGCAAAATATTACAAAATAAAATATCGATTATTTTAAAAGAGCTATTCTAAAAACCGGATCAGTTAAAAGTTTAAAAAGGCGAAACACATTGCAGTTTATAAGCAGCAAAAACTAAAAACGCGCTTTTCTCGGTGCGGATGTGTTTAAAAATCAATTATTTTTAGCTGCGTTCCAAACTCTTATCTTGATAATCGTTTATTCTTTTAAAACTTTACTTCTTCTTGTTTTATACCTTTAACACAACGATCTTAAGAGTTTTTTTTTTTCAAATTATTATTACTAATTTACTAATAGTACACGAAAAAAAGCCAAACCTCCGAAACAGTGCTAAAATTACCGTGAATGTTTAGAATCGTCACGCTCGCTGTACTTCTATGTCCTCACTACATTCTTCCATTTTGCTTACCGCACCCCACGCCGAATACGTTATGGGATGCGCTGCCTATGTTTCAGAAAATTATATAAAATTAAATAACATTTAAAGTAGCGTTAACAAAGTTTAATTGTTTTATTATAAAATCAAGTCGAAAAATAGAGTGAGGCATTACGGCCGCCAAATATGATTTATAGCTGAATGTGAGGTACCTATGAGCGGACAGCCCCACATTATCCTGAACAACTGCTGTGAACCTGAATTTGCTTCTTTGGCATTTATACATAAGCAATCCACTCTACAAAAAATATAAACTTTATGTAATAGAAGCGTAAATATGTGGGTCGTAGCAGTGGGGAGCCCTCACTATTAAAATTTGAGACAGGTAAAAGGGATCCGGTTTTACTATATAGATTTATCAGATCGCGATTTTGCATTAACAAAATTCAGCTTAAAAAAAACATACCAAACAATCAACCGCTCCCAGTATTGAATTTTTTCTAAAGTTTATTTTGTTGATGAAATTTTGATATACTTGCTCATCAAAATCGAACCATCCATTTGGGAGATACACACCTTCAAAATATCGAATTCAAAATTTTTTGCAATCAGTTTTTTTTATATTGAAAGTATAGTAAAAGAAGAAGTATGTTTAACGTGCGTTTCTGGTTTAAAATACATACATTAAAAACTTTTCACATTTGTAAAAATCCATTTTGCGATTTTCTCAATTTAAAGACGAGGCGAACTTGAACTTAATAATACGCATAAATCTCGGCAGATAGATACGTATTTTCGAATAGAAAATAGCAAAGATTCTTAAAAGAAGATAAAACGCCAATTTATTGAATAGCACAACAAATGTTCAAATGTAACGATTTAAAAATAATGAACAAAATACCTTTAGAAACGACAAAACAACAAAAAATATAACAAGCAATAGGAAAACGCGATACTTTAGGTTGAAGCTGCAGAAAAATGGACAAAAGAACTCGCGATTTTCTTTAAATTCAAATATTGCATTTCTATTAGCGCTAGGCCGGCCTCCGCAGGCTAGTGGCACGGTCCGATGGACTGAGACCTAGAATGCGGAGGTTTGGAATTCAGATTCCCTCCCGGACCGGGGGTGCTTGCGTCGGCTACGTGGGATAAAAACTCAACAATAATATTCCCAAGTATAAATACTTCTGATTCCAAATTCCTTAAAATAAAACATAAAAATAAGTTAAACATAAAATCACAAAAAAATTTTGGTATGTCGAAAATGAGTTAGCAATATTAATTCCATTAGAAGTGGAAATATTTTATTAGAGATTCCTTGAAAATAATTTTTGTTCAAAAATTGCACAAGCTATTAACTCGAGAAATATCAAACGTCATCACACAAATTGCTAATTTGTTTTTCAATTAGTTTGCTTAAATTTGAAGTATTTAATACTTACTGGTAAACAGTTATTCGTAATTTATTTACACACCACTTTTAGCGTGTATTCTCTAACAATATTTACTTACGTTTGCCGAAATTAAAAATTAAATAACAAGTTCTTACTAGTTTTGAATTTCAAAAAAATAATTTGTTCGGATTTCAAGTGCATTTTTGCTACTACATCCTCGTTCTGTACATTTCCATGCGTTGCAAGACGCGCAGTCGAGATTCATTTATAAATCCTGCTGATGGGCATTCCACTCTTAAATTGTTAATGACGATGTGGTTGCCTTTTTCCTGTTCCTTTAGTAATTCTCGGAACCACGGTTCCTTTATTGTCACTTTTCCGCTAATGCATTTTCTGAAGTGCGCTCTGAGTCACAAGGCTAATATTAAATTGAAAGGTGGTTTGCTTTGTTGTGTTTGCCAAAAAAGGGTAGGAACAATAACTCTTGTCATTTTTTGTGTCTCAGGATACTCAGCTTGATTAGTACGGTCGTTTTTTATTATTCGTTTGTGATTTACTTTTTAATTACGTATACAGATACGTGTAATTTGCATCCGTTGTCCCAATAAGGAAGCGCTTTGATAGAAGAAGATTAATTTCGAATAAATGTTTCCTTTATACATCTTGCTTTAGTATTTTCGAATGTTCTTTATTTTACTTTTCCATACGTTCGGTGTAGGGAAGTATTGATTTCATGAAAATTTTCTAAATTTAGATTTTAATAGCAAAACACGCCTTGGGGCTCATGAAACCCAAAAAAGGGGGTTTTACAAAATGTCTGTCTGTGGGTGTGTGACGCCTCTAAAAGCGAAAGTACTGGACGATTTTAATGAAATTTTAAATTAAGAGGTATATCACAAAATTGCAGTTCTAGTTAGGCTTTTCCAAAAAATCCGAAACCGGAAGCGGAAGTTAGGTTAGTTTTTTGTAGCGTTCTTTTCCAAAACTAAATATTGGTAATTTAAGTACGGGATCTAAGAGAAAAACTTAAAGCAAATCCAAAACTTTTTTACCGAACTCTCTAGCTTTAAAATGGCGGTTGCTACAAATTTTTGAAAATCTTGACTTTAACGCCCATTTGCTCAAAAAGTAGTTGTCTGATCGGGAATAGCTACAACTTTTTTGAGAGCTTTTTGTGGGTAGTATACGATAAAGTAAAATTAATTTTGAAAATCCTAAAACGATCACAATGGCGCTGTTTCAAAGTTTTAAAAATTTCCAAACAAATATTTTTCAAAAACTGCCCTCACAATTGTTTATAAACTTTTTGAGCCAATAGATTAATTTTTTTCTAATCTCCAAAGTTGTGCTCTGACTCCTTTCAGGAATTTTTGTAACTTTTGAAATTGATTATTTATTTATTCAAAAATGTAATCGCCGTTCGGTATAAACTTTTGTCAATTTGATAGATTATTTGAAGTTCTTTATTAGAATCAGCAAGAATTTTCAACTATCTTAAAAATTAAGAAAAAAAAACGATACTTTTTAATATCAAAAACGTCTTTTACGGCAGCTACGTGATTTTAACTACGCCTATCAATTAGCTCTAGCCAATAAATATATTTTTCATTTTTTGCACATTTTTGATAACTCTTTAAATAAACCATTTATATCGATTTTTAGTCCGAAATTCGAAATGTATCTAATAAGCAGTAAGGCAAGCGGTTCAGTTCTTACTATTCTTATACGGTATGCAATATCGTAGGGTTGCATATACAAATTGTTTTCTTAGATATACATATAACAGACGGTGAAACGTACTGTAGCAGCCCTTGGTTTTACTATAATTCAATTGTATTTTGTAACTTGGCGACTGGTGTTGCTATTTACGTTGCTATAGGTCGTTATCAAGATTATCTTGTAAAAAGAAAATAACACATTAAAATGACTCCTGCAAACTAGTGTTTTATTTACAACAACGAACATAACATTACAGTACAACGCTATAATTATAAAAAAAAATACACTTTTGCAAATACGGCAAGTACGGGAAAGTCCACTCGAAGTTAACACTTTAGCTTTTTTTTCTGTTATTTATAATAAATATAATTCACGTCAAATAACGTAAGACCATATTTTGGTGTTGCATCTAGAAACGTAGCACAATTTAAAATGAAAAAATATTTTCGCGATGTAAGCCGCCCAAAACAAATAACTTGATCCTGACATTTGCGCATCTCTGTAAGGCCATAAAAATACAAGAATTGTAGCTTTTACTGATATATGCGAAACTAGATATTTTCATACATTCGGTGTTTTATTGTTTTTCTTCTCCTTCGAGTCTCGACGTTTTTGCAATGCGGAGAATTTGAACTCGCGCGAAACTTAATTCAGTTTTCACTTTTCGTTTGATTGGGATTATTCCAAGAAATAAAGATATCATCAGAGTTGTTCCAAATTTTTGAAACGAAATAAATTGTCCAAAAATATCTAACCCGAATGCTAACTTCCGCCGCCGCCGCCGCCTGTAAATTATTTATTAATCCACACAACCACAGGGTCTGGGATATTAATTAAATTAAATTAGTACATTTCAACGCGTGATTTATTTCCCGTCGACGATTTAATTATGGTAACCTCGCTCGTTACTTTCCTCATTTCTAAGTTGTTCTTAATTGTGAATCTTTATTTGATTGTATGATTTATATTTTCCCTCTTCTAGAAATTAAAAGAATTAAGTTACATTTTGTGCCATCTATCACATGGATGCTAAAGGCAGCAGATGTAAAGATTTTCTTTTAAAAATTAGAATTTACGGAGGAATTTTTGTATGCGGTTGAGGTTCGTGTTCGGGAAGTCTTTAAACCTTCCTACAAAACCTAAACAACACTTAACCACAGCTAATGTGCTTCTAGAAACTAGACATTCATTTAATTTCCAACCCCAGTCTTTGCCAATCCAACCCTCGCATTTCCACAATTGAACGCTTCTTTGTTCCTCAGATTCACATGCAAAAGCCAAAATAAAATTTGCATACTTAATTACGCAGCATCCATTGTATAGAAGTGCGGTTCTTTTTACTACTTCTCGTTCATTGTATTCAACTACTCTGCTTTTGAATTCTTCGAGGACCATCGTAATAAAAATGCAAGACTTCTCTTAATTTAAGTTTTGTTTTCAAATTGTTCGTGTCAGGCACTTATGGCGCCTATATATCTTGCTCAAAATGAACGACGTGCCCTTCGTAATTATGTAATATTAATGGAAAGACTTGTCTATTTACATAATTATCAATTAAATTGTTTCAGTGTGCAAATGATATTAATTTATACTTTTTAATCATTGCAAATAATTAACGCGAAATTGGGTTCCACCATTTCCAGCACTATTATTATATAATTTAATAAAGCTGTATTCGATATGCAACATCTGCACATGGAAATTACATTTAATTATGTAACACTTAAATGCAGATATTCGTTTCAACAAACTTAGCTTTAGGAAATTTAATTGTTACCTAGAAGCTAGAAGTAAGGTACTGCATTCGTCTTTCCTAGTTTTCTTTTAATACAGGGTGATTCATAAAGATTTTGGCAAATTTTGATAGGTTGCAGAAAGGACCAAGTGGAGGATCTGGACGACGCCCCATATTGGCGAAAGCAGTGAAAAACCGAGAAAATACTGTAAACAGTGCTATTGCGCCGCTGCGCTGGTTACGGAAGCGTCGCCGTCCTTCCGACAGGGTCTCCGTAACCAGTGGCGTAGGGACGCTGGACAAAAAAGGGTGAAGGAGGACAAACTTCCGTAACTAGCCCCAGCGGCGCAGTCGCAGTAAGCAATTGAGAGGGAAGGACGTCGAGACTTTCATAAACCAGGACTTGACAAAGGAAGATGGCAAGAACAGCAAAACTTACTTATCCAACGGACCAGTCTCACTGTTTATACCTTGTCTCTTTGTCGTCTTTTACCGTTTACGCAGAAACGCAGCGTTGCCGGACATACATTGCCTGTTGAAAGTTACTCCACTTGGTCTACAACCTCCCGCAGTTCGTCATCCTTATGTATCACCCTGTACATATCATTTGATTTTTCTGGTCACAAAAATTATAATTAATAATAAGTCTGAGTTTTTCAAAGAATCGGTTTAACCTGTTCGTTCCTGTAGGGACATATGTGTCCGAATTGTTGTTTAAAAATTGCTGTTTTATAATATTCGCTTAGAAACTACCCAAGGATGAGACATTTCAGTAGTTTATGAGGAGTTAGGTTGCAACTGACAACGTTGGTTGCATTTAGCATGTAGAGGTCGCAACAAAGTATTAGTCAACAGCTGTGCATATTCTTTCTGAAAAATGCTATTAATACATAGTTGTATTACCTAGTTTTCGTATTGCTTCTTGGGTTTTTGTGTAATATTGCGTGTATATCATACAAACGAATGTAAGCCCAACCGTGTGGCATTGACCGATTGTCTTTTAGGTGGTTCCTGTCTATATTTACCAAGTGGGACATCCGCATCCCAATAGCTTTCTTTGATGTTTTGTAATATTCGCTTAGCAACTACATAGTACTAGGATATTTTAGTATTTTATGGTTTAATAAAACTTTGCTGCAACTGATAAGATCGCATTTAGTATGTAACGGTTGCAACAATTATTACTTGCACGTTTCCTGCAAATACTATCCTATTTATGGTTATGTTAGCTAGTTTTCGTATTGTTTGTTGTGTTTTTGTGTAATATTGTGTATTTACCATACAAATAAATGTATGTACTACAGTATCATATTGGCTTATTGTATTCTAGAAGGTGTCTACGTTTATATTTACCAAGCGGGATATCCGCGTCCCAATAGGTTTCTTTGATGGGATAAATGCATCTCCACACGTATAAAATGCGTGTTTATGTTTGCTATTTGTTGAGCAGCACGAGTGGCGGTAAATTTTTTTGTCGCCATGGGAACTACCAGGGATGTAAGCGATATCGATTTAGACTCAGTGTCGTCATGTGAACTTGACAGTGATTATGGTGTCGCAGATGAAGACTATGTCGTTTCATTTGCGAATGATTCAGACATTTTTGATAAAAGTGTCAAGCATGAAGAGGATTTTGAGTAGCGAGACAGTCATGGTAAAGACGACGGGATTGCAGTGGAACAGCGGGATATTGACGAAGTGGAAGGTTGTTGTAGAACATAGAGATTACGATGATGATGGCGATACAACGTGTGTGGTTCAAAGTAACCACAAACAATTTTAGAACACAAGGTGTAGAAATACAACCGCCGGTAATCCTATCCTATTCCTATCTAAAATTACAATAGTGCCTATATGGTGAAATCAAAAATTTAAGACAACTTAAGTCATTGCCGAGTGCCGACTGCCAGCCTCCGTTTGAATCCTGGCAGTACACAGACAATTATTTGTTTTCTGAAATTGTTGTTACAAGTGTTACTCTTATCATGCATCACAACAGAGCTCCTAGTTTTACTATGTATGAGCCAAATAATAAATCCTTGGTAAAAGTAGTTATTTTGTTAAATTTCAATGGATAAATGCTAAATTGTTTTATTAAAAATGTACTACATCGAACCTGAAAAAACACATGCACAAAGTGGAAGAGCGTGCAAGATGTGCAGCTTACTACTTTTTTTCTTTTCATATATCGCATAATTCCTAGCAAGTACCGTTGTTATATTTGGGTTACAAAACAGTAATGTGACATACTTATCCCGGCATAAATTACTGTTGGGACGTATATGTCCCGTTCAATTTCTTTTGAAAAAGGTACACATAAAAAAGTGAAAATTGTCATTTTCAGTTTATGTACATATTGAAAACCCTACTAACCAGCTATTTAAAAAAAACTCGTTAAGAAACAAATCAGGAGTGAAATGGTTAAGCCAGCTTTTCAAGTAGAATTTATAACTGACTTGCACATTTTCTTCACATTTTTGGCGTGCCTTTAGTTTTATAATTATATAGAGAGACATTGCATTACTTTGTAAGTAGTGATTAACTCCGTGTTATTTAAATCAAAACGTTTATGAGGCTAGTAAAAAGCGGAATAATCCTTTCCTAACAAACTACCAATTACTGTTAACATACAACGTAAGGTGGAGTAATACAAGAAGCTATAATCCTTCTAATGTAATGATCTGTTAGTAGTGGTTGCAGTTTAGTCAGTTATTTCTGCTAGTAGAGCAGCGAGGCTGTAAAATAAATGAGTAAATCCACGCCCAACATAGACTAATTTACTTAAGGTTGTTTGCGCTCATTGCTGTGTAACTTTGACGAGCGCTTCCGTTGTTATTAGCTTAAGAATTTTATTATTATTTATTTTAATTGAATCTTGTTACTTTGTTACTCGAGTGTTCGTTTGATAATTGCAATTTGTAACCCTTTACGTGTTTAAATACTGCACTTAGAGACACCAACTGGCGGATATTTTACTTCTTGCACCAAAGCCACTTTTAAATTAAATTACACTAATTTGTGCAAATTCCTCTACAGTTTACTAAACTAGACACACCTAACTACATAATAGATAAACTTTTGTTGCCACATGTTAAATTTTTAATTTCAAACGTTGTAATTAAATTTAAAAAGCGACTTTCTGGAGAACTAAAATTTAATATCTGGCAGTTGTGTTTTTCATGTAAAAAAATGAAAAGTTTAATTTCAGATTTTAATATATATGTCGGTTTTAAATAAATGAAGTGTGTTTGTGCATGGTTTGAAAATCAATTTAACGTTTTATTACAGAGTGTCAAACAGAACAACTTTGCAGTACGCGCATTTCCATTTCATTTACAAATGCTTTATAAAGTGTTATTTAATGCCTGCAAACATCCAGACACGCATAACGATTAAAAGGATCATAAAATATAGGAAATTATGACATCTGTAATGGCATCGTGCAGGCCGTCGTAACAAGGGGTGGAATATTTCTGCAATTCTGTTTGTTCCGCTCAGACGTACTCGTAAAATGAATAAAATATCGCACTTTGATGTACTTGCAAACAGTCTGATGGATCAATTTTCGTACTCAATATTATTTTCAACTTTTCTAAACGTCGCACTCGATATGTTTACGTCATATTTACAACGATGATATGCATTATTTATGATTTTCAGATTACTGAGTACCACATGGAGAAGAAAGATAAATAAGTCCACGCTGCTTTATATTCATAGGGCTGTTAATATTCCTGTTTAACATTAGCATTAGAAAATTACAAAGAATAACAATAACATCCAGTTAACGAATTATCATTTTTTTCAAAAATGAATCTCGTTAAAGTAGTACAAGGCTTGCTGTGTTTACGACGTTCAGTCTGACCAATCCATAAATTTCTTATAACGAGGAGCTTTATTATTGTTCATTTGCGCATTAAAAGTTTAATAGTAGAATTATATTTGCGCTGCCACCACAAACACAAAAGAACTAAACTCATGCTTGAAATAACCACATTGCATAATTACTTTTCATGCACTCCGAGTTCTAAAACTATTTAATATTTAAGCATAATTTTGATGCAAAAAGCACCACAATAGTATCTAGTTTTGTAGACACAAGTAAAATCGGTATTTTAAGCTTAAACAAAAAGAGTTCCACTTTAATTCTCGGACTTAATTTAATTTGAAAGGAACATTCTAACAAGATCCAGTGCAGATTAATAGTGAACGCAAAATCAAATAAAGAGAAAGAATTGAAATTCTGAAGGTGCACACTACAACCTTCTTTATAATCTCAACTAGGCATGAAACATCACGAACTCGTTTAAAACAAAGCAACAATTTAATTTAAAGTGAAATGTAGAATCATCACGATACAGGCGGATTGAAATTATTTCTCGAGCGCAAAGGTTAGGGACAAAGAAAGTTATAAACATTTCCATGTCCATACGATTCGAGCGAGCAAGCAGGCGAAACGACCGAATGCAAGAAAGCAGAAGAACATCTGCAATATGACAAGAGATTGGGGCCAAGTGTACGTATCTGGGTCCATAAAGACAAGATGTCACACAATCGATTGGACAAAGAAACAAGCCGAGCTGATATTGTGAGGCACACCGCGACATAGAGTACACAAACAAGGCAATTTGATCTGTTAGGTCAGCTCAGAGACGGACCTCGCCGTTCGGAACGAAAATATTTGATCAAATCTGTTCCACGAAAAATCTATATCTAGGAAAATAAGCTTATCGTACTCGTAATATATAGCTGAAATAACAAGAGTGTATATAAATAATTAACTTATTTACATTTAAGCAGACAAGACGATTCCAATTTATTGAAATGCAAAGACAAACAGGAATAGACAGACACACAATGTTTCTAAGGAATTTTACAAGTATGATCTTAAAAATATTTGTTTGGAGGTTATTTTAGAGGTCAAAATGTAGTGGCGTCTTTAAAAAGAGGTTTCATTAAAAACAAAAGCGCTCATTTAAAGAGAGACAAATCATTAAAGATCGAATCGTACCTCTAAAGAGAGGTAGTTGTATTATCAATAAATGAACCGTATCAGTTATCATTAAAGAAAGAGAACGGTATAATTAATCTTTAAAAAACATCAAGAAGGAGTCACAACATTAGAGAGCCATATCTTTAAAGAGAGAGAGAGCCGTATTTTTAAAGAACAAGTCTTATCTTTAAAGGGACAGAAGTGTCTTTACAGACAGAACCATAACTTTATATCGCTAAAAAGAGAGCTGCATCTTTGACGAGAGTTGTATCTTTAAAGGCAGAGTCGTGTTTTCTTAATCTCTAATTAATTTCTTTTTGTATCTTTAAAGGGAGAGAAGTATCTTTCGAGTGAAAACAGCAGCTTTAAAAAATCAGACCGTTAAAAACAAAAATTGAGCTTTTTTTAAAACTACGTTACTGTTTTTAACGGTATGATTTTTTAAAGCTGCTGTTTTCACTCTAATGATACTTCTCTCCTTTTAAAGATACAAAAAGAAATTAATTAGAGATTAAGAGAACACGACTCTGCCTTTAAAGATACAACTCTCGTCAAAGATGGAGCTCTCTTTTTAGCGATATAAAGTTATGGTTCTGTCTGTAAAGACACTTCTGTCCCTTTAAAGATAAGACTCGTTCTTTAAAAATACGGCTCTCTCTCTTTAAAGATATGGCTCTCTATTTAATGTTGTGACTCCTTTTTAATGTTTTTTAAAGATTAATAATACCGTTCTCTTTCTTTAATGATAACTGATACGGTTCATTTATTGATAATACAACTACCCCTCTTTAGAGATAATGTAATGTTATGTAATGTTAAGTTCAGAGTTGTAAGTAAAACACTAGTTTGCGGAAGAACTTTTTAATGTGTTTAGCTTTTACAGAATAAACTTGAATGAATGAATTTAGTTACATAAATAGCAACCAAGTCGCTAAGTTAGAAAATACAATTGATAAAACCAAGGCTGCTACAGTACGATTCGATCTTTAATGATTTGTCTCTCTTTAAATTAAAGATACCGATTTCCCTTTAAAGATACGAATTTCTGTTAAAAATTGAGCTTTTTTTAAAACTACGTTACTAACAGAAATTCGTATCTTTAAAGGGAAATCGGTATCTTTAATGAAAGAAATATTATATCTTTAAAGAAACAGCCATATTTTCAAAAAAGAGCCGTATCTTTAAAGAAATGACCATATCATTTAAAAGAGAGCCTTTAAAGAGAGAGCCGCTACTTAATAGGTTATTGCATTAAGTAGAGAACTATATTTTTAACGACAAAACCGTTCTTGTTTTAAGAAAACCGTGTTTTTAAAGAAAGCACCGTATCCTCAAAGAGAGAATTCTATCTTTAAACGGGGAGCCGTACCTTTACATAGAGAACCATAAAATTAAAAAATGAACCATATTGTTAAAAACAGAGCCTGTATCTTTATAGAAAGAATCGTATTCTTTAATCCTCCTTTAATGGGCAACCTATATCTTTACAGAAAGAGTTACCTTTACAGTAAGACACATAAAGACGTGCTTTAAAGAAAGAGCTGTATCCTAAACAAAAGTCATAGTATTAACTAGAAAACCATATTTTTAACGACAAAGCCGCGCTTTAAGAAGAAAAGTGAACTTTAAAGAAAGCGGTGTATCCTTAAACAAAGAATCGTATCCTCAAAAGGCGAGCCGTATCTTTATAGGACGAACGTATCTTTACAGGGAAACCCATAACTTTAAAGAGAAAACTATTTTCTTAAAAACAGTCGTATCTTTAAAAGGAAAGTCGCATCTCTAAATTGAGAGTCTATTTCAACAATATTCCGTATTTTTTTGTAGAGTTGTATTTTTTAAAATAAGTCTCATCTATTTTTAAAGTCAGAACCGTATCTTTAATGACAGAGTTGTATCTTCAAAGTAAAAGCTGCATCTTTAAACAGAAACCCTTATCTTTAAAGGAAGAGTGGCATTTTTAAAGAAAGAGTTGCATATATAAAGGTAGAGCAGTATCCTTACAGCGTAATCCATTATTTTAAAGAAAAAAATATATTGTTAAGAAATAGCAGTATCTTTAACAAAAAAGCGTGTCCTAAAGAAAACCATAACATTAAGTTAACCTAAAATTAGCAAGTCGTATCTTTATAGGGCGAAATATAAATCATCAAAATTTAAAAAAAAGAGGCAAATCGTTAAAAAAAGAGCAGATCAGAAGAAAAGGCTGTATCCGTAAACAGAGAATCGTATCTTTAACGGAAGAGCTGTACCTTTTAAGGAAAGTTCGTATCTCTAAGGAGAAAGCCGTCTATTTTAAAGCTATCTTTTAGGAGGTGCCGTATTTTAAAAGGCAGTCGTATTTTTGTCATCATTCAAAAGAAAGTTATATGTTTAAAGACAGATCAGTATCTTTAAAGACAGCCGTATATTTAAAAATACAATACAATATTTTATGGCAGAATCGTATCTTTGAAGAGATAATTGTGTCTTTAAAGAAATAGTCGTATCTTTGAAGAGAGAAGAAAAGAGGTATCTTTACAGAGAGAACAACAACTTTAAAAAGACGGGCATATAACTTTACAAAGAAAAGCATATAGTTAAAAAGAGAACCGCACATATTAATATAAACAGAGCAGTATCTTTAAATCTCTAAAGAAAAAAACCGCAGTCTTAAACAAAAAACTGCACCTTTAAAGGGAGAGTAGTATCTGTAAAAACAGAGTCGTGTCTTTAAAAAGAGAGTCTATTTCACAAGAGTTCTTAATAGCAAAGTTGTATTTTTAAAAAAGAGATCTGTCAGCACTTGCCACATTTGTAAATGCGAAATCGTATCTTATAAGCAAGCCGTATCTTTAAAAAGAGAGCCCTATCTTTAAACAAAAACTCTTATCTCTTAAAAGAAGAGTAGCATCTTTAAGGAAAAAGTTGCATATTTAAAGAGAGGGCAGTGTCTTTACAGAGAGAACCGCTATTTTAAACATTAAGTAGAAAGTCAACGGACAAAGACGTATTTTAAGAGAGAATTTGTAACAAATAGCAGCTTTTGAAAGGCGGGTCGTATGTTTAAAGGATTGAAGTACAGAAAAACCCAAATCTTTAAAAAGAGAGCTAGATCGTTAAAAAGAGAGCCGTAATTTTAAAGAAAGAGCTGCATCCGTACACATAAACCGTATTTTTAACGGGGGAGTGCAGAGGAAAAGCTGCATTTTTAAAGTGAAAGTGGTATATTTTAAGAAAATTCCGTCTATTTTGAGAGGGCCGTACTTTTAAAGGCGGGATTAGCTTAAAACGTTGGAACATCTTTTTACTGTAAGGATTTGGTGCGTGACGTATTTAAAAAGTTTTTTTTCCTAAATATTTATCATATTTGGCGATTCCTTGTCTAAATTTTTTAATCCAAAAATGACGCCACGGGTAACAATTGTATTTTAAAAATTAGTTGATATTTTAAACAGAAACGTAATTTCAACAGTGAACTATAAAAGTCAGCGGTTTGTTTTTAAGAATTCATAATAATGCTTATAGCGAAACCAGTCAACGCATAGAAAATTCTCAGAAGTACTTTTACATTTTAAACTTTCAGTTTATTCATATTTATTCTTTGAAGTATTTATTATTACTAGCTTCCACGGACTTGCAAACTTAATATTATTTATTTGTGCGCTCACTTTCAGACTACCTACTGAATAATGCAATTTCGCTGCTTATAATATTAATTTTTAGTTCTAGTTTTGAAGTTTGTTTAAAATGTGTTTTTGTTCATTGCCAACGATTCCTATAAAAACTTACGGTTTTGTAAAGGAAATAAATGTTTTTGTAAAACATTAACCTTTGAAGAGACGCGCGATCACGTAACTTATTAAGGAACATCTCAGACGTAGCTTAAGAAGTTATACAGATTTAAATATTCGTTGGAACTTATATCGCACCGCAACTCAAAATTAAACTAATAAATACGGTTTTAACTTTAACAATAAATTTTTGTTCCGGCTTTAATGTATTTCGTTTAAAAAGCAAGTAGGTCAACCGTTACAAGAATAAAATTGAAATTGGTTGGGCGCAATAGTGTGAGCAGTTCCATGTGAAATATGGAACTTTTAAACTAAGTACAGCTCTGTCTGGAAAATCCAATTGGGCTGCTATTAGTCTAGAACGACTCGTGCCGAAAGATCTACGCCCGGAGTCCGGACTTCATATAACGTAGCTCTACTTAGAACGGTTCCACCATTATTGTCCTCAAAAATCCAGAATTGCAAGGTGGCGTCGTGTTCTGTATAACAAAATACGTCGCTGATAAAACCTTATCATTTGGTTTGAAAACTTTACTAAGAAATTTTCCAATATCCGCTTTATTGTAATTTTATTCCAACAATATTGTTGTCTCCTCGATAGGTATGTCATCGCATGAAATGTGTATCGAAAATAACCGCATTTTATACGTTGCCGGGTTGTAAATGAACACCAAAACGATCAGAAATTTCATTATCAAACTTAGCTCAAAGTAAGCGATCTAAGCAATCGGACGAAGGCTATAACTCACTGATTGGCCCATCAAGAAAACTGTGGTAATATTTCTGGCTTGACCCATCACCAGCTTATTACGGCAGGAATTGGGAATCAATCAAGATAAGCCAAACAGTCAAAGTTTATCTATTGAGAAAAGAGAAAACCACATAAAACGAAATTTATATTGTACACCACCACAATAACGACTACATCTATATCAGTCCGTTTAGAGAAATTTCCCCCATTGGTTGACCTTTCCGAATTATTTAAGAATAATTATGGTTTGTGCAAAGGGAAATGTAGAATTTAGATTATCCGAGTCTGTATCATTAGAAATGAGTATAAACTGGATTTCATTTGAAATTCCCTCGTATATATCACGTGCGGATTCAAACTAATGCATTTACAAGGAACTTGGTTGTAGACAACCCCGTGCAATATACAAGTTCGTGGGATAAGAAGGGCGAATGCGGTTAGCATAGCGTTCAAACAGACACGGCAGCAAACCCGCTCGTAAATTCGGCCTTTCTTACGGCCCTTGCGGTCTCTAATTCCTCCCATGTGACGCGGGACGTGTGCTTTATGTGTTTGCGTGAGTGCTCGACCCGGTATATGTCCGCAATTGATTCACCCCTCTTACTTCATCTTATATTTTGACGTCTTTAGCGTTATTTTTACGATTTCCAAATGGAATTATAATTTATTCATGTCAGAGTCCAGACGCTCGCAATTTTTGGAACTTTCAAAGTCAAGGACAAAATGTTATTAGGAATGAAAAGGGATACATATGGGATGCCTACCGCAGATCTAAATTACAGTTCTGTAAAAAACGAACTATCTAATATGTCATAAAAGAACAAATGAATATATGCATGGTTTCAAACCATTTTAAATTATTTTAAATGATTTAAATGTTCGCAAAAGGTTTCAGTTGCTTTTCTGCAGTGAATTTTCTAATCAGCTTAATGGACGGTTTCGGCGAGCTTGATGATCACTACAGACGAGTCCAAATGATTTCTAGTGCATATAATTGATCCCGGCTGACACCAAAAATTAGTACGGTTCAAAAACATTGTTATGATTTTCGTATGTTCGGTGGATTTGGTAACAGTTCAATTTTTAGGTAATTTTACCCCTGGTGGTTAGGTGGCCCGTTGTACATTTTGCTATATTTTAATTGATCTGTTTAGTAACTTTCGGTTTTCTGGTGTAGTTTCCCGCTTTCCATTTTTGTAGTTTTTCTGTTCCTGATTTTGTCAAAGATACTTGAAAAGTTTTTGGTAACCAGCTTTGGATTCCACTTTGATTTTGATTCTCGAAGTATTCAGTTACACTGTTAAGAATTTTTCTGAAAGTTTTTAATTAATCATCCATTCCGAAAGAACAATCAGTAAAAATTTCTTACATTTATGAGACAAAATATTGTTTGAGATTTGGCTTTTTGGTAGATCTCGTTTCAGATACCTCTTTGGGATTTGTAAACTTCAAACACCGCATGGGCTCTTGGTTCTTAAATTCCTGTAATTGAATTTTAGTTGTATTAGTTAGTTTTGATTTTGTAGGTTGTTTTGTCCATTTTTAACCCCGCCGCTTATATACATTAGTACACGTTTGTACATGATTTGTGCACGTTCCATCGTATCTACCTGTTTCGGTGCAATTTATCTTGGGGTCAGGGGCGGATTTACCACATTAGCCGCCCTAGGCTTGGAAAAAATTGCCGCCCTTACCGTACATGTAAAATAGTAAATAGTAAGTGTATGTTTACCGTTTACACTACCACCCGTCTGGCCTTCAGCTTGGCAGAAGAGTCGATTATAGAATCATAGTTGATCGTTCGCAGTAAATCAGACTCAATCCCAAGGTTTTAAGGTCTCAGTGTCTCAAATTGTTCACGCTCGCAAACATTTTTCGCTTCCAAAAATTTGTCGTTCGCAAAACTTTCCGCCCGCAAAAAAATTGCCGCCCCCAAAACTTTTGGCGCCCTAGGCCCCAGCCTACTCAGCCTAGTGGTAATTCCGCTCCTGCTTGGGGTCCGTTACCGAGATTGCTATTTTGCGCCCAACGTTAGATTTCTGTACATAAAATATTGAACGTTCTGAGTATGTGTTGACGACCAGAGGAGGCTTTATAAATCTGTAAGAAGGATTCGTTTGGAAGCCAAATTTAGAAGATATTAGGAAATTATCTTGGTTGGTTTTTTGTTAAATAAACAGAGCTTCGTAAAAGTCAGAACGTATTATTTTGGTTATTCAAAAGTAAGGAATAAAAATCGTTTTTCGTGTAGCGCGTTGGCTTTTGAAAAATGCTAGGATACTTAAAATTGATTTAAATTTAACTGCATCTTTATGTGATATATTTTGTTTTCCATCGTCAACCTTCTCACCCCCAACCACATTCATTTATTTTTTTTATAGCGACATGTCTTTTGTGTAAGCTCGTTGAAAAGCTTGCAGAAAACTGCTTTCAAATCTACCATCATAAGAGAACTGGAATGGTTGGTTTTTGGTTAGTCACGGCGTTTGGAAAAAATGCATTTTTTATGTATTTTCACTAAGACATTAATATAAGTGACAAAATTTAGTTACTTGATATTAATGTCTAATGTGTAAAACATACGACAAAAGTGCATTTTTTCTTTCAATCGGTGTAGAAAATAAACCAAAACAAAAAATAGGTCGCTATTTAGAAAAATTAAGCCAAAGTGGCTGGGGGTGAGGAGGTTAACGTTGGGAAACAAAATATGTCACATCAAAGATGCAGTAAAACTTAAATCAATTTAAGTGTCTGAGCATATTTTTAAAACCAACGTGCTACAGAAATACGAGTTTTATTCTTTACTTCTGAATAACCCGGAACATTTGAACTCTTTATATTTGCTAGTTACCTGTAGCCAATTTATCATAAATTTAATTCGCATTTAAATTATTTGCTGTTTTCACCTGAAAGATAAAGACAAATCTTTTAGGTAAAAATTTTACAATAGCCAGTTATTGTATAATTTTTGAGGTTAAGTGTCAAACCTTATTTGATTTAATTAATTTAATTACTTACAATTTGCATTTTTAAAATGACTATTATCTACACTGTCTTAGTTAACTTCACGCACTTTTCAGCTATTTACAAGTTAAAACTGATTTTGTTTATGAAATATCACTTCATTTGGTATTTAAGTAAATTTGACATTGTTTGAAAATTTTGCAGAGTTTACAGGGTTGCCAGATTTTAGCA
The DNA here is from genome assembly GCA_958336395.1 of Ctenicera cuprea. Taxonomy (NCBI): domain Eukaryota; kingdom Metazoa; phylum Arthropoda; class Insecta; order Coleoptera; family Elateridae; genus Ctenicera; species Ctenicera cuprea. The sequence continues at coordinate 3,235,295 of OY284487.1, read as the reverse complement.
CTCCGGAGTCGCCGAAAAATTCAATAGAGGTCAACAAAAAACTCAAAAAATATATATTTTATTGAATCGCCCAAAAACGCACTGGCACCCTTCGAATATTTTTTTTTGAGTTGCAGTCGTCGAAATATAAATATTTTAATATTATTGTAATAGGAACTTGATTAAATGCATATACCTGATAGGCTGTCTACAATGAAACTGACAGTTTAAATTGGTTTTAATGTATGCGCACGCGCACACTCATTGCAATAAACGCGATTCGCTAGCCGTTGGATCAGGGAGAGCGCTGACAACTCGTTCAAAAACTTAGTCCAAAAAAACTTATTTTTTTTGCTTGCATAGAGAAAATTGGCACAACAAAAAAGAGAGACAAAAAAGTCTCCAAACTGAAAATTTAGGAATATTAAGTAGCCCATTTGCGGTTTGCTTTTTTTGTAAAATTTGACGCGCAATTTATGTACGGCAAGTAGCCTAATTTGCGTTTAATTGCCCAGTCTGGTAATCCTGAGCGTTTACATCATAGCGTAACTGACGTAATTTACAACATACATTTATTTTGTTGCATTAGAGCTAAAAATTACCAATTTACTTAATTCTTATAATAATACAAAACTGTTAACAAAACAATTCAGTAATCTATTCGCAATTTGTAATTTATATTTATTTGAATGTTTGAGATGTTTTTTCTTTGGGCAGTTACAAGACTTGCATACGATTTAATTTATTTATTAACGGCGCAGGGTTGTTGTACATTTTACATTTGAAAGTGTTACAACAGAAAATATTTTTAGTTAATATCGACATTTAAATAAACTGTATTTATGCAAAAAAATTCTTAAGCATTTTTAAAGATCTACAAATAACAAAAACTTTGGTTGTATGCAGTAAAACACAACACTTTTCTTCTAAAAGATTTTTAATTACTATTTTTGGAAAGTTTTTACTGTCAGCATATCTGATTAAAATTGTAATAGGTTATCATCGTTTTGTTAATTGTAGTAACAATGTAACGCCTTCATGTAAATTGTAATAAATCTATTACAATTGTAACGACTGGAACAACCCTGGGCCATAGGATTCTAGAGGCTTGAAGCTTCCCGTGAAGATTGCCGCGGCTGCGTATCTGTTACGTTACTTTCGTTATGGTGCGTGATCACACGATCGCAGGTTACACCCGCCGGCAAAGAAGTTTCACTTCCACAAATTGGAAGGAGTTAGTTTGACATTTTATCTAGCTAATTAAGAAAAAAAGCTAATTATCGTGGACTACCCACTTTCAAGGTAAATAATTTAGTTAAAAATCATTTCCCTTCTCTGAAAGTTCTTTACCTTTGTATTTATTTAGATCTGTCATCAGTCTATTACTTTCCTACATTACAATTGCTTAAACACGCGCACGCATTTTCATAATAAAAGCATAAAAGAGTAATTAACGTAAAACTAAGAATAACAAGGTTACTTAAATTCTAATAAATGTCACGACCTTTGGGCAAAAAATCGTTGAATATTACAATTAGAAGCATTTAGAAGTCGTATGAAAAAACATTTTATTATTGTTCACCGGCATTGTTATTTAGCATATGCAAATTAGAGTTGAAATTGTATTGTACAAATGTACACCCAGAGGGCAAGAATTGTGAAACTGGTTAAACCTGGAATAAACGGGGATAATGCTCCGTTAATGCAACCGTCTGTCAAAACAGATTAGCACATTTAGCAGATCAGGAACTCCAATCATGTGCAAACTCTGCAACACATACGTTACGAAAATCCAATACAGGATTGACTGATATCATCAGCAACATTACTGCAACTAACCCACCAAGTTTAGCAAATTAGGGCGTTGCGGGTAGTACATTAATGAAGGGCTAACTTCGACATTAGTTCGCCTAGTAACACAACTATTTTACATTTTGACTTATAAAAAAATACAAATGTAATAAAAAAATTTACATATTTAGTTTCAAATATTTACGCAATCTTTGTAATATTTACATATCGCCAAACTTGAATAGGAACGAACTTCTACTGCCTGGAGCATTTCAAACTTGACCGCTGAAATATGAAACTACTACTTTGTACTCAAATCAATTCAGTTTGCCTGAAACAATTACAGGAAATAGTATCAAATATCCGTGCAAAGCATAATAAAAATCGGTGCTTCCCTTCCACATTCCTAGCAAAAACATGGAGTTCTTTAGATTTAGCAGGTGGTAAGAAATCGAGAAGCTCGGATAAACAAATTTGTTTTGATACTCTTGTTGACATCAATTTTGTGGTCAGAATTGATATCGAGTTCGAAATAATATTGTGTTTCATCTTAGCGTACTTGTAGTGGGGTAGCGTAAATTTTCCAAGAATTAGAATTCCTAATTAGACTAAATTTAAAACTGCAAATTCAGAAACCTTTTCCAAAACTAGCATAATTTTTTTTTGCAATTTTGCACTCTCTCACTGGCACGCTTTATATTTGACGGACCAACATCATTCTCAAGTTTCATACGTTCTAGTCCTAAACCATGTTTAATTGTTTACCCATCAAAATTAGTAGAGTTTTTTCCGTAACTGTTTTATGTACTTTTATGCCTGAAAGAAGTCCTTTGTTTTAAGACGATTTTTTACAAAAACATAAATCTATATTCTTTTAACAGAAATCTAATAAAAGTTTGTTTTCATTATTTCAACCTTTACTTAAATACAAAAATCTACAAAATAAAACTTATTTATTTAATTTTTTTTGTAACTTATATACGCTACAGGTAGTTGTCTGCAGTATCGATGATTCTACGAAATATTTAAAATTCTATAAATTTCTACTACCATCAGTGGATTTTTGTATGATACATTTTTAAGTAGACACGAAAATCATTTTTCAATATGCAGACTTATTTACGGTATGTAAATTATACATGAATGAGGAGGACACGATACTTAAACAACCACAATGCGGGCTGATCGACCCGTCATCAGCTGGAATTGGCGCCGGTCGGACTGGCGTCGCGACGCCCCACCTGCAACGCCGCTACCCGGTTTGCATAACCCTTCACTCTGTAAATATTTTGTTTAATATGACGTAGTGCACGTACACAATATTCAGTTTTTCTATTACTCATTCCTGCTGGGTTTTAGTTAATTGAAGGTTTCTTGTTGACGTTACAAAGTTAACGATGATACACATTTTTTAGTAAACATATTTTTGTTTCTTACTTTTTGCTGAAGGTTTTCTTTGTGTATACAGATCAAATGATATTATTTTTGTGTTTGGTCGTAACATATACTATGAAACGTTTGCAGGGCTGTTATAAAAACATTAGCCCTAAACATTTATGACGTAAAAACTTTTCATAATTTTTTGTATCAAAAAATCATTTTCAGACGTTTACAACTTTATCTTATAACGTCAATAAATAATGTCTAAAAACAATTTTTAAATGTAAAAATTTCAAAAATATATATTTTATATTAATAATAAATAAAACAATTTTGGCGCCATCAAAAAAATGTTTGTGTCAAAATATCAATTTTTGACGAAAGAAAATAATTTATTAAAGTCTAAAAATGGCTTACATAATCAACCAATAAATCGACATAAACGCTTGTCTTTAACCGTAATTAATTATCTTCAAACGTCAATAAATGTTTTTTGTGTCAAAAATGTGTTAAATGACGTCAGAAGATTAATTTTTCATGATTTATAGTTATGAATGTCTTTGTTTTCTTTTATTGTCTAATTTTTTATTGCCTGAAACGTTTTCAAACGCCAAGAAATAATTTTTTACGTCATAAATGGATTTTGGACTCAACAAATGATAAACAACTATTTAACGTTTGTAAATAATTTTTAAAATATTGGAATTACAAAAAAGGTGTTTAATTTTGGCGCAATAAAACATTTTTTGATGTCAAAATATCAATTTTTGACGTCACAATACTCATTTATTGCAGTCTAAAAATTGCTAACATAATTTAAAACTAAATAACAAAATGACATTCTATTCTTTATCCATAATTAACTATCTTTAGATGTCAACAAACGAATTTTAACGTCAAAAATATATTAACTAACATCAAAAATTTAGTTTTTGGCGTCAATAATTGATTTTATCTTTTGAAGGCAAAAATTATTTGTTTACCTCTGAAAATCATTTTAGATTTGTGAATTTTATCACGAAACAGAAAACACATCAAATATTTGTTAAACAAATTTTAATATATTTAATTTAATCTTTGCTTTGTTGCAACTTCTTATCACTTCTAACATAAAGGTAAAACTCTTTGTGTATCATTAAAAGTAATTGCTTTCGTTATTTGTAATGCCACGCTACTGTTGTGATGAACACCTCAGCAATGCGGAACAGCTCAAGGCTGCGGAGGAACTGGCACCTACGGAAGGCTTAGCTGTTCTACCTTACAGTAAGACATTACTGATAAGATAATGCGTGTTCTTAAAAGGTACAGCATAAAGGCAGTATTTAGGACTAATGAAATTCTGGGAAACGGTTTCAGATCCGCAAAGAACCAATTTTAACCTTTAAATCAGCCGGGATCTACAACATCCCTTGTTCTTGTGGTTCAAACTACATCGGACAAACTAGTCGTTCCATTGAGTTAAGATTGCGAGAGCACAAAAGTGATTGCAAACATAGACGCATCACAAAATCTGCGGTGGTATAAAATAAAAATGAATGCTTTCAGAACGCAGAGGGGTGGCGTGCAAAGGAAGGTGGAGGGGGAAGTTGGATGGTACTAGAACGTAGTTTGTAGGAAGCAGAAGTATGTTAAAGTGCATCTTAGGGGTAAAACTTTAAAGAAAGTTGTTGGTGACAATTAACGTAATGTGTTTGCTTATAGAGTAGTGGTACGCTATGGGATGGTTTAGAGGCGATACTCATTAAAAATAGAGAAATTCTTAAAATTTTTTTGTATAGCGTTTGAAGGTAGTTTAAGGGTTGCTAAGAGCAATATTTATTAAAACGGGGGATTCTTGACAATATTAGAAATTTTTTGTTTTATGGAGTGGAGGTACACTTGAGTATCGTTTGGGAGGATTTTTGGTAAGAATTTTTCTTATAAGTGATTAGTGTTTACGGTGTGGTGGGAGTGTTTTAGAGATGACATTTCTTAAAACCAGGCAATTCTTAGCAATTGTAGAACTTTTTCCTTTAGTAGATGGGGGTACTCTAAGAAATAGTTTAGGTGTAATAAGTACACATATTCAACTTTTTTTGCAATTTTTATGATTGGGAGCGAAAGAGCATTAGAGAGTGTTGTACCCAGTGGTGGAACGAGAAGTTGCGGAGACTGGGCTCCAGATTCAGATCGCGCCCTTATAATCGTCCTCCATTTTAGGAGGATATAAAAAAAAACGTTTTGAATTTGTTTTGCAGAACCCTACGTTAAACGTTGTTATAAAAGGGATTTCAGCGGTCTTGCAAACCACATCCAACTACAAAGCGGTTGCCATGATAACGTACCCCCACGCTCGCCAGGGTGTTCAGCACGGGTACTCGGAAGAAAAAAACTGTTATATTATTCACTCATGGTATTACCTGGGACTGATTTATTGTTTACCAGTACCCTAACATTTTCAATCTACCGATGTATGTAAAATATTTGCTTATTTTTGGGGAAAAAAGTAAGTAAAAAGTAGGAGCCCTTGGCGGGTCCCACGTTAAGGGGCCCCGGTTCCGTGGAACCAGCGGAACCCCGGTAGTTACGCCACTGGCTTCACCTAGTAAATAATTTTGCTAAAGCTTTATTATTCTTGGGAAAAGCAATATCAAGGTTATTTTGTTATGTGGCAGTCCATAGAAAGAAAAGAATGTGATTAATCACTAATAACCGATGAAGTGCGATATAATGGCAATTATTGTTGTAAAGGTATTAGAAAAAAGAGACACTAAAAATCTTCTTTACTATTTTTAGAGGTCAAAATTGCCTTCATTAAGTTAAACTAAATTTTCATTTAATTTAGAAAGAAAGGAAAACGATGTACTATATCTCAATCCTTTTCGCTGAAAATCTCATGAAACACCTGGCCCGTGTATGGGAGGTTGAAAAGGGCATGTGATGAACGAGGCGGCGTATCTGTTAGGTTAGTCCCGCCGACGACAAGGATCCACAGCCGTCTTGATTTACACCACCACTAACTCTCGCAGTTATCTGACCGCGATCCCTTTGTTCTCCGCACGCAAAAATTATGCAGAATGTAATAGTGCGGCCGCGAGGGAGTCAAAAATACCACTCGGGATATTTTGAGAAATACCAGGGACATTTGAAAATTTTAGTTTAGAACGAATAAGGCTTTTCGCCAAATAATCCTGTTAGATTTTGCCTGGCAATAAACACATTAGAGCTGTTATAGGTTTCATGTTTGTGTTTCTGATAGGTTGAGTTAGTCGAAAGGGGAACCGGAGCGTATACACTGCAGACAATATCAAATCATAATCATAAACTACAATTGCACATTGCGGTGGATTTAAACTTCAGGTATTATGTTGCAATTGCATGTGGATATTTGCATCGTCCGCAGTTTAAAGGCAAAGTTGGCGAAATTATCTAACTAGTTTACTACATTAATGATTTGAATAAACGAACTTGTGTTGTTACGGTAGACAATTTTGTTGAATAGGTTCGTGGTTTTTCAGAATTAACTTCGGGCAACGGAAAATATAAGTCAGCGGCGCCTGAAGGCGAAAGGTCTCGCAGGAATTGGAAGCTACGAGTAACCTGGTGCTTCTCACATGAAAACCGAAACAAACCTGTTTTTCTTTCGCTTTTTCTCTAATTTATTTTCGAACGTCCATGACTCACCCAAGTTATTGTCACAGAATCGCAAAAAAAGGAACTTTACGCTGTTGCCGGAGGAACCTAAAATACATCCTAGTGAATATTACTATTTCGTTTTGTGTTATCCTTTTTATTTGAGATTTATACGACGTGTACTTTTTATTTATGGTCCTTGAGTTTCCAACATTAACGATAATGGATTTTTCTCGCAGTTTAGCGCGGCTTACATCTAACAAAGCTTACGCAAACAAGCCTCAACTGAAACGTTAAAGCACAAGCAGTCTTATCTTATTTTGCACTGAAGCTACGTAATTATAGGGTATGGGGCGTAAGTACTCGTGTTGAGTCCTCAAATCAAGCGTTCTAGACAAACTAGTTAAATGTAGCGTCATAACTCTTTGTTGAGAAGTGTGGCGCAGCGAACGCCAAGAGTACATATCTCTGGAGCCAAACGACTTGCACAAACACTCAAAGTTTGTGGTCTGTGGATGATTTGCCAAACTGTGGAATAATTTGAAAGCCACCTCGAACCACCGAACTCAGTTTCAAATTATTAACAGTCTATCGTTTATTTATAGCCTACGCCATTACCTAATCCATTAATATTTTGCTCGATTTTGTCTTTCAAATTCTGACAGGACTCGACAACATTTATAAGGGCGTAAAAGTGGGTAATGTAAAGCATTTTGGAATTCATTCCTATTGAGAATTTTCTGAGCCTGAAAACAAACCTGATTCTCTAGTTTTAGTTATTTGGCTTACTGTGTTGAAAAATTGTGATGGTTTAGTATAAGTAAGTACTACAGTAATACATAAATTTTGATACTTGTGATCTCGGCAAGTTGCATCCAAGGACATTTTTGAGTATACCAATAAAAAAATGTCGGACAGCCGCCACGAAACCTTCCTCGTGTTCTTCCTGCCTGATGCGCTCTTTCATTTTCTCTGTATTAAACTATTACATTAGAATCAAAATTTTAAAAAAGATTGAAAATAACATTACATACGTGGTATATCGTTTGCTTTCTAAACAGCTATCTTCAGTAGGACAATTTGAACACGAGAATACAGGGCACGGGGAAGTACTCCTGTATTCCCGTGTTTGATTACTCCTACTGAAGATGGCTAATAAACAGCAACAAATTCATAAAATTTCTTTGAGAAGGTGAAGGTTTTATTTTTATCCCCAGTTCGCTTTTATTGAATAAGTTTATAGGTGACAAATATAAATATTTCAAATGTAATATCAAATTTTGCGCCGTAAAATTTTACAACACTTTTGGAACATAGCCAAAATGCGGTCCTTTTGGTTGTTTTTTAACAAAGATTTTATGTTTACCACAATATATTTAGCTTTTACCTTTTGTAAAAACTGATAATTGATAATTCACCTAATGTTTGCTTATTTTATCTTTAACTTGCCTAAAATAATGCAATAATCCTGTAAACGATTAAAGTATTACAAATTTTCTGAATTTATGACATTAAAACATATTTTGAAGTAGCTTAATTACTATTGACATTTGCAATTTAATCTTGGAAGCTTAATCTGTTTACAACAAATTTCTTTATAATATGGAAATACCTACAAAATCCAATACATATTGATAAAATCTTCATCATATTAAAATTTTCAAAACAAAATTATTAAATTGCAACAGAAAGACAAAAAGAGAATAATAAGCACAAATTTGGTACGGATTTCCAACAACTTTAGGCAATGTGTGAATAACATTCCAAAATTTCTGACTTAAATTAAAAACAATAAAAAATTATGTCCTATGAGGTACAAGGCTTCATTATAGATTTTCGAATTCGTTACTATTACAGCACTGTAGCATCAAATTATTATTACAGCATTGTATATCAATATCATATTCATATTCATACGTAATCCTAGTATTGATAATTAAATTGCACAATATTGTATAATGATTAATGATAATTTTATATGCTCTATTGTAACATTGTACCTACTCTCGTTATTTTTAAATAATCGATAATAATTTAGTTCTGATATATATGGATATGAAGCCTGGGAAATCACAAACAAGGCAGAAGAATAGCTGTACAGTCCATTTCATATCGTGAGCGTGAGAAAAAAGAGAGGATTTTTGTTTGACTTTTTAAGCTAACAGAGTTAGCGTTGGGTTAAAATTTAGCTTTTTCTTTAATTCCCTAATTCTCCAGTCACTCTTCTATCAACATGTTTTTTCTTTTAAAGAATCATAGGGTTGCGCGTGAGCACTTTCATTCCACCCCCTTACCCGGGCTCAGCGTACTCGCGCTATATACCGGTATAACACGCCCCACCCCAAAAAGACATGCAACCCAACATACACGCCATAAAAAACGGTCATGTACACGCCGGATTTAACTTATTTAGAAAAATTTCCAACGTGCAGAGGATTCGAACCTACTGCCGTTAGAAATTTAACTCTAGAACCCGTGACTCTAAGCACTAAACCACTCTATCAACATGTGAAACTAAGAAAGTAATGCTTTTTGTACCTTATAAATAGAAGACAATAAAATCATATGGCAGATATGCCAAACTTAACTGTATTTGTTTCTCTCTTCTTATAGCTATACATTAAATCCGGAGCTCTTCCTTCTGTCTCACCCTTAAATAGAGGAAAGCCCCCCCTGTTAGACACCACCTGTTTATGCGACCACTGCATACGGCTCAAATTTGTTCATACAGCCGACCAATACTGCATTCGATGGAAATTTTCTATATTAGAAATCGACGGTTTGTGTGTATGATTGTAAATAATCTGTCGATCAGCGAGAAACACATACGTAGAATTGACGGAAAATTTCATAGGTTGGACAGATACAATTTAAAACACTAACGAACGGGGCAAATGGTAAGGAACTCAATATTTAATTTTTAAACATTGCCAATTTGATTATGGAGTCAATTCCGGATAAATTATTGCAAAAAATTTAATTTTTGTATTTTATACAATATTTATTATGCAACTGCATCTAACTAATTAAATCGAGGGTTAGGCCCCCCTATTTAAGCATATTATTCATTATCCTATTATTCATGTGCAGAAATACAACAGAAGAAACAATGTGTTGTTTCTGCACGCAACTTTAGAGCAATTGCAAACCTCTAAACAATAAAGCAATTACGAATGCACCCCAACATCACAAACCCTGCATTAACCGCAATAAAGTACATGACAATTCGCAGATACACGACCTAATCACGCGAGGGGGTGTATTTTAGCACGCGCGTTTTCTTATCATGTGCTGACTATCGCATCAGCTGTCAATACAAAGGCAATAAAGTGACCATATACCATGTGCATAGTTAATTAACATGCATGCAATATACTTGCATTGCAGTTACGTGTTAACATTTATCTTACTTGGTTTAATAAAATATTTTTATGGCCAATTTCTTTCAAAGTTGAATGCAAATTTTTTTATAGAGTTTTGGATTAAAAATACATTTTAATAAACCACCCATGAATAATTCTCTTTATTTAATTGGATGGACGATGGATGAAACAACCCTCGCACGTACTAAAACTCGAGGAGTAGGAAACGTCCGCAATTTAATATACATGTTGAATGCCACATCTAAAATGCACTAATGGCTATAAAATAACTAGGATTATGGCTCCCCTATTTCGCAGCCATGCAAAATGCATATTCTCACGTAAACATTTAATTCATACGTCTTATCTGATATGGCAACATGCATTTCCTGCGTGATCGGTTTACAAAAACCCTTAACAATATACCCGAACACATATACATCCGTAATTTGTCCCCCAAACGAAACGGAAATGATATAAAATATTGATAAATATTTCTTTCTCGAAAATGGCTGAAATAGCAGCCCAGCAAAATACGAACGAATAGCACGAAAGATATAATCAACCCAAACGCATTCAATTTGCAAAAAATCGCCCCTCTTGGTATAGCCACCCCATTTAGACAGATAGGGTTACAATGATTCATGATTTCCAAGAATGGTGATGAATCACGGATTTAATTCTTAACGACAAATTAATTTTTGAAGCGTTTCATCATTTCCACTTTTTATGCGCTAACCAGACCAATAAATTATGAGAAATTATAATTGCTTTAGAAAGCTCTGTAATTCTTAGGCCAAATTTTGTTCGTGTCTTTCCGTTTCCTTAATCAAAACACTTTAATTTAAAATATTGCAAACGATTATGAAATCTGTAATTTACATAATGCACTAAAAGAATAAAATATTTCTAATTATATCCACAGCCATTCTAAAATCACGTGAAATAAAATTGTTAGAAATGCAATGTGATTTTACATCAAATAAAAAGTTATGACAAGTAATATAACTAGTGATTCCGATTTGCTGATAAACTTGAGTGATAGTTAAGACGGTAGAAATTTCACGAGCGCCAAGCGCAAGAGAAATTATCTTAAATTAACTGGCGCAAGGGTGCGTGCGTGCGTAAATGCGTGCATGCGTGTGTGCGTGTATACACTTTACAGTCCAGACGCCTTAACTAGTAATGGGATATATCAAACCAGAATAATCGAACCATTCGATTATCAAAATATATCTCGCGATTTCTCAAAACGTCAAACACACTCGAATGATTTTACGGTTTCAAAATTTTCAGGTTTGTCATTTTCGAAAATAGGCGTTAAAGCAATACCTGTTTACAGAAGCAACTGCAAATGCCCAATGCAAATACATGATATGATGATTACCACCAGTGGTGGTGCGAATACTCAAATATAGACCGAAATTCTGAAATGCGATTGCATAAAGACTACCTTGCGGAGTCGTTCTCGCGCAATCATAACGAGATAATGAAATATTTTGTTTTGGACATTTTACATTACTGTGTTTATTAGAAATAGCCAACACAGAAGTTTCCACTACAGCGTTTTGCTTCTCGTGGTAATTGAATTTTAATATTGATCTGAAAAGTATAAAGATTAAAAAATATAAAAAAAATTTAATAATATTTAGAGTAATACTATATTAACGTTGACAAAAACAAGCGCTACACTTTACAAAAAAAATTGATTATCCAGGACTCGAACTTCTGTAACTCGAATTATTCTCCAAGTCGAATTTTTGTCATGAACACTGATGTTTCGTTGTCTTTTTAATGTATTTTTAACTCCATAAGTCGAATTTCTATAACTCGAATATTTCTATAAGTCGAACTGATATTTCACTCGTAACTCGAATTATTTCCGGTAAGTCCCTAGTTACATGTATTCGCTAAACATATTATTCGAATATTTAGGGGAACTCCCTAGTTACGCACAGTGACGAATATTTCTGTGGTATTTCTTAGACATGTTCAGTGGCAACCAGAGTTTTCTCGCGTGCGGTCAATCTTTTTTCAAAGATTACGAGAAAAATAAGTATCAGTGGTAAAATTTGCTAGTGCATTGTTAAAGTGCATTCATATCTAAAATGACAAAGCGAAATTTAAAGTGCTTATCACTTGAGCAAAAATGTTTGTTAATTGCCGAGGTAGAAAAGGGCAGAAAAAAGAAAAAAGATATTGCTGCACAATTTGGTATTCCCCCTAACACTTTATCGACCATTTTAAAAAACAAGGATGAACTTTTAGAAAAAATCAAAGACTATGGTGTTAGCAGTAAACGCAAGAGACTTACCATGGCACGTAATAAGAATCTACCCCTGTCGGGAACCATAATCAGAGAAAAAGCTAAAGAATTCGCAGATGCTTTGGGACATGACGATTTTTCAGCTAGTGTAGGGTGGTTAGATAAATTTAAAAAACGGCATAATATTGTCTAAAAGGCGATATGTGGTAAAAGTGCTGCAGCGGATTTACAAACTCGTGACCATTGACTTCAAAATGTTTTGCCCAATTTAATAGGTCAGTACGATAAACATGACTGATTTTTAATGCCGATGAGACGGGGGGGGGGGTTCTTTATCAAATGTTGACCAAATAAAACACTTGCATTTAAAAATGAAAAATGTTATGGTAGAAAAAGTAACAAAGAGAGAATAACTGTGTTGCTTGGAAGCAATATGACTGGGTCCTAAAAGCTAAAATTGCTTGTTATTGGTAAATCGAAAAATCCACGCTGTTTCAAGGGTATCAAATCGCTTGATGTGGATTACAAAAATAACAAAAAGGCATGGATGACAAGTGAAATTTATGAGAAGTGGCTTTTAAAGCTAGATAAAAAGTTTCGTTCTCAGAAAAGGAACATTTTACTGTTTGTTGATACCTAACTGTCCTGCACACCGAACGGATGTAGGGGATAAACTGAAAAACATCAAACTTGCATACATTCTTCCCAATATGACCTCCTTATTACAGCCAATGGAAAAGAGAATGTAAAGAAAGTTTTGGTCAATATGGAGGAGGATGCCCCTACAACTGTGACGTTACTTGACGCAATTAGGGACCTCAGTAAAACATGGGATGTGAATGTAAAAGAACAAACAATTGCCAATTGTTTCCGGAAAGCAGGGTTCGCGTTAAAGATGAATTGCTGCAAGATATTGATTATTGTGATGAAGAAGATTTTCTTCCACTGTCCGAATTAAATGTTCTATGGGCTTCATATAGAACCGCAGCAAGTATGGATGATGTAACATTTGAAGATTACGTAAGTGTTGATGATGGTATATGTACGATGGATTATCCTACTCTTATTCCCAATGCAAAAGGTATGTAATTGAAACACATTAACTGTAGTTTAAAAAGTCAAATTTTACGATAAATTAAACAATTAAAGAAAATATTTTTTGTAGAATCAGACGAAGATGAGAACGAGGACGAAGGCGAGTCTAATGTCATGCCTACATTTGAACAAATTTATTCTTCGATTGAAAATAAGAATTTTTATGGAGACTCGAGATAATGTACCTCATAATATTTTTAAGTCTTTAAATTTGGTGGAAGATTTTGTAGAGAAGGAGACGTGGTTATGTAAATCACAAAAAAAATTACCGAATACTGGTTTGGCGTATTTTCTGTAACTCGAAGTTTCCCTTACTCGAATTTTTTTTCTTGTCCCTTGAGATTCGAGTTAGGGAAGTTCCACTGTATAATAATAAAAAATAATTAATTTATTGAACGAAAAAATGTATCCAATTTCTCTGTTTACTGTTATTGAATAGCATTGTTTATGAGCTTCTTAATGAGGTATCACAAGGTAGGTGTTATCATTTGAAATATTTTGTTGGGGTAGCTAGAGCCTAGAGGGGTTGAATGGGGAAGGTTACCTTCTGCGTCATGATGATTCCACCTTCATGTTGTAGAAACGGTTTCTAGAAATGTTTAATACCTCCTTTATTTCCAGAGATATAACACATTGTACGTTTTCAAATTGACACCCTGTATGTGCTTAGTAACTTACTTTCTGTAAATATTATATAATAGATTATAAACAAAGTATTATTTTTATAAAATTCTCAAAATCAGCCGATAACGATAACATTTTTGAGATTTAGACTTTAAATTGCAAAACAACAGATAATGCATCACAGGATAGAGACAACAATCAGTTGTTGGTAATTTCCTGGGAAATGATAGAAATTTACAGCACATTTATTTTCATACAGCTATTTTTCTGAGAAAAAATGACAATTTCACAATTCACTTGGCGTGGTAATATCAGGAAAATGTCCAATTGTGCTATAATATTTTTTATTATGTATGACGTTGTAAGATTAGCGAAATATGACGCTTCAATTTAAAAACTTCGATTTATTTTCTGACATGACATATTTATATTTATAACACGATCGTTTTAAACCGCGAAGGTAAAAATAAGAGAGGCAAAGATGTCCATCCGAGACGTGCCGAGTATAATCATTTCACAGCGGTAAGAAAAAGTAAATTATAAACTGCTCTGAGGTCTGAGTCATCGTAGACGTAATGAGAAGTGGGGCTTCGTCCTAAAAGTACAGCAAAATTACTTAAGTTTTATAAGATAGAGACACTCTCATGTTTCTTTCATGAGTACAGCGTCCTAGAAGACGCTTAACAGCCTCGTAAAAAATAGAGGTGAAATAAATTTGGGAATATCATTGAACTAACGGTTTTCCCCCCACGGCAAGTATATTCGCTTACATGAACCATTCGTATTCATTTATTTCTGAGGTCGGGGTATCAAATTCAGTTTATTTGTTGACGGATATTTTATTCTCTTCTATTGACATTTTCCTTGGATATATTCAGTTATTTTAGTGCAGTGCAGATATATACGTTTTTCATTTTGTGCACAGTCACTGGTTTTATTTGCTACTAAAATATGACGTAATAATGTAATCTTAGTAGACTTTCTCATCTACGATGTTATCTTTTTATTCTAGAATTCTCCATGTATTGGTTAGTTTGTCATTTGTTATTTTATTTAAACGATTTGATGATTAAACAACGTTTAATTTATCGTTTTAATTAATCTTGCATTAAGTGACTGCATCACACATATTCTACTTAGCCAATCAGAGTGCTCAATTTCCGTGGCAGCAATCGATCGGAATGATAAAAACAAGAGAGATAAATTAACTATGGCACTACAACATGCAAAAAAACGAAGTGTTAACTTCGAGTGGACTTTCCCATACTAAATATATCAACTTGCCGTATTTGCAAATGTGTAATTTTTTATAGTTATCACGTTGTACAGTTAACCGACTATTAGATTTCTCTTCTCTCATTTCGTTGTATGTTAGATTTCTAAGAAAACAATTTATATAGGCAACCCTACGATGTTGCATACCACAGAATAATAAGAATGGAACCGCCCGCGCTACAGCTGATTACATGCGCTTCGGATTTTAGACTAAAAATCGATGTAAATGGTTGATTTACAGAGTTATCAAAAATATACAGAGAAAGAAAAATATATTTTTTAACTAGAGCTAATTGATAGACGTAGCTAAAATCACGCAACTGCTGGAAAACGCGTTGTTGATATTAAAAAGTATCGTTTTTGTTCTGAATTTTTAAAATAGTTGAAAATTTTTGCTGATCCTAATATAGTACTTCAAATAGTCTATCGAAATGATAAAAATTTATAACGATCGGCGTTTGCGTGTTTGAATAATCAATGAATTAATATAAATTAATCAATTTTAAATTTTTCTAAAATTCCTGGAAGGCGTCGGAGTAAATTTGAGAGATTAGCAAAAACAAATTTTCAGTTCACTACAAGCTCTATCGGCCCAGAGAGTTTAAAAATTTTGAAGCAGCGCCATTGCGACCGTTTTCGGATTTTTGAAATAATTTTACTTCATCGTATACTACCCACAAACGGCTCTTAACACTTTCACTGCGATGGGTTTAGGGCGTGGGGTACCGCAGAAACGGCAACTTTTTTTGCTGAATTATTGTTGTTTTTGGTGTTAGAAGGTGATTATCATTTATAATAAGTGTGTATACAGGGTGTTCAATCATTTTTGGTGGGTGGCACCCATGGGTGCCATGCGCGTCCATGCAAGAATTTCTCGTGCAGTGCTGACCGGCACCGATGGGTGCCACGCAAAAGATGCCGTAGTTTTAGGGATAGAACATATGCGGGAAAAGGAACACTTTAAAATAATATTTACGCAATAAAAATAATTATTGTTTTATAAAAAAAGCTGAACAGGAACGTAATATAATAATATATATGTATATATGTACTATAAGAATATATAAAGAAAAATATTTCACATATAGCTAAACTGAAAATAAACATAGAATATAAAAAATTTAGCAAAAGAATAATTATTTTCTAAAAAAAATTAAGGGAGGGACCCGGCTCACTATCTGCCATCTCAATCACGTTAAAAATTAAAAAAAAATGGAAACTGCGAAAAAATTTTAAAGTGTAGAGTCGTTCTCTACACGCTGGCAAACACACGTCTAGTTGCACGCAAAGCTGACTTAATACTAAACCGTTGAACACGGAACTGGGCGCGGCACTCATGAGTGCCATGCGCACCCATCGAACAACAAGTAGCGTCACCTATGAGTGCCGGTAGCAGTGAAAGTGTTAAACAAGTTGTAGCAGATCCCGATCTGACAACTAAAGTCGAAATTTTCAAAAACTCGTAGCGGCTGCTATTTTGAAGCTAAAGAGTTCGGTAAAGAAAGTTTTCGATTTGTCTTAAGCTCTTCTCTCAGATGCTGTGCTCAAGTTTCTAAAATTTATTTTTTGAAAAAACGCTACCAAAAAAACATGCCTAACGCTCGTTCCCGGTCTCGTACTTCTTGAAAATCTAAAACTAAAACTACAATTTTGGATACACCCCTGTTGCAGTTATTGCAACAAAAACTAGTACAAATACCGAGGTAAGCGAGTGCCTCTTTTTAGGCAACTGCTGGGAACGTTATCGACAAAAAATTGGTTAATAAGGCTGTAACTCCACAATGAAGTGTTTGCGAACCCAAGTATATAAAAACTTTTTTCAAAGTTTTGACGTGAAAATTTTCTCTCGGAGTTTGTAAAAACGACTTTGGCATCTTAAGAAACCATTTAGATCGTCATGGCAACTCGATTTTACAATAACATGAAATTATTTCTAAAAATGTTGGATTTAGTGACTTTTAAGAATGAGGAAATACGATTATTGAACCATAAATTTAAAAACTGTAAAGATCTCTAATATTTCGAAGAAAGCATTACGTGAATCCCTCCTATGAGACGCGTTTAATGCTTTTATTTAAACAAAAATTAGTAGAAGCTAAGAAGAATTGGTTACATAGAAATTTCAAAATTTTAATTAAGTTTCAGTAAAATTTATGGATAAAAAAATTATGAGCCTAGTCCATCTTCAGGAGGCCGTAGCTCTGTAATGAAGCGTTTTCAGACTATTATTTATGGAAACGTATTTCATTATTTTCAGATTTGAATCTATTCTGAAAGTGCGTATATCATGTTATGAATCATCCTGTATTATATAAAAAAAATAAAATTACTAGGTGTCGCATCAGCCCTGCAGCCTCCTCACGTTTTTTTGATCCGTAAAGCCCTTTTTCTATTTTCTGTGTCATTTTATTCAATTTTTTACTTTTCGTGTTAGAAGGGTTGTTCTTTAATCCACCCTACCTCACATTTTGGAAGACCAACCTAATATTACTGCGGTTTCATCCGAGTAGGATTATTTACATTTTGAGACTAGTCTGATTTGGGTTTTGGAGTCTGTGCTGTAAAGTGTCACACACTTTGTACGCAACGAGTAGAAATGTAACAATTTTAATTGGTTTTGGTAATTAAATGTTATTTACGAAGAAAACTCAATCTTCTGCTTTTGTCGACACAGTGCTAAATACAGAAGAGAAGTAAGTACCAGCAGATCCTAAACACAGCTAAATGTGTATACTTTAGTCGCTTCAATTAGACTTGATAAAATGATCTTATCGTTTGTATACGGCATCAATAATCAGGAAATTAATCCAAGAATACTCTTAATAATTGGCCGTTTGTCATTGTTAGATATAATTAGTGTATTTCTAATAGTGTATTTCTAATATGTCAGAAAAATTTGTGTTGGTCCGCATTCAGAAACTAAAGATTGGGTTCGTTTCTAAATATAACTATAGAGAACATCACTGATCATTAGAAACAATACTTCTCGTGAATGCCAATATACGTAAGTGTGCCCTCTGGAAATTATAATTCACAAATTACACTCAGAGATGTTCAATTGGAAGTAAAAAACATTATAAATTAAATAATTAATAACTTAAACAAATTATTATTTTATCCTTATACGTATTTCAACGTGTTTACACGTCGTTATCAGAAGCAAAAATTAAAGTAAGTAGTAAGTAGAAAAAAAAATAGAACCTAATATTGGTTATCTATGCTTGCATATAACTTAATTCCTTATTCCAAAACGTCCAATAACGGTGAATTTAAGAAATCAATTTGCTCATTTATTACAGGTACAGATTTTAAATGTTTGTGAATTTTCAATGCTTCCTCTATATCTAACTTACGTTTATCATCACAAAAGTGTAAACATTTTATAGTATTATTAGATGCCATAAAGTGATTGCGCTGTAATAAGTGTTTAGCTTAATTGAATTTATGCAGGTGTTTATATCTGTAACAATGTATGCGTTCTTTGTATCTAATATCAAAATTCCTTCTTATCGAGCCTATAGACACCTCACTTAATACCTTCACTATTATCATCTCCCTTCCTCCTTGAGGACGTATTAATAAAAATCGACTTTTCTTCGCTAAATTTAACCATTTCAATAAATATGTATTATTAAAAAAAATTCGGACTTTAAAACTATGAAAAATATTGTGAATCATGTGTGAGGTTCAAGATTGAAATAATTCCAGATGAACAATTTTAGGTTGCCTCAAGCTTTCACTACACATTTTATAAAAGCCATTATTCATTTCTAGCAGCTTAGCTATCAGCTATGAGTTATGAACTGAGTGGTTAAATTTAAATCAGCAACTGTATTCATCATCGGACTATTTATATTGTGTAGCTTAATTGACAATCTGTCACCTAATAAGTTTCCCTAAATGCATTTCTGTTTTCTTAAGCTTGTAAAAACTCAAGAAAAAAATATTAATTAAAATTGCGTCTAATTCTTTGGCAAAAGTATGAATTTTTTAAAATTTCAGGAATATTGATTCACTCTATAGGTGTTGTCAGAAATTGGTCCAAGAGGGGACAAGTAACATTGACGTAGTCAAAATTATTCCATCAAGAGCGATAGGTGGGAGAAAAATTCCAACAAATTTAATAGGAAGATCTTTGCATCTGTCGTTCTTAATATTGTCTGCCAAATTTTAGTATTACAAAATAATTTTATGCGCTTTTAATTAATATAACCTAGTTTTTCTTAACAAAGTTCTTTTTAGAATATAAAAGTTTTATTTATCAAACTTTAGTGTAATGGTCAAGAACAGTGAAGATTTATGGTCAAATCTTATTTTCAAAATGGGTGCCGGGTTGACACGGCGCATGGCATTATTTTATTAACAATTGTTTAGAAGAATTTTGTGCGAAATTTATACCAGTCGTTGTCGATTATAACCAGTTTCTTACCACTTTCAGTTATTGTGTGAAAATGTTTGGTTAATTTGGTAGTAGCTGTCGGAAAGAAGACAGCGAAAGACCAAGACAAATGTACTGCGAAAGGAATTGAAAATGTAAGGCGAGTGATTGAAGATGGCCCAAGAATTTCTATTCGCAGAGTATCTCAACAATAGCAATTCTCATACGAAACTTTTATTTCCATATTGGTTGACTTCTGTGCACGAACTTTTACAAGTAAGACTGCAGTTTTGTGAGCCGTTTTTAAATACGCTCAACAATCACTATATTCTAGAGGCGACCTTGTGCTCCGATAAGACATGTTTTCACGTAAATAAATGTGTGAACTCTCAGAATATAAGAATGTAAAACGCAGAAAATCCACATTTCTTTGCTGAAGCTTTTCCTTTTCAAAAATTGGTGTTTGTGCTGTTGTCAGTCGAAAACAGATAATTGGACCGTTGTTTTTGAAACTTAGAGAAAACTTGTATTTTCGTGGGAGTTTAGTTTGTTTATTTTCGATAATATTTTTAGATACAATCAACAAAAACAGATACCGGGAAGAAATGTTGAGACTATTTCTAAATATACCCCACTATGATAAATCGCAGCTTGGTTTTTTTGAGCAAGATGGAGCAGTGTACACGTGAAAAATTACGCATGCTTTTCGAATTTTTTGACTCTTCTAACTGTAGAATTGAACGTCTGTCTTTAATTCCTATTGATGGTGATTGTAGAATGTGTATGATAGGTTGGGTTAGGTAAGGTTAATATTATCTAAAATTTGATTTGTTTTAACTATAAATGGTAATCCAGTAATCCAGGGTGATAAAATAATCGTAGGTAATAAAATATTTCCAGATATTTGCCCTCTTGAAATCTCAGCGGCACTGCATTTTGATAATAATAGACGCGTAAATATGTGGCTTTTGGTAACGGGGCCTCTTACCACTACAAGTTGAGATAAGTAGAAAGAATATAAATAAAGATAGATAGATAAATAATGAAACCCGTGGGCTATGCCCCCGTTTTTTAGGTAGCGGACCGCCGATTGAAGACCTAATCTAATCTAGATAATAAGTCCGGATGATTTTCCCTTGTCTCAACATTTAGTGAGGACGTATCTAGTAACATTCTCGACACATTTTCGTTATTATGTTTATGTAACAGTCACGTAAGGTAACCGGGGTCATGAAACTGCGATACCGGCGGAATGTATTAATTACACTTTTATATCTCTTTTAATAATTTTGCTAGCAATTGTTTGGAAAAGAAAGCCTCGAGCGTAGCCCGCGCGTTCTACTGGCTTTATAAATTAATCTTTGGTTGCTTTAATTATTGTCGAAATGCTAACGTTTATGACTGCTCCCAATTTTTGGATAAGTGAAGTATTGTTGCTGCTTAGAACTTTGTAGCTTGTGTATTTGTTAACCGTCAAACACTATAAACAAAATGATAAACTAAACCCTAGTTGATTGCATTTAAAAGATCGGTTAATTGCTCAATATCTATTTGTCCAATTTCAGCTTTGACCTGTACGTATTTCCGAGTGTAATGTTGGGAATGAATTAGCACTTAGTATGTAAAACTGTTCAACATGGTTTATTTAAATTTTTTTACAGCTGACCAATGTCGCTTCGTAAATATGCTTGATTAATCGTTTTGAAACTTTTCCTTGGGGCTCGATGTGATGATCTCGGAATTTGTTTTTATCGCTTTGAGTAGATTCTGTTACAATAAGAGAACGAAGGAATCTACATCTTGCGAGCTTGCTTCTCTGTAATATTGTAGCAGTCTATTTTACAAAGAAAAATAGTGTTGAAGTACGGACCACGTTAATATGTGGGTTCTCGTGGCGGGAGACTCCTAAAACTTAAAGCTGAGACAGGTGGAATGGCTCCGGATTTAATGTACGTATAGAACTGATGAACTACTTATTATATTGCGTTAAAATCAAAACGTCAAGTGATAACTATAAAGTAATTCTTGGTAAAATTCAATCTGATGCTCGATCTACATTATCTGTTAATTTGAATAATAATTATCAAGTTTAAATCTTTATATGCTATTTATTGTTAGATGTGTGAGGCACTTGTATTTGAAGGAGAAATTCTCGACAAAGTTTATGCAAGGCCAGGACCGATAGGATCAATTATACGCATCAATGAATGACTACCCCGAATAAGACGTTAGGGGAAAGGCGATAAGACAAGGTTGTCGAACACATCTGGCGACCTTAATACACAGAATACATGCCTTACCGTTAATTTATCGGGACCCTTATCAGGATGAGGCACACGGAATTAAGTTTCATGTACCATTGCTCTTATAAGGAGGTCGGAGAGATATTTTATGGCAAAAAGTTCCGGTATCAGTTTGCAATATTCTCTTTACTAAATCGGCTTAAAACTTCTCAGCTAGTTTGTGTAACCAGATAATGCATACAATTATTCAGAAAACAGCTCATTAAGTTCTAACTCCAAGGAGCGTAGCTGCTGTAGCAGACGTAGCGACAACTCCGGGCATATTTGTGGCTTTATAGCGGGTTTGATGGCAGCAGGCGGCCGGTGACGCGCCGTGACACGCTCATTTGCATTGAAATGTCCCCCAATTCATGCAGTATGCTCCCCGTATCCTGCGGCCTGCTGAGAACTTATGTTCCCGCTACTACAAGCCTTGCTCTTGCCTTGTTTCCGTCTTCAAAATTACCACATAAAAATGAGACAGCCAGCTCCCATTTTATCCGCCAAATTACCTTTCTGTATTTTGTTTTTTAATTTTTAATTAAACGTATTTTCTACCTTTCTACACCCGAATTTCGCGGGATTACTTACTGTCAAACCATACCCACTAAAATACTTGTGGATATTGTTGCGCAAGAAGCCGCTAGCAAAATACCATTTGCTTTAAATTATCACTTCTTAATACACTGCTACTGATTTTATCGCGCGCATTGCCTTTGTCACATATCACAAGAATTACGGTATAAATTGCATACTCTGTCTAACTTGGTTCTGTATAAACGATCATATCAATACTTCATGAAGCAGTTTAATAACTAACCTAACAGCACGTTTCACACTTCTTTTTAACACCCCTTTGATTTCTTTGCGAGAGAAGAGAAAGGGAAAAAAAGTGAGATAAAGAGGGCGACAGAAGAAGAGAAAGTGAAAGAAAAAAAAGTGGAAGGGAAGAGATTAAGAGACGGAGAGAAAGTAGAATAATTGAAATAAAGCAAAACAGTAGCCATGCACAGGTGAGAATGAAAGATCTACAGATAAAAACGTCAGTCAGTTAGTGCAGAACGAGATAAAAAAGAAGGAAGCACACAAAGGGGCAGAGGAAGAGGACATACGAGAGAAAAAAAAACAGAAACAATGGAACCAGAAAGAGCAACTGCTATTAAATGTACGAAACCTGCAAACAGGAAGATGAAATTGGCATAAACGTAAAATCATGTAGAGGAGTATTTTGGTAGAATGTAGCAATCAAAGCCAAAAATAGGATAAAAAAGAGAAAATGGGATGGAGGAAAAAATAAGACAGGGAAAGAGGTAATGGAAGAAAAATTAAAAGCAGATAGTGAAAATAGTAAGCAATTCAAGCAAAAAAGTTTATTTTTAATATCGCTACCAGTTAGCCAGTCCATTATTTTATACCATTGAGTATTAAACGATCTAGATTTCTCCCTACTGTCTGTCTATTATGGCCTTTGTCATTTTGAAGTACATTGCCTACAATTTTTTTAATATGTTTTTCGTAAGAGTATCCATTAAATTTTTCGTTTAAAAGCTGGTCAACGAAAATTTCCATATTTACTGCAACTTTCCAAACTACGAATGAAATAAATAAACACACAATAGCTGCACGCTGCAACTAACTGCCGCCACCGGCGGCGCAAGTAATTTAAAACCTAGAGGCCGTGCCTTTGCCGTGGTTATTGCGTTCTGAAATCTCTACTATTTCTTTGCATCTGTCCATCTGATCATTGCATTAGTTGTATTAATGTTCATGCAAACGTATTAAGAATAATAGATTAGTTGATTGTGTCGTAGCTGGAGTCGTTGTGCCCGATAAGATCGGCCTTCGCGTATTCAAAACTGTGTTTAAAGGCTACGGCCTATTTATTTGGCGCCCAATTTTTAATGTTACGTGGTGGTGTTAAAAAGTAGAAACCGTGTAAAAGTAACTTTATTTGTATTATATTTCAAATTTAATTTTTTTGAAAAATTATGGGTGGGCAATGCCTACCCTGCCTAATAGGACAAACCGCCACTGGTACCCACAACACAAGAGGTCGTAGAAAATGGAACTGCTTCAATTAAATTAATAGTTATTTAAGTATCAAGGAATGTAAGGACGTAATAACATCCGAGGTAGGCGAATACGAGCTGAGGCGGAGCCGAAGCTTGTCGCCTGCCGAGGATGTTATTAGTCGATACATTCCGTGTTAATTATTAAATTTTTCACGCTACCGGAAATGTAAGTAGGCCTACAGGTAGAAATTTATGCATATTTTTAAAAGTTCGTTTTGACAGCTGTCATCGGAATTATTTTTTAAAAGCTCCATTATTCTAAGTTGTCTGTGTTTGTTACCATATCAACGAACAGTTAAAATCAACATTATTTTCCTAGGAATGTAAGTTCCGTCGTCAAGGGTAACTAGTACACGAATGTTATCAGCCACTTACGATCCCTGTAGCTATGGATGTAAGGCCTACTTACACTGCCGGTAGCGTGAAAAGGGTATTTTTTATTCTCCCTACTATCGAAGTCTTACTACTAAGATCCCTCTATTTAGTATCGCAATTTTTATTTCTGGCAAATCAGGTAGAAAAACTGCATTTTACATGAAATAAGTAAATAAGGAAAAAAGATCAGCTATGTTTTGCTTACAGTTGTAGGGAATTTCCATTGTGTTAATTACTATCTGAAATTGTATTTAAAATTGAACAAGAACGTAGTTTTCATAATAAACAACGCAGATGGAAATTGAAATACGAATAAAATTATGTTGTTGTGGTAAACTTACAAAAGAGTCGCTTTAAAAATGACAGCACTTCCTGGTTAAACTCAACAACAATATAATTTTATTTTACAGTCACACAGGATTGCAGATATGAAAATTGTGATCAGTATACACATATAGAACTGCAGTTGTAAACTAAGTAAAGGTAAGATCGTGAAATTTCAATGTAGTATTCCCACGAACTCTAAAAGACGTAATAAAGTTTGCAATTTATGGTTCATCGAACATCGCAATGTACAAAATTACCGACCGAGTACATACACTAAGACGTCTAACACGAACCTGTCCGTTGAAATGTTGTATACGACCACGAATTAACTTTAGAACCATCGTCTAGAACTGTTTAAGAAATCTTTCCCAATAATAAGCGAAGAAAGGACAATGTAACTAACAACTCTGTTGCAGACGAGGGTGTGAACTTTAACCCCTCGCAAAAATCATGCATATTTTTCAGATATGAAGCGTATTTCAAATTTAGTGCGATTGCAATAATAACGATAACAACAGTAATGCTGAATCTGAGTGTAATGTAAGCACTTGCCGATGGAGAGAACGTTAAAATTTACAACCCATTATCGAAAGCTCTAAAATCATCTACACATAAATTCGCATGTGTGTTGCAGAATAAAGGAGATAACGTTTAGGGGCATGAAACTGTTATGGAAACAATGGTTCAGCTTAATTGCAAAAATTGTGACGTCAAACGGGATGTGATGTGACTGTATGTTATCAAATGAAAACCTATCTGTATTAACAACAATGATTTATTTATAAATTTTACGACATGAAAAATTTGCGGTGTTTCTTTAACACTTCAGAGACATTTTTGTAGATTACCTTAACTATAGAATGATTGACAAGTAAATCTCATTCAAAACACTTCATTTTGTGACGTAAGCTTCCAAAGCTCGTCTTCCGTCCATTTATTATGTTATCAACAAAAAAAAACCATAAGGCTTAGATACATCTTAAGGTGTAACTTTTTGATTCATGAAAAAAACCGCAACAACATGTTGTTACTAGCTTGCACATTTCTGAGAATTTTAATGGCACAATTTCCTATCAAAACGCAAGTTTATCTAGAATTTTTTTCAATGCAATACTAATTTGATAAAATCGCAGTGTATAGATTAGAAAGATTAAGGCAACACTTTTGCGCTTTTACAAATAAGGTACAAACTTGATAAAAATCTTTTTTGCTGGTATAAAAGCAATGGAGTAAGCTTGAACGATCAGTTCTCACAATGAAGTCTCTACTATTATTGGTGGTTTGTGTTTCATCAGCTTTTGCCTTTCCCAGCATTGATGCTATAGCTCAAACATGTACACCTGACAAATGTCAAATAGCACTTGGTTGTGCTTGTGCAAACTCAACATCTCCATTGGGTGATAAGTCGATCACCCCACAGGTAAGAACCTTTGTTGGAGTTAATAGAACGCATTGGTAATTCTCATTTGTGATTTCAGTTTGTAACTCTTACTTTTGACGACAGTTTAAGAGTTGATGTTTACGAAACAATCGAAAGACTTCTGTTTAAGCGTAAAAATCCCGATGGCAGCCCTGCAACTGCTACAGCTTACGTTCCTCACAAATACACTGATTATCAGAAAGTAAACGCTCTTTATAACAGAGGATACGATATTGCTGTTAACTCCATCAGGTAAGAAAATAGATTAAATTCATCGCTCCATGCGCCCAGCTGCTTTGTATCATATATGATACATATACAGCGTTGTAATCTGAGAGCACTTCCAGACTGAGGTGCATCACATATAATTCGCGGACACTCTAGGAAAGACCCTAAACTGTCTACCTGCCCTAAACCAATATAACCGCGCCGTAGCTCTACGTCTCGGCAATAGAACAATACCAATATTACGTTGCACATGAAGCATATGTAACGCATGAGCGTGATGGTTTAAAGTCCAATCCAATGTGATGCACGTGCTAATTTAGAAAATTGCCTGTTTTATGTTAAATGATAATAATGATGTTTTTGATAATTTCAGCAAAGACACTGCCGACTATTTTAAAAATGCTCCAATCGATTTATTGGTGGATGAATTTACAGGACAACGCGAAATAGTCGCTAAATTTGCTAACATCCCTGGCCGGGACGTCGAAGGAGTCAGAACTCCACATTTTGAGTTGGCTGGTGACAATACGTTCCATGCTTATCTTAGTTCTAATTTGCGATATGACAATTCATGGACAGCACGTTCTGATGCACCCGTTTTTCCTTACACGCTAGACTATAGTTCAGATCAACAATGCCTTGTTGGCAAATGCCCAACAGAAGCGTTTCCAGGTTTTTGGGTAGCTCCAATTATTAACTTAGTTGGTCGAGATGGTCAACAATGCAATGTTTTAATTGCCTGCCAAATAAAGTACGTTATTTTCCCGATTTCTGACTTCTCTCTGACCAAACATTTAATGTTTTAGTGGTACTGCCGCAGACATTCGTGATTGGTTAGTTGAGCAATTTGAACGAACCCATGAAGCAAATCGCGCACCTCAAAGTTTCTTGGTTAATGCAGCATGGTTCCAAACAGTTGAAAATAGTCTCGAAGGACTTGAACTGTAAGTTTATATTTTCTCATCCATAACGATTTCAGATAAACATAATTTTGCAACTCGTTTCAGATTCTTGGATTATTTGGGGCAACAAAAGGATACGTATTTGGTTTCGCATAACGAAGTGTATCATTGGATGGAAAGGCCAGTGCCACTTGATGAATACAAACCAGTTGCTGAAACTAGAAATCAGCCTTGCACCCCAGCAACTTGCACGCTTCCATTTGGAGATGATGAAATTTTGTATATGGCCTCATGCGTTCAATGTCCGGAAGTGTATCCTTGGGTTGGTAACCCTGAAGGAAAAGCTTGAAATTGAAGCAGCATGATATTTTCTCAAGAGCCGATTTGTTAAAAAATAAATTATTTTTTTTTGTTTTGTTTCGAATATTCAAAGTGCTTGTTAAATCTGTTAAACAATAAAACATCATAGCTATATGTATATTTTTGTTCTTGGTCAAAAAAGATAAGGTACCTGGTATATTTTTACATTGTCAAATAAAAATACAAATAAATGCACATAAATGCCCTTTTTCCTGTTAATTAACTGATTTTTTTTGTTTTCTCGTACTTCCGATATGAAATTGATTCACAGCTTTTGACGTAAATTCTACTTTAGGGCCGGTTTCGATACCCTTGTACAAATTAAATTTTATACAAGATTCGGAACTTGCCCAAAATCCATGTGCACGTGCCATATTAGGCGAAAACCATCAACTAAACTGGTCTAAACTAGCGATGAGATATTTCGAATGAACATAATTGCCCTTTCGATTATTGTATTTGGAATCAATATAAAACTGGAAACTCGTTTGTTTTTAAATGTCAGCTGATGGAGCTATGAACAGGCTATAATGTAACCTGCTCCAGAAAGCCCCCATTTGCCCGTTACGCTTTTTATAAATTTTTCTAATTTAGAAATTAATATCTTTATAAATATAGTTTTGTAAATACCAAAACAGGTAGTTTGAAAATGGCACAACTTACGATTTTTAAATAATTGACTGTTCAGTTCAAAAATGATTTAGAATTTGGTATTTTTATAATCGTGCGGGAGTACAGTGGTTAGGTAAAAAAATTTCCTAATTGTAGAAATTGTCGAAATTAGAAATTTGTTAATTAAAAAAAAAGCAAATCGAAAATTTTGTTAGCCGATAGAACTATGGTTCTAACTTTCATGTGACGGCCTCTATGAATTTTTTAATTTAGAAATCAGTAAGTTTTTAGTCCATAAACAAGGGATGAAGAATAGTTTGTTCTCAGGAACAGCAGAATAAGATATTAAACTTGTTTTTAGATACAGCAAAAATTTAAAAGGGCAATGTTCCACATCCCTTTCTTTTTTGGCTGATAAGTTTTGACTTCTAACTGCTCATATATTTTTACAGGGGTTCCGAGTTTAAGCAAGTACCACGAAGGGTTTACTTTTATATATCTTCAAGAGGTCACCAAGATAATGAGTCATAACCTACGTATCTGCCTAACTAAGCACATTATGAATATTATATTCTTATAGTAACTGTTAGGCTGAGAACGTTATGTTAAAAATTAAAGTCCAAAGTTCTTTCAAAACGATGAGTCATAGCCTACATAACCACTTAACTGCGCACGTTATGAGTATTATAATCTTATAGTAACTGTTAGGCTTATAACATTATGACGTAAAATAACTTTAAAGCAGTTTTATAAGGTCCAGACGAAGTGTTTCTCCTTTCTTCTTAATATTAATTGTAATCGTCTAATCGACAAAAGTACACTCAAAAATAAACGCATATCTGCAGATAAAACGATTAGATTTTGATAAGAATTTCTGTGACTTCTTACTTCAAAACGATGTCAAGAACGTATTGAGAATTTATCTTGCATGTTTTTTGCAATTCAAGTATTATTTATTTCTGTAACTTTGTATATAAATAAGAGTTTATTACGCTTTTTTTTTGGTACAACATTGTTTAAGTCTAATTACTAAAAACCGCACTTTTAGTAGCAAAAGAGCAAAAAGTTTCGTTAAAATTCAATAAGTAACCAAAAACCATAGGCGTATTCAAATTCATTAAGTTATACGTGAAACATATTAGACAAGAGAACTAATTTTTAGATGAGAATTTAGAAAAAAGTTGTTGTGTACTGCAATTCTTAAGTTTTTTTTATTTAACGGTGATTTTCCGTCCCCTATGAATGTTGATAGTTCAAACTTTTCTTTCGTAGAACTTTTTCGTTATATTGATGAATTTACACGTTCTATTTTGGTCAATTTGTGAATCCTGTTTTACATTTCAATTAAAAACCTAAATTTTGCAGTTTTATAAAATTGTTTCGTGAAGTACTTTTAAAATTTATGACCATTTATATTCTACGCTTATGAACCCTGTTTTATTTTATTTTAGTATTAATTCCAACTGACCAAATAAATAGCAACTATCTACACAAGCGAGCCGAGCCAGGTCTAACATATGGATGTGTTACCATTCTAAGCTCGTAGATAATTTGTTTTAAATTTTATACATGTGCTAAGTATATATTTAAAGAAATCATGAAAGAAATTATTATTAATTGAATGCCTCATAATTTAAATACTGACTAAATACTAGACTAGAAATCTGGATTAAACTAATTACAAATGTTTCAGTTAATTGCTGAAAAGTAAAGCACAGCGACTTATTCAGTCTTCATTTTCATACATTTGCTTAACATTAATACGACATAAAGTTCAGAAAAATCTTTTTTTTTAATGTTTTTTTAATTAACTAGTTGAAAGTTGTAGAAACATTTACTTTTGACCCATACCGAATGCGGCATATTGGATGGAGAACACGGTATAAAGTGTGATAAATTGGTCGAACCGCTCGCGTTCAGTTGGCAATGGGGAGTAGTTTCATACTTGACACTCATCCTTATTTAATACTCCGCCAGGTCTGCAATAACTCTCATGTTAATGTTCTCTCTGCATTTTTGTAGAACTTCTTATATTTCAACATTATTTTACGCTTATAACGAATTCTGTTATTCTATTACTGCCGTGCTGAATAAATCATACCTGCACGCTGTCTTATCCGTTAGCGTAAATGCAATAAAAATTGCCATTTTAATATGTAACACGAGTTGCGCTAAAGGTTACCGTTATCATTCTAAGCCGAAATAATCTCAAAGAAATGAGTCCGAGGGCTGGAGTAAAATTTGTTACAAGAAGACTACGGCAGAAAATTCCGGCTTCCATGCACGTTACAAAATAAGAAAATATAGTGCAACTGGAGGCAATTTTGTTATATATTTTCCGCTGAATACGTAAAATGTTCAGCAGCAGGGAAATGTGAAAAATGTTTAGGACGACAAAAAATGTGGAAGTTCCCAATAAAGACGCGAGCGTCGCGGTGGTGGAAGGTGGCGACGCCGTCGGAGACGTGGCCGAACTGCTGATTATATCCGCACTCAATAAACACGCATTTTTGGATGTCAAGTCATCTGTTCCACTCTTTTCTCTAACCCCTTTTAGTCAACAACAATCTACTGCACGCCTTTATCACGTAATAATATCCTGAACTTGTGCAAACCGATTTCGAATGAAACCCCGGAAAATAGCTCTGTTACCAAGAAAAGAGAGCGTATTGGGATAAATTTCACATCAAGAAAGTCCGATTGCGCTTCTATGACACCCCGGGATCAACCTAAGGGTGTGAAGGAATAACAAAGCTCAAGACAAGCCGGAATAATTTAACACGGAGTTAGTTTTTTTTTGTAAATAGCCATAAAGTGGGTTAACATAAGTATAAATTCGTGCTAACAGACGGCTATTTAGAAATTCAAGAGCACTCGTTACTGAATGTTTGGCTTAAGTTGTTGCAAGAATGAATATGTAAATATAAATGCTTGCAGAGTTTGTATTAACACACCATGTACTATAAATCTAATGTAAATATAACCCAGTTTGGATGGACGGATACGTGTCTTTTTTTAAATCACGAGAGTGGAGAACTATTACGGTTAAACAAACATTACACTCCTGCACTATCGATTAATCGGCTTGTGTGTTTTGAATTAAAGTTAATGCTGATGTATCTCTGTAAAAACAAGCTGTGATAGTTGGGGAAAAATTGAATTACCAATTGTTTGGATATCTCTCCAAATAACAAAGCGCTACTGTTTAGCCACTTCACTTATAGATTTTTAATTAATACCTACTAGCGGAGCCAATAAGGTACATCCCACGCCTTTTTTTAAATAATAAATAAACTAATTTAGTAGGGACCGCGAATCAAAGCCCTAGTGCTTTTGTAGAAAGTAAAGCTGTTTTTTTTATTATTAATTTATAGCTTATTTATTTTTTCTGCATGATCGCCCGAGTTTTCATTTTAATTGTTCAATATATATTAGTCCATTTATTGCTTTTACTTGCACATATCTTAAAGAATGCCTTATTTTTCAGTAATATTGTTCGACATATTTGTCTATTTAAATATAAATAAATCAAATATTCTGCTAACACGTAAAGGTTTCAGATAATGAGTAAAAACACACTTATGGGGTGTTGTATAAGCTCTTTCTAGCGCTTGTGCAAGATACTCTATTTGTATGTTAATCCAACTACAAAATAAATATATTTTTTACAAGCGCTCGTTTGTCGAGTCACCACATTCCGCTGACCGGCTCAATATGCGGAGATCTGGCTGTTTCGGGTTCTAATCATCCTACCAAACATTGTAAACAGATTTTTTTAATTTTTCATCGAAAACTACTGGTCTGGTGTGTACCAGTACATTGAATAATTCGCCTTATAGAACGGACGCCTTAAGATCTTGTTTCTAGTAGCGGTGGCCTGCCATCACTAAAAATTGAGACAGGTGAAAGGGACCCGGATTAATTATATATGCAGATACTTTAAAATAATGTTTAGCTTATACTACCAACAAATGTTGTAATTTTAGAAAAATATAATTTAATTTAAAATTTAAATTAAAAAAAATTATAGAAATGAAAAATCGACAGAAATTAAAACCATTTTTGTCGTTGAAGGAATACCGGGAGAGGGATGTACGAACTGGCGCAGATTGACAATTCGACATGCGTAGAATAATAATCTAAAGTTTTCCGAGCGCGTCTATATTGAAGTAGAGCATCCTTCCCCTCCCCCTCATTGTTTGGCGCAGTCGCCCGATTTAATGATATTTTGTAGTTTCTAGTTGCAACTAATGTTTATTCATTCAAATATCAAAATCCATTTTTCACATTCTATAGACCTTTGGCTGATAGCCGTATTTTTGACAATTACTCAATTAAACTGTTCAGGTAAACGACCAAAAGGAAACGTCTCATTGGTGTTTTCTCAATGGAAAGTTGAAGTTGTTGTCATTTAACATGCTCATACCGAGTTTGAAGCCAAAATGCATATTTGTTTGAAAAAACAAAAAAACTATAGGGGGCAGTAGGGATGATAGGGAGAGAGGCGTTTGCGCAGATCGGTTTTTCAATATGCATGGAATACGAATTTAAGATTCTTTTTCAAACGTCTTTTTATTTAAGTAGGACACTTCTCCCCACTCTTTCTTTTGGCGCACCAGCCTCAATTTTTTGCGGTTTCATTCTAGTGGAATTAACAATCTTTAAGCCAAATTTAGTAAAGTGTATAAAGACAGATACGCACACAAACATACTCAGATACCATTGCAGCGCCCGCTTTATCGTTCTCTCAGCGCCCTAAAATCTGTTTATTAGTAAAAACTCAAAATGTTTAGGTTGGTAATGTTTACCGTGAAAGTGCCTTTTTTAAATTCGTACATCGGCCAGTAAGCTCAAAGCGAAAATAACTTCGCTGAATGATCTAATTTCCAACACCTTCCTCTATAGCTGTACTCCGTATAGGGAGGAAGGTAAAAATTGACAGAGTACCTTTGCACTAGATATGTACCTACTATGGGGTTTGAAGTTTTTTTAATTTACAATGTGTGTGTTTCAAACCAAACTATCACACAATCTCAAATAAACAAAAACATTTTTTAATTTTGCATTTAGAAGTACGTAAAGATTCATAAAGGAAAACTCACAAGTAAGGATATAGAACGATGGTATGGAGTTAAATAAGCGACCTACAATAGATACGCCATCTAGCGGAGCAGATGTACAACTGTGGATTTTGTATAACGTGCGATGTTATTGCACGTTGAAGATCCCTGCCCTGTATAAGACAAGGGTTCCGCAGAATATCAAGGTGTGGTGGGCTTATTAAAACTGGCGTCGATTATAAGCCTTAGCAACAGGACAAAACACCTTCTTTATCTCTTGACGGGCCTGCTTTGATTAAAATTTAAAAACTGGTCAAATGCAAACATTTTTATGATTTGTCCACGAATTGTAAACTGTTTTTTAAATTAGTAAAGTGCGTGCCTTTAACTAACTTATCACACCATCTCATACACAAAATAAGTTTTAATTTGAATTTCACATGATGCATTTAAAATTTAGTATAGATTTCAGAAAGGCAAACTCATTTTCATTCCTTTTAAATAACAAAGCAGTCTGAAGTTTTCTTTCGGGCAACGCAATTCCTGCTAACAAACTAAAATCACGCAATAACCGGGAATTTTTTGACCTGGGATCACCGCTTATGATCTTATGTACATTTCCATTAAGGAAAGCATTCGGTATTCAGAAAGAGGTTCGTAGCGAAGCCTGTTAGTTGTTATATAAAAGTAAATCCTGCCAGAACGTGCGCGGCTTCTTGTCCTGCTGCTTTCGTATTCCTACAGAATCTTCCTTTTGATACCACCCATACTTTTACTTTAAAAATAAATTGGGTTTTGATATACTGCTTCATAAAGTAAATTTGGCTTTATGAAAAATTATTAAGCGCGGTATTCATACATTGATAGTTAAAAAGCTGTTTTTGAAATTTCACGTTAAATGCCAATTCAGGGCGCAAAAAGGCGAAAAGGAACGCAAGGCGTCTTTGTATTGAGTTTTGGCGTTTTCTGCATGCATGTAATAAACAGCGAAGAGATCGAGTTGTCAAAGACACCCCATTCTTCTACAGAAGCTTGGTTGAACTTCCAATCGCGGTCTAATCATGTGTGTAATGCAGATATCTTCTATTAAATTTCGGTTTATTTATGTTTAGGCGCAAGTGCGACCTTCGCAGCAGCCAACACGATATATTTAACCTAATAATAATACGTTCTGCAATATAACCGCAATGTTACTAGTTTGACATTGTAATAAAGCATTTGTGGTACACGAATAATGTGAGGTTATTCTAGCGTGGACCGATTCAGCTGATTGTGCGAAACCCGAACATTCATTATCACTGCCAGTTCTGCATTCCATTTCTACTGACAATGACATTGTATTTGTATAATGGTCAATTTTGTTTGCATGAAATTTCGTGGAAGGTAGCGAAATATAACCAAAGAGCCCTAACAAGCAAACGCCCGGGAAATCGTTATTTATTGTCATTTTAAAAACTTCTGAATACGAACTTTACGATAAACTCAAAAGGAAACCTTCCAACAAAGACGTTGTTTACGTTTGACATACAAGAATATAAAACTGTTTTGCAATTTCTGGTTGAAAAGTTCAACCTATTTCTAGATTTTTGGGTATTTCAACAAATAGATGCTTTGTTGGTGTAAACTGATGTTGACCATTTGATATAGAACTAATTATACGATGTGATTATTGGCCAAGCACAAACAGTAAAATACATTTATGGGTTTGCAAAGATATTCAATAATGATAATTAAATTATTGATTACCTGTGAATTACCAAAGTACATTGTTTACTCGTCTATGAATGCCTCGCAGCTTCATTGTGCCACATTTTCAGCGTCATAACCAGCTGAGTGCATTATAAACACATTTAACACGATACTCTTAAACAATTCTATCATATAAATTACTTTCGAGTACATAAACCTTAAATTTTGATATAACCTTGATATAATCAATTTCAATGTCATTTCAAGTAAATTTTCCATAGCGCTCAAACTTAAATCTATTGTTTTGGTATTTATGTTAAATTAGTACCTACACGTGTTTTATTTTGATTCCAATCAAATACAATGCATTTTTTACACGCATCAGTGACAATTTAAAAGAACTTCTTGAAAGGTGGATATTCCACACCAACACTTGGTATACAAAAGCAAATCCAGGAAAGCTCATTGTTGTTTTTTAAATTAAAATTGGAGTCATGAAGCGTACAAGTTACCTAAACGTCAATAAACAAAGTATTTTCAGCATATTCTAATACGCAGGTAATTGCCCCAAAATCTATTACAAAAATATCAACCAGTATAAATATGACGGCAAATGTAATTAAAAACAGTATTTCGTCATTTTAGTGTTAATAGGTGCTTTAAACAATTTAAAACTAAATTAAAAAAACAATATTTATTGTACATTGAGTAATTCCCAACACAGCAGTGCGCGTTTCAAAGATATCAATCAACAAGTTAAGGTATTAAAAATATTCTGATTTACGACAAGATAATTGTCTTCACAAACACATATTGACGTGCAGCATGTAAATCTGTAAACTTACCTTTATTAAGCGTTGTCAAAAGCAGCAGGAAGCCGTCACTTAGCAGGAAGCTCAAAGCAGGAAGAATCCGCCATCACTGAAAGACCGCATGTGGTTGTATCCAAAAGTGCATCTCCCGCGCTTTTCAGTGCGCAAGGGGACAAAACTGGAACAAAAAAAATGACACTGTTAGAATTTGAAAAAATGTATTTATAGTTTTTGCACAATTTGTAAATGATTTATATAATTTAGTAAAAAGTAAAACTTTCTCGTACTGGACGTTTTTGGAAAAACACTTTTTGTGTCTAAAAATTTTTTTCAACATTTCGTTTTGGAAACTTCACAACTAGCTTTTAAGCACTTAAATCTGAAAAATCCGCTCTGTCTTTTGTAATATCACTGATATCTTATCGCACAAATTTTTCAACTTACCAACAGCTTCCTCCCCAAAGAAAGAAATTGTATGAAATGTGTTGTGCGAGGTGCCCGACCCATCATCATGGAAGGCAGGCTTAAATAACTAAATTATTGCAACAGCAGTGACAAAAACATAAACATTCGCTGAACAGAATCAATATATAGAGCGGATATGCAAGGGTCCGTCGTCTTGTTATGGCGATAATTTTAGTCGAAATGCAAGCGCCCGCCATCCTGCTATGGTGAGACAGTTAGGGATTTAGTACAGAGAATGGCCGTATGGGGTTTCAGTTGATTCATTTGATTTTTTTTCTTGTCAACAATATTAAACTATTAAATATGGAGCTAAAAAAATAATACATGCGTTAAAATATGCATGAAAAAGCATATTGTACGCAATCATTCAATGACATCTAATAACACGGTAAAAATTTTTCATTTTTGTGATGGTAAACGTAAGTTGGATATACTAGAAGCATTTTCAATTCACAAACATTTAAAATCTGTACATTTAATAAATGAGTAAATTGATCTCTTAAATTCACCATTACTGGACGTTTTGGAATGAGAAATTAAATCATCTGAACGCAGATATGAAAAACCAAGATCAAGTAAAAAGATTTATTGTTCCTATAGCAACCGGAAACTCTTTACTTTTATTTTGCTTCTTAAAATCACATGTCAACATGTCGAAATACGTGTTAGGTTAAAATAAAAAACCCCTTGAAGTTAAGAATTGTTTTATTTACAATAAATTTGTTATAATCGATGTTTCCTTAATTTAATTTGTATGAAAAATTATAATTTAAAAAGTTGAATTAAAGAAATATTCTAAAAGGCATCTAAATACGTTTTACAACATAAACCTCAAACACCTTGTAGCAAAAACGAATGGATTTTTTTAGCGAAAAAGCTAAATAAAGGAAAACTTCTTGCGCTTTGACTTGATGTTCTGAACGTCACGTAGGAGACTACAACTATGTCTGTTGACGGGGAAAGCGGTAATCTTGTTGCGTTGCGACGCCCAAACTCAAAGAGATGCTCACGCGGACCGAAAGAAAAGGTCTTGGCCTAAGAAATAATGATATAAAGATACAGCACGCAGTTGAGCTTGTGTTTCTTAAAAAAAATGTGAATTTATATTTCATTAAAATTCAAGCAAGTAATTTTAAACTCTACTTATTAAGCAGTGAGTGCATTTCACAGGTTTTTATTTGAATTTCCGAATCTTGTAGCTAAAACATAGCTTCAATGTCGTTTAATTGTCTAATTCCTTTTGTAGATCGTTCTGGCTTTTAAGCAAATTTATAATTCAAATAAAGGGAACATCTGGGAAAACGGAAGCTGATATCTTTTTCAGCATAGCCTTTTTGGAATTCCTTTTTCTTTCCTAAAATAAATTTCTCTAAAATGCAATAGACGCCCTAAACTGGTAACTGAGACACAACTGCGTTTTCGGAAAGAACTATCACGTACGACCTTCTTCCTCACTAGCACCATCTTCTTAACCGTTACGTGCACGTACAACTTTATTTAAACAGAAAACATGCACCCCGACCCCACAGCAGAGATCCCGTGACAAAATACGTTTAACCTTTTTCAATTTAGTTGTTTCGACGTACCTTTTGTTGCTGCCTTATTTGTTTTAACCAATAAAACTTGTAAATTGAATGCGGAAAGTTCTGTATTGAATTGAAACAGGTTTTATGCGTAGCTACAGCTAAAGCAAGACACGATAAAGTAATCACGATTGTTAAGGGCGTATGCACTTTTAATACAGTTTTTAAATCATATTCCCTACGGTCTACATGAACGCGAACGCTTTATTAGCGCGTTCATGTTCATCTATTGAACGCCGTTTTACTTTTTACCCTGTCTTATGGAAAACAAAATTACATTTGATTCAAATCACTAAATAATAAAAAAAACTATTTATTGATGTATCAAAACAGTTTTATCTATTGTTTGGGAATAATTTTTATTGCTTTATTATTTTACTTATTTAAATTATTAATTAACGCCAATAATTTATAAATATACGACTTTTTGATGTCAAAGGTCATTTATTGCCGTCAAAAATTATTTATTGACGTTTGAAAACAATGTATCTATTGTTTAAAAATAATTCTTTTGTTCTTCTTTATTTTTGTTGCTTTTAAATTAGTTGAAGGATTTTTAAACAAAAAAAAAATAAATTCCGATCTCATAAAATTGATTTTTCTATTTTGGTTCTTTACTGACTACTTTATGAAACTCATTTGGATTTCATAAAACGACTCTTTAAAGAACTCGAAATTTTATTTTGTTAGGTTGGTGACAACCATGTGACAGCAAAACCCTCACTCGTTATAAACATAACCTTCAAATTGTAAGTTCTAAAAATTAAGATTATTTAGCGTATTTTTCGCTACTTTGCGTAGCTCGGGTGGGGTGCAAGATAATTCTTCTTCCATCTTATCTTCAAATCTTAAATATTTTAAAAATTAAATCACTTTCAAACACAGCCTGTCTAAATTTTAATTTGACAGTAGTTTGAGTTATTTGAAATTATTTTAAATGGTACCAACAGCCACATAACAAAAACAAAAAACAACATTTTCCTAATGGATAGTATTTTTAAATTAAAATATAAAATAAGGTAATTTTTAACGTTTTTGGACCAAAATAGAAAAAATAGTATAAAATACACGTTTCATAAGACCTTTAAGCGCACTTGTCCATTAGAAAACTCGCCGCAAGCGGCTCGTTTTCTAACTTGGACGCGTGCTCTAAAATCATGTCTTATGAAACTTGTTTTTTAATATCTATTTTCTATTTCGGTTTTTTAAGGTTATTCTTAAAACACTGTTTTAGCTACAAAACGGTGTTTTAAGAGAGTCTCTTAAAGCATTGTTTTTAGTAAAATTTCACCAACAAAGATTGGTATTCATGATAACAGATTTAAGTCGATAAAATAGATTTCTTTAGTATTTTTTTTTAATATTCGTCAAAGCAAATTCTATCAAATTTCAATTACTAACAATAATAATAAATCACTAACATATTTTATTTGAGAACTAATTAATACCTAGAAAACAATTAATGCTGAAGGTAACACTAATCAGACAACTTGACATAACCTATAAAAACGGACGTATTTCCCAAGTGGTTTAGTTTGTACCAGAATTATGGTTATAAATATTGATCGTAATATTGCAGTTGCTGCCAGTATTCATATTTATATTTGGAATTTCGTAGGCCTTTACGTTTGTGCTGGAATTTGTAGCCGAGGCTATCAAAGCCTGAGGTCTGCTGGAGACAGTCGCATCATCAAGTCCTTCCGAAGTAGAAAGTACAGCTGAACTAGAATTTACAACTGAAGTGGAAGGTATAGCTGAAGTAGAAGGTACAGCCTGAGAATATCCCGGTGCCATCATTTCTGCCACTTCAATTTTCTTTTTAAGAGAGGCCTTGATATACCCCTCAGCCACAGCAGAGGATTTCCAGCCCCCATGCCGCTTAATTGTTAACAAATGTCCACCACTATTTGCTAATCGAGATGCTGAGGAGCGCCTAAAACAGTGTCCAGAAAACAATTCTGGATTTTGCAACTTCAAAAAAGTTGCAATTGTCTTTGGCATTTGGCCCATTTTATTAATCCCAATCGGTTGCTGGGTACACTGTCCATTCCGGTAA
Organism: Ctenicera cuprea; assembly: GCA_958336395.1. Taxonomy (NCBI): domain Eukaryota; kingdom Metazoa; phylum Arthropoda; class Insecta; order Coleoptera; family Elateridae; genus Ctenicera; species Ctenicera cuprea. Next base: position 3,195,290 of record OY284487.1, on the reverse strand, counting down.
TTCACAAATAATCTTTGATGGTTTGTATGTTCTGGCTGAAGGCATATTCTTTTATAAAATTAATCCAAGTACCTTCTGTTACAGCAAATAGTCTTGGCGTATTGGTCTTGGTTTTTGGTACACTTATCAAAATTGTGTCAGTTTTGTATTCAATATCCGTTGTTAACATGTTGGTGAGTTCTTCGCGGCGACAAGCTCCACAGTAACCCATTATTAGCGCAACCTGAAGTGAGATCAATTGTAAAAAGAAGTTTTGTTATTATTAAAGAAGAAATACCTTTGTTACTAGATATATTTTGTTTGAAGCTTCCAAAATAAATCGTTCTATTTGTTCCGGTTCCAATATCTTAGATTTTTTTGGCACATATTTTTCCGAATGCCGTTTCAGTTGTGCTTGAAGTCTCAAATATTTTGATATATCGATGTTGTGACGGATGTTGATCATTGTTCGTAAAATAGAATAATTTGTCCAAAGAGTAGAGCTTTTCTTGTCACTAATGGATAGAAAATACGCCATAAGCACATTTTCTGTAATTCCTTTAACTTTGTTTTGGTCACACCAAGTGGAAAATTCTGCAAAATGAGACCAGTACTAAGCAACCGCAACATAAACCTTAAACTCAGAGTCCGAATAGCGCAATGTTATGTGTTCTCAGTCCTCCTATACGGTCTAGAGGGATGGACACTCACAAAGAAACTAAGTAGTAAATTGGAGGCTTTAGAAATGTGGGTATATAGACGAATCTTAAAACTATCATGGACCGAAAGAGTAAGAAACACCGAAGTATTAGAAAGAATTGGTAAACAAACAGAGATCCTACGCAAGGTTAAAACCCGAAAATTACAATATTTTGCACACGTGATGAGAAATGAAAAGTATAGAATTCTCCAACTTGTGATGCAAGGGAAAATCGAAGGAAAAAGACGTCCAGGTAGAAGGAAGACTTCGTGGCTTAAGAACCTCCGAGAATGGTACGGGAAAAATACAGGGGATCTCTTTAGAGCAGCCGTCTCGAAAGTACAGATAGCAATGATGATCGCTAATCTTCGTTAGAAGAATGCACTTAGAAGAAGAAGAAGTGGAAAATATATCAAATTGTTTCTTGTAGGCCTTGTTTGATTTCGAAGGTATTAAGCCCTCAGTAGCCTTTTCCGCCATTTCGCGTAACTCGGGCGGGGTACAGCTTAAGTCATTATCACTCATGATAAATTATAGATGAGTAATTTGATTTTTAACTTACACAAATTAATACTTGTCAAAATTTGAAGGTCACCATTTGAACATCAAAATTGTGCCTTTGAAACTTGCTGCCAACATATACACACTAAATTTACCAAATTTGATCGCAGCAATTTTTTATAACGTGTTTTCATTAATTCTCCTCAATAGAAAAAATAGTATAAAAAACTCGTTTCATAAGGCGTCTTGACGCACTCGTCCATTGAAAAACTCGGTCGCTACGCTCCCTCGTTTTTCAATCTTGGACTCGTACGTTAAGACAATGCCTTATGCTACTTGTGTTTTAATATACTATTATGAAAACATCCCGACGTCAAAAATTCCGTTACAAGATTTAATAGATAAATATTTTCTCACGCTACAGCGAAGGTAAATAGAAGATACATCCATAGCTACAAAAGATGAAAATGGCCAATAACATTCGTTTACTTTTTGTCCTTGACTACGGAACTTAATAGTGTCGTTTACATTCCTAGGATAATAATTAAAGCAACAAGGTACAGATTCCAATATTTTATTTCAAACAGAATACTAAAATGTTGATTTTAACTGTTCGTTGATATGGTAACAAGCACAGGCAGCTTAGAATAATGGGGCTTTTAAAAAATAATTCCGATGATAGCAGTCAAAACGAACTTTTAAAAATATGATTAAATTTCTACCTGTAGCGTGAAAAATTTAATAAGTAACACGGAATGTATCGACTATTAACATTCTCAGCAGGCCACAAGCCTCGGCGTCGCCTCCGCTCGTATTTACCTACCTCGAATGTTATTACGTCTTTACATTCCTTGTTACTTAAATAACTATTATCCAAACTTATTTTGAAACTCGAAAAATTAATTTTTTGTTGTCAAAAAACTAATTTTGACTTCACGTCTAAAATTCTATTTGTGACGTCCGAAATTATTAAGTGACTGTAAATGTAGTTTTGTTTTCCATAATTTATGTTTAAAAGTAAATCGGCTTTCCATAAATAAACAGTTTGGTATTCAGAATACAGGGAAACGTAAATACGAAATACGAGGTTGTTGTACAAAAGCAGAGAGTGGAAGTTGGATTGAAAGCAAAAATATAATAAATTTATTCACAGAATAGGAAGAACATGAGTTAGTGGTAAACGAAAGCGGAACGTTTGCGATGTAGGTCTTGTGGCGTTGATTCGACAGCTAGTTTCGTAAGTTGTTTTTAATTTTCAATAAATATCCTTTTAACAAAAACCAGAATGAGCACAAATATTTTAATTGTAACCATTTACTGAAAATCGTGTTCGGCATGATTACAAATATTGAATTTGTTCTCCACACATTGCAGAGAACAAAAATGGCATGGCAATATTAATAAAAATAAAACATATAAGCAAAAAAATCGAGGCGGAATCGTTTTTAGCAACCGAACCCCTTAATTGTGTAACTCCGTAACTGTAACTTTTCTCTGCAAATCCCATAACCAATACAAAACTGATCATTATGTGGAGATGTTCAGTATGTGTATTGCCGATACAAGTACAGGTAATATTGAACATTGCTAATATCCTTGCGTTTTGGCACTAAAGGATTAACACACGACACACAGGAGACTACTAGCGACTGGTACCGACATGGGAAGCCTGATGAGGGGATGTTTCGATATCATACTAAATTCAGTGATATTTATTTTACCTTAGGGATTATTTTAATGCAGTTAATTATGATTAACAACTCCAGATTTTTGGTTACCTATATTGGAAGTTATAAGTCCAGAGGTAAAATATTTTCTTTCTGTACAAGAGAGCCGCATTTCATGCATAAAACCTCATGCATATTGGATTAGTAGTGGTAAAACAAATGCAGCTTAACCTGATTTACAATTTATGTGCTCCATTACCTTGCAAACATTCATGCATGAATAACACCCGGGCAAGTTAATAGTTGTCTTGTAAAGTCATATATTTACATAGAGCGTTAACACTAAAACATAACGAGATGTTAGATAGAAAGTTAAACGTAAAGACCTGCAATAGTGAAAAAGAACATCAGCAATAAAAAGACTACGTCGAACTGTGCAAGCTCAAATGTGTTTTTTTAAACCATATTCGAATTTTCCCCTTTCACATTTAACTGCGTTAAAAATTAAAAGTAATGGAATATTTAAACAGCCAATACGCTGGCTGTTCTGGCATATTCAATACTGAATATGAAAAAAGTGTTTTTGGGCAAAATTTGCTTGCATTTATAATTGTATACAGATTTAAAGAAAATCTACTTTAAAGACAAACGTGTTGAAATAAATTATTTTTACAAGTACGGTCCTGCTTTGCGAAGATTAAATTTCTTTCAACAAGAAATGAAACACGTTTGTTTTACAAATGCCTTCGACGTTTAGAAATAATGGAACAACTGCTAAAGTGTGTACATTTTTCATGTACTAGAATTAATAATTCACTTAGGTAATGTGTAGCGAGAACGGATCACTAAACTCTTTGCAGACTCGTGAGGTCGAAGTTCAAAGTCTTTGAGCTCAGCAGATTAATGCGTCTGTGAAGAGTTAAATACGTTAGCTGGATCTGCAAGAAACTAGATTTTTAAACCATGTTGATATATATTATTTCATATTTCAGCACGGAATGCGAAACACTGCCAAAACTTTTTCATATATTTTTATATTTTCTAAAATATTTCCAGTCCCAACAATTGTTATATAAAATCGAAATACTCCGTTATAATAAATTTTGGCCTCTGGCACCGCCCGTTTGAACTTAAACGCGTTTTAGAATAATGTAGTTCGAAGCCTAATAAGTTAATAAGGGAAAACGCCGCATGAGATTTTTCTCGCGCAAACCCGCTGTTTCCTTTTCTCTTCTTTGATTCAAACTATTACATATTATATTTAGAATTTTTATTATTTTAGAAATTTAAAAATTTTAAAATATTTGATAATTTAAAATTTTTAAACCTGGAGATCTTGAAAATTATATATTTTTATAAAATTTTCAAAATTTAAATTTCGTAAATTTTGAATATAAAAATTAAAAATTTCAAAAAAAATCGTATCTTATATTTTATAAATACTACAATTTTGAAATTTCTACATATTCTGAAATATTCGTTTTTTAATTTTAAAAATGGTAAAATTCGAAAATTTCTCTAATACGAATTTACAGATTTTCAAAATAAAAATTAAAATATTTGAACTCGAAAATTTCGCACATTTACAGAAAAGTTCCATTTTCATCAAAGTTTCAGAAATTACAGAATCTTTTTAATTTTGAAAGACAAATTTTCAACAATTTTCCAAAATTTTCAAAACTGAACGCGAACGCACGCATTTTTAACTAAATCGATCTATTTATTGCATTCAAATTTGAATTGTTTTATAATTATGAAACTTCAAAACTTTTGAGAAATGCTGAAAGTCTCATGAATTTCGAAAATACCGAAAATTTCAAAATTTAAAAATTTAAAAATTTCGTAAATGTTGAAATGATCGAAAATTCATAAACGAAAATATTATACTTTGAAAGATTCGTAAACAATTTCTACTGAAAAATATGAAAATACTACATTTTTAAATTTGTACATATGTTAAAATATTAGAAATTAAAAAATATTGAAAATTTATTAATTTAAAAAATCCTAAAAAAAAGAAATAATATAAATTTTGAAACTCGAGTACATATCTAAAATGTCGAAATTTTGGAAATGCCCAAAATATTGAAACTTAAAAAACTTCAAAGTTTTCAAATATGTCCATAACTTGGTATTTTCAAAAAATTTCGAAATTCTTAAAACTCATTTTTCAAAAAAGTTTTGTATAATATAAGGTGTAATTTTCGATATTTTTAATGTATTCAAAAATGTCATCATTTTCATAATTTCAGAAAATTTCTAAATTCAAAAAACTCAATTTTCCAAAATTTTTAAAAATATTTTGTAATTTTTCGAAATTCTCACAACTGACGACGTACGCACTCAAGACACATGCACGCACGCATCCTATGCTCTGATTCGAACTATTTCAATGTATTAAAAATTTACATAATTATTACAAAATTAAAAAGAAAATAAAGAATTTAGATTATTTTGAAATACCAAAATTTTGAAAATATGGAATTTTAAAATTCTGGAAATTATGAAAATTTTATGAATTTTAGTATCTAATGGCGAATATTTCAAATTTTGGAAATTTAAAAACTTTTTAAATTTCGAAAATATCCAAAATGTTGAAAATAATAAAATATGAAAATTTCGGAAATTTGATAACGTTTTCTACCAGATTCTGCCTTTAAAGAATGGAAGTCTCAATTTATAAAAAATGTGTACCAGTAAACATGTCTAAATTTGGCGCTTAGTTTCATATATTTTGGTTTATTCAAACTTTTCGAAAAATTTCAAAATATTTATAAATTTAAATTTTTTTCATGGACTAAAAATATAGAAAATTATGTTTTGTATTGTTATTTTACAGGACGTTTACGGAGTTCTAAGATTATAAAACTTTTTTTCATACATATGCACTTTTTGGGAAATTTAGTAATAAATGGTCCGATTTGGATATATATGAAATGCTGAAATACACTGCAATTTTGCAAGGTTCGAACAGATATCCTCATTTCTGTCATCTTTTTACCTGATCGATGCAAAATCAGATGCATCACATCACTATTGAAAATATTATCATATCCCCAAGAAATGCTTCTGTAAACACAAGTACGAGGTCCCAACAGGGACAGCTTTCCTTAAATGGAAGCAGGAAAAGACTAGAAAGGCAAATGCGATAGAAAACGTAATGTCGGTAAATTTCCTTGCATATTTGTTTCTTCTTTTATAAATTGCGCTGCTTGTGTGGCACAAAAACCACGCAAAGTGCAAGTTGAAGTCTCTGGAGGTCCTCAGACCGGGTTCTAGCAGGGACAGCTCAGATATTCATGGACCCGAAAGTAACACGGCTATGCCCTCCACCGGGACGCTTCTTGATTCGATTGAATTCCCCTGAGGCAGTCCATAGTCTAATACAACCTTATTGCTATGTAAATGGTATTACTGTATTTGTGTATTAACGCATTTTTTGCTCGTTTTGACACGTACGCGTTCAATGTTCTGAGGTCAAAGTATTTTAAGTAATTTCGATTAGAAATTTAACGTGATTACGTATCACGTACAGAATCTCACTTGTTATTTTATTTTAGCATGTATTTAGTGAAGAATTTTAATTATTTTCTTAAACGTTTAATAATAAATAATAAATTTTGTACTATATAACGCGCGGATTAATACCATTGAATTATATTTCATTACAAGTCCTTGGAACATCCTCACCTGGACAAAATGAAAATCGTCCTGGTAGCAGTTTTGATTGTGCTTTCAATGGGCATGGTAAGATTTTAATTATAATTTTACACGATCACACATGTGACCGTTTTTGTATAAATTAATAACGTAAAGAAAAACTTAGTTTTCATTATTGTTGGTATTTTTTTTAGGTTTTAACGTGGCCAAGTGATCGGCATTGTGATGTCATATCGCACGGGCATCAATTTGGATATAGACCTGATTACCACCATGGATGTTCCTCTAGGGATAAAGGTTGGTATGGCCACTATAGTCATGATCATGATTGTGATGGTGGTCATGGTCATGGCCATCTTAGCTTGTTGTTGAATCACAAACGGTTAGCCAGACAAAAGCTATGTGCCTTACTTTGCGGGGGGTGCGTCCATCCAGCCTGGGCTTAGAATAAAAACATAGAACATGTATGATTTTTTCTTTAAATATAATTCTCAGATTTAATAAAAGTTTAATGATAAAACGTTGTGGTGTAAAACCCAATTTAACTTTGTCCTGAAAACGGAAAGGAAAGTGAAGGGAACAAAAAATCTACACTTTATTACAGACAGACTAGACAAAATCATAAAAAATGTATGCAGCCATGGTAGTTACAGTACTCGCGATATTATGACTTTGCGGATAAAAATTTGGCATATTAGTAAAGGAAATATCAGCAATAATAGCATTTTAAACAATGAAACTGCAGTAAAACTGAAATACCTTTAATAAACATGCAATAAAACTGAAAATGAGTGATATTACCGCACGCAATGTTCGGCGTCGGCTCCACCACGGCGCCTTGGCGGCGGGCGTCACCTAGGTCAATGCTTAACCTTCCCTTCAATTACGTACATTAAGGTTCAGGTTATCTATTATTTATTTGCGCGTACACGAACGTCCCAAAATTAGAATTAGTTACAGATATAAAACATGCAGAACACGCGAAACGGATATATCGGTAATCCCCGCAAATTACGTACGCTATTTGACCGACCTCCAACGACAAGAGTTGCTTGGAAAAAATTCTTTCTGCTTGGTGGCTGACATGGCAGTATGCAGTGCGGCTGCAGTTTATTGTTATGTAACATGCACGGACAAGAATGTATTCACACATGCAAGCAAAGAATTATTTTTCAAGTTTGTTTGTTTACGCTTTTTTGCAATTTTTGTTTGCTGGAATATTTAATTACAACAGTTAAACGTATTTTAATCACGCAAGCATATAGTGAAAATTGTAATTAGTAAACAGTAGGTAGGTATGTAAAACTTGAAATCATGTTATCTTGCCCGCAATAAACCTAAAAACAGGGCTGGCTTCAAGTAATAAATAAGTCATACGATTGCCTCAAGGAACAAAGGTTAATGTTTCTTTTTATACACGCTTTTTTATCAACTAGATAAGTTCACAGAAAAATCAGAAATAAATTAGGATTTATCAGAATTACAACTACTAGTTCTTTCACCCCTTCTTCGACATTCTCCGATTCAATAAATTGCATTTTTAATTTCCACAGTGGAAGGGACGGACGTTTTGGTCGCTTTATACACGTGTGGGAATGCATGCAGATGCATGAACGCATTTTTTGTTGTTATTTTACGCCTAGCAGGCACACCTACAGCACTTATGACAAAACTAGTGCCAATCATTAATGCTTCGTTACTCTACTTTACTGCTGTGCATAAAAATCAAGTGGACAATTATATCGCATATCAATTGTGAAAAGCTGTCGGCTACTGCCACGAGACGCTCTCTTTGTGTACACCCGCTGAATTCTTTCCTAGTCTCCGATTCAAACATTTACATTAAATACAAAATTATGAACATACTCTAATTTAACAGCAAATTTCGAATTTTTTTCAAATTATTGTTGTAAACTAGAGGTAGGCATGCCATCCCGAAGCCCTAGGTAGGTCCGGCCCATGAGCCGGGCCTAAAATTACAAAATAATTTATTATCGGGTCGGGCCGACCCTATTACAATCCCTAACTGGGCCTAGCAAGTCCACTGTCGGGCCAGCTGTACCTAACAGGGTCGGGCCAGTCCGTTTTTGACTTTGACAGGGCGGGTCGGGTTTCAAATCATGTACCTAAAGAACAGGCTAAGCCGGGCAAACTCATCTTCTGAATTTGTCGGGTCGGGCCTGAAAATTTCTCCATTTGCCCACCCTTATTGTAAACTATTAAGATGTTGAAACAATTTTCAGTTTTTAAAATTTAAGGTTTAAAAGTTTTAATTTATTGGAAATGAAACAATTCGTAGCTTTGATAATATTGAAACTTGAAAATTTTGTAATTCGAAAATTACAAAATATAGAAAATGATTACCACAATTTTTAAAATTTGATTTAAACAAGAATTTTTAGAAAATTGTAAGCAAAGCAAAGACGGCTACCTAACACACTATCCAAAAAACTAGAACTGTTATCAGTGTTGTAGAAGAAAAAGGTAAGTAGACAATCATTCGGAGTAGAAATTAATAGAAACAAAACGGTTTACCAGCTTCCCACCAAAATAGAGTTTCATGTGGAAGCGAGCACTCTTGCTCTAGGCCCGAGAACGAGTTCGAAAGCAAACATTCCGCTAAGACGAAGAGCGAGAAAATTTTTACACTCGGCTCTCGAAAATATCCATTTCTTTGCAATTACTTTTTTATAAGAATCACATTAAATGCATTACTTAAAATTGTCATTTTTTCTTGGATAACTTCATACCCGGCGCTCGCCGCTCCAAATCTTTCCGCTGAGTCTGTCACGGCAATGAGAGCTACTCCCGGAAAAGAAATCTCATGTAAAAAAAACCGAACGAAAAACCTGAAAAAGCAGCCCCTGCACAAAATTTTAAGAACGAAAAACCCCCGCAAAGAAGCTCTAAGGAAAATTCCCACAAAAAAATACTACCATAGCCCCAGGAAACATTCTTTTAAGAAAACCGGAAAAAATGTTAAACGTAGTACTAATCCTCAATTCCAGGAAAATGCCTTAGAAGAAATTTTATAATGTGAACTGATTACACATGAAAACGATCTTTTTGACATTTCCATATATTTCCACAACGAAATAAATAATTGTTGCTTGCATCCTTAGAGTGAAAGCTGTGTCAGTGTTCTATTCACTCTGAAGATGCAAGCTGCAATATCTTGCAAAACGTTATTTTGTGTGGGTTCACAAACAGCTAACAGGCATAAGCCGATTAAGTATTCTTGTCCCGGCAAACAAGATACATTAAGATCAAATCCTTGTCCGCCCCATGGTTTAAATAAGCTAAGCACACGTCCCTGTTTAGGCAAGCAGGGCCTACGAACAAATATTGCTCAAACTTCTAGAGCAAATGCTTGTAAAGGCAGACAAGCTACAGGTCGGTCCTTACCTGATTATGCTGGGTGTAGTTCTCAAATGACGACGCGGTTTGAACCGAAAATAAATTGTACTATTTACAGTTCGAGAAACCGCGAAAGCCTCAAAGAAGTACTAATTAGTACATTAACAGAGGCCACAGTTTACATAAACAACTTATTTCAAAGAACACAGTGGCTTGGTATGAAACTTCGTAAAAGTTGTGGTTTGGTTAGAGACCGGGCCGAGACTTAAATGTCCGGGTTGTAGTGTTTTCGGCTGCTTCGTTTAGGAAAGAGTTCATGGTGTTAAAAGTTGTCACCGAAACCTGTGCAGCCGTTGCTGCGCTTTAGACGAAGCTCGCGGTGCTGAAAGCATTCGTCGAGACCTGGTGTAGACGCTGCTTTGCTCTTAAAAGAGTTCGCAAACTTGTTTGGCTTCAGACCGTTTGTTAGTTTGATTTGGAAGCATGTTGGAGATCTTTGGAAAGCTGCAGACTTGCTTAGTTTTATTAATTTAGACCGTTCGACTCGCTATTATAGAATAAACTGACTGTTCTGTGCAAATGCGTTTGCTTATACAGCTTTTTTCAAAACTGTTGCGTAAGGATTTAACAAACATCTGCAGATAAAAAATAATTTAATGTAAAACAGAAGCCGCCGTAGTTTAAGTTACGCCTTCACAATACATACAAACATTTAGAGACGGAAGTCGCTGTTGCATAGCAAAGTATGATATAATTCAACCCGCACCATTTGTTGATATTTTTATTACGACGTAGAATGCGTTCAAAGACGGTCGGGGGCATAAAGTTAGTGAATCATGACAATGAAAAGACACTGTAATGGTTTTGTTTATGCAACCTCGCTTATGATACTCATGGAGTACCTTAATACGGCCCTGTACCTTCTAATATCTTCACATCGGTCCAGTCCAGCGCTAGTGGTATAGTGAAGTGGTATGTGTGGTGCCTTTTGTCCGATCGGGTTCTATTCTAGAGGTCGCTAAAATGTATCAGGTAAAAAATAAGCAAAAGTATTCGTATGAAGAAAAGACATTTGAATTTGGTACAACAAACAAAAAGCTTGGAATTTATTCATAATGTGATAAGCTGATAACAGTTTATAGGTATATCTTTGCAGAAATTTTTACTAGAAATTTCTTCATCTTAAACTGAGTGTAAAGCTACACTGGTCGAGTTTATTTATTTCTTTGTAATAAAATCTTAACTACATGGTAGAGGAATTTTTACGTCTTGTAGGAATATAAAATAAGGCTAAAGAAACTGTCATCATTACAGTTAACATACCTTGCTGCTTAGAATACATACCACTATTTTGCCTTTGGGTGTTGCTTGTCCTTTGCTGCAACTTATCACAAAATAAATGCAGTATTAATCTAGAATCAAATAGATTATTTTTATTTTTTGTGAATAATTTAGAAATCTGCGTTTGTGTTTGAGTTTTTAAATTTTTTTAAATTTTGAAACAACTGTAATGTTTTTGATGCTAAGTCTGGAAAAATATTTTCATAATCTAATGCATATGAAGTTTTATGTAAGTTAAAAGGGCGTATGTCAGTTGATAAAATACATTTATAGCTACCAATAAACGCAAGAGAAGCTGGAAAACTTTTATCATATTCTACCAGTCTAATAAACCTCTTTCGGCGAGTAACTTTTTTCATTTCGCGAAGCAGAGTAAACATTTACGTTATTTCTTTTTTTCTCTACGCACGTAATGGCAAACAAAGATATGTTGCCACTAACCCACAGGAACATGGAAAACCATTTAGTCTGCGCCTCAGAAGAGCATGTGGCCAAAAATAAACTGCACTGACATGAAACGTATACTACTGCAGTCCCCACTTGGTAATCGTAAAGAAGTAAAAAAGGGCATAAAAAGGGCGCAACGAGAGGTAACCGCTAAGTCCCCACTTCATCACGTACTTCGAAATTCATTTCCAACGAAACTTGTGGAATTTTAATATTAAAAGTTCCTTTCCAAGTAAAGATTACTTCTGCTTTAATAATATCGCAAATAATGATGTTATCAGATCGTGGCAGCAAGGTGTCCCTATGCAATTATTTTGTATCCCCAGTCAATATCGTCTTTGAAATTCATTTGTCTCCGTTTTCTCTCCCGAGTTTTTGACTTGGTAATAGCACTGTTCGAAAATTACAGGCTTCTTTCGCATTGATCACATAATTCGTTTACATTTTTACATCGAACCCATATTTTTACAATTTTTCCTAAAGTTCAACCAAAGTTTTTTATTTCTAATTAAGGTTGATAATGTAATTTCTTTTATGTAATAAAAATGTATTGAACATAATGTTCAGACAAAATTTTCCATTAAAATATTAAGCAAAAAGCGTGGGCAATTTATTTAATTTTTTTTTATGATCAACAACAAAGCAATTCTACGGAACAATCCACAAACATAAACCGAGTTGACCCTCAATCACGTTGAAGTAAGTTCAGGTGTCAAGATGGGTCATGCATTGCGGTCCAGATCGTAATGGAAACTCACTAACCGGAGGATCATTTCATGGTCGTGATTCCAACACAGAGACGAATTTCCCTAAAAGCTGGGGTGAAAGAAGCCATAGCACGTTCTACCTCGGTATTGTGATATTTGCTTTAACGTTGCTTTCTTCAGACATCTATAAAATGTTACTTAGGTTAAAAAAGAAAAATTTGTATGAAAGCTTGTGAAAAACACCCCACATCGTCTTTTAAATAAATTAGTTAATTAGCGGTCCTTTTTGTTAAATAATTAATGTTTCAAACCTGCACAGTAATTAATACGCATAAAATTGGATTTAAACATGATTTTGATTGCTTCCCTCCTTATACAATTGCACAAAATTTTAATAAAGTTCTTTTAATTGTAGTTTAAAAATTGTTTTAATCAAAAACCTACGAAGATATGGCATCGTAAATCGTTGGTAATAAATACGAAATTATTTTATTACGAGAAATTTTATTGGTAGGACAAGACAAGAAAAACAACCAGTAAAAAAATTAGACGCACATAAAAAATAAAAATAAATAAGATTTATTAGAGTTCCAAAAGTAGGTTAATGTAGGTATTCTTGTAATTCGTAAAGAATAGAACAATTTATTGCATTAATAAAGACACTTTTAAAATACTACTAAAACGCGATATTAAAGGTCGTAGACGTAGTGACGTAGCAAAATATTTCATTCCAGTAAAACAAATAAAAGGATCATCTTATGATCTGATTTATGATTTATTTGTTATAATAGGAGTGGGTTCTGTAATTCTTTCAGGATTTCATTTTCAGCAGGGTGCTATTGCTATGACGACGGTTTTACTATTAGCTAAAAATCGCCGCTGTTATAGTTTTTTTTAAACTAATAATAATCATAATAATAATAATACTAATAATAATATCATATATTTCCATTGTCCATACATGTATAGGTATTGGAATTGTGAAGTCAACACTTAGGTTAACAACAGATACTAACTACTACTAACAACTAAGACCCTGTTTAAAAGTAACGAAAGCTTTACAGAATACACGGGGTGTTTCAAATCTTGCGAACACAAACTGCGGGACGGTATTCTACCATAAAAATTGAACAAAAAATTGCTCTACAATTTTTCGATTCGACTAATATTTTTGGAGTTATTGAAAATTCTGAAAATGATCAAAAAAACATTCTAACTCAAATTTAAGAGTTTCATCAAGTACTGAAAATAAATCCATGATAACATTACAAAAACAAGAGATAGTTCAAAACGATAATTGAGAGGAAAAATTACAAATGACGTTTAAAGTGTCTGAAAAACTCAAATTTACGTGTTCAAACAAGCAGTAGGCTGTTTAAAACAGCACGTCATTATTTATTTGTTTCATAGTTCGTCATTTGTTCAATTTTAGTTCTTAATTTTGCATTGTACAGTGCTACATAATAGGTTGAAATCAGTTCAAAGGGGGAACGAAAGGTTGCATAAAAACGTACCGCTCGTCCTGCTTGTTTATTAGAAGCCTGAGTGCAATCAGCATATCATAAGACTCTTGGTTTCAATAATTCGCGGCCATTCTGCCGCACTTTAGAACTTAATCTTAACAAATGACAAACTATGAAACAAGTAAATAATGACGTGCTGTTTTGAACAGCCAATAGCGCACCACTGTTTAACTGAACAAGTAAATTTAAACGACATTTGTAATTTTTCTTTTCTTTTGAAAACTTTTGGAAAAGCAACAACTTATTTTTTACCTTAATACTTTTGTGATAAACACCAGTTATTAGGAAATTAAAAGACGTACCGGTATCCACGCACCACCACGAAAACGCATGAAAAAGGAAATAAATATAATATAAATATACACGTTATTGATAAAAAATGGACTGTATTACCTACATAAAAATGCTTTCGGGCAATTTACACAAAGTTTTGGAATTTTAAATATATATTTTGAACATTTTGACAATTTTATAGAAATTTGGAATATTTTCAAAATTCTCGGAAAAGCTTCGAATATATTTTGCCTTATGACTCAAAAACAGTTTGGCAGATTAGGTTTAAATTTTAAATGTAATTGCCCTATAGAGATACAATGTTATTGTACAGAAACGTTTTTTTTTAATTAAGAGCTATAAAGTAAAAAATATTTAAAAATTGTGGTAAATTTCAAAAAAAATATTACTCATAAACTGGCTACACAATTTTTTTAATTTGTTAAGCTCTTAAAGCTTGATATGAGTTAAAGTTTGCTTCCTGTCTCAACCCACTAATTTTTCTGTGACAGATTCTATGAATATTTGATAATTAAAAATTCATGTCGCTCTCTTTAACAAACGAGGGGCAATAAAAAATTTCTGTTTAAGCTAAATTGCTTATGAGTCGTGACTAACAATAGAATAAGATTAAAAACTTAATTTTTATGTGCAGTAATGTTTGGGGGATTAATTTTCCACCTCTCGCTCTAATTTTGCGAAAAAGTTTGATTTTGCGTTTTTGGTATTTTTTAAATTTAAAGCACGAGGAATCTTTTCCCAAAAAACTTAAACACGATTTTTTTGGAAAAACATTTCCGTCGTAACTTAAGCATGCATCCATGACAACTTAAGAGTGCACAAGGTAGATTACGAAACATGTAGTGCGTAAGAGATGAACATAGTATGTAGAATCACATCATAATAGCCAGAAGATTTTTATTCATTGCTGTTATATACAGATGAGTCCATAATCTATATAACAAAACCGGAACTGTCTTAATCTTACATCTTGACCCGTCTTGTTTATTATTATGCTTGCCGGTTGTTCCCAATGTTTATGTTTGTTACAGGCACGTAGGGCGACGCGGACGCGGTGCTTGATTTCAAAAGCTGCCATGTTTTAAAAGAAGTAAAGTGTTAAAGTTGCTAGTAACTATCACATTTTTCATTTGTTATAGGTATAATACGTAGCAACGCATCAGTATTATTTTTTAATAGCAAATAAACCATAACTCATTAGTTATATTTTTGACAGTCACTTACAGCTTGTGCAGAAAATATTAATCTCAATATAAAGGGAGGTTTTCATTTAAATTTTGACACTGACAACTCACATCTAAAGTAAGTGGATATTACGATCAACAGGAATTGTTGATATGTTATAAAGCATACTAAGCTTTTTTTACTCTAAAAAAATATTCTCCTAATTAATTCTGTGCAAAAACCGCAAACGAGTAAATAGTTTTCTTCAAAATTTTTTTATTCAGCAAATGTACTGTTTTTCTACAGCATTACTTAGACCAGAAGAAATAAGCAGTTGCTACATTTCAGCCATTTTTTTAAGATGGTGGATTTAGTACAACTGGGATTATTGTGGACTTCTGATGTGTTATAAAGCGTACAAGGGTGTATCCGTTCTAAAAATATCAAAATTCTTTTAATTTATTCCTTACATGTAAGATGATCCGGCAGAAGTCCTGATGAATGAAATAATACGAGTAGTACAATTCAGAACTGCTATATGGGTTGCCTATATAAAAGTCTACACAGCTAATAATATCTTATTTTATGGCAACTAGCTTCATCCTGACACCTGTTATATTTGTATAAAAAAAGTAATAAAATAGATAGACGAAATAGTATTTTTAGTGGAGGCGTTGAAAAATTCAGTAGCTGTTTCTTAGTAATACTGCAAAAGACAATGCAAAACTATATTTCGAATTTTTTCTGCATTATTAATTTTTGTATCTTAATCTTAGAAATTCAATTAGTACAAAACGTTCTAATTTGTGTCATTCTTTTTTCGTTTGGCTTCTATTTGTGTTGTGCTCTTTTACAAAACATGTATATTATTCAAGGAAGTTTACTTGAAAGGTTTCATTTTAAATTGGAAATTGAGGCAAGTTTTAGGATAAATTCTAAATTCTGAAAAATGCGTTATAAATTATGCGGCCTTAAACTGTGTCATATTTTATTTCCGAGCGAATAAAGTGCGTGTGTATTCGCAACGCATTTTCCATCATCCTGTTCATGCAAAGCGTAACTCGATGGAAGTAGAACTTGTCACTCTGAGTAAAAAGTTGACTTTAGAGCAAGTTCGGGGGGCAGAACACGTGTCACAAAGGCGTATCGGCGTGCTCCAGCACCACCCGACGCGGATCCTTCGCTAGATATTGTAGGAGACGTGCCCGGACTGGGAACGAACGCGAGACGTTATATTGCAAATCTCATTTGTGACAATAATTTATATGTAAATAGATCCCAGTTACACGTGTTGCATTTCAAAAATATTTCTAACTAATATATGCTCACAAACGCGTGCTGCTCAATCTTTGCTTTCATAACACACTCGACACAGAAATAAAACAATTTCTTGCAAACAAACATCAAGGACGTACGTGCTTCTCTTAAAGCCATCCCCATATTTTAACCAAAAACTAAATTTAAAGCAGAGTAGGACCACAAAAGACGCCTTCACGTTTTTTTATGCAACATTGTTTACATAACCAAGAGTGGGAAAACTACAAAAAAACTCATAACAAAAATTAACATCTACCGTAAAATGATTTCTATGGATAAGATTTCAAAGCTAACAGGACAGTTTCAAAAAACAGCAAGTCAATTTCTAGAAACTAACAGATTTGTTGTTACTATAAGCAACTCAGTTACTACAACTATGGCAACAGTATAGCTTCCGGAGGTTCGGATCTATATAAATCTGTAGGTCCCCTCTATCTAGAATATAAACAGTTTGGTACACACTGAACATAAATTAAATAAGCCCTAAGCAAAGTCAGTGTACGCACGTAATATTTTACTAAGCCAGTTCTTCACTGCCGATTTCTTTTTTTTTGATTGTACAAGTTGAGCAAAAATCCTAAATCGGCGGTATTGTGTAAGTAATAAAATACAAGCATGGAATTGGTCTTTGATCTCAAAGGAGGAATGGGCATAAAGAACAGCACACGCTATAAATACTCATAAATTATCCAGATCAGCGAGCAGCGAATAAGGAAGACTTATTTCAGCTTTTTAACTTTGGTGGCAGAGCGTAATGGAAAAGAGGCGCGAATGTACGAGACATTTGCGTTATGTATACTGATGATTGAAGCTGCTGCGTCCGCTACATGCATACTAACCAGTCGGTTTTCGAATGGCTTTCCGAACCACGTCTTAAATTAGTTATACAGCAAAGGCAAAGGACTAAGCACAAAGCTTTAGAAGGCAGTCTTTGTGTATTGAAGAACATAAGAAATAAGAACACCAAAGTGAGCTAAAAAAAAGTGTTTTAAGATCATTAATTTAAATAACATGCGAAAATCGATTCATGGAGAAAGAATTGTAATTTGTATAGGTTAGTTTTATCTTCTGAAGCCGTCTAGAGTGAATGGATATGGAACTATTCGACAAACAGCAACATTAAATAAATATTATATTAACAGTGGTGTTACATTAATTATAATTAACGGTTTATCCTGTCAGCGCCAGTAGTTTAGTGGCATGTATACAGGGTGTTTTTAAATGAAGCAGCATAAATTATATCAGAGAATTTCGTGGTCAGAACATGATGTTAAAGCCGAACATGCCTAGGTCTAGTGATGGGACATAATTGAATGATTTTCATAATCGAATGATTGCCATTCGAAAGAATAAGATAAACAAACTATTCAATCGGATAAAATCATTCGTATAAACCTATGCGATAAAAAGTTGAATGCTCGGATGCACATGCAGCGATGCACCGCTAGTGCAGTCGTAGTAGTCGCTATCGGTACCGTTCCCACAGGTTCTATACTTCAGTATTATTATTAGCCGTTGGTGGTGCAACTACTGTACTGAAGCTCATTGGCTTATTGTACCCCGCACGTATTTCCTGCTCTATCTAGCCCCACTGATAAAACTCAAGATACTGTTGACGGGCGCAGCTGTCAATTTCTCTGGATCTGACAATTGAACCCCAAAGTGTTGTAGTTTTTTGACCCCCATATCAGGGCATTTGCAGAGAATGTGTTGAGAGGTTTCGTCTTCCTCTCCACATAGTCTGCAGGTTGGATCCTCTTCGAGCCCAATGCTTTTGAGATGTTTCCCGAGACGACAGTGTCATGTTAAAAGTCAGTTTTTTCTGCTCAACAGCAAAATTTCTGGCTTCTTACCTTTAGATGAGTATTTCCAGAATATTCGACTGCCTTAGTCTAGGAGCCATCATCCAGTGTGGGCGATGTAGCAGGTTCTTCACAGCTCCTTTCGCCAAGTGAAACGAAAAACTGCACGTGGGTTCGGAACCCATGTAAATCGCTTTCGCCCCCGGCTCTGTTTTCCCCCTTTGCCATGGTGTCCCGGTATCCACTCAAAAGTTACCCTGTTGTTTTCTGGTAGTGTCACCACAACTTGGAGACATTTTTTTATTACTTTGAAGTGTATTTCTACGCCCTCCAGAGCTTTTAAAGCCGCTTGGCTGCCTGTCAGGATGAAGATCTGCTTATTAACATATCCTTCTCTACCATAACTTACGCGCAGGTTGTAATTGCTTTAACCTCCGCCTGGAAAGCGGTTGTGAGCCTATTCAGGTTCATGCTGAATCCATCTCATGTGACCCCAGTTTAAATCTCGTGACAGTCCTGTTTTGTTTTCTTAATTGTTAAAGTTTATGTTTTGACATTTCTTACTGCTATCTTATTTTGCCCCTATTCTACAATTTATTCTTTTATCTTTGATTTATTTAAAAAATCTCTTTATGAAAATTTGCACACCGACGCACAACCTCATTCTATCAAACAACTGTTCTCTCTTTAATTTTTCATAATTCTCAGTAATAAGTTAAATTTTTGCAATTATTTAGAAAAATGTAATATTTAATATATACCGAATAAGTCACGTGTCGCGATTGCCCTCTTTAGATTTTTCTAAATAAAAAAGTTTAACATATGCTGCAGATTTTTTGGCGGTCACTGTCACTACCTACCATTATTTTATCAACATCGGGTACTGGATTACTATTTGAAGGAAAATTGGGTACTCTTATTTTAAAGATTATTTGATGTCGATCACGCCAGATAAAGATATTTAAAAAATAATAAAATAATAAAAATAATAAACAATTCCATAATTACCTATAGTAAGTAAGTAAGTAAGAAGTCTAGTCATTACGTCAAAATAAATCCAATAGATATGTAAATAACTTGGAAATAGAATTTTTTTGCCTAAACCCTTAATTGTGGCATCAAAATAATGACTTTTTTCTATAGCAACTGTTAAAACGTGCTATTATTAACTAAAATTAGAGGGAAAAGTAGCACTTTACCATCAAGGGTAGATAAAGTAGTACTTTAACAGCAAGGATAGATAAAGTATTTTTTCCACTACTAGCATTACACGATATCATTATTTACTTTGTTTTAGAGCCAAGAAGATGAATTTCTTTCCTAGTGGTCACTAATATTTCATTATTAACTACTGGTTAATAATGAAAACAATTGCTATCTAGTACTCACATTGCCTATTTAAAATTATAAACTTTCATGTAAAAATCTTTTGATTTTACTGGTAATAACTGTTCACCAACACTTTCTGCACCTTCCCTGATTTCAGGAGGAGTGCAGTTTTCACTCAAATCATCAAAATTGGACATTTTATAACAACTATTTTAAAATATATATTTTACATAAATGTCAATTGAAATTAACTATTCTCTTGTTTTCAAGCAAGGCTACTTTATTTTTGTGCATATTTGCATTTATAATTTTATTTTTTATTAATGTAAAATCAATTAATTATAAAAGGCATAAGGGTGCTAGTAGTGGAAAAAATAATATATAAACCACGGTAGAGAAGACTTATCAGCCTCGCAACTTATTTTCCTCGATGCTTCGCATCTCTGTAATTAATTCTGTTCAGCTGAGAAAAATGTCTTCTCTACCTTGGTCTATAATATACTATTATTTTTTGGTTTATTCTATAGCAACCAAAAAGTTATTAAAGCCACCTACTCATTTTTTCGTGAAACTGTTTTTTTTTTCTGACACTTTTAAATTAAATTTATCATTGATTTTTCTTCATTTTTTGGTCTTCTTTAACAATTGCTATAGAAAAAAATGTTGTATTCCACACGACGATAAAATTTCATTATCTTCTCGATGCTTATTAGCGTCTCGGCAGACGCCTCGATGCTAAAATCGCTCTCGAAGATAAAGTGCAATTTTATCATCTTGTACAATAAATAACTATTAAGTGCAAACTTTTAGAGGCTATATCTCGGTAACTATTCGAGTTCTTTTTTATTTTTTCAGTTTGTAAGAAATGTTATATACTTTCTTTCTATTGGTAAGAAGTTTTTACGTGGGTTACGCTGGAAACAACGTATTTCAAAAAAACTTTGTGTGTCAAAAAATCATCAAAATAGTCAAATTTGGGATGTCGTAACTTCGAACCTATTAAGGTTAGAGGGATGTTTTTTTAGATTCACAGAGAATTCCGCCTATTTTCACTCATCTGCAGACCACTTTTTCGTCGAATAATCAGGAATTCAGCAATTTAATAAAATCTGAAAAGTACGTTGTTTGGCCAAAAAATCGCGAAAAAAAGGCCACCTTTGAGAGGCCATACCTCGGAAACTGTTTGAGCTGGGGCATTATTTTTTTTAGTTTTGTAGGGAGTTTTATATGATTTTATTTGTCTAAGAACTACTGTTTAGATTGAGTGCACCGAAAACGAATAATTACAAAAAAACTGATTCTTGGCACCCATTTCTTAAAGTCTAGAAGTGTTGCAAAGCTCGACCGAAGTCGAAAACTTAGAGCTTTTATTTTTATGCCATAATAAAGGGTTTAATCAAAAAACCATTCCTGAGTTATTGGCACATCTTTGTACTTGATAACTGAACTATTAGTAGTTACGTATCACCGACTTTGTGTATTTTAGAATATACAATACCGCTGGAGGCATTCGGTACATGTCTTGCAACTCGACACAGCTTATTTATAAACTGAGGCTTTACGATACAACAAAATAACCTTAAAAGCAAACTTATAAATTCTTTTAAAATATTGTTTAAGGAATACCTCAAATTATTTGAAGATCTTCAATTTTCCTGAGACATGCCTTGTTTGGTCTTAAAAATGTCGTATACCATTGTATCTCCGTATATCGAACAGTAATAATAAATTTGTGAAGGTATGAGATATTAAGCCTAAGAGGGTTATTTCTATCCCCGAGAACTGCTAAATAATATCCGCAACCACTTTGAGCTAATTGGTCATTGTATCAATTCCCTCTTGGAGCACAAGGTGTGGACGTGCTTCGGACGAGCTGACCTGGCTCAACGCCCCCTTTAACCACTCTGAACTCTTATCCCCGAACTACCCAGCATCGTGCCAACTTCAATCGTTCAAGGTATTAAGGGAATATTGCAGATCCGAATATGAGTTTGTTTTCTCGACATTGGCACACATATAAAGTTTCAGACTTACACAAAACACTCGCGAGCACAATATTACTACATTTTCAGACTCGCAACTTTGTTGGAAAGTTTAAATAAATTAAGATTGTATTTTTAAAATCCGAGGGAAATTTTGGCAAGAAAAGTTTGCTGTAAGGAAACCGAGTAGTTTGTATGCCCCTTGCGGACTCAATAAAACTGATTCTGTGTGGATGACTGCTTCACATTTACGGTGTTCAGGTGTCGTAAACATGCCTTATTATCTGCTTTATGAGCGCTTCCGTGGCTCATTTCTTCCTCAGTTATTTCGGACACCTATAAACTGCCGTACAACTTCTTTTATTTCAAATAAAATCCACTTAGAGGGGTGCTACTTCTCCTTACCGCAATGTACAGTCTCTTCAAGATACTCGTAAGAAAATTACACCGTGCCGACATACCAAGTTGCAATTCTGAATAGATGAATAGGCCATCAATAAGAATATTAACTATCTCAAGGTTTTTCAAGGATATGTTCATATAATAATTAGTTTAGAGATAGTTGTTTGATTAATGAAGAAAGTTGAAGTTTCATAAAAGAGGCGTTCTTCGTTGTATATTCTTTCCACATAAGAAGTCGCTGTACGAGACCATATAAAAGCGAACCTATTCATATAGTGGGTTTAAGAAAGAAATAAAATTTTACTGACCTACGGGCTATTCGACTTTATCCCAGCCGTAAACATTTACAAATAGATAATAAATTTAAGTATGAAATAACATGTTGACAGTTTTTTCTTTTATTAGAGCGTTGTACATTTAATCAATAGTTGCTAGACTGTGGGGTTGTTACTGAAGCCATTCTGTTTTTTTTTACTAAACATAACTGGATGGTTTTTCTAGTATAAGAAATTTACATAACCATAATGCTGTGCATTAACGACTATTTAATTAATTTCTGACGGTTCTTAGTGTTGCTGGTATGATTTGTGAAAGAACATTGAGAGCTGATGGTTCTGCCATCAAAACGTGTTGTTAAGTGTAACTCCCAAAAAAAATCCAACAGAGTGTGGTAAGGCGATCTAGGAGGCTATGATACATGTCTATCCCGTTCATTCTACTGAGCAACAAACATAATTAGGTTACTCAGTACTTGATGGACTATAACAGCGAGGCGGCCAAGAACCCTCACTTAGGCAAGAGCTTGGTAACGGTCACTCCGTAGATTTCAATTTGGTACTTTGGTACTGGGTAGGTTCAAGGTTTACCTTAATTGAGACCATAAAAAAATGAGTTACTGATTTCACGAGATGAAATGTTACTAGGTCTCAGTAGGGCTCCCAACACCTAGGCGGCAGCGTGTCCTTCGTAACGAAATTCCTCGGTCACTGGACGTAGCTATAAATATTCCTGCGTCCCAATCAGTACGTCTGGGTGAACTCATAAGTCATAAATTTGCCCAGGCGATATACTGGGTGGTCAGAGGCAGGTGAAGGTAAACTCCAGGAAGGAATGGCGTGGCTATGAACATCAACATTAGAAACTCAGGCTTTAGGTGGGAGATGCACTTTGCTTGCTCACGCCCACTATCAAACTGTAGTCGTTAGTGAAAGTACCGGTCACAACGTTCAAATCAGCTACCGATCTATCTGGGCGGTGCATGGCCGACTAGTACTGAGTTCTACGAGTAGCGTAACTGGTAGGGGCAGCTTTGGCTATTCCGAAAAGTTTAACAAGTGACTTTATTGTTCGTACCACAGGGGTGCAATCTGATCTCGTGAAGGAAATGCACCCTTCGTCTTGGTCACGGCGTAGAGCTCTTGGTGGTAGTGGTAAGTCTATGCAGGGTAAAGTCATTTTAGTGCAGCTCGATGGGTGAGCTGCATTTCAGCTCGAGCACTGATTTCCAGAATCAGTAGAAACTTAGATAATCTCCCCCCACGCACCGGTGGGGACTTAGGGCTCGCAGCCGGATGTCATGACTGGCAGCTCGTCCTCGTTGAACCGTTGTTAACTTGGGCAAGCGCGCAGCTTAAGCGTAACTCAATCCGGCCCGAATATGGACGTGGTAGATTAAGGCTCCTCGCTAGGTCCCGCCACATTAAATAAAACTGGGTTGGCTGTAATGGCACAGTATAAATAAGGTTACCACAGTACGGAAACTCCTCCTAAAATATTACTGCAATTTCCAGTGCGCATGCGCTAGTTTGCACAACCAGGAAAATGGCCGATCGACTGTTTTGACGTTTGTTCATGTGTCAAAGTATTCGACCTCTTAAGAGCTTTGATTCTGTTTCATTAACATTATTGTGTTCGTGAAAATGAGTAGAAAAGGAGGTTACACATGTTCTTTTGAGGGCTGTGTTAGTAAAACTGGCCGAAATCCAGGTCTAAGTTTCTTTCGTTTTCCCATGGACATTGAAAGGTAAGCAAACTGGCAAACAAATTACTTTTGTGAAACAACTATCATGTGTGAGTTTCTTTATAAAAGAAGGTAGCAGCGCAGCTACTATAATACGCTTTGTTATTTTAGATCAAATCTGTGGGTGGAAGCTTGCGCTCGCAAAGATCTTTTTACAAAAAATGCAGAAAGTCTTCATAAAAACTTTAGAATATGTGGATTATCAGTTATGCAGTAAAAGCCAATATTATATTTTGTATCGTTTTGTCACGAATAACATTAAATACCTGTGAAACATTTAATGCTGTAACAATCACGTTTTTTGAAATTGGCGCCAATGCACAACCAGCAAAATGGCCGCTCGGTTTGAAGGTCATCCAATTTCACTGTACGTACATCAAAGCGCCGATAGGCGAGTGTCCCTACTGTGTTAACCTTATTTATACTGTGGTAATGGCCTCTTCACAAGTGACTGTGGCAACAGTCCAACCCAGGAATCAAACTAATTACATTGGCCTGTTCCTTCTAGAAAAAATCCTATAGGCGCCCATGCCTATATTCACCTTTCAAGTTAATTATCGTAAGAAAAGAGAGTTATCGAGTTTGGGAACCTTTAAATTTTCTTGCGTAAAATCAAATTTTTTTTCGATTTACGATATTTCCTATATGAAGTTCTTAATAAATTCGTTAACTAATTTCGGTGCTAAAATTGAGATCTAAACTTCAAACAAGATGTAATTAAAATAGGTGATGTCTTATTATTTCAAAATTATAATTAAAGAATGTTTAAATGTTTAAAGAAAATTAATTAGGAACTAAATATATAATACATAGTTTCAGCACAAAATCGTATACATAAGAGTAATTTATGCTTGTGTGTAAAAATGTGCATCGTAGCACAAATTTTTTAAAACAAAATTCAGCTTGGCAACTTGGATGTAAAATTAATATTTCAGTGCTTCTTTAAAAAATATGACCGTATAGTTTTGAAGGTAAGGTAAGCATTTTTTTGGAAAACTGGTTTTACAAGATAAACTTTTTGATATTAAAATATACAGGATACTTTTAGTGTAGATTCGGATTTTGAACATATTGAAAAAATTCTATAAACATAGTTGTGAAAACGGTTCGTTACGGAGTTACAGCCTCTCGAAGAAAGAACAGCCTAATCACATTTATGTTTACAACTTTTGTAGTAGTTGCACTAAAATTTTGAAATTTTTCATGTGAACTTTGCCACTAAGTTCCCTACATCAAAATAGTAAAAACATAAACATAGTTCCGAGAACTTTGGTTACGGAGCTACAGCCTGCTGAAGATTGAACAGTTTAAACAATTTTTGCCGATAACTTTTGCACTTATTGCACTAAAATTTTGATATTTTGCAGGTTAGCATTACTCGGTTAGATTAGTATTTCTTCTAATTTCATGGTATTATCTTTTAAATATTTTACAGTTTTTTAAGTTTTGGTTATATAATCTTGTTCTCCCTGCAAAAATAAATCATAAAGATACTCCTCTTAAATGTCGCTAAATCCAACAGTTTTTGAAATAGTTCAATATGTCAATATTTTTGTAAAATCGAGTTGCCATGAAGGTCTAAACTTTTGATGGTTAAGATGATCAAATACTTTTCATGTACTTCGACAGCAAGTTTTTTACATCAAAACAATTTTATAGAAACTGTTATTGCATTGCTTTGATTTGTGGAATTTATTTTTAAAGTTTGTGCAAACTATTTTAGCATCTTTAGAAAACACTTAGATTTCATGGCAACTCGATTTTACAAAAGCACTGAATTATTTGGAAAACTGTTGGATTTAGCGAGTCACAAAAAGAGCACTTTTTTTGTGCATTTTTGTATGGAAAATAAGATTTTTTAATCAGAACCTTAAAAAATAAATAGATTTAAAATATATATAAAAAAATATTACGTGAACCCCCATACCCCTTTGGTGCAGAAATACTAAATTAAGTGCTCACATTTAAAATTACAAAATTTGAGTACAACTATTGCGAAAGTTATCGTCACAAAAAGCGATAAGACTGGTTCATCTTGCAACTCCGTAACGAAGCGCTTGCGCACTAGTTTTTGGAGAAAGTTTTTCATTGTTTTTGGATTGTGTTTTCATCCTGAAAGTGCATCCGCAATGGTATAATTCACCCTATAATAATTTTAATATTTCTCTATTTTATAGAATAAAGTTAGCATGTAGAAAAATGTAATACTAAGAAAGTTATTCTTAGGTTTCGAAAGAAAAAAAGATGTCAAAAGTAGATTTTAATAACAAAAACTGTATTTTTCAATAAGGCTTATGTTCGCGTAAACCAACAAGCGAAGTAGTTTTTCTTGTTGCCAATTTAAGTTGCTCTGTTACGGTTTCAAGCATTCAGGAAAAGCAAACAAAATATTTTGTTTTTCCTGTTTTCTAAGCATTTCCTGCAGCAGCAGTTAAGGTTCCTGCTAGCCAATGATAGTTGCCTTGTCCTGCTGAAATTTTAAACAGGCCCTGCTCCGGGCTATAAAGCGAGCACGTGTTCAGGCATAAACTGTTTTTATTTTTCCAGACTCCTTTATTGCCCCAGAAGGGTTTCCTTGTTATAAGAAAAATCATATTTTTTCTTAATGGCACTTGGTGTATTACAAAACGACGAACAGCCGCTTAGTGAACTGATTTTATGTCGCTTTTTGTGCGTAATTCTATACTTCGCAATTTGATTACGTCTCGGAGGTTTTCTTTTTCAGTACTGTAACTGAATACGAGCTCGAACTCAAATTATTCCCCGTATAATTATTCTCTTTTTAAGAATACGAATCACGTACAAAGCCCATCAAGTAAAAATTCAAGAACTCGCGTTTCCGCGTCTAATTTTAAATTAAAAGCATTTTTATAAACTTTAATCAGAAAGCAACTTTTATGAATTAATTATCTGCTGGAGGTTTTTCTGGTTACTTTTTAACAACCTCTCGCGATTTCTTATTTTTGAGTGTTTGATCTTGGCTTTGTGGGCGCCACGCGGGCGGAGTTAAATTAAAAACGCTTCGAATGTCGTGAATAAATTCCCTTATTGGTGCGGAGTAAGATAGAAATCAGCATTCATGAATGCATGCGTACCACTTTACACGAAAAAGCTCGTCAAGAGCGGACGGGCTATTACAGAATGCTAATTTCTAATCGATTACCGACTGCGAGTTCTTTTTCCATAATTTGATCCGATGTTGTAACTTATTGCAATGTCGAACTGCCACCTGCATTTCTAATCTTGCCAGCTTTTTAAATATGAAATTAAAATCTAGTTGTGACATGTAGATTTGTTCGGCAAAATGTCGTTGTCAAACATTTGTTTCTGATGCTTATACCTTTGTAAAAATCGTCAATTTATGCTGACGTGTTGTCAATTTTTGTATAGATTTATTCTTAAAGCGGGTTTAACGAAATTTAGCTATAATGCCATGTTCCTGTAAATCTTCGGTATCAAGATCAACAACGACATCAACCATCACAAAACCTATGAGTATATTTTATATTTGGTATGCTGAACTTTGTAGAAGATCCAATTCAAGCCCTTTAGCAAAAGTGAAATCTCCGAAACCAAAAAACAATACGGTTTTGGACTTTACCGCCGATCGCATCAAGTCAGAGGAATGGACTCCCATTTTAAACGCTCTTCGCCTTGACACGAGCTTACATGTTATTGCAATCAGAAACCGAACTGTCGGATGTAAGTTCCTTTACGAAGTGAATACAGAAGATAGGGTGCGCCGCATGAAAAGGCAATGTGCGTCTCTTTGGACCGATTACATTCTAAGGTCGCTAATGAGATCTTTGAGCTGCTGTGTAAAGAATACGCAGGTACTTTCCACTTTAGAACTCGATGGGCTTCCGCTATCTGGTGAATATTTCGAAACGTTACTGCCAAGTTTAAGGAATAACAGGACCATAAAGATTTTGTCGTTCAAGCATTGCCGCATTAACGACGGCGGTTGCCAGCAACTGTGTGTACATTTGCGCTTCATGCCTAACGTCGAAGTTTTAAACTTGAGTTCGTGTAATTTGAGTTCTATAAGCGGTCAACATATTGCAAAAGTTATTAAACACCAACAAATAAACAGATACTGCGAAAGTTGGCACAACTCGCTCAGGTACTCAGACCCTAGAGGCGGAATTATGGCAGGATTAAAAAGGGTAACCCTTAATAACAACCCGGACATGGGAGACGAAGGACTCAGTTATATCCTGGACGAACTCGACGACGACCTGTGGATCAAAGCTATTGACATGCAGAAGTGTAATATTACGGAAAACATGTCGCGGCGATTAATCGAGGTTGTTGAATTTAGTAGATCCTTGGAAGTAGCCGATTTTAGGGACAACGAACAATTAAGTTTCGCAACTATTGAGAAAATTCTGGAAGTAATCGAGAAAAAACAGCAATTTGGACTTGATCCGGAATACCAGTGGTGCGCAACCACAACCACCCTTTACAACTGCACAACGTATAGGTCTTCTTGTACAAATATGTCTGGGGTATCTACCAACATACAAAAATCTAAATCTGTTCCCCTACGAAAATTAGAATCGACATCCCTAAGACCTCCCATAAGAAGAACTAAAACGCTTGCAATGATTGACAACAAACCACGCTACAACCTTTCATCTTTATTGCAGCCAAACAACATCCAACTTGATCATGCGAAGAAACAGCTTTCGGCACTCAATACGAAGCTTCAACTGGAAATTTTGAAAAGAAAACAAACAGAAAAGAAAAACAATGTGCTACAGCACAAGCTAGAGAAAATTGAAAAAATGGGCGGTGTTCAAGTTTTGGAGCAACAAAATAAATTAGCCAACGTTATACGTTTAATTGAAGATATGGGGTTGAATGATGACGAAAAAGCGTTTCCAGCAATTAAGGAAGCCTTGTCTAAAAGGGATTTTAATTTAACACCGGCAAAGTCTAAAACCCTTACCACAACTCCGTCAACAGCCAAGAAAAGGCCAAAGACTCCCACGAAATCAGTAAAAGAGGAAACACGCCCAAGGCCGAAAACGCCGAAGATGTTTGCGAAAGAAAAGAAACAACAAAGGCCAAAAACACCAAAGAAAGTTGACAAGGAAAAAATTGTAACGGACAAAGCTAAAAAGGAGAAACCCGCAAATACCAATGTAGAACAAAAATCTATAGCGCAAAATATTTTTGAAAGGTTTCTATTTAAAGATAGCAAAGACAATGAAGCTGTTGATGAAGATGAACTTCAAGGCGATAACATTCTTAACTATTATTACGATCCTGTGTCTGAAGATGACGACCCTCACAGCTTTCAAAACATTCAGCTGGCGAATGCTTTTGACAGTGATAGTCCACTTACAGGAAGCAATGCTTCTTTGGAACGATTTCTTCAAGATTTGAATGTTGTCGACGAGGATTTACAGTTTAAAGAAAATTCATCATCGGATGAAACCACTGATAGAATATTTGGGCGAGATTCAAAACAAGATCTAGATAAAAGTCTTTTTGGCAAATTTATGGTTCGGGTTAGTTAACAGAAGTCCAGAAAATATGTGCAGAACTAAATACTTACAAAATAAAATTTTGGTAAAAACCTGCTTTACTTGTGTACTTAATGACTAGTTGTAAATTTGTTTTTTATGATGTTTTTTATTTTTTTTATTATGATATTTGAAACTACGCATTTTTTTGTCGAACGGTTCTCTAACTGTGATTTGTTGCTTGTCTATCCAATAATGGTAATGATATATCAGTCTGCTGCAGTCGGAGTTTATTGTCCGTTATTTATGTTTGAGATTTTGTAACATGAAGAATATTAACGACGTGGTCTGCATTCGAATGCAACAACAGCTAACTAATTAACGGCACATATGTTGTTTCAAACGTCTACATAATAAAGTAAAATTTACATAAGTTAAAATATCAAATTCAATTTAAATAGTCTTAGAAATAATTTGTTCTTAATACTTAATTCTCCGAATAAATTTACAAACGCATTAAAAATACAGTTCAATTTTAAATTAACAGTAACGAAATAATAAAAATAAGCAAATCACTTCGGTTGGACTTTCCTACACTTACAAAACGTTAGCATTTTATTTTTCCAAAAGTACTTTTGAACAACGGTGTAGGCCCAAATTGTATTGAATTTTTTGCGAAAAGATTCTTTGATACTAAAAAAACTGGAGACGATAAAGCAAATTTATCAGCCAAGGATTGGAAGGAAAGGTGGAAATTAACCCCCCTAAATAATGCTGCATATAAAAATTAACTTGTCACTCTTATTACACTATTACTCGTAAGTAATTTAGCTTAAACAGAAATATTTTCTCGTCCCTCGTGCATTAAATGAAAGCGTATGAATTTTCAACTTTCAAAAATTCATAGAAGGCACCAGAGAGAAAATAGCGGACCGAGACCTAACCACATTGTACAAAGTGGCTAGGAAAACTCCGGCCACTTTTCTTGCGGCGGTCAAGAGATGGCGCTTTAGTAAAGAAAAATTAAATTATAATACTGGCAACAACGCAGAATCCAAGACGTTTTAGTTGTTTTGATTTAATACGGGGCGTATTTAATAACTAAAACGTCTTGGATTCTGCGTTGTTGCCAGTATTTTAATTTAATTTTTCTTTACTAAAGCGCCATCTCTTGACCGCCGCAAGAAAAGTGGCCGGGGTTTTCCTAGCCACTCTGTAGATCATTCCTATCTGTATGAATGTCCACAATTTAAAAAATCGTATTGCTGTATTGCCTTTAAAATGTCCAGAATTTTGAAAATTTTTCTACTTTACAGTTTTCTTGCATTTAATAATTCTTACGTGTATATACATAGTAACATAGTACATAGTGCCTGTAGGATTATTACAATTCCTACGGTTTGTGTCTTTCTGGCCATTCGTTTTTGAATAATAAGGCGTTACAAAGTATTCAAAATCGTAGCTGCCGCACTTTTAAAGCTCTAGTTCGAAAATATTTCCGATTTGCCTTAAGGTTTTTAATTAGATCTGGTATTTTTAGAACTTAGATTCGGAAAAAACGCAACAATCTCATTCTAGAGCAGAAAAAGTTTAAATCGAATCATCGAGAAAATGGCTAGTTGTACACAAAAACAACGGAGTATTATTTTTATGTATTTCTTAACGTAGAATGTCTTTGATGCTCCATGCTCTATGATAACGTCCAGAAATAATGCAATCTAAACTTCTAATTGTCACCATTTTACTGAAAACGCGAGCAACTAATGAGTGCGACAAGGAAAGGAAATTATGGGTGGGTCATGTGGGGATTTATGTATCAGTAGATACTTTTGATAAATATTGTAAATTAAAATAAAAAAATATCAATGGATACGTGAATCCCTACTTAGCTTACACATAATTTCGTTACTCGCGCTCATTTGCTGCCTATGCTTCCAGTAAGACAGTGACAATCTGTATACGCCTTAAAATTGTGGCTATTCATTTAGAAAGTATTGTAATGAATTATCATACATGTTTTTTTCTTGCATAATTTAGAAAAATAATACAATTTTTTTAGTGAAATACGATCAAAGTAATCATTCAGTTTTGTCTTGAAATCAGCTTTTATGAAAATTTAAATGAATTAGTTAAATAATTTGTATTAGAATAAAATTGTAAGTGATAGTGTGTATCAAAACTCTTCTTATGGCACTTACATGGTTATATATGACCACGAACACACAAGTCTGTTTCATAACGAAGTAGAGGGGGATACCCTTTTATAAGTCTCAACAAAAAATGGGGTTCACTTTAAAAAAATAATTATTGTGAACGTGAGCAGCTGATTAAATTGTAAAATTAAACAGAGGCACTATTTGATTGACCACGTAAGTGACTTATTAATTTTCATGTAATGTAAGCATCACATTTCAAATAATTGAATAATTAATTGCATAAAATAATTAAATTTTTTAATAACATATGAAGCAATCATCTGAGTAAGCAATTAATTAATTTTTTGTTAGTTTTAAATTAAAAACTAATTAATAAAAAATGTATCGGTTAACCGACCAAACTTAAAAGTTAATGAATAAGTATTATACACGAATCTAAAGGAAATTTAAAGGTCTATCAAAGGTCCAAAAATATACAGAGTGTTCCATTTAAAATAAAATAAAATGTTATCACTTCCGGTGAAACCGGAAGTCCAAATTAACACCGTTTTACGTCGTAGTATGCATTTTTATGTACATATTAACCAACAAAAATTTGAAATTAATAATTAAAATTTGAGAAAATGGCCGGTTGTTACATCTTGTGTATACTAACAGTAAATGACTGGTATTTACATCATAAACATATTTCACACGTTAAGAACTCTTATCGCAAACTCGTTAAATGAAATAAAAAGAAAGCAACCTGATTGGGTAATTCTAATTAGATAACCTTGCACCTGTTTCTTATTTTATTACGTTTTGTAGTCATGTAATCTGTTTACTTGTAATAGCTTCAAAATGAAATATTTTGTTGCAATAATAATGTAGTTGAAGTAATAATGTCTTGTGTTAGGACAGCAAACGTGTTGATGTAAACTGCTGTGACAATGAAAATGTGTTTACAAACAAATGTTATGCAACGCTTTGTTTCAGTCGTTATTAGAAAAAGAAGATTTTAACAGAAATTACTAGAACATTTATATTTAAGTTTGTTTGGAGTGCAAAAAAATTAAAAATTGTAATTAGGGCTGGGAATATATATCGATATTATCGATATTATCGATGTAATTTCATTATCGTTATCGATATTAAATTTTCAATATCGCCCAGCCCAAACACATCACATCTTTTGCTTTTATTACATCCAAACAACTTCTAACATTTTCATATAATCCTAAAACATTTACTGCTAATCAAAGAGGTAAAACGGTCGTTTTTCCCTGTGTATAGATTCTATTGATAGTGAACGAATTATCATTTTTGCTTACCAAGAACGTCCCTACGAATCCAAGAATTACAAAAGGTCTCAGCAATGATTGCACCAACAACAAACACTTTAGTTCATTTTTTAAATCATCGCGAATTCATCGGAACTGTATTATTTAAAGTTAGAAAACACCCCGACATGAAGCAAACACACGTACCTTCATAAGATTCATTAATAAGAAATCGGAACTATACGCTCAGTTTTATTTGTTCCGAAAATAGTCGAATGCCTTAATTGACTGCACACCTGTTATTATATTTCGCTTTTTCAATTGTCGTAAACAACTCTTATCAAGTGCTATTAGAGATTGGACATCAAATAATTGTTTAGTAGAGATGTGCTCGTAGAAAATTGTATTTAATACAGGGTGAACTAATAATTTAAAACAGCGAATCTAACACGTACTAATTTCAATATTTCAACTTTCTTAGTACTTTAATGTGAGTTAGGTATTAAATTAAATTTGGAAAAAAGTACAAACACAATTACATAACTACTATAACAGAAATATAATGAAAAATTTTGTAGAGTGAAATGTGAATATCTAGTTATGCACCTAAAACTGTTTAGTTATTAGTCATAGGAATTGAGAAGCTTAAACCCAAAATTATCATAACATTAAGTCGAAATGGAAGATGAGATTATGTTACAGCAGGACTACCAACGCTTTAGATATAGAGTGACAATGTTATGAATAATTTAAGGAACGTTTCATACTTCAAACAAGCAGCCGCAACTTTGAGCTCGACAGACGAATATGCAAATTAATAAATCTTGCATCTTACTTTGAGGTATCCAGATTCAGGATAGTGGTGGATCTGCATATAGATGGATGGGATACATAAGGAGAGATATTTCCTTATTGCATCTGAAAGTGAAGAGGATTGAATAAAATTCTTTTACATTTCTTTGATTTTTTGCTCTGATGTATATTGTACGTCATTTACATATGCATAAAAATTGAATTTGTTATCTCCTGCTCGTGCTGTTTGTATATTTCTCCTCATAAAAATACTGAAAGCTGTTTTCTTTAGATTCGTTGTTATTTGAATGTCGTTATTAACATACCACTTACTATTCGTCAGATACTTGAGTGGCAGACCATTATTAAACAAATACATTTTTTTATTAATAAGTTCTAGCTTTACTTCGTTGCAGTTTATTTTAATTTATTGTAATTAGCAATTCTTAACTTCAATAGGTTTTTTAAATTTTTGTTTTAGCCTTATACGTATTTCGACATGTCGACATGTTATTTTCAGAGGCAAAATTAAAAGTTAACAGTTGGTGTTGCTATAAGAGCAATAAATTTTCATAACTTGATCTTGGTTTTCTATATCTGCGTTTAAATGATTTGATTTTTCATTCCAAAACGTCCAAAAATGGTGAACTTAAGAGATGAATTTGCTCATTCATTAAAGATACATATTTTAAATCTAGTATATCCAACTTACGTTTACCATCACAAAGTGTAAAATTTTTACCGTGTTATTTGATGTCATTAAATGATTGTGTTCTAATACGTGTTTAGCGTAATTGTAGTTATGTGGGTGTTTATATATGTAACAACGCACGTGTTCCTTGTACCTAATACTAAAGTTCTAATTGTTTGTCGTATATAAGTCAAATTACAGTACGAGCAATTTATTTATTTATTTTGTTATGATGATGACCATTCAGCATGTTTTGATAGTTCATTTAAGTTATTCCAAGAATTTTTATTTTATTAACAGCTTGCACCAAAAAATAACATTTACACTAGAAACTGAACAAAACAGGTGTATTAAACATAAACATTATTTCATATAATAAACTTGAATATTCTGTTTATAGGAAACCTACACGAACAGACATTACAATACCACACGATTGTCATCACAAAACACATAAATTAGCGGCATACAGGTCCATGATACATAGCGCTTTAACAATTCCGTTAGGTAAAATTAGTTGTAATAGAGCAATTTCAATTATTAAACCAATTGCAGACAATAATGGTTATAATACCAACTTACTGACACACTAATTAATGAGAAAGATTATAAGTTAGCTATTCAGAAAATTTATTCAACTACTTTATCGGATAAAATAAAATGCGCGTCAGTTCCATATTTTGGCAATAAATCAGAAAAAATTGCCAAAACTGTAAACAAAACAAATAAATTTAAAATAACTTTTAAAACAACAAACAACATTTTAAACACTTTCTTTAATGCTAAAGAAAAAACAGACAATTTAGTAAAATCAGGCATCTACAAATTAAATTGCTGGCACTGTAATTCGGTTTATATAGGACAAACAATTAGAAATTTTGATATTAGGTACAAGAAATACGTACGTTGTTATGATTATAAACACCCACATACATTCAATTATGCGAAACATTTATTAGAACACAATCATTCAATGACATCGAACAACACGATAAAATTTTCACACTTTTGTGTTTTATGATGACAAGAATTGTGTGGTATTGTAATGTCTGTTTGTGTAGGTTTCCTAGAAACAGAATATTCAAGTTTATTATATAAATTAATTTTTATGTTTAAATCTGAAAAGTTAATAGACTTATTTTGTTCAGTTTCTAGTTTAAATGCAATTTTTGGGTGCAAGCTATTAATAAAAATTAATACACTTTTGTGATGATAAACGTAAATTAGATATACTAAAAGCATTTGAAATTCACAAACATTTAAAATCTGTACCTTTAATGAATGAGCAAATTGATCTCTTAAATTCATCATTATTGGAAGTTTTGGAATGAGAAATCAAGTCATATAGACGCAGATATAGAAAACCAAGATCAAGTTATGAAGATGTATTGTTCCTATAGCAACAACAATAGTGTATAACATCTAGGCTTCCGGGTTGGAGCCGCGTCATCGGTGCTTGAACTGCCGACGTTTCGTCCTCGGTTGCTCGGGACATCTTCAGGGCTGTGGTCGCTTTGGGATCTGGAACACAATTGTCAGTTGTGTTCCAGATCCCAAAGCGACCACAGCCCTGAAGATGTCCCGTGCAACCGAGGACGAAACGTCGGCAGTTAAAGCACCGATGACGCGGCTCCAACCCGGAAGCCTAGATGAAATACGTATAAGACTAAGATAAGAAACCTGTTGAAGTTAAGAATTGTTTTAATTATAATAAATTAAATACATTTCTACAATACCTTCTCAAGAAATTTCAATTCATATTTCCGAAACTATTATTTTGACAAACAAATGACCAAACCGCTTCTAAACTTTCCCTTACTTTAGCAATTTATCATATTTCAAAACTACTTTTAAATAAGATTAACTTAAATTAACGTAGTATTTTTTTATCTTGAGTAGCGGCACCTAGCAAAGGGTTTTGTAGTTGTATCGAGTGCGAGATGAACAGTCAGTCACCTGCACGGGAGTGCAATGTTGTGTTATGGATTAAATATCCAGAAAAACGGGGAAAACAGCAAAGGCCGCGTTAGAAATCCATTTGAAACAGCGTTTTTGAGTTATTTTTGACGAAATATAATCGCTCTTAAGTAATTTAGCTTAATACACAGAAATGCTTTATTGGTTCTTGGCTATTAAATAAAGAGCCATAAAGTTTCGGTTAAAAATAGTTCATAGAGGCCTTAATATATTCTTTGAGGCTGGTACGGTATTGTATTTGACAGAAAAATTTGGGAGTTAATGTTGCTTTTTTTCATGTCTCTATTCTGGAACCTTCATATATTTTTATGCCTAATTTTGAAAAGAATAAGCTTTGTGAAGCTTGGAAGTTCAGCTAATAAATGCGTTCTTAAACCAAATAGCATTACGAGTACGATTCGATTGCGTGTTGTGTTTGACGTTTCAGCACAGACCACACAAGGAGTCTCACTTAATAGTCAATTGTTGACTGATCCCAAATTACAGAAGGATATCGTCGTACGAGAATATGATAAGGTGCTGGTATGGTCTCTATTTTAGAAAACACGAGTTAAATGGATTTTTAGATTTTGTACTAATTATGTTAGAAAAATGTTCTAAAAATGTGGAAGTCATGTGCAATAGGTATTCGCCTGAATAATGGAACACTTTATTATTTGTACAATTTTAATATAATTTTATTTTATTAATTAACAACTTACACTCGGTATATTATACAAAGTTAAATGTAAAATTTCATACTGTATAAAGTATGTCTCTTGTTTTTTTGTAAATGTACTGGTCTAGAGGATATAAATTGAAATTTGTTGAAAAATGTGAAAATTTAAAATAGCTGACATTTTCAGTGCTTTTTCGGCACTCTTAGTGTATGGAGAAAGTAATAAAATGGTAATAGAGTACAACCAGGTGAATTTTTTACCTTAAGAGAATATGCTTTCTTCTGAAAAAAATTTTTATTGAGACAAAAAAGAACTAAACGAAAATTTAGTTGCGTAAAATTTACCTATTTTTCTTTCAGCAATACATTTGGCTTTTCAGTTTAATTAAGGCACAAGCGCACCCGAAAGTAATGGAGGGTGAAACGTAGAACATTACACGACCAAATCCGATTAATATGTTGATTGAAACTAATGATTTTGTCTTCATTGCCAGTCGCTGTGCGAGCCGGCCTCGCACGAGTTTATCACATTAGGGGTACGTGACTCGAAACGTTTGTTCTATAGAGATACTGCAGTGGAAGCTTTTAATAATGCAATGCGAAGGTTATTGGTAAAATAGGGAAAATTTTGGCAGCACGAAAAGCGCTACTTTTGCCTTTTTCCCGTAAAAGATTAAAGGCGAACATGTTGGTGGTTGCAAATTGCTTGTCACTTTCTATTTTCCCTTCTGTTTCTAAAATTGCATTTTGCCGTCGATCTGTCAAACATAAAAAGGATAACAAAGGGCACGTCCTCGCATGTAATAGGTGGGTAGTAAGTTTAACGTTAGACATGGCCACTGCATTATTTTTATTTGGCACGTCGAGCCGTCCTGCTATAAACCAGGATGAGTTATTTACTACCTTCCAAACGTAACATAATGTTATTCCCAGGACAGTAGAACTTATAGACTTCTTAAGAGTTTTTTGTTGCTTCTTCAACTCGCCTTTTACCCACTAATTTTACCCAAACAAATAAAATATTATTGCGAAAGGAGATTTATGTTTACACCCCTTCAACCTCTATATTTTTGCTGGTTATTAACCGAAATGTGTTTGTTTCTGTTTATTAATTCACAGACATACAGGCAAATAAAATATTATATGAAACGGAAAGCTAACGGTTAGAGTTCAATTACGTAAATAATCTTCGGGAAATAGTTTGACGCTCTTTTCTAAAAAAAATTATCAATAATCAATTTGTTTAAATTTTCTGCATTCATTAAATGTCACGTTTTTGTAGGTTTTCGAGAAGAAATTGGTAGTAGGTGAGTTTTATATAATATTAAGAGCTAAGATCTGCTGCTTTTAATCCCATCTTTTGTACCTGCTCATACTTCCTGTTTGGAACATATTGTTGTAATAAAAAAGAGATTTTGGGATTTTAACGAAAATATACTTTTTTTAACTGTGTGATTTAAAAAAAGTCTCTCTGGAAATGCACGAGCATGTAAGTTTTACTGTAAAAAACAGTAGCATTTTTTAAATAAACTTTTTAGTATAAAGAAAATTGGCGGCACGATGTTTGGATAGTTAACACGAGGTTTTACTTCCCATATGATGCCTTGTATTTATTTATTTATTGTTTCTATTTTTTTAATTTAGAAGATAATGCCAATACATAAAGGCTGATCAAAATCCACCATCAAACCGAATTACTAAACAGCAGGTATGTATCTGATTTTCGATTATGAAAGTCCAGGCAAAGTGTTTTGTTCATATTTTACTTAGCGAACAGTATTTTTGAGTATGATCAGGTTTTATACAGAGTTATTCAAAATTATAGTAAAAAATTTATATAACGCATTCTAGTCACAAGAATTACTAAAAAAGCTCTTTTATACATCGCTTACGGAGCTATAGCCTGCTGCCGATAGAACAGTCAAATCACTTTTTTATCGACAACTTTTGCAACACTAGGACTAACATTTTTAAATTTTATATTTGTGCATACTTATTAATTTTAATTTTCCTGCTAATTTGTGTTTTTATAAGTGCATCAGAGGTTTCTCACATAGGAGGGCTACGTAATATTTTTGTCTAAATATTTTATATCATTCTAAATGTTCATTTATTGTTATATTGCAACCTTAATATGGCAAGGCATTTGTTGGTTGTATGCAAATAAATAAATATATAAAAAACCACACTGTATATCTAATACTATTATTTGTGCAACTATTTTCTTGCTATGATAGACAATTTTGAAGCCGAGTTTATTTTAATTGAGCAAGGAAGAATAAGTTAATAAATTACATAACTTCAAGTTGAATTTACAGGAAAGAAGAAACTTGTTTTCTGACGCAATATTACATTTGTCGTAAAAATAGCAAAACTGTTTATAATTACTCATAAAAAGTTTCATGGTTGTTCATATTTGTACTTCTGAGTAACAGTTTATAAAATTACGCATCTCAATTTTACAAATATTTAAGTCTGGTACCGAACCGATTTCGTTTCCACATCTTGCAAATTCCTGCTGCGTAAATGTAGCTGAAAAGTGCCCCAGGAACTACACAATTTTAAAGCAGCATCTAGCGGGGGATTGCAAAATTTAAAAATTCGCCAAGCAACTTGTAGAGGGCAGTACGTATACCTATATGAGATTATTATAACATTACAGCAAATTGTAATTTTTAAAAATTTAGGAATAGTTAAAACAAAAATTATTTTCATTATTTGTAATCGAAAAAAATAACAATTTCACTACTTAATCAGTGCGAAAATTATTTCATATCAGTATCATTTTGAACTAATCTAAATTTTCTAAAAACACTTAAATTACCTAACTATTCCATGAATTTGTATTTTGCTCTTAAAATATTTTCTTATCCGAATGAACTTGTTCAAAGTTCTAATGATTGATCAAATTTAAAACTGGAAAATGTTTTTATACAGTGTTGTTAGTTGGGAAATAGAAAATACGGATGTGAAGAAAATAAACTTAAATTGTTGTTTACCAGTTTCAATA
The DNA here is from genome assembly GCA_958336395.1 of Ctenicera cuprea. Taxonomy (NCBI): domain Eukaryota; kingdom Metazoa; phylum Arthropoda; class Insecta; order Coleoptera; family Elateridae; genus Ctenicera; species Ctenicera cuprea. Next base: position 3,155,084 of record OY284487.1, on the reverse strand, counting down.
CTATATGAATTACGTTTTTGGTAAAAATTATGACAGAGAACGTTGTTAGTTGATTAATATCAGTAAAGAAAGGTTTTAAATTGTGGCTCGAGCTTTAGCCTATCGAAAACTAAGATATGGAAAAATATTGTTCTACCATTTTTGTACAGCGGAAAATTTCCGATCATGCGCGAAGTTAGGAAGTATTATTCTAAATTTAATTGTTTGGGCTATAGAAATGTACCACAAGTGCATTAGGAACGCTCTGTTCGCCGTTGATTACAGGATCAGCTCCTGGCACTGATTAATAAATAAAGAGGTAAAAATATCTAAATGTTGTTTAAAAATTTAAGAAAAAAATTTACATATTATCTACGGAATCTACGAATTGTTAGCCAAATATTTAGCATTAGACCGTAAGATACTGGCCGAATTTTTGGCACTTTGGTCAAATACTTGGTCGAATATTCGGTATTAGGTCGTGAGGGACTGACTGAATGTTCGCCATTCGGCCAGTGGCCAAACCGAGCATCCCTGATTTTGAATGTTTTGACTATTATCTAAATAAAAGTTTTTGGAATATCTTTAAAAATTTCAAAAATCTGTTTTAAATTTTCTAACTTTTCAAGATATTTAAAAAAAATTTGAAAATGTCCAAAATTATCGTTTAAGCATAATTTTTAAAATTTTCAGTTTTCTTATTCAAATTTTCCAAAATTTTTTTTCTACAATTTTTAAAATTTTCCGATAGTTTCTAAATTTTCGATATTTCGAAATGTAGGAAATGTTTCAGTTTTAGTGTTTTTTATAGTTTATTTATTCACAGATCATTGAAACCATTTTTTTAATTTTAAACGGCATCAATTGGTTTAATTATGTTAATTAAGAAATTGTAAATTTAAAAAACAACTAATTTTCTTTTAAAACTTTGATTACATGTCTTGAGTTTATAAAAATACAGAGAATTTTATGTGTGATTGAATAATTAAATAAAATTGTTAATAAGAAATTGTTCACAATAAAAATTATAAAAATTTTGTTGAAATTGTTTTAATATTTTAATCTTTTTATTGTTTTTAAATATTTTTTAATAGTTAATGCCACTTAAAAAAATTTCATTTCTCGATAGAGAAGAATAAATAAAAGCTACAAATTAAATAAAAAAATCATAATTCCACGATAATGCATAATGCATAATGAAGTTTTTAAAATCTTAATTAAAACATTCAAACTTTCAAGTTTGTTGATTATAGGTGTATAGTTTAAGTTTGTAATTTTTAACAAAAATTAAAAAGAAAATTGATAAAAAAATTCGTTCAAAGGTGTTACGCGTTTCTTTATGTTATAATAATAATATAATTAGATAATACGTAAATTTATATTAAGAATTTTAATTCTTAATTTTTTTTATTTTGAAACAGTACACAAATATAAAGCAAAATTAACATTATTTAAAATAAACGATTAAAACATTTGTCAAAACTTTATCACTTAGACTAGAAACCGACATTTTAATAATTCAATAAATAAATTAAGTACCACCTTTATCACGCATCTCGGTCCACTTTGTAATAAAATATAGATTTTGTTGAAGCTTTTCTCATTTCACTTGGCAGCGAGCTGTCTGTAACATCAAGGTTCTTTCTATTATTTTGCTGTGCCTAATTGATGTGAGAAAATATATACTTACATCCAGGTTTCTTTCTTCTAATGCGATCAGGTATATCCATAACCGAGTCCCTTTTCCCTTGATCGCTATGCATTTCTTTCTGCTTTTCTACAAATAACAAAAAATTAAATTTCTTAACAAAATTTATAAAAAAAGATGAAACACTTCACCTTTACATTTAACCAGTTGTTCCCACAACCGTTTCTCGAGTTGTTCAGTCCAGGTTTTCTTATCCTTGCTTTTCTTGGCTTCTATTACAAATTCATGATGCTCCTTAAAGCCTTTTTTATACGAAGGAAAGCGTTTAAGATGGAAAACTAGAGGTTGATCGTCAAATGTTACGATACCCATTTCATTCAGCTTAATGCTGTCTCTGTATATAAATAATTCTTGATTTTTCTAAAATTCAAAATTATAATTAAACCCAAATTTTAGATTTTTACATCATGATGCTATTACAGGATCAACTGTTGTCAATACAAGCATCTCTTCGAACATAAATATCATCGCTTCGTATTTTCTAGGTTTAATTACATTAAACTTTTCTCTCATTACGAATGATCCTTGTTCCATAAGGCTGAAGGGACAATCCTTAATAGAATCGATTGCAAGATAATCATTTCCTCTTGACATCTGCTTACGCACTACCTGTATGGCTTTATAAATATTATCAGAGGCAAATCCTTTCTTCAACAATTCCTTCTGTATTTCTTCCAAGAACAAAATATATTTTCCTAATCTTTGAATTGGTGTTAAGAGGTTACTCGCGAGGCCTAAACGATCGTTTAACTGTTTTTCTCGAGCCTGCAGACAGAAATTTTAGTTTTTCAACTAGTCAAATTTTGTAGTAAAATTTCTTACCGATACCACATCTTTGAAGTCGCCCAGTAAATATTGATCAGCTGCTGGCTTATTCTTCGAATACAGAGGGTATAATTCGAATAAATATTTCTGAAATTGTTAATTATTTTGGTTATTGGTATTTAAATTTGATAATTTTAAAAATTTAGAAAAGTGGGTTAAATCATCTGAACATTTTATAATAAACTGTTTTTAAAATTTTCTGATAATACGAAAATTTCATAAATTATTGGAAAATTTTGAAATTTTGAAAACGATTTGAAAGATCTTGAAAATTCCTTAAAATTTTTAAAAATTTGGAGATACTTGAATAGTTTTAAAAATTTATGATTTTAGAAATTTAAGAATTGTAAATTCGGATTATAATAAATTAAAATAAAAAGAAATATAATCGCTTAACTGGTTTCGCAATTTTTGACCGGTTCTTAATGAAACGGGTCTTGAACCGTTGCAAACCGGTTTGATAAACCAGCTTAAAAACTCGGTTTTTAGAAACCAGTCTGCAAATTCGGTCTGAAAAAACAGCCTTTAAAAACTGGTCTAAAAACCGGTCTGAAAAACCGGTCTAGAAAACAGTCTCAAAGAAAAGGTTTAAAAAAACCGGTCTAATATACCGGCCTGTATTATAACCTGTCTGAAAAACTTGTATGAGAAACCCGCCTGAAAAAACGGCTTGAAAAACAAATCTGAAAAACCGGTTGGAAAACACAGGTTAAAGAACTGGTCTAATATACATCTCTGAAAAAATTGTGATTAACGATAAACTTGTACGATAAACCGGCCTGAAAAGCCGCTCTGTAAAACCTGTCTGTAGAACCGGTATGAAAAAAAACAGCCTGAAAAAAAACGGTCTAAAAACCCGGTCTGAAAAACACATCTAAAAAAACATGGCTCTAATAAACCTGTTTGATAAACCGGCCTGAAAAATCTGTTTCAAAAAACCGGTCTAAAAGAAGGTCTTAAGAACGGTTTAAAAACCGCCGCTCTAAAAAGCGGTCTAAAAAGAACAGTCTAAATAAATGGCAAAAAATGGTCTTAAAAACCGGTCTGCAAAACCGGTCTGAAAATCATGGTCTGAAAAAAACGGATTTAAAAAACCGACCTAAGAACCGGTCTGAAAAATCGGTTTGAAAAAAATAGTCTGATCGGATTTTCCAGACCGGGTTGTTAAACCGTTTTCTCCAGACTGTTTAACGGATGCGAATTTTGTAATTTCAAGTTTCTTTTTTGGGACTTCATACAAACATACAAAAATTAATATAAGTGGTCAAATCTTTGTAGCTCATATTTAAATATGCGAAATCAAAAAAATAATTAATTTTGAACAAAACATGCTTTTGGGTTAGGTTTGCTTAGGTCTAAGGTTCTTATGGTTTTATAGAAACATTACTCACAAAACTAATAAAGGTTTTGGCAATCTCTTCATGATCGTTACCACAGCATTTGAGAGCTTTGTAGAATTTTTGGGTTGTGTTGTAAATTTTCTTAATGTTTCCAAAAAGGTAACGACTTTTTCCTATGAGGGATGGTGGCAATTTCTCATCGGTGATTGCGGGCATGTAATCCTACCAACAAAATTTTAATTAATTGGTAGAGTCAAAGGTATTGAAAATGTTGTTACCAACCCACACTACTTTTTCTAGGTGCTTGATGTATTTTTTCTCTGTATCTATGAGCTCTTCGATTAAGTAATCTTTCCTAAAAATAAATAATAAAAGTTACTTCTATGGTAACAGTAACAGCCCCAAAAAAATATTTTGTAAATAAGGTATGGTACCATTGGTATTTCCATTGTTTCGAGAATCTTCCTAAGGTACATCTTCAGATTGTTTGGCAAGACAACAAATTGTACGAAATTATGTACTTACTTTGGTTTCAAACCACTGGAACTTTTCAATACTTCCAATGGTTCTGCTTCTTCCATCACCGGCGATTCTGCTTTTTTAGCGCATTCTTTAGAGTTAACATTGCTAACTTTTGCAATTCTTGGATTTTGAAAACTATCATAATAAGTTTCTGTTTTGATTGTCCTGTCGAACCCCCCAGCGGAGTTGCTCCTAATTTCAACATTATTTTCCAATCGTATCTCTTCGTAGATATGCTCGGTTTCCTTTTCAAATTCTACCCCTTCATCTGATTCGGCTTTACTGTACCGCTCCATACTTTCAGAAGAATTCGTAGTTGTACTTAAATAAAACGTTGATCGATTTGATGGAATCTCGCTTTCAATTTCTTGTATTTCTTCTGCACTATAGTAGAGTTTGTTTTCCACAGCGTTGTTTAGCTCGTCCTCTATGGCAGTATTTACTTCTGAAATTTTTTCAGGTTTGTCCGTTAAGTGTGTCAACTCGTTGGCTGAAGCAGCCATAGGTATTTGCACGATTTTATCTGAAAATTCGTCCAAAACCAAGGATTCTCTGCTTGCCAAGCTTTCCGATAATGATCGATGTTCCACAGCAGCAACGCTTGTAAAGATGAGTTCGTCACCATCTCGATTGTATGCTTCAGTAAAATTAATGCTTTCAAAACTGCTAAATGATCTTTTACCAAATTCATCTTCTGGTTCTTCAGCTATTGCACCTTTTTCCACATATACATTTATATTTTCTGGTTCGTCTAAGTCTTCGTTTTCGGATTGGTCTCTATTTGATTCAGCTCGAGCCGCTTTTGCGTCTTCATCAAAGAGGTCGGTGTTGCTACGGTGCTTTTTCATTTCTTCAATATCTTTCTCCATTTCCTGGAAACTGTTTTCAATTTGGTTAAACTCATCTTCGCTATAACTACGATGAAAACCAGCAGCGTTCGAGTTATTTTTGTAAAATTCTTCAGCGATACCGTTTAAAATAGTTTTTCTTACATGTTCCAAATTTTCATTAACTTTAATTAAGGTATTTTGTTGGTTTTTATCACAATGCTCACCTTGACCGCATTTTTCCAAATCACCATTTTTAGAAATTTGATCATCTTGGGCTTCTGATACTTCATTATCGGTTGGTATATGTTTGTTTTCATTATCTTCGCCGTCATTTGTTATCGTATCTAAATTTGATAATGTTTGTTTTTTAATTGTTTTACGACTAGGGTTTTGTTCCGAATCTTCAAATATTTTTTTAATACTTTTGACAGACCTAACAGTTTTTCTCTTGGTATTTCTTGAAATAGTTTTATTATTGTTTTCATTATTTCCAATATCTTTTCTTATCACTTCAGTGCAATCTTTCCTGTTTTTTTCCTGTGGTGTCGTAGTAGCAATTTTAAGCGCTTTGAGTTGTTGTGGTGGGTTTGGATTTGTTTTGAGGTCTTTTTGGTTTTCACTTGTCGCTGTAGTTTCCTGAATAGGTTTTCTTCTGTTGCTTCTTCTTCTGGGACTATCATTGTTAGAATCACTATTACTAGACGCAGATTTTTGACTAGCTGCTTCAAATTTAAATACTTCTTCATTAATTTTTGGGGAAACCTGTCTTGTACGTAAATATCGATCTTTTTCCCTTCGAACATAATCATGAGATTTGGATCTTTGGAAATCTTTTGTTGAATTAACCTGACTTTTGTTGTTTTCTGATTTATGACGTCTTTTCTTATCATTTGGATTTTCACTTTCCACCATGTAATCAAATTGGCTGACACGTTGTTTAACTAAGCTACTCGAACCGATCGTTGCTGGTCTTGCGTTACCTTGTGGTTTTGTTAAAGAACTTTGATCTGCGCCCATCCTCAACATTCCAACGTTAACTCCTAATGCTTCAAATCCTAAAATTAAATTTTTCACTACGCCTTTTTTACGTCCACTGGCCACTGTTTTAGATAAAGATGCACCACTCGTTTTATCCGACATGACGGTGCTGCACCTTGCGCACCTGAAAACTGCTCATATTTGCAAATTGTTTTGAATATTCCCCTGCAAATTATTGCCGTCGTAATATGTTTGGTTAACTGTCGCACTGAGGAGCGATGACTAAAACTGTATCTTATCTAGCGAGATAAATGAGATAACGAAAGTTATACGCTAGGGTATTTTATTTTAACCTGTTAGTTTTAATTAGTGAATTTACTGTTTTAATGTTTCTATTTTGTTTATCATCGCAAATGTAGTTGGGTTAAACAAAATACTGAAAGTAAGATTTATTGTTGAAACAATTATGAGATATGTAATTTATTTTAAATTCTTGTTTTTTTAAATAAAAATTTTCTATAAATTTAGTAAAGACTTTATTTTGATACTTAATCTCTATAAAAATTAAGTTGGGTATGAAATGTTTACAGACGTTCTGAAATATCTACATATTTGGAAATTGTAATAGATATGCGTTACGACCTTGCGGGGGCATTAACTGGTGTGGTTATTAGCAGTGGCGTTCCGTGGGTTCAATATTTGGGTACACCATAGCGAAAATTATTAAACATTAAGATTAAAAAGTAAAACAATTACGGCAACTCCAATTTTCCAAGACTTTTAGTTAAATGAATTAATCTACGCATAAAATCCCTATCAAATTTCACTTTGTCATTATGCACTTTAATTTGATAACGTAAACCTTCTAAAGCTAAGTTAATGCTTGATTTGCCAAGCAATTTTGATCTAACAATTGCAGATAAATGTTCTTTGGTCGCCGCACGTTTTTTGATTTCAGCTGAAAGATTTATTAAAACAGACTGTTTCAGACTATACTTTTGAGGGCTTAGATATAGACGAAAATAGAAAGCAATTTCAGCAAAATAGTTTTTTAATATCGCTACCAGTTAGCCAGTCCATTATATTATACCATTCAGTAATAAACGATCTAGGTTTGTTTCCTACTGTCTGTCTGTAACGGCCCCCCAAGTACATTGCTCATAATTTTTTATTTCTAATTGTTTTTCGTAAACGTATTCATTAAATTTTTCTTTTAAAAGCTGGTCAGCGAGAATTTCCATATTTAATACAAATTTGCAAACTACGCATGAAATAAATAAACACACAATAGCCGCACGCTGCACCCAACTGCAGCTGACCGGTCCTAGTAAAATAAAAGCTACTTAAGCCGTGTCTTTGCGTTCTTGTTGCGTTGTGAAATTCCTACTATTTCTTTGCATCTGTCCATCTGATCATTGCATTATTTGTGTCAATAAGTATGCAAACGTATTAAGAATAATATATTGGTTGATTGCGTCGCAGCTGGAATCATCCACTTTTGTTGAAAGCTAGAATTTGATTTTTTTTAAGTTATGGGTAGGCACTGCCTAATAGGACGTACCGCTACTGGTTATTAGCCTCCACTTAACATGCACAGACATTACAAGACTGGTACTTGAACACGGGATCGGTTTGTCCACTGAGCTTTTATTAGTTTTATTAGTACAGCTTCTGTAATTTTCGAAAAAATATTCCGGAGAAACTGCCTACAGTCTAGTCTACACCATCTTTTTTTAAAACTTATGGGCTGATAACATTTGCAATAAACTTTAAATTTATTTGTTACTTATCTCCTAAGTTTTACTCTAACTCCTTTTCAGAATTTTCAAAAAATTTGAAATTTCTTAATTATTTATTTAAAAACGCAAACGCTTATCGTTATAAACTATAAACAGTTAAATATACCATTTAATATAATTTATTTGGATAAAACGTATTTTTAAAAACTCTTAAAATTAAGAAAAACAAACTATACTTTTCAATATCAACAACGCGTTTTCCGGAAATTACGTAATTTTAACTACACCTATCAATTAGCTCTAATAAAAAATATATTTTTTATTTCTTCAGAATTTTTGATAACTATTTAAATAAAGTTTTTGTAATCATTTTTAATACGAAGTCGTGAGCCCAATATCTAGCTAGCGCCTTTACGTGAGTAGCCGTGCCATGACAACGCATTGGGTTTGAAACGACCGGCTTTTACCGGGTGTAGATGACTAGATGTAAATTTAAATCACTTATTGGCGCGAAAATATTTAAAACGTAAAAAGTATGGGAAAGTACCCGCTTCGCCCATTTTTTGGCTTTAAAACGTTGTTTTGTAATTTCTCTTGTTAGTCAATCTGAAAAATATTTTAATTTAGAAGTCGATTTATTGCATTTACTTCTTGAAAAAACAGTTCTAGCTACACTTGTAGGTGTTCTGATTTTAAGCGGTACACCAGTAATGACTCGCAATTTTGACAGCATCGCGAGTGTCTAAATGATTGTAATCTGCTTAAGTTAAGTACGTTATCAAATCAAATATTTTTGAAAATTTAAAACGCAAATATTTGAAGTTGAAGATGTTTTATAGTATTTTTTAAAATAAGCGCTTAGTAAAAAATTGGACAAAAATATATACATGCATATAACTTTTAACTAATTTAAATAAAAGTTTGATGTAGTTTACGTTACACTAACAGCAAATTTGTACTTTTGTGAAATGATAAAAATTCATCGATAAATATAAGAACAAACAGTTTTTATCTATTAAGGTGTGCTCTCTTATATTAGTATCAGCATGACAACGAGCGCGCCCGAAGATAATAAACTACTACGTCACAAAATAAATTGAAAATAAATTCTCATAAAAATATAATACCATTCAGTTATTTAAATCATTATAACTTCTTATTTAGAAATGTTTTTGCTATTTTTTATTATTTACAAATATAGATATCAAATCTTAAACTAACATTCATTTTTTGTACAGAAATTATCACAGAGATAGGGAACAAGTCAATATTATAATTAAATAATAAGCATTTGCACAGTGTAGAAACTATAAAATAAATAGTAAAATTATCAGAAATATATTAAATGCTACTTAGGTATATACATAAAAGATTATGCTTATGAGACTTATCTCGAACAAAAATAAGCGTCAATAAAAATTGTAATATTTGTGGCAGTGTTGGACGGGCCCTAACTATAGCAAAGGGCTTCATTTCATGATGCTAGGTCCTAAAGGTAACTTTATGTTTTCCTATTGGATTTAGTTATTCTGGCTCAAATGGAGACAAATCATAATCGAAAAAGTCGTGAATATAATAACGCATTTGCTGGCCAGCGGGATAAAAATTGTTATTGTGCAGAGATCCTTTCAATATTACCCTGAATTGTTTCTGAACAGCAGTTTCCTTTAAAAGAAACTCATTGTCACTGCTAGAAAAAAATTGGGCACAGTTCGAATTTAAGTAATCAGAATCTTGAGTTTCTTTTAAAAACTGTTCCCTTACATTCTTGATTGCTGTTTTCACTGACCGTTCTTCAATATTTTCTTCTTCTTTTTCTGCCTTTGTCAATTCTGGTTGAAATCGAATATTTTGATTGTAGGACAATCTAAAAGAATTGGCATTTTTTAAATTACGTTTTAATGCAACTGCATTAATTTCATTGAGATTGTCTAAGTATTCTTCTGGAAACTGCGCCTTTATATTATTAATAACCTTTTTGAATGACAATTTTCTGACTGACTCCACCTTTACAGTTTGCTTTTCTTGAGGCTCTGTTTTTTGTTCAAAATATTTGATCCTGTCCAGAAAATTTGTGTTAGAATTTTTTCTTGCTGTTGAGAGAATATTCGTGCGGCCTTTTGACGACGAAGAGCTTGAGTCTGAGGAATTTGAATTAATTGAAAACCTTTTGGTGAATTGATCTTCTCCATTTGTGGAAATATTCTGAATCTGTAAATTTGGAGTATCTGAAGCTATTTTGAACTTTTGCCAAGCCATGTTTGAAGTATGCTGATGATCAGGAGACATTATCTCTGTAACAAAAATATAGTTTGGTGATGGAAGTATTTCTTATGGGACGTAGTCTTGACACCCTAAAATGAGGTTATTGTTAAATTACTTACAAAGGGTAGTTTTTTGAAATATTTCACTTAACAGTTATTTAAAAAATGCTTAACGAACACTTAATAATTTTTGCGATTATTTGAATTTTTCGCATACCACTATCTTTACGAAGCTTCGCACAATGACTGCTAGTATCATATCATGGTAATGATAGAATTCCTTAAACATTTGTCAGTAATCAGCTACTTAATCTTTAGAACTTAGATAATGAAAGCAATTAACGTTAAAAGCTGAAATAACAATAGTCGGTTATCGTTTATAACAACTTTAAACAATTTTCTGGCAGTACATATGCGAAATGACGCACCATATAGCATATTAGTATGTAGAAAACATGTGTTTTTAATCATACGATATTATACAAGTGTTGATCTTAAAAATCTGAGAACAATTAAATAGTGCTTCAGTTAAGCAGAGCGAGGGGGGGATATAGAAAGGATAAAAATAATTAAATAAGAGACATTCTGTTGGTATACGAGAGTTGGTTTAAAACATCTTACAGTAAATAAATACTACCTCAGTTAGACAGAGGACAAATGCAATGAGTAGAAAATTAGAAGAAAAATAAGAAAGAGGGAAAAGAGAGTCGAATAAGAGAAAGAAAAACACATGTCTTTTGTATTAGTACAAGTATTACTCTAAAACATCTCAGTATAATTTAATTATACTCACTTAGGCAGAGGAATATGGAAATGTAAGAGTGGGATAATAAAGGAAGATAAAAAAAATGAAAGGAAAGAAAAAGAAATACCATATCAGAGATCGGGGTTTCTAGTATACAAGGGTTGGTCTATACCATTTCAGTACAATTAAATAGTACTTTAGTAACGCAGGTCAAAAAAGATGAGAGAAAGAATAAGAAAGAAGATGAGAACAGAATGGAAGTAAAAAAATAGAGATTTATGTCCAAAATTGAAAGTTGTTATACGAGGGTAGATCAAAAACAGCTCAGTATAATTAAAATGTAGCCAGTTAAACAGAGGGGAATGTCGCATAAATGTGAGGTAAATAAATGAAGAAAGAAAAAAAGAGATTTGATTGGGAGAAAAAGAATCAGAGTCAGAAACCGATTTTATTGGTATATGAGGGTTGGTCTCAAACATATCAGGATAGTTAAAATGTACTCAATTAAACAGAAGAAGAAAGAATACTGCGAAGATAACGGTTATAAGAAGAAAGAAGGGAAAGACGAAAATGGAAGGAGAGAAAGAGAAACGTCATATCAACAATTGTTTTTTTTTGTTTATGAGGGTTAATATAAACCATCTCAATACAATCAAATAGTAACTCAGTTAGGCAGTCGAAAAGAGAAATATGGAAAAAGAATAAAAAACTGAAGAAGAAAAAATAGGAAGATGAGAATGGAAAGCAAAGAAGAGAAAACCATCTCAAAAATTGATGCTTTGTTACAGGGGGGTTAATCGTTAAATCGTTTGTTTTTTGGACTGATATTAATAAATATTGTCTCAACCACCGCGGCCTAAAAAACGTGTTATGCCTCTAGTGTAATTTTTAACCTTATAGTGGCAGTCCTGTTCCTTAAAAGAAAGGATATTTTTAACTGAAGTATTGTTAATAAGCATTTTGGGTTTTCCATCTAGTTCCTCAAAGTAATATAGACAGTGAAGAGGAATCTTATCTTTCTCTTTACAAAACCTAAAAAGCAGAATTTATCGGTGTTTAGATCATACAGCAATGCCTTGTAATGATCCTTGTTGCGTGCATTGTTTTTTCTCTTTTACTGTTAAGGAGTTGTTATCCAGTTTTCTTGGCTGACCCCTCGATAAGAGATTTTGATTGTTTCACACCCGGATGTTCTAACGAGTGCTTGCAGTGATTGGTTCACAGGACCTATCAGCTGTTCTGCTCCGCCAGATGTTGGTAGCCGGTCTGCTTCTTCATAGTGTCCTGGTGCCCACATCACGCGTAGTTTGTTGCGGTTTCCTAGTTCCACCAGTTTTCTGTGGCACTCAGAATGATAATTTGAAATCGATGCGAGAATTGTTCTAATCTATTTCAATACAGTAAAATATTACCGTAGTTACGCAGCCCAAAGAGGGGATATAAAAACAATATACAAGAGAAAGAAGATGAAGAGGAGACTAGAAGCGGAGAAAAAAAGTACCATGTTAGAAATTGATTATTTTGTTATGCAAGTGTTTTGATCTAAAACTTCTTAGTACAGTTAAATTGACGTGAAGTAGGCAGAAGAAGAGAGGAATGCGGCAGATATGAGAGGTAAAAAGAGGAAACGAGATGAAAAATTACAGAAGAAAAAAAAACACATTACGTCAGGTATACGAAGGTGGTCGAAAACATCTCAGTACAATTATTTCAAAAACTAATTGTTAGTCAGTTATGTCTAAATCTTAGTCTATCTTCCAATTTAAAGATATTTGTTTGAAAAACTATAATGTTACAAAGAGCGTGTTCACATTAGATTATAATTTTATTTTGCTTTCAAAAGATTTATTAATTATGACCATATGGTCGTTTTACAATATATTTGTACCATAGCCTTCTACAATGAAAGATTTGACATCTACTTCAGCTGCAAGAGCTCCTAATTTAGAAGGCCATGATCTGTACTATTTAATAATACTATTATTGCTTATAATAATGTTAATTCAGAAGAGACACATAAGTTTAAAAATTTTTTTGTTTTTCTTCCTGTAGTTGCTTCATAAGTATACTTTTTAAAGCAGCAATCCAAGTTGTTTTCGTATTGCCGTCTCTTGCTTTTAATATATGTGCAAACTTTTTAGTTTTCCCATGAAATTCTACCCGAAAATGAGTTTGTGACTCGGAATTAACAGTTACGGCCAAATGTTTGGTGATTATATGATTTTTGTATATGAACACATCTCTTCGATTCGCTGAACCCTAAAACTTAACAATTATAGATATTCCAAAATGCATATTATGAAATTTTCACCTCTGTTTTTATTTCCGTGATAATAATAGATTTTTCAAATAAAAATACCATAGCATCATAGTGATGTCCTTTGCTCTCTGCGATAAATTCATCCCGTAGAATTAGTTCTCCTTGTTCATCCAAATAAAGCTAAAACATTGCCAAGATAATATTGCTGACATTTTTTTAATAAAAAATTTAGAAAAAAAAACTTACATTTTCATCTTTTATACAGTTTATAGCAGCAACTCCATTCATTTTAGTAATAATTCCTGTGATCATATTAAAAGCATCCGCTACTTTATCACAAGGCACTCCTGCTTTGTCACAAGATTTTTTTAATTCTTGCAAAAGAATTTTGTATTTATATAGACGGCTTAAAGGAGCGTGAAAGTCAAAATGTCTCTCCGATTGTTGCTAAAATTATTATATGATAAAAATCTATTTAAAAATTTATTTTTCATAAATTACCTCTAACATTTCCCTGCATTCATTTATAGCGTCCGGATCGTCCTTCATTTGCTGATCCTTAACGTACTGCATAAAATTATTTTCCTAAAATTTTTTTAAATTATTTTAAAATTATAACAATTGCTTTAAATTTCATACGTGTTGGAGAAAGCAATTTGCGAGTTCATTGGGATCAAATGTAATCAAGCATTGTTCCATATCTTTGTAGAAACTAATTTGGTTTATATGGATTAGAGGAATGTTACCTATAATCGATTTTTGTCTGTGTTTTCGTTTTTCAATGTTTCCAATTTTAGGAATTATTTGCTAGAAATTGTGATTGTTTAATAGTGCCAACGAAATTTCAATTTTTAATATACCTCAGTGATTTTTTCTAGTTTTTCAACGTAAACTCTTTCTGTTTCTACCATTTCTGAGATAAGAAATCTAAAAATAATAGGGAAAAATTATACTGATATCAGTATAAAAATAAAAGAAGCTTTTTTTTTAATTTTTCCATACATAAATTCTCTCCGGAATTTCACATTACAACGTTTAATTTCCATGTCAGAATACTAATGCTTAGCTACTCGCAACGCTATAGCAAGCAGTGGATTTATTACTCGTATATTACTTAAACTGTAAACGTTTATGCTAAATATGATGAACAAGCATTTTATGCTACCGCTAGAATGCAACGTTTTATTTAGCCAACTCTACAAGGAAAACAAGCCAATTTTACACCTAGTCGTGAATGTGTAGACTCTACGTCTAATTATAGAACAATCTGCAGAAGTTACGTCGTTTGGTTAGTAGCTCCAAAACCATTGTGGACACTGCTAGGTGAAAAACCCAACAAATTGCGAGAGGTACAGAGAAACCAGTGGGAAGAAACATTATCTATTTGTTTAATATTTACCTACCGTAACTACTAAGGCAGTTTGTAAAGAAAAGAGGGCGTTCGAATTGGCTAGAATTAATTTCTATGTAAACAACAGCATAGGAATTTTGGCAGGTTTTTTTTCTTCACAATGCTGTTTTTTAAACAATGTTGTTGGTCTAGGCGTTCTATGCTAGGTTATGGTTAAGAACGGATATTTAAGAAAAATTCGATAGCTAAGTTGCATTCGCTCTGTGATTTATTACTTTTATTTAATTGGGCATATACTCTTCATCGATTTGTTCGGTACAGTATAAAGATTTGGTTCAAAAAATAAATCATGGCAGAGAGCGGCCGATATCGTCGCAACGCTGACATTTTAAGGCTGCTTTAATGCTGTCTGTCTAATTGCGTGTAGTTTTTTGGGGACAAAAGATGGGCTTTCACAAATTGCACTCTTTCTAACAGTATATTTTTATTGTTTTTCTTTGATTACTCATTTTTCTTAAAAAAGCAATTCTGTTTTCTTTGGCTTTAGACTGTAGACAAGTAGGAAAACACCATATGTCGCTCCGAAATTCTGTATCGCTGGGTTCTGAGCGTAACGTCGTTTGCTCAGTTTGGGCGAGAATTATTTCTACGCATGCCCAATTAAATAGAATTAATATATCACCGAGTAAATACAATTACATTAAAAAAAATTCTTTTTTAAATACCTGTTCTTAACCATAACCTTGCGTAGACCGCCTAGACCAACAACATTGTTTTAAAGGACAGTGCAGTATAAAGAAAAAACAATTAGACTGCATCGAGATTCGACCCCACAAGCGCCTATGCAGCAAAACTATGCAGCCGCATTTGCATCTGCGCTATCATGAATCTTATAGGAAAACGCTAAAACATAGTTGTAACTTTGCGGTTGTTTACGCGGAAATGAATTCTAGTCAGTCCGGGCGCGTCTTTTCTGTATAAACTGCAACAGTCGGCATAGTGGGTCAATAACAGAAGAATGGATGGTGTTTCTTCTCGTTGGTTTCTTCCGACCTTTCGCAGTTAGTGAGGCTTGGCAGTGGCCATAACGTTTTGTGAGCTACTAACATACTAACATTCGCTGACTATTAATTAAAAAACTACGATATTAACGAAATAATGAATTGTATCTGTTTTGTAGAAAATTTATTGGTCCTTTTTTTGGTCATGACTCTTTTGTTGATAAAATCGACAGTTTACCAGATACATAAAACCGTAATCACATCCTTTTTCTAAGTTGGCGGCTTTTGCTTAAGTTTTTATATCTGCAACAGTAAGCCCATACGAGTGTATCTGCCAAATTTCAAAACTTTCTGATTGTTTCTTTGTTTTGCTAATTTGACTGGCTTAAGTATAAACCAAAGATTACAAAAAAAAATCATTTGGTTTTAAAACGAGGTAAAATGGGAAGAGTAACCTTACTTTAACCCAAACATGTATCTTGTGTTGAAAAATTCCAAATCGAAAATTTTCATGAAATCTAATTTTCCTGTAAGTAATGAAAGTAGGGGCAAGTAAAGGACTCGTAAAATTAAAATAAATACTTACCGAATATTTTCGTCTTTAGGAGAAAACAGTTTTATTAAATCTGCTAATATTGCAATGGCTCGATCAAAGTTTGTTACGTCAATATCAGCAATCAAAATTTTTTTCATCGATTCCAAGAAATTATTATAAGAAATTATTCGTTCATTTATAGTTTTGAGCAGTATTTTTTCAAATTTCTTGTATTGGTCTTCAGAACGTTCGCGTCCGGCCTAAAACAGATCGGATAAAAATAGAACTGAATATTTTGTCAAGTATACAAACCTTAAAAATATCCTTATTATCATTCATAATAAAAATCATATTTGGTTGATTTTTAAAGTAATGCTCGTAGTACGTACTGAACAATTTTTTCTAAAACAAAATTTATTGGATTTTTGCATAACAACTAAAGAGTATAACCTACGTGTTTAATGAAGCATTCCGCAATTTCCATTACATTTTCGGTACTTTTTAGATCTGGTAGAAAAGTGTTATTTTGGTACGTACAAATGAGATCAATTCGCCCAAATACATCAAACACATCATCAAACTTGTCCGTTTTCAATGACTCTATGTAGTTCTGAAAATTATTAAAGTTAATTTAAAGCATCTACTTGAAAGCAATATTACTTCAATTAAATCTGTTAACACTTGGCAATAATCTTCTTCTTCCCTCAGGAAATGTTTAGTTTCATCAATTCTGAAAAATAAAGTAATTTACATAACATCCTCAAAAAAGGTTATTAAAATTACATTTCAGGAACGTTTAAAAATCGACCAAACTGAGGATATTCTTGATAAACCTCTTCGTCAGAGGTACTAAAATCTTCATCTGATTCTTCTTCTTTGCGCGATTCTTCCTTATGCGGTTGTGCTTTTAAATACGAGAACTTTTGTGGAGGTCTCAGAATTACATCGTATGTTTCATCTTCAGAGACTGAAGTGGCATCGGAAGGTCTTTTGTTGTTGTCGCGGAGTCGTTTAGTCTTTAAGTTTATTGTATCTTTAGGGCGAAAAACGGGCAAATGGCTGTCGTTAAAATTCTTGATTAAATCGCGAACTTTGGGATTCTGCTCGCTGTTGTTCATTTTTGTTTAAATTCACAAATTTGCTTTAAATCTGAACACACTTGGCTTAATAAATGCACTTAACTAACTTGTTTTTAATGACGGGCTTCATATAAGTACAAGGTAATCTTATCTCGGGGAAGATTATTGGTTGATTTGATAAAACACAAACAAAACAAAAATTTAATTTTACACAATTTATTAATTATTATAAAAATTACATATCTTTATACAATTCACCTTTGATTAGTTTTTTTAGTTCTCTGCACCATTGATCTTTTATACTTTGGGTTTCCGCAGCTAAATTAAAGGTGTTTCGGCCTTTGATGCCTACTTCAAATTTATATTTCTGCTTTAAAACACAACAAAAAGTCTGTGAAGTTGGTATAACGTCGATGCATTGATAGCGGTCCTAAAAATGTTACATTAAAAATTAAGAGGCATTTTCGGCTGGTATTGAACAAATTTACGTTTTCCTCAAATCGATAATTTCTGACGTTTAAAATTTAATTTAAGACATTACAAATTAAATTTCAGACTTCCGAAATAGATGTGTTGGCGTAAAAAGTTAATTTTTTGACGTCTAAAAATCGTCGATTTTCGTAAACAAATATTTATCTATTAAATTTTCTAATGGCATTTGCCAGATACCTACGTTATTTTGAGTATCTGCAAAAATGATCATGTTTTCGCAAAGATACACAAGAAGTTTTTTTTTGCAGCTTCTATTGATGGTAATTTTAAATGTTTTCGTTAAACGAACTTGTCCGCACTCCTTGAATTCATCCTGCAAGCCAGAAAAAAATAAAAATAATCCAAGTATTAGTGAATTACTTACGGAAGCTTTTCCAAATAATTTTTTAAATTGTTGTACCATTTGAATTTGATATTCAATATTTTTAACAATTTTTACGGCTTCCTCGGCTGCTATTCGATTCTCTAGGTCTTTCTCTTTTTCACATAAAGATTGGAAACACTCAAGACTTCTCGTGTACTCTGATAATCTTTGTGTAGTTAAATTAACATAAGGTTTCAAGTTACGACTTTCCTAAAATTGCGTGTTTAAATTACAAAATTTTTGCATTTAAATTCACTTACTATTAATAAATTGTCAAAGCTGTCCGCATCAAATAAGTTACTGGAAAATAACCATTCCTTCCGGATATACAAGTTGAATTTCAAAAACTGTAACATAAATTCATTTAATTTAAATATTTTTTTATTTGTACGATTTTTACATGTTTCACGAAGCATAAAGCAAATTGCTTGGGTGTTTCGCTTCTATTTAATTCAACCAAAAATTCGCCTTTATGGAATGATTGTATTTCTTGGAAATATCCAAAAAGCTTATGACGTGTTGATTGCGGCACACTTTTTTCTAATTCTTTTAATATCTAAAAAACAATATCTTGTAGTAATTTTAATTGTTATAAAACTGGGAAGAACCTTAGATAAAACATAACTTATAGATAACAATTTAAATAAAGCTTTAATTAGCAAATTACTAACCTCCAAAGCATTTTGAAGTTGTGCAATATAGTTTATTTCTTTGCTTATCATATCTGTTATAATAAAAGCTAACCTGCAACAAAGCGAAATTACATTACATGACTCATTGAAATAATGCAAGTAATAATCAGGAATAAAATAATTCGTTCTAAAAATTATGTTTATGCGCAACAGCAAATAAATATTTGATTTTATTGCTTCAACATCAACTGCAAGGGTCATAAATATACGCATACACCCATGACACCCTGCTACGGACTAGAACCAGAGCACTTTTGTCAACGCAGTGCCAAAGCAAACCGCCTTAACTGCTGCTCTATCGCCCGCTACTTTAGTAATATAATATTAATGAAATTGACATTCTAACTAAGCGCTGAAGATATGAACATCATGCCCAGGATTATTTTTCATCTTATTACATAATTTTTTTGTTCGTTTCATTTAAAATATTTGTACTTACTCAGGTGAATATTTTTCCTTGTCCGGTAAAATTTTAAAGGGTTTTTCAATATCAGCAGTTGTAGAAAATTGATTTTTATCAGCTTGTAAAACTCTTATACAATCAGTTTTTTTCGGACCAATAATGAGTTCTGAAATTATGGGTAGAGAATTCCGTTTACTGTCGATTTCGTTTGCTGCAAAAAAATACCAAAACATTGAGGTTTTTAACCAAGAATATTACTATGCTGCCTCACTTTTATTGTTTTTAGAAGCATTAGGAATGTCCTTCGATTCAACTTCCATTTTGTCATCTTCAAGTTCTTCATATAATGGTTCTTGTTCTGTTAAAACTTTAAATGGTTTACTATCGGAGGAAAGGTTAGTAGGTTTTTCTTCATTTTCTTTAGCTTTGTATACCGGAAGATTATGTCGTGGTAAAGGTCTAAAAAATATGCCACTGTTTTAAAATGCCAAGTTTAATTTGTACCAACTTACATTGGAGATGTTTTGGATGGTATTTTCAAATTCTTAAATTTGTCTTTAAATTTATTTTGATCTTTTAAAAATGTTTCTGTATTAGATGACAATTTATCCAAATTATCTACAATAGCTTTATATTTTTGTGCTAACGAAGATCGTTTTAAAGGTCTAGGTACGAGAGGAGCTTCTTCCGATAGTTCGCTGACTTCCTTTGTTGTGGTTGGTTCTGTACTGAGCATTGTAGTCGGATTAATTGTAATTTCGTTATCTTTTAGAGGTTGCCTAATAATAGTAACAACAACAAATTTATTATTTATTGGTTGATTTTAAATAGCGATATGATAAGCTTTATTACAGTGGGCTGTTCAAAACGTTAATGTTTAGTTTATTCAAGAAATGTTTGTTTAAAAGCGTGTGATATATAATTGGGTAATCTTAGCAATTTAGTTAATATATCAAATTTATGCAATATTTAACAATAATATATTTAAGTTTTACCTGGAACCTCTTAGAGCTGTAGTTTTAAATGCTTCGTCTAATTTCTGAGCTTTTTCAATGATGGTCATAGGTTTTTCATTAAATTTTGTATTTAATTCAAGTGGAGGCGTTTTTGATGATTTTTTTGGAAAAATTCTACCTTCTGCCTTTCTTTCTATAATTTTTGTTTGACTCGTGCTTTCGACGTCAGAATTTCTTATACTTAGTAATTCTTTTACTACTGGTGGACGTGGCTGGGTTTCTCTATTTTTCACACTACACAGACATAAGAGAATAATGATTTGTGATTGGATAATTTTACCAAGCTGACTAATACGCACATAAATAAAATTCATTAAAGTTATTGTGTAATTTTTTACCTGAAACCTTTTGAAGTTGTACTCTCAAATGCTTCTTCCAATCGATGAAAGTTTTCATTTAATGCGGTGATGGATCCATCTGGTGCTACATCTACCGACCTCACATTTTTTGAGCTAGTTCCTTCGTCTGCTATATTTTTTTCTAAAATTTCTGTTTGAGTGCTGCTTTCAACATCAGAATGGAAACTGGTTGAACTTGGTACTCTGACTACTCGTGGTAATGGTAAAGCTGACGGTTCTAAATTTTTCCCACTACATAAAAATACAAAATAATAGTAAAAATAAAAATGTATAGTGTAATAACCATAATACACTTATACCTACTTAATAGGTACATTTTTAGTTAGAATTTTAGTCAGATTTCGTGTAGGTAATAGAAAGGATGCGTTTTCAATTTACACACAGAGGCCTATCTACTAAAGTGGGTTTGACATTTTTAATAGTATCTAACTATTGATGAGATGCCTCGTGATGATGATTTACAATGGGTCATAGTACTCTTTAGATAAACTAGGTTTCATTGCACAGGTTTGTTGCTTCTCCAAAAATTAGTTATAATAATATTGATTTACGATCACAAAAACAAACAACTTAATTTTTTGGTAAATCTGCAATAATAACGCTGATACAAAAGTAAGGCCTAGTAGTGAAGGGGTTAAGGAGACCTTTGCCTCAGCAACAATCGAGACACCGGCCTTTTCATTTTCCTCAATTCTTCTATAACCGAAAACTCACAGGATTTTCAATATTTTTTAGCAGAGAGCTTTGCGAGGATTTGTCGAAATTCTTGGATTAGTCGTGACACAATCCTAGGAAAGATCAAAGTTTTTCTAATCGTTTGACTGTTAGAGCAGATTTACTACTTAATCACTTCTTCTAAGGTTTTTCATAGCAGAGATCTCTCTTCTCTCTTTTCGGGCCGGAATGAGTTACGCGTGATCGCTATATCACCACTGGTAGGGATAGAATACCTAATTTTCCACTGATTCAGCAAATCAGTACCCGAGCTAAAATGCATCCTATCACACCAAAACGACTCTAGCCTGCACAGATTACTAAAGTGCCCCTACGAGTCCTACGCCGTGACTAAGACTTGAGCTGTTACTCCCCTGCGGGTCTGACTTAAATCCCGTGGTACCAGTAAATACAATCACTGGTTCCACTTTTCGGAACAAAGCTGAAGCTGCCCCTATCGTCTGGTGAATCACACGTAGGATCATCTAGATGTAGTGACGGTAAGTTTTACCTGGTACAGGTTATCATTTATTGCAAGTGAGTTTAAGTTCTGTTCCCATATTTTATAATGGTGCAGTGTCATTCTGAGAAAGGATATACCGCGTCAGTCAACAGTAGCCATACATAAGAATTCCTACACTAAATTTACTTGCTTAGATAGGAACAATCAAGCGGAGGGTTATATGTTAATAATTATGAAACTTTCAAATATCGTCCTGCAACAGTACCTATACCATGACTTTTTGTTTGCTAATAATACATTCAGTTCTTATAAACTACGTCCAGATGCTGATTACGATGGTACTGCTGACATAGGTCAAATAGTTATTTTAAGCCGACTAGGAAATATTGCTGGTCCGAGAATAATTACTGCAAGTAGTAATAACTACGCAAAATGAAACTAACTTACAGCAAAGACGGAGAAACTGTGACAATTATTAACAATGTGCTAGAAAAACCATTCAAAATTGAATTTTATAGATTAGATTTACAGAATAAGACCAAGTTATTTTTGTGTACATACACTTTTGTTTGTTGTGTTTAATAGCTTTGTATTAAATGTTTAATCAGATTATCGATAGCATAATATTATCGTTTTATTACACCTTTTTGTGTCTATTGATATCTCAAAGCTTATGTACTTTAAATAATAACTTATAATTTAATTACTATTATTTGCCTCCTGTTGACTTTATTCAAAAGGTTGAAACAAACACAATACTAGAAAGTCAAACCTAATCTATAGCACTAAGTCGAAGAAATAACTCTCAATACGGTAATAAGAAATATTTTAGACATGAAAATATTCTCAGACCCCTAGTATTACAAGGTTTTTACTTCATCTCCATCAGCCGTTGTATGCCCATCTTTAGACATAAACCTCTCTAAAATTACGCAATTGTACTCTGTTTTGTGTTGTATTCTGTATTTTAAGGTCTTACAGCACTTATGCCACTCTGTCGGGTTCATTGTGGGCACTACCTTAACTAAATCCTTAAAAACTACTCAGAACTATTTTAAGGTAAAAGATTTTCAGGAGCTGACTTAAGCTGCCTTGACTCGGATACAAACACCGGGCCAAATAGAGCTACAGATTCCCGAAAGCCTATGTGACCTTGGCTGCAAACGCCTACGCCCTACCAAAGCCTGTTTTGTGCTACGTTGTACCAATTTAAACCGCCTGTCTATCTAGTTTGAAGACATGTCCGTC
Organism: Ctenicera cuprea; assembly: GCA_958336395.1. Lineage (NCBI taxonomy): Eukaryota > Metazoa > Arthropoda > Insecta > Coleoptera > Elateridae > Ctenicera > Ctenicera cuprea. The sequence continues at coordinate 3,132,177 of OY284487.1, read as the reverse complement.
ATTTACTCTTTTTATAGTCATTTAATAAGCTATATTAAAGTGGATTGATAAAATTCTAATTTTTTTTTAATCTAAGGATAGTTGTTGAAGGGCTACTCTCCAACGCAACGGTTAAAAGTGTATGATATGAATGATGAGGTTCATTTTAACAGTTTGGTTAATATAAAGAATAAATACAGTTTTTAACAATTACGTTTAAGTTTTTACCTGGTAACTATAACATCTGAATTTTTAAATGCTGCTTTCAATCTATGGACTTCTTCATTAACAGAATCAGAGTTGACATTAAATTTAGTATTTAATTCGTGCAAAGGCAGTTTTGGGGCCAGATTTAACAGCTGTATATTTTTCGGAGCATTTCTTCCCTCTTCTTCTTTTTCTGTCACAATTTCTATTTGAGTAGTGCATTCATCTTCAGAATATGTACAACTGGGTTCTCTTACTATTGGAGATATTAGAGGAATTGATTTATTTATTCCATATGTATTCCTCAGGCTAGTTGTTTTAAAATTAAATATAAGATAACGGCAATATTTTTTTTAATAAAAAATACTTACTTAATGGGTAGACTTTCAGTTTTTCTTGTAGTTGGTTTTAAGTTTCGGGAAGGTATTGGAGGAGGTACGTTTTGATTTTGCTCACAGGCGTTTGCCACGAGAGGTTTCGGTTTATTCCAAGACATTTTTAACACTTTCAATTGTAAAACAATATCCGCAACACGTTAAAAAACAATTATAACAATTTACGTTATGTGATACGGTTCATTAGAGTAGATTGGTAATAATATTACATTTTTTCTTTGTTTAAAACAATAAAGTAGATATGAGCTTACAATTTATAGCGTTTTTCATTGGTGCTTAACATTCTATCACACTTCACAAAACAATATTTGGTCTATAACAAACAGTGGCGAAATTTCTAAATAACAAAAGCAACCGTTAAGCGAATAACAAACACTGTTTGGTTAAGGTTTAACTGTTTTTCTTGTACTGATAAGTATAAGCGACAAGGAATTAACAATTTTATAGATAAAAAGCTCATCATTATCAGTAGATAATGAAACTTGCAACTTTGAATGATATGCATGTCTGTCATATTTTATCTCTCTTACTGACTTCAAAATATAGAGATTAAAATTTTTCATTACGAGCTGTGACAAGTGACCTTTAAAATGTGTAGTCAATATAAGTTTTAAATCTTTATATTTTCGTGAAAACATAAATTCTACTTTGACGTTAAATGTTTATTATTTTCTATACGTCGCGGTCGTACTGCCAATATTTATTAATATTGTCTCAGTCTCTTAGAAAACAACTAGGCAACAGCTGAATGGGTCCGATCTGGATCTGGATTAAGATTGAAGTGTGAGAAATTGTACCGGCACAGAGAGGGGCTTCATTGTGCTACCTCCACGACAGCTCCTTAACACGGGAATCACCTAAGCCATCTAATTTCCCAAGATATTGCTAATAAAAGCCATGTCAAGCTAGAAGTTCCCAACCGAGACTGGTTTACTCAAAATATTAATTCTTGTTATTAACTAATTCTTAAATCTAGTAAGATTTTAAAATATTTCATAATATGTGGAAATATTGATTTAACCACACCCAGAATGGTATAATTAGGTATGGCAAATTCAGAGCTGGGCAATGCTCGGATACAAAGGGCTTGGAATAGTGCTCGAAGCACTTTCAGTGCTTAAAGCACAATGCTTCAAGCCTTTTCCAAAATCTGTGCTCGGTGCTTGGTAATCCAAGCATTCTGTAAAAGTGCTTGGTAATTGGTAATTAGAGAAATGTACTTGCAAGCACTTCGAAAGTGCTTGCAAGCCCTTTCGAAAATTCCACTCCCTTAAAGTGCTTGCCAGCACTCGTCGATTGCTTGCAAGCACTTTTTGGAGAATTTGGAGCCCTTTGAACAAGTTTAAACTGACAAAATCGTGATAAAAATGGGTTACAGTTCTGATGCACTTGCTGACTTGCTCATTCTTTTATGAGAGCTTGTGTGTAGTGTACCTATCGTTATGGTCATTGAATCTGGTCTCTGACTCATTGTTTATGTTGTTAATACTTTGAGTGAACTTCGTCTGCAATTCTGCATATTCCAAGTAAGTTTTATTTTCTGTGTGTGCTTTCAGGAAATCTGATCATTATGATTTGCCTTCTGCCAATTTTCAATCTAATCTCAGACTCAGAGTAGTTATTTTAAATACATTTGTTTTTATCACTTGAGTGTTGAGTAAGTCAAGTTTGAGTTCTACGGATTCCTTTTTGACCTAGGACAAAAATTCAAATTTTGTATGTGGGCCCCTGATTCTGTCACCTTTTAGCAAAATATTATTTTGTTGAAACTAAAACACTATCGAGTTAAACTGTAAAAATGATAATTAATGTTGCACAAAAATTATGTGAATCGCTGCCTCAATATGAAATGGAATGTGATGTAGAAGAAAATATGAACAAATTAAGCGCAGAAGAAGACGCGTTTTTCGACTTTGAAGTCGAATTTGATAACACCTTAAAAAATAGAACTGAAGTGGCTTCCAGTTCCAATATAGATTTGGAAATATTACAATATATTCAGGACTCCAGAAATGCGTTGGAAATCATTAATAATTATCCTATAGTTAAAAAATTATTTATCAAATACAATACATGTCTGCCATCAAGCGCTTCTGTAGAAAGGATGTTTTCATTCGCATCCATTATAAATGCTCCAAAACGACATGCATTAACTGATCAAAATTTTGAAAATCTTGTACTGCTTAAGGCTAATAAACATATTCCTTAAATTATTCTATCTCTAATTTAATCACTCCCAGTCCTACCAGTTTCACGCCCCCAGGCCCAGCTATTCATTAATCACTGATTAATCGGTTTGAATACTAATGTATAAGTATATAACTGTACCAATAGTGTTTAATTACAATTTGAAGTTCACTTGTAGTTGTATTCTGCGATTGAAAAATTAGCTTTTAATCCACTACTACGTATGTAAAGTTCAAAGTGAAGAATATTCTAATACTTGCAAGCACTTTTTAGAACTTCCCCGCACTTTTTAATGCTTTAAGCACACTGGAGTACTCTAAGCATTTTTGAATGCTTGGAAGCACTTGGCAAGTGCTTTAAGCATTTCTGAGTGCTTAGAGCAATTTTGAGTGCTTTAAGCATTTTCCAAATTAAATTCCAATTACTTTCGTAGTGCTTGGTATTCGGTAATTGCGAAAGTTAATTACTTTCATCAGTGCTTGGTAATTTCAATTACTTTTATTTATCAGAGTGCTTAGTGCTTAGATATTGCAAGCATTGAAGTTCAGTGCTTAAGGCTCGGTGCTCGAAGCACGCTACCTCAGTGCTTTGCCCAGCTCTGGGCAAATTCATCTACTGCACATTTAATATTGACTAACCTTCTAAGTGTTTAGGTAGCCTAGTTAAAAACATTTGTAAGGGTACGCTCGTAGTGTACCAGCTAAATTGCTAGTTTGATCAAGCTGAGGAAATCCAATCTCTGCCCAAACCTACTAACTTTTCCATTTTTTAAACTTTGGGCTTACGCTTCATAATATGAGTCCTACGTAACCTACTCATATTTGTGTAAGTATATCTTACTCTAAGTAACCATGTATGAATATTTACAAATATATTACTGTCTTATTTTGGATAATTAGGTTCAATCCATACATAGTCACGATTAACAAAGTATGGTCTATTTTCTCTAAAACGTAACGTTAGTATAGCACGTGTTCCACTGTCTCGTCCTACAAGTTACATCCTCGTCAGTTGGGGCTGTCTACCAGCACTATGATTTGTATGTGCTTCTTTAGAATGCAGTGTTTAGTAAAGATTCGTACAACCAGTTGGAAATTCTTTCCCAAAAGCTGTAGACAGTGCTTGCGTTACCATGTCACATATGCAAAAGCCAAATTCTAAAATGGTTAAAAAAATTAACTCCTTTCTTATTGAATATCGTTGGTTTTCTACCCCTATTAATAGAAACCCTTTTTCAATGCAAATCTGTGATTTTCTCGTAGTTAGTGGCGCCTATATTGTATTCACCTTTTTAGTTGCGATGGATAGGCAAACCATCAAGATATCTAGTGGCGGACGGCTTCATCTCTAACGTCCTATCAGAGTACCCTAGTTCCGAAAGTCCCTAATAGTTGTACTTATTTTTTTGTTATCTACAACTCTGTTTATTTCATTATTTTTGCGTCTGTTGGAACGCTTCACCGCTATGGGTAACAGTTGGCCATCGACGGCGAAGGTGCTGCAAAAGCAGCCCTCTCCTGCCAACGACTTTGCCCACCTTCTTGTGAAGCTGTTGAAGATTTCTTGATGCAACATAGTGCTAAGTAGCGTCGTCGAGATAAAAGTTACAATTTTCGGTTCCCAAGTAAGTTGTTTAAAGGCCAGTGATTCTACTTCGGCAGCTTCCTGATTATCCCGATAGCCATCATGTCCCTTCACCCAAACGACTGAATCGGCGTCATCTCTGGCAATATCTTCGAAAGCTTGGTAGCCCTAAAGTACTTTTCCTTAGGTAGTTGTACAATTACTCAGTGACAATTAGGCTTCTTTGCTATAGCTTAAGATACCAATGCGCTAGTTATTTATTTCTCGTTTAAAGGCTGCATTCTCACCATGCATTATTGCCACTACCTCCGCTTGGAAAGTGGTGAGTTTCCCTACCGGTATGCATTTTTCCGTTTACTAGATCGTGAGCTATAGTCAGCTAGAAAACGCACTCCGTGTACAACCTTCCCTAAGCAATAAGCGCAACCGTGAATTTGTTATCTGTTTCAAGCGAAAATAAAAATATTGAAAATGCCCAAATATATCTAACATAGGTGCATGCAGCAGTGTCGCTACCTATTATTCGCCTAATATAAGACGTATCTTCGTGGTGGCGTCTACTGTCTAGGCAACGTACGTAGTAAACGATGAATGCAACGTTTCCCAGTTGGTTAGCGCAACAAATAATGCTTACAGTCTAGGAAACGTAAAAATGCTAGTGGTACTTTGGCGAAAGTTTAGATCATCAGAAAAAACTCCGGCGCTGGTGCCATGTCTTATTTTGGATCCATAATTACAGATTTGTGTATCAGAATAGTGGGTTGTCCTAGCATTCCCCCGTAAATTAAATTGTCTATTAAAAGTAAACTTAAGAAGAAGGCAGTCAACCATCGCTTCAAGAAGAAGACGACTGCCTCATCGACGATGCGTGTACGCCTGCTACCTGCACTTTCGTATACTAAAATCAGACCGTTATAGCTGATTCTTCCACAAATAGAACAAGTGGGGAATGCACAGGATCGCTTCAAAAGTTGTCGATAGTGAGGGTTTAACAAATAACTCTTGTAAGACATGCTCCACATGTCCTAGCTGTTGCCTTCCTGAGTCATGGTCACCAGATCGAAGCTGCATATCATAGCATAGACCTAATAACGGCAATATAATGTCACAGGTTAATTCTGTGGGAGAGTTCTCAAGAATTTCTTGGCGCTCTGCGACACTGGCTAACCTTCCTCTTTCTTGTAAATAGTACCATCTCTATCTTCGCGGGTTGACAGAGAAGAACTATTTGTAACACCAGTCTTATGTTATTCTAAGAGCTGTCTGCATTAAATTGTAGACCGCGTTTTTAAATTTCTCTTTAAAGAAGATGGTCATATCATCCGCATTGCCAAGAGTGTAAAAGTCCTTGAGGAAGTGCAGAAAACTGTCTACCACTGCAATCCATAGCAGTGTGGCTACCTTGCGGGCAATTCTTCGTTACAACACTTTTTAAGAAGCTATCATTTATATTAGCTTGTGCTGCTCTCATCGTAAGGACGTTTTTTTGGCTGGACACGAACTGCGCCGCTTAATGACGTCCCAGGTAAAAACAAAAATAATCTGCTATAATTCCTAACTCGAACTGCGCCGGTAGTTTAGAGGGTCAATAAGCGGATTACGATAAGGTAACTGAAATAAATTAAATACAAGCCTACTTAACAAGTTCAATATTTAAGAATAATAGAAGAAAGTTACTGTACATCCCTATTTAATGATATCTACATCTACATAATTTTGCTTTTACTTCAGTTTTCCCAGTTCCTTAGTGGCGTAAAGTACGTAGTACATATCAGCAAAAAAAAAGTTTGTATTTTTACTTTAAAGTTTTTAGTAAAAATGGGTGATTTCAGTACAATGATTGGGCAGCGTGGTAGTCAGCTAATTGTATATAACGGTTTTAAATTTGATAAAAGCGAAGAAAGTTTCTGTGGCATAAAGTGGAAATGTGTGCAGAAACAGTGCAACTCAAAAATATACGTTGATGATAAAATGTCGGTTATACTCAAGACGGACATTGACCATAATCATTCTCCGCCAGCAAAATTAGTGCGGCAAAGCGTTTCCAACAGTGTTAAGTGAAAAGCTATGGAAAATCTTAGCGAAAGACCTCTCCAACTAATTAGAGGCGAAATAACATCTAAGGAAGTTGAAGAATTGACGTAAACTGATATTAAATATATTAGAAATAATATTCACTATGCAAGGAAATCTGTTTTGCCAGCTCTGCCTACGGATATTAATGACCTGTAAACTAAGTTAAATAATTTAACAGTTAAAACTATTAAAAATGAAGATTTTTTGTTATACAACAATACAGTAAACAAAGTCGTAATGGTTTCTTGCAAAACAAATCTGGAATATCTCAGTAACTGCACTACAATATTTGTTGATGGAACCTTCGACTACTACCCATCACATTTTCTCCAGTTTTTTACTATCCACGGACTTGTGAATTCACACTACATTCCACTGGTATTTTGTTTATTACCAGACAAAAAGTGCAGCAGCTACGTAGATGCATTTCAATCTGTGGTGAAAGCGTGCAAAGCATCAAACTTTAAATGTAACCCCAAAGAAGTAGTTGCGGATTTTGAAGTCGCTATTCATCCTGCAGTTAATAGCGTTTTTAAAGGTGTTAAATTAAAAGGGTGTCGATTCCATTTGACACAGAGCTGGTGGAGAAAAATTCAAAAACTGGGTTTAACCAGTGAATACAAAAGCAATTCAGAAATCGGCAAGTGGCTACACTGGACCTTCGGTTAAGCATTATTGGAGCCGCAAGATGTTAGTGAATTTCTGTTTTTAATTTTATGTCGGTGATTCCCCACGACAAGAAAATGAGTGACTTTGCTGACTATTTAATTGATAATTACATCAGCGAATCTGCTACATTTCCCCCGTCATTGTGGCCAAACGCATGTGTAAGCGAACGCACTACTAATGCTTGCGAATCATTTCATAGCAAATTTAATTCCTATTTTTATTCAGCGCATCCAAACATATTTGTATTCTTGGAAATGTTAAAAAATATTCAAATTGATACATATGTAAAAATAAACAGCATTAACGAACCAATTGTAATTAAAAATAAGGCATATGCAAAAAGAAAATTGTTTTTAGAGAATAGGATAGCTTTATATAAAACAAAATCAATATCTGTATTTGAATATGTAAAATCTGTAACATACTACCTAGTAGTAGTAGTAGTATAGTATAGAATATATTATTTTTCAATTTTAAGTTTTGTAAAGTTTAAACCAAACGTTAATGGTTTATTGCTACAATTTCAATCATTAAACATTTTCAATTATGTATATATTTCTTTTTAATATAATTTTGGGCTTAATACCATCATTATGATAATGCTAATCTTTTGGTAAAACTCTATAGATTAATGTCAGGTATACCTATACCGGCGCAGTTTGAGTGTGGTATTTTTAAGGTGGCCGGCGCAGTTCGAGTATTGATAACAAGGCTTGTAACTTAAGCGGCGCAGTTCAGGAACACCCGTTTTTTTTGTTTTCTGAAATGATGTATTATTTATATTTTCATTTTTATATTAATAACTACCACTCGATAGGATGCCCTAAACTTACAGCTGTCTTAAAATTTAGCTAGTTACGACACTAGGCCCATCATTTGCCGAAACCAAATTACGTTAATTTACACCAATGCTAATCAAGCAAAAAGTATCATTCTTGCTATTTACAGGTATGTCCCCAAATTTATACGCTTGTAATGTATATATAATAGAAGCTAATAACATCTTTAACAATATTTTGTTTTGGGGATAATTACAAGTTTTTAAATAAGATACTAAGTACATGTTGAAACTTATAATTTATATATTTCTTCTGCTATTTACGTCAGTGAATATGTTCAAATCAATCAATCTAATAACTGATAACGCATTTTGAAACAAAAATTAAAACAAATAAAATTGGTTTAATAATTTTCAGTAAAAACTATAAAAATCAAAGAAAAACACAACGTATGATGATTAGTTAAAGAAATCTTTATTGAAGGTATAGGGGAAACATATAATTTAAATCCGGTAATTTTCAGCTTGATAAATTTTTTAACTAGCCATGAACTGGCACTGTCCATTACCTACGTCACTGTTGTGCAATTGTGCAATTTCCCCCCTGTAAAGCAAAATTTCTTTTTAACTTACAAGATAACAAACTAAAGCTTCAGTACATTTTAAGCAGTTGTAGTATCAACACTGATTTTAGAACAACTTTAACAAAATGCCTGTACGACCCTTATCTAAAGAACTTCAAAGGAAAACTGTTAATGAACTTAACGAAGATCCAAACAGGATACAAGAAGATTTGAACCATATTCGGGAATGGATAGGAAAACAACCCCATTTAAAAGTTAGAACAGGTAATATATTTTTTTTTATTTGGGTTTCGTTCTTTACATACAAGTGCAAATTTTTAGACGAACAATGGCTTTTGAGTATGTTGCGTGGTTGCAAATTTAGTTTGGAACGTACCAAAGAAAAATTGGATTTGCTCTGTACCATGAAGACCATCACACCGGAATTTTTTGCAAACCGGGATCCATTTTTACCAGAAATTCAAGAAATCTTAAGCTTGGGGTACTTTTAGCCTTATATTTAATTAATCCACGATAAGCAATTTAAATGTTGTAGGCTCTGTTTGCCGTTACCAAAAACAACCGACCCAGCAGCTCCTCGAGTGGTGCTTCTTCGCATTGAATCCGCCGATCCTGCTAAAATGCGGATAGAAAATGGGATAAAATTAATATTAATGATGCTGGATATTTTATTACACGAAGATGATAATTTTGTCATTGCTGGAAGTCATGTATTTATTGATGATAAGGGAATAAACGTGAATCACATCCTTCAAATCACTCCACCTATTATTAAAAAAGCACACACGTGTTTACTTGATGCTTACGCTTTAAGACCTAAGGGATTTCATGTTATTAATGTCCCTCAATTTGCCGAAGCAGCCTATAACATGTTTAAATCGTTGTTAAACGAAAAAATTTTAAATAGGGTAAGTAAGTTTTTTACAACTCCATTTTTTTGTGCTTCCTTACAATTTTTTATATAATCAAATTCTAGGTACGCATCTATAAAGATGGTGATGTTGATGAACTGTACAAAGCCATTCCTCTTTCAATTCTACCAAAAGAATACGGTGGTGATGGTGAGTCTCTGGAAGACTTAACAGGTAATTATATTGGTTGCACAAAATTTTGTAAATATTTTTTTGGATATTGTTGTTTCGTATGAAGCGCCGTTTGGGTCGGTTAAGGGATTTAATAAAAAAAACAGAAAAATTAAGGTAATAAAACATTGCTATTGAGTTGGAAAATCGACAATTCATCTAAATATTTTATTGATTTCTACTATAAAGACTTTGTTGTATAACATTTTCAGTTATGTGGAAGAAGAAAGTTGAAAGCTACAAAAATTGGTTTTTGAATGATGCCCAGTACTGTTCGGACGAATCAAAACGTCCTGGAAAACCAAAAACATCCGAAGAATTATACGGCATCCAAGGATCCTTTAGGAAATTGGACTTCGATTAGATAATTCCATTCATTTACATATGACAGTCTTATTAACTACAATAGTTTTATAGTTTAAAACTGTATTTATTTCAATTACGTTTAATTATATTAAAAAAGTAAAAAAATAAATTGTAATTATTATTTTATTTTGTAAGAAACAAACTGTGATTTTAAGTTATTTCAATTTTTGTCAATCTAAAGTTTGCTTTTTGTACTTTCATAATACTAGAGTACTGTCAAGGTTGTCTAACGTATAGACGTTAATCAAAGTTAAATAACACATAAAAATATTTAGAAATAATAACAAACATATGGATGGATGATACTCGTAATAATTATAATTATAATACTATTGTCGAATAAAAAAAGTCTAGTACAATTTATTTTAAATTTTAGGTTTGATTTGATTCGTTTTTACTGAGTCATAGATAGACTATAGAGTAAATAATAAAATGAATAGAAAAATTAATACTACTACAATACTCTGTACAAATTTTAGTTTAACTGCTAAATCAAAATCGGTGCAAATTTTTTTTGCAGCCTTCTAACTTAACAGTAACTATGAGTTTTAATAAAAAAAATCCTAGTATTTAACTGTTAACTGATAAATAGTGAGTAATCGTTTATGTACCAAAAAGACTATACGAATACAAGTGTAGTTAGAATTTCAAAAGTTTTTCTACCTTTCATGAAATAAAGACTACGTCTAGGCATCGACTTTCCAGACATTTTGCGTACAAGCAATACATCATAGCATACGATATTATATTAATATCTTGAGATAGCATTTTAATATAATGAGATGTTATTTTAGTATTTTGAGATGTTTAAAAAAAAGCTGTCAGGAAACCGCCACGAAACCTTCCTCACTTTTATCAAAATTTTTGAAAAAATTCAGTATACATACTATGAAATTTTTAAAATTATTTTTACATTTTAGTGAAAGTTTAGAAAGTGTTTAAAAATTCTTGAAAAATGTTCAAACTTTATATTTTACTGATACACCGAATGTATTTTTGAAATAACTAAAAATTTTATTTTTTTTTATAATTTATGAAAAATTTGAAGTGCGAAAATTTTAAAAATTCGGTACTTCCAGCTTCCAATTCGATACTTCGAGCATGGCAATCTGGCACTTTTTAAAACATTTTCATAAATTCTAAAGTTACTACTTGCTGTAATAATGTATGGCTGACGATTAACCTTTCCGCTAATTCTTACAAAATTTCTCAATTTCTCAATTTAGCTGTAAGGTTGGTTGCATCACGTCAGGGACAAACTAGTAATTTAACTGTTTTTATAAAAACATGTACGTTGAAGTACGTACTTGCATGTTGGGCTAATTCTTAAGCGCAAGCTTGTTGGATCAAATAAAAAATAATTAAAATATTAAACACTAACTAGCATGTTAGTCAGAAATCGTTGTGTAAAAATTGTATAATTTGTATTTTCTCCAATTCTGTGAAATCTTTAAAAGGTATTTTTTCTACCACTTCATTAATTAACAAAAACTTTACATTGCACAATGCTAATAAACTAAATAGTAATTATATTCAATACAAAAGTAGTAATTAACAAGTCATAATTTTAAATTTAATATAAACATTTAAATAAAATGTAAGGTAAGCCCCACATTTGTTTTGATTCTCAATTATCACCATCACGTAAATATTCAGATTATATATATACAAAGAAAGAAATATTTCAATAGACATTTAGTAAAATTTTGTTTAATGTTGATGAACAAGTATTAAATTCTTATTGTATTTGCAAAAATAAATGTGATTAAATGCACACTTTTTTTATATTATTATCAGGTTGATTCTCTTTTTTATAATTTTTGTTTTTAAAGTAGGTTTGTAAATATAAGACTATTCTATTTTTTTAACAACGTAAGAATAAAAATAAATTCAAAAAATGCAATCCGTTGGCATGGCACATAGCATACATGTATAAAAATATAAAAGAAATGCAAAAACCTATCCTAGCATAAACCTAACTCCAGATAATTTTTTTTTAATGTTTTGGTTTATTTACAATACAATTTTTATAATATTTAAAAAAAGTAGCAACATGAACATATTTTAAAATTAATCCAAGTCTCTCATTGAAATCCTCTGGTGGCTTCTAAACACATCTGCAGCAGTTTTGGGTTTTCCAGGTCGTTTTGATTCATCTGACAGATATTGCTCGTCATCCAAAAACCAGTCCTTATAACTTTCCACTTTTTTCTTCCAATACTCTAAATTATTTAAATAAATGAAATTGAGGCAAATAATTACAACAAAATCTTACCTGTTAAATATTCAAGGGAATCACCGTCTCCGCCGTATTCTTTGGGTAGCATAGCCTGAGGAACACTTTCGTAAACATCTTCCTGATTGTGCTCACCATATATATGTATCTAAAACAAATTTGTAACTAGTTCCTAACATACAGAGTGGTAATTTGAAAACTTACAATATCTCTGGAAATAAAAGAGGGATTGAAAATTTCTAGAAACCGTTTCTACAACATGGAAGGGAAATCATCATGACTTATTAGGTAACCTTCCCCATGCAACACATTAGGCTCTAGCTACCCCAACAAACAAATTTCAATTGGTAACACCTACCTTGTGATACATAATTGAAAAGCTCTTAAAAATGCTATTCAATAGTAGCAAACATTCTTTTTGCCTGATTCGTTTCGGCAAAAATTAAGAATTAAAACCCAAAAGGTTTAGAACCGATTATTTTAATTCAAATTTGAATATATTAGATTAAACGTTTAAAATGATATTCATTATTTTCTAGGCAATAGTAAAGTCTACTCTCAAATTCTCTCCGAACATCTTGGAAGGTTTGGCGCGGAATAGCTCGGCACCTGAACTATTCGTTGTCGCAGTTGTGCAATGGACTGAGGCTGAGTTTTGTAGACAACAGATTTTAAGTGACCCCATAAAAAGAAGTCTAATGAGGTCAAATTTGCAGATCTTGGAGCTATTTTATTTTAAAATTTTTCCGAAACGAAACAGTTAAAAAAAATGTTTGCTACAATTGAATAGTTTTTTTTAAGAGGTTTTTACTGAGGTATCACAAGGTGGGTGTTACCATTCGAAATTTTTTTGTTGGGGTAGCTGGAGCCTAGGGGAGTAAATGGGGAAGGTTACCTTATGATGATTCCCCCTCCATGTTGCAGAGACGGGTTCTAGAAATTTTCAAATTGACACCCGATAAAGTGAAATCTAATTCTCTACTAGCAAAACCGTCCTAATTTTTTACAAGAATAGATAGCCACAAAAGAGGACCTACCATAGATCTCAGCCGTTCTGGAATAAACGCTCCAAACGTATTGTACAACATGGCGACGAAAGGCGGACAACTGATGACGTCAAAGGTTTTAGGTCTCGACGGATATGCTTTTTCTAGGCATATTTCAAAACTCGTAAGAATCTCACCGTCCAAAGATTGCAGATATTGCATAGTTATGCCTTTCAAATCAATGAATGCATGTTCTCCAGCAATGGTCGCATTATCATCTTCATTCATAATGATATCTATTACCATTAAACTCGCTTTCGCCAACGTTTCAAAAGGTATCTTCGGAACTATAGTATCGTATCGGCAAATCACAATTCGAGGTCCAACTGCTCCTGCTGTTTTTAATAATGGCAAAATAAATCTGAAAGTACACAAAAACATTGCAAAATGGTCAATTTATTACGACAGAGAATTTTTATTTACCCTTTACTTAAAACTTCTTGTATTTCAGGTAAGAACGGGTCTCGATTTGAAAACAATTGTGGTAGCAATGTTTTCGACGTGTAAAATAAATCAATTTTTTCTTTTGTACGGTTATAATCGAAATGACAACTTCGAAGAAAAGTCAATAGCCATTGATCGTCTAAAGTTAAACTTGTATGTAATTAAATTACAAAGTAAACAAAATATTCAATAATTACCTGTTCTGGCATGTAAATGGGGTTGCTCCGCCAACCATTCTTTGATGTGCTCTACATGCTCTACAATTCTACTAGGATCTTCATTAAGGTCTTTTTTAGCTTTCTCCTCAAGCTCACTACATATAGGACGAATCGGCATAGTGACTATCAAATAAGTACTGATCACCGTGTTTCTGTGTGTGAACTGGCTTATTTTAATTGTAAAAACCGGTTTACGAGAATTCTGTGTATTGCTTCGAAAAAATCTACACCAAATTGTACCTACGTCATTTGACATTCTGTTGTTTGCATATTTGAATATCATATAATTAAGACCTGTTTATGAAAGTATCAACGAACATTGTCGTTGTTATTTGGAACACCTTTGTACCTTAATAAATTTTTTATACGAAAACGTTCGTTTACGTTTAGAGTTTTTTTGATACAATGTGTATATAATTTTTAATTACATAACTATTATAGCGTAAGCATCATAAAATGCATTTACTTACAAATGCAGAATAGTTTAATACCGCAGACGAAATTTCAAGGTAACTTTTTCGGTCCATAGCTTACGCAAACTCAAATTATGTAATTTAAAACTAAAGCTTAAATGACGCAAATACTCGTTAATATACCCATTCTCATTATATTTTTAGATTAATTTTATTTTGTGGATTCCACAAAAAATTCCCCTTAAGCTACTTTCGTAATTAAATAGAATATTGACTAAGAAAATAAGATGTGACTGCATCTCACTATACTACCTTAGGTTGAACATAAAATTTATTGAAATGATTATTTAGTGCAGTGGCGTGTAACTTTGCTTTAGCTTATGGGTGCCAGATTCACGAGTCCTTAGGAAATTGTAAAACTCTACGTAAAACAATTAGAAAACAGGAACCGCAATGTCCGGCGCACTCAAAGACGTAATATGGAGAAACATGGATATGAACATAGAAAGCAAAACTAGAAAATATATACAGTGTCTCCCAAATTCGAAAAACGTTGCGTCCTGGCCTGAATGGTCATTTTAAAAATGTTGAATATGTTTGGAAAATTTGCAAAATTTGATAATTTTTAAAAATATACAAAATTATTAGTAGTTTTAAAAATTTTTGTGAATTTTGAATACTTAGAAATTTTTAAAAGTTACACGATAATTTCAAATACGTTAAAATTATGAAAAATTTCTAAAAAAATTTAAAAATGCAAAATGTATAATTTATTAAAAAACATCCAGTATAAAATATGAATTACATAATTGAAAATTTTCTAAATTGCTGTTTGTTTTTTTTTTCGAATTAACTTTTTCAAAAAAAAAAATTTTACAAACTCTTTTGCTTAATACTCATCCAGAGTAGATGTAAAATTCGATTGATGTCAATAAAAAAAAATGTATTCACAGTTTATGATATAAAGCGCCAAGACAAATCGAAATATTTTTCTCCGAATAATGTAGCTTTAAAAAGGAAGCGCCGGGTGATTATTTTTTTTGGTTTTGTACTTACACGTCCCGTGTTGAGGAACACAATACTATTAGGAAAATGAATTTGTATGCAAATGAAATCTGGAAAGTAACCACTTTTAAAGTTTGTAATAAGTTCCAACTTTACTTCGCTGAAGTTCATATTGATGTGTAAATAAAATACTTTATAACTTCAACAATATTGTTAAAATATATTCTTTGAGGCTTTCGCGGTTTCTCGAACTGTCAATATTACAATTTACTTTCGGCTTAGACCGCGTCGTCATTTGGGAACTACACCCAGCATAATCAGGTAAGGACCGACCTGTAGCTTGTCTGCCTTTACAAGCATTTGCTCTAGAAGTCTGAGCAATATTTGCAATATATGCTTGTAAAGGCAGACAAGCTACAGGTCGGTCCTTACCTGATTATGCTGGGTGTAGTTCCCAAATGACGACGCGGTCTAAGCCGAAAGTAAATTGTAATATTGACAATATTGTTAAAGTTATAAAGTATTTTATTTAAACATTTACTTTTAATGGTTTTAAAATTTTTGAAAAAAAAACATTGCTCCAAAATTTTGTAGGCTCATGAACCGACAGATGAGCTACAATTTGGCCGGAAATTTATGCTCCTTTATGTAATAAACAGAAGAATATAAAAAAATTTATTATAAGCTAATAAGTGATAGAATAAGGTTCCAAACTTAATTTTTAGTTGCAGGAAAATAAATAATTATTATTCTAACTACAATAAAATAAATAAAACGCAACGTTACTATTTACGTTAAAAAACAAACTTTTAAGGTAAGGTTCATAAGATTTTTGGAATTGCAAAAAAAATGTCAGCTTGACAGTTAAAACTAGGATGTGAGGCGTGAGGATTTTGTGTCAAACTAACACGATTTGTACTGTGTAGCAGGATTTTTGTGATATAATTGAGTTTTTTATTCAATTTAAAAAGTGAAAAAAGACTAAATTATTAACTCGACTTCGCGCTACAACGTGAATACAAAAATACTTTTAAAAATATGGTAAGTAATGATTTATATAACATAAATAACCTTGGCAAAGTGCTTTGGTCATTACTTATGCAAAGTGCGTTTAAATTACAAACCAAAAATACTTTTTCGTAATAATGTGAGAGCCATGCGCTCATTTACTTATTGCCATGGGGCATGGCTATTGGGTGCCAAGTGTAAAGTGAAAATTTGCTGTGCATTTCACGGTATTTAAGACAAATTGTCCCAATATTTATTATATATACACGTATTTAGGTAACTGCTTTTTATTTAAATTTATTTAAATCTGTAGTGATTTATTTAAATCTGCAAATATTTATTTAAATGTGCAAAGATATATTTAAATCAATAAATATTTAATTAAATATGTATTTATCTAAATACAAAAAGATTTACTAAGTATTTGAAAATTTAAAATAAATGTTAAAGATTTATTTAAATCGCCATTGCTTCATTAAACGTTGGAATATTTAAACTAAATGTTTAATGATTTATCTAAATCTAAAATGATTTATTAAAACAAAAAGCATTTATCTAAATGTTTGTATATATAAATATATATTAAATATTGAGACAATTTGCCTTAAATGCCGTGAAATGCACAGCAAATTTTCACTTTACACTTGGCGCCCCGTATATGGCCTCCATGGCTTAGGCAACTATTTTTAAATTGCACTTCGCCGAATTGCGGTTCCTTTATATAGCCTTGGAATCCTTGATTTATTGTTATTTATGATAATGTAGTAAACAAAACCTGGTTTTGTTTGTGCTATTCGAGAGTACCAATTATTTTCTAATTGATTTCTAATACTCAGAAATTTTACAAAGAGGCCAACTATTAATTTTTGTATACGTTTGTAAAACTGAAACACCATTAAAGGGCGAGTGAAAAGTCTATACAAACTTTGAGGGTAAGTACGGCGCACCCCAGCTATAAAATAGTCCGGAAACGCGTTTTTACAGAGTTACAGCGTGTGGAAGGGGAAATTGTCCTAACAGTTCAAATTGTTCCCTTAATAACCGAAGGCTGTAAATCCTTAAGGAGGCCTTTCGAGAGCCATGTTTATAGAAATTTGTTTTAATTGCATTGATGTGTGGAATTTCCTTCGAAGTTTCAGACTAACCTTGTATAATAGTGACAAATTATAAGGAGAGCAGTGTCGGACTGGGTTGCCAAGCAGTCAAGTAACTGCCCAGTGAGCCAAATGGTCAAACTAGTGGATAGAAGCATAATTGAAAGTATTAAGAAAAGACTATAAGTAAATTAATAATTTTTTTAAAATTTAATTAAATTAATTTTAATACATTTTTAATAAATTATTTTAAATTACCAAACTAAACAGCTTTAGCAAATCACAATGGGTAATATAACTGCGAGCATCTTCTGTCTCATTCGTAAGATGTGGTTGCGGAAGGCCGTAAGCGGCGTAAGCCGTGTCTGTTGTTTACTACATACACGCATACGCATTTAAACTTTTACGTAAACATAATTTACATTCTATGGCACACATGACATGGTAATTTGTATATAACATATAAATATAAATAATAATTAACGTTTTATTTTACGCAAGTTGCGAACGCGTTTTCTCCAAATTAAAACAAAAAACCGGTTAATGGGCCATGAATTATTATTATAGGTATTTTTTGCAGTCTGATTTGTTATTGAATTTGTTTATAATGAAATAATTGATATTTTGGCATTTCTATCTACGCCATTTTAGGCCAAATTATTGATACGATTGTGATTGTCTTGTTCTTATAATTGTTATAACTATTTTTATTTTTCTAGTCTGTAAATCTAAGTCTATAGAAAAAAATATGCGTACACGCGTCTGAGTATACCGACACTATTTTTGAAAATTATTAAGCTTCCTTGACTTTTTTTGTTCGTTTTTATTTCAAGTCTCTTGCAAGACACCTTGTATATCAAGGAACAAAGTAAAAAATTACTGCTTTCCTGTACTTCAATTTTAAACTAAAAAAAAAGTCGTCAACATAATGAAAATGATTTTAATTGGTCTTGTTTGACAATTATATAAAATGTAATCTATCTAAAATGAAGAAAAAACAATTTCTTTTACAAAGAAGACAATCCAGGCCATCAACAAGTTAACACAATCTTGCAAGCCCTATCCATGGAAACGTTTCTAAATGATGAATACCAATCAGGAGAAGCATTTTCGAGTCATTTTGGTGAACTGCTATAAATCCTATACATTATAGTCTTATCAAAAACAATTAATTATTTTGCTAGTCAACATCCAATTTTCTAAAAGATCCTTCAATACCAAACAACTCTTCGGAAGTTTTGGGCTTTCCAGGTCTTTTCTTTTCGTCAACACCGTACTGATCTTCTTCTAAAAACCAATCTTTATAGCTTTCAACCTTTTTCTTCCAGTAAGCTGCAAATATTAGGATTAAATTAAATTTTATATTAATTTAGAACACATTCTGTACCTGTTAATTCAGGAATAGAACTACATTCTCCACCGTATTCTTTGGGAAGATACGAACGTGGGATGATTTTATACATTTGCTCAGTATTGCATGTTGCATAGACATGTAACTGAAATTATAATTTTAATATAATTCATTTTTAATTTTGGTTATTAAAGAAACATTACAAACCCTCTGTTTAACTTTTTCAGACATCAGTGATCGAACCAAGGTAAACAGTGTTTCGTAAAACGCAGGAATGTTTATTACGTCGAATGCTTGAGGTCTTGAAGGGTACGCCTTTTCCAAATATATTTCAAGTTTTTTTACTTCGTTTAGATTTATAGTTAATAAATACTCTAAAGACGATCCTGCAAAGTCCGCAAATGCATGTTGTCCTCCTATAACAAAATTGTCATCTTCCCATAGCATGATATCAACGATCATGAGAAACGTTTTGAGTAATGATTGTATAGGTATTTTCTTATCAAAATTTCCATATTGCGCAAAAATAATCCGAGCTCCACTCTCTCCTACCGTTTTTGGTAACGGCAACAAAAGTCTGAGAAAATGTAAAATTAGAAATTGTTCTATTGTGAAATCACAATTTTTTACCCAAGTTTTAATACTTCTTGTATATCAGGTCGAAATGGATCTCGGTTACTAAAATAATCCGGCATAAGGCTCCTGGTGGTATAAAACATGTCCAGTTTTTCTTTTGTTCGTTCAAGACTAAATTTGCAACCCCGAAGGAAATTTAGAATCCATTGGTCATCTATACATGGTAGTTAAAATAAAATTGATTATGCGTCGATTCTATTTAACAAGAAAAAATAATTTACCTGTTCTAGCGCGTATATGTGGCTGCTGTGCAAGCCAATTTCGTATATGGTTGATGTCATCCGCAATTCTGCTAGGGACTTCATTCAAGTCTCGTATGGCTGTCTCTTGCAGCTCACTAGATATAGGTCGAATTTTCAGCATTATTAACAAATGAATGGGAACTAGGTTTTATCACTTCGTAGTTCACTTACTGAAGATCTAATAAAAACATATTTTATTCGAAATTTTGTTAAATATTTTTTTGTTTTATTAATAAATTCTAGCTTTACTTCGTTTTAGTGTATTTTAATTTATTATAGAATATATTAGCCTTATACGTATTTCGACAGGTTGACATGTCATTTTCAGTTGGTGTTGCTGTAGGAACAATAAATCTTCATAACTTGATCTTGGTTTTCTATATCTGCGTCCAGATGACTTGATTTCTCATTTCAAAACATCCAATAATAGTGAATTTAAGAGATCAGATTGCTGATTCATTAAAAGTGCAGATTTTAAATGTTTGTGAATTTTAAATGCTTCTAGTATATCTAAATTACGTTCATCATCACAAGAGTGTAAACATATTATCATGTTATTAGATGTCATTGAATGATTGCGTTCTATTAAGTGCTTAGCGTGATTGGATTTATGTGGGTGCTTATATTTGTAACAACGTACTTGTTCCTTGTACCTAATATCAAAATTTGTAATTGTTTGTCCTAATATAAATGGCTGATTTTAGTAAATTTCAACACCAACTGTTTACTTTTAATTTTGCCTTTGAAAACGACATGTCCACATGTCGAAATACGTATAAAGCTAACATAAAAAACCGGTTGAAGTTAAGAATTGCTTTATTTACAATAAATTTTTTTGATATTCTAAACACCTATTTGGCTGCTTTAATGTGTTGAATTACAGTTAAGTTGCCTATTTAAGCGATTAAAAAATTTAGACGGGTTTCTGGAAACAATTTTAGTTAAAGTTTCAAATAAATATTCAATAAAATATTTTAATTAAAAACATCGAGCAAATTTTGTGTTAAAAATAAATTTGCAAGAAGAAGACAAATCAGTTTTACTTACAGATTTAAATGTTTATTTTTAATCACAAAATGTAAATAACACAGAATTACTAGTGTAACACTTTAAACCTTTTTTACACCTCCGTTATGTTTTAATGCTCTTAACCTTTTCACTACACCTTTAACTTAAGGGTTACAGAAACTTAGCGTCATAAAATTGCTACCCAACTAATAGACCTGTCTTAAATTTCTGTGTGCTCTATCAGTTTACCTTGAATATTTTAAGCTTATACGTCAATCGATTAAAAGAAGACAAAATAATAACTACTATGACGTGAAGTGTATGCTGGCCTTCGGGAAAGCGAGTCTCTGTCTACAACGCTTTCGCTAATTAAAGTCGGTTCTGGAAACACGATCACCCAAAGGTACGGAATGACAATTTTACTAAATTCAATTAAGTTACCAAAATATCATATTAGTTTTGCTGATAACGATAAAGTAATCGTTTTTCCCAAAATTTTCCATAGTTTTTTTAATGTAAAAAACATGGAAAAATACACAATATTAATTATTATTGTTTTAGGAAAAACTTATACCTTTGTTCTGGAAACAGAAAACAAAGGTATTTGTATCTCAGGGCAGTAGCGTAGTATATAAATGATTTTTTTTCTACTGGAGCTCATACAGTGCGAAGATGTTTGCGCTAGTAACAGTGGGCTGTACACAATTCTGTGGACTTTGTTCTTTTCCAATTTGTAATATTCTTATTATTTTCTTTATTTACGTTAACGTCCAAAAAGCTAATTTAATTATTTTTTTCAATTTCAATTGCAAATATTAACTTCTCATGGTAAAGGGTAAAATTTAGGAGAATAATATAAAATAAATTTGTAGTTTATTGCAAACTTTATCGGCTCAGACAGTTAAAGAAAATTATGTAGGCTTTTTTTGAGAAATTATTTTTTGAAAAGGACGAAAATTTATCATATTTACAATTTCCATATTTCCAAAAATAATTTTGGCTGTGTAAAAGCATTAGATTAAATGTCTTAGAGGTTTGTGCTTCTGAGTTATAAACCACTGGCAAGCCTACAATATTAGCAGTGCCATCCAGAGAGGAGATAATGCAGATGCGGGACATTGGAGCCCCCTAAGTACCTTCAAATTTCATTATCTTAATTGATTTTGTACTGTGACTTTATTTTAAAAATGTCCAAATCACGTAGCTGTTATTTTCCTATACTGTTTATGTTTTAAATATTTACGCGCCAATAAGTGATTGAAGTTTACGCGCAACATGAGATTTGAAACGGAACCCACTCGTTCGCCCGCTTCAACCCCAACGCGTTGGCACGGCACTGGGGATTATTAACCCATAGAAAGCGCTCCCGACTTCGAATCAATAATGATTATAAATACTTTATTTGAAGAGTTGCGTAATTGTGTCTTACAAGCCTTTTGTCTTCGTCGCCACCTCTCGTGTTGTGTCTAGTCACAGCCTGCCAGCTACAAGTTAAAAAGAGCACAAACCGTGAAATTACAATTACAATGTACACCTGAAATTTGAAAATATCGTATCGGTATTGATAATTTTGATTAAATTTCAAATCGATACAAAAATTAAAAGTCGGTATTGCATTGATTATAAGAAATATCGATAAGCATAAGTCTACGCTGCGCTGTCCGACAGTGCACAACACTTCTCATGTAAGGCACTATAATTTAGACCAAAAATTGCTGTACATAATGTATTTGAAAAGTTATCCAAAACTATGCGAAATTAAAAAAATGAAGTTTCTAACTACAGCTAACTGATAAGTGTAGTTAAAATTACGTAACAGCCGGAAAACGCGTTGTTGATAATAAAAGGTATCGTTTTCTCTTCTTAATTATTAAAAACAAATTAATGTTCCTTTTGTTCTAATAAAATACTTTAAATAGTATATTAAACTGTTTAAAGCTTATAAAGATTGATGTTTTCGTTTTTGAATAAATAATTAATTGATTCATTTTTTATTTATCAAAAATTCGTGAAGACGTCAAAGTAAAATTTCGGAAATCATTAAAAAATAGGTTTTTAGTTCACTACAAGCCCCATCGGCTCACAAAGTTTACAACAAATAGGGTTTACAGTTTTTAAGAAATACCTAAATTAAAATTTCCAAAATTTAAAAATATGGCATTTTTACATTTAAAACCTGCTTATAAGTCAAAATTTTTAGGTTAAAAACGTTTGCCATAAAAGTACCTTTCTTCTAAACATAACATAGATATAGTTCAGTAAGCCCAAACCGAAACAAACTTCGCTGAATTATTACATTTGCTCCAAATCCTCCAAATCATGACGATACCAATACCAATAGCGATGAAGGTAAAAACAATTATTTGGTTTGTTTTTAGGCAATCATACAGGGTGTCCCATAAAGATTTGTTTAAACTTCTAGGGAACATTCTACATTCCAAAATAAGGCAAACGGTTCTAATGTATGTACATTGGTCCGCAAATGCCTCGTTACACTGAGATACAGGGTTGGTTGAATGTTAAAAATACAAACATTTTTAACGCTCTGCGCTTGTCTGGGCAACGAAGCATTTGCGGACCAATGTTTATTAGAACTATTTGCCTTACTTTGACATGTAGATTTTTCTC
The DNA here is from genome assembly GCA_958336395.1 of Ctenicera cuprea. Taxonomy (NCBI): domain Eukaryota; kingdom Metazoa; phylum Arthropoda; class Insecta; order Coleoptera; family Elateridae; genus Ctenicera; species Ctenicera cuprea. The sequence continues at coordinate 3,108,941 of OY284487.1, read as the reverse complement.
TACGCGTTTGTAAAGACCTCTATGGGGCACTCATTTTCAAAATTCTAAAGAAATTTACACAAAATCGAGGCCAAAAAGCTCGCATTTCCGTTTTCGGTTCTGGTTGAAAAACTATATGCTGTCAAAAAAGTCTACACACTAAATTCTATAAAAATCGGACCAGAGATATACGGGAACGAACACACCCACGCACCAGTCTACTCACCAACTCGCCCACCTATAGACAGTAATTTAAAAAAAACAATCGTGTATTTCCGCTAAACTCTAAACTAAAATTGTAATTTTCCATACTTCAGTAGAAGTATCGGGAAGTGAAATTTACTAGTTTCCAGTACTAAATTTATTAAACAAAAAGATTCATCAAAATATTACAAATTAGTTTAATTTGGTATTTATCACATTTTTACATAATGTTATCTATCTAAAACATGTTGAAGCAATTTCGTGTTAAAAAAAAGGCAATCAATCGTTAAGAAATGAACACAATCGTGCAAGTTCTTATCGATGGAAACGGCGCGGGGCCAAGATGAGGTATACTAATCAGGAGAAGCAACTTTTCAACAAGTAAAAGAATTTGATGTAAAAATGTTCGAGTCATTTTAATAAACTACTATAAATCCTATACCGATACATTTTACATTAAACAATGTAAACAGAAACAATAAATTATTTTGCTAGTCAACATCCAATTTTCTAAAGGATCCCTCAATACCAAACAACTCTTCAGAAGTTTTGGGCTTTCCAGGTCTTTTCTTTTCGTCAACACCGTACTGATCTTCTTCTAAAAACCAATCTTTATAGCTTTCAACTTTTTTCTTCCAGTAAGCTGCAAATATTAGGATTAAATTTAATTTTACATTAATTTAGAACACATTCTCTACCTGTTAATTCAGGAATAGAACTACATTCTCCACCGTATTCTTTGGGAAGATACGAACGTGGGATGATTTTATACATTTGCTCAGTATTGCATGTTGCATAGATATGTAACTGAAATTAAAATTTTTTACAGTTGAATTTGAGTTTTAGCTATGCAGAAAAAACAATACACACCCTATCTTTAATTTTATCAGACAACAGTGACCTAATCAAGCTGAACAATGTTTCATAAAATGCAGGAGCGTTTATCACATCGAATGCTTGAGGTCTTGAAGGTAACCCGTTCTCCAAATATACTTCAAGTTTTTTTACTTCGTTTAGATTAATAGTTAATAAAAACTCTAGAGACGCTCCTGTAAAATCTCCAAATCCATGTTGACCGCCTATAACAAAATTGTCATCTTCCCATAGCATGATATCAACGATCATAAGAAACGTTTTGGCTAATGTTTGAAAAGGTATTGTTCTATCGTAATTCTTAAATTGCCCAAGCAAAATTCGAGCTCCATCAACTCCTACCGTTTTAGGTAACGGCAACAAAAGTCTAAAAAAATGTAGAATTTGAATTTGTTGTATTGTGAAAGCACAGTTTGTTTACCCAAGTTTTAAAAGTTGTTGTATGTCAGGCTGGAATGGATCTCGGTTAGTAAAATAACCCGGCATAAGACTCCTTATGGTATAAAACAGGTCCAGTTTTTCCTTTGTTCGCTCAAGACTAAATTTGCAACCCCGAAGAAAATTTAGAATCCATTGATCATCTATATGTAGCAGATAAAGTAAAGTTTATTATTGCTCGATTTTATTTAATAAAAAGCTTACCCGTTCGCGCGCGTATGTGAGGCTGCTGCGCAAGCCAGTTTCGTATATGCTTTATGTCATCCGCAATTCTGCAAGGGACTTCATTCAATTCCTTTATAGCTGTCTCTTGAAGCTCACTAGATATTGGTCGAATTTTCAGCATTATTAGTGACGAATGAATGGGAGCTAGAATTTATGACCTCTAGTTTACTTGCGAATGATTTTGTTAAAATATTTCAGTTTGTTATAAAATACTAAAAAATCATATTTGATTCATAATTCTATAAAATCTTTTTTCTTATTCTAAAAAAAACGTTAAGGTGTGGTTAATATAAATATAAAAATAATAATTTATAGTTGAGTTCGGTTGCATATTTCAGAGATTAAAGAGTTTTTGGTAAAAATGTTATTCAAAACTTTCAACAAATTTTGCTAATCAGACAATTGAATTGAACAATTAAGACAAATTGTTGTTTATAAATAAATTTGCAAGGGGGAAAACAAACCAGTTTTACTTACAGTTTCGAAGTTTATTTTAAATCACAAAATGTTATTATTTAATTGATCTGAACACTACAGAATTATTTGTATTACACAATTGAGTTTTAATGTTATTATATCTTTAGTTCCAACACAACTAATACACGAACTTTAAAATTTCATAATGGTATACCGGTTTGTTTCAATACGCTCTTGGATATATTTTTGAATTTATACGTCAGTCGAATAAAAAAAACCAACCAAACAACAAATACGGCTTGAAGTTTATGTTGGCCTTCACGAAAACGAGTCTTGTGTGCAACACTTTCTGCTGAATTTCGGTCAGGTCCTTCTCGTTAACATAAAATATATTTTACATAACCGCTAGTAGAGAACTTGTGCACGGTGACCATAAAGTACACAATTATAATTGCATTGAATTGATTTTATTTATACAAAAACGTTTCTAAATTAAAGTAATTTCAAAAAACTTCATGTTAATGGTACTGGCAAACCTAAATGGATCATATTTGTTCTGTATATTGATTATAAATAAATATTTATCAATTCCAGCTTTACTTCGTTAAAGTCCATATTTAATGAGTATCTGTATATAAAATACTTAATCACTTTAACAATATCTATTTATTTAAACCTTATACGTATTTCGGCATGTTTACATGCCATTGTCAACGGTTATATGAAAGTAAACAGTTAGTGTTGTTATAGCAATAGAACTTTTTTACTTATCTTGGTAATCGTCTGCAGATGACTTGATTTCTTATTCCAAAATGTCCAGAAGAGGAGCATTTAAGAGATCAATTTGCTCATTCCTTAACGGTACAGTTTTTAAATGTTTGTGAATTTCAAAAGCTTCTAGTATATTGAAATTCACAAACATTTAAAAAGTGTACCGTTAATGAATGAGCAAATTGATCTCTTAAATTCTCCTCTACTGGACATTTTGGAATAAGAAATCAAGTCATCTGCAGACGATTACCAAGATAAGTAAAAAAGTTCTATTGCTATAACAACACTAACTGTTTACTTTCATATAACCTTTGACAATGGCATGTAAACATGCCGATATACGTATAAGGTTTAAATAAATAGATATTGTTAAAGTGATTAAGTATTTTATATACAGATACTCATTAAATATGGACTTTAACGAAGTAAAGCTGGAATTGATAAATAAAGTGATGTCATCTTCGTTAGAAGAACAAGCTAAAATGTACAAGAAGATCATGATCAAACATGGTGTAGCAACACAGAACGATTGGTTTAATCAACAATGTCAGAAAAAGAAGCTCATTCCAAACTACATTAATATCTCCACCAAAACCAAGAACAGCATAACTGAGAAGATAATCAGAAATGCTAAACAAAGATGGTTGAAAGAAGAATCAAAAAGATGGTTTAGAATTAGACACAATTTGCACATTTATTTAAAGGTACTTTACACAGAACTCATTCACAAATTACATCCAATTGAGTTTGACGTATTTGACAATGACATTAGAGAATTAGTTAGTAGAATTAAATTTAAAAAATACACAATACAGAAAAATAAACTTTCCAGATTAGAACAACACACACGTGCACTTCAACCACACACAAAACCTGACACAATAATAAATTTTCATCCTCGTTTTCTAAATTTATCAAACACAGATTTCAATGACCAACAGATAAAATTCCTAAATAAGGGTTTTAAGTTTGCCCCTTTTCCAAAATTTACCAATAATAGTAAAGAAATTTTAGCAGTCAATTCTGAACTGATTCTTAAAGAAAGACATTTCCTATATGCAAAATTTCAAATTGCTAATTTATTAAAAGAGATGTCAATCAATACCAATAAATCAAAAAATAAAATAAATAATCAAAATAATTTATTACTTAAATCGATTAAAGAAAAAATTTCAGTAAATAATCTGATTTCTGTCAAGGCAGATAAAGGAAACACGTTAGTTATATTACCCAACGACATTTACTTACAAAAAATTAATGATTTCATAACCAATTCAAACTTAAAAACTTTAACTAGTAATCCTACCAAAAATTATCAAAAAGAATTAAAACAAACATTAGAAAATTGCCAGGTTTGTTTAACAGATTATCAAAAAAGACAAATAATAAATCCAAATCCACAACCACCAAAACTATACGGTTTATTAAAAATACACAAACCCAACATGCCCATTAGACCAGTAGTATCATACATAAATGCACCCAACCATATGCTAGCAAAAATACTAAATAATATAGTTACCAGTTTTCATTATAAACCAAAATATTCAATTAAAAATTCTTCCGAATTAATCAAAAAGTTGTCTAACTTACATTTACCACCACAAAGCAAGCTAGTTAGTTTTGATGTTACTAATATGTTTTCCCAAATACCTCCTCAAGAGTGTATTCCTTTGTTAAATGATATTCTTATTAACAAAAATGTTGAGTTAATAAAACGGACTGAGTTGATTCAATTATTTGAACTTTGCACCAATCAAAATTATTTTACTTTTAATAATAAAATTTATTTCCAAAAAGATGGTTTACCCATGGGAAGTCCAATTTCACCTCTTTTAGCTAACATATTTATGGAAAATCTAGAAGATCAAATATTCGAATCAAATCAATCTGAGAAAGTTATATTTTGGTTTCGTTATGTTGATGACATTTTAGCATGTTTTAATAGTTCATTTGATTTAATTAATGAATTTTTAATTTTTATTAACAGCTTGCACCCAAACATAAAATTTACACTAGAAACTGAACAAAATAAGTCCATTAACTTTTTAGATTTAAACATAAAAATTAATTCAACTAATAAATTTGAGTACTCAGTTTATAGAAAACCTACACAAACAGACATTACAATACCACACGATTCTTGTCACCATAAAACACATAAATTAGCAGCATACAGGTCCCTGATACATAGGGCTTTGACGGTCCCTTTAGATGGAATTAATTATAATAGAGAAATTTCAATTATTAAACAAATTGCATACAGTAATGGTTATAATACTAAACTTATTGATATATTAATTAAAGAAAAAGATTATAAATTAGCCATTCAAAAAATTTATCCGAATGCCCTAACTTCGTTCGATACAATTAAATATGCTTCGATCCCATATTTTGGTGACAAATCAGAAAAAATTGCTAAAATTATAAACAAAACAAATAAATATAACGTAAGCTTTAAAACAACTAGGAACATCTTAAACACTTTGTTTAATGCAAAATCAAAAACAGGCGACTTGCTAAAATCAGGCATTTACAAATTAAATTGTTCGCATTGTAATTCGGTTTATATAGGCCAGACAATTAGAAATTTTGATATTAGGTATAAAGAACACGTACGTTGTTACAAATACAAACACCCACATAAATCCAATTACGCTAAACACTTGCTAGAACAAAATCATTCAATGACATCTAATAACACCATAAAATGTTTACACTTTTGTGATGATAAACGTAAATTAGCTATACTAGAAGCTTTTGAAATTCACAAACATTTAAAAACTGTACCGTTAATGAATGAGCAAATTGATCTGTTAAATTCTCCTCTACTGGACATTTTGGAATAAGAAATCAAGTCATCTGCAGACGATTACCAAGATAAGTAAAAGAGTTCTATTGCTATAACAACACTAACTGTTTACTTTCATATAACCTTTGACAATGGCATGTAAACATGCCGAAATACGTATAAGGTTTAAATAAATAGATATTGTTAAAGTGATTAAGTATTTTATATACAGATACGCAATAAATAAATATGCCTTAAATTAAAAACATATACAATTTTAATATTTCATTGTAGTTAAAAGTGACTTTCTGTAAAAATTAATATTTTATAATTATTAATAAAACAGAATACATCTGAATAATTCTTCGGCATCTCTTTGGAGCTGCGGTGCTCTGGTCACACTTCCTCTGCGGGGTTCAGAGAACGAATAAGGTGATTTGTTTCGCAGCTCTGGAAGAAGCTGGTTGTAGTAAGAAAGAGTATGTGTAGGATCCATAGGTTAGATCAGTTATATTGTTGGTAGGATCGTTTGATCGATCCAGCAACAAATAACGGCAGGGGTTCGGCTTGTCGGACCGATTTATTGATCTGACAATAGATGGCGTTAGGAGTTTAGTCTGACGTTAGCTCCGTTTCGATCTTGCCATTTCACGTATTCAAAATTATTAATTTTAAAATATTACTGTTTATTCCACATGGTCACGCCTTTATGTATGTTGACCAAAGTTAAGCCCCCTTTTCGTTCACTTTAGTATTCTAACGGTCCGATTTTGTAAATTTGGGTTTGACGGGAAAACTAACCCTTTTGATTGGTTATTGTTAATTTTCTGCCCCTAAAAATAGAAGCCCCGTTTTCAATGCAAATCAGAAATCTTAGTTGTGGAGGAGTTCTCACCCTAGAGTTCCCTGGTTAGTGGAGACTGAGAAAACGCCACGCTGTCCTTTAGTTGCGAGGGATACGATCGTGTCTTCTAGTTGCGGAAGACCTCCACTTCATCTCTAACGTTGTTTTGTGTACCCTAGTTGCGGTGAATTTTACCACCCCAGTACGTCTCCTCTGAGCTGTGTACTATTTACTTTGTTACCTCCAACTCTGTGCTTTATTGATTTCTACGTATGTTGGAACTTCTCAACGCTACGGATAGCATGAGGTCTTGTTACCATTTCACATACTAAAAATTAGTTAAACCTAAAATTTTGTTTAGTTCCAAGTGGCCACGCCTACATGTAGATTGATGAAAGATACGCCCTTTTTTTGCTTACTTTGTTATTCTAACGGCCTAAATTTGTATATTTGCTCACTTTCAAAACCGTTAGTTATTACCCCAATTACTATTTACGCGAGAAAATTAAACTCTTTGATTGGTTATCGTTAATTTTCTGCTCTTATAAATAGAGACCCCGTCTTCAATGCAAATCAAACTGTTTTCAGTTGTTAAAGAACTCGCCACCTTAGAGTTTCTCGGTTAGCTGCAACTGAGAAAACTGCACCCTATGTTGCGAGGGATACACCTGGGCTCCTAGTTTCGGGAGTACCCTAGTTGTGGGGTTACTTCTGAAACTTTACCATCTTGGTACATCTCCCCTGAGCTGTATACTATTTCTTGTTATCCGTAAAACTGCGTTTTATTTATTTCTACGACCGTTGGGACTCCCCAACGCGACGCGTAACAAATTAGCGCCCATCATGTGTGGCTATCTTCTCAGACGAAAAATACAAGAAAAAACAGAATCTTGCATTTTCTTATTCATGAAAACGTGGCTCATATGAGGAATATTATTCAGAAGAAGCAGCGTCTCAACAAGTAAAACAATCAGACGTAAATATTTTATAGCCATTTTAATGAACTAGTATAAATCCTATACAAAAACATACTACATTATACAATCTCAACAAAAACAATAAATTGTTTTGCTAGTCAACATCCAGTTTTCTAAAAGATCAATACCAAATAACTCTTCAGACGTTCTTGGCTTTCCCGGTCTTTTTCTTTCATCAACACCGTATTGATCTTCTTCTAAAAACCAGTCTTTATAGCTTTCCACCTTGTTCTTCCAGTAAGCTGCAAATACTAGGATTAATTATAATGTAACAATTAATTTCAAACCCATCCTGTACCTGTTAACTCAGGAATAGAACTACATTCTCCATCGCATTCTTTGGGAAGATACGAACAAGGTATGATTTTATTTTTGTTCAATATTACTTGTAGCATATATATGTAAATGAAGTTAAAATTTAAATAGGTACAGTTCTTTTTTAAACTCTAGTTATAGACAGAAATAATAATACAAACCCTCTGTTTAATTTTATCAGACATCAGTGATCGAATCATGCTAAACAATGTTTCATAAAATGCTGGAGCGTTTATCGCATCGAATGCTTAAGGCCTTGAAGGGAACCCCTTCTCCAAATATATTTCTTGTTTTTTTAGGTCGTGTAGATTAATACTTAAAAAATACTCTAAGGAGTATCCTGTAAAATCCCCAATTACGTGTTGTCCACCTATAACAAAATTGTCATATTCCAATAGCATGATATCAACCATCATATAAAGCACTTTGAAGATTGTTTGAATAGGTATTTTTCTATCGAAATTTCCAAATCGCATAAATATAATCCGTGCTCCATTATTTTCTACTGTTTTAGATAACGGCAACATAAGTCTAAGAAAATGTAAAATTAGAACTAATTCTATTGTGAAGTCACAATTTTACCCAAGTTTCAAAACTTGTTGTATATCAGGCCGAAATGGATCTCGGTTAGCAAAACAATCCGGCATAAGGCTCCTCGTGGTATAAAACATGTCCAGTTTTTCTTTTGTTCGTTCAAGACTAAATTTGCAACCCCGAAGAAAATTAAGAATCCATTGCTCATCTGTACATCGTAGATAAAATAAAATTGATTATGCGTCGATTCTATTTGACAAGAAAAAATAATTTACCTGTTCTAGCACGTATATGTGACTGCTGCGCAAGCCAATTTCGTATATGGTTGATGTCATCCGCAATTCTGCTAGGGTTTTCATTTAATACTTTTATAGCTGTCTCTTGCAGGTCACTAGATATAGGTCGAATTTTCAGCATTGTTGGGACTAATGAATGGTAGCTAGGTTTTATCACTGGCTAAAGATCTAGTTACAACGCACAGAGTAGTTATAAATTACTAAAAAAAAACTTATTTGATTCGAAATTTTACAAACAATACTATGTTATTGTAAAAATACTTTGTGAGCTCGTTTAATCTCTGTTAAATTACAGTTAAGTTGCTTATTTAAGAAATAAGAATTGGGACAAGTTTTTGGAAAAAATATTAATTAAAATTTAAATTCAGCTAATTGGGTTAAAAAATTTAAGCAAAATTTATTGTTACAAATCAGTTTGTAAGAGGGAGACAAAACAGTTTTACTTACAGATTTAAATGTTTATGTGTAATCACAAAATGTTAACAATTAACTAATTTGAACACCACAGAATTACTTGTGTTACACAAAAAACTTTTTTACACCACAGTGTCTATGCTCTTAAACTTTTTAGATACACCATTAACTTAAGTTTTACAAAAATTTAGCTCGCGAAAGTTCCTCCACAACTAACGCAACTGTCCCATATTTTCATGGGTTATATGAGTCATTTATATATATTCTTGAATATTTTAAGTTTGTAAGTCTAACGAAAAAAGACAAATCAACAATTAATAAACATGTTGGCCTTCACAAGAGCGGGCCGTTGTCTGCAACTGTGCATCGCTTTAATTGAAATGACTTCGTGATAGAGGAGTTGTTCACGATCATCCGAAGCTACGGAATAATAATTGCACTTAATTTAATAGTTTAAAAAACAATATTTATAAGTTCGAGCTTTGCTTCGTCGGCAAGATTATTAATTTTGCTTATGAAATAGACATGTCAAAGTGTCGAAATACGTATAAGGCTACAAGAAAGAACCCGTTGAAGTTAAGAATTGTTTTATTTACAATAAATTTAAAAAAACCTGGTAATTGACCGTATATTTTTTTTCAAAATTTTATGTCATTCAAATATTAAAAAATATTTAAAAATGCGTGAGTGCGTGTAAGGTTTTTAACCGGAAACGGAAACGGAAATAAGACGTTTTTTGGTCTCAATTCTTTTATGAGCAATTTTTTAGATTTTTGGAAACAGCATTGTAGTGAATCTAAAGAAAAATCATGTATTTGTTTCCGAATCCTGTATCTTCAAAACTAAGGCCGCTACGAATTTTTGCCTGATTACTCAAAACCAAAATATCCAATCAATACAATTCTGGACATTTTCAAAAAATATTCCTCAAAATCTGCCCACATTATTTTTTTTTAATTTTCTAGGCCAATAAAGCTTGTAATGAACTACCAATCTGTTTTGTACTAATATCCTAAATTTTGCTCCAAAATTTTTTAAAGAAATTGGCATATTTTAAAGACCAAAATCTGTGGTATCATTTATGACTATTTTTTTTAAAAACATCGGATATACATAATACAATACATAACTATGCCACTAATATCATTCATTTGTAATAATTTCTAATTAAGAAATAAAGTATTAAAAAGGTTAAATTTTTAAAAATCTACATCAGTTCTTCATGGGAAGGGGAAAATCTAGAACACCACTATTAAAAAAGACACAAAACTGTACGTCGTTATCAATGGAAATGCCACCAACATGAGGAACACTAATTAGAAGAGCTAGCTTTTCAACACGTGGCAAAAGAAGAAGGAAAAATTCTTTTGCAGTTTTTACGACCTATTATGATTCCCATACCCATTTCAACAAAAACTATTTATTATCATGTCAATCAAATTCCAATTTTCTAAAAGATCCTTCAACACCGAACAATTCTTCGGAAGTTTTTGGCTTCCCAGGTCTTTTTCTTTCGTCAACACCGTATTGAGCTTCTTCCAAAAACCAGTCTTTATAGCTTTCAACTTTGTTCTTCCAGTAAGCTGCAAAAACTAGAATTATTAAATATTTGTAATAATTTAGAACACATCCTGTACCTGTTAGCTCAGGAATAGAACCACATTCTCCGCCGTATTCTTCGGGAAGATACGAAAGTGGGATGATTTTATACATTTGTTCAATATTACTTGTAGTATAAATATGTAACTAAGGTTATAATTTGAATTTATTGAATATAGTCTTAATTTTAGTTATACAGAAAAAAATCAATACTAACCCGTTGTTTAATTTTATCAGACATCAGCGATCGAACCATGCTAAACAATGTTTCATAAAATGCTGGAGCGTTTATCGCATCGAATGCTTGAGGCCTTGAAGGGAACCCCTTCTCCAAATATATTTCCATTTTTTTTACTTCGTTTAGATTAACACTTAATAAATACTCTAAAGACGATTCTGTAAAATCCGCAATTGCTTGTTGTCCGCCTATAACAAAATTGTCATCTTCCCATAGCATGATATCAACGATCATAAGAAACGTTTTAACTATTGTTTGAAAAGGTATTTGCTTGTCGATATTTCCAAACCGCACAAGTATAATTCGTGCTCCACTATTTCCTACTGTTTTTGGTAACGGCAACATAAGACTGAAAAAGTGTAAAATTAGAACTCGTTCTATTGTGAAATCACAATTTTTTACCCAAGTTTTAAAACTTGTTGCATATCAGGCAGGAATGGATCTCGGTTGGTAAAATAATGCGGCATAAGACTTCTCGTGGTATAAAACATATCAAGTTTTTCTTTGGTTCGCTCAAGACTAAATTTGCAACCTCGAAGGAAATTTAGAATCCATTGGTCATCTATACATCGTAGATAAAATAAAATTTATTATTGGTTGATTTTATTCAATAAAAACAATTACCTGTTCTAGCACGTATATGTGCCTGTTGCGCAAGCCAATTTCGTATATGGTTTATGTCATCCTGAATTCTGCTAGGGACTTCATTCAATTCTCTTGTGGCGGTCTCTTGCAGCTCGTTAGATATAGGTCGAATTTTCAGCATTATTGACGAATGAATGGGAGCTAAGTTTTATCACTTTGTAGTTCACTTGCTGAAGATCTAGTAAGAACATACAGATTTTTTATGAATTACTTAAAACTCGTACTTGATTCGAAATTTTGCCTAATATTTTTTCGTTATTTTAAAAATACTTTTTCAGCAGTATTTAATGTGTTAAATTATAGTTTGCCCATTTAAGAAATTAAGGAGTTGGGAATGTTTTTGGAAAAAAACTTAATTTAAATTTTTACCATATTTTTTACTTAAATTTGATTAAAAAAATTAAGCAGAATTGATCTTTCTCGTACAAATAAATTTGCAAGAGGAAGCCAAAACAGTTTTACTTACAGATTTAAAGATTTATTTGTAATCACAAAATGTTAACAATTAATTAACCTGAACACTACACAAAAAACTTTTTTTACACCACAATTACGTTTCTATAAACCTTTTAAATACACCTTTAACTTAAAGATTACAGAAAGTTATCTCCTGAAAGTTCCCCCACAACTAATGCAAATGTCTTAAATTTTCATGTGTAATGCGAGTTTCTTTTTATACGCCCTTGAATATTTTAAGTTTCAACGTCAAACGAAAAAAAAAGACGAAGTAATAATTAATAAACATGACTTGAAGCCTGTTAGCCTTCACGAAATCGAGTGTTTGTGCAACTGTACATCGCTTTCGGTTTAATTGAAGTCAGTTCATGAAACACAAAAGTTTGCTACTTCGCTAGTAGAGGAGTTACGCAAGATCGCCCGAAGGTACAGGATGATAATATCACTGAATTCTAGTAAGTCTTAAAAAATATCTTGTAAGTGTTGCTAATAAGTGATCAGCAAAGAATCATTAATCGTAATTTTTTTAAATTTTTTATCCGCTTCAAATGCAAAAATCACATAGAAAAACACATAATTTTCTTTTTGAATTTGTAGTCCTCTCTATTATACGGTTGGAAGTAATGAAATGGTTGAAATGAAAGTAATAAGAACTATACACGGCAAAACACTACGGAATAGAGTAAAAAGCGAAGATCTAAGAGAAACAAGCAACATACAAGACATAGCCAGACTGATACGACAATGAAGAAGGTACTGGAATAAACACGTAAAAATAATGGAAAACAACAGTCTAGTAAAGCTTGCAAAAATCAACAAACCCGTGGGAAAAAGAACACAAGGTAGACTAACAAAACAATGGAGAGTGTGTTAGACATCAACATCCGAATAGGCTTAAAAGGAAAATACAAGCAATTGCCTACCTAGATGTAAAACCATATATAAAAAAAGAAGTAGAAGAATAGTGATAGGGAAATACAATAAGAACATGCACAACCTAAATCTTCAGCAGTGCTTCGAAGAAATAAAAGAAATAGAACAGCGCCATTTAGGTTTCGTGACAACACTGCTGTAGTAAAGTAAACAATATATTAGTTAAGATGTATTTAGTTGAAGTGGTTGGTTTATTTACATAAGTGTTTTATTTGTAAAGTTGTGAATATCCATAAAAACTTAAAAGAGAGGTATTGTGGTGTTTCCGGATGCACTAAAATAAACTAGTGGCTAGTCGAAGCGACAGATCAATGACACGAGCTTACAGCTTTTACTCTGTTTTAGCAGATAGAATTCGCCATTCATAGTTAAGCCTATATCTGGTGTGTGAGTTTAATTAATTGCCTTACCTCTTCAATACATAACATTTTTTTATTGTTTTCTTACACTTTTTTTAAAGTTAAATTTTAATGAAAAACGAATAATGACTTATATATGCTGGCCTTGGTCAAAGTGCAACCTGTGTGCTCCTTTTGATTTAATCCACGTCATTACTTAATGAAATAATAAAATTTTTGTTTATCATCGTTACGAAAAACAGTTTTTCAAGATGACCATACAGCACTGAATTAATGAAATAATGATTCCACTGACGTTAATATTCATTTTATTTTTTAAGTGTATTAAAATACTTGATATAATTTTTAATTGTTTACAATTTTGCTCAACAAGTGCTATATATTTTTGTGTAAGATTCTAACGACGGTATTTCCCATGAGAAAGGGAAAATTCGGAAGATCCCCACTAAAGAAGAACACAAAGTTAAATGCCCTTGGCAATGGAAAGTCCTTCAATATAAAGAATACCAATTAGAAGAATCAAAATTTCAACAAGGGGCGGAAAAAGACGAAAACATTTTTTAGCCATTTTTACGACCCATGCCCACTTCAACAAATGCAATTGATTATCTTATCTTTACCCCTCATTTAAAAGTTCTTGTATATCAAGCAGGAATGGGTTCCGGTTAGTATAATAAATTAACATAAGGCTCCTCATGGTATAACATGTATCAAGTTTTTCTTTGATTCGTTCAAGACTAAATTTGTTACCCCGAAGGAAGTTTTAATATCCATTGGTCTTCTGTGAAACATAGAGTAAAACTAATTGTTCGGCGATTTTAATAAACAAGAAGAATTATAGTGGATACCTGTTTTAGCATGTATCCGCGGTTGCTATGTAAGCCAATTTTGTATATGGTTTATGTTATCCTGAACTCTGGTAGGAACTTCGTTCAGATCCCTTGTAGCAGCCTCTTGGAGCTTATTAGGTACAGGTCGAGTTTTCAGTTTTATTACTGATAATGATAAGAAATCGATTTTAATAACACTTAGCTTACTTGGTGCAGATCTGTTTCAAATATACAGGGTGTTTGCGAAAGTGTATCAAAAAATTTAGATCCACGAACTTTAGCAAAATATATATTATTAGCTTTTTTCTGTTAGATGCATGCTAACAGCGACAGATGTAATGCCATTAATATTTGGTTACTGCAGTTGCGGTATATATTTTAGGTATTATCATGGGAAGCAGTACAAATATCGTACAGTTGACAAGTAAAACTTCGTTGCAATGTAATTTAGTAGTCAAATAATGAATACGCCGATGAGACTTTTATTTACAGAGAAGTTAACGGTGACACCAAAGGCTCATGTCTTCAAAACTTGCTTGTAACAGACGAGACGTGGTTTTCCAAGCATAATTTTTACACTTGAGCAAAGGCTTTTTGAATTCGAAATTTACGGGAATTTTCTGTATTTGTTTGAGCATCGATTGTGAGAGCTCGTCTGATTGGGCCCTGTGCCTTTCCGGCTCGATACGCTGACATGATTTTGGGTAATATTTAAAAGGCTTCCAAAATACAAACCCGTTAATTAATTTTGATGTCAATAAAGCGGCTATTTAACAAATATGCGGCTAGTATTATTTATGCTACAATGTAAATTGGAATTAAAAATAAATTGTAAAAGATGTTATTGTAGAGGGGCGAGGTAATAATCTCCACTGCACAAGCTACATTGAGGTCAAACATATGGGTGTGTTACCATTCTAAGCTCGTAAATAATTTGTTTACAGTTTTAGATATGCGCCAACTATACATTTAAAGAAATAATAGAAAAATAATTTAAATACTGACTAAATATTAGGCTAGAAATCCGGACTATAGTTTGACCAACCTGGGTACTATTACCGTAACTAAATTGATCAAAATATATTGTGGGAGTTGTTACCAGGTTCCATTGTAGATACGGTGTAATGTGTACACACGAAAGTGCTGAGCTTATCTAGCAAAAGAAGAGTTAGCAAAGGAAACTATTAATTTAGAGGGAAAAAATATAAATAGTACTGGTATTATTGCTAACATTTATAGAGCGTGATATAGAAAATTTTTGTTTTATAAATTGATATTTTTTTGATAACAAAAAATATTAATAAAAATGTCTTAACACAAAAATTTTCTAGAGACAAACAAGACAGTTTGCTTACAGACTCATAAGTTTAATTTTATACGCCAAATAGTAAAAACTAATTTAGTTAAACAGTGCAGAATTACGTTTGTTACTTTTTACACATATTAAACAGTTTAATATTATACATCAATCAAATTAAAGAGAAAAAAATAATAAATACTTACCTATGGTATACATTTTACGTTGACCTCCATGAAAGTAGTTTTGTGTGTAACACTTTGGGTTTAATTCGTGTCAGTTCTCGAAACACAAACATTTACAGTAATTATACAGTGTCATTAGGCAACCTAACAACGGTTACGCTACAGTTAATATAAATTTTACAAAAACATATTTTAAATAAAAGTTGTTTAGTACGGAAACAAACTTCACAGTTTAATTGATGACTGGTGTGCACATTTTACTAGTACACTTATTTACTACTTTTTGATATGTATGATGATATTATATTAGAAATATGCTACACCAAAGGGTACAAGAAAATCAAGGGATTAAAACAGAAATACAGAAGTTTTCTGAGCAAAAAAGCCGCAAAAGAAAAAACTTAAATCGCCCGCTTTAAATATTGTCTATTTGTACCGAACAACTTTTGCCTAAAATATTTTATAATGCAATATATATTAACGTCAGTAGAACCTTCTGGGCACCCTTTAATAATATAGTTGGGAAAAGAAAAAGAGCCTGCCAAATATATAGAAAAATAAAATTTTATTAAATCAACAATGCTATACCGAGAGATCTACAAAAAATACGTTTTATGAAATGCGTACCTACATAAAAATTGTTAATCTACATTTAATTTTCGAAAACTTCCTTCTACTCCAAATATATCAGCAGAAGTTTGCGGTTTCCCTGGTCTTTTCGTTTCATCCGAAAAGTACTGGGCGTCTTCTAGAAACCAATCCCTGTAGTGTTCCATTTCTTTGTTCCATTCAGCTTAAAATTTAGTTTTTTTTTGTTTATTGACAACTTATTATATTAGTTACCATTTATTTCATGCAAGGTTTCACCTTCTCCACCGTAGTCCTTAGGCAAAACCGAAAGTGGAATATCTTCTAACAATTTATCAAATGAACTTTCACCAAAGACTTTGAACTAAATAATACAGAAAATGTAAATATTTAAATATTTTTAACTATTGATATTGCTAAGATTTCTCATCTAATATTTCCATGGCGTAAAATCAGAAAGTTGGAAGTTATCTTCGCAGCAACATTTTTGATTAAAAACAATTTTTTTCGTAATAAGATCATTAATGTAATTATGTATTAGAATTGGAAATAAAATAATACAAACCCTGTTTTTTAGTTTTTCACTCAAAAACGACCTAAAGATATTTATAACTGTTTCATAAAGTACGTGGCTGTTTATATAATAAATTCCTTTTATCCTTGCTGGGTATGCCTTGGTAATGCTAATCGCTGCTTTCTTGCAGATTGCAGGAGTTAAATGTGTTGCATAAGTTAAAGAAAAGTCTGCCATATCGTTAAGAATAACCATTCCATTAACAGTAAAATTGTCGTTCTTATTTAGTAAAATATCGACAATCATCAGGCCTACTTTGAATAAATCAGTAAAATGCATCTTATTTGGATCAGCATATTTCCAACTAATTAATACTATAGTGGGAAATCCTGCTTTATCAGTGGTCTTTGTTATAGGTACCAAAACACTAAATTTGTTAAAAGAAATGTAGTAAAAAAAAAGTAATTTATTTTATTTTCATGACTTACCCTGCTTTAAGAATTTCTTGCATTACAGGAAGCATCGGATCTTTATTTGTAAAAAACTCAGGTGTTATAGATTTTATAGTATAGAAAAAATCTAATTTTTCTTTCGTTCGCTGAAGACTAAATTTACAATTACGTAGAAAGGTCAGCAACCATTGTGGATCTACAAAAAAAAAGACTTGAAGTATTTTTCTTCTGAACGAAATACATTTTTTTTTATTAAAAATTAAATTTCAGCCTTAAGACGAATCCAGTCGTTACTGTTAAGAAGCAAACTAATTTTTTTCTAAAACTCCGTTGTATCTGTTTTACAAAACAACACTAAAAAATTGCGAAGTTTGTTTCCGAGGCCTTGTCGTATTTGTCTTACAAAAAATAAACTAAACTATACCATAATTTTTTGTAACACTAACTAGTCGAATTTGTTTAAAAAACAATAGAGTAAAAAACAACAAAATGTTCACAAATCCCTCTCGCACTTGCCTTATAAAAATATTCTAAAAAATAACATGATTTCATTGTGAAACCACATGTATTTGTCTTACAAATAATATACTCACAAATAACATAATTTTTAGGGTAAATCTCTCGTATTTGTCTTACAAAATATACTTAAAAAGAACAGGTTTTTTTAAAACTCCCTCTTATTGCAGAAGTATAATAAATTACTAATAAATAACATACTTTTGTTCTGAAACTAAACTATAACATAATTTTTGTGTGAAACCTGTAGTATTTGTCTTATAGAAAGTAAACGGTTGATATCCATCCTTTCCCAAAGTGGACAAAAGGGTAATAGAAAAATAAAACTCGCAGTCAGGTGGACAGGACTGTGAGTTTTATTTTTCTATTATAGAAAGTATATCAAAAAATGATATCATTGGTTTCTAAAACCCCTCGTATTTGTCTTACAAAAACTATACTAAACTATAACATAATTTTATTGTAAAACTCCATTATATTTGTCCTACAAACAATAAACTGAAACAACATGTTTTTTGTAATAACCCCTCGTATTTGTCTTACAAAAAATATACTAAAAATTATTTAATTTTTCGTGAAACCTTCTCGTCGTTGCCTAACAAAGTATACTAAAAAACAACATATTTCTTTTTGTGAAAACCCCTCGCATTTGTCTTTCAAAAATACACTAAAAAATAACATCTTTTTTTTGCAACCTCCTTTTTATTTGTTTTACAAAAATATTCTACAATATAAGATTTTTTATAAAACTACCTTGTATTTATCTTACAAAAATATACTGAAAGTCAACATATTTTGTTTTCTAAGACCCTTTCCGTCTTACAAAATAATGCTAAAAATAACTTATTTGTTTCTGAAACCCCCTCATATTTGTCTTACAAAAACTACTATAACATTTTTTTTAAACTTTCTTATACTTGTCTTATGAACAATGTACCGAAAATATCATACTTTTTTTCTGACAACCTCTCGAATTTGCCTTACAGAATATACTAAAAAATAACGTAATTATTTTCTTACTCTATAGAATAACAATGTTTTTTGCCAACACATTTATCTTACAATAATATTCTTAAAAAGTAACATGTTTTTTTGGATAACCCCCTTATAACTTACAAACAGTATACTGAAAAATAACAAATTTTTTGTGATAACCCCTTGTATTTGTTTTACAAAAATAGACTAAAAACTAACATACTTTATTTTAAAACACTTTTGTCTTTATCTTACAAAAATACACTAAAAAAATAGCAATATTTCTTCTAACCTCCTCTCTCGCATTCGTCTTACAACAGATGGGAAAAAAATAACATAATGGTTTTCTGACACCCCCTCGTATTTCACCTATAAAAATTATACTAAAACATAATTACGTTTTTTATTTCTAAGACTCCCTCGTATTAGTCTTACAAAAAATATGCTAAAATACATAATTACCTTTTCGTACACTAAGATGTGGTTGTTTGGAAAGCCATTCCTCAATATCTTTTAAGTCATCAAGTATTCGATTGGGAACTTCGTTAAGCTCATTTTCAGATTTTGCCAGTAGTTTACCGGATAGATGTCGAATGTTCATCTTTCTGCTTACTTCTAATTAGATAATGCGTCTGCAACCGTAAATTTCTCGTAACTCACTAAGATTATCAACGTACTCTTTAATTAACTTGCATTTCCAATTTGAAACATTCAGCAAATTTTAAAACTATAAGCAACGCAGTTTGAATACAATAAACTTTCTCTTGAAACCTGATAAGAAGGTACACGTTTACTGCAAATATGTGAATGTCATTATATGCTTTTGTAGTTGCAGACAGTTCTTAGAAGTGGAAAACATGAACACATGTAAAAAAGCTACTGAAAAACTCAGTTTAGAAATAAGAATTACATAAAATATAATTTATTAAAATATTCTGCAGGTAAAACCAATCTTATAATCACCAATTTAAATACAGAATGCAGTGCTACAGCGATGTTTTGTATTCATTCAAATAAATATCTGAAAATTTCTAATCTTTGGAGTTGCTTTGCCAAAGGACTTGCCGGTTCTTCGTAACTGTTGAGTGTTTTTCTAAATTAAGTGGTGTTAGATGTATAACCTTAGTAATTGGGATCCCCCTTAAGGAACCCCAAAAATAATAAACAGCTTATGGTAATATAACCATGTTTTATAGCTTGTTTTAGGAACAACTTGTTAGTGCTCTTCGTAAAAAGAGGTTTGACGGCTTTTTTCGACACATGTTTTACACTCGCAGCAGTCTTCTGAACAAGACTCTGATATTTGAAACAAAAACCACCAGAAAATTAAGATAATTAAATAGTTATTTGTACAACGAGTGAAATGATACTTTAGCGCACGAGAATGAATGTTTTTTGACGAGGCGTTAAACGAGTCAAAAAATCATTCGAGAGCACTAAAGGCATTTCTCGCACGAATTGCACACAACATTTTTCTACAACTGTATTCCAATAAAATATATTGAGGTTAAATCGTTTTAATTTAATTTCAAAAGAAATGGAATTGTTGACGTAACTTATGGCAGCGTGCGCTAAAGTACTTTTTCGCCGATTGATTTTGAAAGTTTGATTTTATTTTTACTGACAGTCACTAAAGTGTCATTTTTACTTCTTAGGCATTAACAAGGTTGCTTTGATATTCACAACAAGCAGAATGACATTTATGTAATTATAAACATCAAATTTGTTTTTACATAGCAGCCGCATAACATAGCAACATGATGGCTACGATGACAGCGATAACATTAAATACATTAAAAATAATCAAAACATTAAAGTTAATTCTAAGAAATCGTCGAAGAAATTATAATTATGTTCAACACGACAAAAAGCAGATTTACTGCCTTGGCTGGATTCATAGCCTCGGCTGCGCTTTGGCTATAAAACGCTAGCCGCAGCAGCAAATCTTGCTAGTTAAACAATAGTTTGTTGTTATCAGATTCAAAAACTGTAGTAAATAGTAATATTGTTCACTCTACTAGGTACTACTACGATGCCAAATTTTAATCTGCTGCCTCATTTCTGAATAATGATACGTTAAAGTCAAAATTAAAAAAAAGCAGTAGCGTTAATTTTACAGCTAGGCAGTTAAAACATTAAGACCTACGTATCAATCACTGTTTTTAAATTAAAAAAATTCCCGTGGTATTGTGTTTAAAAAAATGTAACTGCGTCTGGGTTTGAATATTTTAAAACCTTATTTTTTTATTAGGTTTTTGATACGTCAAATTTTAAAGTTCATCTAGATCTGACTATCCATTCCGTAGATATAAAGGAATGAACGTAGCCATCACAGACATTCAATTAATTATTAAATAATCTCTCTGAGAATTATCTATTTAAAAATATCCTATAAATATTTTAAAATATTTAACGCAGTTTGAATTTAAAATATCTTTGGTATTTTAAATTAAAATTATTTTCCCAACATCTTAGATATTTAAAAATTATCCTATTTCAAAATATCTTACATATTATAAATTTAAATTATACAATATATTACTCTTGAGGTCGTCCCCGTTGATCCTGTGTTCACACGATCAACGCCGACGGCGGTTTCGTTATATTTCTGGAATAAATAGTCCGATATGGATGAGCTTTAAAATGTGAAAGTATATTAAATGCTTATTGTAAAAGTAACTTTTTCAAAGAATCCGCCGAAATCGGAAGATAGACAACGTGGTTAACTAATTTTATGCCCTCGGCCGTCCTCGAAGCTTATTTTCAAACTTATTTTTCCAGTATATTTATATTTAAAAATTACTCTGTTTTAAAATATAGAAATTTTAAATTTAAATTATACAATAAATTTAATTTATAATATCTTAATCTCTAATTGATTTAACTCGCATCATCTTTGTAGCTTATTCAGCTCTTGCTGAAGCCAGTCCTGTCTCCAATGTTATTAAATTTTTTTAATCATTAGCGTAGGAAATGCATTCACATTGAACGACAGAGTTAAGATCGTTGATGAACAGTAGGAAAAGAAAGGGTCCTAAAGGGACCCTTGAGGGACACTTGATCTGGGAACGCACATGTCTGATTGACATCCATGGTAAGACACAATTTGTTGCTTGTCCTTTAGGTACGTCAGAAAAAAAAAATTAGCGGTCCATCAAAACCAAAGCACTTCTTAAGAAAGACGATGTGATTCACACAATCACAAGCCTTTGCAAAATCGGTAAACATTATTCCGTTGCTTTATATAAAGAAATGCATAAAAATGTTGTTATATTAAAAATATGGTACATCCAAAGGGACAGAAAAATTTGAAAGATCAATAAAAAATAAAGCTTTATGAGAAACCAAACCACTTTAAAATGGTACCCACTTTACTAAACAACTTTTATCTATAATATTTTTTGATAAAATAACACGAACGTCAGTGGAACCCAGAGTGAAATCTTCTAGACACGCTTTACTAATATATTTCAAAAGAAGAATGAAAAGCCTCCAAATTACGTTGAAGAATAAAATTTTATTAATTAAATAATGGTAACAGATATACCCAATGATCTACAAAAAATACGTACTATAATATGTCTATTTACATAAAAATTATTTAATCTACATTTAATTTTCGAAAACTTCCTTCTACTCCAAATATATCAGCAGAAGTTTGCGGTTTCCCTGGTCTTTTCGTTTCATCCGAAAAGTACTGAGCGTCTTCTAGAAACCACTCCCTGTGATTTTCCATTTCTTTCTTCCATTCAGCTTGAAATTCAGTTTTTTACATTGTTTATTGACATCTTATTATAATAGTTACCATTTATTTCATGCAAGGTTTGACCTTCCCCACCGTAGTCCTTAGGTAAAACCGAAAGTGGAATATCTTCTAACAATTTATCAAACGAACTTTCACCAAAGATTTTGAACTAAATAATACAGAAAATGTATATAAATCTTTAAACTTAAATATTTTTACTTTGATTTCCAATCTAATATTTCAGTGGCGTAACAACACAAAGTTGGAAGTTATCTTCGCAATAGCATTTAACGTAATTAAATAATAATGTAATAGAATTAAATATAAAACAATACAAACCCTGTTTTTCAATTTTCCACTCAAAAACGGCGTAAACATATTAATAAATGCTTCATAAAGTGTAGGGGTGTTCATAAAATAAATTCCTTTTATTCTTGCTGGATATGCCTTTGTTATGCTAACTACTGCTTTCTTGCAAAGTGTGGGAGTTACATGTGTTGCATAACTTAAAGAAAATCCTGTCATATCGTGAAGAATATAAATTCCATTAACAGCAAAATTGTCATTCTTATTTAATAATATATCGACACTCATCAGCCCTACTTTGAATAAATCAGTAAATGGCATCTTATTTGGATCAGCATATTTCCAATTAATAAATAATATAGTGGGAAATCCTGCTTTATCAGTGGTCTTCGTAAGAGATACAACAGCACTAAATTTGTACAAGGGAATGTAGAAAAAAAAGTAAGTTCATTTTATATTCATGACTTACCCAGCTTTGAGAATTTCTTGTATTGCAGGAAGCAACGGGTCTTTATTTGCGAAAAATTCAGGTGTTATAGTTTTTATAGTATAGAAAAAATCTAATTTTTCTTTCGTTCGCTGAAGACTAAATTTACTATTGCGTAGGAAGGCTAGTAACCATTGCGGATCTACAAAAAAGAAAGTATTATGTAACACCATATTCCCTTTTTTTTTCTGAAAACTACACGTTGTTTTAGAAAAAATATATTAAAAACTAAAAAAATACTAAAAAAATAAAATTTTTTGTGAAACTCGCTTGTATTTATTCTCGTATTTGTAGCAAAAAAGTAATCTACTTGTTTTCTAAAACTGCCTAGTACTTGTGTTACAAAAAATATACTAAAAAATAACATAATTTTGTTTGTGAAACTCCCTCCTATTTGTGATACAGAAATTACCTAAAAATATAGCATCATTTTTTCTGAAACCCTTGCATATGTGTGTTTTAAAAAATAAATTAAAAAATAATATATATTTTTCTGCAACCCTCTTGTATTTGTATTACAAAAAACATACTAAAGAATAACATAAATTTTTTGTAAAACTCCCACGTATTTGACTTACAAAAATATACTATAAAATAACTTAATTACCTTTTCTTACGCTAAGATGTGGTTGTTTGGAAAGCCATTCCTCAATATCTTTTAAGTCATCGAGTATTCGATTAGGAACTTCGTTAAGCTCATTTT
Organism: Ctenicera cuprea; assembly: GCA_958336395.1. NCBI lineage: Eukaryota > Metazoa > Arthropoda > Insecta > Coleoptera > Elateridae > Ctenicera > Ctenicera cuprea. Next base: position 3,085,035 of record OY284487.1, on the reverse strand, counting down.
TAGCTTTTTCTTGTAGTTTATTCGATAAAGGTCGAATGTTCATCTTTCTACTGACGTGGAATTAAACAATGCGTCTTCAAGAACAAAATTCCGTAAACTGCTGAGGTTACCAACGCACGCTTTAATTAACTTGCATTACTGGTTTGAAACATTCAGCAAATTTTAAAAACATAAGCAACGCATCTTAAATAAACATATTATAACTTTCTACTAAACCTTAGTAGATAGATATACGTTTACAGCGAATAGTTTGACAATGCCATTATGTGTTGCTGCAGTCGAAATGTTTAGCTGTTTCTTTCTTACACACTGGGGCATTACCATCTTCTATAGTCTCACGTGTGATTCAATAACTAGAACACCGTGGACGAAAACCAGTATTTGATGCAGAAAAAAAAGATTTATTAAGAGGACCTGTAAAAAAAACTACTGGAAAGCTCAGCATAGAAGTAAAAATGACATAAATATAATTTATGAAAATATTCTGTAGTTAAGACGAATTTCATAAACACAAATTTGCATGCAGAATTTTAATTGTGTTGTTTTTATTCAAATAAATGCCTGGAAAGAAGATACAGGTATAGAGAGAGCAGTGGTCAGAGTCACTGGCTTTGAGACTTTGGAGCTACTCTACCAAAGGACTTCCCTAGTTCTTCTTAAATGTGTTTTTCTAAATTAAAATGTGTTAGATGGGGGCCGGCCGTACAACTTTAGTAGGAGTTCCCTTAAGGAGACACGAAAATAAGAAAACGATTAAGAAATAAAACCATGTTTAAAGCTTGTTTTAAAAATAACTTTTTAGTGTCCTTCGCAATAAGTGGTTTGATGGCTGTTTCGACACGTTTTATACTCGCAGCAGTCTTCTGAACACGCCTGTGATATTTCGAAAGAAAAAAATCAGAGAATTAAGATAATTAAAAAGAAATTTGTATCTAAATATATAAAGCCTTTAGGTAAGTCATGTTCAGTTAGATAAGTACAACCCATCACTGATTATGTTAAAGGAAGTTTGCATAACTAATTGCGGAATGCAGGGAAAGTGACATTAAGGGACATTATAACTCTGAAATTCTCATCCAGGTGGAATAGTATAAGTAACGGGTGTCCAGAAAAGTCTTTCAGTCCTGGGCGGCTATGGATTGTATAACGTATATCTTTGGATATCTTTGTCGAAATTCTTGTTTACACGCATTGATGGAATAATTCCAATTTCCGTTTTCTAATTGTTGACCATTGCGAAAATAAGATTTTACAATAAAGGTTCTTTGTTCTTGCGTAAACATTTTAATTTAAATTGACTTTGACTTATGTCAAATAAATTACTTAGATATGAATGAATAAAAGACATGCGTTATACAATCCATAGCCGCCCTGACTGAAAGACTTTCTGGACACCCGTTACAAAAACAGACGAAGCACTTTGGTTGAACTTTTCCATACTTCAAAAATTGCTACTCATATTATCCACAACAATGCCAAAAAATAGTTAAAAATGATCGATTATAATGTCGCTTCATTTTGTTGTTGCTAGGAAATATCACGACTGCGAAGGAGGAGTGATATTGCCTTGCATCAATACAATTGTGTTAGTCAATAAAAGACAGAATTACAAAAAATTTTTAATTTACTAGATTTTTAGAATACTATCCAAACAAAAAAAAATTACTTGCTATTTATTGTAATTGTTTGTTATGTACTAACGTACTAACGCGTTATTTAATTATTAAATGCACAAGCCAAAAAAAAATTTTAAGGGTGTTGCTATCGTTATGTAACAGCGCTAACAGCTGAACTTTCTAAAAAAAAATGGGCGAAACAGGTCGCTGGTACTTTCCCATACCTTTTACGTTTTAAATGTTTTCGCGCCAATAACTGAGGAAACAACATTGTTTTTACAATAATTAAAGCAAGATAAAAAATTGTAACGCCTCAGCGGTGATTTGAGCTTGCGGCAGCCTGTGCAACAACACGATATCGTGTACCGTTAAGAATACTGCTATGATAACTTCGGCTAGCCGCATACGATAGCAGTACGGTGACCGACCGCGCCTTATAGCTGATTACAACGCATCGTTTTATTCCCTAATTTTTAATATTGTTAAAAATTCTTGCTAATTGTAATAAACTACGTTAAATAGACTGTCAAACTGTTTATAACAATATAAATTTGCGTTTTTGAATAAATAATTAATCAATTTGAAAAATTATTAAAAGGGAAACAATAAACCACTTTTGCTTTAAAAACAATACCGATCTTGAATAGTAGAAGCAAAACCGAATGTTAGTCTTTAAAATATTTTGTTTGGTCGGGCTATACGTTCCCCTGCTCTCTAACTTTTTGGCTGACAGATTTAAGAATTGGTTGGCTAATGTAGTAAATGTAACTTCGTTATTTGTAATTAAAAAAAGAAATTCTCACTTACACAAATTTTTGGACTTGGACAAGTTATGATCCAAGCATGATAAGTAACGCTCATTATTGGTGACGTTATCTAGCAAAGGAAAGTTTACTCGAAGTTAACACTTCACCTTTCTTGTTCCTGTGCCACGCACAAGCAGAAATAAATAAATAAATAATAAATAAATAAAAATATTATGCCTAACTTGCACTTGCGGTTTCCATTTTCTTTGAACACTACTTATTTTCAAAGCTACGCAAGCCGCGTGGTTATGTTCCATATTGTCATATTTGCTGTAAGCAGCCCGGTCGGTCAGATGGAAAATGCGTGTATAGATCCGAATTTTTGTTTAATCATTTCAAATTTATTTGTAAATTTTCTATTGTGTACATGGCGGAAGGCTACTGTTTATGCTTCTTAGAATACTTCTTATTTTTAATATCGCAATCTAACGTATGGGACATAAGTTTTGAGAAAAAGTTTGCCTTGAAATTTATACTCAATTTTGATGTCTGATCTAGTTACCATGAAACCGGTAAACAAATCATGTTTTGTTTTTATTGATAAATGTCAAATTTATTCAATAACTAAGTTCAAAATGTCGCACAAACTTGAAATTCGCCAAAGTATCTATCGCATTGTTGGACGGTTGCCCAAACGTGAAATTGTTAACTTGTTCAGAGATGAAAATCTTAGTCAGGCAACGATTTATAGGGCAATAAGAAAATGCGAAGAGGGTACCTTGTACTAATTTGCCGAAAACTGGAAGAGCTCGTGTTTTGGCACAAAACAGGATTAATAGACTGGTACAATCCCTATGTTGGCCGAGTTCGGGGAGAAGCTGTAAATGCTGAGATTTATACCCAAAGATGTTTACCGAAAATGCTTAATTTTATTAATATCCATCATCAGAACGACGATATAATATTTTGGCCTGATCTTGCTTCGTGCCATTATGCCATGAGGACTCGGGTATGGTTGGAGCAGAATAACGTCAATTATGTACCGAGAGAAGATAATCCCCCAAATGTCCCTCAAGGTCCGCCAATAGAAGAATTTTGGTCATTATTGTGTCGAAAGGTTTATGAAAACCGTTGGGAGGCCCAAAATGAACAACAATTGCGGGCACGAATTTTTAGAAAAATTCGGGAAGTGGACCCGAACATCGTCCAAAGGAAGATGAGACAAGTCTTAGCCAAATTGCGTGCCATGAGGACCATGGTTCGCTATCAGTTTTGTAGATTAGTTTTCATGTTGCCAAAAGATGTAAAATTAACCATTAATATTTAAGTTTGAATAAAATTTCGTTATTTTGCTGATTAAGCCTGTTGATTTTTTTCTCAAAACTTGTGTCCCATACGTTATTCCGCTTTAAACACAGTTTTTAAATAAAATTCATCATACAAGGAGACGGTTAGTAGCCCGATTGTCAGAGTAGTATCAACCGTCTGAAACAATTTGTTTTCAATTTATTCAATTATAAAGTATTTAGCAAGTTTAGCATACTTTTGATATAATTTTGAGTTGGGATAGCGGATATTTAATCTGTATAAATTTAATAATGTGAAAAATAACAGTGAAAGATTAAAAAAAAATTAAATGTTTCTAAAAGCGGAAGAATTTATTTGGAGCAACACATGAGTAGTGATTTTTTACAACTAAAACGTATTTGTATAATTGGTCCGAAATCTATGAATGTGTATGAAAAGGTAAAAATCCTTCTGCTATTTCAGCAAAACCTCTTGTTAATTTAAATCTGAGAAACAAACAAATTTTAATTCCGATAAAGCTCAGATACATTACGGACTACGTTGTCGAAACGTCTAATTACCTGCAACTTTGTATAGATTTCAAGATTTTCAAACGAAACCCAAAACTGGTCAAATTTTCACACGAATAAAGGTATTTCTTATCGTAGACTTTTTCTTAACATCCTAAAAATGTACATGCTAAAAATAAATAGCTTGATTTTAATCTACGACTAATTTCCTAAACGATCCTTCAACTCCAAAAACGTCGGCGGATGTTTTGGGCTTCCCTGGTCTTTTTGCCTCGTTTGAAAAATATTTTGCATCTTTCAAAAACCAGTCACGATAACTTTCAACTTTTTTCTTAAATTCAACTGCAATAATAAATAATATTTTGGGTTTTAAACATAAAATTAAAAGATTGATATTGTAATTACCTGCCATTTCGTCGAGACAACCACCCTCACCTCCATATTGTTTCGGCAATACTGAAAGGAGACCGTTCTTATACATGCCATCGAATTCATTTTTTCCGTAAAATATCAGCTAGTAAATAAGAATTTTTAACTATAACGTATGATAACATTACATTATTAGCAAGTACCTACAATAAAGCACAACACAATACTAACCCTATTTTTAAGTTTTTCGCTTAAGAAAGGCTTGAACAGATTTAGAAGTGTTTCAAAATACGACGGAAGATTGAAACAATGAACTTGTTTCATTCGTATGGGATACGCATTCTGAATACTTAATATAAATTTTTTACAAACGGCAGGAGTTTGTTGCAGTATATAGTTAAAATTGTAGTCTTGAAAATCGTCAAGAATTATGCAACCAGCAACACTCAAATTATCATTTTCATTTAACAGAATATCTGCAACCATTAGCGCCACCTTCACCAAGTTTATAAAAGAATTTTTTTCGGAATGAACAGTATTCCATCGGGTTGATATTATTAGGGGCCCTGCAGGGTCACTTAACCTAGGTAAGGGTACCACGAATCTAAAAGAATGTGATATGAGAAAATAGAAATTATTTCGTCGGAAATATCTTACTCTCTATTGAGAATATCTTGAATTTCAGGTAATAATGGATCTCGGTCAACAAAAAATTCTGGCGTCAAAGTTCTCATGGTATAATAAAAGTCCAACCTTTCTTTTGCTCGCTCCATACTAAACTTAGAACATCGTAAAAAATTTAAAAGCCACTGATCCTCTAAAATATAAAAGTTTTATCATAAGCCCCCAATAAAAAAAATTCCGATGAAAAAATTACCTGCTCGAGCATTAAGATGGGGTTGTTTCACAAGCCAGTCTCGAATCTGCCTGATGTCGCCTTTTGTTCGTTTAGGAACTTCATTGAGTTCTGTTATGGATTTTTCTTGAAGTTCTTTTGATAGCGGCCGGATGGTCATGTTCCTGTTTGCACGGTGTTGCTTTAACTGCAAGTGGTAACTGTTCTCATTTCAATGATTTAATATAAAACTATTAGTTAAATAAAAAATATATTTTCAAGGTTGTAATTGCATATTATGATATTACTTAACTACAAATGCAGTTAGAAAGTGTGGATTTGCATGGAAGGTCAAACAATAGCAGATGTAACGTGTCCGTGAAAGGTCTGCAATAAATTTAGCCACAAATTCCTCAAACCAAATGAAGTCGATTCAACTTAGCTTGCGTATTTATAAAAACGCTTGGTTACGGAGCTACAGGTATCTTTGGCAGTACTTCCGTTAGAAGTTTTTAATTTTATTTGTAAGCACTTTTTATTTAGTTCAATACGTGGGTAGATATTTGAGTTATCTACCTAACCGTGAAACAAAAAACTCATTCTTGCAATTTTTGTTGTCGAATGGTCCAGTTTTAAAAGTTTCAAGTTTAGTTCAAATTATGGCCATTTACATAGGTTTCAAGTTAACTTCGAGTTGACTTTCCCATACTAGATATGAATACTTAATTGTAGTCAATCTTCCGTTCTAACAGCTTACAAAGTTTAAAACAAATCGTGTGGGAAGTGTTTGAATATGTTTGAAAATTTTCAAAATTTTGAAAAAGCGCTGTTGCAATCGTTTTCAGATTTTCGAAATTAGTTTTACTTCACCGTATACTACCCACAAAGGGGTCTCAAACAAGTTGGAGCTGATACCGATCAGATAACTACTTGTTGAGTAAATGGTCGTAGAGTAAAGATTTTTGAAAAGGTTGGAGCGGCCGCCATTTTGAAGCTAGAGAGTTCGGTAAAAAGTTTTCGATTTACCTTAAGCTTTTCTCTCTTTTTGCCGTAAGTTAGATTTCTAAGAAAACAATTTATATAGGCAACCCTACGTATTTTTTTACTAGAGCTAATTAATAGGCATAGTTAAAATCACGTAACTGGTGCAAACTGACAATAATTCCACTTTCTATCTGATATGTACCCAAGGCTTGGTAGCTTTTACAACTTTCTGAATGGAAACAGAAAAAACGTTTCTATAATTTCCATAATTTCAAGGTAAACTATAAAATTCGATCAAATCGTACAATAAAATTAAGTAGTTTTTAGTAGCTAGTAGTATTGCAAAAATGTTTTAAAAATGCATTACCAACAAACGAACCGTACAAATTATACACTGACCTTTGGATCACACTAGAGCTATTTTAATATAAAAATATATTAAGCACCGTTATATTTTTGTACCCAACTAGGTACAATGTTGTATTTTTCCAGCAGTTTGTATGGTAGAGCTTTAATATTCGTATATGTTCTAAACATTAAGGTTGAAGTCGAACAAGTGCTACTATAAAACTCCAAATGGATTTTAAATTACTAATCAAAATTTTGCTTGACCACCAAGGATAACTAGCATTGGACCACTGGAACTTAAATAGGATTTTGTATGAGTATCTGTATGTATTTTTTAATAATCTAAGCTAACCTTTTCTTTTTGTTTAAAATATATAGAATTTATGTGGGGCTGTTTCTTTTAAAACAGTTCAGTTGCCTTACGCAGGTTCTTGGACAGAATTTCATATTTGCATACCAGATACCATTGAAAACATTTTTCTGCATGTTATAATTGTTAGAACATAAATTACTTTGTCTACCACAGACAACTACTTTTGTAAAATAATTGAAAAATAAATCAAGTAAACACAAAGTGGAGTGTTTATTGTTATTTAAAAAAATTCTCCAAAAACCCTTATTGTAGGAAAGGTTTTAATTATATTTATGAACAGAGACGTTGATGAGTAAAAAACAATAAATTTTTTAACCCAGTATTGGAAGTTGATATCAGTTGGTTTGTAAGTTGTAACGTTCTACAACATTATCGCTGGCAATGAACGCTTATAAGAATAATTAAAAGGTTTATTATTCAAGGTTTAAAGAAATAAATTGTTTCATAGAAAAAAAAACACTTTTTGAGTCGCAAAACAATAATAAAATAAAATAGTTCGTGCAAGTTGCAATCAGAAATTAGTTTTTTAAATATGTTTATTTATTTATTGAAACAAATGCAACTTACAGCCATTCAAAGGCCAATCAACGGAATATTTTCAGGAATAAACCAAATTGCAGGTAGTTTAAACAAATATGATTTTGCCGAAACGTCGGAATATCTCCGGCCCTGATATAATCATATGAGTAAAAGAATTATGTACAGTAAAATTTTTAATAACGCGTCGAAAACACCATTTTTAAGGAGTTTAATCCACAGCTAATTTTCTAAACGAACCTTCAACTTTAAGAACGTCAGCGTATGTTTTGGGCTTCTCAGGTCATTTCGGTTGGTCTGAAATATATTAAGCATCTTCCCGAAATGCAAAATTTGAATAGATTTTGTAGTTTACAACTACATTATTTAACGGTTTTGTATTATACTTACCTGTTAATTCCTCGAGAACACCACCATTACCTCCGTATTGATTAGGCAGATCTGATAAGGGAAATTTTTTATAAATCTCATTGAATTCATTTTTTCGTGGAATAGATGCTAGAAAAAAATGACGTACCATGATAATACTGTTTCCATACTAACGTAACAAAGCTCAAATAATACCAACCTATTTCGATTAAGAATGGCTCAAAAAACTTACAATTGTTTCAAAATACGACGAAAGATTAAAACAATAAATTTGTTTCATTTTTATAGGATACGCATTCTGGGCACTTAATAAAACGTTTTAACAAACAGCAGAATATTTATAAGTTTATGACAGAATGTTTCTCGGGTTCAACTTTGCCGCATCGAATTAATATTGTTAACCTTGCCAAAGGTACAACGTATCTAAAAAAAAAGATAAGGTAAGATAGTAGAAATTACTTCGACATCAACATCTTACCCTCTATTGAGAACTTCTTGAATTTCGGGTAATATTTGGTCCCTGTCAGAAAATAATTCTAAACCTAAAGTTCTCATTGTATTAAAAAAATCCAAACGTTCCTTTGCTTGCTGAATAGAAAATTTTCTCCGAAATATATTCAATAAAAAATCATTTTCTGGTACAAAAATTACCTGTTCTCGCATTCAGATGGGGTTGCTTCTCAAGCCAGTCTCGATTCTGTGGGAGTGTGGGAGGAGGGTGCACGCGGCAAAGAGAAAGCAGCGAGAACTCGTGACTCATACATGCTGTAGATTTGACTTATTTGCAACTCTATATTATTTGTGTGATTACTACACTTTAAAAAATTAAGTAGTTTATCAGTAACATCATCAAAATCAGCAAGAATCAAGCTAGAATTTATCACTTATACTACTTTTTTGCAGCCGCAATACTTTTGCAGATATAGCGGTGTTAACGGTAAAAAGCTTGAAAATAATTAGAATTTTGTGTACGTTCAAAGCGAGAAAAGCGCATTTCAAAAGCTTTAGCTTCGTAATAGGCCGTGTGTTTTCACAAATGTAATATTTTTTTTTAATTAGAAAGGCCACAGAAAACTTTTACCACAGCTACATGTAGTATTGAAATTTCTCGCTGTATCGCTAACACGAAAATTTTGTCTAGCGCCCTTTGGCACAGGACGATTTTTTGACAACTTGCACTTTTTTAATTGTTAAGGCATAGGAAAAATTTGTTGAAAGGTCATAGCTTCTTACCTCAGAATACCTATCCGCAAGCTCACCTTTTAAGCGACTTTTTCAGCCGCGAGCACTATACTGTTCTGTAAGTGTTATTTATTGAGATATTCGCCAGATGTATAGCAAAGTACTTTAATACGATAGAATTTATTGACAACAAAATGTGCTTTGTTATACTTACTTATGCGGAATATCCGAACCAACAGTACTTACACAAAATTTACTGCCTTATGAAGATCAAAGATATGCACTCACATAGGCAACCCAAATGTCAATCATTCCTATGTATGCGAGCTCTGATTAACCCGTTTCAAATGTAGAATACTACGACACACAATAACACTGAAGAATAAACGCAACGATGCCACTTGGTACAGATGTGAAGGAAATCTTTTACAAAAACAGAATTTTTTACAATGGATAAAAACTTTTTTGAAGAAGCAGCACTTTTGGAGAATGAAGGAGAATGTTTTATTTTTCTTAATTTTAAGAAAAGTTTAAAATATAAAAGACAAAAAATGATATAAAAAAATTCTTTTTTTCTGTAGAAGATCAGTTTATTTAAAGAAGTTTTATTTTTCTATACACAACTTTTTTGTTTTTAAAAAAATGTAGATTTTGGTACAAAGAACTCCTCATATTTTCCGCTTTTGGATATATAAAATCACACTATCAAGCTACATTATGTAGCTGTGGTAATAAATTCCGAGAAAACAAATTACACTTTTAACGGAAAACATGAATTTTCAATGTTTCAGGCGTCAGTTAGCAATTACTTCTTTAATAGAATAATACTTAAATTAAAATACAGAAAAACTCTTGCGGCATATGCCAAAAATTATAAAAATTATAAATTCTGATTTATGTTTATGCAGAAATAATATTTAATGAAGGTCTTGGTTGCTGCAAAATAGATATAATATTCTATATTGCGTTGTGGTTAAAGTATGTCACGGGCGACAAGTTTCTTGGCCACCCAAACAAATCTCCACACAAATAAATGCTATTCTTATAGGCTATAGCAATGAAATCAGTGCAAAATGCAGTTTTTATCACAAATTTGTTCGTAAATGTACTTCCAGTTCTATAATGTATAGTCAAACTAATGAGATAAGACGAACGCTAAATAGGTAAAAGGCAGGTTGAATTGATTACATTTTGGTTAACACGTTTGACGGCAAAGTTATTGTAAAAACACTTCACTCTGCGAACCAGTACAATTTTGGTAGACTACTGACAACGTTCCCACGTTTCAAAAAACCTCCAACTTAAAAAAATCGACAGTGAATCACAGTTGAACTACAAAAGTTTGAATGGGTCAAACTTTTGTTGAATCAACCAAAGTTGGTCAACTATAATTGAAAAATGAGTTCTTACGTTCGATTTTAGTTGATCAACTGTAGTCAGAACCTGGATTCACGTAATATATTTGCTCTTTTTATTTAATTTAAATTTTCACATCAACAGGTTCTCCTGAATTAACCAGGTTTTGCAGCAACGTTTCGCGAAGTATTCGTTGAGATCACATTTAATGCAAAAATTGTCTGTATTATTTGTAATCGGATTCTGGAACAGAAGAATGGATTTGTACTCAAATGCAAAGTCTCAACCAGATCGGGTTTCTCAGTTAAAATACAATACCATAACAACCATAAAAAAATACTTTACGTTATTTTTAATTTCATCTTTATGTAAAAACAGCTTCAACCTTATACCTGTATTTAATTTGTTTTAAATGTTGACGTAGCATTCGCAATTTTGAAAACTTATTGATGCTAATTTTTTGGATTAGGCCAAATTCTATTCAGCTGCAGCTCGTGAGAATTTTTAATAACACCGATGAAAGATGTATACGTAAAAAAACAACTTCTAAGAAAACTATCATTTTAATCCACATCCAATTTCCTAAACGATCCTTCTATTCCAAAAACGTCTGTTGACGTTTTGGGCTTCCCTGGTCTTTTTGATTCGTCTGAAAAATATTTTGCATCTTCCAGAAACCAGTCACGGTAGATTTCCACTTTTTTCTTCCATTCAACTGTAAAATTCAATAAGGTTTTGTGTTTTATTTCTTGAAACGTGTTGAATTGTAGTTACCAGCTATTTCGTCGAGATCACCACCATTACCTCCGTATTGCTTAGGTAGAACTGATAGGGAAACGTTTTTATACATGTTACTGAATTCATTTTTTCCGTAGAACGATAGCTAGAAAAAATTACAGTTTGTTATTCCTTACTAATGTTAGTACAACAATATTTAAATAATACCAACCCTGTTTTTCATTTTTTCACTTAAGAAAGGCTTTATAAGGTTTAAAACGGTTTCAAAATGTGAAGGAAGATTGAAATTATGACTCTGTTTCATTCGTATAGGATATGCATTCTGGAAACTTAATACAATTTTTTTACAAACAGCAGGGGTTAGTTGCAGTACATAATTAAAATTGAAGTCCTGAAAATCCTCAAGAACTATAACACCAGCAACACTGAAATTATCATTTTCATTTAACAGAATGTCTACAGCCATTAGTGACACTTTCGCCAAGTTTACAATAGAGTTATTCTCGGATTGGACAGTACTCCTTCGAATTAATAGTACTAGAGGCCCTGATGGATCACCTAATTTGGGCAAAGGTAAAATGTATCTGAAATAAAGTAAAGTAAGAACGTGGAAATGATTTCGATTGAATTGTCTCACCCTCTACTGAGAATATCTTGAATTTCAGGTAATAATGGGTCCCTGTTAGAAAAGAATTCTGGCGCCAAAGTTCTCATTGTATAAAAAAAATCCAATCTCTCTTTTGTTCGCTGAATACTAAATTTGGAGCATCGTAGAAAATTCAATAGCCACTGATCCTCTGAAATAAATAAATTTTATTTTAATCATACTTAATAGAATAACATTTGTTGGTACCTACAAAAATTACCTGTTCGAGCATTGAGATGGGGCTGTTTCTCGAGCCAGTCTCGAATCTGCTTGATATCGTCTTCTGTTCGATTAGGATCTTCGTTGAGTTCAGTTTTGGCTCGTTCTTGAAGCTCTTTTGATAGAGGTCGAATGCTACTCATTTTCAGAAACTGTGTGAAACTGTAAGTGGAAATTGTTCTAATGTTAATGTTTGCGCGTGAAACTAATAAACACTTAAGAAAATTACATTGTAAAGGTCGTAATTACGTATTACTACAACTACAGATAAAACCTATATAATAAATCCCTATCTGTCTCACGACGTCTTATTCTTTCAGGACGATAAAATTTATTCCCATAACACGCCCGTTTATCTTCACTCAGTTTATTGCTAGTTTTCAGCAAATGCTTTTGTTGCAGTCACTAATGCTGGCATGACTTGATTATTTAATGGCTTACTTACTAACTGTGGCGAGTCGTAAAAAATAAACAGTATCATGTTATCAACTAATTCTAGTGAAATTTACAAAATAAAATACAAAATTAAGCATGTCTAAATTGAAGTATTTCTTATTGTTTATTCTAGGTAAGCAATAAAAGTATCTCCGACCCCAATGCAACATGCTTTACAAATTTACATTACAAGCAATCTCATACATGTAAAAAAATATATACGCCCATCTCAGGTTTACTTGCAGCTATGAGATGAAATGACCCGAATTTATTCTATTTAATTTTCTTCTTCCCACCCACTTTTTCTCGTACGAATTAGTCCTTTTATTTTAGTTTTTTTAATTACATAGAATCTTTTTCCACAAAAAAAATTGTCAAAAAGTTCATACTATTATCTCTATGTGTAAGCTTCAGTATCATGTAGTACGTTATCATAATATGACCACTATGCAGTTATGCTCTCAGCCCAGTACTAAGAATGGTGATATGTTATTGCAGTCATGGTTGGGGCGTGAAACGGTATTAAAATACTTTTGATTATATAAAATATCCAAAGTATTAGAAAGTCCAGAAGTACTTCGCTCAGTTTTTGGTAACTTTTCTAAAAGCAAACCCATCGCGCGCTTCTTGGGTTGCCTAATTTCAGCTGCAGCCCTATTCCTCTAAATTTGAGACAGGTCTAAGAGATCCGGATTTAATATACCGAAGTAATTGCAGCAAACACTACATAATTCACAAAAACTGAGACTTTGATTCGCGCTTCGCTTCACTAGCTATTTAGCATATTTATTATTAAAAAACTATTCCAAAAATACCGTGTGGAATAGACAATGGGTTCCCCTGTATTTACACACAAAGGTCACACAAAACAAACATGTTATAATAATTTTCTTTCACACAACACTGTCGTTTTTTTTATTATACTTTTATAATCACATTAATGCAATCATTAAATAACAACCACCTATAAATAAGTTACTTGCTTTTTTGAACGGTGCTAAAGGTTTACATCCACCAAATTTTTTGCAGGAGTCTTTTACGTGGTTTTAGCACGACTAACAATCATTAGGTCATTACCGTTCTATCTCTTAAGCAGCGAAGGCTGAACCATTTACAACATTTCTAAATATTTCGGCATCTCCATAATTTATGTGAAGGTTACGATAAAAAGCATTCGGATAGGTATGCCATATTCTTTTTGTGGAAACGTTTTAACGTTATTGATTATTGCCGTTTATTAACAGTACAAAAACTCATATATATATAACTGTATTACAAAAAAATGTTGGTGTATGGAATAAGAAAAATACGTAGTAAACGAAAAATGTACATGATACAATTTACGTAAGCAAGAGAGCGAATTTAAAATATTTCTACTTTCTACTACCTCGATACAGCAATATCTGGTGGGAAAAATCCATTTTAAATACTAATATTAAATGTATTATTAATTGTTGCAAACGGTGCCAGTCAACTCGCTAAAAAATAATAATTTAGTACATATACATTTCGAATCCTCGGAAACAAAATTCGCAAAACAAGTCAGAAATCTGCTCCCAATGACCCTCTTTGCCCAGTAATCCATAATTGCTAGACTTGAACAAAAAAATATTAATCTTGGAACACTTCCTGGTATACCTCCAGCACCTAAAACATTGTTATAAATGTGGAAGCTCGCCCGTTTAGAAAATACCAAACCGCCCTAAGGGTGTATTCAAACGCTCTTAAGAAATTGTACAGGTTATACTAGTAAATTATAATAAATCCTTGAAATAGCTGTTAAACTATTATTGAGTAAAATGCGAAGCTGCTGTAACAAAAAGAAAAATAATATAAAATGCGTATTATTTGTATCTTTTTTTGCAGTGACATCAGACATCATAAAAAAGCTGTTTGTGTCAATAATAATAATGCTTTATTGCCTAATAGGTAAGTAAGTTCACTATCAAAAGTAATACCCATGTCTATAACAGTACTCTATCTACTTAGCCGCTCTTCATTTATTGTGTATTGAAAATTGATAATTGCGTTTTTTTTTGGTAAATAATAAGATTTTGCATTTAGAGATGTTAAAATGGAATTGATTTATCTCGCACCATCTTTGTAGCTTGTTTAGATCTTCCTGAAGCTTAATACAATCATTCCTGTCTCCAATTTTGTTAATTATTTTTAAATCATCAGCGTAGAAAAGAGATACAAATTGAACGACAGAGTTGAGATCGTTGATGAACAGTAGGAAAAGAAGGTGTCCTAAATTGGACCCTTGAGGGACACCTGATGTGGGAACGTACATGTCCGATTGACATCCATTGCAAGATACAGTTAGTTGCCTGTCCGTTAAATACGCCATAAAACAGGATATTAAATTTTCATCAAAACCAAACCACTTGTTGAGCAAGACGATGTAATTTACACCATCAAAAGCCTTCCCAAAATCGAAGTAGATCACATCGACCTGCCCACGCTTGTCAACAACTTCAGATACATATTGTGTCAGCACAATCAAGTTTGTAACTGTCGAACGATGCGGGATAGAACCATGCTGCATTGATGATAATTGAATTTTAATAATCAAAAACATACGGTCATACAAAACAACTTCAAATATCTTTGACAATATTAATATCACACGATAACTGCCAACGTCCGCGGAATTGCCGTTCTTAAGCATAGGATTCTAGCCGATTAATGCCGGTTAATGTAGATCCAGTAGCCATTACTCATTAATAACTATCTACACAAGCTAGCATAGGGTCAAACGTATGAATGTGTTACCATTCTAAGCTTGTGGATAATTTGTTTAAAATTTTATATATGCGCCAACTATACACTGTGTCCATAAAGTAACCCCCGCCCCCCAACTAACTTTTGAACGACTTCATATTTTTCTACAAAATTTGGTGTGCTGTAATGGGAAATTAAATTCTATTTTTCAGACCATATTAAAATTTTGTATCATCCAAAATGTCGGCTGGGCGCCATTTTAATTTTTTTTTAATAGAATGGGGGGTCGAGTAACACCTCATTGGAAAGGTCTTTTAATTCTGCGTCTGATCCTAAAGTTTCAAAGAAAAATATTCAGCCATAACAAAATGACAATGTTTGAAGATAAAGAAGTCTATTTAAAAAACTAAGAATTAAAGCTTAAATTAATTAAATTAAGTGTTCGAAATGTTTACTATTCACTTCTTGGCACATAAAATGTCGGTTAGAAAATTCCTGCCTTACATTTTCATAAGTTTCTGGAGTGATAATTCTGCAAACTTCTGCAATGCGTAGCTCCAGTTCTTCAATTGTTGCTGGACGGGTTCTGTACACTTTCGATTTCAGATATTCCCATACAAAAAATCTAAGAAAGTTAAATCTGGGGAGTGAGCCGGCTATTCTACAGGCCCCCGCCTAACAATCGATCTGCCAAAAAAAATGTCCGTTGAGAAAGTCAGAAACAGGCCTATAATAATGAGGCGGCGCACCGTCTTGTTGGAACATAACGTTTTCAATATTATTTCAAGCCACCTGAGATATTTCTGGAAACATTTAGTCATGCAAATGAAAAAGTGGATAAGAAAATCTTAACAATTTTGAACTGAGTGAGTCCATTGGTTTACAATCCGCCATTTTGTTATGGTTCAATATTTTTCTTTGAAATTCTAGGATCACACGCAGAACTAAAAGACCTTTCAAATGAGGTGTCACTCGACCCTGGATAAAAAAATCAAAACAATTTTGAACTGAGTCCATTTGTTTAAAATCCGCCATTTTGTTATGGCTGAATATTTTTCTTTGAAACTCTAGGATCAGACGCAGAATTAAAAAACCTTTCAAATGAGGTGTCACTCGACCCCCCTTTCTATTTAAAAAAAAAATTAAAATGGCGCCCAGTCGCCATTTTGGATGATACAAAATTTTAATATGGTCTGAAAACTAGTATTTAATTTCACATTACAGCACACCAAATTTTCTTGAAAAATATCAAGTCGTTCAAAAGTTAGTTGGGGGGGTGGGGGTTACTTTATGGACACAGTGTATATGTAAAGGAATTATGCCAGGAATTATTATTAATTGTAGCCTTATAATTTAATACTGACTAAAAACTAGACTAGAAATCCGTACACTACCAATTAGTAATTGACTATTTAAAGTAAACAAGTTTTTGTATACATGTTTGTTGTATTATTTAAAGATTTCAGTTCTATTTCAGATATACTTAAAAAACCAATTAAAAAATAACTTAAAAAATACTTTGCTACAAAAGACCTAGTTTTTAATCCACATTTAATTTTCTAAACGACCCCTCAACTCCAAAAACGTCAGCTGATGTTTTTGGCTTTCCTGGTCTTTTCGATTCGTCTGAGCAATATTGGGCATCTTCTAGAAACCAATCACGATAACTTTCCATTTTTTTCTTGAATTCAGCTGTAAAATGTAATGCGATTTTTGATTATAAAAGTAAACTTAAAAGATTACTATTGCAGTTACCTGCTATTTCGTCGAGACAACCACCCTCACCTCCGTATTGCTTCGGTAGCACCGATAAGGGAATGTTTTTATAAATATCATTGGATTCGTTTTTTCCGTAGAATATCAGCTAGAAAAATGACAATTTTTAATTATAACATGCGGTAATAAATGTTGTTTTGCTGACATAACTGCTATGAACGTCTAATAATACCTACCCTCTTTTTAAGCTTATCACTAAGGAAAGGCTTAAAACAATCAATAAATGTTTCAAAATACGATGGAAGATTAAAAAAATGAAGTTGTTTCATTCGTATAGGATACGCATTCTGAAGACTTAATAAAAGTTTTTTACAAACAGCAGGACTTTGTTGTAGTACATAATTAAAACCAAAGTCTTGATAATCGTAAAGAAGTATAACACCAGCAACGCTGTAATTATCACTTTCATTTAACATAACATCTGCAAGCATTAGTGTCACTTTCATCAAGTTTACGAAAGAGTTTTTCTCGGATTGAACTTTACTCCAGCGAACGAATAGTATTAGGGGCCCTGCTGGATCACCTAATCGAGGCAAAGGAACAACGTATCTGGAAAAAGTAATGTAAGTAAATGGAAAATATTTCGATTGAAACATTTCACCCTCTATTGAGAATATCTTGAATTTCAGGTAATAATGGGTCCCTATCAGAGAAAAATTCTGGCGCCAAAGTTCTCATTGTATAAAAGAAATCTAACCTTTCCTTTGCTCGCTGAATACTAAACTTAGAGCATCGTAAAAAGGTTACAAGCCACTGAGCGTCTGTAATTAAAACTTTATCATAATGAAACATATCTTATTAATACAAAAATTACCTGTTCGAGCATTCAGATGGGGCTGTTTGTCAAGCCACTCTTGAATCTGCTTGATGTCGTCTTTTGTTCGATTAGGAACTTCATTGAGTTCTGTTATGGATTTTTCTTGAAGTTCTTTTGATAGAGGCCGAATGGACATGTTGCTGATTTGCACTTTCTGAATCAACCTGCAAGTAAAAATAGTTTTCAATGTTTGAACGTGAAATCGCTAATTTATTTAAAAACAATTAGTGATTTAGAAATATATATCACGTGTTCTTGCATGGCCTCGAACTTCTCCAGACTTTAATCCAACCGGTTATTTGGGTTGGTTATTATTGAGGGGTTGTATCTACGCAGGAGCAAACCTAATTGTATGGTACACAAGCCTGTGTGATGAGAAATAACAGTTGTTTTGATGATTTTGTTTAAAATAAATTAACTTTTGATTAGTCTTTATTCCACAATACAAGTACGACAATGTCACACAAATAGATAGTTTTTACCTTTCTCCCTATACAAAGTATAGCTATAGAAGAAAATATTGTGATCGTCATGTAGGATCTGGAGCAAATGCGTTTATTTAGCGAAGCTTTTTTCGATTTGAGTTTACTGGCCGATATACGAGTTATGCCTAAAAGCAAGGTAGTTTTATAGCACACATTTTTAATCTAATAAGCAGGTTTTAGGGCCCTGGGAGACCGATAAAGCAGACGCTGTAGAGGTGCCTGTGTGTCTGTCTGGCTGAGTGTCTGTCTATGTGTATCTGTGTGTCTGTACAAACTTTACAGTCCAGACGTAGAGAAACTAAAATTTTTAAAATTTCAGCTTTTTCAACCACACTTTCTAAATCTTCAAAAGTTATGGAAATTTTTTAACATTTTCAATACTTTTCAGTGTGTCCAAAAATTTTCAAAGTTCTCAAAAGTTTTAAAATACAAAATAATAAACATTTTCAAAAAAATTTATAATTTTCAACGATGTTAAATAAAAAGAAAAATTTGAAATTTTTAAAAATCATTCTGTATAAAATATTCTAAATTTCCATAAAATTGTCTACATTTTCGTGATACATTAAAAATTTTCAAACATTTCCATAAATGCGAGGAAGATCCCGTGGCGGTTGGCCGACAGCGTTTATTAGAATTTATTTCTGCAGTAACTACAGTTTCCATGCTTTTCGTAGAAAAAGGTAGCTTCTATGAAAAAATCATAAGGAAATAAATTATTAAATAAAATAAATTTATGACGTAAATGATTGCCTTACCCTGGTTATTACTACGTTCATATTACTAATTATAGTTAGAATAAATACATAGAAGATCAAACAAGTACAACAAAAATATGTATTTCATAACTCGGTTCAACAGATTTCCTTATCAGACTGTTATAAATACCATAAATGCATTTATAAAATATAGCTACTTAAATCAATAAATTACTAACCTTGTTAAATGTTTTTATATACAAACATAAGAGTGCTTCTTTTATGTGATTTTAGCAATACTGACTAGTCACAACCTAACCTAACCTAACTGAACTGGTTATTCTGAGCCAAAGAGCAAACTGTTATTTGCATATTTTGTAGATGACGGCAAGGATGATTTAAAGATTAATTTAATAGAATTTTTGACCTGCTTCACATATCACTTCCAAGTCCATTCACAAATTCACAATCTGTCATACAATTTATTTATTATATATTTATTTATTATAAATTATTTTTTTATTTCAGTTTGTGACTGAATTAAGTTCCAAAATTGCGAAAATAAAAAGTTTTTAAAAAATGGACAGTGAGCCACAAAATTGATGATTCTAGTAGTAGGCGCAAATATGCAACACACAACACAGCGCTAAAATGCTACGACAACCATTATTCGTTCGTCCACTACCTGCAATTAAGCAAAAGGAATTCGCGCCCGAGGTGTTGGCTTTAACACAGGTAATTTTGTTTGCCGATCTGCAAGGCTTTGAAATACTTAAAATTAGTGAATGGCAGCATTTTAAAAGCGTCGTTGAAACACTTTTGTAGTTAGTCTACGGTTATAATTTTATTCAAAATTTTAACAATAAAATGTGTAAAATAATTTTGTTTACACATAATTCATGTTATCTTACGTATTTTGTTGAGAAATACAACGTTTAAAATAAATACCAGGATTGACGTAACGAAGGGAAAACTATTTATATCACTTCTTGATTTCTTATTCTAATTCCAGTTCATAGCCTACTAAATTTTTTTTAACAAAGTACATAACGTGGACTTTCCATGGCACCCTTATGGAATTTTCATTTCTGTAATAAAATGCTCAAAGCTTAAACCAAATGCAAAATGTGACACCTCGTTGAAATCAGAACAGAAAACTCTATTTAATAAAAATAAAAAAATTAGAAAATTCCGTGTAAAGAAAAAAAAACTGACTATCAGTCGAAAATGAGCAATGGTAACAGTTATACTAAATCTGATAAAAAATTTATATTTAGCATAAAAAGTGTCTCAATAATGCGTTAACTAGAAATATGTAATACAAATGACAAATGAATTGTAATATATTCTTTGAGGCTTTCGCGGTTTCTCGAACTGTCAATATTACAATTTACTTTCGGCTTAGACCGCATCTTCATTTGGGAACTACACCCAGCATAATCAGGTAAGGACCAACCTGCAGCTTGTCTGCCTGTATAAGCATTTGCTCTAGAAGTTTGAGCAATATTTGTGCGTAGGCCCTGCCTGCCTAAACAGGGCCGTGTGCTTAGTTTATTTAATCCTTCGGGCGGACAAGGATTTGATCTTAATGTATTCTGTTTGCCAGGACAATAATACTTAATCGGCTTATGCCTGTTAGCTGTTTGTGAAGCCATACAAACTAACGTTTCGCAAGTATTGCAGCTTGCATTTTCAGAGTGATTGGAGCAAATCCTTGTAAAGGCAGACAAGCTACACGGCGGTCCTTACCTGATTACGCTAGGTGTCATCTCCAAATGACGACGCGGTCTAAGCCGAAAGTAAATTGTAACATTGACAAATGAGTTATAGCCAAAAACAAAACTCCAAAAATTTAGTTTTTTGCAGTTATTTCAGAAACAAGGCAAGATAGCTTCAATTTTTTTTTTTAGATTATTAGTGGGCATACAATTTCACAGTTTTCCTCTAATTTAACCGTCGTATCTCTTTAAATAAGCAAGATCCCAATAGTTAACAGGCAATTTTATACAACCTGTATTAAAAAAATATTTCTGTAAAATGACTACAAGTTTCTGCGATTTTATATAATATTTAAAATATTTAAATGTATATTAAGAAATATTTATATTTCAAATTTATATATCGGTCCCAAACGGTGCTTCATAAAATAGAAGTGATTTTTAGGAAGTCTAAAAATATTTATCCTGTAAGAGAAAGTCGTTTAGTTAGCTATTAAGTGATTATCAGTGTTTGAAAAAATTCGTTGCTGAAACTTTGACGAAATGGCATGTCTAAAGCTACAACATTTTCGTATCAAATAGTCAAGGGTACAAAAAGGTTATAAAGACAAAATGTCCACGTGCATGACAAATCTGTTCGGACTTAGTGCAATGTCTGACTAATTAGTAAGTTAGAACAAACAATATCAAAACAAGATTAATGTTGCCTCATTTATTTATTTATAAAAAACAGGAACAAACCAATAGTTTATTGCTACGTCAGCACGTGTAGTTTTTAGAGACACTTTTCTCGTCTCCAGGAACAATACAATTCCACATTCCGTGATGAGAATACCCGTGTCACATGGTTAAAAAATAAACTTACTTTAAATGTTTAACTTTCATTAATTCAATTTTGTTAGCGTTACAAACATCTCCAATAATAAATGCTAGCAAAACACGTGGGCTACGCCCTCCGATCGTTTTGACAACTTCATAGCCGGCGCTCGTTGCTCCGAATGTTTCCTCTGTTGAGTCGGTCTCAAGCACGAGGGCTGCTTCCTGAAAAAAAAAATCAAGTTAAAAAATTGATAAAAGACCCGGAAAAAAAAGGAAAAAGTCCAAAAACACCGAAAAAAAACGGAATAAAACAGATCTCAAAGAAAATTTTAAGAAAAAAAGCTTTAGTAAAATCTCCAGGAAAAACATCCTATCACAGCTTCACACACAATTCCTTTAAAAAAATGCAGGACAAGAGTTAATTACACTTTCCAGGTGCGCTTTAACTGGAATTTGCAAGCTGTTTTAGAACATTTGCATATATTTCCCAAATGAAATCCTCCTCAATTCACATAAATCAATCAGCAAGAGAAAGAAAACTTGTACTGATTTCAGGAAAAGCTTTTCTTATGCAGTGATTTACCTTCAAGAAAATACACGTGCGTTTGTGTAGGGGATGTTCTTTTGGTAGCTGTTTTCTTCGAGAAATTTTTTTCCCGTGTTGGCCTTTTCCAGGAAAGATTTTTACTGGAGTATGTCTTTACCAGAGTTTTTTTAGACTATGTTTGTCGGCGAGTATTTCCTGCATTAATGTTATTTCCCAGCGGATTTTTCTTGAACTTTTTTGGTGATGTTTGTCAACCGTAAATGGGCCCCTAAGCAATACCGTTTTTTTTGGTTGCATGTTAGCGTAACCGCATTTCGGAGAAGGTAGAAAAAACAACTTTTTTCTAGCGGTAGAATGATTATGCTAATATAAAATTGCATTCTGTAGTAGGTATTTTTGTATCAAATATGTAAAATTTAAAGATAAAATTGTAATATGAGAAGATATCGGTAAACTAATTAATATATTTATCGCACTTTGATTTCGGTACAGTTGCACGTTCTCCCTTTAAGCTCCGCGGTAGGGAACGGCACAAATTCCTGTTGTTTTTTGAAGGTGCAAGCCTGAATAGTTCTGAAAAATGCAGGAGAGATAAACGGACGCTAAAGGCCTAAGCGTAAGATTTTCCAGGTAAAAAGGGCGTCTACCCCTCGTCTAATCTACACAATTTGTAACTGTTTGTTTCTTTATGCGTGTAAAATTAAGATTTTTAAATTAATCTGCAATTTCAACAAGGTTATGTTGTTTAGAGTTAACTCCAGAAATTAAATATTAATTTTGCAAAATAATCGTGTAAACTAAAAACTTTATAAATTATCCAGTTGTCCTTAAGGTACCCTTGCTAAAGATAATTATTAATTAAATCTGTGCGTAATACATGACTACGTTTGTGTTTTGATTGATATGAATATTGATATGATAAATTTCCTCTCATTAATATTGCCTTAAGGATACGTCCATGTTGTTGTTTTTTGTCATTATATGTAACATTAAGAGATTTTATAATACATATGGTACTTAACAGAGGGTCTTTTTCGCTCGCCATCATTACTAATTGACTAACACGGAATTTATCTATAAATTTAAAAGTTTATTAGACGTTATGTAATCATGTTTTGTAACCTATATTTAAAAACACATTAGCTGATTTTATCAGTTTACTTTTGAAGGATAAACACTTTTAACTGTGAAGTTTTTTCAGTAACTTCCTCATTTTTTAATTATTTAATTTTGCCAATTTGTCAGGATAGAATAGGTATTTAAAATATCTTCTGAAAGCTTTGGTAGATTGTTATTATAGTCTAAGTAAATTACAAATTGCCCCAGTTAAAATATTTTGCGAAAAAATTAAAAATTTCACAATTTAGTGCTTGAGAAGTACAAATAACAATCAAACCACGTAGGAAATAATTAGCCATTGGCGGTCAGAAAACTTAAAACTTAATATGAGTAAAAGTTTTCTGAGAAACTCTGTACTTTTTCAAGAATATCCCAGAAGATTTTTCTCAGCAAACCAATAATGAATAAGGTTAGCAACAAAAACCATAGTAACAGATTTCCTATTTTTTTTAATTAAAAATCTCCGATAATGATAATAAAAAAAAGTGCGATCCGGTTTTCCAATTTCAATATCAAATTTAAATTTTAGATTATCCAGAGAACGGTATTAATTTGTATTTTTGGCTAATGAATCTAATAGTTACATCCAAACTTTAGTTTAAGAACCATGTCATGATACATTAATTTTATGTCCTCGACCAATCCACATTGATGTCGCTTAAATAATAGTTATTTAAGTAACAAGGAATGTAAAGACGTAATAACATTCGAGGTAGGTAAATACGAGCCGAGGCGAGGCCTAGGCGAAGCCGAGGTGAAGCCGAGGCTTCTGGCATCCCGAGAATGTTAATAGTCGATACATTCCGTGTTACTTATTAAATTTTTCACGCTACAGGTAGAAATTTAATCATATTTTTAAAAGTTCGTTTTGACTGCTGCCATCGGAATTATTTTTTAACAGCCCCATTATTCTAAGTTGCCTGTGTTTGTTACCATATCAACGAGCAGTTAAATTCAACATTTTAGTATTCTGTTTGAAATAAAATATTGGAATCTGTATCTTGTTGCTTTAATTATTATCCTAGGAATGTAAATCATACTATTAAGTTCCGTAGTCAAGGGCCAAAAGTAAACGAATGTTATTTGGCCATTTTCATCTTTTGTAGCTATGGATGTATCGTCTATTTACCTTGCCTGTAGCGTGAAATAGTATATTAAAAAACAAGTTTCATAAGACATGATTTTAGAGCACGCGTCCAAGTTAGAAAACGAGCCGCTTGCGGCGAGTTTTCTATTGGACAAGTGCACTTAAATGTCTTATGAAACGTGTATTTTATACTATTTTTTCTATTTTGGTCCAAAAAAGTTAAAAATTACCTTATTTTATATTTTAATTTAAAAACATAATCGATAGGAAATTGGTTTTGTGGCTGTTGGTGACATTTAAAATAATTTCAAACAATTCAAACTACTGTCAAATTAAAATTGAGACAAACTGTGTTTGAAAGTGATTTAATTTTTAAAATACCTAAGATTTGAAGATAAGATGGAAGAAGAATTATCTTGCACCCCACCCGAGCTACGCAAAGTAGCGGAAAATACGCTAAATAATCTTAATTTTTAGAACTTGCAATTTGAAGGTTATGTTTATAGCGGGTGAAGGTTTTGTTGTCACATGGTTATGAAACCCAAATGAGTTTCATAAAGTAGTCAGTAAAGAACCAAAATAGAAAAAAGTTTTTAAATATAAAAATTATAGCCATTGTGTAGGTTTAGTTGTTATCGTCTTCGTTGGTAGGCAACGGTGACTTCCGATTGGAAAATCTTTGTTGGTATTTAGTTTGCAGCTTTGAAAATAGCTAGGTGCAGTAGGACTTTGTATGACTATTAGCATGCGCTCGACCCGGTAGCAGTTATTTTTAATAGTTTTAGTTTTTCAAGAGCTTTTTGATCCTAGAAACCAAGTGGGACCATTAGCTTGTGCTCGATCCAGCAGTATATGTTTTTACTAGTTTTAGTTTTAAGACCGTATTTGAAGGATTTGAAGGTTGGCCCTTTTTCGATCATGAAAACGGACTAATTCTCCGTCCAAACTGCAGCACTCTTATACTCTTTTTTGTCCGTCGTCGCATAGAAAAATACACAAACATTGTCCGCCTTCGCACAGCAAAATAAACAACATTTACAGACGTGACGATCGTAACAACAAAAAAACAACAGTTTTCAGACGGGGTGATCTTAAAATGTTTCAAAGCAGAAGGTGTCATTGCCTAGCAATCAAACATTTGCAAACGTGGCCACTGTAGCAGGAAACGGATGTTGTATGTTGCTTAGTGACGTACAAATCTGACAGACCTGCATGTTTGTTGTCACTTTTGTATTAACATAATTTTATTTGGATATGGAAGAATGTGAGTTAAAGATGGTGAAGGGCAGAATTTATAAATAATGTCTAATGGATCTTCGCTCTTGGGTCACAGTAATTAACATTTAGGTGTCGATGACAAAACTGTTGTCTCTAGTATTACTCAGAATCTCACACATTTTAACAAATTTTGTTGGCGAATCATAAACTGGACGTGCTCTGTTGCAACCTGCAGTTCAGGTCAGAATACATGTAAAATAGCTCATAAAGATAATGGCATCAACACATACTGTCGGTACGTCTGTCGTACGGAAGGGTGATCCAGGCGGTTTTGCGGACGAGTAATTTTGGGGATTGCTTATAAAATATTCTATAATAAGCCCTAAGAATTATTTAAAAAAAAGTTATAGATACATACAGAGATGATGTTAGTTTACAAACCAATGTCCAGCTTTGAGTTTTTTTTTATTTGTTGCTAACTTGCAGATTATTGCACAATGAACCAAAAAATGCTGATATCAACAGCAAATATACGTCGATTCAACTTTGAAGCTTGCCATACAAGATACCTGGTTAATAAATTGCCGTGTCTATTTTATAATAATATTATGTTTATCATAAAACAGAAAAAATATGATTATAATAAACATAACATTGTTTATTTCCTAAGTTTTTTTTGACCAATTTAAAATTCGTAAAATTTCCATGCTTCATGTGTTAGATCAACAAACGAAAAGAGAATTTTAAATACGGTCATAATCAGAAATCAATAATCCTAATACTTGTATTAATATGACACACTTAGACTAGGTAAAAAAGCTATTAAAATAGATAAAATCTTAAACATATTTTAGAGCTGCAAATATGGTAATCCATAACTTGAGGTTTGAACCAGTTTTTCATTTCTGTAAAGTAATTAATTGCCTTTGCTTTGTAACATGCAAATTAAGTTAAAAAGCGTAATTTATATTGATGTCACAATGATTAATTTTACATCGAATGTGTGACACTTTTGTAGGTTTTTTGAGCATAGGCCCAATGGGAAGCTGATTCGCAGAAAGTAAGTAAAGCGAATTGTAAAAAATCACTTCGTTATTACTACATTAATTTTATTTGATCTATATTTTGTACATTTGTAGGATACATTAATCAACAGCTAATTTTCTAAAGGTGCCTTCTACACCAAACACTTCATCAGACGTTCTAGGTTTACCCTGTCGAAGTGATTCGTTTGAACAATATTTAGCATCTTCTAAAAACCAATCCCTGTAGCTTTCAACCTTCTTTTTCCAATGGGCTGTAATGTTTTTGTATTAGTTTGTTAATGTATTCACTCTATTTCGTTATCAACATACCTGTTATTTCATCAAGCGAATCAAGCTCACCGCCATACCGTTTCGTCAAAAGTTTTTGCGGAAGATCATTATAAAATTTATCAACGTTGGCTTCGC
Source organism: Ctenicera cuprea (assembly GCA_958336395.1). Taxonomy (NCBI): domain Eukaryota; kingdom Metazoa; phylum Arthropoda; class Insecta; order Coleoptera; family Elateridae; genus Ctenicera; species Ctenicera cuprea. Next base: position 3,058,006 of record OY284487.1, on the reverse strand, counting down.
TGTATAATTTCATCTAAAACATTCAAGAAAGATTTAAAGTATATTAAATGGACGCGAAATCGTATAATGCAAACCCGCTTTTTCAATTTCTCGTTCAGGAATGATCTCGCCAAATTAAAGACAGCTTCAAATATGGTGGGAGTGTTTGTGCAAAATATTCCTTTAATCCTGAAAGGATACGCGGACTGGAGGCACGTTAAACATTTGTTCAAATAACTTGGCGTAAACTGCATAATATAATTTACGGGCAGGTTCGTGAAATCGGCCCATATATAAAGTCCCGCTACCGTACAGTTATCATCTTCGTGCAGCAAAATATCCAATAACATCATAAAAGCTTTTGTTACATTTGCCATGGGTGTTTTGTCAGAATCGACTACTTCAAAGCGAAACATGACTATTCGTGCTCCAGCAGCGTCGGTGGTTTTTGGTAGTGGTATAACAGCACTAAAAATTACTAAATAAATGCAAGCTTACCTACTGTGTATTTAATCATTACCCAACTTTCAAGACTTCTTGTATTTCAGGTAAAAGTGGATCTCTGTTAGCAAAAAATTCTGGTATCAGAGTTCTCATGGTGTAGAAATAGTCGAGCTTTTCTTTGACACGTTGAAGACTAAATTTACAACCACGCAAAAAAGCAACAAGCCATTGGTCATCTGGAAATTATTGGTTTTCTGAATATTTATTTAAAGTTATATTTATTATAATTCTGAACTTTTATTGTTCTAAAGAAATGCGATTAGCATGCAATTAATTAATTATTCGAAATTCAAAATCGTTATTAATTTATTAATAATTAAAATTTGATTAATTAAGTTGAATCACATGCCTACCACACAACTAATTCAGATTATTAGTATTAATAATTATTATTATTTTTACCTGTTCTTATATTAAGATGAGCTTCCTTCAAAACCCATTCTCGAATATGCTCCAAATCGTCCTTAGTTCTCTCAGGAACTTCGTTGAGTTCATTTTCAGCTTTTTTTTGAAGTTCACTTTCTAGTGGCCGTATTAGCATTTTATCGCACTTATTATTTATACAAAACCACGGTATTAATTAGTGTGCTTAACAGCTTTACTGTAAGCAAAGTATTATCGAAATGCGTTAAGCAATAAATTTACAAAAGTGGGTAGGGGACCGACGAATCACCTTAAACTCGCCTAATTACAGAAGCGTCTGTGGCTTTATAGTATCGACCGTTCTTCTGCTCAAGGTTAGTTAGCTTAATTTTTTTTCACGCTTAAGTAAGTTATTTGTGTTAAAAGCCTCATTTTTAAGTTTTGAAAAAAATTAATATGATTATCGCGCTGTCTATTCAATTTTGATTTTAATGACTCAGAATCACAACAACCTGGTTTTTGTCGTTGTTTGTGTATAGGTATGTGGAGGGGAGAGTTTTTCAACCTAGATGTCATAACGTGAGAGAATCAAAGTGACTTGAAAGAATTGATAATAACTCCGCAATAAAATGCGACTAGTCTTCGAATAAATAAACTGTTAGAACAATAGTCAAAAAAGCTGTGTGGCCCCCGCCAAGAAACATTCCTAGCGTCTTGAAATTTTTTAAATATTTCAAAACATTTTACTATTTTATGGAAATTTAGAACACTTCTAAAATTCTCAAAATATTTAAAATATATTTTATACCTAAGAAAATTTTGAAAAGAATAACTTAACATATATAAAAAAAAATTAAATTAAACAAAGTTTTTAAAATTTTTGAAAATTTGTCTTGAAATTTTGTAATTTTTGGAAATTTTAATAATTTTCTTAATTTGAAAAAACATATGAGAGTTACTGAAAAATACAAAATTTTGAAATTTTCGGAAAATAAAAAACTAAAAACATTGATTTTGAAAATTTTATAGTAAAAAACTTGTGGAATTTTTTTAATTATTGAAAATTTCGAAAATCAATAAATAGTTTGGAAATTTTAAAACATTTTGAAAATTGAGTAATTTAAAAATTTCGAGTTTACAAAATATTTTTAAAAATTTCAGTTTCTAAAATTTAAAAAACTTCATGATTTTGAAAATTTTTGGAATTTTGAATTTTTTTGGAAATCTTAAATTTTTTATTTTGAAAAAAAATGTTTGAAAATTATTGAAAATATTGACTATTTTTAAAATTTTGTTTTACGACCTTTTGAAAATGTTTGTTAATTTTAAAAACAATGAATCGTGTTTTTTTTAAATTTTGATAATTTTGAAAATTTTTGTCATTTTTCAAAATATCGGTTTTAGTATTGCATTTATTATAAACAATATTTTTTCGTTGAAAACTAAAACTGATTTCATAATTTGATGATAGTATTCTTTTTGTAATTATCCAATTAATCTGTTCAGGTAAACAACCAAAAGGAAACCTCCCAGAAGTGCTTTCTCAATAGAAGATTGTTGCTATTGTCACTTAACATGTTCATACCGATTTTGAAGACGAAATTTGTAGTTTTTAAATATCGAAAAATCGTTGGGATGCTAGTAGGAAAATCGGACTTGCGCCAATTGGCTGTTCGACATATTGTGTAAAATACAAAACTAAGGTTCTTTTCTGAGCGCGTCTATTTTGAAGTACGCTTTTTGATGCAGTCGCCCGGTTTTATAATATTTTGTGTTTTATAGCTGCAACAAATTTTTATCTATGTAAATCGATTTTTAACGTCCTATAGACCTTGGATTGATAGCCGTATTTTTGGCAATTACTCAATTAAACTGTTCAGGTAAACGACCAAAAGCAAACCGCTCAGTGATGTTTTCTTAATAGAAAGTTGTTCCTATTATTACTCGCAATCTCACAAATTGTAACAAATTTTGTTGGTGAATCAAAAAATAGACGTGCTGTGTTGCTACCTGCAGAGTTGTCCGAGACGGACCATCAGAATACATAAAAAATAGCTCATAAAGATAATAGTTTCAACACATACTGACGATACGTCCGTCGTACGGAAGGGCTATCCTGACCGCTCTGCCGACGCGATCTACTGACAGATAGTACAGATTGCATATAAAATAGTCTATTTAGAACAACGGTACTAGTTGTCAGGACTGACCATCAGTCGCATGTGAAATGGGCCTAAGAATTATTTAAAATTGTTGACAAAATGGATGACAAAGATGCTGTTATTTTGCAAGTCAATGTCCGGTTTCGGTCTTCTTTTGAAGTTAGATGTGCACAGTCGTACAGTGGTGTTCCGTGGGATCAAAATTTTGGTAGGCAATGGCAAATGCAAAAAGTATTTAAAATTAAGATTAAAAAACTAAAAAAAACGTTATTTTCTTCCAAAAATTAAGCTCGTTATTCTTATAAAATATCAACAAACAACAAAACATATTTGATTAAATATTACGGACATAATAAATGTTTGATGAATTGACACACTGTACAGGAAAAATGTATTTTCTGTGTAAAAAGTCCATTCAACTTTCTTTCATAACTGGAAAATCAGTGATAAATAGTCACTTATATTGCCATACACTGATTACTTTTTAAAATTTTAAATACCATTTCTATTTATTTTTCGGAAGAGTATTCATTAAATTATTTTTTTTAAACTTGGTTAACTAGATTTTCAAACTTCGCTGCAAACTACGTTTCAAATAAATAAAAGGTTGCTTGGTGTAGTATAACATATTCTCTCCGCTGCATATGACAAATTTTTTATTTAAAACCGGTTAAAAACTCAAGTCTTATTAGACAGGTTTATAATGTAGAATATTATACAAAACAAAAAACCTATACATAAGCTATATGTATAGTCTGTTTTGAAAAACATGGTCCCCCGTTCCGTTCCGTTAAAAATAAGACAAGAAATTTCGATAAACATGTGTTTAGTTTGCGAGATACAGGTTGTTAAAGTACTTTTGGCTATTCCAAAGATTTCAATGGCATGGAATATTCTACTGAAAGTTCTCATGCCTCATAACCTTTTTGGTTATAATGAAATTCCAAAATACGTGACCAAGGGCAAGTGTGGGCAATGTGGACATTATTTTCTAAAACAAAATTACACGCGCCGCTGTACTGTTTTCAATTTTTGAATTTTATCTAAACACAGATATAGAAAACTAAGATCAAATTATGAAGATTTATTGGTCCTATAGCAACACTTACTGTTTACTTTTATTCTTGCCTCTGACAATGACCATGTCAACATGTCCAAATACGTTTAAGGCTAAAATGAAGAAAACCTGTTGGAGTTAAGAATTGTTTTACTTACAATAAATTTATTTTTGAATTGATTTTTTTATTGAGATTGCAATAAAGATTTCAAGAACAAATTCTCCGAAATTAAAAAACAGTGGCGTGCTTCTTTTTTATTAGAAAAAATTGACCCCATTACCCTCACGTACACTCCTGGTGGCATTTTTTGGAACTTAATTATAAACAATAAGGTAATAAAGCATGAAAAATTTTAGAAGAGTATTCCAAGCCATTGAAATTTAGAACTAGGTAAAAAAAAATTTAATACACTGTACCTCGAAACTAAGCTGTTACGGTCACATGTTTTATAAGATACCGAGCTAATAGACGGTCTGCGCACGCTCTGAATCAGCTCTCCATAATGGCGACGCGATTTTTCATCAGGAATCGTCGGAGGAAAAGCAGTGGAAAGGAAGATGCGAGTGAAGTATTGTGGAGGAGCAGCATAGGTTACTCATTGTAAAGTATATGTTGTTGGTTTGTAAGATATCACCATTATGTACCTATAATTTAATTAGCGTTATTTACTAAACAATATCTTACAGTTTCTAGATAGTTTTTGTCTTATCTGACTCGGAACGGAAGCTCATGTTTTTCAAAACACCCTGTATAGGTTATGTATAGACATAACATAACAGACAACTAAAGGCCGGATTTATAGGCACTAACAGTGTTGCCAGATATGTTTTTCCTGCAACAAACAAGATAACGTATCTGATAACACTGTTAGGTAGTGTATGTAAACCCGGCAAGCATTAACAATGTTGTCAGATGTCGTTTCCCTCTTACAACAGGAAAAACATATTTGGCAACTGTTGATGTCACAAATCAGGCCAATGACTCTATTATTTTAACAAAAGTATAAATAGTGAAATAGGACATTTTTCGTGCAATTTTGTTGTTGCACGTTGTGATTTAAATCTCTCATTAGTAAAGGCCTGATTTGTGGCATCAACGATGTTGCCAAATATGTTTTTCCTGTTGTAACAGGGAAACGATATCTGACAACATTGTTAGTGCATGCCGGATTTACATGCACTAACAGTGTTATCAGATACGTTATCCTGTTTGTTGCAGGAAAAACATATCTGGCAACACTGTCAGTGCATACAAATACGGCGTTTACAGACAACGACTCACAAATTCCTATTTGGAAGGTTCAGCTGTTCGCAATTTCTATGAGCATAAAAATAATCAGGTGTCCGTAATCGTTGAAATTATTGGTAGATGAACAAAATCGCGATACCTTTAAAATAATTAAATTATTGAATTTTGAAAACTAACTAAATTTTAAACATTAAATTATATAAAAAGAGGTTTTTTAATTTTTTGGTAATTATTGAAGAATCACCAGATTATGTGATTTTTTTTTAATTTTTACATATCGCCCGAAATGCTTGATAATTACCAAAGATGGTGATTTTTCATCAAACCTGGCAACACTGCCAGCCACGGGAAGTCAGGAACAGGCTATTGCGGCGTGATATCCCTATCTATTTCTTTGCAGCTGATCATTGTACTATTTACCAATGTGCATGCAAAGGTATTACAAATAGCAGATTGTTTCGTAGCTGGTAGCGTTAAGGCTCGCCTTCGAGTTTGCAAATCAGTGTTTAAAGGCAGCGGTCTATTTATTTAGCACCCAATTGTTAATATTACGCGGTAATGTTACAAAGTAAAAACGGTATGTAAAAGTAACTTTTTCATAATTGAAACATAGAATTTGAGTTTTTTTTATTTGAAACATTATGGGTAGGCCTAACCTGCCTAATAAGTCGGACCGTTACTGCAGCCGTACTACACTCTATTATTTTTTGTTCAATAATTTTAGTCGCATTTATAACGTAGCAGTTGCACTTGCAGATTGTTGCACAAGGAACCACCAAATGCTGATATAAATAGCAAGTATACATCCATTCAACTTTGAGACTTGCTAGACAAGATACCTGGTTAATAAATTGCCCTGTCTGTTTTATAATAATATTATGTTTATCATAAAACAAAAAACAAATCATTATCATAATTAGAATATTGTTTGTTTACTAAGTATTGTCTTTCAGACCAATACACTTTTCCTCGTCTTATGAAAGTCACCAACTTAAAATTCGAAAAATTTTCATGCTTTATGTATTACATCAGCAAACGAGAATAGAATTTTAATTAAAGTAATAATCAGAAGTCAATAATTTTATGCTTGTATTAATAAGACATTTGGATTGATAAAAAAGATATTAAAATAGATAAAATCTTGAACATATTTTAGAGTTGCAAATATGGCAATTCAGAACTTTTAGTTTGTACAAGTTTTTCATTTCCGTAAAGCAATTAATTGCCTTTGCTTTGTAACATGGAAAGTGAGTTAAGAAACATAATTTATATTGATTTCACAATAACTACGTTTACTGCAGGTACTTTTTTCTATTTTTTTGGGTATAGGCCCATTGATAACTTGATTCACAGGAAGTAAGTAAAACTATAGGAAATTACTGCCTTATGAAATTAATTTCGTTTTTTTTTTATATTTTGTACATTTGTAGGATACATTAATCGACAGCTAATTTTCTGAATGTGCCTTCTACACCAAACTCTTCAGCAGACGTTCTAGGTTTACCCTGTCGAAGTGATTCGTTCGAACAATATTTAGCATCTTCTAAAAACCAATCCCTGTAGCTTTCAACCTTCTTTTTCCAATGGGCTGTAATTTTTTTGTATTAGTTTGTTAATGTATTCACTCTATTTTGTAATCAACTTACCTGTTATTTCATCAAGCGAATCAAGCTCACCGCCATACCGTTTCGTCAAAAGTTTTTGGGGAATTTCATTATAAAATTTATTAACATTGGCTCCGCTGTATAATTTCATCTAAAACATTTGTGAAAGATTTAAAATATATTAAATGGACGCACTAACGTATAATACAAACCCGTTTTTTCAAGTTTTCGTTCAAGAATGATCTTGCCAAATTGAAGACAGTTTCAAAAATGGTAGGAGTATTTGTGCAAAATAAACCTTTAATCCGGATAGGATACGCGGACTGGAGGCACGTTAAAGATTTGTTTAAAAAACTTGGTGTATATTGCATAATGTAGTTTATGGGTAAGTTCGTAAAATCGCCCCATATATAAAGCCCCGCTACCGTACAGTTATCATCTTCATGCATCAAAATATCCAATAACATCATAAACACTTTTGTTATATTTTCCACAGGAGTTTTGTCAGAATCGACTACTTCAAAGCGAAACATGACTATTCGTGCTCCAGCAGCGTCGGTGGTTTTTGGTAGTGGTATAACGGCACTAAAAATTACTAAATTAATGCAACCTTACCGACTGTGTATTTAATCATTACCCAACTTTCAAGACTTCATGTATTTCAGGTAAGAGTGGATCTCTGTTGGCAAAAAATTCCGGTAGTAAAGTTCTCATCGTGTAGAAATAGTCGAGCTTTTCTTTGGTGCGTTGCAGGCTAAATTTGCAGCCACGTAAAAAAGCAATAAGCCATTGGTCATCTGGAAATTATTTATTTTCTGAATATTTAATTATAATTGTATTAATCAAAATTCTGAACTTCGATTGCTCTAAAAATTCATGCAACTAATTAATTGTTTTATTATTATTATTATTATTATTATTATTATTATTATTATTATTATTATTATTATTATTATTATTATTATTATTATTATTATTATTATTATTATTATTTTTAAATTAAATTTTGAATTGGATTATCAAAGTTTCCCCACATGCCTATCATGCAATTAATTCAGATTATTAGTAATATTAATTATTATTATTTTTACCAGTTCTTATATTAAGATGAGCTTCCTTTAAAACCCATTCTCGAATATGCTTCAAATCGTCTTTAATTCTATCAGGAACTTCGTTGAGTTCATTTTCAGCTTTTTTTTGAAGTTCACTTTCTAGTGGCCGTATTAGCATTTTAACGCACTTTTTATTTATACACAACCACGGTATTAATTAGTGTGCTTAACAACTTTAGTATAAGTTAAGTATTAGCAATAAATTTACAAAAATGTATAGGAGGCCACACGAACCACCTTAAACTGGACTAAATGCAGAAACGTCTGTGGCTTTACAAAATATCGATCGTTCTTGTGTTCAAGGTTAGTTAGCTTAATTTTAATTTATTTTAACCTTATACGTATTTCGGCATGTTTACATGCCATTGTCAAAGGTGATATAATTTTAATTTGCCGTTTAATAAATAATTTATTTCGATTATGATTTTAAAATCTCAGAATAACAAAAACCTGATTTTTGCCATGGCGTCTGTATATGTGTGGGGGGAGCTTTTCAACTTAGATGTCATAACGCGAGAAATCCAAACTGGCATAAAATGCGATTAGTCTGTTTTAAAAAAAATAAACGGTTAGAAGAATAGTCAAAAAAGCTGCCGTACAACCACCAGGGGATCTTTATTGCTTCTATTAAAGTTTTTTAAAATATTTCGAAACCTTTGAGGAATTTAGGAAATTTTAGAAAACTTCTTAAATTGTCGAAATATTTAAAATATATTTTATACCAATTTTAACAGTATTTTTTATACATTTTTAGGAAATAGAAAATAAACAAAGTTACAAATTTTTTAAAAAATTTAAATGTTTTCAAAATTAGCTTTAAAAAGCTCTAAATTTTATAAATATTCAAAGTGAACTTTACCGTACTTTAAAAATATTTAGATTCTTTATTTCTCAAAGATTATAGCCAAATGTTTCGCGCATTTGACATGCTGCTTCAAAATTTACACAATTTGAGTGTTTACAGCTTTGAAAATTTTTGAAACTTTTGAAAACATAAACATTTAATTTTTTTTTAAATTAAATAAATTTAGAAAATTTTTAAGAATTTTTAAATTATCTGGACTTATGAGCTTTGTAAGCCGATAGAGCTTGCAGTAAACTACAAATCTGCTTTTTACTAACCTTCCAAATGTTACTCTGATGCCCTCCAGACGCGTTTGAAAAATTTAAAATTGATTAACTGATTAACTATACAAGCAATTCAATAGATTAATTTGCAGTAGTTTACTGGGATACAAAATAATTTTAAACAATTTTAATAATCAAGAGAAACTGTAATACTTTTTAATATTTCAACGCGATTTCTACAGGTTACGTTGTTTTAACTACGCCTATCAATTACCTTTAGTTAAAAATATATTTTTTATACTTTGCAAATTTTTGATAACTTTTCAAGTAAACTATTTACAGCGGTTTTTGTTCCGATGATCGGAGCGCAATCTGTTCTGTTATTAGCCGTAGCTCTCTACCTTGTTTCCGTGCGGTTTAGTTGCTGTCACTATGCTTACAGTTACGGTACAAAATCCTATTGCATAGGCTATCACAAGTTGAAATTACCGTTAACGGGTTACTTTTCTTTACTTCTCTTTTTCTTTCTTTGGTTTTTGTTGAAACAGTGTTAGTCTGTCATTTATTGGCGTGAAAATATTTAACACGTAAAAACTATGGGAAAGTACCAGCGACATGTTTCGCCCATTTTTTAGCAAGTAAGTAGGCGTTGAAATCAAAATTAGCAAATTTGGACATCAATCGAAGTGTACTCATTTCTATTTATATGCAGCTACAAATTTAAAAGTAAATCGTCTTAGCAGTTTTTGGTTTTCTGGTTTTAAGAATACTCTTTTAGTAGTAGTAATATTTTACACATTTAAGGACTACTATCAAAATCAAAGTTTACGCAGATCTAGAAATACATTTATGTTGTTTTTTATCTCTAGGTATAATAAACTTTAATGGAAAGCAAGTAAGTTGATAAAGTCAAAATATGAACAAGTTTATAAAAGCTTATACAAGCTTATAAAATAAATCAAAACCAATGAAATCATGATTACGGTGGGTATTATAATAATGTCAATAACAGACATAATAATTTTTTGTTTATATATTATTCAACCTGTACTTTACTTAGCTAAACTAGTTTCTTAGTCGTAGCAAATTTTTACTGTGTTTAGCAAAAATTAACATTTCATGCCTAATTAAATTGTAATCAGCAATGCAGCAGACTGTCAAACTCTACTTGAGAAAATTTCAAAATTAGGCTATGGAATAGTCATAGTATCAAAATAGTTTTAGTACAGAAAAGTAATGATTTCCTGGAAATTTCAAACGTCGAATTTTAACGAAAAACAGTTTTAGAAGCTAAACGAAAACAGTAAATATTTTTAATTTTTAGATAATTTGTGTCCTTAGGTGGTTGTGTAACCAGAGCAGTAATTTTTCAAGTTCACAAATCATTGTTAGAAAGATAAATTCCTTTTAAGTGTTTGTAATATTAATTCAAGACATGTTTCATAAGAAACAATCAAACTCTGCAAAATCTACAACGTTTCATAAAAGTAGAGCAGAATGTAATACACAATCTTGCAAGGTTGCAATTGTGTATTGCACTGGTCAGTAATTAAGTAGGTAATAATTTTAGATATAGAAATAAGTTTAGATAGCACACTCCAATTCCTAATTAATGCAAGTCAATTATTTTTTATTCAATTACTACAATCAAAATGTTTCGCCACTGACTATAAATGGTCAACCATTGGGGATTGGAGGACAGTTGCATATCAGTCAAGTTAAGTACTAGTTCCAGATGAGGACAGTTTTGCACATTAGTTGCACATTTAGTCTAGTTCAAGTTTCATTCAGCTCAGTTGTAAGCAAGATCTTCAAGATGTAATCTTGTAGTCTAAATTGTCCTCTCAAGGGGAAGGACTACAACTAATATTTATAGTAGAAGTTATGTAGTCAAAATATTAAATAATATCAGATTATAAAAAGGGTTAGATACATTTTTTAGATATTCTTGTATTTTTATTGTTATTGTTATATTTCTATCATAATGCATGTTATTGTTACTAATAACGGTATTAATTTATTTAATAATTTTCCTGTTACAATTTTGTCTAGTAACAAATTAAATAATAATAACTAATATATATTTTTTAATCATCCATCTCTCTAGGTTTTTTTAGGTACTCTGAAATCCGTCTCCAAAAATTATCAACAATATTAGTATGGGCCCCTCTCAATTACGGGCCCCAATTCAACTGCATTGGCTTTATCGGCGCAATTGTGCCGCTGTGTACGCATTAACTACATGTCTTACAGCTTTAAGCCGCTTATTTATTTTTTTAAAATAAAGTTACAAAAAAGCATGAGGCGTAGCCCACTGAATCTGCTAGTTGATATATAAATTGGTAATGTAAATTAAGTGGTTTTATCGGTCGAATGAAAAAGCATTTGACCGATAAAGCGATGAAAATTACATTAATATTTATTATATTATGTATCAGTCCAAGAGTCCATACGGTTTCGAAAGCCTTGGCTATATCAATAAAGACTATCAGGGTGTGGTTTAGCTTCAAAACCTTTCTCGATTATTTTTGTGATTTCCTCTAATTAGCGACTTGCTTAGGTCTGAATGCAAATTGGATGGCTAAAATGATGTTATTGTTTAATTCGTAAATCTGGTAGATTTGAATTTTTCAAGGAGTTTTGGAAGTCCAGCTAGTTTGTTCTTTATATTATAACGAAAACGGTTTATTTTATCGACTTGTAAAAATTATCTTTTTTTGTAAAGTTAAATTTTACATTCGAATTTCTAGTCAAAAGCTCGAAAAACGTAACAGCAAGAAAGTGCCAAAACATCAAGCCGAAGTGGCGTAACTAACGCCTTCTACAGACATTAAAAAAATAAACAACACCATTGTGTTTGTAGACCTATCAAACATAACCATGCAACATTTCAACTCGATCTGATTGGTAATTTTTGAGTTTTAGTCCAAAATTAAATAAAATTCTTGCCCTATCACTTCTTAAGGAAGTACTTTTTGCTCAGGCATGTTGGGGTTAATCGGCTTACTTTGACCCCAGGCAGCTATATTTAAACGTTGTCCCAATACTTACATAACACCCTGTATATATGAACAAGTAACATACCTAATAAAATAAATTATTAACGTACCGCTCTGATTTAAAACAATAATCAAGCTTATTTGTCTTGCTGCGTTAGCATTTTTAAACATAATACTTTACAGTTTGTTTGTTTTACCTATATAAACACTTAAAATACATAAAGTTTTTTATAACATAACATAATAGAAGATTAAATTTATGAATATAAATACATATAATATTTCTTAGGAAATAATTATACAAAAAGAACAGAAAAGAAAGTTTTGCCGCCCCTTGAATCGGCCGCTCGTGTGCTTTTCACACCTTGACCTTATTATAGACACGGTGTTTGAGACAGTTTTTTCGTTCTCGCAATAGGTATAGGTAATATTGCTAATATATGCAATATTGTGATATTTGGTAGCGATAATGTATATGATTAATTTATGGGGGCAAAACCACCCCATGCGTGCCTCCCCATAAATACAGTCTACGGGTTCTAAAAATTTAGATTAATTTAAAATATTTATTAATTCCAGCTTTACTTCGTTAAAGTCCATATTTAATGAGTATCTGTATATAAAATACTTAATCACTTTAACAATATCTATTTATTTTAACCTTATACGTATTTCGGCATGTTTACATGCCATTGTCAAAGGTTATATGAAAGTAAACAGTTAGTGTTGTTATAGCAATAGAACTTTTTTACTTATCTTGGTAATCGTCTGCAGATGACTTGATTTCTTATTCCAAAATGTCCAGTAGAGGAGAATTTAAGAGATCAATTTGCTCATTCATTAACGGTACGGTTTTTAAATGTTTGTGAGTTTCAAAAGCTTCTAGTATATCTAACTTACGTTTATCATCACAAAAGTGTAAACATTTTATGGTGTTATTAGATGTCATTGAATGATTTTGTTCTAGTAAGTGTTTAGCGTAATTGGATTTATGTGGGTGTTTGTATTTGTAACAACGTACGTGTTCTTTATACCTAATATCAAAATTTCTAATTGTCTGGCCTATATAAACCGAATTACAATGCGAACAATTTAATTTGTAAATGCCTGATTTTAACAAATCGTCTGTTTTTGATTTTGCATTAAACAAAGTGTTTAAGATGTTCCTAGTTGTTTTAAAGCTTACTTTATATTTATTTGTTTTGTTTATAATTTTAGCAATTTTTTCTGATTTCTCACCAAAATATGGGATCGAAGCATATTTAATTGTATCAAACGAAGTTAGGATATTCGGATAAATTTTTTGAATGGCTAATTTATAATCTTTTTCTTTAATTAATGTATCAATAAGTTTAGTATTATAACCATTACTGTATGCAATTTGTTTAATAATTGAAATTTCTCTATTATAATAAATTAGCAGCATACAGGTCCCTGATACATAGGGCTTTGACGGTCCCTTTAGATGAAATTAATTATAATAATAGAGAAATTTCAATTATTAAACAAATTGCATACAGTAATGGTTATAATACTAAACTTATTGATACATTAATTAAAGAAAAAGATTATAAATTAGCCATTCAAAAAATTTATCCGAATATCCTAACTTCGTTTGATACAATTAAATATGCTTCGATCCCATATTTTGGTGAGAAATCAGAAAAAATTGCTAAAATTATAAACAAAACAAATAAATATAAAGTAAGCTTTAAAACAACTAGGAACATCTTAAACACTTTGTTTAATGCAAAATCAAAAACAGACGATTTGTTAAAATCAGGCATTTACAAATTAAATTGTTCGCATTGTAATTCGGTTTATATAGGCCAGACAATTAGAAATTTTGATATTAGGTATAAAGAACACGTACGTTGTTACAAATACAAACACCCACATAAATCCAATTACGCTAAACACTTACTAGAACAAAATCATTCAATGACATCTAATAACACCATAAAATGTTTACACTTTTGTGATGATAAACGTAAGTTAGATATACTAGAAGCTTTTGAAATTCACAAACATTTAAAAACCGTACCGTTAATGAATGAGCAAATTGATCTCTTAAATTCTCCTCTACTGGACATTTTGGAATAAGAAATCAAGTCATCTGCAGACGATTACCAAGATAAGTAAAAAAGTTCTATTGCTATAACAACACTAACTGTTTACTTTCATATAACCTTTGACAATGGCATGTAAACATGCCGAAATACGTATAAGGTTAAAATAAATAGATATTGTTAAAGTGATTAAGTATTTTATATACAGATACTCATTAATTTAAAATAACTTATGATATATACAATGACGACAACATTTCAATTTGAATTGCTAAATGAAAAGTTTAACAAATTAACTAATTGATTATTATGTTTAAATTAATAACGAGTGTGAAGGAAAAAGCAGCTTAGTGACCCAGTTCATTAAAATTACACTAAAAATAGCCTTACGTAATCCACTTATTTGGCAACCTTCAAAGTTAGTTTTTAAAACGACAATTTTGTTTATGTAAAAATTTTGTAATCAACAGGATATAACAATTAAATTTAGATTATCTGTTATTATTAAATTTAACGATTAATCAACCGCAAACTATCTTTTCTCCGACCAAACGTTATGTATTCCCCACTTCCCCACTCGTTAAATTTATTATATTTCTCGTTGCATCATTTTAATGAGTACAACCTCCATCCCCCATTTTTTTCATAAATTGATTTTAGTGAATTTATAAACAGAATGTAGTAGAACACCTTACGGCAAATCCCAAATTTTTACCTGAACTTCGCTGCTTCAAAATGGAAGCCGTTACAAATTTTTGAAAATTTTTAATTCAACGTTTTACTACTCAAAACCGAGGTGGCAGTTCGGCATAAAATTGGTACCGTATTAGCCCTATAAAAACATAATGTTACTACCCAAGAAAATGTTCGCAAAGTTATAATTTGTGGAGTTTTAAGTATATTTAAAATATTGAAGAATTTACAAGTAATATTGCTCAGGAGTTGGCATAATTGTTTTGAAATTTTTATTTAAACTAACCTATGAAGTCTTAATTACTTGATAATTTTAATATTTCCAGAGACTTTCAATGGCAGTCTATAGCTAATTTTCATTTTGTAAAATGCTAACAGCGCAACAAGCAAGCATCCACATTTGAGTACACATTATTTTATTACAGGTAGCCTTAGACGTCTTCGTCGATTAAATAAAGTTACATTGTGTGTGTGCAAAACTTCAGTTTAATTACAGAAACCACCGAGGTTAAGCGGCAGCTATTTCAACTAGACAACGTATATTGATAAACATTTGATTGGTCCTTTGACGGCTGTTTGGTTTTCATCGAAAGAAAATCAATACTCTTTTTTTAACCAATCAACGACCAGAGAGAAGGGCGTACCGTTCTGGAGGGATCAATCAGCCAGTGGCGCACCGTTCCAGAAAGTCATTTTGCTCAATTGTCATACTATTTTTGTAACCAATATAATATAATCATCAAAGTCATTAGATATAAAAGCACGAACGAGCGAACACGTCTACCTAAAGATGATCATTTCCAGTAACAATCTTTTAATATGTTTGATCTTCAAAACGTTTTTTGTTTTTGATACAACCTCGAAATCATGATTTTAAACAAAGTAGGTGCAACCACAAATAATAAAATTACGTTGTAAGTACTAACATTTGTATTTCATATTAGTATATACGTTATAATACACCATTACAATACAGTGCAATCCTAATCAACAGTCAATTTTCTAAAGGTGCCTTCCATCCCAAACAAGCCAGCAGATGTTTTAGCTTTTCCAAGCCGGAGATTTTCGTCCGAACAATAATTGGCATCCTCCAAAAACCAATCTCTATAACTTTCAATTTTCGTTTTCCACTGAGCTGTAATTTGTTTGTTAATATATGAAGTACCAGTTTATTTTATTAATAACGTACCTGCTATTTCATCAAGTGAGCCACCATCACCTCCGAATTCTTTGGGTAAGACCGATTGGGGAAAATCCTTATAAATTTGATCACTATTCGTATACAAATGCAACTGGAAAATTTATATTAAATAAAATGATCTATAAATCAAATACTAAATAGAAAAATGATACAAACTCTACTTTTTAATTTATCACTCAAAAATGATCTACATAAGTTATAGATAGTCTCGAAAAGAGCAGGAGGATTGGTGCAATACATTCCTTTAATCCTTAAAGGATAAGCAGATTGGATGCACAATAAAGACTTTCTCAAAAAACCAGGAGTATACTGCATCATGTAATTTAATGGAAATCCTTCGTAATCTGCCCATAAATAAATTCCAGCTACCGTAGAATTATCATCCTCGAGCATCAAAACATCCAAAAACATCAGGAACATTTTCATCACATTTATTACACTTATTTTATCAGGATCGCATGCTTTATAACGAATCAAGAATATTCGAGCTTCGGCAGGGTTGTTAGTTTTAGGCAACGGAAATAGAACACTAAAAATTAAATATTAAAGCCAAGCGTATAAGATGAACATTTATATGGAACGCCGTTTTACTTTGTAATGGAAGTGAATTTCAACAAAATAAAATTATATAATGACATGTTTTAAAAATATTTTAGAGATATTAATAAAATATATTTAAGTAAAAAATATCAAAGATATTTTTAATTATTATGCAGCTATTCACTGTTGCCAGATTTAAGATTGAAACTTAGCGAACATTGAAACTTTACAGATGGCAGTAATATCCGAATGTCTTGGATATTCCTCAATTATTTCTTTATGTTTTAAAATATCTAAGATATTTTAAAATAGACCAATATTCAAATATACAAGATATGAAAAACACTGTTTTGAATATCTAAGATTGACTATACTTAACTATAAAACTTTTTAAATTATCTATAAGATAAATAGTTAAATTCGAAATATCATAAACACATTTTAAAATATTTATTAATATTCTATAGATATTTTTAAAACATTAAAAATTTACAAAGGTATTACCATGTAAAATATTCATATCTAAGATATTTGTAATGTAATCGACAGAAACAAGTTAGTTGTAATGTTTAAGACATTAACGACGAACACATTTGAAGAACATTTTTAATTGATTAATTTACAAATATCTTATAGGTATTAGTGTTTATTTAAAATAACTAAACCACAGTCAAAATAAAATAAAATATCTAAGATATTGCTAATATGTTTATTTACAAAATTCTGACTGAAAGTTTTAAACTAAACAAAACCTTAGAGGTATTTATTTTTAAGTGCCATAATAAAAACTCGTTGACCATTAAATTATATAACGACAGTGTTTTAAAATGATTTTAAATTATCTCTAAGATATTTCCAAATAGGCGATTTAAATATATTTCAGAAACATTTTGAAATATTTATGAATATCAAAGATAGTTTAGAATAATTACAAACATTTAAGATATTTATAATTAATTATATCTAATTATATATCTCTCAGGTATTTTTAAATTATGTAAATTTTTGATTTTATTTTGCAAAAATTGCTGTCAACAAAAAGTTAAACGGCGTTTCGTGCATTTATCTTACCCAACTTTCAAGATTTCTTGAATTTCAGGTGAAAATGGATCTCTGTTAGAAAAAAATTCAGGCAATAAAGTCCTTATGGTGTAGAAATAGTCTAGTTTTTCTTTGACACGTTGAAGACTAAATTTAATAATAGAAACTAAGTGTGTGATGCTCCGACATAAACTTTTAGTGGAATCATTGCCAAAGTTATCGACTAGACTGTTCCATCTTCATGAGGATCTGTAACTCCATATGAAAGCGTTCCAAACTTATGATTATCGTAACTTTTAAAAATCGTTGTCTGGACTGGTATTCGCTATTTGCCATAAATATTTGTACCTATTTTAGGACCACCCTGTATTAACATTTACTTTATATATTTGTTTTTGTAAATATTTTTTTATGCTTCAAGACTCTCTTTTGAAAAATATTAAAAAATAATAAAACCTCTAGATTATAATAGACGGCTCAGCAGCTAAGGTTATATCGCCTTTAGGCAAAGAGTTTTTTGAGCTATAATAATTGCTCATTACGTCATTAGGTCATCACATTTTTTTGAAATTACTGATTAATCAATTTTATTATTATTATTACCTGTTCTGACATTAAGATGAGGTTGTTTTTGAAGCCATTCTAGAATGTGTTTTAAATCTGTTGCTATTCGATCAGGATCTTCGTTTAGTTCACTTTCGGCTTTCTTTTGTAGCTCATTTTCTAACGGCCGAATTGACATTTTTACGCACTTCTCATTGATCCACAACCACAGTAAGGAATGATATACTTTACAGCTTTGGTATAAGCAATAAAATAGCGTAACAATTAAAGAAAAAAAAAAGAAGGGGCCGCCAAACCACCTAAAACTTGACTTTAACAGTACGTCGGTAACTAGTTTATTGGCTTCTTCTGATCAAGGTCGATGGGGTTAAGTGTTTAACGCTTATTTAAATATATTCTGTATTACGCATGAAAAATTTATAATAACAACAAAATGGTTACCGTTCTAGAAATCTGGGCTAGTTACTTAACATCTTCCAAAACCCAACCGTTACAAGTTTGTAAAGGTGCGCTGCCCGAGAATAAATAATTTGTATCTGATTTTGATTTAATTGTATTGTTTTATACTTTAAATTGGGAGCTCCCCGAAAACGTAATGCATTTGTCTAATAATGCTGATTTATTTACAGGAATATCATATTTTTTTCAGCAAATACGGACTTTAATTAACAGTGATCACTTGACTTAGCTACATTGCTGTGATTTAGTCTTAGTTAATCTTAAGCAGGTGGTCGTTTCAGAGCAGCTGCACACATTTTTGTACATAAATGTAAATATTGTAAAACACTTGTTAACACGTGTCAATGAGTTCGCCGCCTGTTATGTGAATTATTGGGACCAATCTAATATTTAAAATTTCACGCTCTCGCATTTTAGGGATTAGGGTAAATATTGGGTTGTAGTTATTAACATAAATTGGAAAAACTTGACAGCTTTAATTAGCACAAGTGTTCAAGAAAGCTTGAGATTGTGAGACAAAATTTTATTGATACTTCTATCCAATCAAAAATTAAAAAAGAGTGGGGCTGTAATTTTATTGGAAAAAGAAACAAGTCCAACCTCTTGGAGGATGGACATGAATTTTAATAAAAGAGTATGTTCCCTAAAGGAAGGGATCAATCTTCTGATTCTCAAAGATCACTCAGTTCGCTGAAATCTTAACGTCAGTTTGGAAGCATTATTGCTAACATTCTGTTACAATATTACAAGTCTGGGACTTGTTAGCAATAATCTGGGACTTGCAATTTTAAGATAAAATGTTATCTTCGTGGGGTTTGGACTACGAAGAGCACTTTGCCAAAATCAAATAGGCTTAGGCGTAGATGCTTATTTTTGTCGGTGTACCTGATTAGGCGTATCAAAAGCGGCGCTATTGTCCTTCGGGAATTAGGCGTAGCGACTGAAGCGCTATTGCAGGGAAGCCGATTGGAGTGAGTGACGGCGCTATTTCCATATTGGTTGCGGCAAGACGCTCTTTTCGAGTGTTGTTGTTACACATTTGTACGCAATCAATCGCTGTTACTGGGTTAAATTCTCAGGCGTATTAGAAGGCGGCGCTATTGTCCTTCGGGAATTAGGCGTAACGGTCAATGCGCTGTTAGGGCAAGACCTAATTAGGCTGAGAGTATTGCGTACAAATGAGTGATAGCACACGGTGTCACTGTGAAGAGCATCCAGTTACTTATGTAAACTGCACAATACTCGACATTTATAAACAGTCCCAAATAGAAGTATCAGTATAGGTAAAACTGGAGTAAATATTTGGATTGGCAACTTTACTTGATACAGCTGACCGGCAAATTATATATAAATGGTTCTCGCACTCATAACACCAATATTTGCACCACATAAATAAATAAATTCTTCAAAAGGTTTACTGTTGTTTAAATCAGCTTAAAATCTTATCCTTTTTAACCTCGATAAAGACAGGGTAAATCAGCCATGAGCAATAATTAAAACACAACATAGGTCCGACACCGATCATCGCAAATAATAAGTAATCAAGCATAAATACTTGATAAATTTTAAATAACACATTTAAAATTTATAAATAAAAATATCTACGGTACTGCACGAAGTTTTAAATTTTTCTTTCATTCGGCTATAATTTATTTTGCAATTTTCTAATAATTTTAATCGAGCAATGAGCCTACGTGCCAGAGTTCATTGACTGAATCATTTTCTCTACCATATTCTTTATGTAAGATTTCATGATTTTTATGGATTTCTTGTTTTGGATGCATAATATAACGGCGTTTCTACTTGATGTAAAATTGCAACAAAAAATATGCTTCACGATAGGATGGAATCGTAAACAAATTCCGTACGCCTTGCAATTTTGTGTTACAAGAACAGCAACACAACAAGTAAATTAAAAATTATCGGTAAATCTGTCTCTTTATTGACAACCAAATTGTGTTGTTGCTAGGCAATATCACGACTCCGAAAGAGAAGTGATATTGCATTAACACAATTGAGTTAATTGAAAAAATATTAAAACACGTATTTAGTATAATCATTTGTTAGTTATGTTAGTATGACATATAAACGCGTTATTTAATTCTTATATAATATATAAAAAATGAGCAACGCACTTCACTAGACTTTCTTATGCTTAGATATTGTTACTTATCATATATTTAAAAGTATCCTATTATTAATATGTTACGCCCCAACATTGATTACAAAGAGAGAATCGTGAAGCAAAGATCGACCGGTAGCTGTGTGTGTACTAGCGTCACCCGCCGGAAGATTTCGGTTTACACATAGGCGTCAGATAGAGCGAGAGAGACCGAGTGATACTGTAAAGTAAATTGATAGTACGCTGAACGTTTTATGTACGTAAATTACCCAGAGCTCCTGCTTGTTTCGCTAACAGCAAGAAATATTGTTAAGCAAAACTAACACTCATTGCCACATAACAAGTAATTGTATTATTTACCCAGTTATTTTTGGATTCGCTAGTGGTGTAAACAGACAATGAGTCGTAACCTTCTTAACTACCTGATTAAGCACGTTAGAAATATTTTAGTGTTAGTACGATATGTAATATAAAAAGCATTAAATTAAATAACAGAAGTAGTTTTTCTACAATGCGCATGTTGAGAAGCGCTTAATTTTTAATTATTTAATAAGAAACAATTATGTTAATCAATATCCAATTTTCTAAAAGAGCCTTCAACACCAAAAATTTCATCATAAGTATATGATTTTCCAGCCCTCATTTTTTCATTGGTACAATATTGAGCATCTTCCAGAAACCAGTCACGATAACTTTCAACTTTCTTCTTCCAATAAGCTAAAACATTTTGGGTTAAATTGGAAGGGTTAGTAGAACTATGTAAAATGTCTTTACCTGTTAGTTCATCAAGAGTACCACTTTCGCCTCCATATTCTTCGGGAAGAATGAAGCGGGGTATATGTTCATTCATAAAATCTAAATTGTTTTCACTGTAAACATAAACCTAAAAAAAAGTGGAAGTAATTAATCAATAAAAAAGTGTCTCATTTTTTAGCATCAATTTTACGTCAAAAAAATACTTTTTGAAATACGTTTTGTTTAAGATACTTTCTGCAAATGAGAAACGAAATTAATTAAAACGCACAAACCCTTTTTCTAATTTTTTCCGTTACCATTGCTTTCACCATGCGAAAAATTGCTTCGAAAAACGAAGGCACATTTATAAAGTGAAATCCTTTTGGTCTGGTAGGATATCCTCGCTGAAGACAAACTGCGCCCTTTTTCACGATAGTTGGGGTGACTGTTATCAGATGATTAATACTAATACCTTTAAAATCCTCAAATGACTGCTGGCCGGCGATTACAAAGTTATCGTCTTCATTCATAAGAATATCTATTATCATTATGCCTGTTTTCATCACCCACAGAAAATCTATTTTCCAATTTAACGGATGACGCAACAAAATTACTCGGGGCGCAGCCGGAGTGGCTGTTTTGGGAAGTGGCAGAAAAAGACTAAAAGATGTTCACATTTTTATATTGCACATTCAGAGATCTGTTTCACAGAACATTCGCTGCTACAGTCTTGCATTAGAGCAAAAGCAATGGCAGATATAGGGGGCGTTGGCATTTTGACGATCGAAGCCGATCTAACCCGAGGGTACTGGTTGCGAAACCCTCGGCAAAACGGCATTTTATATCCCCCATCTCTTTTGCTCTATAAGAGACTGTCACATATCATTCTTAAAACGATTCTGCACGTTGTATATTATTCCATAACTTACCCTAAATTCAACACTTCTTGGATTTCCGGTAGTAATGGATCTCTGTTTGAAAAAAAATCCGGCAGCATAGTCCTCATGGTGTAAAACATATCCAATTTTTCTTTTGTTCGTTGCAAGCTAAATTTGGACCCACGAAGGAAGCTCAAAAGCCATTGGTGATCTAAAATCATCATTTACAACAAAAATTAACTTATTCTTTTAGGTGCTAAAGATATTTCCAGGTATATTTATTATTTGAGGCTTTCGCGGTTTCTCGAGCTATCAATATTACAATTTACTTTTGGCTTAGACCGCGTTGTCATTTGGAGATTACAACCAACATAATCAGGTAAGGACCGACCTGTAGCTTGTCTGCCTTTACAAGCATTTGCTTTAAAAGTTTGAGCCATAGCTGTTCGTGAGCCCTGCCTGTCTAAACAGGGCCGTGTGCTCCGATTATTTGAACCTTGGGACGGACACTGGTGCTCTAATCACTCTGAAGATGCAAGCTGCAATGTCTTGCGAAACATTAGTTTGTATGAGGTTAAAAACAGCTAACAGACATAAGCCGATTAAGTATTCTTGTATTGACAAACAAGATACACTAAGATCAAATCCTTGTTCGCCCCGAGGTTCTAGTAATTTTAACACACGATACCGTTTACGCAGGCAGAGCCCACGAACAACTATGGCTCAAACTTTTAGAGCAACCGCTTGTAGACGCAGACAAGCTACAGGTCGGTCCTTACCTGATTATGCTGGGTGTAATTCCCAAATGACGACGCGGTCTAAGCCGAAAGTAAATTGTAATATTGACATTTCCAGGTTTGTTAACTTAAGTTTGTTTATTTCTCCGTCTATTGTCTAACCCGAACGTTAGGTTTATTTTACCAAACTCGACATTATTCAAGTTGTTTAAGATTTTGGTGATTTTATGACTCGGCGATTGTTTTCAAAGACTCACCTGTTCTCGCATTAAGATGCGGTTGCTGTGCTATCCAGTGTAAAATGTGCTGCAGATCTTCTTGTATTCGGTTGGGTTTCTCATTTAATTCACGTTCACTTTTGATTTGAAGATGAGGTTGTAATGGTCGAATTGACATGCTGTATTAAATATCAGTACCACCAGACGATTTCAACATAGTTACTTCATTGATAAACTCACGAACTAATTGTGTTGTTATTGTTTTAGAGGTGCAGAAGGGTTGTTCGAAACAAAATAATAATTACCCAATTAATACGATGTTTACATAAATGAGTAGAAAGCACACTATTAAATTATTCCGCTTCTAATTTTTATTAATTTCAGCTAAAATATTTCTAACAAAAAATTAACACATTTCTTATATAAAACGTATGTTCTACAAGGCAAGCAACTTTTGTACTCACATTAAAAATTGGTTTTGCTTTTATACTTAGGACTGTCTCCCACCAGCACTACGCGACCGCGACGCTACTTCGGAGCGATCAAAATGACGCTACGCGACGGCGACTGTATTTTTGTGAGGTTCGCACAACAAAGCTACGAGACCGCGTCTGGTATTCGACTTGGGAGTCTTTGAAGGTTATTGTCATCAGAGCGTTGGAAAATGTCTAGTGATGAAGATGTTGTTGTTGCGTATTATTACGCCTACCAACGGAAGAAAAAGGAAACGCAGTTGCTGGGTTAATTCCTACAACGTAAATAATGTAGATCCTAGTGCATTTGTGTGCAAGAGAATTGTTAAATGACGAATCCAGGTTCAAATCGTTTTACCGCATGTCGAAAAACAGTTTCCTTGCTCGTCCATAATAATAGTAAAATTATTATCACTTTACTACGCCGTAAACTCTAAAATTATTAAAAATTACGGCGCGACGGTCGCCTGGAAACTGAACATTTGCGTCGCGCGAGACTGGTTTCTTGCACGTGGCGTTGCTGTTGCGTAGCGATCTTCTTGATGGGAGAGCTGCAATTACAAACAATGTGCGCGACCTGAAAGCAACTGTGGCGTCGCGTAGTGCTGGTGGGAGACCGGCCTTACCAAATGCAAATTTAATCGCGATAGAACCAGTTTTAATGTCCTCCAGTAAATTAATGCATTTTTGGTGTCTGCCACATATAGGAGACTTACTCAAAACAACATAATAAAATCACATAAAAATTCGAATCTAATTTGTTATTGCAGCAAGGTATATAATTTTTATGTTTTACTTGGCACCGACTTGAAAATTATGACACAATTAATAATTATATAATAAACAACAATTCCTTAATTACATTAAACGGAACAACACATAAGTAATAAACTGTTGTATAAAAAACATTTATTTTTTGATTTTTAGTTAACTTATGTCACTTTTGTGTTTTTATTTGAAGTCGGTTTTCTTTTTTTTTTTAAGTTAATTATTTTACAATTTTAAGTGATGGGTAGACCTAGTAAGGATGCTTCTCGAATGAGAAAACGACGGCTAGTTGAAACGGAAGATGAAATACGGAAACACTAAAAAGTCGGTTAAAAAAATAGATTTTGAGGAGTATCTTCGAAGTTCAAGCTCCAATACCAATGAAATTATAATGGGACCACCTTGGAACTATACTGAACCCAACACAAAAAAATCATTAAAATCGGTTCATAAACAAAAAAGTTATGCCCAAACATACATTAAAAAAATATATATAAAAACATATACAGACGAATTGAGAACCTCCTCCTTTTTTGAAGTCGGTTAAAAATAATAATTGAATAATTTCTAAAAAATCTTCAGAGGAGATTAAACATAATTAAAAGATATTGCAATTCATTTCGCTTATAATTTTTATGAAATACATCTGGGATATTTCTAGTAAAAATGGGCGAAACAAAACGTTGGTACTTTTTCATGCTTTTTACGATTTAAATATTCGCGCCTCAATAAATGATTAAATAATATTGTTTTGACAAAAATTAAAGGAAGAAAAAAGAATCCAGAAAAAAGGTAACGCCTCAACGGTGATTTGAACCTGCAATACAATATCTCGTATCGTATAAAAATAGTGGCAAATTACCGCATAGACAACTACGCCTTGCAACTGATTTGATGCGGACTTCGGACCAAAATCGCTATAAAAGCTTTAGTTGAAGATGTATCAAAAATATACAAAAGATGAAAAATTCATTTTTTAACTAGTGTTAATTTAAAATTTAAAATCATGTAAATTTCAGTAAACGTTGTTGAAATTAAAAAGTATCGCGTTTTTCTTAATTTAAATATGGCTAAAAATTATTATTAATCCTAATAAACTAGTTTGTAGTTCACTGCAAGCTCTATCAGCTTAGAAAGCTTAAAAAATAGTGTAAGCAGTTTTTTAGGAATACTTTTTTGCGAAAATTCAAGAAAAGAGGAAGCGTTGTAAAAATCAGGTAATTAACAACTTGCACCCCCGCCTGCGACAATATACCAATTACTACTCATTAACTTACAATAACAACTGCTGTATCTCGCACCACAGTGAGCAAAACGTCAAAGAAAGAAAATATCATCAAAACTAGGAATTTTGTATTCAAACCTATTTTTTGCGGTTTTTGGACATCAGTGATGAAAACTTATTATCTCATTCACAACTTGTTTATGTCAGATGAAACATATTTCCATTTAAACGGTAACGTTGCCTGCCGTGTATGGGGTAGAAAAAAATGTTTTTCCACGAAAAATTTCACTTCGTTTCACATTGTTTCAGCCATATAGAGCGTTATGTCGTATATCACAAGCAATAATAAAGTTGTTGCAAACTAAGTTTGCAGATCGCTTAATTTCGTTGTTCCGCATGTTCTCCGGACTTAACAACGCTACTGTAAGGAAAAAGTAAAGTGTTTTTCATTTTTCATAAACAGACCTAGTTATTTTTGCTGTTTTTTAACGAAAGAATTTCTAATTTACGTCAGTTGTACCATTCCTTGAGAAATATTTTCATACATACATAGCAAACTTAAATAATTACATCGACCTACTATGATTAGAAGAAATTTCTATATTTTGCTTTGCGTTAGAGGTACAGCAAAAAGTTATTTGGAAAAATCGTTCAAAATCGAATAATACCCTGAATACTAAATTTAACAGACAATTTAAATTTTTTCCTTTCACTTCTGAATATCTTCCCAGTCAGTAAAAAAAACATTTTAATTAATTAAAATTAATTGGTGGAGGTTCTGCATGCAGCATATTAGATCCTCTAGCTACTTTTGTACGGCCGTACACAGATTAATATAATTACTTCCAATTTTTCGGGTGTACTTAAGCTTTGCTCCCGGGATCTTAGTTCCCCGAATCTCGGCTAATTTTGGGCACGAAAATCCTGGAATAAAATCTCTTGAAATCCCGCGATTTCGGGACCAAAAGCCTTTTCTTTACTGCAGTAACTGCTGCTGACGTATGATTTTTTAATGACAGGTATGTAGTAGGAAAGAGCATTTTCTGAGGCTGGCGCATTTTGCACCAGCATCATATTAGAGTTTAGCGACGCCACTAACTTTTCTTTCAGAGTCATTATTTTTAAAAGTCTGTAAATTTTTATAGGCATTTCTTTGTTTTGCTACCAAACATTTTTGTTTCTTTAATAAAACTTAATGTTATGCATAAAACTAAGTTTTTTCTTATAGTTGATCAATCCCGGGATCCCGGGGTCATTTAAATTCGACCCCGAAATCCCGGAATTGAGATTTCGTCTCGGGATTGTATTTACTAGTTAAGTCATAACTTACATAAAAACGCTTTACGACAATGACAATTCTAGTAAGTAATAACAGAAATTTACAGTTTTTTTGCATTGCACCCGTGGCAACAACAAAAGAGTGAAATTTTAGGTTGCGTAAAATTTCAAAAAAAAATCAAACTTAAATTTTTTATGTAAAATTTGATATCCGGGAATATTTTTCAATTCTGAACTACTTTTGCGAACTTTTTCTTTTATCACTAACGCGAAGTAAAATATGTAAATTCCTCATTTTCTTTTGATCGTAGTAGGCTAATGTAGTTATTTAAATTTATATTGTATACACGAAAATATGTGTCTAAGGTAGTTGTACAACTGACCAATATTAAAAATTGTTACAATGAAAAACGGCAAAAATATCAAGGTGTGTTCATGAACAATGCCATACTAATAGAAATAATGTTCAAAATTTAATTTTTATAATTTATTTTGTTAATGTTTTAATAAAATCTGTCAAAGTTTAGTTAAATTTTTACATTATCGCTACTATACAATGTTTCAATATTTATATGGGCCACCCTGTATGTATTGCCAATTAGATCTGTGTTAGTTCATGGGCTTTGGGTGGCTACTAATCGCGCTTGACCTATCATACTGTTTTCGATGAGTCATTGTTTCCTTACCAGGTATTTTTAATTGAAAAAAATAAAATTGCTTAACTTTTCCATTAATTTTAATTTATTCTACATTTCTACAAAAACATTTCTCAACTTTCTATTCGCTTTGATACACACAAGATTGTTGATAATTTAATTTTGATAGCACATACGTACTGAATTAATGATATGGGCAATGGTGTTGATAAAATTTCACTTAAATTTAGTATACAATTATTAAGAAACAGTGACTATGGTTGTCAATGCCAAGTTCATTTATTTTAATGTAAAACCTGTTTGTGGCTAAATTTTAATGATATAACAAAGGCAAATGAAAAACATCGTAATTTTTAGTAAACAAAAAACAGATTCAGGTTTGAGGTAAACAACAACACAATTACCAAACAACCACTGAGTAGTCTTTCTAGAAAATAATAATATGTAAAGCACTACAGTTATATTAGTCTAAATTCAGCTTTCTGAAAGATCCTTCCATACCAAACATGCTCTCTGAAGTTTTAGGTATTCCAAGTCTCTTTGTTTCGTCGGTGCAATATTGAGCATCTTCCAAAAACCAATCACGATAACTTTCCACTTTAAGTTTCCATTGCACTGAAAAATTCTATATTGTAAATTGTTTAACTTTTTTAACCTAATCGATAATTACCAGCAATGTCAGCATGTGAACCACCTTCACCGCCGTATTCCTTGGATAAATTCGAAACAGGTATATCTTTATATACACTTGCTGTGTTTCCTTGCGTGTAAAAATTAATCTGAAAAAATGAGTAAGTAATACTGTTGGTTATCGCAATATTAATTGTGTATTTAAAAAATAAAAATGAGCAAAGCTCTTCGCTTAAATTTTTCTATACATCAAATGTGTATTGAAAAAAACATTTTACTTTCCTCGCTATACAGAGCGTAGCTAGAGGCTAGAGGCTAGAGGCTAGAGGTATTGTATTCATCAAAAAAGTTGAGATTTTCACGGAAATGTACGTTTTAGGATCAGAGAATCACGAAAAGCCCGCTCTCGCCATGGTGTCGGTGTGTGGGTCTGTCTGTATGTGTGTGTCCCATTATCCCATTTTTAAAATTTGTGATTGTCTTCGTTTTAAAAATTTCTTACTGTTTATTTTAAGACGTAGGTACAAAATGTTTAACCATTTTCTACATTTTTTAAACTGTAAAAAACAAATTTTAATTTTCTAAATTTTAAAAATTTAGATTTTTCTCATATTTTCACGTTACAATAATTTAAAAATTTTTAAAATTATAAAAAAACTACAAGTTACAAAATTGTATAAATTATTGTTTCAATAATTTCAATAAATACGAGGAAGGTCCCGTGGCGGTTGCCCAACAGCTTTTTTGGTAAACGATAGCACCAACAGTTACCATGACGTATTAATATATCACGAAAACAACTACGTTTCTTAAATTTATTTTTTGTCAAAACGTTCAAAGCAGAAATTGTGCTTTAGGAATCTCATGGTCATAAGCTCCGTCTTCATACCATGTGAATATTAAATCTCTCCAAGACATTACAGTAATAGTAAGAATGAGCACTGCCGCCCCACTTAAAAAACGTTGGTAAAGTTACAAAATTCGTTTTAGCTTAATTCTTGCAGAGACACATAGATTGGAATTAAATAATACACCACAGACCAGCACACGAAATTCATCGGGCAAAAAGCAAGAGGAATGAGACGATTGGCGAACATTCTATTTCTCTCAATTTATTAATATCAAATTTTAAAAATCGATTTGTTTACAATGTACAAAAGTATGAAATTTTTTACGTACCCTATTTCTAAGTTTTTCTGTTAACAAGAACTTAAACGCATGGAATGCGGCTACAAAAAATGATGGTGTGTTAACAAAGTGAATTCCTTTCAATCTTGTGGGATATACATCTTCAACGCACATAATCGCCTTTTTTGCAAAACTTGGGGTTATCTGAGCAGCGTACTTATAAGACATATTGTTTAGGTCAAAAATAGCACACTGTCCAGCCACTGTGCAGTTATCATCTTCCATATACGCAATTTCCAACATCATTAGCATTACTTTCATCAAAGTGGTTGCAGATACGTTGTCAGGATACAACCGATTAGAAGATCGAGATATCAATATTGCAGGACCTGATTCATCTACTGCTTTAGGATAACTAGAAAATATGCTAAAAAGAAAAATAATTTTTAAAACGTTCTTTTATGGCAGATCAATAAATTTACCCTTTATTTAACACTTCTTGAATTTCAGGCAAAAGTGGATCTCTGTTGGCGAAAAATTCTGGCACGAGTTTTTTAACTGAATAAAATAAATCCAATTTTTCCTTTGTTCGTTCAAGGCTGAACTTGCAACCGCGTAGAAAAGCTAAGAGCCATTGGTCGTCTAGAACATCAACAATAATTTTATAATTCAAATTTTTATACAGCTTTTTAAATTCTGTTTTTATGTAAAAAATAATCTCTATTTAATAGATTCACTTAATACTCTAAAAAGCTTTAATTTCGTAACAGCAAAAAAAACAATTACCTGTTCTGGCGTTTATATGAGGTTGTTTGGAAAGCCATTCCCTTATATGATATAAATTTTCTTGTATCTGACTAGGCACTTCATGAAGTTCTTCTTCCGCTTTTTTCTGCAGGTCAACCGTTAAGGGGCGAATAGACATGTTCTTCATTACAATAACAACAAGTAACTAATATTAAATGATGCAAGTTGAATTTATTTATTTACTAATTTTACTCAGTTTCAAGGATTTTTTAAAGCCGTCAACAACAATTACGAAAAAACCAATAGGTGGTTGTTAGTGTATTAATTATAATCTTATAAACGGAAAAATTTTGGCAAGTCCATAAGCGTACGTTTACAAGATTTTTTACAATAACAAATTTATTTTTTTATAGCATTTAGATTGAAAAACAACCGACACCTAACGGTAAAATGGAAAAAAGATTAGGAAAAAACGAAGATCATTTTTTCTGTATACTGTGAATTCTCAGTTAGGTGGAACATTACACAGCGTGAAGAATATGAAATATTTGTATATTATGTGCCTAGGAGTATTTTTTTACTTGCAGTCACCTTAAATAGAAAGATAACATTTTTTTCTCACTTGAAAACAATTTATTAAAAGAATTATTACAATTAAGGATTAAATAAATAATTTAATATTAGTCATTCCTCAAGTGCATTCATATAATCATTTGCAAAACTAATGCTAAACTATGCGGCAGTGGTAGAGAATCTGCTTCGTGTGCTAGAGGGTATGAGTTCAAACCTTGATGAGTTCTGCTCTTTATTATTTTTTTTTGTTACTATGAAAAAACAACCACATTTCTGTTATATTACTCTTATAATATAATAAAAAAATTCTGCAAAAACGGCATTTCAGTATGTTGTTCATTTTAGGGTATAAACGATTTAAATCAGTCAAAGTGACTGTAAGACACTGTGTACTTAACTTTATTCGGCTGCTACTTCAAAATTATAAAATCTACCAAAAAATGCAAAAAACATAATTTGTAGGAGATAGGATCCCCTTTCTTTTCTACATTAGCTATTTTGGTCGTAGAACACGCCGCAAACGAGATATTCCGAAAAGACTGTTTGAACATCATCTTGCCCATATGGCAGCTCGAGCGTCAAAGCTACAGTGATTGCAAAATCAGTATGTATTTAAAGAAATCAAAATCTAAAAAGCTGTAAATTTTAAAACATTCCGACTTTTTTTGATGTAGCTACCGGGCTATTAATAAGATACCACAGTTGGAAATCATTAACATTAATTACAAGCGTTTCCGTTTCGGCCCTACTCCCACTAATATGAATCAGTTATCACGCAATCCACTACTTTTCAGACACATGAAAGCATAGGTTAAATCATAGAAGAGGCGCAGAATTTAAATATGAAAATGCATGAAGATGCATCTAAGAGACTATTATTGGTTTTGGTTTTTTTTGGAGGCTACTGTTATTGGTCTTGGGGGACTTAAGAAGACTTTCTAAAAAATGTGGCAAGTCCCGCTAAGGGGTACCATTTGGCAACCCTATAGCCCCAGTTGTTTAGCCTAATTGGGAGGCTGAAGTCCTTCATGAATAGACGCGCCAATTAGCAGCTAAGTGAATTATGCAACAGCAATAGTGCCGGTTTAGTTCCCTTTCGCAGTATGTCGTAACAAATTGCGTCTACTTCTCTTAAGCGCGTCGTAAGTTCGCAGTGTGACCACTTAATATAGATTTTGGCTAAATTGTTATATCAAAATTAAAATAACACAAAACTTTCGTTTGTGGTAATATTGTATTAGACCAATTTGTACCTAAAGTTATATAAAACTGAATTTAATTTATTTGGCAAATTTCTACCATATTTTGTTTAAAAGTAAATTGTCTCCATATTCCCTTTTTAATCACATTCCAATTTTCTGAATGATCCCTCTATACCGAACAAATTTGACGTAGTTTTAGGTTTCCCAGGTCGTTTTATTTCATCCGTGCCATAGCGTGCATCTTCCAAAAACCAATCACGGTAACTTTCCACTTTGTGTTTCCAATGGGCTAAAAAAATTTGTAAAATCAAACCGATTCTAATTGCTCAAGAAAAATTGTCATTATTTACCAGCTATTTCCTTGTAAGAGCCTGCTTCACCACCATACTCTTTAGGTAGAATCGAAGCCGGAATATGGTCATATAAATCCTTTAGGTTGTTTTCGTCATAAAAAATAATCTACAAAATTTAATATTTATCATAATTGTAAAAACGATTAAGAAACTACTTACCCTGTTCCGGATTTTCTCTTTCACCAACAGTTTAAATGCATAGTACAGAGACATAATAAATGAAGGCGTGTTAATACCATATAATCCTTTGATTCTTGTTGCATACGCATCCTGACCGCAAACAGCAATTTTTTTTATTACGTCCGGTGTTAGCTGTGCCATATACTTGTAAGATAAGTTTTTTATATCTCCGAGACCGCATCCACCAGCCACAACATAGTTATCGTCCTCCATAAGCATAATGTCTACGATCATTGTTAAAACTTTCAATCCTGTCATTACTGATACTTTTTCATGATCAGTTGCTTCGATGCGACATATTGCTATTCTGGGTCCTGCTGGATAAACGGTCTTTGGAAGAATTATTATTGCTCTAAAAAGAAGGAAAAATAAATTTTGGTTCTTTTTTTGAAACCAACAGACTTACCCCATTTCCAATACGTATTGAATTTCGGGTAGAAATGGATCTCTGTTAGAAAAATACTCTGGTAAGACTGTTTTCATTGTATAAAACACATCAATTTTTTCCTTTGTTCGTTCAAGGCTGAACTTGCAACCGCGCAAAAAGGATATCAGCCATTGGTCATCTGAAAACATTAATGTTCTTGTAAATACGACATAAGACAAGTTAGAAATGTTAGATTATATATAAAAAGTAGCAAAAAAAACAATATGTTGTACTAGCTGTACTTCTTTTTTTAATTAATAAACAATTTTAACGAGTTTGAGCTTAAATTGTAGCTAAACAAATGGGCTTTCGTGTAAGCTAGTAAAACAAGGAATGTTCGAATTTCAACATGGAAGGTAGCGAAAACCGTTGCATATTGTTTCCAAAATATGCTCATCCAAACTCCGGTACTAATTCCCATAAATCACATAAACCATTAGATTTTTTTTTCTGACAGGAGTATAAAAAACTGAGTTTAACAAAAGTAGCTTTACACCAAAACATAATTCAAACTGCCATTATTAGAACACTTTATCAAAACAATTATTAGCAGGCACATTTAACCTTTTACTGACATTTGTTTGTGCTTGCCGACCAGCTATGAGTTAATGCAAAAAACGAAACTGAAGGGTTTCATTTATGTAAACACATTAAGATTTATTACATATTGGTAGATTTTTTTATAAAATTAATAAATAAGCTGTCTCGAGCTGTAACTCATGCAGTTACTGCGTGTCTCAAGTTTTTTGTTATTACCTATAATAAAAGCAAACGTAATTAGAATAGCTTAAGTATTTAACAGAAAAATGTATGAAAATAAATATTTACATTTAACATCAGTAATAATCTAAGATTAAATGTACATTTTATAATGTATTTACTTATGCAAGAGCCCCTTATACTAAATGAAATATGGTGATTGTTTCAGTGGCGCATCCAGGAGGTTTTGAATTTTGCCCTTCCCCCTCTCCCAAATTGAATCAATATACCAAACAGCTACTAAACAACAATACTGCATATTATATGAGACATGCTTTTAAACATATATTACATAGTATTATGTATGTAGTCTTAGATTATAATATCGATGTTAAATGTTAAATTTGTGTAGTGCACTCATTAATTAAAACAAAAATATATTTTTCTTCTATTGGATACGTTTGCTTTTATTATTACAACAAATATATACTATAGACTTGAGCCCCTCTCAATCATGGGCCCTAATGCAACTACATTGGCTGCATTAGCGCAGATACGCCACTGTGCATGTATTAAGTACATGCCTTACAGCTCAAAATAGCTTATTTCTCATTCTTTTAAAGGCGTGGAAGGTAACCCAAGGGTTCTGCTAGTAAAAGTTTATTAAAAAGTAAAGCTGCGTTCCAGAAAAGAGATATGGAAAACTAATTAGATACAAATACAAAATAGTTAAATAAAAGTTATAAATAAATTAATATTCAGCGACCTCGAGTAGGAGAACCAGATAAACGATAAAGTCACAGAAGTTCCTGTTTGTCAGGTTTTAAGGTGGTTTGGACGACCTCCTAGAAGCTTTTGCTTACACAGTTTCACTGCTTATACTAGAGCTATAAACTACAACATTCATTACTGCAGTTGTGTAAAAAATAAGTGTAACAAAATGTTAATTAGACCGTTAGTTAATGAACTTAAAAAAAAAGCTGAAAGTGAATTAAATGAAGTTTCTGACAGAATAAACGAAGATTTGGAACATATTCGCGAATGGCTTCTAAAGGAACCTCACCTTAATATTAGAACAGGTAGCAATAATTAATTTTTTTCATTCAGAATGTGTTTAATTATTAAGGCAATACACAATTTTAGATGACCAATGGCTTGTTGCTTTTCTACGTGGCTGCAAATTTAGTCTTCAACGTGTCAAAGAAAAACTTGACTATTTCTACACTATGAGAACTCTAATACCGGAATTTTTTGCTAAAAGAGATCCACTATTGCCTGAAATACAAGAAGTCTTAAAAGCTGGGTAATGAGAAAATACACAGTAGGTAAAGTTGCATTAATTTATTCATTTTTAGTGCTGTAATACCACTACCAAAAACCAGCGGTGCTGCTGGAGCACGAATAGTAATGTTTCGCTTTGGCGTTTGCGATCCTAACAAAATATCTCTTATAAGTTTAGTAAAAGTGTATTTGATGCTGACAGATATTTTAATGCTTGAAGATGATAACTGTACGGTAGCGGGATTTCTTTTATGGGCAGATTATACGGGATTTCCGTTAAGTTATATATTGCAGTATACTCCAAGTTTTTTGAAAAAAACTGTATTGTGCATCCAGTCTGGTTATCCCTTAAGAATTAAAGGAATGTACTGCACAAACACTCCTTCCGTTTTTGAAACTGTCTTCAATTTAGTAAAATCGTTTTTGAATGAAAAATTAAAGTCACGGGTTGGTATTATACATCTATCTATCTATTTATTTAACATAAAGTTATATAAAAAGTGTACATCTTAACCTACATTGAACGTTGTAGATAAAATTATACAGCGAAGGCAACGTGCAGAAATTTTATGATGATATTCCGCAAAAGCTCTTGACTAAACAATACGGCGGTGATGTTGATTCACTTGACGAAATAACAAGTAAGTTGACAAACAAAGTAGTAATAAAATAAAGCTAATAAAAAAATTACAGCCCAATGGAAAACGAAGGTTGAAAGCTACAGGAATTGGTTTTTGGAAGACGCTAAATATTGTTCGAACGAGTCACTGCGACTGGGAAAACCTATAACATCTGCTGATGTGTTTGGTGTGGAAGGCACTTTTAGAAAATTAGCTATCGATTAAGGCTATTGTATATTATATAAATACATATAATTATATGATATAAATTTTATTTGGTAAAGTAGTAATTTTTACAATCAATTGACTTACGTTTGGTAAATCAGAATATTAATGGAACAGTTCTGTACCTTTTCTATTTTTTAACGAATGAGACAGTGAAATTAGTCCATTTTTGGTCATATTTCGACCATGGAGGTATCAAAAATTCGCCAAAAGTCAAAACGAAATCCTGGTATGATTTTTGACAATTTTGCATTTTGTGTATTTATTCAGAAACAAGTAATTGTTGTCGAAAGATTAATATCGATTTTTTGCCTTTATACTGCTTAGTCGAGATTATCGATACCGATCGATTTTGCTGTAAATATTAAAAATTCTTGTAACTGAACAGTAATTTACCAATATAGTTTTGTTAATTTACCGATAATTTACGAGCTAATTTACGGTAATAAAAAATGTAAATTACAGTAAATTACGGTAAATAATTTAGTAATTTACCGGTAAATTACAATTTTATATCACTGCTCCAAACGAGTGTATTGTGTGGTTTTGCTGATATAGGAAGCAAATGAACAGAATAGCATGCGAGAGATAAGATTTATAATATATTTTTGTGTAAGGATCAACTACTACTACTACTAAAACTTTTTACTAAGCGACAAACGTCTTTATTTGTAGATTTTCACATTAACACGCAGTGAACAAAATTAAGTAAAAACTTTGAGAAATATTGTAAAACAAAAAGACATGATGTCTATCAAATTTTTATCGAAACGCTGGGTACTGAGCTTTCTACTATCTGCGCTTTCTGTGCCGCGTAGGCGTAGGGACGTAAGACAGCAAAGCATATTCCAAAACATTAATAGTGCTTGAAGCTGTATATAATAGTATATTATACACCAAGGTTCAGAAGTGAACTATTATATACCGAGCACTTTTAGATCCTGAAGCGCGTAGCGCCGAAGGATATAATGTGCGAGGTTTATAATAATATTCTCAACTGAGGTATATATAATATTTTTTTCACTACTAACATTGAAAAATTACATATTTGATTCGTTTAGATCTTTATATTAGCCATTTCTAAATTAGTTCTTAATATTTTGAAATATTAAGTAGCCTGGGAGTCCAGTTGTCAAACTAAAAAAAAAGTGGCATGCGATTTTAAATGTCAATTTGCAAAAAATAGACGCTATTGTAAGTGAAAAGTGTAAAATAATAAAGAATGGACGAAACACAATTGTACAATTAACTATAATTTTAAATAATGTTTTGTGTTTTTGGCTTAAAATTAAGTTAATAATAAATGTGTTTAATTAAAAATATAGAAAGTTTATTTCATTATTTACCTAGGTAATTTTTCATTATCATTATTTACCTAGGTAGAGAAATTTAACTTCTCGTTAGAGAAAAGGAGTAAATAATGAGGATTTCTCAGGTTAGTGGTGAAAAATAGATATTTATGTATCTAGTGCGCGAAACTATACTTTGGTGCTTGAGAATGAAAGTTCATCATTCGAAAGCACCAAAGAAATTTCGCGCACGAGTTGCATATAACATTTTTTCTACAGACTTACTGAAATAATGAAAAAAATTAAGTAAAGTCATAATAAAATACAAAAATAAAGATTTATTCTATCGCAATCTAGTCTGTTTTTTTTGTTACTACGAAAACAAAATTTAACAAATATTGATATTTGTCAGTTACTTTTTTCAAAAACAAGTATGATCGACGTTCTTTTTAAAAAAGAAGGTTACCATATTCGTCATGCACGAAATATTTTTCGATCTAGTGCGCGAAATACTTCGTGCACGTTGTCAAGATAAACAACTCCAATGTGACATTTTGCATGCTGAGATTAATGTAAAAATGTCATTATTTTTTTACGTCTGTAGAAAAAATACTTTTATAGTTAGAAAATTTCTTTAATTGTTAATAAAATGCGGAAAAAAAAAATACATACATGTGACGTAAATAAACGAGTAAACTTTTCTTAATAAGTTTCTTTTGTTTCTAAATCAAGATCTTCGAATAAACTTGCTAAACTATTGTTACAATCTTCACAACTGCATTCACTGCATCATTTCATTTCCTCTTTTATGGAAACGTCCATCCACGTTTGTTTGGATTTTTGAAATTAATATTTAGAAGATGACGTGATTTGGAACTAAAACCGTTTTCGTTTTCTATTAAATCATAGAATTCAAAAAACACTTTCAGTGATTTTGAAAAATAGGATTTTAGCATGTAACATTAAACCAGCAGAACGGGTGGGCGATGCCCACGCTATTTAAAAAAATGAGCGAAACACTTCGCCTGGACTTTCCCATACTTATAAAATAACATTGTTTTATATTTTCCAACACTTTCGATTTACACCTGTCTAGACACGGCTAGTTAAAGTAAATAATTCTTATAAGTTGTAATATCTTAAAGCGGTTGACGAAAGACCGACCGCTGGAAACTCAAGTTTTTTTCTTAAAAACAATCGAGAAGAATTTGCCCTACAACTTTGCTCTTGGGTTTGCGAGTCTATCTATTAAAATAAAAAAGTTAGCCTACACTGAACATTAAACGACTAGTACAAGAATACAACTGCTGTAGAAAGTATGTGAAATTCTTCTAAGGACAGAAAGATTATTAATGGGAAAAAAACTCGATTTTTGATTTTTGTAAAAAGATTCTCCTAGAGCAAGCAAAACAAGAAATCACTTTTTTAATTTTGTAGCGAAAATTTTGTGGGGGAGGGGAAACAGTAGCCCCCCTAAATATTAAATTATCAAAAAATAATATTCGGATATTCGGATTTTGCTATCAATGATGAGCTATATTGCTTTAACAGAAATATTTTATTGCCCCCCGTTAAATAAATAAAAGGGGTACCAATTTCCAATTTTCAAAAATTCATAGAGGGGGTCACAGTGAAATTATAGCAATGAGCAAAAAACAAAATTGTAGCAGATGCCTATCTCTATCAGCTTAAAAGGTTTAAACAAAAACGTGTGGCCAGTTTTTGAGAAATATTTTTTTGAAAATTTCCAAAATTTTGGAGTGGTGCCATTGCGATCGTTTTTAGATTTTCAAAATTAATTATATTTCATGGTACAGTACCCTTAAGGGGCTACCAAACAAGATGTAGTTGATCCCAATCAAACAACTGGTTTTTGAGTAAATGGGCGTTATAGTCGAAATTTTCAAAAATTCGTAGCGGCCGCCATGTGGAAGCTAAAGT
This sequence comes from Ctenicera cuprea, assembly GCA_958336395.1. Lineage (NCBI taxonomy): Eukaryota > Metazoa > Arthropoda > Insecta > Coleoptera > Elateridae > Ctenicera > Ctenicera cuprea. The sequence continues at coordinate 3,018,957 of OY284487.1, read as the reverse complement.
GTTCGGTAAAAAAACGTTTGATTTGTTCTAAGGCTTTCTATAATTTCCACTATTCCAATTTCCAAAATTCCGTTTCTGAAAAAAATGCTACCAAAAAAACAAGTCTAACTTCCGCTTCCGGTTTCGGATTCTTTTTAAAAGCTTATTTTGTCGATGAATTTTTGATATACCTCCTCACTCCAAAGCACATCGCAATCGGTCCAGCCGTTCCGGAGATATTAGCGTTACCCACCCACACACCCACAGACAGACATTTTTTAAAAACCACTTTTTTAGGATCCTGGAAGCCCAAAACATGTATTTCCGTCAAAATCTCGATTTTGCAAATATTTTGCATGAAATCAATACTTCCCTATACTGAAAGTATAGGAAAGTAAAAAGCGAAGAATGCGTAACATATATTTGTTTGTTTTGTAAAATGTCTGTAAGAAGGCCTTTGTTGTGGCTGTTACCCGGCCGCTTTTTAGTATTGAAACTGACAAAGCATAACACTGTCAATTCATTTAAATTTATGCTTTGATTGGGGGCGTGTCTTATTGGGCATGACAGACAAACTAGTGGACTAAAACACGAATCGTGTCTTTGAACAATACTTTTTTGAAAAAGTCAAAATTTTGATATTTTTAACACTTCATAATTTTAGTAGTTTGAAAAATTCTCGTAGCTTGTAGCATTGTGTACACTTAGGGCACTCCCAATATCATATTTCATTCCGATCTGATTACTCGATTTTGAATAAATATTCAAATTTTCCAAAATTCATAGAAGGCGTCACATATAAATTATTAAATTGTAGTGCACTCCCAGCGCTACAAGCTTACAAAATTTAAAAAAAATCGTGTTGTCTGTTTTAAAGCAATATTTTTTTGAAGATTTTTCAAAACGTTAATAGTATATTAAAACACAAGTTGCATAAGGCATTGTCTTAACGTACAAGTCCAAGATTGAAAAACGAGGGAGCGTAGCGACCGAGTTTTTCAATGGACGAGTGCGTCAAGACGCCTTATGAAACGAGTTTTTTATACTATTTTTTCTATTGAGGAGAATTAATGAAAAACGTTTTAAAAATTGCTGCGATCAAATTTGGTAAATTTAGTATGTATATGTTGGCATACATACTAAATTTACCAAGTTTGATCATGAATATATCATGAATACCAATCTTTGTTGGTGAAATTTTACTAAAAACAATGCTTTAAAAGACTCTCTTAAAACACTGTTTTTTAGCTAAAACAGTGCTTTAAGAATAACCTTAAAAAACCGAAATAGAAAAAAATATTTTTTACATCATAGCTTCTAGCTTTTTAAAATTTTTTATGCACAGTAACGTTGTGTCCCTATGGCTATTACAATACAGAATTTGAATCCGATGTGTCAAACACGTAACGACCACCATTTCAATGAAATATTCGATTTCGAAAATTCTCATGAAAGTAAAGAACTTCTGGGCGGTATAATATTTGTCAATCACCTGAACAGGTTAATCTAGCAATCGCTAACCCAATGATAATGCAAAAAAGGTACCTAAGGGATTCAGTTTAAGATTACAGTGTGTAAGCATCTAGGTTTTTCGGGTTAAACAACAACAGGAATCTTTTAAAAGTATTCAAAGACAATTATAGTATTATTACCTGTTCTGGCTCTTATGTGAGGTTGTTTTGAAAGCCATTCTCGAATGTGGTTTAAATCTTCTTGTAATCGGCTAGGTACTTCATTAAGTTCACTTTCCGCTACTTTCTGAAGCTCACTTGTTAGAGGGCGAATTGGCATTTTTTAAAACACGTTTTAATTAATGTTAAAAATATTTCGGTACGATTACACTTGTAAGATTAATAATCACCGCATCAACTAGAAAAAACTTTGTTTGCTACGATGGCTGTCAAGGTATGAAAATTATAAATCAAAGTTGAACTTGTTTTACAACTGCACGTAAAACACTCTTAACGTTTCAATAGGCAGGTTAAACCTGTAATAGCCCACAGAAGACGATAGCATGCAAGAAGAGGCCAAGGTCAATCCAGAAACTACGTCCGCTTACGTATTGAAAATATCATTTTAGGTTTATATAGGACATTTTTTTATCTCATTACGAAAGTCTGACTTACGTTAAAGGCCCATGGAAAAAAATCACAGTTTTGAACTTAAAAAGAAAATAATTTTTTGTTTGGTAATAAAAAAAAACCATAAGCTTATTTTCTTATTCTACAGATCTTGATCATATGGATTAAAAACCGTGCATATCCGTCAAAACCAATAAAAAGCATTAATTTTCTAGACTCAAAAACGCATAGAGTTACGACATTGGGGAAAAAACTAAATTACAGCTCATAAGCATGTCTATTAGCGCACGTGACTGGAAAAACAATAAGAGCCGCACTTCGCCTAGACTTTCTTGTAGATTTAAAAATCGTTTATTATCATATCATATTTACAAAAATATTTTTGTCTAGAGTTGTAGCCTTAAAAGGTATTATGAGATCACGAATGTTAAATTAGACTGACTTACATATATTTGTTTCGACAATAACTAAGTGAAGTTTGCTTCATTTTTAGGAACGGTGCCTAGCGGAGGATTCTGTAGTTAGCTACCTGCTATGAAAATGCTGTAGTTTAAATATGCAATAAAATAAAATAACAAGAGACGCTTTACCTAAAGTTACAAATCAAAAAGTTTTTTTATTGAAAAAGAAGAAATATTTCTATTTTTTGAATAACGACATCTTGGCATTATAGAAACCAAAGATCAAAAACAAAACTACTGGGCAAAATATTGCTGCACCTAAAAGTTGTGTTTCTTGTTCTACTATCACTCATAAAAAATTTCACTTACACAGAAATGTTTTATTGTCCCCGTTTATTATAAAGATACATTTAAAAATCCACAGAAGTCGGCGCAGATAAACTTATGAAATGCGACACCGACATAATTGTAGCCCATGGCTAATACTAACAATCTAAAAATTAAAAAAAATCGTCTAATCAGTTGTTAGGTAATATTTTTTTTTAATTTACAAGATTTTGAAAAAGTTCACGGTTATCTCTTTCAAACTGTATTCCACATACTGCTCTCCTAAAACTATTATAATGTTAAAGCTTCAGCTGATCTGTTAACTTGCTTTTGACTAATAGAGCGTGAAAATCAAAATTTTCAATTCATTGTAGCGACCGCCATTTTAAAGCTAGAGAGATCGGAAAAAAGCAGTGGTTTTGCTGTGAGATCTTTTAAATTTATCCCAAATTAGGTAGCAAAGTCCTGAAGATGACCACGTCGTGTTCAAAACAAGTAGCTGAATTCTAATCAAATATGTACAATTTTTGTGGGAAAGACTATTTGTATTTTGCTTCAATTTACCATTTAATTCCACGTGGAGCATGGATCATAATTTGAATATCTAAGATCTTCTATCAAGTTCCACTTATAACATCACAAAATTGCGTTAGAAGAATGCTACTATAAAAAACTTGCGCTTCTGTTCAAAATCGGTAAATTCGTTTGAAAGCTACGAGCCGCACACACCCACATAACACACATAGCCACCTACAGATAGACAGTTTTGAAACCTATTTTCTGGGTTTCTGGAGGTCCAAAACATGTATTTCCATCAAAATCTCGCAATTGAAACGTTCTATGTAATCAATACTTTGGGACTTGTTTTCTGAAACACAATTATTTCAAAATTATTCAAATTTTAAACATTTTCAACTTTGAGAAATACTTTTAGACGAATATATTTTATTATTGTGGTATACAAATTTAAGCGGAGCCACAAGTTTGTTTTGGGTAAACAGCGAAAAGGTTCCTCACGCCACATAATATTTCAACGTTTTCATCAAAACGTCTTTTTCAGTAACCCTTTTTGCAGCTTTTCATAAATCAACATTACTTATTAGTTGTAATACGTAATTGTACTACTACTAATAATAATAATTATTAAGAAATAATTTTGTATGGAGAAATTAAATTTCCCTAATCAAAACAGATTATCTATCTATCTATCTATCTTTTATCTTCTAATATATAAACGCGAATAGTGTCTAAACTTTGGAATACAAAACGGATCTTTGTATGCTGTATGTAAGCGCTATAATCATTTGATACATTCTGATAGTTCGTTATTACATACAAATACGAAACTTGAGTGAGCACAGATCTGTTTTTGGGTGCACGGTTTCTTTGTCTAACTGTAATACTCCGTCGGTGCCAAGAAATTTACAAACATACGCTAGAAAACCATAAACATAAAGCGCACTACATTATCCCAAATATAAATGTAAACTGATTGCAGAATAAACAACAACAAATTTTGTCTGAGCACTCTAGCTTTCCATTGGCTACGGTGTTTGTAAATTTTCGGCTTTAACGCCTATTTAGTCAAAAACAGGTTGACGGATCGACACTAATTTTGGTATTAGAACAGCCCCAGGGGAACACGATATTACTACACAAAGGTATCTTTTTACAAACGGAAACTGTTAGGTGGAAATAAATTTAAAGTTTGGAGATTGCAAATACGCGATATTCGTGAACTGTGTAAGCTTATAGAAGAATGGGCTACAATTTGTTACGAATTTCAGTTCAGTATTTTCTCTGTAACGCCTACTATGAATTTTTTAAAAACGTAAGTTCACGCCCCTCGCTTTAGTACGCAGAGGGCGCTTAAAACTTTATATTACGGCTTAAATAATTAATAGTAAAATAAGATATAGAACTAGAGTTTTAGGTGCAGCAATATTTAGGGGGGTTAACTTTGTCCCTCCTCCCTTTCTAATTTTGGCAAACAAATTTGTCAAAGTCGATTTATATAGAATTACACCAATCTCTATTAAATTCATAAAACTATGAATACGATCTACGGTCCGCTACACTAGCAACTTCAGTAGTTAATTTAATATTTCAAAAAAGCGTGAGGCATAGCTCGCGGGTTCCGCTGGTTACTATTAAAAGTCTGTTGTCTACAGAAATAACAGACAGAAAAGTGTTTTGGAATATGGTACGGTACTGACCTTACTTTTCACTTCTATTTTTAGAAATATATTATGTTTATATGACGTGTATTGTATAAGGTCAAAAACAAGTTTTGTATTTTTAAGTAGAAAATAATGACTTTCAACTGTAAAAAAGTTTTATAGGAATAATACCGCAACTACACACACCAATCGGCAATCACATTCACATTATCTAATTAGTTGTCAAGTTAGCATACTTATTCAAGATGCATAAACACCTTGAAAACGTTTATTTTTAAGATTATCCACTTTCTTCAATTTGCACTCAAATCTTGGATGTTGGTAAATATATGGTTGATCAAAAACCTATTAGTTAACATAAATTAAATGTGCCACGGCCGATTTTATTAGCAATAAAACTTCCACAAATATATGTAAAACAACTGTTGGGCAACCGCTACGGAACTTTCTTCGTATTTATTGAAGTTTTTGAACATTTTATTAATATTTTGAAAATTTTGAAATACCTTTAATTGCAAAATAGAAAATATTACAAAAACGGGCCCTATGGGCCTTTACAAGAATAATTTTTTTATAATTTTGACAATTTTCTGAAAATTTAAAAAATGTTTTTAAAATTTCTGTGAAAGCAATTTTTTTTTGAAGAGAGAGGCTAGATGCGTATATTTTTTACGGGGCGGTTTTTAGGTCATTTCAATTATGTTTGCAATTAAAATTAATAGGTAAAAAAATAAAAACGGGCCAAATATCTCAACGTAACCAGTAAATTTGAAGAAATGAGAAAATATGTATAAGTAGTAAGCGCGAATATGCAACACACAGCACAGGGCTGGAATGCTACGACAAACTGCCTACCCAATTTGCCCAACTTTTGACTTAAAACAAATACCCGGATTGAGGTAACAAAAGGAAAACTATTGTGTTTTATTTCTTGATTTCTTATTCTAATTCTACGAAAATGTTATTTTTGATAAAAAAGTATTGGCTCTATAAATTATTTCTACATTTCTCTCCGCAGAAAATATTATTATGGATAATAACTCCTGCCTACCAGATATATATAATATTTAACAGTTTTATGAAAACAATATTTAAAATTTCAAAAACGTTCAAATGTTTTTGAACTTGCATAAAAATTCAAAATTTTCAAAAAAAAAATCAAAAAAAGCAAGAATTCTAAATTTTTCGAAAAACCACAATATTAAACGATTTTTGAAAAAATTTCTAAATTTTCAGAAAATCGTCAAATTCAGTGGACAATAATTTACTGCATATTGCTAAAAATTATACTGCACAATGTGCACATGCATTTAAGCGTTTTCAAGTGCATACATTCCAGGTGTGAAAAAGACTGAAAAGCCTACGGCAAAAGGTCGAAAAAAAAGCCGATCGGAAATGTATTTCTAACCTGGAATTTATTTTTGATATTATATCCGGGAAGAATTCTTGTCATTTGACAGACATATTTATTGTCTTCTAGCAGTGGTTTGATTTCGTAACAATAAATACGTAAAATTAGACGTAAAGTGTTTAATATTCTTAAATTTATAGATTATTGTTTCTTTTATGAGATGCAACAGAAAATAAAGTTGAATGAAAGATAAGTAAGAACAGTGTAGTAATTTGTAGTTTTAGCGGGCATGCATAACTATACTTGGGTGCACTCGAACTGCACGCAAATAGATAACCCTAACTAACGGAATTGTTTAATTTCTTATACATTATCAGCCCCATATTAGGAACCGCATATTGGTGTTCCTGTATAGGTATTGAAAATCGGGGTTGCTATGCGACTACACCCCTAAAACTATTATACAGGGTGTTTATTAGACATACGGCAAAAAATTAAGGGGTCATTCCTTGGGTTATTTTAAAAATATTTTGTCCTTTAATGATTTTCGGAAAAGCCGCTTTGTTTCGAAGATACAGGGCGTAAAGGTTTTTCGACAATAACAATATTTTATTACCTAAATATTACATGTAAAGCTTCTTATATCTACAAGAACTGTTGCAAATGACTACCACCAGCTAGGATGCATAAATCCAATCTTCTCCTCATTGACTGCCGAACTCTTTCAAAAACACCAGGGTCGTTTCTTATTGAACTACACCCATCAATTATCCGATTTCTCAAATCTTCCACATTTTCCACTGGAGTAGTGTAAACTAATGACTTCAGATAGCCCCATAGGAAAAAATCCAGCGGGTTTAATTGCGGGGATCGAGCAGACCATAAGTGAGGTCCACCTCGACCAATCTAGCGATCTCGATATGTTGCTGTTAGAAACTCACGAGCAACCACACTAAAATGCACCATCGTGCATAAACCACATTGCATTTCTCGTTGCCAATGGTATATCCTCTAGGAACTTAGGTAGCGATTGTTCCAAAACGTTTTGATACACTTCGCCAGTAAGTCTTCCTGGTAGAAATACCGGCCCAATTCCACGGTTAAACATATCGCTGTATCTTTGAAACAAAGCGGTTTTCCGAAAATCATCAAAGGACAAAATATTCTTAAAATAACCCATGGAATCACCTCTTGAATTTTTGCCGTATGTTTACTAAACACCCTGTATAAAGTCTTTCGGTTTTAATAATTTTATTAGTTGTTCTATAGTGACAATAGTGGTCAGAAATGGAAAGTGTTTAAATAATGTTTAGCGAACGAGGAAAAACTCTGTTGGTGATAACTACAAATTGTATAAATCTCGTGGACTTAGTTCATCATACCACTGGTACAATTGTAAAAAATATATTACGTATATTTGTTATTTTATTTAAGAATAAATTAAATGATTTCATTTATAGGCAAGGACAGCTAGGTAATTAGTATAATCTGCTACGTGAACTGTAAAAAGTAACTTTCATGCAATTCGGTGGTGTTATTAACAAAGATTGAAGTGACCCAGAATTATAGTAATTAGTAGCATGCAATTCGAGCGCAGTCTTATGTTTTATTCCCTTCTTCGGTCTTTTTCTGCTTTTTTTTTTAATTTTCCAGTGATTTTTTGCTTTCTTTTCCATCAGTTTTTTTTATTGCCGGTTTTTCCACGTGTTCTTTTTGCAGGTTTGCGTAATCGCGATTTTTTATCCCTCTGATTTCTTCCTAGATTTCTTCTAAGCTGGGTATTGTATTTTATACTCAATATGCTTTTACATTAAAACTAAAATGTAAAAATACAGCAATGATTTGTAATTTTTACATTTTTTTCTTTTATGTTTCAAAGGTGGCTTTGTGACAAATTAAGAAAGTTTTCTTGTAGCTATAGCAGTAGGATGATGAAAGATGTAAAGATTGAAGTTATCGGAGTTGGAGTTTATTGTGTTCTAACGTCGGGGTCATCAAATGCAGTAGATGATTGAAATAAAACACTTTAGAGGAGAAACAAATATAATGCAACTAGTTGGTTTATACAAAATACTTATTACTAATAAATAGGATGTGAAAACTAAGGTGACCGAATAAAATGAAACAAAGCCAACTAAGATTAATCACTACAGTACTTTTGGAAAAACAAGATTAATAGCTGCACCTGAGTCTACAAGTGAAGACAAAGCAGAAAAAATTAATAAACAAAACCTACAAAGTGTAAAAATTTGGGAAAAATATCCCTAGATAGAAGAAAAACTGCTTTAATACCTAAATGAAGAAAAGTTTCCCTAAATCAGGTACATTTTTTACCTCCAACTGTGAAAGGTGCATAAAAGTTGCTCATTTGTAAAAATAACAAAAAATTCATTAATTATTCAAGTAATTACAGCACCGGTAATAGTTAAAGTCATTGAATTTTAATTAGTGTTCAAATGAATATTTACTATTTAATATCATTTAATCAACTCCTAATTTTCTGAAAGAACCTTCTACACCACACATTTCCTCCACAGTTTTGGGTTTGCCAGGTCGCTTCGTTTCATCCGTGCAATATTGAGCATCTTCCAAAAACCAGTCGCGATAACTTTCCACTTTTAACTTCCAAGCAGCTGTAAAATTTTGAAACATCAGCTAATTTTCACGTTTCCTGATATTTTATAATTTACCAGCTATTTCATCGCAGGATACTTCTTCACCGCCGTATTCTTTTGGCAGAACAGAGTTGGTAATTGTTTCCGAAATACAATTTTTTAAACTGCCTTCTGTATAAAAGCAGATCTAAAAATAGTTGTTTACAATAACTAATTTATGTTACAAATATAGGAAAAGAGAAGGATGGTCTTACCCTGTTTCTAATTTTCTCCACAATAAACGCTTTAAACATGTTATAAACAGTGACAAAAATAGAAGGAACATTAATATAATTAATTTGTTTCACTCTGATAGGATATACATCTTGAACACACATAATAACCTTCTTACAGAAATCAGGGGTTAGCTGTGACGCATAACCGTAAGAAACATTCTTCAAATCACCAATGATACAGTCACCAGCCACTACATAGTTATCATCTTCCACCAATAAAATATCGGAAATCATTGTTAATAATTTAAAAACAGTGATAATTTTAACTTTTTCGGGATCTAGCTTAAAAGAGCGATATATAATTATTCTGGGACCTGCAGGGTGGGCAGTCCTTGGAAGAACGATAAAAGCACTGAAAAATATAATGCATGAGCTAGTTTCTTATTTTGTAATTGGTCAAACACACCCTGCATTTAATAATTCTTGAATTTCAGGTTGAAGCGGATCTCTGTTAGAAAAAAATTCCGGCATGAGCGTCCTTACCGTGTAAAATAGATCTAATTTTTCTTTGGTTCGTTGAAGACTAAACTTACAACCACGTAGAAAACTTAAGAGCCATTGATCATCTAAAAACAATAAATTTAAACAAACTAATTTAACAACAGCCATGATATTATTAAAATTTTTAAGAAGCATTACCTGTTCTGGCTTTTAGATGAGGTGTTTTGGAAATCCACTCGCGTATGTGGTTTAAGTCCTCTTGTACACGACTAGGTATTTCATTAATTTCATTTTCAGCTAATTTCTGAAGTTCACTCGATAATGGGCGGACGGGCATGTTATCGTTTCAATGCTGTATATCTTCAAAAGATGTACTAATTTAACATGCCTATTTAAACACAGATTACTGCAAAAAGTGGCAGGGGCTTGCTTAAAAGCAAGGTCAGGCTGCTGCTACGACTTCAAGTTTTTGTCTAAAGATGAAGAACGTGTTTCTTTTAAAATATGTATACAACCGTTCGCACACGTCACAGCCGACCAGATTGAAGCTAAAAAGTTGTCGGCAACCGCCCCGGGACATTGAGAATTTTTAATTTATTTCTGAAATTTTTATTATTTATTGGAAATTTAGAATACTTTTTACATTCTCGAAACAAATTCGAATATATTTTATACAAAATGTTTTTTTTTTAAATTTAATAATTTTTCTTTTTTTTTAAATTTTTGGAAAATTTTGTTGAATAAAATATTAACGTGCCAGTATGTATTACGATAAAACCAAATTTTTATCATACACTGCAATGTTGTTTCCAACTACTTTAGAACCTATTTCGGAGTTAAAATATTTTTGTTCAATTTTTACATTAATCTGGTCCACTGTGCATAAAAGTAACCTAATTTCTAAAAATAACAGGAAATTAATTAACGAATCACCAAATTACAGCACCAGCACTAGTTCAAGCCATTAAATTGTAATTATTTGTTTACATAAATATTTATTGTTTAAAAGAAAGCTTTAGATATTTTAATTAATAATAATAAAACTTAATTTAATTGTTATCTTTATGGATTACATTGTGATTTATCTATAAATATTCCATAACCCACTTAATCAATTCCTAACTTTCTGAAAGAACCTTCTACGCCAAACATTTCCTCTACAGTTTTGGGTTTTCCAGGCCGCTTCGATTCATCCGTGCAATATTGAGCATCTTCCAAAAACCAGTCGCGATAACTTTCCACTTTTAACTTCCAAGCAGCTGTAAAATTTTGAAACATCAGCTAATTTTCACGTTTCCTGATATTTTATAATTTACCAGCTATTTCATCGCAGGATACTTCTTCGCCGCCGTATTCTTTTGGCAGAACAGAGTTAGTAATTGTTTCCGAAATACAATTTTTTAAACTGCCTTCTGTATAAAAGCAGATCTAAAAATAGTTGTTTACAATAACTAATTTATGTTACAAAAATAGGAAAGGAGTAGGATAGTCTTACCCTGTTTCTAATTTTCTCCACAATAAACATTTTAAACATGTTGTAAACAGTGACAAAAATAGAAGGAACATTAATATAATTAATTTGTTTCACTCTGACAGGATATACGTCTTGAACACACATAATAAGCTTCTTACTGAAATCAGGGGTTAGCTGTGACGCATAACCATAAGAAAGACTCTTTAAATCGCCGATGAGACACGAACCAGCCACTACAAAGTTATCATCTTCCACCATTAAAATATCGGAAATCATTATTAATAATTTAAGAACAGTGGCCGCTTTTATTTTTTCGGGATCTAGCTTAAGAGAGCGAGAGAGAGTTATTCTCGGACCTGAAGGGTAGGCAGTTTTTGGAAAAACGATGAGAGCACTGAAAAATATAATGCATGAGCTAGTTTCTTATTGTGTAATTGGTCAAACACACCCTTCATTTAATAATTGTTGGATTTCAGGTTGAAACGGATCTCTGTTGGAAAAAAATTCCGGAATGAGCGTTCTTACCGTGTAAAATAAATCTAATTTTTCTTTTGTTCGTTGAAGACTAAACTTACAACCACGTAGAAAACTTAAAAGCCATTGATCATCTACAAACAATAAATTTTAACAAACTAATTTAACAACACCCATGCTATTATTAATATTTTCAATAAGCATTACCTGTTCGGGCTTTTAGATGAGGTTGTTTGGAGAGCCATTCGCGAATGTGGTTTAAATCTTCCTCTATACGACTAGGTACTTCATTAAGTTCATTTGCAGCTACTTCCTGAAGCTCACTCGATAATGGACGGATTGGCATGTTATCTACCGTTTCAACACTGCACCTCAACTGCAAGGGATTAAAATTGTTATCACAAATGCAATAAACTACTTACAGCCTACAACAAGGTCTGCAGTACTACAAGGAGTGAAAGCGACGTAAAACTGTTCGCTTTAAGAAAGATCAATCTTAACTTTCTATTGCATTTTGGTAAAAGCGACCTAGATTTAGAATAGAACAATGCCTAAAGTAGGTAGTAGTAGTTGCATACTAAATACATTTGCACGGCCGATAGCTTCACCAAGGTGAAAGGAAGGTAGCCTAATGCTAATAATGTATAGCTACACGCAATGTGTTTTTACTGACCCATATTTGGAATATCAGACGAAATACGATCAGAAAAAAAAAGTCGATTCCAATATTTTAAACGAAACTACATTTTTTGGAATTATAGGAACTTCAAAAAATGCCTTTTCAAAACAATATCTATCTCTGTATGTGGTCCTTAAAACCTTTGGGAAAAAATTCATGAAAGTTTTCAAAACGATCCAGAACCAAAATAAGAATTTGGTTTGTTTAGTTTTTTGTGTTAAGCTGGAACGTTACCAATCTGGCAATCAGTTGTGATGGGAAAAGCTAAAACAAACCAAATGCTTTCTTTTTAGGAACTCTGTAAATTCAGAATGGCGGCTATTACATTATTTTGTATTGTATTATTTAAAATTTCTATTTCTATTGTATTATTTAAATTTTAATTATTTTGGTAATTTTCTAAAACGTGACAACGCAATTATTTTAAATTTTGTATGTGACAATAGAGATAGGAAGGGGCCATCATTGGTTTTGTTCTCCAGTGCCATGATTTCACTGTGACTCAGGTCTTATCCTAAGGGGTTTACCTACTGCAGAAAAATGTGCTACAAGCAAAAACTTTTTGCAAAAGTTTTAAATAATTTTAATTTATTTGATTTGTAACTGCATCTGTGTAAAAGGTTCACTAAAAATTAATGGAAAAAATCATGCTTAATCATGAACAGTATTAATGTGTTTGGTTACACTTTAATTCCTACACCTATCCCCCAGAAAAGTACTGGTTAGAAAGGATATTAAAAAATTGAAAAAAAAATAATAATTATTTATTATATTTAAAACAACTTCAGAATGATCTTAGTGTTTACTGGAAGTATACGTCGAATGCAACCCTGCGATCAGTTTTATTGCCGTAGGCATAGCAAAATGCAACGACTTAGACGTCTCCCACAAGGCGTTATGGCCGGTCCTTTCGTTCTTCGCTTGGAAATCGTTTCCCTAACTCAAATTGCAATCGAGCAATTAACAAAAATAAATAAGTTTTGACGCCCTATAGCGGTTGTAGTTTTTATCTGAAAAATTAAAACACGCATACCATCGGAAATTCCAAGAAGAAGATTGGAAAATTTTGTTGAACCGGAACTCTTCGGAAACAGATTGCGCCTTTCCGGACTGGTCAAGTATCTAGGGGTCACCCTAGACGCTAAGCTATCCTGTAGGAATCGTGTCGACAGACAAATACAAATAGCCACTACAACCCTCTTGATAAAGGTCGGGGGCCGAAAGGCAGCTTACAGGTTAAAGTAGCATAACCAGTGGAAAGACGAGGGAGGATTGAGGGAGGATTGATTCCTAGGACATGCACGTGTCCCATCCCTTACGATACGGACACACTCGCTCTTCGGTGCTAGCAGCGACTGCATTCCACCTTCATTATTTTTTATCCGACCAGGGACCTTCTATCGATCTGTCAAAATTTGCAATTCCTTAGAGGTTAGGGAGATAAATTTCATTAACAAATTTAAAATTGTCTGGTAATTATTTCTGAAAAAAATAACTTCTTATTTTTTGAGTTTGTAGTATAGCGATGAAGAGTAGATATATAAAAATTGTAAGTAGTAAAATTAACGATGTTTCGAAGTTCCAAACAGTTTTACAATTTATATTTATAAATAATTTAAATTACATAAAAAAAATCTCTAAAAGAGCGAATAAATTGATGTTAGCATTTCTTCACACCGGTATATTCAGTTAATGTTCTCATTTTTGCATTATACAGCTGTAACATATTAATACTCCTTTTTACAACAAATTTTAGTAAATTACAGTACAATTGTTTATTTAAAAAAACACCTCTATTAATCAATTTCTAGCTTTCTAAAAGATCCCTCTACATTAAATATTTCTTCATAAGTTTTTTGTTTCCCAAGACGTTTTGTTTCGTTGGTACCATATTGGCAATCTTCTAAGAACCAATTTCTGTAGCTTTCAACTTTTAGTTTCCACTCAGCTAAAAAGGTCCCATTGAGGTATACCAATTTCACATTATAATAAATTAAGCATACTTGCTATTTCATCACACGATTTTCCTTGACCACCGTATTCTTTAGGAAGAACAGAAAGGGGAATAATCTTAAGCAAATTATCCAAGTCGTTGTGTAGGTGAACCTGAAAATATTAAAATAAGTGAAAATTTCACATCAAATAATGAAAAACTTTACGTACCCTATTTTTGAGTTTTTCCTTTAAAAATACCTGAGCAAGCTTGTACACGGGTTCAAAGAATGAAGGAAAGTTAATAAGGTGTAATCCTTTAAGTCTGGTGGGATATGCATTTTCATAGCAAGCAATAAACTTTTTTAAATAGCTGGGAGTTAGCTGAGGTATATACTTATAAGGCAAACCTTTCAAATCCATCACACCAGAAATCCCGGAGACCACACAATCATCGTCTTCCATATATAATATATCTAACACCATAAGCATTACTTTTGTGAAAGTTGCAATTGGTACCATTTCAGCATCAGCTTGGGCGCATCGAAAAATCATAATTTTTGGTCCAGTATCACTGGCAGTATGCGGAAGGATTAAAAGAATGCTAAAACATAAAAACATATATTTTAATTTAATACAAAATAGAAAACTGTACCCCCGTTTTAGTACTTCTTGAATTTCTGGTAACATTGGGTCTCTATTTGCAAAAAACTCGGGAATCAAAGTTCTCATTGTGTAGAATAAATCCAACTTTTCTTTTGTTCGCTGAAGACTAAATTTGCAACCGCGAAGAAAGCTTAAAAGCCATTGGTCGTCTGAAAAAAGTATTGCAGATAAATTTGATAAGAAGAAACGCATACCTGTTCTATTTTTAAGTTCCAGCTTTACCTCGTTGAAGTTCATGTGGGTATTGAATAAAATACTTCAACAATATTTACTTAATTATTGTCTTTGATAATGGCATGTGAATATTTCGAAATACAGCATGTGCCACCTAACCTTGCAAATTTTAGTGGGCTTTGATTCGGCTACTTACGCTTTGTTTCGTCGGTAGTCGTAACTTAAATTAGCTCTAATTGGCTGTTGGACAGTGTGGTACACTCTACTAAAAAGTGAAAATTAATTTATGTATGGTTTCCGAAAAATTGTGGATTTGTTGACAAATTAAAAGGCCGTGCAAGAAGAATTTTCAAAAATCAATACTTTCCTATTTTGGCGTATGACAAAATAATAATGACATAAATAATTAACAGCAACTAGATATTATACTAGCTTTCAAACTACGGGATTGCTTTTGCTTGAGAGTGTAACAGATTCTCGCCTTTTAAACTTATCGTCATTTTTTTTGCAAGGTTAAATGGCACTTGCTGTACGTATATAATTTAAATAAATAAATGTTGTTGAAGTAATAAAGTATTTTATTTAATATACCTGTTCTAGCTTTTAAATGGGGTTGTTTTGACAGCCACTCTTGAATATACTTTAAGTCGTCTTGAATGCGCTTTGGTTCTTCGTGAAGCTCAATTTTAGCTTTCTGCTGAAGCGCGCTTGATAGCGGACGAATGGACATCCTGCAAAAATCAGTTGTATGCAACATAATTTTAAAAATAAACAAAAATTTTGCATTACCTGACTTTTTTGCGTCACAACAGACCGAGATCAGATGTATCATTAAAACACAACAGAAGAACACAATGCAGTGAAGAAATTAAATCAACGTGAATATTATCAAAAAATACGTAATGTTGCTTGTTTCAGTGTTTCTCAACCTTCTAGCATTTCATATTTCGCACGACTGAACATTTTATAATGAAATAAACCGTATTGGTGTTCCTTTTTAAATACGTCGATTTTTACAAAAAAATATGGATGCGTGTTAGTTCTTAAAGTAAAATTTTAAGACGAACTGGTGAATATCAGTCGAAATTCAGTTTGACCATGAAAAATAATTAATACTAACAGCACGTCCAAAGTCAACAATAAATAATGAATATTATGCAACGGTGACCTCTAAAATCGCACCAAAACGTTAACACCTTTTAAGGTTTCAGGTATTCATTTGACAAATAAATTAAATTAAATTTTAAATTATAGCATTACACAATTAATATTAAACAGATTGCTTCAATATGTCTTACATAAACAAATTATTTGAAAAAGCAAAAAGAAAGGGTCTCAGACTCTAAGTTCAGAAAGAGCAGTGCGCGTAGAAACCGGCCCAGGGGCTTGCATGAGCTGGTAGTGATCCTTGCTTCGCTTGAAAAAGAGCTA
Source organism: Ctenicera cuprea (assembly GCA_958336395.1). NCBI lineage: Eukaryota > Metazoa > Arthropoda > Insecta > Coleoptera > Elateridae > Ctenicera > Ctenicera cuprea. The sequence continues at coordinate 3,002,477 of OY284487.1, read as the reverse complement.
GCGGTGCTGGGGTGTTTAGCGGAGACCTGATGTAGCCGCTGCTTCGTTCCTAAAGAGCCTCGCGTTGCTTAGGGCCCGCCGAGAGTTAGTGTAGCGGCTGTTTCGCTCTTGAAAAGACTTGCGGTGCTGGAAGAAAGCTTTATAACTGTTTATTTTACAGATGGAGCGAGTAGGTAAAAATAATTAAATGATTTTCTTTGAAAATCGAAGAATGCGACTCAAAACTGCTCGGTGCGTGAGTGCATGCGTACTTGTTGGCTTGTGTAACGCACAAGTACAACTGCCCCAATTTTAAAGAAATTTTGATTACACTCAAATGTAAAAAAAATTGTCCAGAAAAACATACTTTTTATGACTGAGTTTACAAGAAAAATTGAGCAAGCTATGAAATAGACCAATCACGTTGCAGCATTTTTGTAAAAATTGAACATCAATTTATAACAACAACTAAATTTTACACAAATCTTTAAATATTTAAATAATGTGCATAAATCCTTAAAAATTAACTTCTTATTCAAAATCTCTGAGTTTTTTCATTCTTTTGATATGCAAATTAAGTAATTGTGTAAAAACTAAATTATTATACATAAATTTCTATGCGAACTTCAACTTGACCTATTTAAATGAGATTTTATCAACTTTAATAAAATTATCGAAATGAACTCATTAAATATAAATAACAAACTTTATATAAGATTTCGTAACATATCGAGGACCACTTCTTATTAACAAAACCCAAATATAACTATATTAAATATTGATTTTTTAAATATTTACATGTCGCATAACATCACATTAATGTTTTTAAATGATATTTGCTGAACTTGTACTGCGGAAAACTATGCCTTTCCACATCAAAAAGCATCTTATATATAAAAACAAAGCAGCAAACAAAGCAGTACTCCAGTCTACCAACAAAATACAATCCTTATGTTCTCCAATACTACTTCAGGATAGCGCTTCTGAAGTCTTACAACAAAATTTTGGAATGACGAAGAGTCTAACATTATTACATAATTGTATCCTGTTATAGACACATCATAATTCATAACAGATGTAAATAAAGGAAAACTTTAGTGAATAATACACAGCAATATATATATAAATATAGTTGATTTTTCTTGGAATTTTTGCTCTGTTTTTTGAATATTATTTACATCCCTCTGATTTGAGGTTAATTTTAATTATTGGTTTAAAATTTAGCGCAAAAATTGAATGCGCTTTTTAATTCAACCGGTAGTGTTCAGTGTATCAAAGAAAATAAACGATTAGTGACCGGTACCGAACTTTTATATAAATAAAAAATGCCCAAATGGCCAATTTACAAATTACTATTACTATGATTTCATTTTAATTACAAAAAAAAAAAATATTATGTGTTGTCCAAAGAAATTGCCAATATGACTTTTTGCTTTCGATGTAGTGAAAGTTTTACTAAGCGACAAACTTTTTTAATTGTAGATTTTATTATGTACATGCAGTGAACAAAATTAAGAATATACGTTGCGAAACGTTTTAAAGCAAAAAATAGATATCATATGCTATGATTTTGGTGGTATAAATATATTATCAAAACGCCGCGAAGCACACTGCTCACTGCTATTACCAGCAGACTGTGCAGAATTACTATGCATCTATATCTATCTTGTGGCACGTTTTTGTAGCGATTTATACAGCCAACTAGAGCATGCCATAACCGTTTTCTCTTTTTGTTAATAATTCATTCAATTCAAAAACCACTTTCAGTGAGAACACACGAAGAAATTTCACTTGCGTGCTCGGTACACACTTCTTTTTTACAGAATTTTGTATCTAGATTCCCTAATTTTGATTCCTTCATAATTTCTTATTCTGAGTAAAATATTACGGCTTTTATTTCAAATTCCTACTAGGATAGTCCTACATCATGCCCTTCATTTATAGAATACATGAAATGGAGTTGAATGTTTTAATAGTGTTGTCAGTGTGTATGTTTTTCAATTATTTATATATTGTTACAACATGAGAATTTCAGGTTGAGAAACGCTGATCTGGTTTAATTGACTGAACTTTGTACACTTAACGAAAATACCATGTCACCTAATAACTATTTACTAATAGCTTATACCTTATATTCACATGCTACAGTGTAGACTAAATGTACAACATTGTTGTAAATACCTGTTATTAATTTATTATTAATTACATATATGATATAATACAGACAATATTTAAAACATGTGATTCAGTTTAATACTTAGTTACGTTATTTTTTCTTTGTTTACATAATACTTTTAATTTATTGTGAATAAAACAATTCTTAACTTCAACAGGTTTTTTATTTTAGCCTTATACGTATTTCGACATGTTGACATGTCCTTTTTTAGAGGCAAGAATAAAAGTAAACAGTTGGTGTTGCTATAAGAAGAATAAATCTTCATAACTTGATCTTGGTTTTCTATATCTGCGTCCAGATGACTTGATTTCTCATTCCAAAACGTCTAATAATGGTGAATTTAAGAAATCAATTTGCTCACTCATTAGTATTGTTAGTTAAGAAGAATATTATTTAAAAAATACACTCTTGAGGAGGTATTTCTGAAAACACGTTAGTAACATCGAAACTAACTAGCTTGCTCTGTACTGGTAATTTATCGATTAAATCAGATGCATTTTTAATGGAATATTTAAGTTTATAATCAAATCTGGTGATTATGTTATTTAATATACTTGTCATCATAAAAGACATACATTAGCAGCATACAGGTCCATGATACATATAGCTTTTAGGGCCCCTAACTGCGCCGGGCGATGCCTTATAAAATATATCGTATCTGCAACACTGCAAAAAATACTTAGAACTTATTTGCACACACGAGAAGCATTAAGCGTACGGAGGGAAGTGGCATGTCATCGATTCGCAATAAAGAAACTGCTTACAGTATAAGACAGCATTTGGATAACGATCCAACAAAATCCTTCAGAACAATTTAGCACAACCTAAGACTGCACTTTAATACTTATACTGCTGAGAAATACCGAATCAATATTTTGAATATTTTAATGTGTCATATATTTAACAATAAAATTAACAAATTAAACTAGAGCAATTTACCTATAATATTCAAATGTTTTTATTGTAAGAATATGCACAACTTTTTAAAGTAACAATTCTGTGATTGCCAATCTAAAACTTGTTGTCCATGTAGATAGCAACTAGTCAATTTCTAACTTTTCGAAAGATGTTTGGACATCCAAAGTTTGTTCATCCTTTGGTGTATCATATAGTTCTTTATCACAAGCGTCTTCTAAAAACCAATCCCGATAACTCTCAACTTTCAGTTTCAGTTCATCTGAAAAATAAAAATGTATTAATTGTTTCTTAGTTGCATGCACATTAAGAAAAACTATATAAGTACGTATAATTTATACATACTCAAAAGACTATTAAGAACACATTAACTCAATACTATGCTTTCTTGAATATATCTGCTTAATTTATAAGTATATTAACAAAAAGTTACGGTCACTCTTGAGACTCGTACATATGTATGTATGTATTATAAAATTTCAGAAGTCTAACATTTTTTGACTTCAAAAATTAAATTTTGTGACGTGCAAAAATTGATATTTGACGTAAACAAATTATTATTTACAACGTCAAAAAATCTATTTTATTTATTAATAGTTAAAAAAAAAATTTAAATTGTTTATAAATTGATATCCAAATGTCAAAAATCATTTTTTTGGAACAAAATCAATTTTTGGCGTCAAAAAATTAATATTAGAATTATAGTTAACGAATATTTTACGTTTTCTTATTATTTTAATTTAAACTGCCTGAACGATTTTCAAACGCCAAGAGAATAAAGTAAAATTAATTTCTGGCGTAAAAATCCGATTACAACATTTTAAAACAGACTTTTTGACGTCAAAGAATTATGTTATTGACGTCTGAACATAATTGATTAAAGAACAGCATTCATGTACACTTATAATTTAATTATAAAATGTGTAAGTAATTTTCAGACGTCTATAAATAATTTTTCTTCAGGTACAAAATTGAGATCTTGACGCGAAAACATTGTTATTATCAACGTCAAAAAATACGTTTTGTGTAACAGTAGTTAATTTAATTTAATTCAATTATAATAATAAATTGATATTTAAACGTAAAATTTTTTTTTGATATAAAATCAACATTGCCGTCACAAAATAAATATTAATTAGAATTATAGTTAAAGCTATTTTTTTCATTTTCTTGTTATTTAAAATAAAATAAAATAAATTTCTAACGTCAAAAATTCAATTACAGAATTTCATAAATAGATAATTGTATCCGAAATTTGTTAATTTTTGACGCCAAAGAACCATTTCCGACGTGTTAAACTCATTTTTTGATGTCAGAAATTATTTTTCGATTTGGAAAAAAATATATCAGTACATTTTTTTTTACAAAACTCAGGATAAAAATTAAACGAAGTTTCATACGTATATGTTGATTGAATTGCCTTTTTGGTACTTCACACCCCAAAAAAAAAGTTCTGTCAAAGTGTCAAACGTCACAGTGTTGCAAAGTTTAAGTTTGCTATGTTGCCACTTCTGTAGCATATGGCGAACATTACTCTCAAGCAAATGACTAAATTTTACAGATAAAACAAAACTCACTTGTTAATTCATCCAAGGATTTTCCTTCTCCGCCATACTCCTTTGGAAGAATTGATTTAGGAATAAATTCATTTAAGTCTTCGAAGTCGTTGTGAAATACTAGCTGCAGGTAAACAAAAATTTAATAAAATTGCTTATTTTTAATGTTCTGCTTACCCTATTTTTAAGTTTTACAGGTAAAAATATGCGAATCAACCTATAAATAATTTGAAAAAATGACGGACTATTTAGAAAGTGAGCACCTTTGAATCTTGTAGGATATGCACTTAGAAAACAGGCAACCACCTTCCTAAAATAATTAGGTGTCAGTTGTGGTAAATACTTGTAAGACAGGCCGTCTAAGTCTATAATGCCGCGTATTCCAGCAACTACAGAATTGTCATCTTCCATATACAAAATTTCCATTACCATTAACATCACTTTTATAAAAGTTGCTGCAGGTACCATTACAGGATCGGTACGACTGGATCGAATAAAAATTATTTTAGGACTTGCTGCGCTTACGGTTTTTGGAACAACCACAAGCACGCTGAAAAATAACACAAACATTATTCTCTACCTAGCCTACCAAATTTCCGAACTCACCCTCGTCTCAGTATTTCTTGTATTTCGGGTAAGAATGGATCTCTGTTGTGGAAAAATTCTGGATTTTCTTGTTTTTTGATGTGGTAAAACTCTAACTTATCTTTGCAGCGTTGTAAATTGAATTTGCAAATACGTAGGTAGCTTAAAAGCCATTGGTCATCTGAAAAAAATACAATTATAAGCAAAAAAATTTAGATTCGAGGTGAAAACATACCCTTTCTCACACTTAGATGTGGTTTTGTAGACAGCCATTTTCGGATATGATTTAAGTCTTCTTCAACTCGATCAGGTACTTCATGAAGTTCATTTTCAGCGACTTTTTGAAGTTCTTTTGATAACGGACGAAACGTCATTCTATTTGGAAATTAAATGTTAGTAAGTTGGTACGCATTTTATTTTGTGGCAATTATTAAATCAAATAATATAACAATAAATATACTTGTAGTAGATTTAATATGAAAAGTTATTCCACTTCTAGTTATAGCACTAATTTCCATTCTATAAAAAAAAGTAATCAAATAGCTGCAAAATTTGCAACTACTTAAATGCGTTTTCAAAAATAGAAGCAGAAAATTCCAAGAGTTACTCTTAATATTTAATTCCTCTAAAAACTGTTAGTTTACTACGAAACGAAACAGATGTACACACTCGTCGGATAGCCACAAAACAACAATTAGGCAACATATCGAAAGCAGTGACTTGATCGAAGGCCGGTCGGTACTTAAATTAGACAAGCACGTGATACGTCATATACAGGCTGTCCCACGTCGCACAATTTATTTTATTTGCTTTATCGTTACAAACATATACTTTTTTTTGTAAAACGTTTTGAGTTTCATTTTTACTTTTACAGACTTTAGGTATGAGTTTAAAAATATTCCATTCTCAGTTTTTGATGGAAATATACCTTTTGGATCTCTAGGGATCTAAAAGGGATTTTTAAAAATAGCCTTTCCGTATCTGGCTGTGTGATGCTCTAAATCTCAGAAACTACTAGACCGATTTTAACAAATTGAGAACAAACAGGTATAACCTGCATTCAATGAAATTTTTTTCAAAAACCATCTGATACTTGAGCGCAGATTCTGGTAGATAACTCAAATTTCGGCATGGGACGTTTCGGCGCCACCGATTCGGAGCTAAGACGTTTCGGCGCCGACCTTTTAAAATATACAAAACTGTTATAGGTAAAACACAACATTTTTTTTTCCCTCAAATTTCCTAAATTTTCAGGCATTATTTAACAAGTTTCAAAATTATTAAATTTTCCAAAAATTGTCAACATTTAATTAGTTTTCAACTTAGTTTTTACAAATTCCCGCAATTTACAAAATTACAAAATTATCGAAAATTTTTAAAATTTCAATATTTTCAAAATTGGTTACAATTTTTTAGTTTTTAAAATTTCCCGCAATTTTTACAATTTCCGAAACATTAAAAATTTAAAATTTAATATATTTTTAAAAATGTTCAATATTGTTAATTTTATACTTTTTAAAAAATTTTCATATAATCAAAATTTATACAAAAATTAAAAAAAAAAGAAAAAATGGTTAAATTTAAAAAAAAATGTTTTCGACAACTTTAGAAATATTCTAAATTTCTATGAAATTGTCCATACTTTCAAAATATATTAGAAATTTTCTAATATTTCAATAAAAGCGAGAAAGGTCCCTTGGCAGTTGCCCGGCAGTTTTTTTTTACTCTGATACTAAAATTACCAACAACTTATTTGATTTGCTTCGAATTTGATTATTGTGTTTATGTACTATTTATAACATTTCGATTCCTGCAAAACTTTATAAGGTCACAGCACGGTCTAGGTCACACAAACAACATAGATAGCAAAAAAAATAATATTAATAAAAACACTACCTTATTCCAAATGCCTATAAAGATAGTCTCACATAGGAAATAAAGACAAAAACTGCTTTTTCGACAATTGCAAAAACACATTTTCGACATTTGCACATAAAATAGCTTGAGCTTGAAATTAAAATTGTATGTATTTTGGTAACATCTATCAGCTTCTACATCACATTTACAAAACTTGCTTTGCTTTTAAATAACACGTTACCAAACGCTATCTCTAACTGCTGCGTCGTTTCGGCTTACTTTAAAGGTTGATTTTTGATTACTTTCTGACGTAGCTCCACCGTTTAAGTTATACCACAATCAAAGAGCGAACAATCGAACTAATCAATTATGTAATAAAATAAGTATTATTATTTCTTACCTTGGCCGTTTGCTAGTGTAAAAATTTCCAATTTTCCACCAAACTAAAACAAATGCAGCTGTATAAAAACATTCACGATCACATAAGCAGAACAAAATAGAAACTGCGATTGTGTCAAGGTTCCTGGTAAGATTAAATACAATATTATCTTAAAACAAATAGTCGGAGACTATAGTGATCTTATTTGTTTGTCATTTATCTGTAGCAGTAAGTGGTTTTTGTTATTGTTTGATAATACTTGATGATTATAAAGTATAGGTAAACTATAGTAAGATCAAAAAGTCTTTGGATAGCGGTTGCTGTGGAATTGACAAGTCATCTATGAAATTATTTATTTCTATTCGTTTTGACATTTACTTTCAAAAGTCAGGGGATTATAATTAAAAATGTTTCAAACAGAACATTAAATTTGGTGGATGGAAATCGTGGTGAAAACGGTAAGTGGTTTTATTCATCTAAGTTAAGTTTAAATGAATTCCGTGAAAGATTTCCCAACTTCGCCATAATCGAGCGAGATTTAGAAGTAAGTAAGTGTACAAACACAGTGGAAGCAGATTAGCCTCACTAAATTATGTTATTATTGTATCTACTTGCGATATTTTTGAAGGATAAGTACTTATATGACTCTTATGAATAAGGGTTATATTTGAAAACAACTAGAAATACTCTTTGGTTTGTTGAGAAGCCTGCCCGCACCTGCATGCGCAAAAAATTGAGCAAATAGGTAATAAAAATAAACATTCCTTTGTGGATCAGTTACCGATGCTTGAAAATAAAAAGGATGCATTTTTGCGGTTTCTATTGTCAGCACGTGCCGCTTCCAATTTACGACCATTAACGTCAAAACAACACATCAAACCTAATAAATTTTACGTTTACCTGCATTTTCTATTGTATTCATGTCAAGGTTTTAATGTTCTATGCAAACATGAGCAAAACGGGTCGCGTCGTAATTCTATAGATAGCTTTGAAATTCTACAGCAACCGCTATCCAAACACTTCTTGATCTTACTATATTACATTTATTTTGTATTCATACCGGTTCACGTTTTAGTAAAAGAATGTAGCAAAAAGTGTTTTAGATTTTTCTTTTACTTTCAAATGAGAAATTCTTATTTTTCTTAGCGCGGAGTGGGTTTTATAGGGCATACGGTCTGGAAAGGGAACTACTCCTAATCTACACACCTAACTGGGTGCGCACTCAGAAATAAACTAAATTGAAGAAACAAGAAGTTAACGTACCTACTAGTTTGAGCTAAAAACGAAAAGTTAATGACCTAAACTCAAAACAATTTTTGCAGCACAAACTAAGTTCGTCACAGGATGATGTCATATAAACACGCACGAAATATCAAAATACGGCTGAGAAATACATTGCTGACCCAAACCCAAACATTTTTTTGGCCAAATAAAACAGCAAAAATAAAAGTTTAACATGGTTCAATAGAAACCGCGTTTATAGCAGAGAAATTTTAACTAATTCAGGTAGATATTATTTTTTTTTGGTTTCATTGTTTATTTTATCTCAAATAGATGAGACTGTTGGAGTCAAGACCCTGTATAAATGCAAGAGGGTTAAACTATTCAACCTGCTGCTATCCGATGATGAATTGCTACTGGGCATTTTACAATTAAATACGTTGTGCTTTTATTTTTTTACAATTACATACATTATGCCTCAATCTTTTTATACAGGATCTAATACATATAGATAAGGGAAAAAACGGCTCAACATATGCGCGCTTATTATTTTAAGAAACAAACGCATATACAGAAAGCATCTTCATAATCGCAACTCCTTGCATAATATAAAATACGTTATTAATAATATAAAATACTGTTGAATGCATTAAGAACATATCCAACATCTCTACACAGCGTATTTATTATTTTTGTAACAAGCATCAAAAACACCGTAGGACGTAGTTCACGGGTTCTGCTACTATTATATTATTTTTATTATAAGTAACTACAATTTTCCAGCATGAAACCCCGACTGACTAATACTACACTTTGTTTATCTCCGATAAAAATAAATAACGTCATGTTTACAGAAATCTGAATCGTCTGAATAATAACTTCAAGAATGTATTTAATCAATTTATGATTTCTTGAAAGGCCTCTCTTCCTTAATCATTTCTTCATAATTTATTAGTTGTTTCTAATTGTTGTTGAGTTTTGATGGTGCAATACTGAGTGTCTTCCATAAACCAGTCCCTGTAACTCTCAACTTTCAGTTTCCATTCCGCTAAAATTTAAGTATTGTACATAAAACGTTAAACTAGTAGGTACTCTTTGTTCCAAAATAAAAAGAAAAAAAACTTTGTGTACCAAAAAAGAAACATTCTTATTTTTGCCGCACAAGATTATTACCAACGAAAATAAGGTGAGCGGTGAAATAATTAATACATTCCGCCGGTATCGCAGCTTCATGGCACCGATTACATTCTGTTGCATAAACATTGAAATCGAGAGCATAATAAATAAGGTGCGTCGAGAATGTTACTGAATATGTTGTCACTAAACGTTGAGACAGAGGGAAGGGATCCGAATTTACTATAAGCCCGCTACGCTACATACTTTATTCCTTTATTTGTCATTGTTACCAAAAAACAGAGAATATAGCCCACTGGTTTTTATGTTAATCGGAATTCCTTTCGCCTGACTCAGCGTTTAGTGGCGAAGAGCTCCCACTACTAGAAGCCACATGTTTACCCGTCCATTATATAAGGCCAAACCTGACAAACATAATCACCATTAATAAGAATCTAGGACGGAGATATTTCTACAGTTGGAAGAGTTTATAATGCAAAAAACATTTAAACTAATACCAAAAAGCGTTCAGCTAGTATAATGTATTTTCTGTAAGTACTGTTTATTGTGACATTCCCCAGAAGTAAAGTACATTTTAAGACATAATTTACAGTCAAAAAATGTACTTTACTATACTGACAGAAAACGCACAATACAGGATTTAACGATCGCTCTTTAAAACAATTTCTTCTTCCTTTAAGAATTTTTATTTTTCGTTATCAAATTTTTGCCTTATTTTACTTTATAACTTTACACAAACTTTTTTCTTCTTTACAAAATTTTTATTTTGGCACAAAGGTTAACTCATAAAAATCATTTTATTAAAAAAATAACCTCTACCTGCTAACTCATCATAAGATTTTTCTTCTCCGCCATAATCTTTGGGAAGAATAGATTCAGGAATATCTTTGCAGATGTCGTTGAAGCTGTTGTAAAGGTGTAGCTAAATTACTAAAATTGTAAAGTAAGCAAATAAGAAAACAATTTTTTACATACCCTTTTTTTTATTTTCTCTGGTAAAAATATTTTCAGCAGTCTATATATAATCGAAAAAAACGAAGGATAATTTACAAACCATACTCTTTTAAGTCTGGTCGGATATGCGTATAGAAAACAAACAATAATCTTCTTCACAACGTTTGGAGTTAGTTGAGCTAAATACTTGTAAGAAAATTCTTTTAAATTTAATAGTATCGATAGCCCAGCAACCGTACAATTATCATCTTCCAAATATAGTATTTCCATTATCATCAATATCACTTTCATTATACTTCTAACAGGTACCTTAACAGGATCACAACAATTAGCCCGAAAACATAATATTTTTGGTCCTGCCGGATTGATAGTTTGCGGAAGAATGATAAACACTCTGCAATATAAATTATACGGAATTATATTCAAACTAATAAGCAGTAATGGTATATTTTGAATGAAAATAATCGAACCATTCGATAATCGAAAAAAAACGTTGGTATGATTTTACGGTTTTAAAATTTTCCGTTTTGTTCATTTTGGAATCGGGCGCTCAAGCGATACCCGGTACAGTAGCCAACTGCAAATGCCCAACGCAAATACATGATACGATGACACCTACTAGTTGTGGTATTATGATGCGAATACACCAAAGGAGACAGAATTTCCTGAATGTGATGCCATATGCTGATGTTACTAATATTAGCAATAGCCAACACAGCAATAGCAATCATTCAATCATGAAAATCATTTGATTATGCCCATCACTACAATAAGTCAACAAATTTACCCTCGTTTTAGTACTTCTTGAACTTCATCGGAGAATGGATCTCTGTTACCAACAAACTCGGGCACTGTTTTTTGCTGTGTGGAAAATAATTCTAATTTTGCCTTTGTTCGTTGATAATTGAACTTGCAACTGCGTAGGAAGCTTAACAACCATTGGTCATCTAAAAAATTGTATTTTAAATAAAATGCTGTATGAAAATATAATAAAAATACCTGTACTGGTTTTTAGATGGGATTGGGTGCAAAGCCAACCTCGAATATATTTTAAATCTTCTTGAATGCGATCTGGTACTTCGTGAAGTTCATCTTTAGCTTTCTGTTGAAGCTCTTTTGACAGTGGACGAACTGGCATACTAGTATAAATAAAGTGTGGAAAAATAACTGTAAAGAACAGAACTCAGCAATTTTTAAACTTGTCAAAAACGCGAAAACAGCTAGTTTTTAGGTCTAATTTAAAGAACTATGGAACTAAACTCTTAGAAATTCACTTTGATATCGTACCGCATCTACTATACGAAAACACACATTTATGTAGTATTTCAGTGGTGCCACAGTATTGCCACAATAACGCTACTGAAGTGTCAGAGAAAGTAATTCATGTGTAAGATGATAAATAGTAACTAGATGGGACCTCCAAATTTACATATAATTTGTTATAACGACTTGATTCACCGATTGATTTGCACATTACCTGAATAAATAATAACATATATATTACCTACCTTTTTGTAACGATTAGACCCAAATCCAAGAGAAAAAATAGAATCTAAAAGAATTTGTAAAAAATGTTTTTACCAAAATAATCAAACCGTGTAAGCCTAAGCTTCAACTATGATCATTAAACTTTTAACAGAACACTACTATTATGTTCAATCTCTTATCTATTAAGTTTATTAATAATTTTATTATTATCACTAAAGCTATCGTTTCTAGATAAAAAAAATATGCTTGTTGAAGGAAGTAATTGCTAATTGCTACATTATTAAGAATTTGTTTATCGGTATAGGGGACGTGTACAGTACCATTAGAAAGCAAATTTAATGTACAGGTTTGTACCCATGTACCCATTTTCGATGCAGTATATGGATAACTTTGCTAATATTAATGTTACACAAAACCCCGTTTTCTTCCTATTGAACCAAATTTTAAGACCAATAATAATACAATGATGAAAACAAAAATTAAATTTTATTTTGTTTTTGAGCTACAACGAAAAATTTCAAGCATTCCTATTAGGTGCTATAAGTCATTTATTTTCCGAAACCTAGGAAAATGCTATAAAGGTTTTTAATAGATTTCTTTGGGTATATTACAGTGGCGTGCTCGTACTTTTTAGTTTAGGGGCGTGACCCGAGCCTGTTGTGGCAATGGTCTTTGGTTCAACCCTAGCAACTGGCGTTATGTTTTTTAAACTTATTCTTGTCGAATGCATTATTTTTTATTGTGTACATAGTGGCCTGTTACTATTTATGCCACCTGGGGTGTTTTTAGCGATAATTGCAGCGCCGTGAAGCGCAGCAAGCGTAGAGGAGTTATTGTTTAGTTATATACGCGAGTTACGTGGGTCAACGCTCTTTTAATATTTGCTACCTACTCACATTAAAGCGCTAGATATTGCGCTCCTGTCTTCGGATCAAACAACGCTGTAACTAGTTTACTTGAAAAGTTAACAAAAAATAAAAACAAATTTTTAACCAAAATAATTAAAACAACGTAACTTCCGGAAAACACGTTGTTGATATTAAAAGGTACCGTTTCTTTTCTTAATTTTTAAAAATTTAAATTTGTTTTTTATCCTAATAAACTACTCTAATTAGTATGTTAAACTGTTTAAAATGTCTAATAATTCACGCTTCGTTTTAGGATAAATAATTATTCAATTTTAAATTTTTCAAAAATTTCTGGAGGGCGTAAAAGTAACATTTGGGAGTTTTGTAACATATATTTGTGGCTCACTGCAAGCTCTATTGGCTGCAAAAGTTTTAGAAAAATAGTGTTGGCGGTTTTTCAGAGAGACTTTTTGTAAATTTTCAAAAGTTAGAATTACAATTTTTCTATTTCCTAAAATATGTTTACATCGCATAATTATACTTATTAAGGGTTAATAAATGATAAAATAATTTGTATTGATTGGATATTTTTATTTTAAGTAATCAGGCATTTAAAGTCAAAGTTTTCAATAATTCGTAGATGTGTCCGTTTTGAAGATACAACAATCGAAAAAAACCCATTTAATTTGCCTTTAGATGCACTACAATGGTATGGAATTTTAAAATTGTTAAATAATTAGCTAAAGTATAATTTTTGAACTGGCATTTTCGATTATGTACAATATCTGAAAGCTTGCATTTACAGCTGGTTCAATAAAAATATCATAATAAAAAAAACTGTTGTCGACAACTTTTACGTGTTACACAGTGAAGCGTTTGTGGTTTAATTTACAAAATTAATTAGTAAATTAATTTATTTCATTGGATTCATTTTATGCGAGTCATGAGCTCATAGCAAAAAATTTAAACAAAATCTTTATTAGGTGTTGTAAATAACACCGTTCCTAAATACAAATAAATTGCAATTTTTATATAATCTTTAATATTTAAAAAAATTTTGTGATCAGTTTATATTTAAACAAAATGTTAAAAAATGAATTTTATATGAATTGAACCTGAGATCCTTGCAAACACCTAATTTGCTATTATTTAATGGATATTAGAACATGCTTCGGTGTGATAAAATGCTGAAGAAAACCTACTTAAATTCTAACCAAATTGTAATAGTCCTTCAGCATGGTTAAAATGCTATGATCCGTACTCCGGAAACACACTGTATACTATTACAAGCTTGAAGAAAAAGCAGCATTTTCGATTTTCCAAATATGTCAACTCTAAACGTTACCCATATACTGAATCGAAAATGTGCCACCCTGTACATTACTAATAGATAAAGATATATAGGGCGTATTAATTGCATTTAAATATTCGTCGATACCGCCGCTTATAGTAGCGTTTTGTATAATTACTTACGACGCCTCAAATCACGGGTTGTCCTAGCTTACCTCTAGTTTAGGCACTGATAAAATTGGTCGAAATGTTACACTAAGTCAAAAATTTAGAAATTTTTTTATACTAGCAATAATTGTTTTACGTTGAAACGCAAAATTTTGCTACAATTTTAAGTGGGTTGCCTGGCCATTTCCCGATAGATTTAAAAAATAATTGTTTTGACTAAGGGTGAGAAAAGTATCGATACTTTGACTGGTGTTGAGCATCGATGGCAGTAGTCAAAAGTATCCAAGTATTGAAAGTATCAAAAGTATCGAAATTGTCGCAGTATTGAAAATATCGAAAATAACAAAAGTATCAAAATTATCGAAGTATCAGAAGTACCAACCACTTAGTCTAATTTTTCCAATCGAGAAAAGTAGCCAAAATATTGAATAAAAAATTTTAATTTGCCATCTTTAATAGTAATTTTGTGCTCTTTCAAATACTTTTGATACTATCAGTACTTCAATACTTGCAATTTCTTTGATACCTTCGACACTTTTAATACTTCGACTCTTTCGATATTTTGATGCTTTTGTATACTATTGATAATTCAATACCACATTGGACACTCGATACTAATTTTACGGTATCGCTCAGCTCTAGTGTTGACATATTCCTTACGTATGAAATAGAAAAACCAGCCTACGTCATCTTAAAAGTCGCAATTGTTCGAGCGTTATCGTCGATGCAATTACTCTAATATTTTTTATTGTTATATTAATTTACATTGTGTTAGTAATATGAAATCAGTTCGTACTATAAATACAACCAACAATTTTTCCTGATAATTTTGATAAGATGATCACTCGTGCTTGTAATATTGATGTGCATTGGCGAGTGCTAAGCAAAGCTCGTGTTTATCTTACAATTGTACAGTAAAATTGTTTGAACTCGGAATACTACTTTTAATAATATTTTTCAGGTCATACAAAGCTGTTTCACATTATTAAAGTCTAATCGATGTCTAATTTTCTAAAAGAACCTTCTACTCCAAACACATCTCCGGCAGTTTTAGGTTTTCCAGGTCTTTTCTTCTCGTCCGAACAGTACTTTGAATCTTCCAGGAACCAATCACGATAACTTTCAACTTTTTTCTTCCATTGAACTACAAATTTACATCGTTACAACTATTTTTATTTTCGCATATAACAAATGTACCTATTAGTTCATTTAAAGAACCATTTTCTCCTCCACATTCTATAGGAAGTACATGTTTAGGTATAATTTTTTGGATTCCGCTGTAATCATCTTTATCATGAATAATCACCTAAAATTAAAACGTTTCGTTTAACAAATTCAAATGAACCTATAAAATAGGAGATCAAATACAAACCCTGCTTCTCATTTTATCAGTAAGAAAAGGTTTCACTATATTGTGCATGGTTTCAAAAAATGAAGGTATATTGATAAAGTGGACACCCTTAGATCTTGCAGGATAAGCATTGTGAAAACATGTGGTGGTTTTCTTGAAAAAGCTTGGAGTCATTTGAAGCATATGGCCCATGGACATTCCCTTTAAATCTTGAAAAACATGATGCCCAGCAATATTGAAACCATCATCTTCGTTTATTAAAATATCTAGAATCATCAAATTCACTTTCATAGATGTCACCGCGTGTACTTTCTCTGGATCAAATAATGCACTACCCATGTACAAAACTCGTGGCGCTGTTGGGTCTGGTGATTTAGGTAACGGTATCCAGTAACAGCTACAGAAGTCAAAATTAATTGCTATTCTTAAACCAAGGTCATTACACTTACCCTAACGTTAAAATATTTTGTATTTCCGGCGATAGTGGATCCCTATTGCTAAAAAATTCCGGAAGAAGTGTCCTCATTGTGTAAAATGTATCTAATTTTTCTTTTGTTCGTTCTAGACTAAATTTACACCCACGTAAAAATCCCAATAGCCATTGATCATCTAAAAAATGGTTCGTTAGATAAAATGAACTTTTTCATGTGTATCGTTTTACCTGTTCTAACATTAAGGTGCCGTTGTTTAGCAAGCCATCCTCGTATGTGTTTCAAATCTTCTTGAGTTCGATTAGAAACTTCGTTTAACTCTTCTTCGGATTTCTTTTGGAGCTCGATAGGTAAAGGTCGTACAGTCATATTTGTGCTCTTGTTATAACAAATACGTAACTTACACGTTGAACATGCAA
This sequence comes from Ctenicera cuprea, assembly GCA_958336395.1. Taxonomy (NCBI): domain Eukaryota; kingdom Metazoa; phylum Arthropoda; class Insecta; order Coleoptera; family Elateridae; genus Ctenicera; species Ctenicera cuprea. Next base: position 2,985,726 of record OY284487.1, on the reverse strand, counting down.
TAAAAAGTAAAAGCAGCTATCTAATAACTATAGTCATTCAATACAAACATAGGTGATATTCATGCAGGCAACGGAGATTAGATTACATAAACGAAGATAATATTAATAAGCCTATTTATAATATCATAATCTATGTTTCAAGGGTTTCAAACTTCAATTTAGCTTTTATCAAACAATGCTTTCGTTTAAATAATTGCCTTTTTTGCAATGTACAATAGGAGTATTATAATACAATCTACTGTATGTTCAGTAAAATTAAGTTGCCGATTATGCGTATGACGCTTCCTGTACCGTCACGAAGGAGGGTTCTAATAGAATTTCGTAGCTCGCCTAGTACCAACATGAAAAACTTAGCCTTTTAAAAAGTTCACTTAAATATTATATAGAGAGAGTAAGCAGGAAAGCTGCAGCTTACAATGAATACAGATGAAAAATCAAAAATAAACTTTGCCTGGACTTTCCTATACTTTAGAAATAGTTATTTGTCATGTTGTCAACAGTGTTTCAGTATTAACGTCTTGCAAACCAACAATCACAAAATAAAATCTGTTTAGTCTGTGAGCTACTGCTCCTCTTCAGTGTCGCATAGCTGGGAAGAAAAGTCGAAAAAGAAAGAAACACAACAGGGTAGGTACTAACGCATACATCCCAAATTTGTGCCTTCAAGATTAACACTCACTAATTTGCAGGCCTGATAGCCAATCGGCCCGGATGGGAATACCATGCCAAAGACCACAGCACTCGGGCAAGTATGAATATTCAAAAGACGCTAAATAGCGCGGCAAACTGTATATAATAATAAAAAAAATTAACGCTCATAGGCCATTGAAAACAAAAACGGCGACGCAGCTACAGACATCGATGTTTCGGAATTATTGTTCCTCTTCAGAGTACCGTAGCAGGCCTGCAAATTAGTGGTTGTTAGCTAACCAAAAACTTGGAGGTAAGGTACCTACTAAATGTGAATAAAGAAACAGAATTGAAACAAAAACTGAACTTAAACGACAACCAAGAAGGAATGGAGACACCCGCAAACAAAACAATAAATGAAATACTTAAAGAAATAAAAAAAACAGCAGTGCAGCTGTGCTGGGAAGACAAGCTAGTACTGACAGAACTGATAAGGCATGGGGATAACAAATAATAGAAACCATATACGTACTAATCAAAGACATTCATAAAAAAACGGACGGAAGCAATAATAACTACAGGTTCAAAAAAGGAGAAAAGACTTGTTGCGCAAACTATGGAAGCATAGCTCTTTTGGACGTCACATATAAAATATTGGCACGTGTGGTTAACAATAAGCAGAATAAGTGCATAGGGGATTCAGTCGGAAAATACCAGGCAAGAACTCAGAAAATGCTCAACTTTTTATACTAAAATGCAACCAGGCACTAGGCTACGAGTATAATACACTGCCCTAAAGTGCTAAAAATATATTAACATTTCTCAAACATTTTTTATTTTAATAACTGCTTTCTTTCCCGATCTATAACAGCAGTACAATGCAATGTACTATATGTTCAGTAAAATTTAGTTGAATTGATCATGCGTTTGATGCTCGCTGTATTGTCGTAATTGGGGGTTCAAATATAATTTTGTAGGTCGTATAATAGTACCAACATTAAAAACCCGTGCTTTTAACTATGTAGTTTACTAAAATATTATAAATAAGAATACCCTCTTGATGGAAACTGTAGCACTGATCCACTAAAAGAGCTTAAATGCTCGTAGGGTACAGAAGAGGTAAGAAAAGAAAATTACGATTCATATTACAAAAAATAAGTAGTCTTTGCCGGTTTGGTTTTTTATTAAACATGTAACAATAATTATCTTGGCTTAAAAACATCTTTTAAGCAAATATTCAGTGTGTAACTTAGTCAACATCCAATTTTCTAAAAGAACCCTCTACTCCAAACATCTCGCTGGTTGTTTTTGGTTTTCCAGGTCGTTTTGTTTCGTCTGTACGATACTTTTCATCTTCTAGAAACCAATCTCTATAACTTTCCACCTTTTTCTTCCATTCAGCTACAACAACATTTAATTTTTGGTTTTATATTAGTGTAGTTAAAGTTGCATGTAACCTGCGAGTGCATCCAAAGAACCAGCATCTCCACCATATTCTTTTGGAAGAAGAGATTGAGGGATTACTTTGTATAGATCACCATAAGTAGCTTCAGTATAAAAGTTCATCTAAAATAAATTTTAGAAACTAAGCTAGAATTTTAACATTCTTTATAATTTATATATTAGGCGTATTCATTCGTTGTATTAGTACTGATTATTTATAAAAACATGAAAAGTTAATTGGTCTAAGTTTCGGCATACCAAGAAGAAGAACATGAAGAAGAAGAAAGTGTAATACAAACCCGATTTATCATTTTCTCAGTAATAAATGGTTTAACCATATTAAACAGGGTATCAACATATGAGGGTATGTTAATACAATGGGAACCTTTCTGTCTTGAAGGGTAACCCTCTTGAATACATGACATGGTCTTTTTAGCAAAGGTTGGTGTCGTTCGTAGCATATGACCCATAGAAAATGCTTTGAAATCTTGCAGCACATGCGTTCCGGCAATAATAGCAACATCATCCTCCATTAATAAAATGTCTAGAATCATCAAATTTGCTTTAAATGCGTTTGCGGGAGTAACTTTTTCTATGGCATCTATTCCAGGGCGAAGCAGTATAATTCGCGGAGATGATGGGTCTGCCGTCTTGGGTAAAGGCAAAATTATACTGAAATGATAAATTTTACATGCTAGTTAAAGGTGTAAAAAAGTAAACTTACCCTAATCGTAAAACTTCTTGCATTTCTGGCAAGAATGGATCTCTATTGGTAAAAAATTCTGGTAAAATAGTTCTGAAAGTGTAAAACGCATCCAATTTTTCTTTTGTACGTTCCAGGCTAAATTTACAACCGCGAAGAAAGGCCACCAACCACTGATCATCTTAAAATTATTTTTAAGGAATATTTGTAGAATATGTATTAAAGGATTTTTTTACCTGTTCTAGCATGAAGATGTGGTTGTTTTGAAATCCATTCTCGAATATGTTGCAAGTCTTCCTGGACTCGTCCAGGAACCTCAAACAATTCATCTTCAGCTTTTTTTTGCAGCTCTTTAGACAAAACTCGGATAGACATAGTTTTTGGCAATACTTACTCTATCAATATGAAGTAATAGAAGCAATTACTGGCGGTAGTTCTCAGATTAGATTAAATTATCTTAGATTAGATAATTTTAGGAACAATTTTGAATAAATGCACACTTATAAGTTTTTCTTAATTTTAATTTCATTATGAGCACTTAAAATATCTTTTTACATATATACACGACAAACGTCTACAAAAAGTCTTTATAGTTACATAAATAATAACGTAAAATAGGAAAATTCTATTTACCTACTATTAATTGTTTCTATGAAAAGAATTATTAGTAGAACTAGAATTATTAGAAATTCTTATAGCATATCACATACTTGTAATAAATATTAAAAATTATTATAGCACTTGGAACTACTTAACTACAACTAACTTAAAAAGAAATGAAGTCTCTTGCACGCAGGTTACTTAAAATTAATCAACGTCTTTATCAGAAATCTTCGAACAATTTTAATTCTGCTTCATCTAAAGTCTTTGCTGATTTCCAATCTGTTTCGGGATAATCATCAAAATTGCTTGTGTCGCCTTCGTACATTACTTTCGGAACGATTGGAGGCTAAAATTATAACAATCATTTTAAAAATGTGATGTATATACAGTGCGACACAAAAGTCAATTGACAAATGATAAATTTACTTTTGAACCAGCATACATGCTGAATCTGTTGAAGAACATGCATAGCGTGATCTTTAAAATCATTAAAGAAATGGAGGTTTTGTCATAAAAACGTGTTGTTAAACAAAGCATTATAGAAAAAAATCCAATGGTGTATAGTTGGTCAGACAATCAAAGAGCCCATAAAGTAGGTAAATTTCTAACAGGCTACGACAACCCCGACACCACAAGATATTCTATGGACACCCATTTTTGAGCCAATACACATCTGCACGTTCAGGGATATACAACGCAAAAACGTTTTATAGGATTTCATTTTACGTCCGTCCGTGTGTTGCGACATTTAATTTTTTTTCAACAGCGGTAATTAATATGAAGAATATGACAAATACCTATTATATCATTGTTATGTAACAAAATAACACTGCATTATGAAATTACAGCAGAAAAGAACTGACTTTGTTTGCAACTTTATATTTTTAACTGGAATTAAAGAATTCATTAGTTATGAATAATTCTAAAATATAAAATTAATTAAATTAATTCTGATATAATTTATAAAATATCTGAATAACATTCATACGTTTTATGTACCTCCGTATAGGACAATGAACATCTATTGGGGACGTCATATGTTCATCCACTGAGAATAGTTAAGTGAAAATTAAAGAATATTTTTTATGAATAATTCTAAAACGTAAAATTAATTCAAAATTAATTTATAAATATATGTTTTATGTACATCCTTATATATAGGCTGTCTTATGGACTTTCATTGGGGACGTCATATGTGCATTCATTAAAGATGGTTAAGTGGATATTAAAGAATTATATTTTTTATTTGAATAATTCTAAAATATAAAATTAATTCAAATATCATTTATAAATATATCTGAATAACATTCATACCTTTTATGTACATCCTTATAGGATGTCTTATGGACCTCCATTGAGAACGTTATATATTCATCCATTGAGAATAGTTAATTGTAAATTAAAGAGGTATTTTTTTTAATAATTCTAACATATAAAAGTAATTCAGATGAAAGTTATAAGAATATCTAAATAACATTCAGACGTTTTACATATATCCATATAGAACGTCTTATGAACATCCATTAGAGATGTTGTATGTACATCAATTGAGGATGTATTCGAGACGTCCGTTAGTGGCGAATGGACCACGTATCGACGTCCATAAGATGTGTTCAGGAAAGTGAATGTCATATGGACATCGACAACATCTATAAAAGATGTCCATAAAACGTCCTATGGACATCATTGTACTATGTGGGAATATAGTGTGGGGTGGCGTCCATTCTACTATTGAAACCATCGCGTTTTTATTCCCTAAGCTGGGATAATCTGGGACCAGTAACGCGCATTGTGTGATCATGACCATACAAGAAAACGGTTCATTAACCACTAAAGGTGTTGAGAACAGCCGCTATTCTCTTATGTCAACTGACTTTTGTGTCACAGTGTGTTTCAAGAACACTTACCTCCAACTTTCTCTTGACCACGTCAAACCAATCAATACCTTTGAACCATCGGTGCCTTTTAACATCCTCAGCTCCACTCTGCAAGAATTGAAAAATTAAAAAAAAATGTTGATCGATGTTTTGTAATTTGACATACTCTCACCTTCATGTTTCCCAATCGCTTCGTTCGATCTGGTACTAGTAATTTTTTGATTAGATCTTTTGCTACTGGATCCATGTGTTTGACCCATTCTATTTTACCACTAAGTATTTTTTCGTAAATGCCGAAAGGATTATCGTCGTAGAAAGGCGGATACCCCGTCAACATTTCATAAATTAGAATTCCTGCAAAAACATGTTTACTTAAAGAAAATAGCAATGCAACAGCAGCAGCAGTAAAGACATGGAATTTATAATTTTGCTTTAATATAGATGAGTACGTTCACCGTGATCTGTACATCTAAGCACATATAACGATGTCACTGACCTAGACAAGTTTGCAAAAGTGGTCTAGATAAACTGCAGTTACTTTCACAGTTTTTATTGGATGTACGGATAATTCTCAAGAATTAAGGTGATCTTGTGTAACTTCATCTGATAGAAACAAATCGATCACACAATTTAAAGAATTTGGATCGACGCTTTCTAAAAACGTCCGTGAAATTTTGCTTTAACCACACTTGGTTAAACAACAATGTAAAAATAATAAAAGTAACTCACCTAAAGCCCACCAATCTACAGCCTTATCATATCCATTACTTTGAGTTATTTCTGGTGCTAAATAGCCTGAATAACAAAAATGTAATAATAACAAAAGTACTCACCTAAAGCCCACCAATCTACAGCTTTATTATGTCCTTTACTTTGGATTATTTCTGGTGCTAAATATTCAGGTGTCCCGCAAAGCGTCCACGTTCTATCGGTTAATATTTTGGCAAATCCAAAATCTGTGATTTTTAAATGGCCATCTTTGTCTAATAGCAGATTTTCTGGTTTTAAGTCTCTGTAAACTATATTTTTTGCATGTAAATATTCTAAAGCGGAAACTATTTCCGCACTATAAAAGCATCCTGTTGTTGAACTGAATCTTCCAGCGTTTCGTAAATATGAAAATAATTCACCGCCACATACGTATTCGAAGAGCATGTATATGCTTGCGTCATCTCTGGAACACCAAACCCTAAAATAAAATAAAAATTGAGATTAAAAATCTGCAACTTTCGAAATTGGTGGTTAAAAATATTGTTCAAAAAAAGTTTTTGTGAAAGAAAATTGTTGGTAATGGTACCAGACGTCCAAACACCAGAAGAATTAATAAAAAAATCTGCTTTGATCATAAAGTTTTTGGTTATAAATCAATTTGGGTATTAATTTTCCCAAGAAAAGATAAGAAACAAATAAAAGAGGTATTTTCCCTAAATTTTCCCATACTTTTAATCGCTCTATTTTCAAAAGTATCTTATATCATCTCATAGCGTAAGTTTATGAGATCAGAATGTAGCTCAAATTTAGCCACTCACCACGCTATGAAAAATAGTGAGTCATTAAGATTGTATTGAATCAGAACGCCTATAAAAATACAAGTGTAGTTGGAGGCCAAAATCAGTTTAACTCTACGTTGACGATATGCATTAAGGCTAACAATAATAATTTAATTTCTGATAGAAATAAAAGATTGGCACCCAACATTTGGGGACAGGGGTGGAAAAATAAGTCTTCTAAGCTTACAATCCGATTCTACTAAAATTCGGATTGCTTATCGTTCCGTTTTATTGAATATAAAAGCACTATTTTTCCAATTTCAAAAAATTCTGTCAAATATTTCTCTCTGGAAAAAAGTGCTCGCATAAAAATATTTCTCTCATAAAAAAGTACACTCATAAAATTATATCTCTACTGAAAAATGTTCTCTTCTAAAAATGTTTCTCTTACTACTAACAATTTCTCTCAGAATCACGATTTCCATACGAGCGATGGCGTAGTAGCGCCATCTCTTTGTATCATACACAAACCGCGATTCTCGTAATCATAGATTTTTTATTATACCTGCATCATAATCCTTGTAAAACAAACCAAAAAGCGTGCGTAAACCCAACATTAAAACACCCCGGTGTTTTAAAGTTGCTAAGCAACAATGACGTCATCAATTTTGAAGCAACAAATTACAAAAACGCGAAAAAAATAATTCGAATTCACATAGCAACATAAACAACAAAGAATGCTAACCAATCTCCAGAATCAAAATCTTTGCTCCGTTAAAAGGCACTCGGCTTCGCCTCGTGCTTTTAAACCCATTGGGCGTGCTTTAAAGGCTTGCTTATACACTTGTATTATAATATACTATTATATCAGCAGATTAGCAAAATTAAATAGTGCCACTTTTAACTTAAAATATAAAGTCAGTACCTGTTCTCTGCATTCTTTCGCTTAACTTTTGCTAAACCATGTATATAACAAATCCGTAGCCCTTTCAGCTGTCTCAGCTTTTAGTGGCTTGTACATAAAGAATCAGGTTCAATTTTCAAGTTTTGCAAATAAAAAAAATAATAGTACAAAAACATCGAAAGTACGATTAAGTGTAAAACGGATTTTCTTTATATTTGTAATTTCGGTATAGAACTGCAGTATTTTGATTTGAAACGTATTAGAAATTCAGTAAATTATATAAGCTCATGTTTTATAAAATGAAAAAAATACATCGCGAATATTGCAAATGAGACCAATACTACGTTTGAAAAGTTTTGACCTCTAAAAAAATTATCCGAACCCACGTATTTGTTCCTTTCTTTTGTTTCCAAAAGTATGTGCCAAATTTCTAGTCAATCGATTCTGTATTTTCTTTTAATTTTAATTCTGCAGAATATTTTTAAATTTCAACAACAATTTAAGGTCGGCTATTTTGTAGATAGTTGATTTAACCAATATATTAAATTTTTTTTAGAGTATTAGTGAATAAATAGTTGAACTTAAATTTGCGTTAAAACAGTGTATACAGGTTGTTTTAAAAATGTCTGACAATTTTGTAACTGAACGAGTATTTTAAATTTCCAATATTAAAAAAAAATAGTTTGAAAATTATTTGAAAATTTTTGATTTTGAGTATTTTCTAGTTAAAGGCAATATTTATCGTTGAAATCTAAAACTGATTATGTAATTTATGGATAGCGGTATTGTATGCAGACACACATAGGCCCTAAAACCTGCTTTTTGGTCAAAATGCTTGCCATATAAGTATATTTCTTTTAGGCTTAACTTGTATATCGGCCAGTAAGCCCAAAGCGAGAAAAACTTCGCTAAATAATCGCATTTGCGCGAAATCCTACATGATGATCCTCATAATATTAATATGTTGTTATAATTCATTTTGCGTAAATCTCAATAAAATTGCGGTTAGAGAAAGCACTTCATTCTAAACCATTCATTTAGAGATTTCCGGAACACCCGGATTTTATTTTAACAAACTTGAAGAAGACATTAATCAATTAATCATTCCAACAACTTTCATTTGAACAATGTTCATTTAAACAATTTTGCATTCACACAGCCTTAAATAGTTAAACCTAATTAATTTTTTTAAACCAAAATTAAAAACATTAAAAAAATATATTGCTTTTTTTTGTTTTAGAGCCTTCCGCGCTTTTAATATTAAACAACAATACGTATGTTGAAATTAATTACTGTGTTGCCAAAAAAGTCGAGTTTTCTTCGTAGCAGGTAATAATATGTTTACTAACGACTTCCGACGTCACGGTCAAAATAAATTAAGACACTACGTGAGAAAAGCTAAAATGTTCTAGCCAATAGAATGTAATATGTCAAAATACGCCGACACTGGCCGAACTAAATTAGCCCGAAGAGCTTTGAACTAAAGTGGGTTCGATTCCTTAGACTAAAATGCATAAAATAATCTGTGCGCGATTTATCAATCGCCTTGGGATAGATAACAAAAACACTGGACTTACTTTACTGCTTTACCATGACATGCAATTTCACAAATCGATATAAAAATATTTTAAAAATGTCATATTTAAATCGGGTTAATCATAAACAAGGCGCGGATTTATATGCACAAAAAAATGTCAAAATATGCGCATGTATGTGCACTACAACATAAAATTACACTTTAAAAAAGGCAATTTTTAAAAACTAGCATTAGTATACGGCCGAACTTTCCGTGTGCATTACGCCGATTATTTCGCAAAGGACACTTTGCCGATCCCGACCAAAACACCGATTATGTCCAAAATGCCGAACTTCAATGAAAGACATCAGTCCGACAATCCTCACTTGTTCTGTACTGTCAATATTATAAATACATGGAGGTTTAAGTATTATATACAATTTGTTCCGTAAAAAAAGCTCAAAAGTGTAACGGCGTTTTTGATTTAACCCCCATATACAGGATGTCTTCTAAGTACGTGCGAAAACTTCAGAAGGTGATTTCTTCGGTTATTTCACGAAAAAATGTTTATGTGAACATATGTCAAAAACTGGTTTCCTACGGAGTTACAGCCCTCTGAAGAAAGAACACTTTGTTGGCGATAACTTTCGCAGTAGCTGCACTACAATTTTGAAATATTGTATGTGAGCACTACTAATTTAGCTAAGTATTTTTACTAAATTTTGTTTAAATAAGTGCACCAGAAGTGGCTCATATAGGGAGGGGGTCAAGTAATACTGTCATTTAAATATTTTACATCTACACAATTTTTTAATGTTTAATCTTATTCTCCACACAAAAATACACAAAAAGGGTACTCTTGTTGAAAGTCGCTGTATCGAGCAATGAATAAAATGATAACACTATATGGCAGGAGAATTTTGTTTTTAAATTTTTCTCCCCTACTTTCAGTTTGGGATGTATTGACTTTTTCAATTTTAAGATTTTGATGAAACACGTGGAAGTAAAAGACCCCAAAAAATTGTTTAAAAAAATGTGTGTTTGTGGGTGGGTATGGTGCATCATAACTCTCAAACGGATGGTTCAATTTGGATGAGCTTTGGAATGTAGAGTATATCAAATGTTCCCTGATAAAATAAGTTTCAAAAATTCAAAACAGGAAGCTAAACGAGGTGTTGTGTGGCAGATTTAAACAAATTTTGTAAATCTGAAAAATTAATCTAATAGACGACCAAGTTTAACGCTTTCTGCGAACTTTTTATCTTCAAAATGGCGGCTGATACAATTTTGTCAAACTTATGACTTTATGACGGGTTATTGCTCCAAAACTAGTTGACAGAGATGGTGATGAAATGTGGTATTGAAGTGGCACTATGGGGGCATAGGCACAGTACTACTATTTTTACCCTCCCACCAAATTTTTGGTGGACAAATTTGTCCTTCCGTTTTTGGTTTTCTCTAATCCCAAGTAATCTTTTTTCTTAAAAAAACGTCGATAAATTAGGTTACTCATAGTACAACGTACAGCTGATGATGCCCTCAGCTATGATGTTCCTGATGTTATACACCGTGTCCATAAAGTCCCCCCCCCCCCAACTAAGTTTTGAACGACTTGATTTTTTTCTACAAAATTTGGTGTGCTGTAATGGGAAATTAAATACTATTTTTCAGACCATATTAAAATTTTGTATCATCCTAAATGGCGACGGGGCGCCATTTTGAATTTTTTTTTAAATAGAAAGGGGGGTCGAGTGACACTTCACTGGAAAGGTCTTTTAGTTCTGCGTCTGATCCTAGAGTTTCAAAGAAAAATATTTAGCCATAACAAAATGACAAACGTTTGAAGTAAAGAAGTCTATTAAAAAAAACTAAGAATTAAAACAAAAACAAATGAAATTAAGTGTTAGAAATGTTCACCATTCACTTCTTGGCACATAAAAAGTCGGTTATGACATTCCTGCCTTACATTTACATAAGTTTCTGGAGTGACATTTCTGTAAAAAACGCATTACAGAAGTTTGCAGAAATATCACTCCAGAATCTTATGAAAATGTAAGGCAGGAATGTCACAACCGACTTTTTATGTGCCAAGAAGTGAATGGTGAACATTTCGAACACTTAATTTCATTTGTTTTTGCTTTAATTCTTAGTTTTTTTTAATAGATTTCTTTACTTCAAACGTTTGTCATTTTGTTATGGCTAAATATTTTTCTTTGAAACTCTAGGATCAGACGCAGAACTAAAAGACCTTTCAAATGAGGTGTCACTCGACCCCCCTTTCTATTTAAAAAAAAATTTTAAAATGGGGCCCAGCCGCCATTTTAAATGATACATTATTTAATTATGAGCTAAAAAATGGTATTTAATTTCCCATTAAAGCACACCAAATTTTTTAGTAAAATATTAAGTCGTTCAAAAGTTAGTTAGGGGGGGGGGGTTACTTTATGGACACAGTGTATATACGAAAGATATTTGTTATTTTTTGTAATAGCCAATGACAGGAAAATTTTGTTTTGCCTGTTAGAGGGATGTCTGGTAATCCCTATTTAAAATCAAAGCCTAGGAAGGTGTTAAACGCAGGTAAAACGAAAACCTAGCTTTGAATGTTCCATTTAGGTTAAAAATAACTTTTAAAGAATAAATTTGTTTCTTATTAACCATTTAAATTGAATCTACGTGAGTATAGTTCGTATTGTTAATTATATATTGTTAATCTATAATACAACTCGTGGTAGGCACGAAGTATCGCAATTGCATAATTCTTAGAAATGAATGTAAAAATTCCAAAACTTGGAAATAATATTCTGCCGAGTATAATCCGGTACATTCGCTCAAGAATACCTGGAAAGAGCACGCACGTGAAAATCCCAATGTACTTCTCATTTCCCCCCTTTTATATTTTAATATTGAACATTCATTTTGGGAATATAAAGAAATATATCTAAATATGCATTTATTCTAAAAATATGCTCCAAAACCCCAAAAGGTGCAAATTAAAATTGGTGTCATTTAATTGCATTTTATTAAATATGGATACAAACAAAAGCATTTTATTGGCATAACAAAACTATCAAATATGTAATTGCGCCTTGCTCATAAAGATATGCTGTAGTGCATCGGTTAAATAACTGTTTGTGTATTATTATCCATTGTTTACAAACTATTTTAAAACTTGTATTCGATATAATAGACCGTTCTAGACAGTAATTGTGTTCTTTCACTCGTTGCAATAATAAAACGAGTTGCATCTGACTGAACTCAACATTCGATCACGACTTTCTCGCGACTTTATCCCCGAGGCTTGTCTTTGTTAATTTTCAATTAAAAAAAATAAACCACAACACATAAAAGAAAGTTGGGCAAGAATGAAATCGATCGTTTAAATTTATGGGTTTTACATTGGACGCTGGAATACTTTGCATATTACAAGGCTAGCCTCAGGCCCCTAGCTGAAAATTAGATCAGTTTTATTATAATACTAAAGTGCTTCTACTCTAAACGATTATTATCTTGGTGAAATTAAAAGTGTTTTAAAATAAAAGAAAAATAAACGATCGAATCGTAAAATTTGTTGACTTCACGAGTGCCAAACTTTAGCTCAATCAACAATTTTAGCAGATTCCACCTGTCGAGAAACTTTTGTAGTCCCTTGCTAAACCGTACTCTGACGTTAATCTTCAACATGCGTCTGCAACGAATTTATACTAAAAGTCACAGCTGCAAAAAAGTGAAATAAACAGAAATATTTTTTTTTGAAAAAACCAATATAAGCATCAATTTCTGTGAAATAATAATAAATAATTGGGTAATTTCTTGTTATTCTCATTTCCGTTGGGATTTCTAGTTATTTTTTGATAAATAAAAAATGCAATAATTAAAGCATTGTAAAAAATTTCATATCGAACGTGATTTTATTTACGCGTAATTTTTTACTGGTATTCATGTCAAAGATCACGTGCTTGCTATCGTATACATTTGACACTATGATATTCCAGCAATAAAAAAATATTTATATAACAATACTTTTAAAAAGATAATTCGAATTCGTATCTAAACTACTTAATTGTATGAATCTCAATTTTCAAGCTTTGTTTATTGGACTTTTAACTTATTGGCAAGACCTTGAACTAAAATTTGTAAATAAGTTTAAAAAACAATAAATTTTATCCCCTTTTATTTTTGATCTCAAAAATACGGAGAGTAAAAATCAATTTTCCTGGTTTCCTGGATGAAATTTTGTTTCAAATTTTATTCGCCTACTCAGATAACTTTTCTGCGGTAAGCTTTGTTCTAAAAACATCAAAATAGCACAGTTGTTTAGACCGAACGAAGGTTCGTAGACTTTATCAGTTTACCTCATTTAAAAAATTTACGACGTTTAACTACCTCGCGTTATTTTTAAACTTGTAGTACTCCAGAATTTTCGAACACATTTAAAAATAATGTCCTGAAATTGTGTTGTTTTCGTGAATTTAACGTTTACATGGAAACGCTTTTATTCCTTTGTTTTGCCAGTTTGTCTTGTTTAATCTTTCACGTCATGTTTAAAATTAACTAAATTATTTTGCATTTGCATGCAGGAAGTACGAACGCATTAAATCTTTCCAAAAATATTTTCATACAAAACTTAGCACATCATAACCAATTTGATAAATTTGGAGATTTGTTTATTTTGAAAATGCACATATTAAGCAAGGTCACATTTAGGAAAGTTACTCACAAAAAGTCTACCACTTTTTTAGAAAAAGTGTAGCCTTTTCTACAGCTAATGTTGCTTAGAGCTTCTCTGGCCTCTATCTAGATTGTGGCTAACGATATCTAAACAGAAGTATTTGGCGAGTTATGCATGATTGATGACGATGTGTGTAAAAAAATTATTCAAATTTTATAGAAAAATTGTAATTTCAAAACTAAATTCATGAAATTTATAACAAAATTTTTAATATTTTAAAATTTTTAACACCGTAATTTTTAAATTTTTCGTTTCGATATTTTCAAACTGCAATATTTTTGAAGTACTAAAATGATAAAGATTTTGAGATTTCTAATAAACTCTCACAAATAAAGAAATTTAATAAATATTGAATATTACTGTAATTTTTACACACATGTTATGAACCGCCCTGTATAAACACCCGAGAGCCCCAAATACTGTTGCTAAAAGCTGTACATATCTTATGTCTAGGTATTATTGTTACGTACAGTCTAGATAAAAGCCAGAGAAGCCCTAAGCAGCATTCGCTGTAGAAAAGGCAACGGCAATAGAAAATTTTCAAACAGTTTTAAAATTGGAAATTCCTAAAACATTTAAAAATTTTTGATACTTCCAAAAACTCCTTTTTAAAAATGTTTGAAACAGAAATAATCGAAAAATTCGTATATTGACATTTAAAAATTTTCGAAAATTTCAAAAACTTTGTAAACAATTTTAAAATTCTTTACTTTACAAACATTTTTAAAAATTCTCGGAATATTCAAAGTTTTCAAATTTTTTTAACTTTCTAATCCGAAAATGTTTTAAAATGTATCCACTTGAATGTTTTTAAAACATCAGAAATATTCGAAATTTTTGAAATGTTTTTGATATTTTTCAATTTATGAAATTTCGGAGTTTCGATATTTGCAATTTTTTTGAATGTTGAAAATTTTTTCAAATATTCTTTTTTTCCTCCTATTATAAAGCCAATATAGCCTAATAACAGCTAGGCTTCCGGGTTGGAGCCGCGTCATCGGTGCATGAACTGCCGACGTTTCGTCCTCGGTTCCACGGGACATCTTCAGGGCTGTGTTCACTTTGGGATCTGGAACACAAATGGAACCGTGGAACCGAGGACGAAACGTCGGCAGCTCATGCACCGATGACGCGGCTCCAACCCGGAAGCCTAGCTGTTATTAACAACGGCCGCGGAGGCCTGCAACTCCAATATAGCCTGTTCAATACGCGCAACTAGTGCGGGTTCTGTGAGCCTTTTTGGTCGTATGCCGGATAGGAGGTTGGACTTACCAGGGGAAAAAGTTCCACTAAATGGTTCAAATATTAATAAATGCGTGCAGAGTTTCCCGGGAAAGTTAAACTATACGCAAAATGCATGGAAAATTCTACATTTTTCAGATTTAATTCCCCCAGGATACTTTAGCTAAGAACGTGTCCTTTTAATCAGAAAGTAACAATAAAACTTTGTATAGTCTTCGCAACCGACATGTTCAAGGTGCTGTCTTTCATGCAGAAAACCCGGGTTCTAATTATCAGAAGGACAAACTTTAAAAACTTTTTTGTTCGTTATTTATTTAATTTTTGAACTTTTTTCAGCCTCTTATAACTGAAATTGTTGTGTTTAATTATGTTTTAATAATGAAATAGGTGTCAACTTAAGTATTTCATTACCTGAGGTATTGAAATTACAATTTACTGTACAAATCGTGTTTTTTACCATTTTATTGTAGAACTGGTGTACAAATTAAATAAATATCAAAACAAATTTTAAAAAAGTTTGTCCTGCCCAGGATTAGAACCCTGGTTTTCTTTTCTGCATGAAAAGCGGTAGCCTTAAGCATATCACTACGGCGACATTACAAATATTATAGCTACTCTCGGAGTAGAAGGACACGCCTTGAATTTATTAATATTTATTTGAATTTTTGCTTAATTTTAAATGTAAAAATTACTTTTCATGACTAAACGACACTAACAACAGCTAATTACAATAATACTGCTTAAACGCTTAGCCAAAGTTTGCCGACGACATCAAATCTGGAAAAACATAATTTCCCATGCATTTTGCGTTCCCTGGGAAAACCGTATATAATTCAAAATTTCGAAAATGTGCGGTTTTCATGAACTTAATTTTAAAATTTTGAACTTTGCAATTTAATTTTTGCAAATTTTTTGAACAGGAATTCGGAATTTCCAAATTTGTGTTGCAATATTTTCAAAATTTATAATTGTTCAGATTTAAAATTTTACAATTTTTTTTTAATTTTTGAATATGCAACATTTTAAAAATGACAATGTTTTTAAACATCAACATTCTCACAATCTTAAAAGCAACAGTATCACAATTGCCAAATCATACAAATTTTTTAAAACTAATGTTAAAGACTGAATCAGACAATGAAAAATCAAGTAGCACGCTAACACGAGGAAGGTCTCGTGGCGGCTGCCTGGAAGCTTTTTTTTAACCAAAACACCCTCAAGATCAAGGTGTTTTCTTAAGATACTCAAATAGTTGCAAGATACTTTGATAGTAAGTTCTGCACATTTAAACAATGATAAAAAGTTTATATAAGTTTATAACGCTTCGTTACGGAGTTACAGACTGTGGAAGAAACGACACTGTTTTCACTTCCGTAGACTGTAACTCCGTAACGTGGCGTTTCCAGAAATGTGAAGCCTTTGAAGAAAGCACTTAGACCTTCATGGTAACTCGATTTTTCGAAAACATTGAATTATCTTGAACGCGATTGGATTTGACAATTTTCAACAAGACTACCTTTTTTTGTGTGTTGTATGGAGAATGCGATTACGTAAATAACAGCAACCTCCCCCCCCTCCATATATGGGACAACTTTTATTCAAACATAAACTAGTAGAAATGCTCCCATATAAAATATCACAATTGTAATTTTGCAACTATTGTGAAAGTTATCGACAGAAATAGTTCATCTTAAGGAGACTGTAATTCCGTAACTTGGGGTTCCCAGATCGATTTTTAGAAATATTTTTACCATTTTTTTCAGATTCTAAATTTATCCTGAAAGTGCGTCTCACACATTACGAATCAGCGTGTATAGATTGTCAGTAACACAGGTTTCTAGGTAGAGAGGACCTACAGGTCTACCCACTGGACGATTTGAAGTAAAGCCGGACAAAAAACAATTCTTAATATTTAAAAGTATCTCTACACCAACGACATTTTGCCATATTTTTAAAAATAAAGTTTACGAAACTTCAGTATGAAAATTTTAGAGTTTTATTAAAAATTCTGAAAGCTGTTTTTCTATAAACGCTGTTGATGTCACTGCAAAAAGAGATAACTTATAATGCACCCATTTATCTTTTTGAGAGGTTATTTAAAATTATAACCACTATACTGCAGAAATCTAGAAAACAGAGTTGAGGTGGCCTCAGAAAACAGATGTTTTAGAATCGTGATTGTCACGGCAGATGTAGTATTTTCTAATAATAAATGCGGAAAACCAGCCTTAAGTAATGATTCTGTCGGCTTATTGAAATAACCCGCACAACAGTCGTAATTCTAGCAGAAGCCTATTTATAATAGGACATGAAAGTGTATACGCAAGCAAAAACAAGGCACACAATAATATTTATGACCGCCATTTTCCTTTTGTGCAAGTTCAATCTTAAAATAAACAGCAATAAGACTATACAAAATTAAATACTCACAAATTTACTATGAACGGGTGTCGAATTTCCTGCAGGATGTTTTTCTCGTTTTTTACGTGTTCCACCTGTTTGAGTCTTATGACGTCTGCTAAATTCAGGACTTTCATTGCTCCGTATGCATTTGTGTATTTATTTTTACAGAGAATTACACGACCAAATGTTCCAGTACCTGAAAAAAAATATATCAGTCAGAATAAATGTTTAGGGTTTATAGACGACTCAACATCTAAGGTTACGGCGCGCGATGGTCCAGCTCCACATGTTCAAAACTCGAAATTTCAAAAAAAAAATTGCCAGTATCGAACTGGAGACCCATTACTAGGTCAGCGGCATTTAACATTGCTCCAAAAAAAATTAATACCCGCCACACATGTTAAATTCATATCCTTAAAATTTAAATAATTGTTTTAATTACAAAACCAAATAAGTTTACCAGACATTAGCTGTTTTGGTCTGTCTGAAAATTCAGAGAAAAATCATTTACATACAAACGTTTTGAAAATTTTCCAAATTACAACATTAATCTCAACACCTCATTAAAAACGTGTCAAAATTCAATTGCCTGTGTTCATATTTCCTTAGAGGTAACTTCGTGGGCGAAGAAGATTTATCTTAATTTAAATGCGTGAGGTCCGAAGCAAGTTTGATTTTTATTTTTTAACGCAGACTTATTTATAACAGTTCCTGAGGAAAAGGCGATCTTGGCAAGCGCACCAACATTAAAAGCATTATGTCTTTTGAGTTGTGGATAGTAACATTTGCAATAGTTGTCACTTATGTGGGTCATAAAGCGTTGACCGCGAACTCCTAAGCTAATCTGATTTAAATGAGAGGAGAGACAATGGCCAGTTGATCCTAGTTCAATGGTCTTGATTAATTTCCAGTTTCTGAGCAACCCGAACTTGAACTAGTGTGCGAGGTTAATTTTAATAAGGCAAGACAAGTATTGCAAAAATCGTGTAAAATGTAAGATTTATGTGAATATGAAATTAGAAGGTTATTAAATAGAACCGATATAAATATTTCAATTTTTATTTTCGTACGTTTTCCAGTATCGCAACGTAGTGTGATTCTGCAAAAGTGAGTTTGAGAATTTGACGATAAAACTTCCCTGTGTCGCCCTCTATAAATTTTTGAAAATTTTGGTTTTAATGCCAGTTTATTCAAATACAAGTAGAAAAAACGACAATAAATTTGGTGTAGTAAGAGTCCTAGTTAAAGTAAATATTAAAACTAACCTAGGATTTCCAAAATAACAGAAAGTGTGTGTCAAAGTAAAAAACTATAAGATATTGAAAATATTCAATAAATATTTTTTTAAAACTGACACCTATTTTTTTTAATTGTGTCGGCTGATAGATATGAGAACAAACTATCTGTTGTTGTTTTTGCCGACGTCTAACTTCCCTTTGTCACCCTCTATGAATTTTTGTAAATTTTAGTTTTAATGCCTGTTTATTCAAATACGAATAGAAAAACGATAATAAATTTGATGTAGTAAGAGTCCTAGGGAAATAAAGTATTAAAGACAAAAATGTATTTCCGAAATAATAGAAACTGTCAAAGTAAAAAACTCTAAAATGTTGAAAATATTCAAGACTTATGTTTTAAAAACGGACACCTATTTTTTTTTAATTGTGTCGGCTGATAGATCTGAGAACAAACTATTTGTTGCCGTTTCTGCCAAGCCTCTAACTTCTCTGTGTCGCCCCTTATAAATTTTTTGAAAATTTTGCTTTTAAAACCAATTTATTTAAATACGAGTTGTAACAAAGTTTCCTGCAACAACAATGTTTTAATAAATAGTAAGTATTTATATTGTTGTGGTTCCAAGACGAGGCGTTCGTGGCGCTGGAAGTGGAAATTTAAAAGCGAAGTGCTCGCAGAAGAAGTCGTATGGGGGAAACGGTACTCCCACAATAACTCCTTCCATAGCATCCCTACCACCTTCAGTGGGTATAAAACCGGAGCACCAGCTCAAAATAGTAGAATTCACTCCTGCCTTTCAGAGAATTCACTCCTGCCTTTCAGAGAATTCATTCCCGCCTTTCAAAGAATCCAGACCTGCCTTTCTTAGAAACCAGAATCCCGTTAAAACTTTTAGTTTCCTGTTCAATTTATTTTGATCCGACTTAGTAAATTTATTTTGATTTTGTTTTCGAACAGTTTAACTGTTAGTAAATTTTTATTTCAAGTCAAGACTGAACTTAGAGTTTAAAAATTAGGCTGGAGTTTGATTTAAACTTAAAGTTACTTTTAGTTTAAATTAAATGCAAACAGTAATTTAATGGAATGTTTGATTCTCCTAGGAAGTAGATATCTTCCATGAGAATTCGACATTTATTGAATTACATCAAAACGTTAGTGGAGGTCAATGTTCTTTTAGTGAGTTTGACGAGCTTCTAATGGAAATAAGACCGTATTCACTAAGAATTAATGCATCTAATCTCAAAACTGGGGTGCCCTATTGAGATTGATTCGTTATATTCACTTAGAAAGTCAACCGTTAAGTTTATTAAATTAAACTTAGAAAATTATGCGTCAAGTTTCAATAACTTTAATAAAGTAAAGTTACCCGTTGGGTTTATTATTTTAAATCTATCCATGAATTTGATTTATATCCTGAACCTGTACATAATTCCCCGTACCGTCAAACCTGGCAATTTATTTATCCAGTACCGATCAATTAAATAAATCCACAAGTACTTACCTGACGAATTCACAATTATCCGTTTACTTTCAGTTCGAACCGTAACCAGAGGGTTGGTGACCAGTGGAACACTACACCATACACTATTTAATTTAATTTCAGACTTTATCTGCCAGATTGAGTGAATGTGGAGTGTGCACAAGACATTAATTATTTTCACAGAAACACTGAAGCCGAGAAACGCCATTTTGATTGTGACGTCGCATCGACCAGACCTATCGACCGACCCACATTGAATACCAGAGATTCTGCGCAACCAGTCCTGTCTGTCAGCCGTGAATTCGACGCAGAATTTGATTCGACGAAAGAAGATCCGTTCAAGGAAGCAGAACCGAAATCGACAAGCTCCGAAGAAAATTTAATTGTTTCACATTTAATTATATTTAACTTTATTATACATAAAATAATTAATTTTACAATTTTTCCGATACATACGATAATTTATTCTTGTATTGTAAACGCATTGAATAAATATTATAAATAATTTGATTTACAGTTCGATCTTATTATTTCTTTGAACTCTGGCTCTGAACTACCTGGGAAGAGCTGGTGAAGGTTTACAGAGTGGATAAAATCATAGACATAACAAATTTAATATTGTAAGAATTCTATAAAAGTAAAATATTAAAGGTAAAAATGTATTTCCAAAATAATACAAATTGTCAAGGTAAAAAATTGTCCAAGTTGAGAATTTTGTTCATTTGATAATTTTCCTAAAATCATTTTTCAACTGACCATTCAGTTTTATTACAATTATGTCAACTAATAGCCCTAAAGACAAGCTATTATTTTAATTTTTTGTTCACGTCCCTAATTTCTCTAATTCCCTCTTGGTGTATATTTTTGAAATTTGGAAATCGGGACTGTCCCGTCAAAATCGGGATATATGTTCACCTTATCTATTGTACCAATTGTGTTTTAGTTTACGTGGTCAAACAAAATTCTTTTGCGTACCCCCACGCAACACAAATGGCATGTTATTTAATCCAAATAGCATAGCCTAACGGCAATAATTGCGAGTTGGGTAGATGGGAATCTGGCTTTAAAAAATAATCGGTTTCTAACTGCATGTGAATTCTTATTCTTATAGTCGTTCCGAGTCGAAACTAGTGTTTGTTTAGTCACAGTCTGTTTTGCCTTTATTTGGTGAGTGAAGACTGCTAACTGCATTTATATTCTTATGATGATGATGAGTCATAAGTTGTTTAAATACCCCGCTGAACACGTTATTTGGATTAGAATGTTCTACAAAACGTTTTTGAAAATTTGATAGTATTTTGGAAGTACATATGGGAAGGTCTAGGCGAACTATTTCCTCCAGCGTTGTATGATTTAAATATTTTTCAATAATTACAGAAGTGTTTTATAAAGTTTCTTTAAAAAGATATAGGCGCCGCTATTGCAATTTCGTCGCTTTTATTATTAGAATTTCAGCGTCCTCACGTGTTTGACTAAAATAAATTACATTGTACTAGAAAAATTCTAAATTAAGTAAAAATCTCGAAATAGCTCGGTTTGCGGAAATCTGCACCCACTTCTATATATTTCAGCGTTAATTAAATTAAATTAAATCCTTGAAAAAATCTATTTTCAGCTGAAACCATTGAACTTGGCATTATTTGTATCGATGATTAGAAAACGACTCGCATTTACGCAATAAGACTTATTTTTACGTTTCGGTTGTTATTGAAAAACACTTAAAATGTTCCAATTCCGTCAGCAGGCTAACAGATTTGACAGCTGAAATATGACTACAACGATCTTCAATGTTTCAAAAAAAATCGCTTATAACTTAAAGAAGTTATGATGACATTGTCTTTTTTCGTCTTAGAATAAACAAGGATAATGCTATTTCTACCAAAAATCCAAGGTCAAATTTAAAAATAAATAGCGAATTTATTTTTTTATCAGTTTAGAATGGTGATGATGAACACATATAACGGATCTTCAATAAATTATTGCAACGAGATGCGGAAACGATCAGTTTTGTTCCACATTTCAAATATTACAATATTTCCTTGTTTAAGCCAATGATATTGTAGCAAATTGTTTATTTTTTTTGTGATTGTGTATTGGCACGCTGCATAATGCAAGATATTGTGTCCAATTTAACAAGCTTTTGGAAAAGTTCCCAGACTTTTAACTCGGCCATTCTGCTTTCATAAACGCGTAGGAAGTAGGTGTCGCACAATATCGGCACCCTCGCGTTTTACGCACAGACTAAAATAATTCAGAACTAAAATATACGCTCATTTATTGTCTGCTTGAAAATAGCTTAATATTATTATTATTATAACCGTTTAACGAACTTGCTTATTACAACGAAAATTAATTGTTCCGAATTTGCATGGTTTCAATTGCATTTGCGTCATGGGAATATTAAATAATAACACGCATAACATTATTTTCTAAGTATGCAGATATTGGTTTCATGTTTGTTGTAAATTACCACCCGTTTCTATAATTAAAGTAAAATTTGCATGTTTGACGTTCAACACACAAAACAATATTAATTTATTTTATGACCTTTGGCAAGTCATACCACTCATACACACGTTCTATTAAATTTTATTAAAATATTAAAATTAAAGGCATGTGCGTACGAACTTATTTGAGTATCACATGGAAAATATTCCAAGTTTGTTCTACTTTTATTTTACAACCAATAAGTGTATTAGATTAAAAATACGATATTACGCCTAACATTCTCTAAATATAGTAAGCAGCGAGGCTATTAATGGAAGTGTTGCTTAATACTGATAAAGATTATTGACCTGCTTGATAACGATTTATATCAGTTTTGTGTAGTTAGGAAATATTCCATTACGAAAACTGTTTCTTTGATAAAGTAAAACTTGAAAAAATTTAAACTTAATGTAATCAACAGTGTTCAGATTGTTAGTCTAGTATTTAGTCTGTACAGGAAGTATGAAGCAATAATTTAACAATAAATTTCTGCATAATTCCTGTAACTATATACTTGTAGCTTCTATGCAATTTTAAACAAATTATCTACGTGATTATTACAGCATCATGTCTATATGTTTGACCTTATGCGAGCTCGTTTAGTTGCGTAATATTTATTTGGTTAGCTGCAATTGATGTTTGTTTAGAAACTAGTAGAGAGTTGACACTTAAATAAATGACGCACCCTGTATGCTGAAAATCTAAAACAATTTTGTGATGCTGTTTGGATAGTGGCCCAGTCAGTGTCCGGACTTTCAGTCTAGTATTTAGTCAGTATGGAAAGTATGAGGCAATAATAAGTCAATAATAAAAAAAACTCGCATAATTTCTGTAAATATGTAGCTGTAGCTTCTATATAATTTTAAATGAATTATCTACGTAATTATTACAGAAACACGGCTATATGTTTGACCTTATGCGAACTCGTTTAGTTACGTATTATTTTTTTGATCAGATTCAATTGATGCTTGCATAATTTTAAGTGAAATGATAACAGAGTTCATAAGCGTAGATTATGAATAGTCACTGGTTTAAGAAAAACCTATACGAAACAGTTTTTATTTATTTCTTCCTCCATCTCAAGATACAGAGTGCAGAACCTCTCTGGCCTAGCTCAATAATAAAGTAACACTGGACGACACGACGTATCTCAAATATTGCAAAACAATGCAAAATTTTCAAATTTCAAATTGTTTCACGTATAAGTAAATGGATTTGAGTACGCCCACGGTTTTTGTTTACTAATTGAATTTTAACGAAAGTTTTTGCTGTTTTGGGACTAAAGTCCAGACTTTGATAAAATGGTAACCAATATCACTCCAATATAGAAGTACTTATTTTGCATGTCACGGAGATTTAATATCAAGCGTAAAAAAAGCATTATAACATAATACAACTTTCCTTAAAAAAATCATTTTTGCAGCAAAATTATTCCTGGAGGTTGAGAATTACCCAAGCGTAGATTATTACATCGCCAGAAAAAATAAACTTCTGAATTGCACATTTCAAGCGTAAGTATGTCCTAATCTCCTAATAAATAAAGCACCTGTTTTATACATAATTACAGTTTATTTTATTCATCGTTGGATGATTTCAACACGTTTTTTATGTTTATTTTGCGGATGTCGAACAAAAGCTAATGACCATAAATTAATGCCACCTAGTTAAAATTTCATTTTTACAACAAACAATATTGTTCTGGCCGAGACTAAACAGTATTACACGGAAATATCCGTGTCAGTGCATTTAAACTCAAAAACCGCGAATAAATAACCTCAAGGTACAGGTAAAACCGTTCCAATAACATTGGCAAAGAAAATGCTCGATTTTATAAATGAAGTTTGAGGAAAGGTCGGATAAAAGTGTCACAGACGTACTTTCGCAAGCGTTAAAGTTTGCATCTGAAACTGCAGTAATTTTCTAAATATTTGTAAGAAAAGCGAAGTTTTAATGACGAGGACTTGGCACATAATTATACAAGAATGGACGTTAGAACGAAGTGATCAAAAATTATGATCAACAAGATTAGCATTTATAATTAAACAGCTGTCAATAGTGATTTGTTAAAATTAATAGTAAGATTAAAAGTGGAAAATTTAATAATGTGACCGCCGCATGTTTTTACCTACATTTTTCTATCAATATTTTTATTATGACAGTAACATCAACTACCGAAAAAGTTCAATTAATTTCAACCCTTTCATTTCAGAATTTTAAAGTTTTATACAGGGCTGGGCATAAGTATGGAATAATTGCTATAATCCGTTTTCTTGAAAACATCCTCGAGGGGGTATAGCGATTTTGATATTTTGCAACGTTTTGGCGTAGTTAATTTTTTTATATAATAAACTACGCCAAAACGTTACAAAATATCAAAATCGCTAACCCATTCGAAGACTTTTTCAACAAAATGTTATTTACCGAATTATAACAGTTATTTCGTACTTATAGCCAACCCTGTATAAGGTGTATCAAAAATAATAATAATTAAAAACCCATAGTAGATTACAGAATATATAAATCAGAAAAAAAAACATCTAAAATTATTTCCAAAATTGTTTGAGTACTGCAGTATAATAACACTTTGAGTTCAAAAACATGTTATCGACAGAAAATTCAAAAATGAAAAGACGAGTATCTGAGTAAGAAATGTTGATGTAGAAAAAATTTTTACGGCCTGCAAGATAAGTTGTTAGGTTTTTACCACACTAGAATTAATTTACAATTTATGTAATAACCCCATAGCTAATACGCTAATAATAACATCATAACGGTCAAAAGCATGTTTTCAGTAGTTCTAAAATTTAATTTTATTGTTTTTTAATTTTAAATTTTTCATTGATTTTTGATAAATAAATGGAACTACCGATGCCTACTTAAGCTAATCTATTATTGGTTTAAATATGATTTTTTATAACGTATGATTCAAAATATTTCAGATTTCGGGCGGCGGTGAAAAAAGAAGTCATGTCTTAGCTTAGAACAGACGCAATTTATTAAAGTATACAAGACGTCTAACCTAAAATAGCCTAGAAATTAAAAAAACACGTGTATGCAAAAACACAATTAAAATGATTAATTAATTATATCATCATCGATTTACAACATTTTGTAAAGTTATAGAATAAACATCAGTTTAATTGATTAGTAGTTTATTATTAAAGTTATGAAATGATACAAAATTAAATTTTAAATTCAAAATGTCAACATGACAGCAAATGTCAACATGACAGCAATGAGCAAAGTAGCTAAGACATGAAATTATATCCCATGGCCGCCCGAGATCTGAAATTTTTTGAATCATACGTTACAACCTGTGTTAATAACAAAAACTGGGTTATAGAAACAATTCTGTAAGAAAATTATTAACATTTATTAGTAAAATAAATGTCGCGAGAATGTCCATCAGAAGGAATGTCACCCTGGAATTTTTCTATTGGTCAGCGTATTTTTATTATTGTCATCTACAGAATTCCAAGTTTTGATAAAGCACAATTCCGTATTTTACAATAATATAAAAATTCTTCGACTTTTCCGGGAATTCCAATCTAAAAAATACCACGTACTAGTGCTAATAATATATAACATCAATTTTGTTACAAAAGTTGCAAAACATTTTCGAACAAGTACAAAATGTGGGCTTTTCTTTTTCCACTTTCGAAATAATATGCTTTGGTTTGAATTTATTTACTACAATAAGAAGCATGAATTCTTCCTACATATTTTGACACGTGCGCTTTAAATTCAGTGGAACTGAAATTGGCAAAATATTGCCAAGTTCAAGTTTACCGCGAAACTGACCGGGTAATTATTCCTTAAACTTGCGTAAAACTGGATATTTTAAGACCCTCGATTAATAAGTAAGGTGTTTTATGCAAATACCTTGCTTAAATTAATTTTAAGTAGGTGTCGACCTGTTCGGGTACTCGTCCAAAATAAAACCTTCTGGAATTGCTTTCGTAATAATCAAGATGGGGGACAAGGTTACCCCATTTGACAGCATTGTTTGAGGTGAATCTTTTATTTCGTACATTAAACAGATACTTTTATACAATAAAATATGAAAGCTGTTTTACTTTTTATTGTCAGAGTTTTTTGCAAAATAACACAAAAACATAATTTAAAAATATCTTATAGATATTTGTATTTAATTAAAATTGT
Organism: Ctenicera cuprea; assembly: GCA_958336395.1. Lineage (NCBI taxonomy): Eukaryota > Metazoa > Arthropoda > Insecta > Coleoptera > Elateridae > Ctenicera > Ctenicera cuprea. The sequence goes on along the minus strand of OY284487.1, from coordinate 2,958,819 downwards.
CTTACATATTATATTATTCACAAATATTTGAAAATATTTCTGAAATATTTTTAAATTGCCTATTTGAAAATTAAATAATTTAAAATCATTTAAAAACATCCTCGTGCTGTAATTTAATAGTTGACGTGCGTTTATTTATGGTACTTAAATTAAAAATATCTCTAAGATATTTTTGTGTTTAAGATTTTCATTCGAAATTTTGTAAAACAACATATTAACAATATCCTAGATATTTTTTGTTATTTTAACAATCCAAAAATTTTCAAAATTTCATACAACTTTAATTTTCAATAATAATTAAAAAAAAGTATCATACATTTTCTAAATTATTTAAAAACATTCAAAATTTCTTGATCTTCCAAAAATTGTCTAAACTGAAATTTTTAAAATTTTTTATTATTTTCCCAAATTGTCAAAATTTTATATGGTCACAGTTTTGAAAATTTACGTTTTTGAATTTCAAAATTTTTCAACATTTTCAAAAAAATGTTTAATTCAGATTTTTCGAATTATTCAAAATATTTTTAAATTTTTAATACTACAGTAATACAAATAAAGTTGTCAAAATTCTCGAAATAAATGAAAAATTTTGAAAACCTCCATAAATGTGAGGAAGGTTCCATTGCGGTTGCACGACAGCTTTTTTTTATTTAGTCAGTCCTAATTTAGGCTGTTAAATACACACATTGTGCCAAAAACAGTCTCTTTTGCATTGGTTGACTTAAAAATGTGTTCATTTGTGAAACTCGATGTTTCTGGTAAATACAATACCTTCCACTTTAGTATTCTACGTATGTACCTAGCATGATTTGATTTTTTCTATTTGTTGATGTTTTTGAAACCTAAATGTAATGAATACCCAAACAGAAAAAAAAATATTATTTAATTTTTTTAGTTTTAAAGCAGAACTTATGTCCTATAAATGTAGGTCAAATTGTTGACAATTAGGAGATAAACAAGACGTAGTTTTATTTTAAACACTCTAATCGATAGCTTCTGAAAATTATAAAAACAATTAAGCACTGCAGGAATTTTAAATATCTTTTATTTAATTCTAACTTCGTTTATCAATACTAAAAGTAAATATAAACTCAGTGTACCTCAGCGTAGAGAATAAACGTAAATTGTGAACGTGAAATTTCAAATATTTACCGAATTTTGATCCATTGTTTATTATTTCAAACGGAAATCTCATGTCTGTATAGGAATTGGCCAATTACCATCAGACATAATGAAACGATACCAGTTTATATTAAAATATGAAATTATGTTATTTTATTAATATAATAAATTAAATAATTCTTTATTTTTATTTTGGATGTTTTGAACTGCGGAAACCGATAAGATAACCGCCCGCGCCGGCTCCAAAAGAGGCCCCTAATTTATGCTACTAATTAACGCTTCTCTATCTTCAATTTAATTAACCCAAGGGCATGTATGTACAATCTAGTGCATTTTCTTCCGTGAGTAACCGTGCAAAAATAGCACGTACTGCTGACAGATTTGTGACTTAAAAGTATTTTTAAATTTAAAATATTTCATAACAAATCGAATCCGTGCTACCTGTTTGGTAAATTTCAAAACCAGATTAGTGTGCGTGCAAGCAATTTGCCATTTCCTTTTCCGGACTGCATAAAGTAATAAATACAGCTGCGAAACTAAACTGTTACGATTGAAAAAATCAGCTAATTGTGTACGTTTTGAACGAGGAAAAAGTTTTTAGTGTGATTGCTGCTTAGAAACGACTAGCTGACCTACAAACCTAATGATCTCTGAACGACGAGACGTCTTTCCTAGATTTTAACTTTTATCGAAATTTTTATGATGAGTAGGTAGCTATAAATTAGGACGATTTACCATAATTGGTTTTCGGAAGCAAGGAGAAAAGATTAATTATTGAGACTGTAAGGAAATATGCTGTAATACTTTCATTGTCACTTTCAAGTTGAAAATAAAATGGTTGTTAATAAAAATCGAACTTTCATTTATGATGAACTAGAAATCAGAAGGAATTTAATATTTCTATATGGAATATTTTGTACGACTTTTATTTACATCGACTGCCCTTGAATTTAAAAAAATGATAAGCAAGGATTTCAGTGAAGATAAATTGAAATTTAAATCAGTCTACGTTTAAATCGATCAAACTTAGAAACGCCCAAAAAGGGTAAAAAAATTCAAATCACAACATTAAAAAATATTTCAAAAAATATCAAACGTCGAAACGCTTGCTTACGGAGTTACAGCTGCGCGAAGATAGAACTGTCTAAACACAATTTAATTAATATCTCTGCCAAAAACTTAAAGAGGCATTGTAAGATCTCATAGTTAAATCAATGCGCTTTAACTTTACTAGCGGTACCTAGCGGAGGATTCTGTGGCGTGTGTGAAGGCAACAGTGACCTACTGCGGTCGTGCTGTGTTGTGATACGGTTTAAGGATGCAGGCCTTCTAGTTTTATTATTTTTTGTCATTTATTTTTAAAACGGATATTATCAGTCATTTTTTTTTAAATCAACATTGACAGTTTTTTCTTCAGAAGAAAGTAGAGTAAGCGCAATTGAACTCACTTGATTTAAAACAGTGATTTAAATCGCAATCTAAATGAGGTGGTTAGAAAAAATCATGAGCTAAATCAACGTTTTAAAACCAACAAACCAAGTACCACAACAGTTAGTGTACACTCTACAGACGCCCCATGACGCCAGGATGCAAGGGATTATAGGTTGAAAAGGGTAACTGGCCATGGTTAGCTAATTTAAAATTACCATTCTTACTTGGCTCGTTTCATTCGTCAGTAAACAACCCCACTGACAGTTTAAAACGCGGCACTGACGAAATTTTTGATTCGCGCGATACAAGAAACTTTGAAACAAATTTAAAAAATCGATTAAAATCAAAAAATTGATTTAAATAAAAAAATCGATTAAAAGATATTTTTTCTAAATAAATCGTAATTGTGGTACCCTGCAAGAAAGTGGTTCGTGTCAATCATTTCTAAAGCTATTGTCCTGACAAACAAGACACATTAAGATCAAATCCTTGTCCGCCCTAAAGTTCATAAAATCTAAGCACACGACCCTGTTTAGGCAGACAGGCGCCACGAACAACTATAGCTCAAACTTTTAGAGCAAATGCTTGTAACGGCAGACTAGCTACAGGTCGGTCTTTACCTAATTATGCTGCATGTAATGCCCAATAGACAACGCAATCTAAGCCGAAAGTAAATTATAATATTGACAGTTCGAGAAACCGCGAAAGCCTCAAAGAATATATTTCATTTCTTATTCTAAAACATCCAATAATAGTGAATTACGTCGCGTATTCTCCACATACACGCCCGTAGTTAATGGATTTAAACCAAAATACAAACGGAGATATTACTTAAAGTGTGATTTAGACTATTCGTTTTTCAAACGGCTATAACTCCATACGGAAGCGTTTCCAGGCGCATGTTTATTAGACGTTTTCTACTTAAAATTGACTCAGAAATGTGCTCCTTAAATTTGATCAGAAAATCAGGCTATATTTCCTAAAAGTTAAAAAATAATACCTTTGATAGTGAGGAGTAAATTCTGAGCGCAATAAGTTATTTATGGATTAAGGAAACCCTGAGCTGAAAATATTCCCACATTGTCAATAACATCTCTATAAAATAATCAACATTGTGAAATATTATTGACTTATATTAAATGCAGTAACAAAAATACAAGGTTACGATAATGATATGTTTCAGAATCATAGAAAAACCGGATTTTTTTAAATAAAAATATTCTTTGTTTTGACAGCAATTTTTATAGCACGTTTATTTAAATTTTGTCCATCAAAATTTTGCTGTGTAAACCAAACGTAATAGTTAAACTAATTAATTATTAAAAAATGCACCCAAGAGTAAAAGTAGATATCAAGCAACAATTACCAATTATCTACAGTGGGATTAAGTAACAACCGGTAATAAAATAAAAAGAACTGTTATGCAATAGTTTCCAAATTATTTACCATTACTTCTTCCTTAACGTTATTACAAAATATAATTACAAACGACAAGAAAAATACTTATGTGTGCAATTGAAAATTACATCTTCCCACATCATTCAGCCAAAAAACTTCTCATGTAACTGCACGCGAATCTTCGTGTCCTTTAGTAAAAAACAAAAACAAAAAAATTGTACATTCACATTCAAAATTGCCATAAATAAGATACCAACCCTAACCTCGTTCCAAAAATGAAACATAACCATGTACACGGATGTTGATTTTTGAAACCCCATTAAGTGTGATTTACGCATACTTTACTAGTTTTATTGACAAGAACCTTGTCAACAGTGCCGTTTCAAACAAGCTTTACAACTTCCTCGGTTTGTTTAAATTATAATCCGTAATAGCAAAGTTCTGTGCAAAAGTATAATTTGGAACAAACTGCAAATTTCTTGTGAATAATTGAGATTTTACTTTGGGATGTCAATTCTTTTTGGTTTCGTAAAATATTAAAAAATCTTTAATCTACAAAATATTGCAATTTTAAAAAATTGATTTTTCAGGACGCGTATAGACGCAGTGTACTTTTCAGCTACGGTTGTCTCCTTCTAGGCGTTTCTAGTCTAATCGCGTGCTGCAAATAGTCACCATCTGACCACCATATTTCAGAATGCACCAGTACTTTAATTTTATTGAAAATTTAAAACGTAAACGTGTTTAACTCATGGGAAAGTCCAGAAAACCTATTTTTTAAATTAAATATAGCCTGTTGCAACGCTGCTTCTTTTATGAGAGAAAACTCAAGCTAATATTTATGTAGCACTAGAAACTACTAATTATGACTAGGCAGATGTTTATTGTCGCGAAGAGCATTAGTTTTCTTTATTAAAGCGACGTGAAATAGTAAATTTGACCTACATGGTAGTTGTCTAGTTCTTTTTCGGCTAAGTGACATCAAGAATAATGGTTTTGTATAATAATGCCTTAAATATTGCCCAACCTGTTATAATGTCTCACACGAACTGGTTCATTCAAAAAAATAATTTTAAATATTTAATTTTTCAAGTTTGGTATTAAATGTTTTCATATTGATCTTTAATGTTTATTAGGCTTTAGGCCAATTACTTTTATTAAATTGACCACGTTTCGAAACAGGTTGGGTTTCGAGACAATTATTACAAAAAAAACTGAAAAAGAAACCAAACATTGTTCAATAAAATTTGATTTATTTGACCTAAAGCCCAATAAACATTAGCTAACTGATTTAATCAATGGTGTAACTGCCGGGGTTCCGCAGGTTCCACAGAACCAGGGTCCGTGAGTTGTGGGGCCCGTCCTTTACAAGGTTGTTTACCCTAAAAATAAGCAAATATCCATGTTATTTGTTTTAAGCCAAACTATTTTTTATCAACGGCTGTCTTTCGATAAACATGTCGATGTATCCGTAAGTTAAAAATTTTAGGGCACTGGTAAGTAATAGATTAGTTCCACACTTCCCTTTATATTTCAACTAGGCAATAATATGAGTAAGTATTATGACAATTTTTTCTTCCGAGTAGCCGTGGTGAACACCCGAACGAGAGTGGGGGTACGTTACCATGGCAACCGCCTTGCTGTTAGATACGGTTTGCAAGACCGTTGAAATCGCTTCAGCAACAAGGTTCGAAATGAAGTGTTTAAAAAAGTATGTGCATAAATCGGGTGCCGCAAAACGAAAACAAAAATTAGAAAGTTCTCTGGAGAAGAAGAAGTGCAACTTCCCGTAGTTTGGAGCTCTCGTTAAACTGTAGGTCCCCTATGTCTGTCTATGCAAAATATCTATCTCCGCGCACCAAACACAGATACAGGAGAGAGGTCGCCAACGCCCTGAATAGGGTATGGCACTAGAAGGAGAAGAAGAAGATAGTACAGAAAGAGCAACAAAACTGTTACAAATGCTTCAAAAAGAGGATTTAAATATGTAAGCTCTATTGGCTATTTTACTAAATTCAGTCTAAGTATTACACATTGTTTAGGTGATGATATTGTCAAAATTTCAGAATTATTTAAGAAACACAACGCTTCAAGGCATATTGTCGTCTCTAGCAATGATTTCGATTGAAAATAGCACTGCACAAAAGCTGCACTTGAATAAGTTAATATAAAACTTTGCAAATACAAAGCCAGAGACAGAAGTTATATTTTTAATATTTTTATAACATATTATGTTCGTTTTTTTTTTGTTACATCATGTAGATATGTGTCTGTTTATAAATATTTTTAGTTGATACTATAGTTTCTACGTTACATGGACCTTTATTAAGTACTTCTTTATATTATTTGCGTTTTTTTAATATATTCATAGGGTTTAATTTGTATCTCCTACTGGGAAGGGGGGTGTTATGGGGGCACGACCCGAATCTGGAACCCAGGCCCACATCTTCCCGTTACGCCCCTGGCTTTAATTTTGAATGCACTAAAACGTGCAGAAGTTAAATTCCAGCGTGGTTAGAAGAAAACCGCATAATTAAATGAAGTTGAATGCACTAAAACAGGAAGTTTGCGTAAATCTAATCGTAATTGCAAAATATCCAGCCAATAATAAAATGTTAATTTATGAAAGGACATTTACGTATCAGTTTCCTATTTTAACACCCATATATTATTGGTTTTACATTGACTTAGTATTTTTGCGACAACTTTGAGTTATTATCTTAAGCCAAAACGTTTCAAACGACAAATTTTAGGAGTACTAATGATATTTTAATGTCGGTCGTTAAAATAGAATTACTAGGTGAGCTGAACACAAAAATTTCGAGATAAGGCCAAATAAAAACGATCACATCCCATGCTGTGATTTAAATTCTGGACAAATCAAGGGTCATTGCATAACTTGCGATAAGAATTTATTTACAATAAAAAAAATGTTACACGCCTATTTAATTTACATACGAATTGGTAGGTGTAAGCATGTACAGTTTGTACATACATAACAAACCCTTATCGATATTTATCAATCCCCTCGGGCATTGATTTAACCGTTAATTAATTCTGTAGACGGAAAACGTGAGGGTTGTGGGTTGGCTAAGTTTTGGTTTCGTCATTAGTTGTGTAATTATATCTAATATATCATTTCGAAAATGTTAATCAGATTCAACATCTGCAAAAACGATATGTGGACTGCGTCCTGCGTAACGCGTGCTCAAAAATAACTTGTGAATTAGGTAGACAAGTCAGCGTCACTGAGGAAACTCAAGAAGAAAAGCTAAAATAGTTCGAACGGCCTAATTAAAGTTCCGGTTACGTTAGTGAAATTACACTAAAATAAACACGAGTTTTAAGCAACACGATGACATTAAATAATTTTAATAATTATTTTGAAATAAATTTGGCAACAGGGGAAAAACTATTTTTCAGGAAAAATGTGGGTTTTTCAGCTTGAAATGTTTTGAAAACTCAAATTTGGAATAAACAATAGACGTAAAACATCCTCTTTTCTCTTTTTAATTATTTTTTGATATTTATTTTTAAGCATCGTGGGTGCCACCACGTCAATCATTGGACTCATTAAAAAAATCTTTCTATTGACGTTTATGGACGGTTTCAAAATACGCGCAAACGCTTTACATAAGTCATAAAAATTTTGAAATTGGCCAAATTTGAAACCACGAACCCAAACAACAAAAGCAAATATTTCATGAATTAACAGGTGGGAAACATGAACAAACAAGCCAGATTACCGAATTAAATTGAAAATAAAACAGACCACATAAAATAAATCAAAATTAAACATACCAACAGTCTTAATGATTTGAAAATCATCAACATCCAAAGTGTCTTCCTCATCTTTATCACTCTCATCATCTGAATACTCTGCGTGCGTTGAATTTGAATCTGAATCCAAACTGTCTGTGCTTTCTTGCCGGCATATTAAACTTGTATCTTCCATATTTTTTTAAATGAGTCAATATCAACACAATAAATTCAATTTAACTACAAACACTTGTGTGCTGGAAGTAAACGCTCGAATGTTGCCCCTCGAGCCAAGAAACTACATCTGTGAAGCATTTGAAAGGCGCGGGTTCGCTTTGAAATCCCACCACGTTGAGAGTTCAATTCCAGAACGCATGCTTACTAGTTTTCAAGAAGCGTGTCCAACCAATCACGTACAGCTTGGCGCGGAAAATTCTGATAATATGATTTGAATCGCAGGTTGGCCGTAGGAAGGAAGAATTGCAGAGGCGGCTTGATGAGTTTTTTGTCGTTGTGGGTGCTGACTGGAGTGTTAGGAATCGACGGTGCGTGGTGGGATGAAACAAATAATAATAATAGTAATGATAATAAAATGAAAGCCACGTTTATGGATTCTTCCCGGCATGAGTAATGCGTAAAAGGCTAAGAATATGAAATGATACACCAAATACAATTTTGAGTTGCGTATTAAAAATGCAGACAATATTAGCTAGCATTAGGAAATAATTTCTAGGTGATACGAAAATACAAGAGACTGCCGGCTCTAAAACATCTTGTCGTTTCTGGAGCTGCCATTCTATCATCATTTTCTCAACAACGACCGAATCATAACCGAATTTGACAAAGTTCATCCTTTTGGCACGTAACGAACGGTAGGCCGGGGTGGACCCGGACGCACCCAAAATAATGTTGACCCACCCACCGTCCCACCCTGTTAGCAACATAAACAAGTTTCCTTGGAAAAGTAAAATTTTTATTAGTTATTATATTATCTAAAATATGCTACATTACAATATTAAAAAATTACGTATTCGCAGTAACGCTGATTTTTGAAGTAAATGGGGCAAATTAATTGATGTATGCTTTTCTTCTTCTCGTGCCATACCCTATTCAGAGCATTGGCGACCTCTCTCCTATGTCTGTGTTTGGTGCGTGGAGATAGATAATTTGCACAGACAGACATAGGAGACCTACAGTTTAACGTGGGCTCCGAACCACAAGAAGTGCTTGCACTTTTTCTCCAGAGAGGTTTTCCTGGGGAAAAATCCACCTCGCTGGTTTCCCGTTGCCTTGCAAGGGAGAACGACCGGGCCGGGAGTCGAACCCGGATCCGCTGCATTGATAGCCCGCGGCTTACCGCTGAGCTACGGCCGCTTTTACATTATTTAAATTAAATTTAAAAGTATCCATGGACACGGGAATCCCCATTTGGTCCACTCACTGCCTTCTTTCCTTGTCGCACTCATTAGTTGCCTATATTTCTAGTAAAATAATCTGTATAATAAAAATTCTAAACGTGATGAAGTTTTTGTACCCAGTGTATACTTATAAAATAATTTTATTTACATTAAAAAATGACTGTGCTATATATTAAAATTCCGCTGTAGGCGTACATTTACATGTTTACGTCGTTTAACTTATATTCACCCCCATTTTTCTTAGCAACTTTATACCCGGCGGCCCCTGCGCCGCTTCAAATGTTTCCTCCGTTGAGTTGGTCGCGGGAATAGAGCGGCTCCTGGAAAGAAACATTCGTAAAAAAAGCGGGAAAGAATCTGAGAAAAGCCCGGACAAAGCAGCGCCGGAAAGAAATTTTAAGAAAGAAAAACCCTCTTAAAATCAGCAGGAAAAACATCCCACGTAAAAAAGCAGGAAAACAATTGGTGAAGTTGTTGAATTTAGCACTTTTACTCGGTTCCAAGGGAGTGCCTTAACGGAGCTGCCCAAACTGTTAATAAATACGCACTAAAGAAACCTCGTTCGACATTATTTCCCAAATAAAAATCGGCCTTGTCTTTCTTAATTATGGAGTGATTCAGCAGCAAAAAAACACGTGCTTTTGTTTAGGGGATGTTATTTGGGGGTTGTTTCCTCCGGGAAATTATTTTCGCGGATTCGTTTGTTCTGGGGAATATAAGAATATTTTTATTCGAGCCTTTTTTTCAGCTGATTGTGGGCGGGTGTTTTCCCCATCAATGTTTTTCCCAGCGAATGTTGATCTTTTTTTCAAGGAAGGGCTTCGGGCCATAATTTTTACCTTACAAGTAGTATACTAACGTTCATTTGCAGCAGATTCAAAATCATCATCATTTTGTGCATCGAAATCAATGATTTTTTCCTAATTTTCCAAGAAAACGGTAAGTTTTTCCGCTTCTACGTATAAAACATCGTAACCCTGAGGCTAAATTACGTAGGTGCTGTAAAAACTCGGGAAAAAATTTAATTTTGCCTAAAAATTTGAATTTTCAACGTTTCAGGCTGTAGTGAACAATTGCCAAAAAAAGACCCAAAACTTGGTGGTGGAAAACAAAGCTTTTGTCAGAATTTTGTTTATACAGAAACAAACCTTCGCGTTAAAAATAATTTTTAAATGACAGTTTGCGACTGTATCAGTTAAGTTTCTGGATATAAGCTCTGCTTTCCATAACCAAGCCTAAGGAATTTGTTTTTTATAATACGATATTAATAAGAAAGTTAATTACATTCTTAGAAAATCAAGCTTTATCGGTTCTATAATGATAATATTAAGTCAGAGGAGTACATGATTAAAATTGGGGGTTTCCCAAAGATTTATGATTGGTCCCCTCTTATTTCTATTAACTGTAAATGATCTAGAATATTTAATAAAAGCTAGTTTAATATTAATATATTTTGTTGACACTGTTGCGGTGCAATTAATTGATAGCACGCAAGGATTGTAAATGCAACTACATCATTCGTGGACGACTGGAGCAGGTACGAAAAACAAATTGTTGCTCAATCGTAGAAAAACTAAAAAAACAATTCTGCCTGGCATTTCCAGTACGGTCAAGTTCGAAGTAATAAAAATATTAATACATATTGACTCCAATTTAACATGGAATTTCCACATATACTATTAGGTACATTGATAAAAACTGAAAACAACATATTTCTTTAGCAAAATTACTTGCCATTCCCTTGCTGGCACTGTATTCAATTTTGACATTTAATAACATGGTGCAATACTGAATAATATAAATAGAGTATTTATCGGCCAAAAGAGATTATTAATTCGTTGAATTTTTAACTAAAAATAAAACAGATGTATTTAATAGAAGTAGATTGTTAATTGCAATTATGGCTCTACTGTGTTTGTTTAAATACGACCTGTACCTATGCTTAGTTGCATCTCGGTGGATATAAAATAAAGCAACATAATCATCATCATCTAACATGGAGGTGACTCGAAGGTCGAAATATTTTATTAGTTGTTAGTTATTACAAAAGAAGAATAACCTTAGGTCAGTTGCACATACAACCACGTTTTATGAAAAATTCCCTAAATGCACTGCTTTAGTTGTGTACAAAGGATTGTTCGAGGAGATAATATTCTTTTTACTTTCTCATACCTTCGGTATAGGGAAGTACTGATTACATGAAAATTTTAACGGAAATACGTTTTGGGGCGCAAGGAACCCAAAAAAGTGATTTTTTTAAAAATGCCTGTCTGTGGGTGTGGGTGTGCGACGCCTCTACGGGCGAAAGTACTGGACCGATTTTGATGAAATTTTAAATCAAGAGCTATATCGAAAATTGTAGTTTTAGTTAAGACTCAAAATAAATCCGAAACAGGAAATGGAAGTTAGACATGTTCTTTTGACAGCGGTTTTTTCCGAAACTAAATTTTGGAAATTTGCGCGCGGGATCGGAAGGAAGAACTTACGGCAAATCGAAAACTTTTTTATCAAACTCTCTAGCTTTAAAATGGCGGCCGCTACAACTTTTTGAAGATCTCGACTGTCGAGCCATTTACTCAAAAAGTATAGTTATCTGATCGGGATTAGCTACAACTTGTTTGAGAGCACTTTGTGGGTAGTATACGATAAAGTAAAATTAATTTCTAAAATGTAAAAACGATTGCAATGGCGCTAATTTAATGTTTTGAAAATTTTTAAAAATGATATTTACAAAAACAGCGCACACAATTGTTTTTAACTTTCTAAGCCGATGGAGTTTGCAGTAACCTACAAATTTGTTTTTTAATACTTTCCCAAACTTTATTTATATATCCCTGCACTCTGTATAAATTTGAATGCACTAATCGTATTTGCAACAAGAAAAAAGTATACTTGTTTGGATTTGATGTCAGTGTTTTGCAAATATTAAATTACCAGGAATTATCTAACTTTTATTTTTCTTATCAATTATTTGTAGCGAGTTATTTGAACTCAAACTTTACATTTTGTGTATTTTGATAAGAGATAAATCTAACATACGTCTAGGAAAAAAAAAAGAAATTGTAATAAAACTATGACCTCACCAATAAACATCATAAAAAATATGTAGCAGCTTTCAACTTCTTTCGTTTTTCTTTTTACAAGATGGGATTGTTAACGTTTTCGATATTCAAAGCCAAAGCAGTATGGTTAAATTACACATCATAAGACATATCACATATGAAAAATTCGTTTATCAGCACCCTAAAAAGTGAATTTCATCAGTACAGCCGTATAATGTACTTTAAAAAATCGATCATTATCCAAAGTGCTTTGAATGTTGACTGGTAAGAGAAAACTGAAAAATTTTTGTATTAAGAGAGCATTCTCATAATGCCAATCAGAAATAGCTATAAACCTTATTACAATCAAAATGTCCATAAATAATAGCGATTGTTCTTGCAATGTAATTAAAATTTAAAATTTAGATAATGGCAGATATTTTTATGTAGTATGGTCAGTTTATGAGAACAACCTTTGCTCTTAAAGTTTATTAGGTTATCTAGAGATTACAATTTATATAAATATTAAATAGTAAGACAAGTTTCGATAATCTGCCGTTTTATAACTTTAATTTTAATTATATTCCATACATTTAAATTTATATTAATTATCAATACAACAATTTACTTTCAGCTTAGACCGCGTTGTTAGTTAGGAATTAGACCCAGCATATTCAGATAAGGACCGACCTGTAGCTTGTCTGTCTTTACAAGCATTTGCTCTAAAAGTTTAAACCATAGTTCGTGCGCTCTGCCTGCCTAAACAGGGCTGTGTGCTTAGATTTTTTGAACTTTGGGGCGGACAAGGATTTGATCTTAATGTATATTGTTTGTCAGAACAATAATACTTAATCGGCTTATGCCTGTTAACTGTTTGTGAACCCATACAAACTAACGTTTTGCAAGACATTGCAGCTTGCATCTTCGGAGTGATTAGAGCACTATTAAGATCAAATGCTTGTCCGCCCCAAGGTTCAAATAATCCAAGCACACGGCCATGTTTAGGGAGGCAGGGCCCACGAATTAATATGGCTCAAACTTTTAGAGCAAATGCTTGTAAAGGCAGACAAGATACAGTTCGGCCCTTACCTGATTATGCTGGGTGTAATCCTCAAATGACGACGCTGTCTAAGCCGAAAGTATTTGTAATATTGATAATTTGATAAATCGCGAAAGCCTCAAAAAATACAAATATTAATTATTATCAACTGTATAAACAATTCTACAGAATTGTTATTTTGCGAACATTTTAAAATATTTATCATTTAAAAAGAATCCTATTACTTGATATAAAACAATGATCCCTTTGATAAAAAACGTTTGGATTTGCTTGAAGCAATAACTCCAAACTATTATTGTGTATGCAATTCAATTACACTTTCTTTTGCAAAAACTGTAATTGATATTATTATTATTAACACGTTTGTTTGGCAAAAACGAGTTTTATGTTCCGTTGCCATATTTGTGTCTTGCTGTAATGTTCCACGATAATACGACCTCAGTAACACTCACCGCAAGTAATCTAGGCGCCGCCCGCCGCCCGCCGCTCCATTCGCAACCTTATTTTTTATACTTATATGTAATATGCAAACAGGGGCTCATTCTGAGAGTGTTGTGGAACATATTAAATATACATTATCCTATGACTATGTTGCATCCTAATTTCAATAGTTTCACCTTGATATGAGGGCTGAGGCCAAAGGTGTCAATAAGAACGACAACGTATAGAATAGCAGTTCTCTTGCAATAATTTACCATAATAAGTATGTACTTTCAGTATAGGTAACATTTTTGCACATCTGTAAGTAGATAAATTTTCAACATATACCGAGTGCAGCAGAAGCCTCATATACCTTTTTTATTTATTACCTTATTTTAATGAAATTTGCGGACATTAAATTGACCAAAACCGAATAAAGGTCTATTCACACATATCAGTGACGTGTCAGTGCCGTATCAGTTCAGTGTCAGTAACATCCGTGATGTATCAGCGTCGACTATTCACACATATCCGTACAGTTTCATCAGTTGTCAATAATTATTTTAGCGAGATGGCTAAGTTTACAGACACAGAATTAGTCATGATTGCCATAATTTTGGATGAAGAGGAAGTGCATCAATCGAATTACCATTTTCTCCCATTTCTTTTCCTATCTTGTTCCAAATATCGTTGGCAACGATATATTATCTCACGGAGCGGATACTGCACTGATACTGAATGCAAAAATACGTCACTGTGTCGGGCTTGTGTGAACACTTTAATCTAAACTACATGCAACGATATTTTATTTTTCACTGACACTGACACTGAACTGACACGGCACTGACACGTCACTGATATGTGTGAATAGACCTTTAGTGCTGCAAACGGTTCTCCTGTTTAGTCGGACCATTTTATCTCAAACAAAACACCCAATACATTTAACAAAATGAATTTCCATTAAAAATTGAAAATTATTTTAATTTTAGTTCAACAATATTTTCAATTAATTTTAGATTGACAAATATTTTAGCTTTTAGATAGTAAAATTTTTTTTTCAAAAACAACCAAGTAAATATAGCCGAATCACAAAAAAATATTTTAAATGTGTTCACCAAAATAAATTTTGTAGACTTCACAAAATTATTTTTTCCCAACTCAACAAAATTATTCATTCTGAACTTACGCAATTGTTTATTTAGACATTTAATTTTTTTGTTTAAAAAAAATAATTACGGAAAAAAATATTTTTTAGGCGACCTTAACAAAAAATTGAATTTTTAGTACTCAAAAGCGGCCAAAAGTAACCGTTTTTTGGCCGAGGACGAAAAAACACTTTTTAGCAGTGGTGCACACAAATGTTTTTAGGCGACCTTCATTATAAAATTTACAAATTTGTTAGATTTTTATTTATGATTTATTGATATAATTATTTATAACAACTGAACAATTGTACATATTTGTGACTCCTTCAGAAACGTTTATATTTTATTACAAATTTGTTAGATTTTTATTTATGATTTATTGATATAATTATTTATAACAACTGAACAATTGTACATATTTGTGACTCCTTCAGAAACGTTTATATTTTCTTTATTTCCACTCGAAGTAATTTCGGCATGTATAGCTTCATTATTCGTATGAACCATTTGTGTGCTTTTTGATGTTGCTGCAGCAGTAATTTTATCTTGATTATTTTGAGTAAAAATCTAACAAATTTGTAAATTTTATAATGAAGGTCGCCTAAAAAATATTGTGTGCACCACCGCCAAAAAGTGTTATTTCGTTCTCGTCTGCTTTCTGGCCTCGGCCATTAAACTCAGACACGGCCGAAAAAAATCCACTTTTTAGCCTTGGTACACAAATAACTATTATTATTTCCTACATTTTAACAAATTTGTTAGAATAATATGAACATCAGTATAAAACAATAGTTATTTGAACTCACACGGCGTTTTATCTGGTAATTATGATTTTCAGTAGCAGTATGTAGGCAACCAACAATACTCTGATTTCATACTCTTCAGATCAGGTTTATGTAAAATTGTATTCGGAAGAAAGTAATATACTTTTCACCAGAAAATCAAACTAAAAGTTTACGATGGAACCCTGGAAGTTTGGTTAGCCCTTCCTGACATTGTTTGGGGGGGGGAGGCGTTCAATGCGTCGTCAAGTAACTTGTTTCACGTGGCACCTTAAATTAAAGCATTCTTGAACGCAAATACGCCACTGATTTTAAAAAAGAACTGAACTTCTTATTATAAAATAAAACACTATATATAAGTCGGTGCCAAGTAAAACAAAAATTCGATTCTAATTTGTTATTGCAGCAAGGTATATAATTTTTGTTTTACCTGGCACCGACTTAAAAATTATAAAACAATTAATAATTATATAATAAACAACAATTTCTTAATTACATTAAACGGAACAACAAATAAGTATTAAACTGTTGTATAAAAAACATTTATTTTTTGCTTTTTAGTTAACTTATGTCACTTTTGTGTTTTTATTTGAAGTCAGTTCCCTTTTTTTTTTTAAAGTTAATTATTTTACAATTTTAAGTGATGGGTAGACCTAGTAAGGATGCTTCTCGAATGAGGAAATGACGGCTAGTTGAAACGGAAGATGAAATACGGAACCACTAAAAAGGCGGTTAAAAAAAATGGATTTTGAGGAGTATCTTCGAAGTTCAAGCTCCAATACCAATGAAATTATAATGGGACCACCTTGGAACTATACTGAACCCAACACAAAAAAATCATTAAAATCGGTTCATAAACAAAAAAGTTATGCCCGAACATACATAAAAAAAAAATTTAAAAAAAAATATATACAGACGAATTGAGAACCTCCTCCTTTTTTTGAAGTCGGTTAAAAAGAAACACAAAAAGTTTTAAAAACCAACATTGCAATGCAGACCCTAACTCGTTTTATTTACGCATTCAAAAACTGAAGCTTTGTTTATAACGAAACTGGCTGATTTTTAACAAATTCTGAGCAGTCATAGATAAAACTTTGTATGTCACACCTGGGATAAGGGATTATTATAGCACTCGTGTGATTACAAAACTCGGTGTACAACCTCTTCGTGCAACTTTCACGCTCCTGTTATAATAATGCTTTTACCCCAGTAGAAACATAAACAACTATTATTTAGGACTGCTTGGATAGAGACTTAGTATGCCATCCATTTCTGTTTGGTAATTAAGTTCATTATCGCACAAGTGAGGTAATGAATTTATTATCTACCTCATTTTATTTACACAAATAATGTAAAAAAAGAATAAGATCGGCTCTGACGAATTTCTGCTAGTAATTTCCAATGTTCGATTGTTAATATTTGTTGAAGCTTTTTCTCCCAGAACTCTTTTTAACAAATTCTGAGCAGTCGTACATAAAATTTTGTATGTCATACGTGAGATAAGGCACAGCACTTGTGTGATTTGACTTTCACACTCGTATTGTAATAATGCCTTTATCCCACTAGTAACATAAATAACTACTAGCGCACGCTGCCATGGGCAACGCCAATTCCATTTTCTTTTGCAATTAAATTAAAACGATTTTACCTCTATTTTCTTTATTGGATTACAGAGTTGTGGCAAAATATTGTGTGTAACTCGTGCGAGAAAAACCTTTAGCGCACTAGTTGCACCAATAACTATTTTAAACGTAATTTGTAATTATACATACTGTTTTTCGCATATTTTGACTTTACTTATAATGTAATAAAAAAAATTTCAAAGCAATTTGTTTTTATTTAAATGTTATAAATACATTGTTAAATAGTACTCCTCGATGACCTCGATGATTTTCCTCTTATAGTGCCATACCCTATTCAGGGCGTTGGCTACCTCTCTCCTATGTCCGTGTTTGGTGCGCTGCAATAAATAATTTGCACAGACAGACACAGGGGACCTACAGTTTAACGTGGGCTCCGAACCACAGGAGGTTTTCCTGGGGAAAAATCCACCTCGCTGGTTTCCTGTTGCCTTGCGTGGGAGAACGACAGGACCAGGGATCGAACCCGGATCCGCTGCATTGGTAGCCCACTCACATACCACTGAGCTATGGCTGCTCTCGAGAATTGTAAGTTTTGCTATTGCACTCGTTTTTCTCTCTACGATTCGGTATAGTGGGTGGGACAGTGTTGAATTAGGTCTTCTCTATGGGCCTATTTTTGTGATAATTATAACTTCAAGGCATAGAACTTACAGGTTTGCTTACAAGATTATGCCATGACCGGCATAAGCTCTCTCATTTCAAATATCGTCCCGAGTTTGAACGGCATAACTTGTTGGTGGTCGTTGTCGCTGGTCAAGGGAGGAACTCGCATTGCCAGTTAGCTTTCAAAAATGTCCATGCGAAGTAAGTTTGTCAGTATTGCTGTTGTAATGGTTCTCTGCAGTCCACAAACATAAAATTGCTCCCGCCCCTTTAAAATAAATTCCATGGGCGTGCGATAGGTGATATAGTTTAAAATAAATAAATTAAACAATATGAGAGATTTACTTTAATAACACACTGGAAACTACAAGAAGAATAGAATCACTATCCTAAACACTAACACTATTCTAAAATACCTTGTCATAGCTCTATAAACAATAACCATCACAGATTATAACAAGCTATGAACAAAAATTATGGGTAGTAATAACAATGGAAATATACATAAAATACAACACCATGTAAGTAACTAACGTAAATCTTCATGTGTCTTACATGGTCAACGAGCACTCGCCGTTAAGGTATACATAAAGACGTACGTTAATTACAAATAATGAGTAACACATTTAAAAAGGCTCTCAAATTAATAATAATACAATACTGTCTTTTTTAGTTATCTAGTAACATGTCTCTAACAGGTTTTTTCTGTTCCAATAAAAATGTCTTTTCTAAAGAGAAATAAATGCACCATTAAATTTACTAAAAGCTAACGTTATTATATGAACTTGCTTTGTCTATCTACGTCTTTTTGCAACACACCACACACAACAAAGTCATTTAATGGTGCACCATTCGAAATACTTGGTTAAAAACAGCAATAAAAATCATCCTAATTTGAAAGACATTAGTAACACGACAAAAACTAAAAAATATTTAATTTTGGTGGAAGCACAAAGCTCATTTAAAAATATTGAAACAAAGCTTTTTGCTAAACTTAAGTGCATCAACATACATTTTATGCCTTTAAAAACTTACAAAAGCTAGCTTATGCGATTATTTAATCATTAAGCTCATTTTGAGATTGTTTCTTTATATAAAGAACTCACGTAAGAAAGTAGCTATCGATATGCATACATAATAAGTTATATGTGTACTGTTTTGATTTCCTCCAGTTATATACATCATCATCTTCTATTTGTCAAAATTTGATGTGAACATAAACTCAGCGTTGAAAAAATATATACACAGTAAGTGATTCGAGACTGTCCATTTTAGTAAAATATTAATATACTTATAGCAATGCTTGCAACAATATAAAACGCTATTGTAGAATAGGTCCCAGTCGTTACATCACAACATTCAAATATATACACACACAAGCATAGTTGTCGTACAAAAATGTATTTAATGTCTAAATGGTAGTTATAAATAATAATTTTAAGTCTGTGTTGTGTTGTTGATTAAATATGGTCAAGAATAAAAATTTGTCTATCATAATATATCATATATCGCAGTGCATAGGTCAATGTTGGAAGCATCAAAAAGCAGCTTATGAGTATGCCGACTACAAAATGTGAAACTGAAATTCATACCTTTGGTATACTACAGAGATAGGAACTACTGAATTAAGCCCAGCCCTAGATCAATGAGAACAAAACGCAGCCAACTACAATCAACTAAAACGGACTTAAAAACAGGTGGGCGGTTACAGAGAAAAGGTCACATACTCTTTGTGATGGGTTTTCGCATATCCGCTCACCTATTTTTCATCTGTTTGTCAGTCGCGTTTCGCTCTCATTGGTCGAGGGGCGGAGTCACGTGATAGGAGTAGTAGGGAGTGACATAGGTAGAGGTATATCTACTGCCATTGTGGTGCTATAATTCCCCTAACCAGCCTACTCACAATGTTGCCAGCTATACCGAGATTTCAGTAGATAATAAGTCCTATGTAGGCATGTACTTTCCCTGTTATGTGGCTTATTTAGGTTCAGAAAGGCAATTTTTAAAATTTGTCAACAATGGTATTTTCCCGATTATATGGCTTGGCATAAGGCTGTAAATAGACCCTAGGAGCTTTCTTGATCACTATTCATTAAATGAATTTATTTTTTTTTGTAATATTTTATTTGTATCGTTAAATGTCTTTCAGGAGAATGAATTTTACACACCTTCCTTTTTATAAACCTAAATATATATTTTTTAATGAAAACGAGGAAAATATACATCTAGCGAATTTTGTCGATGGTGTATATCGATTTTGGTCTATATGGGGTGGCAACACTGCCTAAACAATGGTAGACTTCATTCACAGAAACCACAGAGTGCTCCAAACTCTCCAAACCCAGTTCTAATTGCCTAGAGCTGCACAAAAAATATTAATGACAAGATAAAGGATTGTTTAATGTTTAATTTGGACACCGACAGTTGATATTAGTGGTGAATGAATTAGACATCTTTCATAGTGAGCTAGTATTTACCAACATTGACACAGTGTTGCCAGATGACGGGGAAATTCCAGTTTTTCAGGGAATTCTGATCAACTCTGAGAAAAAGAGAAAATTTGCAAAAAAGGAGGTAATTGTAATAAAATCCAATAATGTTCGCTTTGTTAGGGAAAATTAACTAAAATAGGGGAAGTTTTAATAAAACTACAAAAATAATCATGAAACTTACGTATAATGTGCGTTATTGATAATTTAAACAAGTTTTGACTGTTTCGTCATCGTCTTGGAAATATTTCGGTAAGGAAGATTTCGAAATTCAACTGTACTTCAAATTATTTACGTTTTGATTTTTGTGTGTTACCACAGTACATATTTACGTTGTAGTAGCGAGACACTAACTGATTTTTTTAGTCCAAATTTTGTATGTGCATGCGCATTATTAGAGTTTCGTCACGCCTATATAGTGCACATAAACTGTCATTCCTGAATTCATTTGATATTAGATACAGGTAATTTATGACAAGAATTTGAAGTGCTTTCAGATTAACATGTCTTCAAATTCTGTTCACAAAATGCTATGATAATTCAAAATCTTCAAAAAACTCTATTTTTCAGCTTTCCAAATAATGCTTTATAAAAGTTTACCCATTTCTTAATAGTTGTTGTCCCTATATTCACTTATCCTTTCTTGTGTGTCTAACAATAATTTCCGAAACGTATTGTGAACTTCCTCCAGAACAGAATTATTCCTCTACTGCCATTTTAAATTTGGCGAGTAAGAACGCCGCGCCGTCAAAGATGGGGCATAACGTCGTCAAAGGTGGGGTTTTGGACGCTGAAAGTAACGAAAAGTTAAACGTTAAGTGCCGACAGACAAATGTCGCTACTGGAATGTAAATATATACTGCCCTTGTTACTTAGTTCTGCTGTTCCGTTTTTGTTCCCCAATAAAATAAAGCTGTTTACTCAAATAGGCTTGGCTTAAAACAGTATTTATATTTTGTGAAAAAAGAAATAGGAAATGTCATACAATTAGTACGGGATTTTGGCTTGTAAAAAGAAAATTTTGCGAATTTGAGAAGGAAAATATTTGGTTACCCATCTGGCAACACTGCATTAAGTTGGCAATAAATTGAAAAGTATAACAGTATACCATGCAAATCTTTTACAAATACAGACAAATGTCCTTATTGTTATGCTGTGCATTTTATACGGTGCAAAAAATAACAAATTCGGCAAATTTAGGCAAGTCGACTAGTACACCGCGATATACGGTAACTCCCTGCATTTCACCAACGGTAAAGTTTCTCCACCACCAAAGTGTTTTAACAAATATGATGTTGCCTTGTGTGTATTTTTTTAATTACAAGTAAAAACATTCCCTAAAATTGCACAGATTATTCAACTAATTAGATATCACAAACGGTAACATTCCTTCACAATAAATGGCTGTATAATAATGCATAACAACGCTCTACAGTAAGCAAGGGTCCAGGCGTGAGAATGATATGAATACCACATGATTCAACTCAAAATTATACCAAATGTACACTTTAAGGCACAGTATGACTGTATTTCAGTACTTTTTTTTTCTTTGATAAAACATTTAAGACCTACCATACAATTTTATAATAATCGGGTGGTAGGTACAAAAGCCAATCTAATTATAATGAAATTCATTTTGTAAAGTATAAAAAATATATACGTAAATTTTATTGTGCATATGTCGACATGAAACAGTTACAGATGAGGACAAGCTAAAAACTGCAAGAAGCAAGTGAAATGTGAACACTAATTTAAAACAAAAGGGGTGGTATTGATTAAGAATGAGAGCAAGGGAAAAGCTGCAAAGTCTTTACATAAAATAGTATAGTCTGTTTCAGATCTAAACCATAAATTGAGTAGCGAAAAATGAATTTATACAATCATTCCGACACTTTTCATATTTAAACTGTTAACACTACCATAAAGAGTTTCCTTTCAAAGTCCAACACCATTTAATAAAAACTAAAACAATCCAGATTATTTGTTTAAAATTATACGTACAATAAGTAAAAATTTCAATACCTATTATGTAGAATTTTTGTCAGCGCAAAATAAAATTGGCAGATATACTTAAAATTAAGTACTACACAGTAATACCAAGCAAACTATTTTAGAATGATTGTGTTTTGGACCCTGCCTCAATGCAAGGGATTTGCCCTAAGAGTAGCTTGGAAAGACAGAGTGGATAAGAGATGCCTTACACTAAGGAAGCAGAATCATCGTAGTCATCACCCTGATGGGTCTGAATCAATCCAATCAACCTTTGCCCATTCGGGCAATTCGGTTTCGTAATCCCAACCGGGCCCCTGAAACACAACATAGTTAGTTAATCCTATCCGATCTGAAAGAAGAACATTATAAATTCACTTCAATGAAATTTATTATACACGAATTAAAGATTAAAATGTGCAGATACCAATTTACTGTTTAATATTTACAAAAATTCCCCTGTATTGTAAAAATTGTAGATGGTAATTCTATCTGTCCGATGTATCAAAGGTACAGTAAATGAAAATTCAAGAGGGGTTTGCATTTTTTCTCATTTGTATATTTAGTTATTGATCAACCCTTGTATACCGAGCAGTGGAGTTTTACAACAGAACTATTAGGATAAGTGAGTTAGGAGAATTGATTAGTTTCTCTAATTTACTGCTTACCTTATCTTGAATTCTGCGCTAACTGAATTAAAGATTGACTACGAAAATGGTGATGTTCGTGTACAGTAAACCAAAAAAAAGAACTTTTACTTCTTTTAAGGCTCTTTCTGAACATGTACCATAATAGTGTGTGGATCAGAAACAAAGGAGCTTAATAATGGCTGACGATCTTATCACATGTTTATGTTATCGTATAAACCAACCTTCCCGCGAGATGACAAGCGATAATTCAAGTTACATAAAGCAATTGAAAGAAGTAATTTATCAACTTTGCTTTCGTAATTTTCTTTAAAAAAACTACCTGTTTACAACTGTAACCTCGCGTAGACCGTCTGTACTGGCAATATAATTCTAAAAATAATAATAAATATACAAAAATTAGGTCGCACCAAGATTCGACCTCACAACCGTCTGCGTACGCATACCAAAGGGTTGTACACGCATTTCTTATCTGGGCTACCGAGAACCTTTAGATGGATTGGTCAAAGTTTCGTAGGTTAATTCGACCTCAATCTTCAGGCATTTTTTTCTATTTTCAGAGTGACTGAGATTCAAACTCGAGTCGTTTTCGCGCTTCCAGTTTGAAACATGAAATCCACTAGACCACTGGAGCAGTTCACTATACTGATGTTCAGATGTTGGAAGTTATATTTAAGTTACCGTTTCTGATTTTTTCTGCAGTTTCTTAATTTTTGGATTTCTTTGTGCAGAAGTGGTAACCACGTCACAAGGTGACGCTTTAATTAAAAAATGTGGACTCCCTTTCGTTCTAACTTAGAAATTAATCAATTTGGCAATAGAAAAAATAAAGCATATGAGCAAAAATTTAACACAATATGTATAACTAAGTAGACCGCATTTGCGGGCGAAGAGCTTTATTTTGTTTTATTTGTCTAGCGATGGATTTGGGTGTGTGTCTTTTCCTGCACAGCAACCTGTACTAAAAATTTTAAATATTTACGTGAAAAGATAAAAACGCATCATTCAACACACCGACAATTTTAATGACTTTGTGATTCAGAAAAGCCTATGGCAAAATTTTTTGTTTATTTTGTATCGTGCTGTTGGCCATTCTATTGGTCATAACCATGGCAATAATAACTCTATTAAATAACAAAATTGCTAAATCAAGCAGAATTCCACCGCATTTCGTTACACTAATTGCCCATTTCATACCTTATACTTCCAGGCATGAAGATACATAACTAAATCTTGTGGTTTTGGATCACGATATCGAACTTTACACTCATAGCAATGCTTATCAACAGTCATTTTGTCAGGGTTAAAGCTTAGATCGGGTGCCTCATGCCCAGTCTGAGTAGCAACTGTTACTTTCTCGCTCTCACTCCTACAGCTAAGGGGATGGGGTGTTGGATCACATGGCACTGATGTGTTATTTTCACAATTTTCATCACAGGGTGAAGGCTCTCTTGACAGTGGATCCGATTCGTCGTCTCCTATGACACGATCTGTAAGTTAAATATTTGAGTAAAATTGCACTGCTTTTACAAAGTGGTTACAATAAAAACCTTTCGGTTCTAATGCTTCTACTAATGAATCATCTAAGTCGCCCTTTCTTGGGTTGAACATAGATAGATCACTATCACCATCCATTCCAAGCCAATTTTCAGCATTGTGAATGTGGATTAAGTCCCTTACAAGATCCTCGTCCGATTTACCACCCAGGTCGCCACCTTTTCCTTTCATTGGCCCAAACACCTCATGATTGTACAAGGGATCGTTCACTACAGGATATCCTGCAAGATAAACGCGGCTTCAAAATCTATTACAATGTACAGGGTGTATGCACGTGCACATACCTAAATATTGTAAATGAACTCTAATCTGATGCATCCTTCCTGTTTTGGGCTTACATAAGACGATACTTGTTCTTCCATTGTACCCTAACTTTTGAAAGATCGTTATACAATCCTTACCCTTTGGAGATACCTTGCATACTCCTATTTTGTAACTGACTACTTCAATTGGTTCTTTGCATTCTATTACTCCACTAGAACATTAAAATTGAATTATGATTAAGTTTACGTCGAATTTGTAATACTTACTCAGGGAATTCCCCTTCCACTCTACAAATGTATTCCTTTTGAACAAGGCGATTTCTAATTTGATGTTCCATTTGTCTAGCTTTCTTTGGAGACCTTCCAAAAAGTAATAGTCCACTGGTAAGCCGATCTAACCGATGGATGGTCCGTAAGTTCTTTAAGTTGTACTCTTTGGCAAGAATGAAAACCACGGTGTTGTGTCGATATCTTCCACATGGATGTACCTAAATAATTAACATAAATTCTTATTATAACAAATTCTTTGTATTTATGAAAATTTAATAATATAATCGTTTTCTGTTTCATCGCGAAATAAAATTAACGTCCTGTACCTCTAATTTAAGCAACGCAATGGAAGAAATTGGAAATATTGAAAGATGAAAAGATAAATAGATGAAAGATACCCAAAAATGTCGCTCTCCTTAATCAACTACATTAACAAGCATTAACAGTAAATGGCTTTGCAGATTTATAAATACGACAAGCAAGCAAACAGGACATTTTAAAAGTTACTACCTCATAGAGTATATAGGACAATGTTTACACAGGACGTGTTTATTTAACATTTACTTACCCCAAAATTAACATGCAAACTTAAAGAGAGTCTACAAAGAAACATCAAAGTGTTTAATCTAGCTCTAATGGAGGTGAGAATGTAAAGGCAATGCAAATTTCTAAAGCTAACTTTGTGTGACGCTACATACAAGGTACAAGCACAGTAAGTAGGAGGCACATTAAAATGTGACTACTCAGAACTCGTAAATGCACAAGATTAAAGTTTCATGCGTTGGTTCATTTATTATAAATATATATAGGTACATATAAAAAAAAATTTTTTGGAAAATTAAAATTAAAAAACTTCTAATTAATTACATATTATAAAGAAAATTATTAAACTTTTTCAGTTGTATAAATTTTTACAATTTTTTAACAAAATTTCTCAACTTTGCTTTCCAGCAGCCTGGTAAAATTTAGTTATGAATGGTTAGAAATAGATGCGAGATGGAAAGCAGGGTTTTAGCTTTCCACTATAGAAATTTTTCCAAAACATTTGAGAGCCCCAGAACAAGAAGGTGATCCAATTTTAAACAGTGCAAAACACAAACTGGGAGGTTATCAAGCTATTTCTCGAATCATCCGTTAGGCCAGCAGCGCCTAATGCGGCTTTATTTGTTAAGGTGACAGCAGATAATTTACCAAAATATAACATATTTTAAATGTTATTGTTAAAATATACAATAATTAAAGTAAAATGTAACAACAACAACGTTTGAAATAATAAAAAATAAATTTTGATATATTTATGTAAAACGATTCAACAGATGGTAGCATATTTAGTCAGCCAATAATGGAGCATAAATTTTGACATTACCACATTAAGCCTTGCCGCTCTTTAACAGATCATATAGTAAAACGAACCTCCCAGAATTCGTTGACTAAAGATATAATGTAAGAACACATGTGCTGCAAATAAAAATGTGGACGCTATTCCGAACTTTTGGTTAAAGGCTCCAAAACGACGGTACATATGTCGCAGGCTAATGGTAAATGCAGTCGCTTCATAAACACCTCGGTCGTATTATTCGTATTCTAAATGGAAAGGCAACTTGCAAAATAATGAATAAATGGAGATTTTAACAACAGACATTTTATCAATCGGCAGACAATTATTTATGAAACAATGGAAATAGGTTGAAGAAAAATCAAATTACAATGAAGAAATAACGTTTATAGTTTACTATGCAATATTTTACAAAAAGTTAGTTAAGACTCATATAAGTAACAGCGACCATGTAGGCCGCGATAAAATGCCAATACTGCCCAAACACAAATATTCAATTCTTCGATCGGCTGTGGAAAAAAAATGTTATACAAGGTGTGCAGTAACGAAAAAGAAACCAAAAAAAGTAATCGTGAAGCATGTCAGATCTAAAAGATGGAATCATAAAGTGAAGTAAATCGTATCGATCTGAAATTAACTCCAGATGGCAAATATAAAAAGCTAACAAACTACCAAAGACCTCTTTACCAGGTTGAATCGCTTAAAACTATTAAAATCGAAACGCACCAAAGGAGTATCAACAAAACATTTAAAAATATTATCGGAATTTGAAACTCCTTAAATTTTGCAGAGTGATAAGGCGAAAGAATTTGTGAACAGTGTAATTAATTAGATGGCCTTCTTGTAAAATAGTGAATGCTTGTCCCCGTCACCCAAAAACGTGTCGCAGAACGAAATCAATATCTTAAAATATCCCAGGAGCGTGGCTCAAAGATAATAATTCAACAAATTAATCACTCGTAAGTTAATTTGTCCATCGATCGAACTTGTTGTATGTATTGACTAATTCAATCTATAATTAACTATAGATGCCAAATATATATATGGCTAATGAAGTAACACGACCTTACGAAGTTTAATCATATAAGACCATTAAAATCGAAAACGACGAAGAAGTGTCAACAAAAGTTTTAAAAATATTTTTTGAATTTAAAACTGTTAAAATTTTGCAAACGATAAGGGGAGAGAATTTGTGAACAGTGTGATTAATCGTCTCGTAAGATAGTGAATGCATGTCCTCGTCATTAAACAAAGCTGCCTAGTGTCGAAAGATCGCGTCAAGATGTTAAAAACATGCGTGGCACAAAAAAAATAATTCCAAGTAATTAGTTACTCGTATCTTATTTTTCCAGTGGCAAAAATGCAAAATTGGTCCTATCATAGGATTATCAAAAAGCATTGTTTGGTGTGGATTTTGCCGTTGACCTTTTTTCTTCTAATTTATCTACAGAAACAGTTAGCAAAATAACAAATAAAGAAGATTTGGGAAATGCATTATAACTCAACGCAAAGTTCTTATGAAACTAATCAAAATCCAAATAAAGTGCTAGAATCAAATAATAATCCTGACTTTAAGGGTTAACCTTAAAGGATATTCCCATCGTTGAACAATTTGAAACTGAAAATATTCATTATTTTTATAGTTTGCCTAGTCATTTAGAAAAAGCGTTGTGTAAAAAGATTGATTTTATAATTAACCTGCGACATAAGACGAGGAAGTGAATCGCAAAGCAACTAGAAGTAAGTTATATTAAACCACAACGTAAGTATTTAATTTAAGCAAAATATGTTAAAGCTCTACAACACCAGACGAATTCTACTGGAAGAAATTTATTCATACATGTTAAACCAATATTAATTTTAGTAATTACAGCGATGGAACCAGGCTAACGTACACGATGTTAAAATGTAAGTAAAGACATTTAGGTTCATATAACACCAAAAGCTGTAAAGGTTACAAACAAATATTTCGTTCTTTTTTAAGTACAAATACTACTACAAAATTCAATAATACATCATGTGTAAGCCGCCGTCAATTGCAGGTTTAAAATTTTGATTGGCGAAAAGTTGTTAAGTTTAATGAGTTTGAAACTAACTACTTAAGTCTGTACACGATTTTGATTAATAACAACAACCTACGTAACACTAAAACATCTGATTGGACGAACAAACTGGCCCCACAAAACATTTGTGTTACACACCAAATTACACATGGTTGGTTTTTTGGTGGGTACTGGAGATGACCGGATCCACACGGTACTCACCGGGAGCGAGCACGGTTTATCCAAAACAATTAAATCCTCGTCAACGTGAATTAGCCTGATTGGGTTTGCTAATACAGGGGTCTCATGTCTGGAATCAACCAATAAAACCAATAAACACTTCTCATGCGCCTGTTTCAGTAATTGTGCACATGAGGGGTATTTAAAGAAAAATATATACACGTACAGGTCTCTGACTGCAAGAGTATTAAGTTTGTTTGTGTTATTTTGTACATTAGGTCGTTCCAACGCAGAAATTACAAAACAATTTCGTCCCAATTCCAGTCCACTCCGAGTTTTGTATAAAGTTAAATATTAGTTAAGCATGAGAAGGGTAAAAAGTGTTAAATTTTCAGGTTGTAGAGCTTGCAAAGCACGAAAACTGGGAAGCAGCTAAGACAGTCAAAATTAATGGGCGCACTCAAATATCTCATCTGATAATCAAGGCGACACTTACTGTTTCCTAAAAAGCTCTCCTAATATTCAAACAACTTTCTTGTATATCATCTTAACATTATCTTTGCCCCGTGCTGTAGGTTTTCTGAATTTTAATTTATACAAACATAAATAAATAATATATGTTTGCAAAACATCCCGCAGCAAACACATCTGGTTTATTATGGGTATTAAAGATATCGCTTAGAGCTTATGTTTAATGCAGGTTTACACCAGAAGCGAGATATTAACGAGTTAACAAGGTATATATGCTTAAACGGTCCAAAAACAACAAGTTGGAACGCGTATTAAATCATTTCGAGATTACTTTTATACCCCCATAAAGTTTTGCAACGTAACCCAAACATGAACCTGAGAATTAACAACTTCCACAATAAATATTGGGCGGTTTACTACCATTACTTGTGACGCTCTGAGGCGGCAATAATTTTAAGAAAGTGGTACAAAATACCAATGAATTTAGAACATTTTCCTCGACATTATTTTTGCAATTAATCAATAAAATTAATTTAAAAGAAAGCTTCACAGCATTCAACATTAGTAAAACAAATTTACCTGCACGATGGTGCCACAACGAACTCCACTTTTGTAGATTAACACAAAATGAAGCAACATTTATCCCTTTCAAACTATTAAACTTTTAAGACAGCAAAATTTACCTTTTTCAAAAATTATCGAACACTTAGAATGGGCCCATTATTTAACTATTACATATATCACAAACACAGTCAGTGGTACACATAAACTAAGCATTAGTAAATAAGCATAAAAGCATAAAAGGTTAAGAGCAAGTCTAAAGGAAGCTTGGCTTGCACATTGCACTATTTCTACCAATATACAGTGCGTACGGAAAATAATGGCAGTCTCATAGCCACTTACGGGGATAGAGGCGGGTTTGTTGACCACCACAACGTCTTCGTCCAAGTGTACTATGGTGATCGGGTGGCAAGTAACGGGCACTTCATGTCTGCAACATTGTGTACTCATAATGCTTCAAACTTCGCTAGCTTTAAATGCAAGGGCCGATTTACACAACCACAGGTTTAGGGTGTATTACAAAATCAGTATATACATATAATTTCTATAAGAAACATTTACAAATAATCACAAAATGATACGTACGGATGTTTAGGGCTTCTATGTACTTTGTGCGTAACAATAGCAATTGGACAGAAGGGACCTACAGTTTTAGATAGATTCCGAGCAAACAGAAAATCTGCTGTTGCCATTTTCGGAAAACTGTTGGCATAATCGAGAGTGTTGGTTACCTCACTTGTTTGTTGTAATTATTACGTTTAAGTTGCTGATGGAATTTACGCACAATTAATTTTTGTGGTTAAAATTACACTGTTCGAGCAGGTAATTTAAAAGCTTCTAGTCATAGTAAATGTGATTTAAATATTACAAGTATGTGCAACTCATCCGAGAGACTGCCTTTTAGTTCAGAAGACAACACAAGGTTTTTACCTGGAAAAATTGGAGAATATTTAACAGATGCCGTAGTTATTTTGTGGAAGTTTATATTAAAATAAAATAACACTAAAATTTTTTTAACTTGTCGCTATTGCACTTTATTAAATAAATTCTACACAATATGTTTCATCCGCTAGGACATTATCAAAAGTCCTAGCGGATGAAACATGTTGTGTAGAATTTATTTAATAAAGTGGAAGAGTGACAAGTAAAAAAAATTGTGTTATTTTATTTTAAAAATTAGAGAATTTTGTAGATTTTGCTATCTCATATATGTGCCGCGAAGGCCGTGCGGCCGCCACCATTTTAGAAAAATGACGCCAAATCACAGTTTTTCTGCAATATACCGTTTCCAGTGCAAAACTACCTATTATTAAAAATAAAGGATCGGCGAAGCATGAAATTCTCTACAAATTATGTTTTATAAATTTTTTCCCATTGGCTGCAACTAATTAGTTGCGGACACCGTTTTAAACTCAAATATGCAATTAAAATGTCACATTAATTAAGGTCGCTCGTCTCCAAAAACATATTTTATCTTATCTTACGACATCGTTTCTTTTTAAATGTTAAATATTTTGGATATTAATAATTTTATGGAACAACTTTTAAAAATTTTAAAATTTTTCCTCATATTCTACGCCCCCGCCCGCCCCCTAAATACTACTAGAACACATTTAACTTTTAACCCCTATAAAAAAATTTAAAACCCGGAGCAAGCCTACGATTTATAACGTTCTTGTACTAAAAATATGATGATTCCAGGTTGTTTCTGATAACGGTAGTATCATTGCAGTGACAGTACCATGTGAATTCGCACGCAAACACTAATTATATTAATTGTTACACACACAGAATAATTAAAAAAATTTCTAAATTTTACGCTGGCCCTGAGAGGCCCATTGCGAGGTTGATAAGTAAATTTTAAGTCACGACACTAGTATTAAATAATTATTATTATTGTTTAACTAAATCCATTTTAATTTTTTTGTGAACCTCTATACCTCCTTTAGAATTGTTACAGAAAATACAATTTTCGAACCATAAGCGGTGACAGTTTTATATCTTGAGAAACGTATGCCTGGTATAAGATTTCTGAATAAACCACTTAAAGTAGCACAATATGTTTCCAGAAGTGTCCTCAACTTTTTTGCTCGGCCTAGTAGTGGCTTATTCTCGCTTCTGCGACCACTCTTGAGAGATTTGCTTGTTACCATCTTTTTCAGTATCTGAAGAATATCTCCAAAACCTCGTATGCGAACGCATTGAAAATAATCAAACCCAAAAATAATGAACAGATTTGTTGTTGAAAACCTTTGTATTATTATATCCAGTCATCTTAGTAAATTGCTGTTTTCATCGAAAATGTTAGTGTAGTAAATGTAAAACGCTTTCAGTCGACTACTCCAGAAGGTTACCACTAATCGATACGTATATTTGCAAGTTTAGTTGATACATATGGATTAACTCCTAGTTCGTGTAATCCACTCGGGATTCGTTTGTGGTCCGATCAGCACTACCAATCAGACGTGATCCTTACAGTAGTAAAGCTAGGAGAAAATTAAGGAAACTTCATGAAAGCCTTACATTTAAGAAAAAACATTACTTCTGCGAGAAAAGCTTAGTAATTGAAGTTAATCCGTCCTTTCGAGTA
Source organism: Ctenicera cuprea (assembly GCA_958336395.1). Lineage (NCBI taxonomy): Eukaryota > Metazoa > Arthropoda > Insecta > Coleoptera > Elateridae > Ctenicera > Ctenicera cuprea. Next base: position 2,926,602 of record OY284487.1, on the reverse strand, counting down.
ACGTTTAAGTTCGCTCAGGAAGTTTTTTTTAGTTTTCAGCAACTTTTTTATTTCCTTTCTGATTTCTTCTGAAGAAATTCCATTAGATAAAATCTTAGATTCTCATAGAGATAACCCAAAAAAAAGTGTTTCTGCAAAAGTGTATTAATTTCCTTGATTATTGCACATTACATTAAATATTATTAAAGCCTCACAAAATTCGTCCTTTATTTTCTTGCTATAGAATTCATCTTTAAATTTTCATTTACATCATGTCATGTAGCTTCATACCGTTAATAAAGAGAAAATTATTCCTAGTTATTGAAACGTGAAAAGCAAAAGCTTATTCATATGTGAAAATATATTCTGGGTCCTTTTGATTTCTGAATTAACTGACTGACACGTATTGTGAAGTTTGGTTTTCCTTTGCTTTATCACACGCGATACAAGAGACGTTTCCTTTTCACCACACCTTGATAATGTACATTTTGTAATACTTTTGATGGCTATGGTTCAGTTTCCACGTACAATAAATTAATGGTACTACAAGATGCCGGTAAGCTATGAAATTTACTATCACTACGGTAAAAGCAACAATAACTTTAAAACACATTTAAAAAATATCAAAAGTAAACGTACAAATATATTCATGACAGGGGAATTACAAAGTAATGCCCTCTAATGTGCGGCGAGAAAAGTTGCAAAGCAACAAACCGATATATAGTTGTGAAAGGAACCCGCTAAGCGAGTATCTCCAATCACTAGCGGCCTCTAGGCACAGCACACGAAACGCCGTGTTGCAAAAGTAAATCTTTTTCTTGATTTACAAATATATGTTCTTTAATACATTAAAATTGTTTCGTAGAAAAAAAAAACAGAAACCGAAAATCACAGTAAAAAACACGTTTTGGAAAGCTCAAGAAATGCAAACATCTCCCTGTCGTATTTCTACCAAACGGATGGTACGATTTTGGTAAAATTTAAAATGTTTAAGGGACGTTCCTACCTCGTTGCTGTAATTTTCAGATTCGTTGTGGTTCGTATTTTATTTCTACTGACGTTAAATCTTGTTATATCATGGATGTAACTCCAGTTGAATAAAACTTGTTTACAAAACAATTTAAATTTTGGAGAAACATGCTGATTATCAACGGTTACAACCAAAAGAGCGTGCTTTCATTCTAGCAAACTATACCAAAGTAGCTGTATTATTTACGTCTTGTTTTGCCCTATTAGTTATGACGACATAAACAAATAAACATTCGTGTTATGGGAAGACACAACTTTACAATAATTTACTGTAATACTCAATTGTTTTCAGTAAACTATGCAGCAATAATTTTTTCATGATCGATATAATGTCTTTACTATATTTAAACTTCCACACTTTAATTTAATTTTCAATAAAAAGCGGTAGAAGGTCACACAAAAAAATGTACACTTTAAATATGTTTCAGAAATATCTGTAAGTATTATTTCACAAACTGAAATAGCTAAGATCATTTAAACATGTTTTAAATATGTATTAGAAAAATATGGTAGCATAAAATTGAATACTGTGCAAGATTACTATATAGTTGTCGGTAGCAGCATTTTTATATGCGACTTCCCTCACCTTAAGACAATACTTTGTGGATTCGTTTAGGTAAATGTAACAATGTGCTTGTTCAGTGCGTAAAATTCGCCCAAACCAATTATGCGGATCAGCGAAAAACCATCAGCAACTTGTTTAGAATTTCAATTTGGAACTGCAGTTATGAAATCCGAATGGAAAGTTGTCCAACACTACCGAATAAACCAACACAATGGAAACGAGTAAAACCCAATTATTACATTGGCATAAAAATAAGCAAGAAAATTGCATTTTGCTGTAACATCACTCACGTTTCGTAAAACAACACACGCTTTTTCCATGAAATTTTGATGGTCGTCCCTGATGCGAAACATGCGAATGCCTGATTTTGAAATACACCCTAAAAACGCATTAATACATCAAATCATTAAAATAAATTGTATGATATATCCATACATACAGAAAAACGTACAGAAATACAATTCACACAAAAACTTCTGTTCGTAAACTTGGGTTATTATTAGTCAGCTAAAATTTTCGAGCACAAACCATAAATCAATTCAATCAATTTTAATTACAAACTCGCAAATTATCTTGTAAAGGAAATGTTTACACTAAAAATTTGAATTTTATCTCGACTATGTAATTAACAGCACAAAATTTTAGAGGGAGATAAATGATTACGTTTCTTTCTGTTCTATTCCGATACATTTCCCTTGTGTATGTTCTCCATTATCTCTAGCTTAACTTCGTTGAAGACAAAATAAACTCGAACAACTACTTCAATATTGGTACAGATTATAGTTTATTACATGAAAAAAAAAAGGTAAAAATGTATATGATGTGAAAGAAAATCAGTGGGTTATTGAAAGCTACTAGTGATACCATTAATAAAATGGAGAAAGAAAAAGGCTTTAATGTTTCGTATAAAAGCCCAAGTAATTAGTTAATGTCGATCGAGGCAATATTAATTATTGATGTAATCTAAATTCAACTAAGTACGTTAGGGAATCTAAATATCGGTCTAGTGAAATCGAAAACCAATACCAGCTTTCAATTTAATTAAGTCGGTGTAACCTACATGTATCTCTGCATTTTGTTATTTTAGCCTGACCTTTACACCATTGATTGAAGCATTAACCAAGGTAAAGCTCTGATTAAATTATTTCACTTGTAATTCTCTAAAAAAACAAATTCAAGTGTAAATGTCAAGCCTTAAAATTTACCAATTGTATTTTCTCTTATTTACGTGTTATATAAATACCTGTGAACTATATTAGCAAGTAGATCGTTGTGTTTGAGCTTATAATCGGTGGGCACTTTCTCATAGTTGACTGTTAAAGTGCCGGCTCGTATACATCTTTCGTATTCTTCGGCGGGATGTGCCCTAAATTCTCTGGCGAATACGTCCAATATCCTCTCGCCCACCCATCTTCCCTTCGTGAACGTTGTAAACGTAAAGTAATAGGGATAGACTTTCCGTAGGCCTGTAAAATAAAAGGGAATCGTTTAGTTTACAACAGAATTGATGTCAGATTGTAGATTTCGAATTAAAAAACTCGGGGAAAATGCTTTTCAAAATTGCTGCCGATGAAAATAGACACGCCAAGGAAATTAATTACAAAAAGGTGTTTGTGGTTAAATTAAAAATTCTTTGTTGTTACACATTTTCTGATTGACTACACTATTTTCATTAGTTTCTTAAAAAACGTCTAATTATTTTTCTTCTGATGCGCTGCAAATTCTTTATTTTCTCGAAATAAACCTCACTTAAAAACTTTAAATGGGTTGATATATAATTTTTAATACTTTTCAAATAATCATTAAAACTTAGATTGTACGTATTTTGATGAGAATTTAAAAAACAAATATAAAAATTACATATTATCCCATTTAAAATTTTTAAGTTACCCCTCCATTCTTTAAAATAGAGAGCTTTTTCTAAACGCACTATTGGCGTAATATATGACCCCTTCCGTTCTATTAAACCATAGAAAATTTTGTTGCCTAATCTTTTATAGTTTTGGAGATATCAGCTTGTAACACTTTTGTTGCTGCTCCCTGTATAGAAAAACTCAATTATGAATTTATCTGTTGTTTAAAACTTGACAGAATGTTTAGGATTCGCCTTACCCTTTGGCGTTAGTGGCCAGCCTCAACAGCAAAAATAGACCGGCAAACAGCAATATAAATTAAAAAAAAAACTTATTAACATTAATTAAACATGTAATTATCTAAAAAAAATTATTATTATTACTGAGCTGGCGGGTAACCGCATATACTAACAATTTAAAATTTATTTAAATATTTCGTAAATTATAAATTTTTTAAAGTGGCAGAAATTTCAAAACTTAAAACAATTTTCATTTTTTAAAAATTTGAAATTAAAAAAAATTTTAATTTCTCAGTTTTTGCTAGAGTTATCAGGTTTTATAGTGGCTGGTAGGTATTTTTGCAAACAATGTTTAACCGCTGAAAGCCGAAAATCGATTTTTGCAAAAATGATAACCGTTTTTTTTTGGCAATTATTCAATTAAACTTTTCAGGTAAGCGACCAAAACGAAACTTGTTATAGGTCTTTTCTTAAGGTGATGTATGGTATGGTATCGTATGGTCATTTAAAATGTCCATAGCGATTTTAAAGTAAAAAATGATCATAAAGATCATTGTTTCGACAAGAGAGTTGCGGCGCATTTTTAATATGTTGTAATTTGGTTAGGATAAAAGTATGTTGTCTACATTACATGCGTGCCTTAAAAAAATCTATTAAGATAGAGCACTCGCTCACCAATACGAGAACCTCGGGTTTAATTCCCATAAAATTTCTGCTTATTTTTATTTTTTACTTATGTTCATACCAATTTCATATTAAGTACAAAGTAATCAAAGCATTTTTTTAAATTATTATTAACATCCTTATTACGTATTGCCGGTGAAAACTTATAGAAAAAATCTTTTATTCGGGATTTGAACGCGACGTCTTCGCATTGGTGAGCGAGTGCTCTACCTAAAAGCACACGTCCCATCGCACGTAGAATTACTTTTATTTTATGACTATTAAGACAACTAAGTAATGTGTAAAATTATGTAGACAATCTATTTATTTATTACAATATGGTTAAAATGCTATGGCTAGTACTCAGTGAAATACACAACAAATTTTTACACCAATAGTTTAGTAATTAACAAAAACAAAACCATGTCAATTTAAGCAGCAACAATTGAAAAGCAAGAACGTCTCGGTGAAGGCAATAATGCACAATCAAATAAATCAAGTTAAACAACAGCCAGGCACGTAAACGTCAAAGTTTATACCGCCCCTATTTCCATCCTCGAACAGCAGCGATTTCAATCAATAGCCTTTATTCAGAATAACCAACAAAAAATTGAACCAAATGAGATTCATGTAATTTAAAACCATTCCACGGGTAAACTGCATAAGACTTGGTAGATTTTCTTGCAGCTGCCATCAACTCTATTTAAAAAGCTTTCTCGTTTCGGTTAGACGTGGAGTGGGGCAATTTAACTTAACTGCAGTAAAACAAGCAGTAAATTCGCCAACCCCAGACATGCAACGAAATAAGTACACAAAAATGAAAAACACGAAACGAAATAATACGTGCTTTAAGTAAAGTAATACTGGACTGAGGTTCACAAACAGGTTAAATTTTCAGTTACAATAGCTGAATATTAAATGCGAGTTTTGGTGAAGTTAATTTAAACAACTATCTGTACTTGATTTGGAAACATTTCTTAATATAATTTTCTGACAAACTTTAGAAAACAAACAAAAAGTAAATTAGTTGATGGAATTAAAACTGTCGTACACATTTTTTTAATCTGAAAGTTTCTGTTCTTGTTGGGGTAAAAAATGAAAAAACAAAGAATGAAGATATAACTAAACTTTTCGTTTTCCTAATTTGTAATTAAAATAAGTTCTTAACATTCACAAAATGCCGTCGATAATAAATAATAAATCCACAATAAACTGCTAGTTTAAACCTTGTGGGGTCCAGGAAATAAATTTTTCGGTTTCTTACTAGATGCGATATAACCATAGCTGCTGAGTCGTCTATAAACCCTCAATTATTCCAAATCTTTTCCATCGAAGGCGGACCAAATAGTTGAAATTGAATATCATGACAATTACTTTGTTGTTACAATTATTTTTTGCTTGAATTCAACAATCAAGAGCCTTATAATTTTAACCTTTCAATTTTAGCGCCTCTACAATATTGGCGCCAAAGACGGTAGCGCCTAATTTCCATATTTTATTGAACCGGCCCTGACTTGTTTTCCAAAATCAAAAGTAATTCGTTACACCTACACATATAAAGGCCATCTTCCTTTGTACAGTGAATCGCTATAATGTTCCATGGAAATACGCTCCCTTCATGAAATATTTTTTTTTGTAAAATCGGTTTTCAGCGGATAAACATTGTCTGCAGTTAAAATTCCAGTTAGAATTAAACCAGATAAATACTATAAAAGGGGCGAGGAGAAGTATTCTACTTCAATATAGACGCCCCCGAAAAATAGGCTTAAATTCGTATTCTACGCTAGTCAAATAGCCGATCTTCCTACCACCCTTCACATCGATTTTTTGCTTTTTCAAAAATTTTCGAATTTGAACTTCAAAATCGGTATCAACATGATTATAGAAAATAAAAACAAGTCTGTTTTTGGTCGTTTATCTAAAGAATCAAAAAATTTTAAAATTATTAAACAATTATTAGATTTATTTGAAATTTTGTTACTTTCAAAATTTCTAAGAATTTTCCAAATTTTAAAAAATACAAAGTTTTACGCATTTTCAAAATTAAAAAAAATGTTTTTCATTGCCTCAATTTTAAAAATTTTAGAAATTTTCATACTGCTACAATTTTGAAAATTTTTTAAACATTTTCAATTTTCTCAAAACAAATTAAAACAAAATTTTGAAAATTTATGAAATTTTTAAAAAATTTCACTAAATGCGAGAAATTTCCCGTGGTGGTCTAGCTTTTTGTAACGTAATTTTTGCAGGAAATTTTATTTCGAGATTGTTTTGTTGAAGCTTTTTTATAGGGGGTTGTTCGTTCGTTCTTAAAACTGTTTTCCAAGGCTACTTTTTCGGACTTTCTTTTGTTTTTTTCCACAAGCTTGTCTTTTCGGGAGTAGCGCTCATTCCAGAGACGCACGCGCCGGGGTATGAAGTATTAATAATTATATTTGAAATTCGTAATCTTATTACGGTTGGTATATTTTGAGACTGGCAAATGTGAACACTACCTAAGAATCGATTGTGGGAATGAAGAGATAATAATTAGCTATGTATATCTCATCTATCTCGACAGCAATCTGGGTTAATCTTTAAAGAACCTTCCATCGCAAACACTTCCATCAAAATAACATAACAAATCCCAGACGTACGAGCTTAATCTGGGTGCAATTAAATTAATTACTTCCGGATTGATTAACTACGTAGATTGATACGGGTCAGACATCACTCTGGCAAGACTCGACCTTGCGTTTTAAATATTTACCTTGTATTTCCAAAATGTGCCAAAATGAATTTATTAATTGAAAAATTAAAATTTGATATGTATAAAAAAACTGTATCTCGAGGTAACAATAGCAAAGTACACTATAAAATATACAATGACCATCTGAAACACAGTCACGATTTGTAAATCAGCTCGAATTTGAGATTAGCATATAAAATACATACCGTTTTCGATATAGTAAGACGTTTCGTTGTAGCGATCATCTGTGAAGCCCGGCCGTTTGGCTTTCAGAGCTTTGGTCTCGAGCTTTGCCTGAAAGAAAAATACTGAATTACTTCGAGTGCTTTTACAAAAAAAGAAAAAGCTCCGTCGAATAACAAATTATGTGTTAAGCTCGCTTAATGGCCCCAGGCGTATTTCTACGGGGACTATTTATTTAAATTGGTTTGGTTACCAAAATAGCACCATCATAAGACGTATTCCCTAAGATATTTCTAATTTTACAGAAGGAAATTCAATCTCGATTAACATAATCCAAAAATCCTTCTGAATTTAGATATTTATAAACATAATTAGGTCATCAACAGCAGCAAAAACGTCACACCAATGGATTCGCTGAATTCTTTATAGGGATAATCCGTTGGAGACGTGATTTTCCTTTACTTCTTCTTTTTAATAGTTAAAAAGGGTTTTGCGTAATCTGACAATCAAACGTTTTTCAGCTTGGCACGTAGAGTTTAAATTTAACGAAAGATTGTTTTAGAAATAAGCAATAAAAGGACAGCTTTTTCCACTTAAAAAAGGTCTATGAGTTCAACGGTTACGTTTCAGAGATGAATTTTTCTTCTTATTCGAGGCACAATAATTATGAGCAGAGCAAATGTAAATTGAAAAGTTTACAAGGAAAATAAATATTGCTTAATAGAAAAGTTTTAAGTCGTTTATTTATTAAAACCACCCGTACAAATTTTGGTGATTTAACATTATAAGTATTAATTCGGCAATTTTTCATGTAGATTTCTTAACAATTTATAAACAAGCCTTTAAGAATTTCTTGACAACGCCCTAATTATGTAAATAAAAAAACACATTTTATTGTTGCGTTTTGCACAAATAATATTGTCAAATACCATTCAAGCTTTGAAGTTTTTAAATTATATTATCTCATACTTTCTGCACAATAACAGATCGTGTTAGTTTAACAGAAAAACTCTCGCGCTTCTCGCTCGGGTTTTGCAGCTACAATATTTGATATACCTCTTGATAAATCGGTCTACTACTTTAGCCGTTAGAGGTGTTAATATTACTTAATTGATTGTTCTTGTGTATTTGTTATATTTACTTCATAAATATATAGGCAACCCAAATTGCATTTTCAATTATTTTGCACAGGTCACACGGAATTTTGAAAAAAAAACGATCTAGACATACATGCATTCAAATAACGTCAATTTTGACACAATTCGATATTTTTGTGATATTTTTTGACTTTTCTTGCATTCGTTTCTTTCTGTGCCTTTTATAATTCGCATTCTTGCTGCATGTGAAGAAGTTCAACAGACTCCTGGTATATCTGGAGCGGTGCGCAGGAATTTACTTCATAGATGTGCTTCGTGTGTAAAAGTTGGGGGGCGGCATTTTGAACATTTACTATAATTTTGTTAATTTTTGAATTAGTTATTGTTTATTTTTCAAATTGTTGATTTTTGCTTTTTTTCTATTGCTTAGATTTGAAACATTTTGTTAATTAATTTATTTAAAATTTAATTTGAATTTGAAAAGTGGGAAAGAGGGCTCTATTTATCATGTATTAATTTCCGTCGTTATGGAAACAAATAGTAGGTAGTAAATTGGGTTGCCTACATTTAGGCCTTCTTAAAGAATCTTTGAGAAGCTCTATCCCTGAAAGGAAACACTTTTGACCACACATTTATTAACAAAGTTGTTTGCTTTGTTGTGTTTTGCAAGCCCTAGAACTTTGTCCCTACAATTCATTAACACCCTGTATAAACTAATAAACCCTGCAAAGATACTTCGTTGGAAAAAAATAACTATCATATATTTTATTTTTCCAAATAGCGTTTTACCACTGCAAATTTGAAAATAACTCACTTTTATGATAAACTCGGTGCCTGTTGCAGCTGGAAACATAAATTTCTGGTTACAGATAGCTCGCATCTGTCACTTCCGCTTTCTAGTAAATGAAATCTGACGAAAAAAAGCTAAATTGGCTTTGTGGTACGTTCGTGTCCCATTCAGTATGCACGGTTTATATCCTGCAATTTCAGCTGGAGTGCAGAGCATATTGCAGAATGCATCGTGCTGAATAATTCGATTCGAACACACGCCATAACGTACTCAATTTGTCTGGAACTGGTCCTGGCGGAGCCACTTTATATCCAAATGGAGTTTGGTCTATCAGATCCTGATTTGTAGCAACGACTAACATTTCCTTCACCAATCAGTCGCTGTCGATGTTTTCTTTTGTGAGAGTTTTTCCCGATACGCACCAATTCCAATCCATTAAATGGAGCACGTCACGACATCATATTGAGACTTTTCTTGAGTGTCTGACAAATCGACAGAAACAATATATAGCCGAACGAAGACGCCCACTCTTGCAGCTCCTTTATAAAATATCCAACTCAATGGCAATAACGGCTTTAATGCGCGTAGGCGTGCGAATTTAAAGTTGCCAAATAAAAAGGGTGCATTAATTTTCTGCTTTCCTAATGAGCCATATGAAGCTGTTAAGGTTTCATAAATCATCGGATATGAAAGGGTTGACTGGTGATTTAGGCGGTCCCTTGAACCCAAACAAAGCGCTCCCTCAGGAAATCTGCACTACACCTCGGGGAGGGGAATATCCTGGACCTGGCATGTAACCCTGGACGAACATCACTACGGTTTGACAGTTCGGGTTCAGATTTTGATGATGTTCGACAAAACAGATTCGTTCAGCAACTCGTGCAACTTTTTACCTTCCTCTGTATAGAGGAAGGTATTTCAAATTATTTGAAATTTAAAAAAATTTTTAATATTACAATATCATAATTTTTAAAAATTTTTCCAAAAATGTTGTAAAAGCAAAATTTTTTATATTTTAAAAAAACATCCGGTAGAAAATACATCCGAATTTTCCAGAAAATTTAAAAAAAATTCGAAATCCATAAAACTTTCGTGGCGGTTGCCCGACAGCTTTTTTGCTTACTTACCAAATTTGATACGTTTTTCCTCGCAACAACATCAAAGGATGTTGCAGAATCAATGCGAGTTATTTCAATAACCCCACAACACTATTATTACATTGAAGACGTTATAGATGTACAGTCTAGCACGTGCCAAATTCAATTTGTCTAGCTACGACATGAATCTTAAGACCCATAATCCTGTACGGAATTTAAACAGGCTCACATCGTGAATACTATTTCAAAATTTGACACATGCCACATATTTGTATTGCGAAGTTGCGGAGAAAGAAAATACGGATGACATTTACAGGAATTGAAACGCCTTTGTCGCTTTTAGGAAAAATCGGTTTAAAGCAGACAAGTGCTCAAAAACAAAACGTGTATTGTCTGTTTTTAAGTGACCTTTGTACCACGAAAGCATGACGGAATCGCAAATATTCCCTTTGGTGCCGCTCGAAATTTAATTTTTACGAACAGGCAACTTTTAGGGGGAACAAAAATAGAACAACGAAATAAGCGCGACAACTTTGAGAAAGAAACACCAAATAATGATGAAAAATGAAAACGAGTGAAGAAAGCGTTCACAATAAGAATGTAGATGCTCTCTCTGGAGGATTTGTATTGATAAATCCGAATGCCCGCCCTTCTCGAAATTTTATTGGAAAAACATTACGAACTAACACTGTTATACGTACAATTTATAAAATGAAATACAATAAATAACGCCCGTTGCGTCCTATTGTACCTGACAAATGAAAGAAGCGTTTCGAGATTTCAATTACAAAAATGACATTCTCGTTTGCGCACAAACAACTCTATTTCGAGGGCTTTAAATGGCTAAAATTTCAAATTGGCTGTACATAATTCTAACTTTACAGAGATAAGTCCTTGTTTGGAAGTTTCTGCAGGGGTTATGTTGTTTTATTGTTAGCACGACCGCCCTGTTCTTATCTGTAACTGCGGTTGCTGCCGTCTTATTGTTGTCGTCACGTTAATTATTTGATATCATCCCTAATTCCACAATAAGGGTTGTAGAAGTCACCAACGCGAGGAAGGCGTAGGCACACCGACACTCGAATTAACAATGCGATATTAAACAATTACAAAGCGTCGGCGTTGATCTTCCAACAGTCTTTCGATTAGGTTCAAAGGATCCAAATTTTCCGTATGTATCCATCCGGATGCCGCCGTATAATTGTAATTACCAGAGATTCCTAATTGGGACGTCCTAAAAGGTTTCAACCACAGTTACAATTAGAGAAATAGCGGCTCGAGGAAACGCACGTTTACTTTAATGAAAATCATAAAAAGCAGATGCTCGGGGTTCGAGCTCAAGGCATATGTTGCATAATAAGGATATCAAATATTTACCTAAACACTTAAAGTACTTCTGTTCGAGACGAGCAAAAACTATACGTGTTAGGAGTACAAAGAATTTTTCTGGCTAATGGTTCTGCGAAAAAGGCCAAATTTAAATGAAATTTTATTGCAGGAGTTGTTTTACATTTAATTTAATAATCTAGCCTAATTTCTTTTTAAAAGATAAAAGCAAAACCGATTTTATTATTCAGAAGCGAAGAGCAGACAATAAATTATCACAACTTTAAAAATTTTCAAGAATTTTCTAAACGCTTTCCAATGTTTATTTAAAATTTTCAAACAATGTTCAAATTTTTTTAATGTTCGAAAATTTCAAACAGCTTATTTAAAAAAATTGTCAACATTTTCAATCATTTACTAAATAAATTATTAAAACTGAAAAATTTTGTTAAAATTTTCGTATGTTTACAATTGGCACAAATTTTAAAATTTTGAAAATTTTTAAACATTTGCAATATTTAGAAAATTTTAAAGAGTTTAAAAGGAAGTTTTTGTATTTTCACAAAATTTTCATAAACAAAAAAATCACTATCTAAAGATTTCAAACATTTTTAAAATTTTCAAAACATTTTAAAAATTTCATAAAATGCGCCTCGCATTTTATGAAACCGCCTCGGTTGCCCGACAGCTTTTTTAAAGAAGTAGAAAAAATATAAAATTCAAAGAATTGTAAGATTTCTCGAAGCCACGTAATGACAAAAGAACTTATTATTACAACATTAAAGGGGAATTACACTAGTAACGCCCTCTATGATGTGCGGCGAGGAAAAGTTGCAAAGCAACAAACCGGCAAAGTTGTGATCACACCGGCCTCTAAGCAAAAACACAGAAACGCCCGTGTGGCAAGAAATAAGAAAGAAGAGATTTGGTTTCAATTATGGTTAGAATAGACCACTAGATGTTTCGCTCTTATTTGAACTCATCAGGTGGACATAATTCTAACCATAATTGAAACCAAAAGCAAACAAGCAGATATATGCCAGAAAGTATAACATTAAAGGGGAATTACACTAGTAACGCCCTCTATGATGTGCGGCGAGGAAAAGTTGCAAAGCAACAAACCGGCAAAGTTGTGATATATAGTTGGCATATATCTGCTTGTTTGCTTTTGGTTTCAATTATGGTTAGAATTATGTCCACCTGATGAGTTCAAATAAGAACGAAACATGTAGTGGTCTATTCTAACCATAATTGAAACCAAATCTCTTCTTACTTATTATTACGGTTGCTTGTTTTCCAACACTTTTCTTCCTCGTATCTAAATGTAGTGTACCTATAGGAAGCAGTGTGATGATGTTATTGCGACTATCTGTATCCACTTCTAACAAAAACCAAACTAAGACGAACAGTTTGGTAACGATGTTTGGAAAAATTCTATTAAAAAAGAGACCGGTCCGGTTCGCTCGAGAACAAAGATAGCTGAGGGGTGGAGTATTACAACACTTAAAAAAAATAAGGTTATATTATGCTTATCTTAGGCCATCCCCATACTGCTCCAATTGCCTAAAAAAAAACGTACGGCTCCCACCCCGTTTAGCTGACGCATAAAACGGAAAAAATTTATCCCTAATCTAAAGCTATTATGAAACGATTAACGGTTTCACAAGTAATAAACTTCTAGCAAATGGGGTTGACCAACCCATAATCAAGGGGGAAAAAAGGAGGGTGCTCACAGAAAAATTTAAATGGGTGGAAGGAAGTAACCGAATTGCTTTCCACGACCCTCTCCCCTTTAATAGATCGTACAAGGGAAAAGTGTGGAAAATCAGTTTGGAGCGACCAATCCAAGGCACCTAATTATTATTGAAACAGGCTGGTATAAAAATCTCTTTTTAGGGTAGTTACGTACTAAGAATAGTATCCAAATTCAAATATATCACATAGGGGTGCAACGGATATTCGGCCACTATCTGGTATCCGGCTTATCTGGCCTATTTGAGTGGTAGCCGGTTGAGCCGGATAATTTACTATCCGGCCAGATAGTAGAATTAAGAAAAAATTGTATAAAAAATGAAAAATATTGGAAATGTAAGTATACCTATTTTTAAATTTTATAGAACATTGATCAATACTTTTTTTTTAGTGTATATTAATGACATCTTACATTTCTGAAAATATATCTTCATATTTTTCAAACCTCAAATCAATGCAGTTACGTTTTATGTTTCAAGGAAACCTCCCAGAGGTGTTTTCTCAATGATCAGCTGTTCCTATTGTCATTTAACATTTTCATACCGATTTTGAAGTTGAAATTCCTAAAAAATTTATAAAAAAACTGACTTACACGGCGGCGGTGTCCTGACGCTGTAATTCGGAGGCAATAATGCCGACCTTTTCTGTCATTATATTTTTGTTAAGCAATTTGCTTAAATTATGACTGGGAGAGACCACGGCGCGTTTCGTTCTCAATAGAAACCTTCAGGTTACTTCAATGTCATATATAATTAAAACCAAAAGCAACGGCATATGATATAACAGAATGACTAAAGCATGACTGGGGACTTACAAATAAAATGCCCTCTACGTGCGGGACAAAACTTACTAAGCTATTATCTACCTTCGTTTTTAATTTTAACTATGGATGAGATTGAGGCCACGTGAAGAGTTAATGAGAACGAAATGCGTGGTGGGCTACCCTAACCGTAGGTAAAAAGAAATTCTTAATTTATATTGTTATTGCTACACAAGCGTTTTCGTGCTTGTGCATAATGGAAGCTAGGAATAGATCGTCATTGTGCCAGTGTAACTCTTTGGAATACTGAAATAGTTTTATGTATTCGAGTAGTGCTAATTGGGCATACAAGGAAGTACACTGCGATCTTGTTACGTAACTGTATAACGTATACGTCTTTATTTGCACAGTATTTGATGTTTATATGTGGGTATGTGTTGCTTGTTTTCATCTGTGGAATTACTAATGTTTTGTTGGCAATTTGGCCAATGGCCAATTTATCTGCTTTACTGCATAAGGTAAATAAACAGTTATGTTCGAACAAACTAAATTGACTAAAGCACCTACGCAATGTACACGCACTGTCGATTATCGTGAATAAACAAGCAGTTAAATACACAATTATTAATAGGCATTAACTAGATGAATTTTTGTTTTCACAAAACAACACAATAAATGAATTTAAACGCGTACAGTGAACGAAGTGTTCTGATATTTTTAAACTAAAAAGTTAATTGTTGAACTTTTTACGCCAAATTAAAGAAACGGAAATTAACTTATAGTCCAGTGTGGTTAGTTAGGAAACAAATAAAGTTAAGTATAAAAAATAAAATCAAATTGTTGTTTACCGGCCTCTATATTAACAGAGAATTTTGTTAGTTAATTAATATCAGTAAAAAAGATTTTAAATTGTGGTCCGAGCTTTAATCATCTGCCTATCGAAAACTACGATAGATATCGAAAAAGTTTGTTCCACCTTTTTTGTAGAACGGAAAATTTCCTATCATGCGAGATTAGTAAGCATATTTTTTAATTTAATAGTTTGAGGTTGAGGTTATCGAAGGTGCCTTCGCCGTGACTACAGGAAGAGCTTCTGCGCACCGTTTAATAAATAATTAGGTACAAAAATCTAAATGCTGTTTAAAAGTTTTAAAAAAATTACATATTATAAAGACACGTTTTACAGCTTTGAACGAACCTTTTACACATATTTGTACAAATTGAGATTTGATTGTTTTTGTGATATTCTTCTTTACTCATTAAATAATTACCGTAGAATTATAATTTTTTTTTAATTTGTAGCTCTGTTATCCTCGTATCGACAAATCTAAAAATCTATTTTCAAGTGCCACCAACTATATTAACAAATTTTAAAAAGCAATAAAAAAAATACATTTTCCGGTTGAGAATTTTTTGTTGTTTGGAACATGTCACCTCAAATCATTGCAAAAAATGTGTGAAGCAGGTCGCTAGTATTTTCACAAACTGTTTACGTTTTAAATCGCCTCGCCCCAATAAGTGATTTAAATGTACACCAGATACAAGCCGCCTGCTCCAAACCCAAGGCGTCTGCACGGCACGACACTGGGGATTACATACTCAGGTAGAAAATATAGATAGACATAATTAACTACTTCAAATACGCTATTGCACTGTTTAAAGTTTATGACGATTGGTGTCAAATTTTTCAAAAATTCCTGGAAGGCGTCAGAGTAAAATTTTGAAGATACATTTATTTCAGCCCTTTTTTTAAACATATTTACCATTTTTCGTTGTTTAAATGAATTAAAAAATGTCAAATTTAACAGTAAATAATTTTTTTACAACTTTGCTTATACGACTTAAGTTTCTAAAAATATAGAGAATTTTATGTGTTATTGAAAAATTAAATAAATAATAGTTTCATCATTGGATTTTCATTATTATATTTTTAATAAGTACCACTTTGAGGCTCTAGATATTACTACCCTTGTTAAAGCTACGACGCTCGGAAAGTGTGAATTTTTCTGCGCTCACGCGCTGCTATTATAGCCGAAAGTAATCCAGGGAGCATAAGCAGTAGCGATTCCACCATGTACACAATAAAAAAATAAAACTTGAATTATTTCCAAAAATTTTATAAGTGACTCCTGTTGGGGTTCGACATCGCGCCTATCGACGCCGCACACCCATTTTTCAACTAAGCTACCAAGTTGCTTACAAGAAACGATATAACATGGTATCTACACATTCTTTTTTGAACCGTTTCAGGCTCTGAATAAATTAATTTTAATATAATGTTCCAGATTATCGTTTGAAATAAATATAACCGTGTTCACCGGTTACCATTGTTAGATGTATTATGAAAATTGTAACAATGTTAAACCGCGATGAGGTTTTTCACCTCCCGTTTACAACCATTATTAGATGAAGAATTCATTTTACATTAGGGAGCTTAACAACCTTATTTTTTTTATTGGAGATCATCTTTTTTAAAATGTTATAAAATTACCAATAAAATTTTATAGTACTATAAATTGTGCCCTTATAAAGTGAACGATTAGAGAACCTCGTTTAAAGGTCGCACTTTAGTACCACGAAAAAAAAATAAAAATAATTGTCCAATACAAAAATATGAAATTTACCTCTGTTCCGTTTGTTCCCCTCTCTGGGGGTGCAACAAACTAAAATTACAGCCTGACGAAAATTGCAGGGACATTCTAATCTACTTGGAGTACTCGAAAGTCAAGATGGGAGCAGTGGAGTGAATACGCAATTGCATTGCTTCCACTGGGGCGCCCAGCGGTTGAGATTGCCAATTACACGAAATGAGCTCGCCAGGTCTTAGACAAATTACACATTTACCAACCTATGAATATTATACAGGCTTATGATGAACTTGTACACCTGTCCGCTTACTTCGAACAATAAGACTGAGTAACTTTCTTTAAAGGACCCGTTGAAAAAAAAATATCCAACTTTCGTAATATGAAACTCGAGTAGGCTCTGTCAAAGTAAGCCTGATTAACCTCGAATATGTCAAAAACGTCAACGTCATGTTTCCCAATTATTACAAAGACGCTGTATGAATCATCAGGAGATGTTGAAGAAATGATACAATACGAAAAATTCTAATGTCACGAAATACGAGAGGGATGGGTGGAAGTACATCGTTCTTTTCAACAGCCCGTAGAACTAACTCAAGAAGGTATGAAAATTGGGCAAAGATGCGTGATTTTGCTATGTAAATAAGGCTACCTTACATGTTTTATAACTGAATACTAATACAGAACTAATTTTTAATTTCAGGTCGAAGATTGCGTAGGTTATCCAAAGTGCCCAAGAAAATCTAATCGATTATGCTGTAAAAGTTACAGGACCCCGTAAGTTATTAACTACAAATGTAATTAATAATAATAAGTTATTTTTTACTACATGACTTTAATAAGATTACGGAAAAAACTATAAGTAAGCTGGCGAGGAAGTAATATGGCTTCAAGCTGAGAGTACCGGAGTTCGGTTTTGGCCGAGGTTAGTGAAATTTGTTAAGGCGTCATATTTTGATAGTGATGGGGAACCTAGTCTGTACAAAACAGAGGGGTTCGATAAAATCAAACCCAATGGTTTACTCAGTGGCGTCGGTGATAAGTCATAACAGCAGATATAGGCCGGCGATAAATAAATACAAGGTATAGCATAACATACGAAGTGCGTTAATTAAGTCAATCCCAAAAACGTGTTCAAAACTCTTTGGACTTTGCATCGGAGTCCTAAGCCCCTCCTCTTTAGCCTTGAAAGGAATTTAGATGAGAAAGGATTTCCGCAGATGTACTGTTCCAGTATTCACCTATTGGTCCACAGAAAACCTGAGCCAGAACAGCAGGTCGGGTCAAGGAATCGAACCCAGGCCTGCCGAATGAAAGATAAACGCGCTTACAGCTAATGCAATATTAAATTAGGCATGGCCGCAGTTGTGCCATTCTACCATTCCTCATACCAAGTGACGTTAGCGCCGCCTCCCGACCAATGAGAGTGAAGCGCGAGAGATTTGAGCCTAGTCGGTTTTAGTCGTTTCTATTTCACTGGTCACCTGCAATTAAATGGCAAACACATCTGCTAAACAAACACATTACAATTAAGTTACCATTCAGGTATCACGGTAAAGAGTATGTTGAAAAATGAAACCTAAGATAGCGTCTCTTATATGCTTGACTTTTTGAAAATGTCTATAGCTGTAGCCCGTAGTTTTATTTTATCCAGTGTTAACTGTTTTAAGTCACGCAACGTAGGATTGAACAAAGTAGTCTAATTCGTTGGCCGCATAGCTCACCCGACCTTTTCCCGCTACCTAATGTGGGGTTATACGATATAGGTGGGATTTTATGTACCAAAATTGAATAAAGTTCGGATAGTGTAAGATAAAAAATTTCCAAAAATCTGAAACTTTAATATTTCGAACAAATTTCAAAATTTAGATAAAATTTCAAAAATTTTCAAAATTTTTAGCGTTGAAAATTAAAGGTTGTTACAATAACAAAAAGTGGAATATTAACAGTAATCTCTGCCAGAATCGCGCAAAATTCTTGTTCGCTTATTCTAGTGCTGTCCTTAATGCGTGGATGTTTTGTGGCTTTCTTACGTACACCAGGCTTTTAAGAAACAAATCAAGGGCAGCGAAATTGGGAGATCTGGCGGGCGAATTTATGTCACCATTACGTGTTATGAATCCAGTAGGAAATAATTGCCGCAGACCTTGTACGCTTAATTCTTACTCTGTCACTCGTAGCGCCGTCCTGCTGAAACCGACATTTTCAATACCACAGTAACGAAAATCTTGCCTATTCACAAACCCAATCAAATAAAAATGTGCTTCGTCAGACATGAAAAGACGTTGCTCAATACCTGTATGTATATTCAGTTTTTACCTTTTACAAAATTCTACACGAGCTTATGTGACACGCTGATTTAATTCTTGGACGAATGCAATTTTGAATGTCTAAAATTTCATCTTATACAAGATTCTTCTTACACTTTTTTCGGAGAAACTCAAATCTGTGTATGCGATAAAGTGGGCTTCCTACCACTGCTTCTTTTACACTATCTTGATTTTCTGAAGTGCATGCTGATCGGAGTCTATCGATTCGATTTTCGTCAGAAACTGATCCAGTAATTGCGTCTGAAATTACGTTGTGCTTCAATTTTCACAAATTGCTGAACGCCAAAAATTGTATGTTAAATCTGCCACGGACTCATTTTAAGAACCGCTAATTAAAAAATAAATGTACTCTATAAAACATTTATGCGCTGTTATTACTGCATATGGTTAATT